>OX638207.1:2400000-4800000 GCA_951805265.1 Schizotus pectinicornis
TTGCAATAACGTTCCGTTTGACGTCATGGTCATAATGGACGGTCATTCTTCCTAATGGGCCATACAACTATGCAATTGCAACTCATAAGCTACACAAATTCGTACTACACAAAATAAAAGTTAAATTAAACCCAATTTGTCAAAGCAGAGAGGGCTAAGATGAGGTTTGTAAAAATTTGCTTGGAATAATTAATGGGTCTTATTTAACAATCTACCAAATTTACCCAATATTTTTATACAAAAAAATACTTTCATTTCCCAAAAATACTAAATGCTCACCAAAATTAAGAAAATACATAATCTTAAAGCGACAACCAAATATTGACATAATGCTGGCCTCTTATATATTTTGTTCGCCAAAATAACTTTTGTTGACCATAAATACTAAATGTTCACCAAATTTTATTCCGCATTTAATTCTAACATAATACCCAGATATTTAATTTTCGACAGTGTCTTATATTATTTAGCAGTTAAAAATACTATTTGTTGATCAAAAATACACAAGCAATAAAATGTTGTGCAAATGGTAAATAATTTTATGCAAAATTGTAGATGTAGATGTGCTAGGGCAAGGAAAATAAGAGTAAAAATAGAAGTGGTTTGCACAAAAAAAGATATTAATTTCCGTAATATATAAATGCTTTCCTGTAATTGGCTTGCATTATGTAAAACGTAAAACTTCTTTTAGTGGTAATTTCTAATCGTGCTTTAAAAAAAAAAATACAGGGCCCTGAACTGACCTTGTTAAAAACTTTTTTCGCGTGCCTCTTGTCTGGAAGCGCAAGCGGCAAGGAGAGATGCGCGAGCATATTTCATTTTTGGAGTAACAGAATAATTATTTGACGCACAAATAGTTTTTTTGAGAAACACTAAATATAAGTGGATAGCGCGAATATTTATTATGTACAGCACGGACGCGTAACTTGAGCGTTCTAAATTTGGTGAACATTTAGTAAAATTGATAGACATATAGAATTTAAAATGTAAGCAATGGTAAAACAATACGCAGCATAGTTATTTTAGTGGTGATGTTCTCATTTTCTGATGTATAATAATTTGGGTTTCATTTAGATTTTTTAATGATTATTAAATTATCTGGTGGACAGTGGGAGATGTATGGTTTAATTTGGTGTACATTATATTTGTTCCCATAATTAATTGCCACAATGATGTAGGTGCAGTACTGTCAAAAAATAAGGCACGACCTGGGAACCGAGATCGGCGATTTTGAACTTGTGTAAAACGAGCTGTAGGATTAGCCATGTCACCGCCATAGTGATGGGCAATACACATTTATTTCGTTTGGAGCTTATACTTACCAGCGGCCGCGCGACCGCCAATCAACTGGAACTGGGCCGGCACAATAACCTTCTTTTTCCTACCGAATGCAGTTGGTTTGCACTGAGAGAAAACCGCGTTCCTTATTTATTGATAGACACTGTACCTGCGCATAGTTTTAAAAGCAAAAAGTTTGAGGTAAAAAGCCTTGAAGAATTTTGGCCAATTTGAAAAATCAAACCCGGATTCACTAAAAGGTGTAAAGTTTAAACCAAAAACCTGTTTGGTGAACTTGGTGTTAAGTTCTAAGTTACGGTTTCGATTTGGTCAAACTGCTGACTCAAGATTGAATAATTCTCTAATTAGTTGTCATTAGTGCTGTTTGAGGTCGCATCAGGTAGGTAAGTGTTACATCATTGTGTCTGCAGCAAAAACTATTTGAAAAATTTTCTGTTTATTGTTATGCAGAATGCAGATAGTAATCTATCGCCGGCAGCCAGTGATCAATCTTTATTTGTCGTAGTTTTTTGCACTTTTTTATGTAAACAGGGCTTTACCTGCAAATTTTACAATAACCGGATACTTAAGAGACCACAAAATCTACTTAGGAATTTCCATCAGTATTACCAAACAGTTTTTTCTTTTTGTTACTAACGGCACTCAAGTAATTGGTATCTTTGGTAATTCCCGCAAATTTGGCTAATTTTAGCGTTATTGTTTACCTGTTCTTTCTCCACCGCTTGACCATCCAGCAATTCGTCAGCGAACTCCTTGATGACCTTCCAAGCATAATCTGCGATAAAACAACAGTTAAGAGTGTTTACAAAAAAATGAGACAATTAATCAATCACCTATGTCGGCTTCACAAGCATTTTGGGCTACAGCACAGAACCTAATAACGTACTTCTCGTTAACACAGGCAGGAACCATGTGAATCTTCCCCGATCCGTTAATGTTACTCAGCAACTTCTCGTTTAACTTATCGGACCCTTTGAGCCGAAAACACACAAGTCCCAGCTACAACCCCGACAGTTACCCCCCGATCAACCCTCCAAACCCACCTACCTTCACCTCGTTGCAAACCTCAAACCTGGCGTCCTTCCGGACGTGCTTCTCGAAACACTTCGCCAACTTGATGTGGTGTCTTATGTAGTTCTGCAGACCGGAAATGCCGTAACTCCTCAAAACGAACCACAACTTCAACGAGCGAAATCTGCGACTCAAGGGAACCCCCCAGTGTCGGTAGTCGATGGCGGCGTCCGAATAGCCGTGTTGCAGATAGAGCGGATCGACGACGAGGGCGGAAGTCAGACGGATGCGGTCTCGCACCCACATGGTGGAACAATCGAAATTGGTCAATAACCATTTGTTGGGGTTGGTGTTGAAGGAGTCGGCGTATTCGATGCCGGAAAGAAGGTACTTGAGTTCGGGACAAATGAAGGAGTTTCCGGCGTAAGAACCGTCGACGTGGAGCCAGACGCAAGCGAATTTTCGACAGACAGGGCCGATCTCGTCAAGGTTGTCGAAGGAGCAGCAGGAGGTGGTGCCGAGGGTCGTAGACACGAAGAAGGGGATCAGGCCCGTGGTCTCGTCCTCCTCCATTGCCTGTCAATGCGGAAATTAACCCTCTCATAAATAGCTAATGGTCCTTCTAAATTAACCTCCCAGAAACTGAACCGCAGGGCAAAGACCCCCAAATTAACAAAGTTAGACCACTGGGTGGTGAAATGGTAAAGTCCTAAAGTGGTGACTAATTTTGAAACGGTATAGTAGCGTTATTAATATTAATAAAATTAATTAAATGTGGGAGTAGTTTCAAAATTAGGTACCATCATCAAGGTGTTGCCCCTCAGGGAGGACTTCTCGTCGGGTTCCAGAATCCTGAGTTTGACGAAGCAGATCATGGCGGCCTTCTCGACGCAAGAGTGCGCCTCTTTGGAGCAGTACGCCATGAGTTTCGATAATAGCAGCGCTTCCTCGACGAAGGGATGTTGTTGTTTGAGCCTCTTTAAAGCTTGAGCTCTGGCTGCCAGCATCGAGACCAAAACGCACTCGCTCGCCGATGTCTGCAATTAACTTTTGCAATTACTTCCGATTTTATTGTTGAACAATTACTTGAATGACTCCTCCACCGCGACTGCCCTCTTTGAAGGCCAGAAACTCGTCCGGTAGTCCTATAGCTTTACCCAGCCAATCCAGGACGATAGTTTCGAGTTCGGTGCATGCCGGACTCGCCGCCTGGAATCGGGATTAGGGATAATAGACAGTTGCGATTCAAGTGGTAGATTAGGTACCCATGAGAATCCGACGCAGCCGATGGCGTCGGAAAGCATATCGCCCAAAATCGAAGGGTAGGAGTTTCCTGAAGGAAAGTACGCGTGGAAGCGAGGGTGCTGCCAATGGGTGACGCCCGGCATTATTTTCGATTCCACGTCCGCCATTATTGCGTCCCAATCTTCCGGATTGGAGGGCGCCTCTTCCGGGAGCAACTTGCGGAGGTAACCGGGCTCTATCGCAGGGGTTACGCGCCGGCTTTGGAGGTTCTCTTGGTAATTACACATGTACTCAATCATGTCTTTGCCTCTGGTCCTAAATTCGTTGGTATTCATCGCTGCAACTTTCAACTACTCTCTAGTCAATTTTTCGCCCTAGACTCCTCCCTTAACTGAAAGAGACCCTTAAAGCGCAACAAAACATTCTAATTAAGTCTGGATCATGTGGAGCATCTTAAAAATTTGTTTCAGATTGCTGAGGTAATTAATGGCGCGAGAGGAATCGTTGCGATTATTCGATAAGCGAACTTCCTGGGCCAGTAATTGCTTCCGAGGTAAATTTTAATTTCAAAGGGCACCGTGGGCAATAAAGTTGTGCTGCTCTTGGGGCAAATAGGAATCCGGATCGGCCAACATTTCGTCTAATTTCACATCTCGCCCTCGACGTCTGAATAAAATGCATTCCGGGATCCTCTCGAGTATGTCTGAACGTGACATCTTCCATTTCGCATTCAATACTTTCGAGAGGACTTTCTAGTTATTTTCTTGTTTTAATTAAAAATTACCCCGTAAGCGCCCTATTAAGCACGAAAACGTTAGGAATGCGAAAAAATTGAGCATCTCATTTTTAAGAACAAGTAAATTTAGGTGAGAATTTACGGATGTGGAGGCTGTGACGTATTAACCCCCAGAAAAACAATTTAAAATAAGATCGGAAGTCGGGTTTGTTACAAATATTTACAGTAATTAGCGCCAGCACAACACATTCTTAACGCACTTTTTATATTAAACAAATTAACCCTTCCACTTAATCTTTCAGCACCGCAGACCTCTTCTGACGTGGGAAGCTATGGAATTCGATCATCTCGGGATTGAGCAGCTCTTTCACAGCCTCATTAGTAAAAAGCCATCAACATAAAATTACAGCTAGCGAAATACTTCGCCAAATTGACCTTTGTTTCTAGTATTTGGAAAACTAATGGAGTTACGTATTATTGCAACAGTTTAACGTTGAGAGAACCAAATAATCATCATCAATCTTCAGGGCATGTTCATAAATAAAATGATAAGACCACGTTAAAAGAAGATTGATTTCATTACTTAAAAACAATACTAAATAATTGTTAATACTAAAATTGCAGGTACCTGGTAAGAAGCAGCAAGTGTTAAAATGGTTGTGAATAAGCAAACAGTTGGATCATCCTACCTGTTGCTCCTTGTAATAGTTTGGCGATCGGCAAAGCAGGAGCAGCACGCGAGCTTCCACAACCACCGACTGCCGCCGCCGTTGAACTCGCAAAATTACCCCCGCTCAGCCGTCAGCTACCCCTAATAATTTCGCACTCCCAGTCAACCGCAAGCGACCTCCCGATCGCCTCCACACGAGCGAGAAGTTATCGCGATCTCTCCCGCAACTCATCGTCAGATCAATTATCCCCTAACTAAATCGTTGCGGAAACAACCCCCGAGACATCTAATCCGAAACTTCCGTCTTGTGATAATATCGCGATTCTATTTTTACCAATCGCTCTTGTTATTGTACGTGGGCGCCGCCAAATTTCAATTATTTACTAGGAATGAAAAAGGTGCTTCAGAATTAATTCCAATTATCTGAAGTCGAGCCGGCAAAATTGGATATCGTCTGTCTTGTTTATAATTATCGCCGCAAATAACGGTCTAGAGTCAGACAGAGTCGGGGATAGAGCGCGACGTTCTAAGAGACCGTCGACAAGAATTTAATAGAATGTCGAAGGCACGATATTGAGGTCGTTCCAGTAGCCTACTTGAGAGTGAGAAGAATGAATTCGTCGGAATGCACCCCATTCCGCCGAGAGCAGCGTAATGAAATTTAATGCCGAGGTTCCACCACATCCGAAATTCAACAATCATCATTATTCACGCCGTCACGCAACTTCAACAACAATTACCAACAGCTTTATTAATAATAACCGCAACAATGGTGGAGGGGCCGGATCAATGTTAGAACAAAGTTGAATTTTTATTACATATAAGTACTTCAAAGAATTTATTTCGTCATCTACAAAGAACATAACAAATCATTGAACAAAGTGTCTGGTTGATTTTTGACTTTGTTGAAGTTGGCGACGAAAGTCTTTTTTTGGTTGTCGTTGGTCAGGTTTCGGTAGAAGTCTGACCCGGCGATGCACAACATTTTCCGGTCTTCGTACTCGTAACGTCCCACTCGTGTCTGGACGTAGGGGAAAAACAGACGCAACCACTCATTGGAGCTGGCACTGATGAAGAAGCAAGTCAGGCACCACGTCGCCATTCCGATCGGGAGCGATTGAGTGAAGTTGGAGAGGCTAAACACCACCCAGTCCTGCAGCAGCGACAGTTGCTCGCGCTCGATGGCCCGCTCGAACACCTGCAAATTAACCAAGAGCTAGCCACTTTAATCATCTTAAGAATAAATTTTTATTTTACAGTATTAAAAACCATATCAGTGACAAGAAATGGTAATTCGCATTGTAGAAATTATTAGTAAATAAAGTGGTACCTGAAAAACGACCCTGCTCAGCAGCTTGGGGTGGGGCTGCTGGGGGGAGAGAAACTCCCCGATAACTTTCGTGAGAATATCGGATGGTGAGAAAAAATCGTTGAGGATGTCCGGCAGCACTGAGCACAGGATCTCGATTTCGAAAACGTAACCTCGCTTGATGTGCTCGAAAATGGCCGACACCTTCTCGATGGTTTGTACTAGATGATCAGGATTTGTTTGTAACGCCGTGGACTTGTTTGCACTGTCAAAATATTGGGAACAATCTAAAAATTGGGTTAATTAGTTTCTAACTTCCATCGCCAGCCCGTTAGTTTCGTGCAACCGAACTCGTGAGCTGACCTGTGTACATGTAGGTAAGGAGCAGCTGTTTTCCTAGCATCGAAACGGCCGGGTTGTCGTTTTTCAGTTTCTCCAAAGCCAAATTGACGACTTGCTTCCCGACTCTTTCGGCAATTCCGCGTTTTACGATAACCAAGCGTTCGAGTTTCTAAAAAATACTAGTAGAGCAACTCGTGTTAGTGCTGAATTTCCTACTTTCATCAGCGCCATGTGTAGAGCCGTCGTAGGTTTTTGTTGTAGCAACAGCGTGAAGGCCACTTGGAGCGTGTTGATGACAAAATTTGTTTCCATGTGGATCTCTTCCACGTTTTCCAAGATATAGAATGCTAACGCCCAAACTAACATGGTGTGTTCCTGAGATCGTTTCAAAACCCTAAAATAGCAACAATCAACAACCCTCGCCGGCGGAATTGTCCAAATTACCCGTTGCTCGAGTTTAAATTGCATTGCACGTATTCGACAGCGCACGGCAAAATTAGTTGTAATTCGTCAGAAATTCCGCCGATGCTGATATTGCTCAACTTGCAACCCTCCAAGATGTACAAGAGACCGTGCAAGCAGGCTATCCGCGACGACAGTAGCGAACTCTTCAAATATTGCACCAACAACTTTTTGATGTTTTCGTAAGTTTCTAAATCCTGAAGAAAAATTAGAAATTTTCTCCAATTTTTTTTAGGACTTACTGGAGTCAAAACAGCGGCGGCCTTGCAAATTCCCAAAACCAAATATTGATGCAACAACTCGTCCTCGGAATTGTGCGATTTGGAAAGTTCGAAAAATATTTTTAACATCAAACTAAACTGGGACTTGTCGGTGAAAAGATCCGAAATCGTCACAGTCGACCTTACAACTTCATAGAGAAACCTCAAAGGCGTCGACGGCTAAAACCGCGCTGTTACTTTTATTCTTCAACTATTAACGCGTTACTTGTTTCAACAGTTGCGTGTAGAAATCCAATAGAAACTGAAGACACGAATTCACATCCAAACCACTGTTCTCCAACAAAGCTTCTCGACGTCTCCAAACTCGCGAAGCTTCGCAGTTTTCTTCGACTTCAACGGTTTTGGTCGCTATTAGCAGGTATTTGACGGAAATTTGGCCGTAGGAATAGTGATCACCCCGCTTTTCGAAGTTCGAGGCATTGAACACGGTTACCAGTTGAGGCAAATAGTTGAAATCGGAGTGCTTACTCGCGATGTTACCGTGAATGCTTCGTAACTTGTTTATGCTACACCGAAAAACGGGCGGTTAATCCAGTTACTAAACCTCTATTAGAAAAGTTAACCCGGATTCACTAAAAAAATTTAAACCGGTCTAAGTTGACAGTTAGAAAGTTATCAAAATCACGACGACGGTCAAAACTTCAGATGGTTCAACATTTAAATCTTCTTAGTGAATCCGTACGCATGCGCTGTCAACATCTGATACCTTATGCTGCGATCGTTGATGGGCGAGTCCCTGGAAACGTGTGTTAACTTCGATATGTTGGTGTTTCCAGGAACTGGATGGCACAAAGTTTGCAACAAAAGCGACGTGATTGCCTTAACTGCTAAAGCTGATGCGTGAACAATATCATTGGTTTCAGCCGGGTCCGCACCTTCGCCACTATCTTTACAGAGGACGCTCAAGAGACACATCCAGGCCTCCTCGAACTGTTGCCGAGTGGTCCACCCCAACAACGTGATTCTGCGGCGACAATTTACAACAAAATTCAGGACTTTCGACTAGTTACCTGTAAATAAACTCCTGCAATACGTCGATGTCTTGCAGTAACTCAATAGGTAAAGGAGGGGCCTGCGTGTGAAACTCTCCTGTCAATTCCGGCGTCCAACCACTTTTCCACACTCTTGCAGGTATCAAGATGTACGAATAGACGAGCGGCAACCTCGACAACGACACGATTATACTCTTGATAGGTTTTGTTAAAAAAATTGGTATATTTACATGATGGTTGTTTTTATACAACCAACAAATTAGAATGTACAATTGGTAACAGGCCTGGCCAGCAGACGTAGTATTAATATCTTCAATAGTTTTAGCAAGTTCGTATTTTGGAATTAACGGTAACGGTTCGTCATCGAGCAAATGCTCAACTAATTTGTACAAACTATTCACGGCTGAACTCAGCCACGATATGTGGACGTTCATCGATAAAATATTGCAAATATTACTTTGCCTAAAAATTACATCAACGCAATTAACAGCGGAATTAATGACGTTGGCATTAAAATTTATTTTGTCTACAACGATTAAATAGTTGATCGATTCTAAGCAAATTACGGCAAACTCGATCGCATGCTCGAGGTGCGTCTCGGAGATTTTAATCGTGGGAAAGCAGGACATGGATTCCATGTAACAAGTTACTGAAGGGATCAAATCGTGGAGGAGATCTGAGAACGACGCGTTTGCGTACAGCTTCGTCACTTGATCACCGTAACTTTTCTCTTGAGGACTCGGGAGTCTTCCGCAAACGTTGTAGACCTACAAGAAGAACCCAACAACTCCTTAAACGTCCATTGCCAACAACGCAACAAACTAATTCTTCGCCGGTTTAAAACAAGCAGTTATAACAAGAGATTCTACAAGCGAGGGTTTGATCTATTTAGTGCCCTCCAAATGCAGAATCATCCAGAATGACTGATCCAACTTTTGCCGATAGCCGATTCTAAGACTGCCTGTGTATTATTATCGAGGCCGATTCAAGAACCTCCGGAGGGTGCGAATATGTGATTGTCTAACTTGTCAGGAGTCGTTTCGTGTTAATCCCGGGGTTGTATAGTACTGTGCCGGATCTAAATTATATGTTCTTAAGCAAATATTACGAAAATTCTCAAAAATATCTTACAGCAATAGTACGTCTGTTTTTAAATAAATTTCGGAATATGTGCTTAAAAGCATACAATTTAGATGCAGGACAATACTATACAACCCCGGGTTTAAAACGAAACGTCTGACAGGTTAGGCAACCATCATACACACCCTCCGGAAGTCTTTAAATCGGTTATCTTTCCCTACTTATATGCATGATGCGTCACGTGTATCGGTTTCGTCATTGTTTATCGTTGAAAAACTAATTTTTAGTCAAAGAAGCAAAAATACGCGTAAAAGTGACCAAATGAGTGATCAAAATACCTTGGAAACCACTGACGGTTATCAATCGTCAAATGCGTGTCAAAAGAAAACGAGTTTTTGTTCAACATGACGTCACGTTCAATCATTCTGGATTACTGTTGAAAACTGACCTGGTGGGGTAATGGGATTTCGGCGCAAATATTCAAGACTTCCTTCAAAAGACAATCGACGCTGGCACTTATTATTGGCGGTTCTTGCTGCAAGTTTTTCCGTTTCATCGCTGCGACCCCCGACCGAATGCACTCCTGGAAGTTGACTCTGTTAAAATCTGGAGCCGTCATGAAAGTGACCAATTCGTCGTAGCTCAACCGCCCTAATAACTCCGCAGTTTCTTTACCCAGCTTAACGTCGCCGCATTTCCCTTTAATTTGAAGCATGTACCAACTTTTATTGATCTGCAGCTTCTTTATGTAATCGGGATTTACGGGACGTTTTTGATCAAACTCCAGCGGACTTATGTCGTAGTATTGAGTACACAACTTATTGAGGAGACTCGACAGCGATTCGTACCTGAAAAATTCCAAAAATAAACCAGAAACGCCTCAACCACTTTCGTATGTACGAACTTCTTCGCCAATTTGAGCGCAACTAGAGTTTTGATTATCTCGACCAAATCCTCTTTGGGCAATTGAACGTTAACGTCCTCCATTGGCATGGTTAGAAGGAGTTCGATTTTTCTGCTGGCCAAATTGGCGACACTTCTCGACAACGCCAATTGTCGCGACATCAACAATTTCGGCAGCAACAGTTTCAACAACGACCCCGTATGATCGGGGTGGGTGCTCTCGACGCATTTCAGCAACTTCATTTTAAACACGGGCTGCGTCGGAAAAGTTGTAACAAAAAAAAATTGAGCGACGCGAACTCACCTCGTCAAGTTCCAAGCAATTGGCGACGACGCTGTCTAGAAATAATTTACTAATGGAAGAGTTTCGGTGGATGGAAGAAATAAATTCGAAAACCGGAGCCTCGTCGCTCAAATTGACCAACAGAAGTGAGTAATTACCGAGAAACCAGCGCAACTGATTCGAGTTGAAAGGTTCTTCGCTCTGTAAGCGAAGGTTTTAGTTGAGTTGTGAGTTGTGGCAACGTTACCATGTAATCGCAAAAAAGGATGATGCTGCCGCTTCGCACGATTTTGCTGTTGATAGATGGCGTTGATGACGACTCTGCTCTCATCGCAGACGACCAATACTTGTTGTCGTCATAGTTCAATAACGTTAGGAAATGGTACCACAAGATCGTCAAAACTGGATAACTTGGGGCCAGTTGCAAAAAGTTATCGTTGATTTCTCCCAATTGTATTTGGTTCAAACTCGAAATCGCGGTGTTGGCGATTTTGCAGTGGCTCCCTAATAACGTGTTAAGTAACTAAATTGATTGCAAAATACTTTCGGATCAACGTCACCTGACTGGAAGATATGTAAACAATGGACTAAAAACATGGAAAATTCCTCTATCAAAAAATTAATTTCTTCATTATTGGCTTCCTCGACGCACTTTTTCGAAATTAAGTTGATTACTTTAAATAGGAATTTAATGAAAATCATCTCCGACGAAATACCGTGAAAAATATCAGCGCTATTCATAACGTTTAACGGATCAGCAGTTGGTACGACGTTCTCGAAAATAGTGCCGGGGGAAAAGTCGGCTTTGAGCTCCGAAATTTTCAAAATCAGCATCTCCTCTTTTTGGGGGGAAAGCACCAGGAGGGCGACCAAAATCTTGGCCAACCAACGACTGAGCGCCGGCACAGAAGTTTCCTAAAATTCGGACAAATTCAGACCCCCCAGTTCTAGACTCTAGAGACGTTGCATTTGATACGCGTTGCAATTCGTGACGTCAGTCGGCAAAGTTGAAACTAAATGAAAGTTGCGAGTGACGTCACCCTTACAACGCGTCCTCTTTCTAGAGACGTTGCAAGTCGTGACGTCAATAGTTGAAGTTGCGCGTGACGTCACCACCACAACGTGTTCTCTTGGTACATCGTTTCAGGCGGCCGCTTAAATTACTTGTGATAGAGGTCCTTGAAACAGCAATAGTAGAACGTCGTCGATTGGCTCGAAAACCTCTGGTTTCAAAACAAAAATGAGTCGCTTCAAGGACAACAGCGCGCCTGCGCTGTCTAGTCGAATTTTGTTCTGTTTCAGCATCGGCAAGATTACGTTGATCACCTGTGCCGACCATCTCGCCCACTTTTCCGGGTCATCACTGCAATACTTGCTGTCGTCTAGTATTAAAATAATTAAATCAATGACCTCGGAATATTCGGATAGTCTCAGCAACACCGCCAAAACAACGTCGCGAGTGGTCTCCAACTCTTTCATATCGAGAGTATTGGATTTGTTGCGGACTAGGAAAATATCCTCGACTATCGGCTCCAGGGCCGGGATGCAGTGGGTTATTGGGTTTTGCCCGCTCGCCATTAAACCGTCGCACAATTGAATGATTTTTGGGATAGTTATGATACTTCTCGAGTGTTGTTTGCTGTACGACAGTTGGACCAAGAATTGAAAAACGTTCGGTATCAGTTCACCTGCAAATCTGCGACAAGTGTTAAGTTTTCAATTCAAAAAAAAAATCTTACGGAATTTGGCCTTCTTCGATGTACTCGAATTGTTTCAATACAAACGCGACGAAAACTTGTTCCGAGTCCAAAAGACAATAGTTGACCCGCAACTGGATCAGTTGACTCAACAAGCGCAGAACTTGAGATTGCAACTGAACATCGCTAGTAGTGGTGTATAGCTAAAGTTTCATCAATAACTTTTCGTTGTGGTTCCCGTTAAGTTTTACCTTCAGAGACAAGATGACCATAGGTTCGAAGATCCTGATGTAATTGACCAAAATTATATCGGCGGCACTTGTAGAAGTGACAACCGGAGTACTCAAGCCTTTCCTGTGCAAATACCCCATGATGGTGCTATCACCGTCACATTCGACTTTATTAATGTTCTTAAACGAGTTCAAACACAAAGAAATGTCGTTGTAGGGCTTCTGCGATATATTGTAGTAAAAACCCGCCATTTCCTCGTTGTCGGAAGACTATCAACAAGAATCGGACAATCAATCGATAACGCCAACGTAATAATTACCTTCGTGCCATTAATTTTTCTCAATTCTTCCTTAATCTCGTTAATGTTGGACGTCACGTTGGTGCCGAAGAGACACTTAAGCAACTGCTGGACGCACTCGACGGTCGCGGAAGCTTCCAGAGTGAAAGTCGACCGGAAATAATTCAAAATTTCCTCGGCGACCCCCCCGAACTCCACAATGGTCCCCACCTCCATCAAAACGGAAACGGACGCCAGGGTCTGACGCAACAAGCCCAAGAACTTCTCGCACGCCTCCGACTCCAAGGAGATCTAAATTTTTTTTCATTAATTTCGTTGTTTGAGGTATTTCACAGGACTAGACCTCGGAACCGCCAAAACTAACGCGAGTCAAGCGTTTGTACCGGTCACAAACAATTTTAGCTACTCAGATTTCTACGCAGACATTAAGGCGGTTTGGTCTGCTGCGTATCCCTTCTCCTGCCATCCCTGCTGACCTTACCGTACCTTGTAATTGGTGTAGGCCGAGCGCAGAGTTTCGTAAATCTTCATGTAATGCGGTAAATTGACGAAGCCGCCGACGCAACTGAGTTTGGTCGTTTCCTTCCTTTCCTTGTCGTCTCTGTCCGAATTCTTGCCGGGATTGATAATTTTCTTTTCGAGATCGCTCTTACGTCGTTTGATCGGCGACAACGTGTTGGACGGTGCCAAGTTCGACAGCACAGCTTTAGAATGGTGCGGCTGAACCGGAACAACCTCGTCCAAAACGTAGCGAAAAATGTTCAAAAGTTTTATCATATGATTGAAGTAAAGTTGGGATATGTTTGAGTATTTGGTGTTCGAAAACATTTCCCACGTTTGAACTGACGGCTCGACGGTCGACACAGGTCTGAGCAAACAAAGGGCGTAACCTGCAACACCAAAAAATTACCATCATAAAGAGAGGCTAATTCAAACTGAATGTGGCGCCACCTATCACTAGTTCAAGCTAAAAGTGGCGCCACTAACCACTTTTCAAGCAAAATGTGCGCCACTTACCACTGTTCAAGCGAAAGGTTGCGCCACCTATCACTAGTTCAAGCTAAAAGTGGTGCCACTTACCACTGTTCAAGCAAACGGTGGCGCCACCTATCACTAGTTCAAGGTGAAGGTGGCGCCACCGTCACTGGCCTCACCTGCGTACAAATTGGAAGATAAATTCAGCAGGTTGAAGTGGCACGTCAAATCGTAGGTAATAACGGAATGTTTCATTAAATTAATACACAAATTCAACAAATCTATTGTCACAGTCGAGTTGGTGCCTTCGGTACTGGATTCGTTTTGAAAGCAGTTCCAGGCGTTAGTGTATACGGTTGTTGGATATGTATTGGAGAGTAAAGACAGCGTTTCTATGCAGCCACACTACGAATATGGGAGATGAGCAAAGATTTGAGAATTCTTCGGCAGTTACTTACGATGAAAGACCTTGACTGGGACGTTAATAAATTATTATACAACTTTGTAACAATTTTCGATAATGAAAATTCAACTTTATCACAACTTTTGCAAAACATCTTGCTGAACGGAAAAGGATTATCACTGAGCCGCTTCCTGTTCAAGCTGTTATCACGGTCAACATCACATAAATTGGACAAATACAAATTTTTATACTCAATCGCCTTAGAAGTGAGCGGAGTTTCTTGAACTTGAAAATGCTCGTGGTACAAGTTGGGAATGATGCTGAAAATTAACATTAACACCTAATCAGTTTAAATTGTTGCTACTTACTTAACCATAGCAGTCGCAGCCGCGCTTCTCACCCTCAGATCGTCATCTTTGTGCAATTCGAAGAGGACGTTGTTGACGATTTTATATTGAAAGTTACTGGAGCCAGTGATGTCGAAAATAGTGACATAGGGCAGTTTCGAAACTAA
Organism: Schizotus pectinicornis; assembly: GCA_951805265.1. Taxonomy (NCBI): domain Eukaryota; kingdom Metazoa; phylum Arthropoda; class Insecta; order Coleoptera; family Pyrochroidae; genus Schizotus; species Schizotus pectinicornis. Next base: position 2,414,732 of record OX638207.1, read on the forward strand.
TTCGCATAGCGCCACTTTAATCAGCCAATAAGGATTCAACGAGAGCAAAGGTAAAACGTCTAAAATAGGTAATACGTGGCGATTACTGGAAGATTCAGCGAGTTCAGCGAGACAAACACTCAAACTTAACAAAGTTTGTCTCGAACAATTCGACGACTCGTCTTCGAGACCCTACAATTAGAATTTTACTAAAAAAATTTTTTTTTGCTACAATCAATACTTCTATCAAAATTTTTATTAGAATCTGCATAGAAACAGTTGTTGAGTTGTCGCAATTTTGCTCCACCCAATTGGGGTAGTTTCCGTTAGTTTCTACTAGCACAGCGCGTATGAAATTAGCGACCAACACCCGTAGAACCCCCCTAAGTTGGGGATCCGGGTGTGAACTGTACAACATTAGGTCTGACATTGGCTGATTGGAAACGTGTTTCGTTAATAATTTGGCACCGCTGCAGTTCTTATCAAGAAATAACAAAAATACTCTGGGATAAATCTTTAAAATCGACGATAAACACAACAACGCCAGGGATTTGACGGAAACTCTAACGGATTTGTCCGACGTGTAAACCCCCGGCTGGCCCGACAACAGGAACGACTTCACGATCAGTCGGGCGCAATAGATCAAAGGTACGTCTTTGTCGAGAAAGGACCCCACGTGAATGTCCTGAAAAGCCCCAAAAAATAGTTAACAACGCGAAAATTTTGTTCGGATAATTACGTGAAATTCTGAAGGTTCAACGTGTTTGTCGTCTTCGATGTACGAGAAACTTTTCTCTGACGAATTGTCGCTCAACGTGAGTCTTTCCAAATTATCCCCGATGCTCTGACTTTTCACCCCGGCAACGTAACGGTTGTAATCATAACTAAAATCGGAATCGGCGTCCACCCCAACACCTTTCTCCACCGCCGGGGGCGGTTCCGTGCTGGTTCTGGCGTAAGTTACGTCCATCACTGACAACTTCGATTCATCTATCCATTTTTCAATGTCACTTCGTAGCGTTTCCGTCAATTCCGACTCGATGAATAGATCATCAGACGCCAGATTCGTGGCAACGCTTAATTGACCTAGAAACGTGCAATAAAAAAAAATCTCATGAAACCGAAACTGGTAGTTTTTCGATTTCTAGCTCTTGCTTTGAGACAGAAGGACGAGTCTTACTTGGCGATCGAAGTCTTGACAGCGACGAGGATTGCGGCATCATGATTCTGGTCTTGCCAATTCCGTTTTTGGACAACAGAAAAGTTTTCAAGTCGTTAGGGCAATTTTGAAGCAAAATGTGCAACGTTTCCAGGGCCGAATTTACGACGTTGTGGTCCCCGTTGGCCAAATAGAACAAACACAGTTCGTAGATCTGTAAGAAATCCATCAACAAAGGCCCGCCAAAAACGTCGTTATACTTGTAATAGTCTCTCGATGGACAGGGGCGGAACGTCAGTTTCTTTCCGCACGCCAAAGCTACCGTTCATTTCCTGCTTTCCATTCTGATTTTTCAAGTGGGGCAACGTGGCTTTAAAGCAAGTCATCACCCCCAGAATCAAAGAACCGTTTTGATTATCGCTCACCGGCAACAGCAAATCTGCAATTCAGCCAACGATTATTTAGTGGTTGTGAACCAAACTTTACTCGCCTAATAAATAGTTGATGACGTAGGTTATGAGAACGTACGGTTTTCTGCAGTTTAGACAAATGGTCAAGACGCTGCTTGCAGTAGTTCTGCGAATGACAGCTGATTGGTGCAGGACATTCTTGAGGAATGCCTTCACGAGCGCCTACAATCCTAGTGTTGTTTAGTAATTTTTACAGGAAACTGTAATTACCTTAATTTCGTTATCTGACGCAAAACTACCAAGTACTTCCATTATTTTCGGCAGGCTGTTGGCCAAAGTTTCGTGAACTTGTTCTTCGGGCCTCTCTGACATTTTAATCATAGCTGGAAACAGGTTGACTACATAGGGTTTACCTTTATGGGGTCTAATCCAATGGGCGAGTTGGGAAAAGCGCCAGAGGGCCGCCCGCAAAGTTCTGGCCGACCCATTGTCCCTTATGGCTTTGTGCAACTCAATTTGAACTTTAGCAATATTGATGTCATTCATAGCCTTCAAAAATATTGACGATTTAGAAAAAAATTGAGGAAAATAACGCAAATTCAACCCTAATAATCCTGTTCAAGCATTCCTCCGCGACCATTCTAATGTCGGCCTCTTGATCATCGCACAGTTGGAGCAAATACTCAATTGCTGCACTTAAATAGTTGTGGAAATTTGGCGCGATTTTTATGGTGGAATTGGAAATTGCTTCCGTCACCACGTGACAATGCTGGATCTTGTCCTTTTTCCTGAAATTTGGGGCGATTTGGACAATTTCAACGCGTTAATTTAATTTACTCACTTGGAATTGTCAAATGTTTGGTTAGGTGACGACAGAATTTTCAGCATTTGAAGCGATTTCAACAACTTTTCTTGCGTTGCCATTTCGACGATAAACGTTTTGGGACTTAACTAACGAACGGTTTTGATTGTCGTATTTACGAATTACATTTTTTTGCAAAATAATAAACAGATCAACAATTACTTGACACCTGCCAGACGAAGAACGTCAAATTGCAGGGGTGCCAATAGTGCCAATGTCATAAAATAGGCCAATAGGCAACTGCCACTCCCCACTCCCACACCTTCTAAGAAGCGAAACGTCAAAGTCACAAAGTTTGTGTCGCCAATTATTATAATAATATTATTATTATTTGTTTAAAACACATTTTCGAATAGTTATTGGCACATACAATTATTGGCCACTATGGCGAACGGTCCAATCGCCGAAAGAAATCGAGGTAAGGCTTCAATTAACTTTTGGTGAACCTAACCTCAAACCCGGTGTTTGAATTTCAGATGCTACCATTTATGTTGGGGGTTTAGACGATAAGGTGTCCGAGTCGCTGTTATGGGAACTATTCGTGCAGTCTGGACCCTTGGGTAGAACTTACATCTTTGATAAGCAATTTACTATAATTTGATTTGTCTTAGTCAATGTCCACATGCCGAAAGATAGGGTGACTATGATGCACCAAGGCTACGGTTTCGTGGAGTTTATGGGCGAAGAGGATGCTGATTACGCGATAAAAATAATGAATATGATAAAGCTATATGGGAAACCCATAAGAGTTAATAAGGCATCAGCTCACCAGAAGAATTTGGATGTTGGAGCAAACATCTTTATAGGAAATTTAGACCCAGAAGTTGACGAAAAACTACTTTACGATACTTTTTCAGCCTTTGGGGTTATTCTGCAAACACCAAAAGTAAGTAACAAACAATTCAGAGATTCATTCACATCAACTGTATTTTCAGATAATGAGAGATCCTGATACTGGCAACTCAAAAGGCTTCGCTTTCATCAACTTCGCTAGCTTTGAGGCTTCCGACGCCTCAATTGAAGCCATGAACGGCCAATACTTGTGTAATCGTCCAATTTCCGTCTCCTACGCCTTCAAGAAAGACTCGAAAGGAGAACGTCACGGATCAGCAGCTGAAAGGTTATTGGCTGCCCAAAATCCTCTTTCCCAAGCAGATCGTCCTCATCAACTGTTCGCTGACGCCCCTCCAATGGGCATGATGCCTCCAGGAATGGCAATGGCGCCACCTCCGCCTCCAGTAATGCTAGCAGGAATAATGCCGCCACCACCCCCTACCCCGGCTAACATTCAACCACCTCCACCTCCACCTGTTCCACCGCCGAGTTCCTTCCCTTCAGGAATACCTCCACCGCCATTGCCGCCATCACAACCCCCGCTACCGCCAGGAGCTCCCCCGCCGCCCCCGTCAAATTCGGTAGCGACCCGACCGCCGCTGCCTCCAATGCCGCCGTCTGGCCAAGCGCCGGGAGGACCGCGAATGATTCCGCCTCCGTGGCAGGGAGCACCGGGAGGCCTGCCCCCGCCGCCGCCGGGGCCCCCGGGATCGGCGCCAACGGGATCTCCGTTTCCCGGCTGCTTTCCGCCACCACCGCCGCCCGGAGGACGGCCGCCCAACTGGAGGCCGCCCGTTAATTTCGGGGCGCCAGGCAGACCTCCATTTATGCCGAGAGGGCCGCCGCCCCCACCTATCTAGCTTCGGCGTATTAATGATTCTGTAATTAATGAGTCCTGATTTGGTGTAAAGTGGGATTTTTATAATATAATGAGGCAAGAAAAATTTAGTAATTTTTATAGCAAAGTTATTATTAATAATAACTGAAAATAGTTATTGTGGTTAGAACGCCCCAAATGTAGGCAACCAAATATACACAATGCATGTGTGGAGGGTTGTCTAACTTTGTTGTTGGTGTTGTCAAATCTGACGTTTACCATGGCCGGCGTTGTGCCCAAAAGGTCAACATCTGGGAGGAAACAATGGACTTTACATGGTAATGTTACAGTTGTGTTAATGAAAAGTCGAAAATTCTATGCCGGGGTTCAAAAATTTACGAAATTCCTTGACTCTTCCAGACGGCCCCAGAAGCTCCCTCAAACAACTAAGAAACCAGCTCGCCTCAGATGGTTGTCCAGAATCCCAGGTTGTCCTAGCCAAGCAGTTATTAGATGCCACTTGCGGTACGTTAAATCTCCAAATGGCCAAAACTCACCCCTGTTTGTTGCAGAATTGGAAACTGAAACGAGGGAGAACGCGAGAGTGGGGGTTTATTGGTTGATCAAAGCATCTGAGCAAGGCAACGTTGAAGCCACAGACCTCCTAAGAACATGTCTGCACTCCGGCAAAGGTATCTCAGAACACAATTATTTGGACGTGAAATCCTGCCTGAGCATGACTCAAGACGAGAAGTTGGCGAGGAGAGCGGCGCGTGAAATGTTCGCGAGTTTATCGAACGGAGGCAACTACATAACTTCAGAGCAACTGCAGCGAAAAATTCTCGCGATAGAAAAAGACAGTACGCCGTCGAGCAGCGATCAAGGAAAAGAAGCCCGCGATAATGGCGAAATTAACGGGGAATTAGTCTATGATGAAGTTGAATCGGACGAGGATACCGATTGGTCGCAAAGATCCGACGTTAGTAATGAGAAATTGACCGAGGATCACCTGGTTTCGGCCGCTGTTAATTACTCACATGGCCAATTGCCGATTGTTAATCGCGCTCTGTGCTTGTCCGATCCGGATCTGAAAGCTCTTGATCACGTTCCCCTGGTTCAGAGGTCGATTTTGCACCCTCTACTCGCTTTAAGAATTTTGTACTATAAGTTAATCCGGTTTTTTGGGCGGCAATTCTCGCTATTTTTCCCGCTGGCCAAGTCCGAATTGCAGTTGGTTTGTTTAATGCTAGTCTACACTTTAGTCAGTTCCGATAATGTTTTGTATTTCTTCCCGATGCTGATTTACTACGCAACTTTCATAATAATGGTGATCGCGACGTTTCAGATGTTGCAGACCAAGCGGGAATTTCACGACTTCCGGTTGTGGTCCGGCCTCTTTATTTGCTATTCGGGGGGAAGCGTCAATGGCGAGGACGCCGAATTTCAGTACGTCCGCAAGAATTTGAGGCCGTACGGTCTTTTTTTCGGGGCGCTTCTCGTCAATCTGGTGATTTATCCGGTGATCGTCGAGCAATGGATCCCGCAATCCGAGCTGATGATCGTTTCTTTCTGCCTCACTTTCATGACTTTGTTGGGCTTTATGCCCACGAGGCGGGCGAAAACCGTATTCGATTTGTTGGTTTTCTTCAGTTTCGGGATTAACGTTCTCGCCAAATACCCGTACGAAATTGATCCGGTGGTGGCGCAGGGGTGGAGGTTCCTCGATTTAGAAATTCCGACTTTCGCCAGTTACGTCGTCGGCAACGGAATCGAGTTCTGCATCAATTTCCGGCTGATTCTCTACATGTGTATTCCTTTAATTTTGGTGAAGATAGCGGCGCGGCAGAATTGGCGGGGCACCTACAAGACGCTGATTCCCCATTGCGTGACTTTGAGCTGGCTGCAGTTGTGCATAATTAGCTCTCAAGGCGCCACCATGTTCGGGTTGTTGAGGGGGAGCTTAGCTTTGGCCGGGGTAGTATTATTTTTGCCCCTCGTGGGGTTAACTAGCATTGTCCTACCTGCCGCCGCTCTAACCAAATGGGTCGTAACTTCGAATTTGATTGTCAGTATTTGCGCTTTTTTCGCCCTGTGCGTTCTGGGGGTGGGTTTGTGCTGGTTGTGCGCTCACAGTCGCTTCAAGAAATTCACGGCGATTTTTCCACTTTTCTCAACTTGCCTCGCGGTTTTTATCTTGTTAAAATCGGCCAATTACAGCCAAATTTCCGGTTATTACGACAGCGAAAAGTTGCCCGAGTTTCTGTCGTGGGACGTCTACCAAAGGTTCTGCCACCAACCCATTTGGCAAGAAGAGAACATCGCGATAGCCCAAATCAAATGCGCCGAACTTGAAAACTCCTACGTCCATTGGGACGGCTACATCAACGATATTAAAATAAGATCAATTGCCAACACTTGGAAGCAAATTTTCGATAAATTTCCCAAATATTTCCGACAATACTTGTACTGTTTGTACGGAGTAGACAGCGGGGGCGATTGCGACCACTTCCCTGACATGGTCAGGGAGGAGTGCACTTCCTTTTACAACGCTATCCGTTCAGTTAATCGGTGTTCTCTAGAAAACTTTAACGTTTACACGTTTGAAATCACCGCTCGCATGCAATCTGGAATTTGGGGGAAGAGTCCCGAAGTCACCATAATCGCCGGGAATTATTTCAAAAATTACTCGTTGAGTCTCCGCCCCAACGACCACATCTGGTTTAAAGGCAGACTAATTAACAGCGAAACGGTGGGGTCCAGCGGGGTTTTGGGAAGCTCTAAGACACATGTTGACTTGGAGGAAATCGGTTGTTTAGCCTGTGGCAACAACAAGTTGTCCTCTTTCAAGAAGGACCTCTCGCCAAAATTCAACTATCGCAATATCATTGACGCTTTAATTTTAGGTGTAAAGTTTGTTTTAAACGTGTTGTTAAACCCTATCGTAGTTTTTAAGTGAATTGTTGTGAAACTCTTAAAAATGTATTTATTTGTGAAGTAAAATGCTGAAAAGTTTGCATTTTTAAGAATCCAGTCCTCCTCGCTGATAATATTAAAAACCTTTAAAGAAAAAGTATTTAATCTCTGGTGCAATCACCAATTTAAGTAAAATAAAGCAGATTTTGAATAAATTTGAATTTGGTGCGTAGTCAAATTGGAATCTCAACTATTGGCAACCTTGATCTGATTAGTTTTCTTTTGTTGGCAATTCTGCAGCATTTTATTAGTGTTAGCGGTGCACGTGGTTGCGTGTCTTGTGTAGTTTTTGAAACAAAAAAATACTTAATCTCTGTTGGAATAAAAAATTCAATTAAAATTAGCAGATTTTGAATTAATTTTAATTTATCGCGCAGTAAAATTAAAATTTTAACTATTGGCACCTTTGGCCTAGTTGGTTTCTTTTTTGTTGGCAACATTGCAGCACTTTATTTAATTAGTTGCCACTGGCATCCCTGATCCTATTTGATTCCTGTTTGTGGCGTAGCGGTGCACGTGGTCGCGTTATTTTGTGTCTCGTGTATTTTTTACCGAATGTGTACCAAAATAGATCAATAATGGTAAGTGTAACTTTAAAGAAGTTAATGGCCAGCAATTTAACTACAAAATCTGGACCAAAAAGTAAATTTTTCGTGCTCTCGGTCGACATAACCTCAATTTTGTCCGCAGTCGAAATTGTACGTGCTCTTCGAGCACGCTGCTGGCTATGGCGTTTTCAAAGTCCAAGAGTTCGAAGAGATCGGCATGTTATTGCCGCAACTGGAGGCAGCCGTTCACGATTTGGCCCGTTTCAACAGCGTGGTCGAGTTGGTCGGCTTTCTGCCATTCAAAAGCGCCATTACGGCCCTGGAAAACATCAACGCAATTTCCGAAGGTATTCTACCCGAAGAACTGAAGCAATATTTAGACATCACGATTCCCAAAACTAAGAAAAAAAACAAAATCACTTTGGGGGTGGGAGACCAAAGATTGGGGGCCGCCATCTCCGAAGCGTTAGGCATTCAATGCAATCACGTCGGAGCCGTCCCTGAAGTTATTCGAGGTATAATTGAGGTTGAACCGACAATTTGTTTGCTAATTAGGAATTTTTAGGGATCCGCCACCATTTCCATAACTTGGTGAAAGGTTTCAGTTCGAAGAGCGCGGGGGTGGCGCAATTGGGTCTCGGCCATTCTTATTCGCGAGCTAAAGTTAAGTTCAACGTGCACAGAGTCGACAATATGATCATTCAATCTATAGCGCTATTGGATCAACTTGATAAGGACGTCAACACTTTTTCGATGCGGATCCGGTAAGTCGCGCAGTTTTGGTGGAAATTTTTGTTAAAACGTAATTTCAGCGAGTGGTACTCGTACCATTTCCCAGAGTTGGTCAAGATCGTTCCAGACAACTATCTTTTTGCTCGTCTGGCTAAATTCATCAAGAATCGCAAGGACCTCTCAGAAGAGTCTCTCGAAGGCCTGGAAGAAATCACAATGGATTCCGGCAAGGCCCAGGCCATTTTGGCCGCTTCCAAGTCCAGCATGGGCATGGACATTAGCGTGGTTGATTTGTTGAACATCGAAATGTTCGCCAGCCGCGTCATCGCCCTATCCGACTACCGCCGCCAACTATCGGAATATTTAAAAACAAAAATGAGCGACGTGGCTCCCAATTTACAAACTTTAATCGGGGACCAAGTGGGGGCGCGACTGATCGCCCACGCCGGATCATTGACGAATCTAGCCAAATATCCGGCGTCGACCGTCCAAATTTTGGGCGCCGAAAAGGCGCTGTTCAGGGCGTTAAAAACGCGCAGCAACACCCCCAAATACGGTTTAATTTTCCACTCGACCTTCATTGGACGAGCCGGGACCAAAAATAAGGGCAGAATTTCGCGGTATTTGGCGAACAAATGCTCGATCGCGTCGCGAATTGACTGCTTCAATGAACAACCGACGCACGTGTTCGGGGAGAAATTGAGGCAACAGGTCGAGGACCGTCTGAAGTTTTACGAAACCGGAGACATCCCGAAAAAGAACATTGAAGTGATGAAGGAGGCCATGGAGGAGGCGGAACAGGAAGTTGTCCAGGCCAACGCGGAAAAGAAAAAAAAGAAGAAGAAGCGCAAGTCTGAGAGTGCCGCCGAAGTCGAGGGTAACGGCGAGGTGGAGACCAACGGCAACGCGAACGGCGTGGAAGAAGAGTCGCCCAAGAAGAAGAAGAAGAAGAAAAACAAGAAGAGTAAAAGTAGCGACGAGTAATTTTTTTTTTTAAGAATACTAATTGTAGGTCTCTAGATTATTTTTAAGATTGCTTTGAAATAAAAGGAATGTACAGGAGAATGTTGACAACAATTTATTTCTCTTGAAAATTTACAACAACTAAATGAACGGAATGTAGGAATTAAATAGTTACTAGTTAACATCGACTTTAAGTCTAATATACATTAGTAGGGTGTTAAGGCACGACGGCATTGAACTTTCACATGCTAAGAAAAAACTGAAACGTTGAAGAAGTCGTTTTATTTTTTAGAAAAAATATTAACAATAAAATATTGCTCTAGTATCTCCAAACAAAAACATGGTTGAGGGCCGAATATAGCTAGTGCCCCCTCACTTTTCTCGCCTAATAATACAATAACGTTAAAATCCATAAATTATCGTAGACTAAAGTAAACAGTTAAAAATTACCCAGCACCCTCAATGAGCATTGTAGTTGATAGAAAACTATACAAAATATGTGCAGAAAACCTAACGCAAGACAAGACCAATAAAATCTTTGGAATTTTGAAACTAACCGACTCAGAACCAGTTAGAAGCTGGGAAAGAGCTGTTTATTTGGTTGATTGTAACTGTTATTAGTGGGATGCGCGAAGCTTTGAGCACTGAAATTCATCGGCGTCCCGAACTGCTGCTGGTTGATCAACCGCGGTTGGTTTGTTGGCGAAGTGGGGTTGCTGGCCAGCTGATTCATGCTGGGCGACACCCCCTGTTTAGGTTTGCCCACCAACAAATTGTCCAGATCGATATTCAAGTTGCCCGAATTTTTCCACGTCGAACCCAACGGCTGCGATTTGTTCGACGCCTTCTCCGTATTGTTGTTGGACGTGATGGAAGACAGCGGTTGAAGCGGCTGCTGGACCGAGAGAGGGGCCAACATCGGACCTGCACACAATCATCATCAGAAAACCAACAAATCCCCAATCGGGTGCGCTAACGTCCAACATCTCCAAATAATACGGTGCAAATTACGTGAGAACACCGCTTCGCTACCCAGCCAAGAACAAACGTCACACGGGGTGATTTGGCAAGCTCAACAACGTCGAGCTATAAGTACACATCAAGTATGGGCAAAAATCTTACTGATAGCGGCACGTCAGCTGGTCGCTCTTACGACAATCCCTTGCTGCTGGCCGAAGACGGACAACGTTGGCCACCGTCTCGGCTCTTTGAAGAACAATTCAAGCATGTCTTCAGTGAACTAGGCAAAGACAGCCCCTAACAATAAGGGTTTGGGTCGTGTTACAAAACACACTTTTCTACTATTATGTATGTAATTAGCGGCTGGCAGGAATTGGCAAAAAAACATTACATTCGAATGAAATACAGGTTCCTGTAATTAAGTAGCCATTGTAAGCGTGACGTCACTACAAATCTCGCGAAAAAAAAGAAAATACAGGTTCCTGTAATTAAGTACCTATTGTAAGCGTGCCGTCACAATGAACCTCCCGAAAAAAAAGTGCGAGATAAAGGTGTTGTGGGTTAAAAAGGTGTCAACAACAAATATTTTGTTTTTCGTTTTATTCAAAAGTGGCTAAAAACAACATTTTATTCAACATCAATTTTCAAAATACTCTCAACAATGCGGCGGGCATTTAGGGCCAACATCCAGCAGTCCGAGCTGGATTCAGCTTTAGTTACGTTGGGGCCGGTGAGGTCGCCCAGCCACAACCGAATTTCGACCAGTTCATGTACCAAATCTTGCAGCAAAATCTTTTTGGGCACGTTCAAAAGTGCCGCCGAAATTAAGCTGATGACTTCCATTCTCACTTTAGGCTCGGGATGGTAGCGCAAGAACAACGAAAACTCCACGATTTCCTTGGCCATTCGTCGTGCAACCGGACAATTTTGGGAAGCCCACATAACAACGGTCAAAGTTCTGACGAGGTGAATCAGCAAAACAACAAAATCGTCATCACCTTTCTTCATGAACCCTTTGTTCTTGGTCAAGCCGTAGATTAACGGGAAAAAGAAACTTCCGGCAACTTCGGCGAACTTGTTCAACTTTTCTCGTTTCACGTGCTTGTGGACCGAGAAGTAGCGAGTTTTAGCGGCAAGTCGCTGTTTAATGATACGTTCAGCCGCCTCGACGCCGCCACTCTTCTTCGATTTCTTCGCCGCGACCTCCTTGGGTTCGTCGAATTTCAGTTGCGACAAAGCGGTGGCGGCTTGGGCCAAAACGTTCGCAACGAAAATTCGATGCGCTATCGAATAAGTTCCGATTTCGGCGTGAAACTGTTGACACAAGAACTCCGCACAAGCCCTCGGATAAATACAAGTGATCGTAACGCAACTCCTGTTGACCAGTTCCTGGAAGTTGTCGACGTAAAATCGGGGATCTAGAGCGACCAAAATTTCGAGAAGTTCCAAACCCAAAGAAACGTCGTCGTCCGCCAGTTGCTCCGCGATCAGTTTTTCGCAATTTTGGAGGCTTAAGGTGAAAATTTCGGCATCTTGCGTCTCCAACAGACCATCCCTTAAATCGCGCAGGTACTTAGGGGGTTGTTTCGACGACACTTCGACGTCATTACTCAAGTCGTACGGCTCTAAATCGTCGTCCGAATCCAGTTCGAAATCTGTACTGTCGATAATTGTTATCGTTTTTTTCTCCGAAATCGCCTCCTCCACCACGAGATTCTTCGGTTCCGTCGCGAAATTCCGCAACTTTCTCGGAGGCGGCACGTAATCAACCCCATCGGGGGGGTTCTCGACCAATTTGGAAATTAACTCGACCACGTCACGTTCAACGTTTTTCTTCTTGTAATAGACGGTCATGTCGGTGTCGTAGAGATTCTGCAGGAGTTCCACGACGTTTTTGCTGTCTCCTTTCAAACTTTCGTATTCAAAACTCAATTTAACGTCGCTATTGTTGGTCTCGGCGTTGAGAAAATTCGCGATCAACTCCCCAGTTTTCATCCCCATAACTCTGACGTCATCAATGGGACATTCCAGGTGCGTGGGCACTCCCGCGTAAATTTTCGTTTGCAAAACGCCCCGCTCGTGATCGCTCAATCCGATGTTGTCCAGACTTTTCAGGATGACCAAAATGATTTTCGTCAAATACAAATGTTGTTCGACACTCGTGTGGTTAATTGCGGACTTGTCGGACCAAGTGGTCAGTAAGTTCAGCAACAAATTGAACAGGTGATGCTGGGAGTTGCTGCTGATGTAAACCACCAGATTCACGATCAACTTGTTGCTGTCGAAGCACGACAAGAGGGGAATTTTCGTGCAAAAAACAAACTTCCAGTTGTCGTTCTTGAGCAAGTGCGACCCCAAAAAGTTCGTGATTGAAAACTTTTCGGGATTCAAATTTTGCAAAGCCATAACGGCGAGAACCTCAACCGCTGCTCGCTCCAACTCGACAAAAGTGTTCCCAAATATTTTCCGGTAGAGTCCCAACTTTTCGCCGTTTTGGTTAGTGAGGGTGGCGGCGACGGAAATGAAAATTTTGATCGCTTCCGACGATTGGTGTTCGTTGTAGTCGATCAAAATTTTGCCCAAGAAAAAAGCGAGATTTTCGTAATTCAGCTGTTTTTCGTTCTCGGGGTGACGTAACAACAAATCTGAAGTGAACTCGACAACTTTGATGAAGTTGAAGATTAAAACTTTGCTGAACTCTCCAGTTTTGTAGAATTTGGGAAATTGGTCTTGGAGCGCGTTGGAAACTCGGTTCGGCAAGGAAATTAAAAATTTCACGAAATTGTGCCAACAACCCAAAACTTCTTCTTGCACAAATTTGTCGGGGTGAGTTGGGGTGGCGAAAAAGTGAAAAATCGTGGCGAAATTTCCCTCGCTCTTCACCATAGCCTCGAGCAAAAACGCCAAAGATTTCGCAGCGTTAGGGGTGGTTCTCAAGTTTTTAACCGCAACTTCGAGGGCTACATAAAACAACTCGTGGTCCTCGACGCAGAAAAGACTCATAACTTCTCTACAGACTCGATTTTCGTTAACGGGAAAATTATGATCGAACTTCCCTATCAACCCTTGTAGGAGCGATCTATATTCGCTGTCGATGAACAAAACGGACGATCGCACATCTATTCCCGACAACTTTTGTACAGTTAGAGTCGGCAATTGTTTTACGATACAGTCAATTTCGGTTAAGATCCTATCAACGTCGCTTTGTGACGTAATTTTCTTGATTCGATTCAGAGTTGTCACAGCACTTTGCGCTTCAACAGTGTTCTTGCTTGCACTTTCACTTAACACTGCGGCACCCTCCCGACCTGAATCCAGTTGATCTGCAATGGGAAAGCTCAAATGAGTTTCCCGGTACGAAATTTTAAAACTCCCGGAAAACACAAACATAACTTAACTTTCAAATCAAACGGCGGGAAAAACTTGTCGCCACATTTGTTGAAAGTTAGATTACGGTTGTGCAAGTACCGCAACAGCTACCCGGCCAACTAACTACTCATTACAGAATTACAACCTCGAGAAGTTTTGGACTTTACAACTCTTGCGAGAGACCTAACTAAAATGTCGGTATTACAGTTTTCTTTTTTTCAAAAAATCTTGCCATTTTCAGCAAGCACAAGACAGTTCACGCAATACACGTCTTGCAGTTCTTAACGATATTTGTTGCAAGATCTTTCTGACATTAAACTTGGAGCTTCAACTTTAGGGAAAGCCCTCTCTGATCTCGTAACTAAATTGCCCCAACCAATACTTGCAACTGTATTAAGAAATTCTTTTTATTAAGAGCGTTACATGGTTCCTTGTCATTCTTATCGAGCCAACTTACCTCCGTCGAGTAAGCTTGGGGGCGACTCCAGCAGCCCTTGGTTGTTGTTGGGCACGCCGAACCCGGCTTGAGACTGAATATTTAGCGAACTGAATCCCGAAAGATCGCCAAGTAAATCGTTGGAGTTGCTTTGTTGGACAGGGGGCGGCGCGTGCCCCATAAACGGCATAGCTGGCGTGGCCATCAGATTTCCCGTCGGGGCGGCCCCCACGAAATGGCCTTGTTGCCCCGTTTTAGGCGGCGGTATCACGTTCGGCACAACATTTGGCATGTTACCCAGCAAACCCGGCGCTTGACCCCCCAACAAATTAGCATCCTGAGTAGTGGGCGAAAACGCCGAACTAAAATCGGCAAAATCATCATCGGCCTTCTGCTGATTCCCACTTCCGAAAGCAGTTTCGAAATCCCCAAATTCCGCTGTCGATTTCTTCGGCGCCGCCTCTTCCGCTCTCGGATCGAAATCGTCGTTGAGGAGGTCGCCGCTGCCGCTCGGTGGCAGAGGACTTTGGCTGGCGCCTCTTCCGAAATTAGCTGCCGCTCCTAAATCGACCTTTTTCAGAGTTTTCAACGGTTTTTTCGGCGAATTCGTTATGGCCGCCGCGTTAATGTTGATATTGACGCGTTTTTCCGAGTGCGAAGGACTACTGAGATCGGAGTCTTTGTATTTGCGAGCATTTGCGTAGTTGCGGGTCGATTCGGGATCGCTGTCTTCCTTGTCCACGTCGTAATCGTCGTCGAAGGTCCGGTCGCGGTAACGGTTCGAATTGTTGGATTGGTCGTTGTCCCAGTCCCGGTCGGCGAAGTCCCGGTTGTACGCCCGCTCGTCCCACTTCTCCTGGGGCCCTGCAACACCAAAAAGTTATTGCTCCAAACGTCACGACAGGCGACGCAACCGACATCTGGCGGCAGAAAAGGACTCTGCAACACCAGACGTTACCGTTCCGAACTCGGCGAGCAGTGACGCAACTGACTTCTAGTGGCAGAAAATCGAACTAAAATTCGAACAAACCGTCAAAGGCCACCACCCAAACAAACTGTCACCCCTGGGCAAAATTGGGGAAGCAAATGAACAAATTACTGAATGCCTCACAGCGAAATTACTAAATGCCTCCCAGTGAGCGTTGTGAAGACATTGTTGGCCTGAAGCTATGGCAAGTAAAGCAGTTGACTTCTGGTGGCAGAAAATCGAACTAAATTTTACAAAAGCCATTAAAAGGCAATTACAACAACTTCCAACAATTAGCTGTGGCCTCTGGGGCGTAATTGCGAAGAAAATTGCTGGCTGCCTTCAGATGCGTCTTGTGAAAGTTAATTTCTCAACTAATTGCACATTCACAACGATAATGTATGCATCCACGTTTGCGGCTAACTTCATGGTCACTTACCCAACTTCATTCCAGCCATATCCGAGCTCATTCCAATGTATTTATCTTTGTTCTTCTTGGCTTTTTTCCGTTCTTCCCGCAGCCTATCGTCGTCTTGCACAAATTCTATCAGCTCCTTGACTTTGTGCCTGATATTCACGCCCTGGTCCTTGCCCAAGTCATCAATGAAGCTGTAGTTCTCCAAAGACCTCAGATCGTAAATGTGTTCCCTTGCTGAGGTGACTACGCGTTCCGACCCGTTCTTAATTAAATAATTCAAGACCAGGAGCGACTGAAAGAGGAAAGGTTAAAAAACGGAAACTTTTTATTGTTAACTCACCTTGTAAGTTCTCCTCCAATGCTGTTTGCTGTCTTGTAACATCCGCTTCCACAGCATCGACATGACTTCGGGAAAATGTTCGTATGTGAAGGTGGAGTGCGCTAGTTCTTGCATGATTTGTCCGGTGGGCCCCCAAGCTTCGTCGTTGGTGGCTTCTCTGACTTTCGCTTCAATTTCCGTGTAGTTCATGACCACGTTGGTCCTGAAAGGGAGAGTTTCCGCGTAATTATGGGCGTTTTTCGGGTCGGCAAGTGAAAACAGTAAAAGGAACAAGATAAACATCTGGATTTGTTATTGAAAAATTGCTTACACTTTGTCGGCGAGTTCCCGCACTTTCCACATGCTGAACAGGTTCTCCATCGTGAGCGTGTTGAGATCGTTGAATTGAAGACGTTATGAAGACTTATCGTGGTCCTTTTACACCGAAATCAACCGTAACTTGCTCCACGAAAGAAGAGATGACCTGGCCATCAATCAGCCATACTTGCGAAATCGAGTTACTAAGAACTGGTGCCAACCTAAAGCACAAATTCCGAAATTTTGCAACCCATCTGAACACCAAAACTACGCAGAAAATTGGAATATTGGCAAATTTTGAAACAAGCCATTGCTGAATAGTCAATAAATTTAAGCAACAATCCCGGTAAAATTAATTAACAATTACAATTTAGGGTTATTTTCGCCTTTCAAGTTGTTCCTGACGTTATCATTCTCTACTGTCATCGTGACAGGAACTGTCACTGTCATTCTGACATTAGTGTCATCCATCACCCAAAAAGAGTGCGAAATGTTAATTGTTTCTGTTTTCTCTCCAAAAACTTAATTAACGGGTTTGAACCGCCGAAATTACGCCCCACGCGATGGCTCCTACCAAAGTAATGTTGCTGGCGTGCGGGTCATTCAATCCCATCACGAATATGCACCTGAGAATGTTTGGTAAGTGTCCCGAAATTGATCGATTCTCCCGCAATTATCGAGTGATTCCAGAAATTGCTCGCGATTACTTGCACCGAATGGGGAACCACGTGGTGGTGGGTGGTTTGGTTTCACCGGTTCACGACGGTTACGGCAAGAAGGACCTGGAGGCCGCCACCCACCGCTTGACAATGATACGTCTGGCTCTACAACAAACCGATTGGATCAAATTGTCCGATTGGGAGTGCAAACAGGAAAGTTGGTGCAAAACGAGACAAGTTTTGCAGTATCACCAGGTAATTGGGGACTTTTCAATGTTAAAAATTAATTGTTGTCGTTGCAGAACCAAGTCAACGCTATTTTGCACCATTCCAAAAGCAACCAGTTTGATCAAGTCAACGAAGACGACATCAACTGGATTCCAGAGAACGTCAGGAACGACACCGTGGACCCTGTTCAAGTCAAGCTGCTCTGTGGGGGAGATTTACTTGAATCTTTCGGAACCCCTGGCTTATGGTTAGATGATGATGTGAGTTGATCGTTTAATCATTTCTTTAGTATAATCATTAATTATCTTTATTATCACGTATTTTTTATTTTTAGATTGAATCAATAATAGGGCAACATGGGCTGATTGTTATAACCAGATCCAACACCAACCCCATGGAATTTATATATAATTCTGACCTATTAACGAAATACATGGTAAGGTGGACGTTTTATTGTGGTTATTATTGATGTTTGCAACTTCTAGAGCAACATTATTATTGTTACTGAGTGGATTCGAAATGAAGTCAGTTCGACAAAAATAAGAAGAGCCCTGAGAAGAAGCGAGTCTGTCAAATACCTAATACCTGACACAGTGATCGATTACCTGCACAAGCACAACCTCTATGGCTCCAGGCAAACGTAAGTTGGCGTTCATAAGCATTCAAACCAGTGGCGACCCCTAGCGACAAGTAGGTGTCACCAGCCAATGGTCATCTACTTGAAGAATAACGCACTCTGCTTGGAATTTGTT
The DNA here is from genome assembly GCA_951805265.1 of Schizotus pectinicornis. NCBI lineage: Eukaryota > Metazoa > Arthropoda > Insecta > Coleoptera > Pyrochroidae > Schizotus > Schizotus pectinicornis. The sequence continues at coordinate 2,432,435 of OX638207.1, forward strand.
ATAAATTCTCTATAATTCTGTCTCTAAATTGTAAAACTAAGTTTCCTTGAAAGTTAGAAACTAAAAAGGATTTTACGCTTAACTGTGCTGGTACTCAAGTTGCACTGGAGAGCGCGACCCGCGTGATGACGTCATCTTAACAAAATTAACAGTGCACTAAGTTGTAATCCCTAACATTGAAGCGTTAAAATTGCACCTTGCCTCCAATTATTTCCCTGTGGGCACCGCCACTGGTTGCGTTTCGGTGGTTACATCATAACTGGGTTGAGCACGCGACAGCCGCCTGACTTGTAATTTTTTCCCGAAGCCTATTAACTGTGGTGTTGTTTCCTCTTGCCGCTCGGACGACAGTAAGTATTTGACCCCTTGCGAGTTCAACTCGAATTACTTGACCCCGTCCCCTTCGGACGTGATTATGGGCTCCCCGAGTCCCACCAATTGCATGATGATTTGCAACAACAGTTTGTTTTCGAGAACGCACCACTACGAGAAACGTTTGTCCATCGACACTGTCGACAGTGTCCAAAAGACGAACGTTCTGAACAACACGATCCGACACCCGGGTCAGGCCGTGAAAATAATCACGGAAAGTAACGGCGGTCACAAGATCGTCAAGGAAATCGCGAAAGAGGTACGTAACGAAGAGAAGAAAGTGTTGAAACATTCGAAAAGTTTCGCAAATTTCGACGAGGTCGGCAATAAGGGCGTGAAACACAGCAGGTCGAACAGTAACCTGAAAGAGTGTAAGAGCTGCGACGAGAACCTGATCAAGTTTATTTTTACCAAGCATGGGATTCAGGTCATTAGCGATGTTGAGACTATTGTTTAGTTGCATGTTGGGAGTTACTAGTTACTTCTTGGCTGTGTCCGTTTACCTGAATTCTAGACTAAGGATCAAAATAAATGTCGCTCTTCCATTTTTCATTTAGATAGTTTAATGGGGTGTTAGGCATGTTTTGTCGATTTGGTGTGGCATGTCATTATTTTTTTGTTTTGTTTCAGGCATCTCTAGCGCGACCTGCATGCCTTCTATAGTTGACCTCATTGTTGGGACATGCTCGCGTCCCCTTAATAAATCTCAAAATGGTAGCATTCCAAAATCGAATTACAGATTTTTGAGGTTTGTTGCGAAAGTGATCAAGCGTTACTTAAGTTCTTACCAAGCGATTAAATTTACGACAATCGCCTGTCCTAAGTCATTGTTATACTACTGTGAACTCTAGAATTTACTTGTTTTGTACTGATTATTTTATGAAATAAATGGTTATAGTATCGTAACATTCTTTTATTTATGGCATTGAGAATGATTAACGTAAAAAAATAAAATATAAAAACAGCACCAAAAAACAATTTTTGCAGCGCCCCCGGAAAACCTGAACATCTTATTAGCTTCCGCGGCTCTAAAAGACATTAACTACAACCACATTCTAAGTGATTTCCATTAAGTGATCAAAAGCAACGGCGTTCCTGTTTTAGAGTAAATGGAGTACTTGGCTAAAAAAATTGTGTAGCCATCTGACGATTTTTTTTAGAAGTAAGCCGGTATCCGAACCTCTCTGATCCGAACCTACATACGTCACAAATTTCCAGTTCAGAAAATCAAAAATTAATTCTGGGCTTGATATTAACAGTAAAAAATAAAAAAAAATTGAGGACTAATGAAGTCTAAAACCATATTCTCCAAACGTGAGGCAAGTACCCCATTCTTAACTGAAATTAACTTTAGTGCGACTAATTTATTGAGCAATTTAGGTCGGAAAATCGTTAACTTTTCGCTTTAACTTTCTTCTTTTCAGTCTTCTTATCGGCACAATCGCACCACGGCGTTACGTCATGATCACAAATCAACTGTATGTTGATCACAGTTAGTGGAGCGCTACCTATTGTCATCGATTTATAACTAACTATTCTATAGTTCAAATCGTGAAGTCCAGTTTGACGGTCCCGTTTCCTGGTAACTTCGCGTTGGTTGTAGCATTTCACCGTGTCGCGTTTCCGGTCTTTACTATGGATATGTCTAGAAAAAAATCAATTAGGCTCAAATTCATCTACAGCTGCTACCACCTAAAAGTGTCGTTCATTCCGGTTGATATGTTCTCGGGCCGGGATACGTTGAGATTGGCGTCTTTCAGCCTAACGTAGAATTCGTCATCTTCCAAGCCCCATCCCCAATATTTGTTGGATAGGCCGTTAACCAAGCCGAAATGCTCCCTGCGAAACAACCGATGAAAATTTGGTCGTTTAATTAGTTTAACCACCTGTTAATTATCAAAATTCCGCCAATGAACTTGCTGTAGTGGTATCGCGGGTGGAGATGGGGCGCTGCCAAGTGAAACGGTTGTTTTGGGTATAAGTAGCTCAAATTGTTGTTCAACGGCAACAAGTCGACGTCGTGCATTGCGATGTAGTCGTAATTTGATTTGGTTTCGAGGTAACCGACGTTAATCAATGAGGCGCGATTAAAACGATAATCATCAACTTGGTTGAGGATAAAAATGTCGTGATTTATCCGCTGGCGATTCAGAAAGTCGTGAACGTAAGGGGCGAATTCCATTAATTCTTCGAATCGGTCGCGATATGGAACTAATACTGCTAACTTGTGGTTGGACTCGAACCCCTTGTTGGTGTAGTGTTTCGGTTTTGCCACATACTGGATCAAGGTTTCTTGCCTGGGGCAATTACAGTGATCTAAAAAGAAACGTTAGCGAAGTTCTGCTAAAATTATAGCGACGTACCGTTCGTCAATAACTTAAATGTTAATAATACAGTCACTAGGAACATCACAGACAACAAAATTACAAAGAAATGGACGAAAGTAAAGCGAAACAATTTTTGTTTGTGTTGGAGCATTTTCGGCGATATTCATTGCGTTTCCAGTCGTAATTCAGGCCATTTTCGCTTTATTTTCCAAAAAATCAAATTTCTCCTAACATAACCTCAATTTTCAACGCAGCAGAATAGCCAACATCAACTTGCGAATTTTCGACGAGAAAGTGAGATAGTTAAATACAAGTTTCGGCGTGATAGAAAAGGGTAGCAGAAAATGTTGCGAGTGTCACTGACCTTTTGCTTAACGTAACCTCAAAAAATGACAGTTTGATGACAGCGAGAATAAACATTAATAAATAGAGAACATTTCGGTAATTTGGCGAAATTATCCGGCGTAATGTCTTATAATTCGGGCGACGAACAGAGCGAGGATGGTGAATTACGGCAGAGCCCGGAGGTTGCCCGGCAAAAGACTGATACGATGGATTTTAGGTTAGGTTTGTTTACTGTTATGATTTCTCTTTAAACGCAGTTTTTAGTTTATCCGAAGAAGACGGCGAAAACGTCGATTCGCTAGACATCAAACCTCCACAAGCGCGAGTCAGTTCGCAAGGATCCCGAAGTAAACGGAGAGAAGGCCACGAAAGCAGATCTCACCACAAGAGGTCAGAACGCCACAGAGACGAGCGGCATTCGCATCGAGAGAAACATCACCGGGAGAAACAGGCGAGAAACAACAAAGAACGCGAGCACTACCAACGAGAAAAAGAAAGATACTACAGAGAGAAACAATACGAGCAACAAGTTATTTATAAAGAAAGTTACACAGCAGAAGTCCAATATGTTAGCGAAAGGGCGTACAGAGAACGCAAAGAGGACGGGTCGAGGTCGCGACACTCGGACCTACGAAAATACGAAGAAAAAAAGTTGAAATCGGCCACTCGCGAGGTTGACAAGCACCGACGTTACGAGGAAGAGAAGCGCGATAGGGCCGACAAGACTCTTCAGGATTTGCGCGAAAGGTTGCTGAGTAAACGCACCACTAAAGGTGATGAGGATGTGCACCGTTCTGAGAAAGGTGAGGGGCACAGAGACAGGCGGTATCGCGAAGTTGAAACTTTAGATTCAGCCCTGCAAGGCGAGGCCGGCATGTACGTTAAGGAAATCATCAACATTAGCACAAGCGAAGAGCGGAAGCACCGAAACCGCGAGGAGGACAAACTGACCGAAGAGGAGAGGGCGCAGCAGGAATTGAGGAAAGAAAAGTTGTTGGAGGCCGAACGCGAGATGGCGCGGGTAAAGGAGCAATCGCGCGCCGACAGGGAGAGGCGACATTTGGAAAAATCAGCGAAGCGCCGGCAACAAGAAGACGACGATTTTTACAACAAACGGATGAGGGTCGAAGAAAACGTTGTGACTGTTTCAGATAATACCGACGACGAAAACGAGGAACAGTTTGAGGAAGTCGAAAAGAGCGATCGCAGCGACGACAGCGCTCAGAGCAGCAACGATTCGAAGCACAGCGAAAGGTCGGAGGAGTCGTCGGGGTCGCGGGAGCGGAGCGTTTCGTCGAGAAAATCAAGAAGTAGAAGTGCGAGCAGCGAGAGGTCGCTGTCGGCGTCGCCCACCAATAACGGAAGGGAAGCGTCCGAAGAAGAAAAGGAAATTGTGGAAGAGAAAGAGGTGGATAAGGAGGAGAGTAAATCGAAAATTGACGAGGATTTGCCGCCGTATTACCCCGCGGTTCAAGGTTGTCGGTCGGTCGAGGAGTTTCAATGCTTGAACCGGATCGAGGAAGGCACTTACGGGGTGGTCTATCGGGCAAAAGACAAAAGAACTGAAGACATCGTTGCGCTGAAACGGCTCAAAATGGAGAAGGAAAAAGAGGGCTTCCCCATAACGTCGCTTCGGGAAATCAACACGCTGTTGAAAGGGCAGCATCCGAATATTGTGACGGTACGCGAAATCGTCGTTGGTAGTAACATGGATAAGATTTTTATTGTCATGGATTACGTAGAGCACGATCTTAAGTCGCTGATGGAAACGATGCGCCACAAAAAGCAGAATTTTATGCCGGGAGAAGTCAAATGTTTACTGAAACAATTGCTGTTGGCCGTGGCTCATTTGCACGACAACTGGATCCTCCACAGAGATTTGAAAACTTCCAATTTATTGCTGTCCCACAAAGGAATTTTGAAAGTAGGAGATTTCGGGCTGGCTCGCGAGTACGGCTCCCCATTGAAAGCCTACACTCCAATCGTGGTAACTCTGTGGTATAGAGCGCCCGAATTGTTACTGTGCACAAAGGAATATTCAACACCCATCGACATGTGGTCCGTGGGCTGTATCTTCGCCGAGTTACTTCTGATGAACGCTCTCTTTCCCGGAAAATCCGAAGTAGACCAGCTAAACAAAATTTTTAGGGTAATCAAAGTCCTACACACCCTAAACCATTAACCTTCTTGTCAGTTTAAGTTTTGACCACCAGAGCTTATTAGTTCAGATTTTCGCCGCTCTACTCTTTGTATGACGTCACTCATCACTAACCCTCTTGTCAAAATCCGTTAGTTCAGATTTTCACCAACTCTTCGTGTGACGTCAATTTTGAGTAATGAGGTTGATTGTTTTTCAGGATTTGGGCACCCCGAGCGAGAAGATCTGGCCCGGCTTTAACAAGTTGCCGGCCGTGCAGAAAATGAAATTTGCGGAATTTCCCATGTCGAATTTGCGGGGCAAATTCCACATGTTGACCCCTACCGGTTTGGATTTGCTGTCGAAATTTCTGACTTTTGATCCCGCCCAGAGGGTTACAGCGGAAGAGGCTTTGCAACATCTCTATTTCAATGAGGCTCCTTTGCCCATTGATCCGGCCATGTTCCCGACCTGGCCGGCGAAAAGCGAGTTAGGACAAAAGAGGGCGCTGGCGGCTAGTCCGAAACCGCCATCTGGCGGCGGGGAATATAAAAAACTTGTTAGTATTTTTTTGTTTGGAGTTGGGATAGGGAGAATTGATGATTTGTTGCAGGGAGGAGACGGCGATGATGATGGATACGGGTTCAGGATAGGGATGGGGATGGACAGTAGAAGGATGGGAGGCGGGTTCAGCCTCAAATTCCAATATTGAACCACCTGTAATTTATTGTGTATTTTTTACAGTTAAGGAACATTTTATTAGGCAAATAAATATTATTAATTTAATTGAGAGGCAGTTATGGTACTTGGTTAGGAACTTAAGCGGCTATCACCATCCTAGTTATTAGTGTGACGTCACAACTGCGCGGAGTGACGGGACTACCAATAAGGCCCCTTTATAACACTTGTTTTTAACGAATTTAAAACAAAATTGCTGAATAAGTCTTTTAGGGAAAAAGTCTTTGAAAATGTTAATTTTTAAATATATTTTAAAAACGGGCAAAATGCTTAACAAACAAAATGTTTTGGAGGGGCCTTCCTAGTAGTGCCGGGTTTAGGAAATTTTGAGCCCGAAGGTAAGTTGAGTTCTAAAACTACTTTCGGGGCACTAGAACCTGTGGTTGTCTCTGTAGTCAATTTGCGCCTGCGCTTTGAATTTTTGATCAAAACTTTTGTTACTCGCTGCCTATGCAGGCAACCTAAATAGTTGTGGCTTGGCGGGTTGCATAGACACATAAGGGGAACATAGAACTACTGTGGGATTTTTTTTAAGAGACAATTAAATCTATAACATTTTATTGGGGCAAGGCTGGCAAAAATACAGCCTTCACAATACAAAACATCAAAATATATCAAATTTAATGAAATATACAACGAGTTGTCGAATTATTACAATTTGATGTCCTTTTAGTAATGTCATTTCGTGTGCGTTAATAACAATTTAAGAAGTAGCGAGTCTTCAACGGTAAAAAATCAATGACTAGACAGACCAAAACACGTAAATCATCAGTGCTCGATAATACTACAGTAATACACAGCATAAAGACGGATACAATGATTACAAGTGCAGTAGAACATCAAGCTCTTGATCAAGAGAGAAAACAACAAGAATTACACGGTTTCGCTTTCAACTGTGTATTTGGGAGGCGCGTTAAATAGTTGCGGGTCTTTTTCTTCGTGCTCTAAAATTAATTTATCATCATCGGTACTTTGCTCGTTGCTCTTTTTTTCCACTGAGAAACTCAGCCATAGAGCGACCAAAACTGCCGACAAAATCGCGGTTAACAATATCCAGCGGGGGATTCCCGAGTTTCTCGACGCGCAATCCAACCAGTCCCCTGAATAATCGGTGGTTTTCACAATTAAAGTGCCATCTTCGATGGGCATCGTTTGAATTCGCGTTTCTGGAATTTTGTAGTCAATGTTGAAGCCGATTTCGAGCTGGCTTTTAATGCTCGGATCGGACAATAGGTCGGACTCGAGGATTTCCAGGTCGGGCTCGGCCAGGACTATGTTAGAGTCATCTTCTTCGGTCAAAATTAGAAAAGTGGACATTTCATTCTGACGTCTGTTGGCCATCAAGTTGCAGCCTTGGACGCAAACCCCGCTTTCTCTCGTCAGAACGTAGGACTCGTTGCAGGCTAAAATTCGGGATTGTTGGGGCAAAAATTTAGTTAAAGTTAGCTGCGACTTACATAAGTAGCATTCACGTTTTGTGGTGTTCAAGTTCAGCTCGTCTTTGAAGTGGATTATGTTAAAGAAACGGCAGCCTCTTTGACACACGACTTGCTCGTAGTTTTTCTGCAAAATTATAGAGTTTTGTGAGGAATTTAGGGAGGAAAGTTGCTATTACCAAGTCCAATGACGGCAACTCGGCCTCCTTGCAAACACCGATGCATTGATCGGTTATCGTGAACGAGCTGGTGAAGATGTGGTCGGAATAGGCGGTTTTAAGCATCAAAATCAGCATAAATCGCCACATTTTGCCGTATTCACAACAATTTCGACAATAGTTGCAACTACTGTCAAAACATGTAAACAATTTAAGTGGCGCCCCTCAGTGTCGCCAGGACAGAAAAAGCTAAGTCACCACATTGGCTTAAAATTACCACATCTGGTACAATTTCCCGTGCCTGGCAACACTGCAACCTTCTAGTTGTCAAATATTTTGACTCTTTTCGAATAAATGCGGGAAATACTACTGGAAGTTCTTCTCCTGCATGTCTTTCAATGTGCGTAAATTTCTTTGGAGAACCCCATTGAAACGGTTATTTTAGGTCTCGCTTTGCAGCGTCAATCGTTCTTTAACGAAGACGAGGTCGAGTTGATAAGGCGCTCCCGGCAGAGCGACCTGGAGACTTGCAACGAAGACAGATTGGTTGAATTTTTGGCCGAAATTCAAGTGATTAACCCCGAGAGCATCATCAAATTGGCAACTTTTAGCGAAATTCAGTCTTCGTGCAACAAGGTTTCGACAAATCTGGGAAAAATTAAGCAATATTTGATCAAGTGCAGGCCTCCCGCCCAATCGGATTTGTACATGCAGTTGATCAAAGGCGTGGAGTCTTTGCACGAGAAGATTTGCACCGAGTCAGACTTTAAGAAAAGTATTATGTAAATTTAGGAATTAACTCAAAACTATCAAATTCTTTCAGAATTTGAAAAAATATATTTTTGCGTGCACGAATTGAGGAACGATTTTGACGACTGTGGAGGACCAGCCGATTGGAACGAAAATTCCGACAGCAGCGAAGTGTGCAAGTAATCTACACTACCTCGTCTTGACTGCGTTAATAATTATTGTTATTTAAGAGCCTACAAAGATATCACTGATTGTTATTATATCAAAACGGCGAAAGTTTGTGGCAAAGAAGCAGCAAAAGTTACTAAAGAGCTTCTGGAAGCAATAGTCAACAGCATAATTACAGTTAATTGCGTTAACGTTAAATCTGACCCTGTGGTTAACGATGCTATGCCTGAAGCTTATCTGGGGAAAAATAAGGTGCTGAAGTTATGTTAGTTATTTACCACTGTACTCTGTTTATAAAATTACAGGGAAACTGCGTGAAAGTCCCAATCGCATCAGTAATAGCCGAAATAATTATAATCTACAATTTATAGTAATATATAATATACTGTACATAATATCAATTTTTTTTCTTGGACGATCCAAACCCAGCAAACCCCATAATGTTCGCCATTTCATTAGCTTGTTCAGAAGGTTCATCGCTCATTTCTTCAGCTTTTCTCTTCTCCTTCCGTTTCTCTCTGCGGTACTCCTTTAATTTCTCTTCCTCCTCGGCGATTTCTTGCATCCGCGCTGCCATGTCATAATCTTTCTTCTTCTCTTCCATTTTTCTCTTGTTTTGCTCAAATCGCTGCTTTACCGAATCCAAGCTGCTGCGCTCAATCCGCATAGACATGCCCAAGTTTCGTTGATGTTTCTTGCCGTTAATGTGGTCAAGAAAATTGATGGAATCCTTCACGACACAGTCACACACATTGCAATAATACCCTCCAGACTGCGACGTCGGGGTATTTTTGTTTATTACGATACTTTTGCCTAGTTTTGAATCCAAGTCCACTTTGTATTCGCGAGTTTTCAGCATTTCACGCTTAACAGGGGGGCCCTTCTTCTTCTTGCCGTCTTCCTCTATACGCTCGATTTCCTCCTTCTTCCGGTCCTCGGCCAACTTCTCGTACTCGTTGCGGTCCCATTTTCGACGGTGATCCTCCGGTCGCATCGCCATTTCGGGGGGCTAAACAGACGCAGCACCAACAACAAAACTAACAGAAACAGAGTGCAAATCGAACCTAACCACACTTCCGCTACTGACAGCTGTCAACAACAATACTGGCGACATCTACTAGATGAATTGCAAATGCTTATGGGAGCGTTCAAAAGCTTCCTACTTGACCGCGTCTCTTTTTAGCTCATGTGATAAAGTAGGATAGTAAACCAAAATTATAAATTCGTAACGTGCCGGTGGCGGTCGGTCAGCTGTCAAATGTGTCAAATCGTTTGACACATGTCAGTGTTTGTTGATTATCATCAAAATAAAGGGAAATAATGGCATTGGTTGTTGATGAATTAAGTAAGTACTGTTGAGTTTCCGCATTAAAGGGGAAAGAACGAGAAAAACGGTGTTTTCTCCATTTTGGGTCGAAAATAATTTTTTGAAAGTCATCCCCCCAAAAAGTTGTAATTTCGAAACTTTGACGAACCCCCGACTATTTCAGTGTTATTGGAGAGAGTCTTTCTCCGGTTAGGCTCCGCAGAAACCGACGAGCAGCTCCAGAATGTTCTTTGCAAGTTCCTACCCCCGGTCCTCCTTAAGTTATCGTCCCCCTCAGAAGGCGTGCGAAAGAAGGTAATCACCAACCCCCCCGATTCAAGCCTCCCAATTGTTTTGTTTAAGGTTATGGAATTGCTGATTCACGTCAATAAAAGGGTTAAAACCCGATCGCAAGTACAATTACCTGTGGAGGCTTTATTGACGCAATACCAGGACCCAACAGCCGCTTCTTTTGTTACGGTAATAACTCGTCATTGGTTTTGGTAGATTTTTTAATAATTAATTTTAGAATTTCACGATTATCTACATAAAACTAGGGTTTCCCCGTCTCGCTGTGGAGAAACAAGCTGAAATTGTCCCATTAGTACTGAACGCTTTAGAAAATAAACCCCTGTTACACTTGGATAGTTTATTGCTGCTGATAGTACCTTTGTTGGGAAAAGTCAAAATTCCCACTGACCCAGAAAAAGTTTCATCTTTGTTTGGCCTGAATGAGAAACCTCAAATTTCTAAACATCTCCTGGGATTGTTGGTGGATATGCTGCTGTTGCCTTACGGGTATTTTTTATTTTTTTAAACAACACTTGTTGCAATTAGTAATTTTAGAGCTCTGTCCCCCCCAAATTCCGAAGAACAGCCCCCCAACCCTAACGTTTCATTACCAGTGCCGCCAGCGATGAGCGAAAGCTCCTTTAAAAGGATCACGGCGAACAACCCGATCAAACCTGAGGAACTGGAAGAGGTAACGCGCGCGATTTATTGTCAGCCTGAAATTAACGTATTTTTTAAAGATTAAATTGGGAATTGTGAGGTTTTTAGCCCACGGCGTGTTCAGCGATGAAGACATTTTGATCCATCTGGTCGTCGCTGCTGCCGACACTAGGTTCAGTGTTGCCAATTTAGCCGACATGGAGCTGAAGAAAGTTGTTGGGTACGGCGCCGAAGAGCAAAATTTTTGTTGGTTGTAACGCGAGTTTTAGTTCCGTAGATTGGGGCTCCCTCAGCGTTGCCTTGCCGTTTTTCTCATTGTTTCTGGGGACTCAAGCTAAAAACGTTAAACCCGAACTGAAGAGGTCTCCCGCTAGCACGAGGATCCGGTTGAAGCTTCTCAATTATTTATGCAGAGTGACAGGGAAGGGTTTCGCGTTTCCCGCCTGTATTCAAGTCATTTTCGATTCTTTGTACGGCACCAACACCAACACGAGACTCAAAACTTTAGCACTCAACTTTACCGGAAACATAATACGATAGTGAGTGGTCGTTTGGGGTTGGGGAAAACGTTAATTGATTTTTTCCCGCAGCTCTGACGAGGGTTCTTTGAGTAAGGTGGCGCCAGTTTTGCTGTCGGGCATGAAGAAATTGATCGAGGAAGGTGAAGAAACCCATCAAGGACAGGCTTACGTTTTGATCGGAATGTTGGCTCAACGGTTCCCGAAAATTGTCTACCACGACGTTTCTTTATTGGAGAGCTTTTTTAAGAATCTCGAAACTGCCAACACCGATTTGAAGTTGCAGATTAGGGAAGGGTTGCTCAATCTGATATTGGCTTACAAATGCAACATTTTTCCGGAAGAAGCCGATAAAGACGGCAGGTTGAACATTTTGTTCGCCCTCATCAAATTCCGGATGGGATCTGAAGAGTCGATGGTCCGATTCGCCGCCGTCAAGACTTTAGCCACCATTTTTCCCCCAGAACACGTGCCATCCAAGTACTTGCTGCTCACTTCTACTGGAGATAAGTAGGTTGATTTACTATCTGTAGGTGTTTTTTTTTTTACGTTTTTACGAAATGATACAGGGTCATCCAGAATGATTAAATGTGCCGCTCACCAGATATCGTTAAGGTATAAGAAAGAAATTCGCACCTCCTTAACAGAATGTCGGTAAAATTGGTTTATACATCTTGGACATCACTGACAGTTGTCAATAATTTTGTTAAATGCGCGTCTCAAAGAACCAAATGGATCTAAATTTTGTTCAACGTGGCGAGACGGTGCGCTTACGTCACGTTCAATTATTCTGGATGACTGTAATGATAAAAAAATAAATTAATTAATAAATTAATTAATTAATAAATTAATATGTTTTTAGCAAAGATGACGTTTCTGCTGAAGCGCTCAAGTCGTTGTATGGTAGCGCGAGGAAGTCGGACGTGGACATGTCGGCAAAAAGTAAAATAGTGACTCCGCCCTTCTCGGAGATCGTCCGTTTTGTGCACAGCGAAGCCGAAATTCTCGTTAAAGACTCCGCAAGGAGATTCACCATCGGCACTCACATCTTGCCCTTCAATTTGCGCACCTTCATCGAGGTAATTTTTTTTTTTAATTTTCTCGCGCCGTAACAACTGAAAATCGCCGTTCCAGATCTTGATTTATTTGAGGTTGTGTCTTTTGAGGCAACTCGACATTCCTCTAACCAGAGACATTTTGAATCATCCCTGTGAACACACCCCGGTCATCACAAAATACCTCCAACAACTCTTCAGCGAGTCGCAATCATTAGAAAGTAGCCCCTTGCTTCAGTACACTTTGCTAATCAAGCAACTGTTGATGGCGAGTCCTTGTAAGTTCTTCGGTTGCACCCCCCGATTGAATACTAATGGAGCCGTTACAGCTATCGAAACCATTAGTTGTATGGTGGAAATTATCGGCTGCGTTCCCCAATTGTACACGTTCACCCCGAAGGAAACGCAGTGGATCAGGGATCAGCTCAGTTCCACCAAGGAGGAAATTCGCGAACACGCCGCTATTTTGTACGCGCTAGTCCTCCGTTCGACCGATTCGCAAGACTTCGAAAGTGCCATAAATAATTTAATTTCGACGTGCGGCAACAACAGCAACAAGAACTTGGAGGCGTTGCACGGGTCGATCTTGGGAATCGGAAGTTGCGTGGAATTGAGAATTCTAACTCGCCCTCCCGAAAGCGACCTAAATAATTGGGAGCTATTAAAAAAATGCGTTAACGTTCTCGGTACTTCAGCAACTTTGAAAAAAAAATTGTAACTAATTTAGCGATTTCAGTTGGGTTTCTGAAGCACCAAAACGCGATGCTTGTAGGTGGTGCTTGTTTGAGTTTGGGGTTGTTGGGGCGTTGTTGTCCGTTGCCTTTGAGTAACGGGCAGGAGAAAAACGGAAGTCCCGACGCCAAAAGACCGGCCAACGAAAAAATCACCAAAATCGACATCGTCACCTCCTTGATGGACGTGATGAACAACTCCAAACTGTCAACGAAAATCCGGGAAAGAGCCGCCAAAGCTCTGGGATTGTTGTGTGTCGGCGAAATTTTTCCGCACACGAAAAACATCATTCAGGGCTTGCTCAACACCGCCAAAGAAGTAACGCGCGAAAAATTGCGATCGTCATAATTTTAATAACGTAATTTTTGTTTAGACGAAAGACGTGGAGGTTCATTTTACAATTGGCGAATCTCTGGTGATGTGTTGCCAAAGTGTTTGGTCGCCGGAAGCCCGCAACCCCTGGACTACTCTTCCTTCGAACTACGCTCCCGACACCAAACAAACTTTATCCAACGACAATTTGGAGTGGCTTCTGGACGAGCTGCTGAAATTGGCCAATCAGCCCCATCCCAACTCCAGACAGGCCTCCAGCATTTGGCTGTTGGCGACTTTGAAGGGCTGCGGCAAGCAGGACCCCATCACCAAACAGCTGCAAGTGTTGCAAAACACGTTCATGGATCTCCTGTGCGAGAATAACGGTATTTTTTCATAACGCGATTTTTCTTGCAAAATCAATTTTATCAACTACAAAAATGGCACTGCTAAAAATTCCGAAAATATTGCAGCGCCATCTATCTAACATTTGAAATTAACGTTGAGAGCGCCATCTATCTGACATTTGAAATTAGGGTTGAGAGCGCCATCTATCCGACATTTGAAATTAACGTTGAGAGCGCCATCTATCTGATATTTGAAATTAATGTTGAGAGCGCCATCTATCTGTCATGTCTGAAATTGACGTTGTTACGAAAAGTCGCAAGGGTTTTCGGGATCTGTGATTGTGTGTTGTCCGCAGATATCGTTCAAGATGTGGCTTCGAAAGGTTTGTGTTTGGTTTACGACACGTACAAGTCCGAAGACTTGCTGTCGGCTCTAGTGAAACAGTTGACTTCCGGAACCAGGCAGACAGCGCAAGTCACCGACGACACTAAACTGTTCGAGGAAGGTCAACTGGGCAAGGCCCCCACCGGGTACTTATTCGCTTCTTCCCTTAAACTCAAATTAAGTGTCTCTTTGAAGGGGTAACTTGACGACGTACAAAGAGTTGTGCTCGCTAGCTTCGGACCTGAACAAGCCGGACTTGATTTATCAATTCATGCACATCGCCAATCACAACGCGATTTGGAACTCGAAAAAGGGCGCCGCTTTCGGGTTCTCAACGATAGCCGAAAGGTGCGGTGAAGATTTGAAAGTTCATCTCCCTTTGATTATCCCGAAATTGTACCGGTATCAGTTCGACCCCACTCCCAACATCCAAGCGTCCATGCATAATATCTGGAGGGTTTTGGTGACGGAGCCCCAAAAAACGGTTAATATTCAACAAAAGAATTATCTTCGACAATAATTATTTTCGCGTTTAACAGCTGGACGAGTACTACGATCCAATTTTGGCCGATCTTTTGGAGAATTTAAACTCGAACCAGTACAGAGTTCGCCAATCTTGCTGTTTGGCGTTACAAGATTTTCTGAAGGGATCAGCAAATCGCACCATCCACGACTGCATCAACTCAATGGACGAATTGTGGATGAAACTGTTCCGAGTTATGGACGACCATCACGAGGCGACCCGCCTAACAGCCACCAGGACCGCCAAAATTTTGAGCAAGGTCATTTAATTTTTATAATTCAATTAATAATTAAATTAAATTTCAATGATCGAAATTGTAGTTGTGCATCCGGGCCTGTGACGCCGGTCAAGGCAAGGCGGGCGTTAAAATGGTCGAAGCGATTCTTCCTCCGCTCCTCAACAACGGCATCACTAACGCCGTGGCCGAAATCCGCCTGATCAGGTAATTCGGCGTTTTTTTTCGGACCGTTTGATGTTCGGTTTAGTTTGCAGACGATTTCCGAACTCGTCGGTTCGGCCGGGGCGCAGTTGAAACCGTTTTTGCCGAAACTGATCCCGGCCTTGCTCCAGGCAACTGGGGAACTGGAGTCGGCCAAGTTGTCGCATCTCAGCACCATGTTGGGAGGGCAGAGTCAGGCCCAGGAGGCGGTCGACAACGCGAGAGCCTCCATCGCCAAGTCGCATTTCACCACCACGACCGTTTCAAAAGTAATCCAACGTAACCCCACTTTTAGTATTTTGTTTGAAACTACTTTAGCAAACTTAAAATTTATTTTACTACACTAGAACTTTTTTAGTATTTTGGTCAAAACTACCTTAGTAAACACATTTTGCTGCAGCAATTTGTTTTGAACATCTAAAATTGTTTTTGGCGTACGATGAAGTTTCAATCTTTTTTGTAGAGTTTGCAGTACGCCGATGCGTCTATTCTGGTAGAGTTGATCCCGAGAATAGTTGACTTGTTGAAGGGCTCGGTAGGTCTAGGGACGAGAATCGCTTGTGCTCATTTCGTCACGCTCCTCGTGGTGCAATTGGGCCAAGACATCCAACCCTACACAGGTAAATCAAATTGTCGACTTTTTGATCATTGCCACGTTCACTGAGCGGTTTCGGGGTTTTAGGGAAGCTGCTGGGGGCGCTGGTGAACGGTTTAACCGACAGAAACTCGGCGATCCGCAAACACAACGCCAGCGCCATTGGCCATCTAGTTTCGACAGCGAAGGATTCGAGTTTGGAGAAGTTGTTCGCGAAGCTCCAGCATTGGTACTTCGAGCGCGAAGGTAACTTGTCTTCCGTTCGGGAAAGTTTTTTGATTTTTGTTCATTTAGACGATTCGATTCGGTCCGCGTGCGCCCACACGATCCAATCAATCGGCATCCACAACCAAGAGGTGTTGAAGTCCTACTCCGGGGTGCTGTTACCTTTAGTTTTCTTCGCCATGCACTCGGAGAAAACGCCGGAAACTGAAAACACTCTGGAGGTGTGGACCGAAATTTGGTCCGAGAATAGTCCGGGTACCGAAACCGGAATTCGACAGAACATCGAAAATATTTGCGAAATTTTGAAAACCGCCCTGGAGTCGCCGTCTTGGACGATGAAAGCGCAGGTTGGAACAAAATAATTTTTTTCCGCCCTTAATTTATTTTTTTCTACCCTTAATTTGTTGGCGTTGTTTAGGCCGCTAACGCCGTTTCGACCGTGGCTAGTAAACTGGGCGCCACTATGGAAGCGAAGCACCGCAACGTATTGCTCAACATTCTTTTAAACGGTTTAGTTGGAAGAAGCTGGAACGGCAAAGACAAACTTTTGAAAGCTCTGGCCAGTATTTGCTCCAATTGCAAGTAAGTTGGCGTCACGTCCCGCCGAACTCGGTGTAGATCTCAATTTTTTTCGCAGAGACTTGATCAAAACCGACACCGAGGTTGAGGTCGACGCGATCATCGAGGCCATCTTGAAGGAGAGTAGGAAGGAAGAGATCGTGTACAAAAATAGTTCGTTGCAGTCGCTGGCCGAAATTTTGTCGTCGTTGGAAATCGACCGATTCGATCAAGTCTACGAAATTATCCAGTCAATTTTGGTCAACAACAAGTCGATCAAGGAGGATGACGAGGAGATTTCGTCCGAAGAAGTGTCGAAGAAGCGCGAGGAAATAATTAAGTTGAAGGAAACCGCCTACGAAACATTGGGGAAAACCTGGCCGGAAAACAGCAAAATCACCCAGGAAAAATACAGGGAAATGTTCGTGGAACATTGCGTCAAATGTTTGCCGTCGATCACGCGCTCAATTCAAGTGAGCGTCGTGGCGGCGCTCTACAATTACGTCGATAAGTTAATTTTGTTGAAAGAGAAAAATTTGGAAGACAAAGAAGCGGTTTGTTTGGGGAAAATCGTTGATAACATTATTGTCGCGGTGAAGTACGCGTTAGGAATTTCTAAACATACGAGACTACGCAAGGAGTCTCTCAACGTGGTCTTTTGTTTAGGTACGAAATTGAAGGCGAATCATCCAGAGGAGTTCAAGAAGTTGTCGCGGATGATCGAAGAAATGTTACCGGATTTGTCCAGCGACCATCAACCGGAAATTAAATCGCGTCTAACTGACATTAAGAATTTGTTAAAAACTAATTGAAACTTAATAAATTATTAATTCCATGGCGCCGCAATTATTACTAAGTTAGTTGGCCATTAGCGGCCTTGCAAGGCGAAGGTAATGATTAGGAAAGTGACAGTACTTTCTTTTGGGCGGTTGCTGTGGTCGATGTGGCGCAATTTTCTTTTCGTGGACTCACCACTTTCATTAAGGTTGCCTCAATTTATTGAGTAATTATGGCGAACTTGATCATGACAGGGCGTCGACGGTTCTCTGTGCAGATGTAAACCTAGATAGTGGCCGGTGAAAGCTCACTTTCAAATGGCGGCGCATTTTTTGACTTTCAACGCGTTTCTAGGGTGATACGCAAAAATTACGCGCGGTTTGCGGGCCGTAAAAGTCGACTTGCACTTTTCACCACATTACAGCTCCATGAAGGGCGATTTTTTCACCCGACAGCCGCTCCCACGGACCCGCTTGACTGCATTTGTAGACCAAGGTCCCGTCCCTTCTATCATGACAAGAAAAATGCGAACGGCATACAGGTCCGTAAAGAGATAATTAAACGATAAATCAGCTGTAGAAGATTGCATTGTAATTCCATAAAATAAGTAGGCGGAAAGTAGTGATAGCAGTAAAAAGCTTACGATTAAGCCGGGCTCACCAGCATAAAGACGCCAAAGAGGAATTGATAATGACGGAAATTTTGGAAAATTCTCTTTAAATGAAAACGAAGGAAAAGTCAAAAAACCCGATTAAAACTGTTTCTTCTGCACCGGCCCCGCCTCTGTGTGTTCAACATTAGGCCCACTTAGCCGGTAGCTACATTTGAGATTTCGAGGTCAAGGACTGTTTTTGTTTACAAATTGTATAAATCGTAAAGTGAAACTATTTTTTGCCTAACCAGACGTTCTGCTGTTACACAAAGTTTTGGCCAAGTTGCTAACATAATCACCCAATTTTTTTTCGACAGCTTTTCCTCAATGCAAACAACGAATCAAGGTGAAGATGCTGCGTGTGAGAATGCGATCATACAATCTTAAATGTTAAGATAAAAACCAACAATATACAGGGTGTCCAGAATAGGCATGGGTATTTGACCAAAGTTGTCGCTCTTCAAATAACTGAGATCCCCATACTTAACGTTTTTATCCTGGACACGCTGTATAAGTGTGTAGGCGAGGTATTGCAGACTTAAAACTAGTCAAAATAGTGTCCACCTACTAAAATTCTTCTGGGGGATTGAAACGAGAGCAGTTGGACTAAAATATGTGGAAATAAAGTAGCAACAATTTAGATTGTTAATTAGAAACTTTCAAAGCTGATCCTAAAAGTTTGGATTGCATTAACAAATTTCCCATGTGTGTGAGTACATACGCAGGAATTCTGCCGCAAGACCGGAACCGGAAACTGCTGCAACATTAAATTTCCTTAATCATCAGCACCTTGACTCAGTCCTTGAACTGCGGCTGTGTCCGTCTTGACCATTTTCCCGCATTTCGACATTATGAAGAAAGAAGATGAGGGAGATGTACCGAGCAAGATTATTGTGCCTCAACTTGATCCCAGAAGGTTACCAACTAATTTATGGTAACTCGCACAAAGTGAACGTCTAAGCACGTTCCTTCTTCATGGTAATTAAATCGATTCTTGAGAAAATGTCTCGCGGATTTCCCCCAGCCTCAGCTGGACCTAGCCCAATATCGGCCGTGATAACTTTTTCACCGTTCCTCTTGCGAATTTCCGTCTGCACGAAAGTATAACTGGTTTGTTTTTATGGCAATTTCACTTTTCGCCACTATCTCGCGATGGTCCAACCGCAAATCCCGGTTTCCCGCAACAACAGTCAAAATCCTCCCGTTCAGACAATAAATCGTTACCAAAGCCCACATTGCGTAATTGGACGAAACAGTTACAGCATTATGCCAGAAGAAGCATTGTTGTTTGTGGCCCCTTTGCCGACTTTTCCTCCGTAGTTTCGGTATCGTGACGAAATCATCTCGAGTAATTAGAGATTAATTAGTCGCGATTCGAGGAAACTGGAACGAGAATTCGTCTTTCGGGGGGCCTCCGACGTCTTCTTGACTTATCAGTTTCAACTTCCATTGGTGGCCAGAATTGTGTTCAGTGCAGCCGCATTGAGGTCATTACATAGAATTGGAAACTGGTATGGGTCTTTAGTAGGTTACCACTCTCTACCAGCCGTATGGTACTTCTTCCTCCAGTCAGTCCAACGCAAGCGGCGGCGAGCGTCGCATTTACGTCTTTTGTGTCGGGAAGCGTCGGCACGTGTTCGGAGTGCTGCCAGTTTTCTTGGATACTCCCCGGATCGCGATCAAGGTAAACAATTAATTGACCTTTTGCCCCGAGCTCTTCCGGCGCCGCGGTTGCCGGCGCCTCATCCGGACGTGAATCCCCTCGTCCACGAACATTTTTCAGAGTTTTTCAGTTAGTTCCGTTGCTGGCAAATTGAACCCCATTTGTTTACAGATTTGGTAAAATTTATTAGTTCGACGGAAACTTGGGTGGATCGCGCTAGGGCTTGGATAATGTATTTTTGCAATCCTCGCCGATCCAGGTCAATTACTGTAACAAAGCATGTGAATTTCCTGCACCATTAACAATTACGGGTGCAATGTACAGTAAAATCTACTGGTCACGGCAATTATGTAACTTCGCCTGGACGAACGGTCGGTTGATATTCAAGACGCATACCGTTAATATTTTCCCGAAACTAACTATAGTGATTTGGTTGTGATTGGTTCTCGTTAATGGGCAGGTTAATAATATCATTAATATGGGATAGGATTGGGTCGGTACGTTAATTGAACGATGCATAACAGTTAGCGGCATTCCCGGCGTGTCCACGAAAACAATCGTGACGTGCCTATTGCATAGAAAGTGATGATTTCTATAACTTTAAATGCAAGGTAAGACAACAATAACAGTGTTATACAAGAACTGATTTCGACATGGGGTATTGTCGTTGGTGCTGTTAACCGTGGTGGAATTAGTGTAGTGCGTTTTCCCTATTTGCAGGAATATCTTGAAAGGTGATGACCCTGTACCACTTTAGCAATTAACGTTTTACGATCACCTGCGTAAATTAGTTGTTGTAACAATTCCGCTACTTAAGTTAAACAATGATTGTTGATGCAACAACTATTCTACAGTTTTTGTTTTCTCCACATAACAATTCTAGTGGTTCTATCGAGCACAACAAATTGTGTATAAACTTCAATTATACTTGAATTCCAATGTTGGAAGTTGGAACCAAAGAAATAACAACATTGTTCTTGTTACAAGTACAGGTACACAAATTGTTTTCTTAATAAAAAAATTATTAGAAACTAAATTTTTTTCCTTTCTTTCTCTTTTTTTTGATTTAATTATTTCCATAAAATATTTCCTCCACTCTTTCATTCCTCTTCGATCACTTATACCGAGTTTTTATTTCTTCCTACATTTAAGTAGGTATCTACAGAAATCTTTTTTTTTCTTATCTTTTGCACATTTTTCTGCTCTTCTAGTTCATACTGCCTTAAACTCTGCTCTTTATTGTTCTAAATAAAACGCATTTTGTGTCTTCTGCCCATTTCTCTACTTCCTAAACATCCAAATTAAAAATTAATACGGCGGACATGTGGCGCCATCTATGCGCCATTTATCTTGGCTATCGAAGAAACCTGCAATGGTCAATAATAGGAAGTTCTGGGAAACCCAGAAACAATATATTTTTGTGCAAAGAATCTTTACACAGACGTTTTGTTAATTTATTTGCTTGCATTCCATGGGTTCATCCGTTTTCCCGTAAATTCGCAACGTTGTTTCCCAAACAATAACGATAAATACTAATTCTTTGAGAACTTCTCGATTAAGTTAGAGTACCTACGATACTTTGGTATTTAAATAGAAAAGTGAATGTTGCGTGTATTGTGTACAAATCCCAATTATCCAATTATCGACGTAAATATTCACTAAAAATTCCACAATGCAAAATTTTCTATTTTTAGAGCTAAAACTTGGCGTGACAAAGAGACACGACGTCGAAGGCACCGCCACTGACGTATTAATTATTATTACAAATTCACCGAAAAGAAAGTTGTGCAACAAATCCAACAACATCTTTCAACTCTCGACGTATTGGTTCCACAATAGTTTTCTTTCATTTTTTCTGTTGCTCCCACTTTAAATTGTTAGTCTTGAAAGCAAGGAAAATTTAATTATCGGCTGCATACATCATTAATTACCAAACAACAATTAGAGTGCGCGCATCGACCACGCTAATTTCTGTTTTCCCGTGCAACAATAATTTGTCACGAGAAAGTTTCGTGTAAATATTATCATCTCCGCGTTTTGGTCGAATGCCAAAGTGATCTCGCAGAATTGAAACATCCACCAATTTGTTTTTTGTCCACCAAAACAATACGGTCATTAGTGGAGTTGTTTGGAAATCGTTGAAATTTTTGGGCAATTAATTGTTTTTGAGCTAGTTATTCGGGAAAATCGAGCATCAGCTCTAGTAACAAAGAGAAACCTCCGGTGTTTTACTAACGAAGTGGTACGTTCTAATAGTAAAATCAGGTGTTTTCCATAAACTAGCCTTCACTTCGCATGAGACGACAATTGTTTTAAATTGAAATTCCATGTCAGTCCCGACCAAACAAAGAAGTTTTAACCATCAGCTTTTCTTTCTAGCTGTACCCGATGACGTCGTCCGAAGAAGTCAGAACTTTTGTGGTGGCGAGTGAGTGAAATGTGACGCCAACAATGTTAGTGATGGTTGTTTAAATCTGGACCAATGATCTCGGCACTTTTTGGTGATGAACGATGTCTTCCTACATGTACTTGCAGACATGTGCGTGGGTCTTGATCGGATTCTTTGCGATCGGTGAGTATTTTCAAAGTAGAACGGCCGGAACAGTGATTTATGATAATCGACCGGCAATAACGGAAACGTTACGAAATTGTGGTAATATCCAGCCTGGAGGAATAGAACATATTTTTTTTATGACTCCCAGGGTTGCCATCTGCTTATTGAGAATCGGATGTGAACTTAACTTTCTATTTGAACTTGACATCGGACGATATTTCATACTTTCTACGCAAATTCAATCGGACCAAATCTGCCTCTCGCCAATACTCGAAGATAGACAGAAAATCGAGCTGTTCACGCTTTTCGTGACGAGAAAACGAAATTAATTCGGGGTAATTAGACCTGAATCGGCAATTAAGTGCAGCGTTTCAGGTCAGCCGGTGACTCACGCAGGCCCCCATTTGAATGCGCTAGAATTTTGGATCTCAGCCACTATTTCTAACGACGTAGCCAAAGAAACGTGGGGCAAAGAAATCCTCCCTTAAAATGGAGGGTTAGAAGAGTTCACCTTCGAGTTCTCAAATTTGACCATTTGTCTCCGAAGAAGCTTTTAATAGCGCAACTCCAAATCTCTTGTCTTAGGGTTGTTTAAGCTTGAGTCAATTTAACAAACTGCCGTGTAAACGATATTTGTCTCCGAAGAAGCTTCTAATAGCGTAACTCCAAATTGCTTGGACGCTTCCTAAGGGTTGTTTAAGCTTAAGTCACTTTGCATTTCGAACAAACTGGTGTCGGGTTAAGGCTGGCGGAGTGTTAACCGGCGAGGTGAAACCGCCCCGGCATTGACACGTTTCGGTAATAACGGAAGAGCTTCCGCAAGAAGCGCCGACCGCGTCATTGCTAAATAGCGCTTTTAAAACGTAACGCCAATTACCGGCCGACAGAAAGTTTTAATAATTTTCCTCGACGGCCACAATTAAAACAATGACGGGCACCGGAACTGGTTCAGTTACCGTTCTTGCATCGATTGTTGTTCATCATCCACTTTCTTCGCCATAATCGATCGGGTTGCCAAAATCGAGGACGCCAAGTTCGGCGCTAACCTTTTCTAAATAGCCGCCAATTGCGAGAGTTAATTGTTGGCGTTTTTCTTTTGGCAGAAAGTCCAACCAGGAAGTGAGTCACTTGAGTGAAAAAAGGAAACGATTACATAAATTAGCATACGTTCGATGTTAATTGGTTCTTTTAGCGCTGGTTTAAAAAGAAAGTAAGTGGAGAATTTAGCGTGTCTGGCCGGTATGTTTGTTTGCAAATATGCACGAGTACTTATCGACGAGAAGAGATGCGGCCCTAGCAAATACGCAGGACCGGAGTCGAGAGGGTCTGGGAAAGTAGGTTCTTTGATTTTGCTGAGAATATGTTACTTGGGAGGAAACAGGTCAGCGAGCTGCCAAATAGAAATTATGCGTACATTAAACTACTGTTACATGAATCTACATAATACAACAAGTAAATTAGTGTTCTCTTTTTAGATAACTGGCCACAATTTCGTTGTTGTGCGTGACGATTACGCAGATGGTGCCAGATATGTTGGAGATAGCGATATGGCTGGCTTGAGTTAATTAAAACATTTTTATGGTATTGGGTAACTTTTGTCGTGTTATCGGTTGTGCAACGCAAAGCCCATTTTGACGCGTCTAATTCAACTCCTTGCTCACCCTGACATGTTCATACTTACATAGTTGCAACTGTCTAAGCAAGGACGAAAGTTGAGGATGATGTCAAAACTTTTCGCATTTATGTGCAAAATTATGCTTATGAGTTTTTGGCAAATGTTTACAATTTCCGTCACTCACCTTGTTGGGTTGGTTAAGATTTTGCGCAATTTTGCTAAAATTAAAATTTCGCCGTGAACCATGTGTAATTATTTTAAATGGCAGGCAATTTTTTCGAGAAAAAAATTGTGTCAAACTTGCAATTTCAGTTGGTTAATGTTTGCATTTCGTACGCTCCAGATAAATTGATACGTTGTCTTGTGTTATTTACCCCGAAGACGCCATTATCCTAATTTCGCATATCTACTAATTTGACTAACATTCAGGAAGTTTCTAATTTGTATCAATCAATTGAATAATTGACTCTTCTGATTGTTCAAACTATTGCCTTTAGAACCGGCTTAAGAGTAGAAGTAAAAGTTAGCGCTACCAGCAAAATTGGTGGTCAATTGGTGAACTGCATTTAAGGACTGCATGTCGGTAATATGAAAACTTTTCACTTTTCGCTATTTACCAAGAGAGGTCGCACTAAAGAACGTCAAACTGTCAAACGTCACCATAAAACCAAAGCGTTGGGGAAACCCAACCACCCTCGAGGGCCCTAACGGTCTCTCACCCTTTTTAACTCCCTTATCTGCTTCCCTAGCTCTCGTCGCGCTCTTCTTTTTTTTCCAATTTAATTTTTTTATTAAAATATGTTTTTTTATTACTTTTCGGTCACTCATAACCGAGCTTTAATTTTTTTCTTTATTTAAGTATTTACAGGAATCTTTTTTATTCCTTATTTTTTTGCTTTTCTAGCTTGTATTGTATCTCTGGTATCAAATTTTCCTCTCTATTGTCCTGCATGAAATACGTTTTGTGTCTTTTGCCCATTTCTTCCCTTTTCTAACATTAATAATTAAAAATTAATCGTTTGAAAAAGACCATAAACATGCGGCGCCATCTATGTGTCATTTATCTTGGCTATCAAAGAAACCTGCAATGGTCAATAATGGGAAGTTCTGTGAAACCCAGAAACAATATATTTTGGTGCAACAAACCTTAATATCGACGTTTTGTTAATTTACTTTGCTTACATTCTTCATTCAAAATTGGAAAATTTTTGGTACAGATTTTAAAGATTTTGACCCATTCAGCACAATTTGTCCTGTAGCTGTTAAATGTAAGACGCTGTCCTGATTAGGAAAAGAGTAGCCACACATTCTTCAAAGACAATCTTGTCGAAGTTCGCTATTTCGGCACTTTTTGAACGTTTAGGCCCATTTTTGCAAAATTTGCAACTTTTTTTTCTCCACGTGTAAAAGCAGAACCGAATAGAAATGGAGCAATCAGTTCTTCTTAAGGAGCCAAACCAACACGAAATATCTGTAAATCAACGTTTCGGAACGAAAGGTCAATGGTCACATTGAATGGACTTGCGCTTCTAGACCCGAATCGTTAAAATTTTTCAC
Organism: Schizotus pectinicornis; assembly: GCA_951805265.1. Classification (NCBI taxonomy): domain Eukaryota; kingdom Metazoa; phylum Arthropoda; class Insecta; order Coleoptera; family Pyrochroidae; genus Schizotus; species Schizotus pectinicornis. The sequence goes on from OX638207.1 coordinate 2,457,630, forward strand.
TGCCAACACTTAAATGACGCAATTACCTGCAGATATTTAATAATTGAACTCAATCCAGTCAGAGAATAGATGACACGAATACCAAGAAGAGAATTTACTCAACTATTATTTGTAAGGAAACGGAAGTCTGGCAGCAAGTTTTGTTACCTTTGTCTCAATGGAGAATAAAAGAAACAATCGCGCTGCTAATGAGTGCAAATCGTTCCGTAAAAGAAGAGACTGAGCGATAACGGCTCTCAGAAAAGTAGCATCGCTGCATTCATAAACTCAACAATCGGGATTTTTTTTAAATCTCTATTGTTTTTCTTCATTTAAACCAATGGTTCTAAAAAAATTAAATACAAAAAAATTTCTTTTACATTATTTATAATTTTAATAGTTTTTTGTTGAAAATCTGGGTGTTATAAAGGTGATTTTTAGGGGCGACCGTGCCCTGGGTCAGCCCGTCCCTGGAAGCATTAGACGAGCTCAACGACGCTGAAATCTACAAAGCGGTCGTCGCGTCCATGACCGAATGGCAACGGAAGCAGGACCTGAAACGAACCAGCACCAGGTCCGTACCGCCTCAATCCACCACCACCATCACTTAATTCTGTTCCAACAGGGTAAAACGGGAGGAATCTCGCGTCTGTTACGAAAATTTGGGTTGTTTCGAAGCGTCCGGCCCTTTCGGCTACCTGGACATGCTTCCGAGCAAACCCGAAGAAATCGACACAAAATTCCTGCTGTATCCAGGCCACAGCAGAAGACGCAGCGGCTCGCCTCCCGCCGAAGTCCCCTTCACGGCCATCAAAGAAGCCTTCGAATGGGCCAAACAGGGATTCAACAAGAGTCTGCCGACGAAAGTTTTAATCCACGGTTTCGGGAGCGATTGCAGCCACATCTGGATCTACGAGATGCGAAGCGCTTTAATGGCGGTGGTAATCGAATCGGATTAAGACAAACACTCGTAATTAATTCAATTGTTTTCTGAAGGAAGAAGTCAATGTTGTTTGTGTCGATTGGGAGAACGGCGCCATCCTCCCCAATTACGTGAAAGCGACCGCTAACACGAGGTTAGTGGGAAAACAATTGGCGATGTTGTTGCGAGGATTGGTGGATAACAACGGGTTATCGTTGCGAAACACCCATTTGATTGGGTTCAGTTTGGGGGCTCACGTCGCCGGATTTGCGGGGGCCGAATTGGGAAATTTAAGTCGAATTACGGGCTTGGACCCGGCCGGGCCTCTCTTCGAGTCGCAGGACCCTCGCGCCAGACTCGACCAGAACGACGCCGCTTTCGTCGACGTCATCCACAGCAACGGCGAGAACTTAATTCTGGGCGGCTTGGGGTCGTATCAACCGATGGGACACGTCGATTTCTACCCCAACGGCGGAAGGATGCAGAAGGGATGCAGCAATTTATTCGTGGGGGCCGTCAGCGATATTATTTGGTGTAAGTTGGGTGGATTGCGCAAGGGGTGATGACTGAATTGATGGGTTTGTAGCGTCCGCGATTGAAGGACGGTCCTTGTGCAACCACAGGAGGGCCTACAAGTTCTTTACCGATTCGGTGTCGCCACGCTGCCATTTCCCGGCGTTCCCCTGTGAGACCTACGAAGATTTCCTTTCGGGAAAGTGCTTTCCATGCACGGATGACAAGTAAGGTTCCACCATAAATCACGAGGGAAACAACATATTTATTTCGGCTGGAAAATCGCGATGGAGCTGGCTCGAATAACAATCACCGGGCATTTTTTTATCGCAACTTTACCCGAGCAGTTTCACCAATACGACCCCGTAAAACCTCCAGACACGCGGAAGATTTTATCGAAACGTTAATGTGACTCGTAACAGACTCGCGGCAGTTGCTGGACCTAACGCCAAACCAAATGGCATTCTTGCAACGTCAATAATTCGACGCTTCAAAGTTTCACCCCCTTAAAAAAAAGTTTTTGCTAATATCGGGTCAATTATTGTCAATTATTTTAGAAACGTCAAAATGTTTTAATTCCAAACTCAAAATGCCTATGGAGACGTTCTTCATAAATTTAACTTCTTGAAATTCTTTGCGATTATCTATTAAGTTGATTGGTTTTAGGAATTGCGGCAACATGGGGTACTATGCGGACAGATCCAAGGGTCGTGGCCAGCTCTACTTAATAACAAGAGACGAGGAGCCTTTCTGCGCCCATCAGTACCACGTCAAGATTGAAACGTCGCCAGGTTCCGTTCCGATCACTTCATATGGAAAAATCCAGATCACTCTCATTGGTGACACTGGACTAAATGAGACCTTCATGATGACCAGGTAAGATTTGGGGAATTTTGGAAACGATTACCATTTTTTTGCTCCAGAAAAGAAGATGATGAAATGAAGCTGGGAGAGTCCATATCGCGGATTTTGGTACCGCACCCAATCCTGTCCGAACCTTCAAGAATCGAGATTCTTTACACCGCTTACAGCGGCTGGTTGTCGTCGGGTTTGACTCAATGGAGGATGGATAAAGTAACTTTGGGCGACAGTTTTGGCAAAATGTAATTTTTCCCTTCCATTAAAATTTTTGTAACAATATGTTTTTAGATCTTCGGTTTGCAAGAAAAACTTAATTCTGGACTCGGGAGTTCCGGTGACTCTCCCGTTGTATCCCGGTGAGTGCAACGTTCCCGGAGGTGGCATCAAAAAAGAAGCTCAAGACCGAACTCAAGACATCAAAGTGTCTAAGAACCCGCTGAATTTGCCGTTAAATTTTACGAATAAAAACAGTTTTATCCCCACCCCTGTCGTCAGGATAGGACCTGAAGACTTGGACTACAAATCCGACCCAAAGAGGAACTCGATAGACCCCAACTGGAGGGGGGACAAAGACAATAAAGTACCTGACAGCGAAGAGGCTGAATCTAGTCGAGCTTTCAACACTCGAATCATCAAAGCTGACCACGATACCCGCCAAGGCGGCTTGATCAGGGAAGTGGTGGAACCAATCCTCAAATCTCACTCGAGCAAAAACGCGAGATCCCACGACCCCGGCAGGGAAAAACCGGAGATCACTGAACCGATTTTGGGTCCGACTGCTTCGCGGAATTTCGGCGCTTTCAAAGTCGAAACTGAGGTGAAAAATGATTTCATCTCGCAAATCACCAACACCAACAAAGAGATTTCGTACAATTTCTACGACACTCAGGACCAAACCGATTGGATACCGTCCGCGAATCCCGTTACCGAAACCGACAAGTGGAAGCGAGATTCCTCCAAGACCGACGAGAATCCTCTCGAAATCATCGCGATGACGGTCCAGTTTTTGCCTCAACGTCTCGCTAGGATGTTCGAGCAAGCCGAACGGTACGCCAGAGAGACGATTCTGCCATTAGTCAGCACTTACACTCCCAAATTTATCAGTGACATAATCGTACCGAGAGAGAAACCGAAATACGTGCCGCTCCTGTACGAGGAAAGCCCGAAGATTAGCGGAGAATCTGGCGAAATCAGGAAGAATTTGAACAAAATCAATTTCGATCCTCCGCCCACGAGAATTACGACGGTCAAAGCACCGCCATCAACTCCTTACTCTCATATTCAGAGAATTACGAAGAAAAGTGAAAGTGTCGACGCGGTTCTGCTGGAAACCACAACTGAACCGGAGAACACCAGCAAAGAACTCAACGAAGTTAGCAGGAAAGCCAGAGATGATTTGTACGTGAAAAAAAACATTTTCGACATGAAACTCGAACCGGTCACCGATCAATTACTGACCACCACGAAACAGTCGAAAGCCATTTACGTAGACTTACCAGTTTTCGAGAAGAGTCTCAGCAAGTACATACCTCTAACGTTCAAGAAATCTAGCAAATAAGACTATTATTTATTGATATTTTTAATTTCTTTGTGTGTAAATAATGCGGTCGCTATTGACGCGACTTTTGTTAATTGTAAAGATTTTGTATAATAAAAGTGACCAAAAAATAGTCTACACCCGATCTACGTCACTGAAATTGTCCAAGAACCGCTCCAAATCCGCCAGTCTCTTCGCCTCTCTCTGAATATGCATCAGGTGGCTCCACCTCAACGCTTTCAGTTGCTTCAAGTATCCCGGCTCGTCTAAAATTCACAAATTACCCAGAAAACTCAACAATTTTTTTTACCGTAATTGCAGACGTCGCACTCTTTCTTGGCAACACTCCCGGAAGCGGCAGCTGCTTCAACTTGGTTCTGGTCGACTTTCTGGGAGGTCGTGTGGCGATTTACGAGATTCACCGCCCGTTTGGTGTTCATACTAAGAAACTGACACTACCCTTAAACAATTTTATTGGCAACAAACGCTTTTTACCTCTTTCCTCGAGCAAGGGTCGCCGGGGACCGTGCCCAGTTCTTTACTCAACGCTTTATCGATCAAACTGACGATGTAACTTTTTGAACGGTGCAGTTCCAAAGCGGAATTGTCATCTAGGGTTGGAAGTTTACTGCTTGGGGTAGCTTTAGGACGTTCGGCCGAAAGTTTTGGCAACTCGCCGGTGTTAATGGGGTCTTTGACGGTTTCGCTGCTTAATCGACGAGAAACATAATCGCTAACCTCCAGCTTGCCCCATTGAGAGGCAAAAGTAGGTTCTTTGGAACTGGTGGTGGGTAATTTTAACGTGGAATTTTGATCCCTCTTAGCTTTGATTGACGCCGGTATCTAAGAGAGAAAAAATAAAAAGTAAGGGAAGATTGAGGAATTTGTAGCCAGCCTCAATTCTTTGTAGTTCTTGGTTAGACTTAGGAAAATGTTAAAAGAAGACCAAGAAATTTCTCACCCCAATTTTTTGTCTTCTGTTTATGTTTAGAAAAAAGTTAAATAAGATTTATAAAAAAATAACGGTCAGCCTCCCCTAAAATTTTACTACGCCTCAAACTCCTAGCAGTTTCAATGCCGAATGAAAAAATTTTAGAAAAAGCCTAAAAATTGGAGGATGATTTTGATTTTTTTCTTCCTACCCCTAAATCAACTGAAGAAGTGGCAGTTGCATTTAACCGAAAGTTGGTCTAAATGGGCGAAATGTGAGAAGACTTTTGATTGTCGCTTCGCACTTCTGATGAATAGGCCGGCAAAGACAGCGACACACTGCTAATGGTAACGGAAAGCGATAGCGCTAAGTGGGTGATAAGGGGCAACAATAAGATCCTCGTGGGCGGAAGTAAAGTTCAACTTGGGTAATTAATGGGGGTGGAGGAGACGCAATATAATGAGCTTTACGAACGTGCTTGTTGTAGAGATAATAATCGATGTAGCAATAAGGGTGCAACCTAATTACCAAATCGAGAATTGCTCAAACCCCATTCAACCCAAGTGGTCATAAAGGCGACGGAAGGGTTGAAATCGATTTAATTTGGGGTTACCTTAGGTTTTAAAGTTTTGACGATGTCGCTGAGTTCCGTCGAAACGTTGCCTTCGTCCTCCTGGCCCCCTTCGTCGTCATCGTCGAACTTGGTCAGTAGGTTCTCGAGATCGTTTAGTCTGGCGTTGACGTCACCGTCGGACCCTATGCACCTCGTCGTCGTCCTCTTAACCGTCGCCTTGACGTCGTTGGCCTGATCTTGCCTGTAGAGATCACCGGATTTCCGGGAACGTCGACACGTGGCCGGATCCGGTTGACACGTGACGGGCAGACAGAGAGTTGACGGAGGCTTATACAGGGTGGGCGGCAGATAACGGTAATATCTGTACGGTCAACAGAAAAACTATTGACATTACACACAAAGAGGCGTTCTTATTGCCGGACGGCAAACACCGGTCCGCCGTATCCTTGAATAATGCGAGGGAATGAGGCGGATGAAAGTCGGATCCGGGAAATTCCGGGACCATCTCAGATGAAAGTCGATTATTGGAAATTTTGTGAAAAATTACTTTTCATAACGCGGACCGAGGCGATGCAATAAATTAAAAATTTGTAAAAAATTATCTACGTTACATGGATTGTTTTAGAAATGAAATAAATTACAACGAATGCTCTGCATGAAAATTAAGTAACACCCGCTAACCCTCGGCACCTGAATAAATTATCAAGCGGCTCTCCGCAGAGACGTCGCCGGGATATGAGGCGGAAACACGGTTCTCCGCTCCCCAATGACCACCGAATTTGCCATGACTCACCCCAAATCGAGCCAGTCTTTAAGGGAAAAATTTCGATTTTTTGAACTCTAATCTCTATTGCTAACAGCAATAATTCGGAAATTTTTCAAGAAACATTTTTGTTCGCGTCGTCACTTTCACAAAGGGTGGCGAAGCCACCGTTTTTATTCCCATTGGAAACCATCAACTTTTACGATCACTCTCCGGTCATTAGTTCTTAATCCAGGACCGTCTCGATTTTTTAATGCCTCGTTGTTGCGCGCTAATGTTCCAACATAAATCACGAAACTAAGAACCCGTAAACTCGGCACGCTCAATCGAAACGGCCGCGTTTTATTTTTCTCTTCTCTCGATCTACCTCGGGGTCTTCGCGGTGACTGGATACTTCTTGATCGTTTTGTTCATGGCCGAGTCCCGGCACGCTTTGAGGCCGTTGATGTGGGGCGAACTCTTGAAGGCGATCTCTTTGTTGTAGCAGCAATATCTCGGATCCAGTTGCAGATTGCAGGAGCAGGCGGGCGGCACGAGCCGGCTTTGGCCGTCGTAATACCTGGAAAAATGACAAAAAACGTTTTTTTCCCACTTTCGGCGAACAGCAGGTTTTGTTGGGTCGGCGTCGCGACGCCGTAACTCTCCCTACCTGGAGAGAGATAACAATGACGCCTCAACTGTTGGGCGAGCCACGTGATCGATAAGCAAACCGGGAATCTACCTACTCCTTCTTGACGTGCAAGAGGACCAAGTTTGTTGAAGGGGACCGGGTTTGAGGGGCCACCAACGCAATTTCAACCCACTTTTCCATTTGAACCTAATGGAATTAATAATTCACCTGAACGGCCTAAAATCGCGGTTTCAACGACGGCCTGGTTAGTAGCAGGAAAACTTGTGTTTTACTTCCAACGTTTTGTGACAATTGCGAAGGAAAGATTTGGCGATTGATTCGGAACGGGGAGGAGAAAGTATTGTGAACGAACGGGACCTTACAATATTCACCCGGCGCCTCCGCCAATTCGCACCTGCAGACGAGCCAAGTTATTGTAAACCTGATTTAGACGTGGCAGATTTAACAAATAGAAACCAAGAGAGTCGTGATTTGATAAATTACTGCCAAACTAAACTTGTCAAGACATAATTAATAATTGAAATGTTTTCAAAATGCAGCTACTGAAAAAAAATTAAAAAGTAGCTCAGAATCATTACTGTAACATAACAAGTTGTACAAATTGCTCCTTAATTATTTTTTTAGCAACCCGACTAAATTTGAAACTCCAAGTGGTCGAGCAGCAATAATTTATCTTCTAACGTTCTTGTCAGACAAATTTATTTCAACACTGAGCTCCAATCTGCAAGTTCTTGTTTTCAAGTTCAACGACTATTACGGAATCTGACGCGCGCCGTTTGACATTTTGAATAAATCACCATTTTCTAATTATTTAAAGCGTGGATGCCGTAATTAATGTTAAATTGTTCAGATGAAAGGATTCTTGGTCAAAGTTTCGTTTTACCAAAGTAATTACGTTGGCCGTCAAAATAAGGAACGTTTATGGCAAAACTTTTTTTAACCAAAAAATTTCAGGGGTAGCTCGGAAATTATCGAGCCGCACCCTACGTTCATGTTTATGGGACACGGGGAGCACAAATCGCTTTACTTAAACAACAACTGTTTGCAGACGTAAGCAACTGGCAGCGAGTTTCTGGCAATTTGTAACAACAGGCGAAGATTGTGTCAAAACTGCGACACTTTCACGATTTAAGATTACAAAGTCGTGAATTATGTGACTTACTTACATGATGTTGAAACTAAATATTTTTATTGTTCTGAACGTTTCAAAGTACTAAAATAAAATTTTAAACGTAAATGGTACTCATTACTGCAAAAGGAGTTTTCGATAAGCTAAAAATCCGGTAGATGGATTATCCACCCCTTGACCGCGACGCCTAAAACCGTGCGATAATCCGCGTCGCCCGCCACTCACCCCGGATTGCGCGTGTGGTAGCAGTTTCGGCCGTCGCGAGCCTGACTCCTGCGGTACAGTTCGGTGACGTCGGTGGCGGCCACCAAGGGACTCTCCGAGGGACAATCGCTCTCCGAATAATCCTGGTCCTCGTAGCGGGGCGCGTAACCGCGTGACATTCTGGAATAAGGGAGAAAAAATTCCAAACTTAATTCCGAACTCGAATCAAAATTCCTCCGGTGACAATGCGAAACTTTTAACGTGCCGACATGACAAAGGGATCTCGCGAAACTTGGCAAATTCTGCGATTGACTCTCAGATCGGGCTAAAGTCGGTAATTGGAAAAATAATGACAGATGCGGTGACGGCGGCCGACCCGATGGCGTCGCATCGCAGGACTCCGCGTTATCCTTTTTGCCAATACGGTTCAGGATCAGGGCCAGCCGACGTCGAAATTAGTGTTGCGCTAGACAGAGAAATAGACGTCATCCCCTGGAAGGGCGTCTGGGGTCATCAATCAACTGCCAGGCTTCTGCAGTGCCACCTCAGAAATTGCATCAAATTCTTTGCACCCAAGACTTGTTATTCAGACTCTTGTGAAACAAAAAAACCTCAAGATAGCGCAGTTGCTTTGTTTCAGAAATTTCTACCTAAATTCCCAAGCTCCACAATTAGTATCCAATTTTGATTCACGTTAAAACTTTCCAGAGAACGCGACGACCTCGCAGAAAATTGAACCCATAATTGAACCAAACGCTATTCCTCACCATTCGTTTCTTTTTTAACTCATTAGAGACTTCTTGTTCGACAGCCGAGCCTTGCAGCTCTTGGCCGAAATGCACTGAACTTGCAACACTTGTCGGGGTGGAGTGGTGCGAAATTTCAGCTCCATAATTAATTCCGCGAATAGTTTTACGAGTCTTGGGTTTATTAAATTTTCGCTCGTCTATTAATTACGATCGAAATTCGTTACGTCATTCCCCCGACGAAAATAACGACAGCTCCGCGATTTTGCCCATCATCAAAACGGAATTAAGCACGTTACCTTCGTAATTGATTCCATCTAAATGCTTCGATGACTCCACCTATCTGTTTGTTTTTGCTAAATTGAATTGTCGCCGTTAAGTGATCAACGAGGCAAGCAGAAATTGACCGATGCGCCCTTAAACTTAAAAGCTTCTTACTTAAATTTGGCTTGGCCGCAATAAAGCGATTGAACGAGTCTCGGGGCGAGTTTCAGCCGATAACATCGCCGGCAATTACAAATTTCTCGTCGTATATTTTATTTTGTTAAAACGATGCGGGGGGTGGACTCAAGAGATAATCGAATCGTTAATTCCTAAGTGGGGAAATTATGTTTTATTCTTGGCCATTTTGCGCAATCATTTAAGTTAATATTTAACGCCAAAGCACAATACGGACAGTAGTCGAGTTCGTAACGAGCCAATTTTACCAAAACGGTGAATTATTCAGAGAAATTACGGCGAATTAAATAACTTGATGGAATTTCAACTACTGTCCCATTAAGATTAATAATTTAATAATTTAGTTTTTTAACTTTTTATTGAGAAAAAAAATTAGTTTTCTACTAGATGCTGCACTAAAATAGTTTCTAGTTGTCGTGCTAATTATTTTAATTATTTTTAATTAGAAACTTGTATAGTACAACCCATTCACGGACTGATAAACTTTTTCAAAATTTGTATCGATAAGGAACTTGATTAAAAATTCATAAGTTTGAAACTAGAGGCCGCACGAACATAGTTCTTAGTTGCCTAAAACGAGCTAATCATGCTACTTTTGGGAAAAAATATTTCCTTAAATTCAATTGTTGTAAAAACTCGTAAGTTTGAAACTAGTGTGAGCGTCCCTTTATGTAACGTTGAGGCGAGTCGGTTTGGCAAGACCCGATTGGGGTAGAAAAAAAAAGTCAAAAATATTAAATTTTTTTACATCGATTTTATGACTTAATCTTATAGATTTCGAACCGCTTAACACAGATCTGACCGTAGTTTCCCTGTACAAGTCGTACTTTTTAAGATATGACCGTTCGAATGTTTCAATTCAAAATTTCCGTCAAAATCGACCTAAATTGAAAATTTCAACTTCTTTATTATTAGACTTACAATTTTTGTTCATATAGCATTCGATAGCTTTTGTGAAATGGAGAAATTTGATGTTTTTGGATTTGATGTAAGTCTGCCCGTTTAAAAGTGACAAGAGTTTGAATGTTATAAAAAATCGAAACTTAGTGGTTTTTCTAATTTTATAAGAAATCTATTTATTCTAGCGTCAAATTTATTACGGATTTAAATTCAGGAAAGCCGATTACATGAGATAACGCTTATTTCCAGCCTTTAGGTGCAACGATGTCGATTTTAGGAATTTTTCGAATTTCTATCGATTGGGGTAGAAAAAAAAAGTCAAAAATATTAAATTTTTTTACATCGATTTTATGACTTAATCTTATAGATTTTGAACCGCTTAACACAGATCTGACCGTAGTTTTCCTCTACAAGCCGTACTTTTTAAGATATGACCGTTCGAATGTTTCAATTCAAAATTTTCGTCAAAATCGACCTAAATTGCAAATTTCAACTTCTTTATTATTAGACTTACAATTTTTGTTCATATAGCATTTGATAGCTTTTGTGAAATGGAGAAATTTGATGTATTTGGATTTGATGTAAGTCTGTCCGTTCAAAGGTTACAAGAGTTTGAATATTATAAAAAATCGAAACTTAGTGATTACATGAGAAAACGCTTATTTCCAGCCTTTAGGTGCAACAATGTCGATTTTAGGAATTTTTTGTAAATGTGCATTAATAATTATTGTTACGTGTTCCGTCAATGTTTTTTTACTTGCACCTCAAAAGTGGCCATGGATATTTTTTCGGGTCAATGACGAAATCGATCTCTTAAAATAAACGATCCGACGAGTACAATTACTTTTTTTATGTTGATGCAGACCTTCTCGGAAGTCCGAAAGTTTATTAACAACTTAAAAAAAATTATCAAAATAGTTGGACATTTAAATGATGGATGGCAATGATGACGCCACTCCTCGATGCGACTAATATAATTTTTGGGACAACAAAGGACATCACGTGACCTACACCTGTAGAGTTCCTGTCAATCGATCGATTCCAACCTATTTATCTCCGGACCTATTGGGAGTCATTGTTGCGATTAGATTATTGTTTAGTAGTGGTGGGTACAGCAATTTCGTGTGTTACAATTCCAACAACCCCCGCAATAATATTTGTCCGCCAACCCCACATCCTGGAACAGTAGAGCTATTTATTATTGAAGTTGCATGAATAATTTTCCGGAATTCGATTGAATAAGTTCGATGTTCTGGGGAAGCAAATAATAAGTATTGTTTTTGATATTTTTAGCACGTAGTCACATTTGTCTTGAAACGTCCTGAAATCATTGTTCATCATTACTTCCCAGTGCGCTGAAAATATCCAAGTGCCTCTCAACCCACGTTACAGCACCAAAACCAATTGTCCTGAAAGCTGTTCGTCTATTTGGAAATCGTCAATCATGCAGCAGGAATTAGCGCGATTCTAAGCTCCTCGCATTATTCTCAATAATAACATTACTAGAGGGGTTTTGTTAAAGAAGAAAGATGGAGGTAGTCAATATCTTCTTGTTGAGCCGGGACCAACTACTTACTCTGAAACGGGGGAAACCTGTCAAAATCCTGGGACAGCAGAAGAGTATTTCGGTCAAATCCCAGCGTCGGAGAACCTAACCCGCGTCCGTCGAGGTCGCGGTCCAAGAAATTTGTTTATTTATAAGGGACATTTATCTGAGTTCCGCTGAATTATTCATGTTCCAGAAAACAATATTGGTCGCAAAAAAATTGCGTGGGTGAATTTCTTAAAAGCAACTGTAACCAGCCATCAGCTACGTAATGCTTGTAATTTACAAATTACCTTCGAAATTTGAAGAAAGGGGTGGTAAAATATGCAGATATCAATTTCCGCCACTTATTGTCCAACTTGCCCCGAATTAATTTAGAATTAAAAAAATGTCTCCCTTTCCGGTCGCGCTCTTGCCGCCTTCCGCGTAATAATTAATAAACGAAGTATCCGACGAGAAAGAAGTCGAATTTCGTCACGAAACAATTAATCTCCCACAATTCAGAATAATTATCACTCAATATCGTTGAGTTACCAGTTTCGATACCATTAAAACGTTGATGTCAATAATGGGTGAATTGCGTCGGGACGCAACAGTACCAGACGCCGAGGACGCTCGTTCAGTCGTCGTTCAACTGGTTCGAGGTACGGGCGTCGAACGCGTCGACAAGAGCGCGTCTTTCGCAAGTTCCCCCGCGATAACTCGCGATAATCATGACGATTTCGGGAAAATAATGAAGCTAACAAATCTGTTGGGAGCCAAGTGGAAGAAGTGCTAATAATAATTGGTTCGTTAGGAATGTTGCGGTAAGTTCGGACCGATAAGTGCAACTACTGGAATATGGCGTGCATTGTATTAATAGAAAAATTGGAAATATTTGAGAAACGGCGAGGTCGTTAATATCTGCTGCCCGGTGATTTATGGGGCGATTTGTTTTTCTTTTCGGCCAAAGTGTTGCGGGCCTGCTGTGCAAGTCGCACACTCTGTTTATGTTTTTTTTTGCCGGTTTCGAAGTTTAGGGTAATGTCGCGAAACTGCTTCAGGCCAAAATAACCCGACAAATGGGGCTCTTCGGGGGTAAAAAAATTTTTGATTTTTAACCTAAGAATTATCGATAAATAATTTACCCCGCAAATATTTCGAAAGGTTTAAACTTAAAAAAATAATGTTTTGGTTCCACACTTTTTAGAATTTACATTTTTGCAGCTCTTTTGGATCTTGCAAAGCTTTCTTCTCGATCTTCAACCACATCTCACTATTCATCTTCATCTCATTCATTATCATTGAAACTAGATTTCATAGCATTTTTTTTTTCTCCAACTGACGGAGCAAATGACAATCTAAAAGGTCATATCTAGAGGCTAAGATAGAGCAATCAGGAAGATGGAAGAAAAAATGTTTTGATTTATTGTCTTCAAGGCAATCTGGCACCTTAACTTACTATTAATTTTCAAAAAAAAAAATGTCTTCCTATCTGGTTAATTATGAGTCGTATTTAACAGTCTACCAAATTTACCCAATATTTTCATACAAAAAAATACTTTCATTTTCCAAAAATACTAAATGCTCACCAAAATTAAGAAAATACATAATCTTAAACCGACAACTAAATATTGACATAATGCTGGCCTCTTATATATTTTGTTCGCCAAAATAACTTTTGTTGACCATAAATACTAAATGTTCACCAAATTTTATTCCGCATTTAATTCTAAGATAATACCCAGATATTGAATTTTCGACAGTGTCTTATATTATTTAGCAGTTAAAAATACTATTTGTTGATCAAAAATACACAAGCAATAAAATGTTGTGCAAATGGTAAATAATTTTATGCAAAATTATAGATGTAGATGTGCTAGGGCAAGGAAAATAAGAGTAAAAATAAAAGTGGTTTGCACAAAAAAATATATTGATTTCCTTAATATATAAATGCTTTGCTGTAATTGGCTTGCATTATGTAAAACGTAAAACTTCTTTTAGTGGTAATTTCTAATCGTGCTTTTAAAAAAAAATTACAAGGCCCTGAACTGACCTTGTACAAAACTTTTTTCGAGTGCCTCTTGTCTGGAAAGCGCAAGCGGCAAGGAGAGATGCGGGAGCATATTTTATTTTTGGAGTAATAGAATAATTATTTGACGTACAAATAGTTTTTTTTGAGACACACTAAATATAAATGGATATAGCGAATATTTATTATGTACAGCACGGACGCGTAACTTGAGCGTTCTAAATTTGGTGAACATATAATAAAATTGATAAACATAGAATTTAAAATGTAAGCAATGGTAAAACAATACGCAGCATAGTTATTTTAGTGGTGATGTTCTCATTTTCTGATGTTATAATAATTTGGGTTTAATTTAGATTTTTGATGCTCATTAAATTTTCTGGTGGACAGTGCAAGAAATGTACAGTCTAATTCTTAAAAAAAGCTAATGACGTCACAAAATTATGGTCGAGTTACGCGCAACGTTCTAACACGATTGTCCGCCCTGTCTCTTTTCAACATAATGACGCACGGTAATAACGTAGCGCGTAACTCGACTATAATTTTGTGACGTCATTAGCTTCTTTCAAGAATTAGACTGTATGGTTTAATTTGGTGTACATTATGCTAGTTCCTTGTGCTCCTGGTCAGTCCAGGTATATCTTTGAGAGTAGTGCTGCTCTTTTTTGATTTCAACGCTCATCATTGACAGAAATTAGGTGGCCCGTAGCGCGGAGAGGGAGCGCGCCAGATCTGAGTCGACGGCTCGAGAGTCAAGTTTGATTGCTCGCGGCTAAAACACCCCCTCAAACTAGTTTTACGTTGTCGCTCTATTTTTTGCACCTGTTTACATTTTGCTAGACCTGCTTTCAAATTATAAACAAACTCTTCAATAGTATTAAACCTCCTTGCTAATGTTAATTAGTTGAAGTTTGTTTTTGTGTGTAGTTTGAGCGGAAATTAATTGCGAATAATAAAAGTGTTGTTGAGCTTTCGGTTCAGAGCCGAACTTCTCGAAACAATTTAATACCTAGTAACAATATCGAGGCAGACTCAATTGAATGTATTTGTTTAGAGTAGGTAATGCCACACCAGTCAATTCACTGAACACAATACGGCAAATTGAATGCAAACTCTGCAGAAGTCAAGTGGCGAGAAGTTTCTTGTGAATTCCGAAAAAAATTGCGTTATTCAAACATTCCAATTTCGTGCCTGTTTTATTGCCTAAATCTTCACTCATCGAGGCTGATACAAAATTTAGTTATTAAATTTTCGTTATTAATCTGACATCAGAGATTGTTCGGTATAACGAATTTCTGCAACGACTTCAGTAATGTGGAGAATTTGGCTTCTGTTGGTTGCGTCCTATTGGAAAATTTTAGGCTCTACCTTTACTTGTTTGGGTTATCGATTCATTAAAAGTTACACGGTATAAAGATGAAAGACGACCACGCAGTTAGATAATTGATTAACTTCGAGAACGTCCCGTCAGTAATTGACGTTTGTAATTTTATGGCAGAAATGACGATTTTTCTCTGGGGAAATATTCAAAGTTTCGTTATAACCTGTAAATTAACGTTTGGAACGAAACTAACTGAACGCGACCGCACCCAAGGCGCAGATTTTGCTTTGAAGTGCAAATTCCTCCATTGGAAAAATTCAACCCTTAATTAGTCGGCAAAACATCCCCAAAAAGTCAAGTATCTACTTGCCGCGATCAATTCGGAACACTCCGGAAGCTGCAACTAATAAATCATTTCACCAAATAAATGTTCAATAAAGCGTCAATAATTTTGAATTATAGCTTTGTTAGTTTCTCTCTTGCTGAAAAATTTTGAAAACTCTAAAAATTTTGGACGTTGATTAAGATAATGAAGGAATTCGAAATTGCTGTTTGAGTTGATTATGCAACTTGAAATTGATTCTAATGCCGAATTTGCCCGGAATTACTGGCTGACGACGCGTTGCCCTTTAACAGATTGAAATTGCAAAGTCTGGAAGGAAATCCTTACGTATTCTCTCTGTTGCTTGAACTCCTGTCGTAGGCTCAACTAATTAAATTATTTTTGTTGCAAAGGTATCTACGGAAATGGAGAGATGAAGCGATGGCACATACAACTTCCCATCCAACCTACACCCTTAATTATTGAGATGTAACCTTCCCAGATCCCAGATCGAACCCTCTACTTTTTGCAAGCTTTCCTCTTTTTCTTTGTTCTTTAAAATACGGAAAATGGCGGAACAGCAAAAATTCTAGCTTTCAACGATCCTCTGAGGTCTAAAAAAAAAGAAATAAAAAATATTTTTCAAAATTGCAATTTCCGTCTTTAACGCCCTATTTTTGCCTGCAGTAACGTTGCGATGTTTAAAATAAAATTAAAAGTAAATATAACCCAGTAGCGTTCGTAAATAATTTTTAAGAAAACTCCATTTCTTGTTGTAGCGGTTGCGGGATTCCCTGGAGGCGATTCGACTAGAATTTGTTGTCCTTTTTAATTCGTGCAACTCCACTATCCACAGATCGCGCGTGCCTTGAATATGAAGGGGCAACTTGATTTCGGGCACGTCCTTTATGCAAAATCGAGTTGGGCTTGATCTCATTACCGGCCAATAATCGCGTAATTTCAGCAACATTATCATATTGAAAATGCAATTACTTAACGTAGTTATCCACTCATTTTTTTTTAATTTCCCTAAAAGTCGATTAGTATATTAATATCCAGCCGATTAGAGTTCGGGTTGGTATTATTGGGGAGCTGCCGCAGGGCCGAATCGTGTGACATGCCGTCTAATTGTTCAGAACCGTACTTAACTTAACCGCAAGGACCTTTGGAGCGGCAACGGGGTTCTTTGATAACGAACGGAACGGTTGCACGCATCACATGCAAAGATTGTGAAGCTCACGTTTGATGTTTTATATAAACACGAGTTACAAATTGTCGTAAATCAAACGCGAGATGCTTGTTCAAACAAATTGTAAGTCGACATAATCTCTGGCTTTCGTTACCTACCGGGGATCAAACTCTCCTGGTCGTCTCGGAGGAAACCTGCACCGTGAGGGTGTAATTAAAACCCTCTTGTCTATCGTTACGACAAATCCAATCATAAAACATGCTTGCATCTGTGATTAATGGCGGTCATTGGGGGAGAAGTATCGAGCGGGCAATTTCTACTTATCATCGTCCTGATTAATTTTAATATGTCAAGTTAATTAAATTACAATGGCGGCTGCGTGCATTCATCAACTGCCTCCTGTATTTAGAACGGCGCGACGGGTGGAGAATTTTAATTTGCACGAACTACAGATCTAGTCTATCAACAGGGCGGGATTATCAGAAATTTTACTCAATATAATTAAAGCCAGCCCAAAAGCCGATGGAAAAGTCGTAGAGTGGATTGCGCTGAAAAAGAAATAAAAACTGTGTGACATAACTATTCCCTAAGGACGTTGGTCCGCGTCGCAAAGAATGCAAGTTTGCCAGTAAATGCCAGTAAATTGATTTTTTTAAACTTCAGTAATTATGTTCAATAGTAATAAAAACTTTAGCAGTCGGCTGAGGGGTTGAGTTGGTCATCGTTTCACAACTATAAAATTATTCCTTTTAGAAGCCTTTAATTGTGAACCGAATCTGCCCAGAATCCAATTCTCGAACCGTCGGCTCAGATCTGACGTGCTCTCTCTCTCCGCGTCCCGGGCTCCTAATTTCCTTGCCCACGTTGTTTCTTAAGTTTCAGAGATCCACCTGAAACTATGCTCGAGGGTCCACGTTACGCCAAATTAAATTGGGTTAATTAATTCTTCTATCTAATTACGCTAATTGATGTTATTTGTTGCGAGCTAACCAACAATTTATGTAAATTGAGCTTTAAAAACAACTTAATGCGGCATTTTACGATTATGCAAACAGAATTTCGTTTCCCCGTATACCTACCTACCATGAAGTTTTTGTAAACATTTTGTAGCCGTACCCTGATTAAAACGGCGAGAATAAAAATTGTTCGCAATAACGTGTGGGGTATAATTTTTGATGAGTCGTAAAGATTCAAAATCATCATTAAAATTGTCGTTGATTTCTTAGCGACCGTATTGCGGAGATAAATAATAAAAATAGTTCAGCGAGCTTTTTTCAGTCTATTCCCAATGGTAATATAGTTGTCTACTTAATTTTAGCCGGGTAGCTACACTTGAACGCCAAGCATTT
This sequence comes from Schizotus pectinicornis, assembly GCA_951805265.1. Taxonomy (NCBI): domain Eukaryota; kingdom Metazoa; phylum Arthropoda; class Insecta; order Coleoptera; family Pyrochroidae; genus Schizotus; species Schizotus pectinicornis. The sequence continues at coordinate 2,475,517 of OX638207.1, forward strand.
TCAGTGAAAAATTCCGCATTCAAGTCACGAGCCTGATACTTTTGTTTCATAAATAGGAACCGACATAGATAATGATATGGCCAGTCGAAAATATTGAAATTTTTTATATTGATTTTATGACATATTCTTGTAGATTTTGAACCGCTGAACACGAATCTGGCCGTAGTTTTTTTGTACAAGTCATGCTTTTTGAGTTATGACCATTTGAAGACTTTGATTCAAAATTTTCATCAAAATCGACCACAATCGCAAATATCAACTTTCTTATTATAAGGCGTAGGTTTTCCATTCTTGCACCATTCGATATCCTCTGAAATAGGGATAAATTTAACGTATCTCGATACGATATAAGTGTCTCCGTTCAAGAGATACAAGCATTTGAAGATTGGGAAAAAATAGAATTTGATGGTTTTTGCGAATTTACAAGAAATCTATTGGTTCTAGAGTCAAATTGAGTTCAGATTCTATTTCAGAGAGGTCGATTACACAAGAAAACGTCAACTTTCAGGCCCTTGTAGCAGCAATGTCAATTTTAGGATTTTTTCGAATTTCTATCGATTGGGGTAGAAAAAAAAAGTCGAAAATATTGAATTTTTTTACATCGATTTTATGACATCTTCTTATAGATTTTGAACCGCTGAACACAAATCTGGCCGTAGTTTCTCTGTACAAGTCGCACTTTTTAAGTTATGACAACTTGAAGACTTTGATTCAAAATTTTCATCAAAATCGACTAAAATTTCAAATAATAACTTTCTTATTATAAGGCAAAGCTTTTCCATTTTTGCACTATTCGATAGCCTCTGAAATAGGAATAAATTTTATATATCTTGACACGATATAAGTGTCTCTGTTCAAGAGCTACAAGCATTTGTAAATTAGAAGAAAATTGACTTTGGTAATTTTTGGGAATTTCCTAGAAATCAATCGGTTTTGGAGTCAAATTGAGTTTAGATTCCATTGCAAAAAGGTCAATTACACAAGAAAACGTCCACTTCTAGGCCCTTGTAGCAGCGATGTCGATTTTAGAATTTTTTCGAGTTTCTATCGATTGGGGTAGAAAAAAAAAAAGTCAAAAATATTGAAATTTTTTACATCGATTTTATGACATATTCTTGTAAATATCGGACCGCTGAACACGAATTTGGCCGTAGTTCCTTTCTACAAGTCGTACTCTTTAAGTTATGACCGTTTGAAGACTTTGATTCAAAATTTTCGTCAAAATCGCCGAAAATCGCAAATATCAACTTTCTGATTAATTAAACTAACTTATTAATTAAACGCGTAAAGTGAAGAATAAAGCTTGTAAATACAATAACCAAGCTCTTTGACATTATCATTTAAAGGTCATTATTAAAGCGTTGGAAGTGGGCGAAGTTCTGGTGACGGGAGTCAGCTTGAAGCTTTAATAACATTAATTCGTCGGGCCAAAAAACAATTCATCACATGAGGTCCAGTTATTGGGGGCAGGTATACCATTAATAAAATTCACTTGGCGCCTCCACCAAATGTCAGTTAACTGGCTCACACCCACACACATAGTCTTTATGCCCGTCCTCCGGCCTGGAAACGCCCCAAGAAGAGGCCAGGAAATATACTGAAATTTTTCACCTCGATATTATCTCGAGTTACTTAATACGAATGTAATGTGGCTGTAGTTTTATGTACAAAGCATAATTTACTAAATTCTCTGCGATTAAAATTTCACCATCAATTTTGGCTGGTTATAATTGTTTTTCCAATAATTCGCCTTTATTATCTGTTTAATACAATAATTACATTGAACTAGCAACCACTCGGCAATAGTTATTGATTGCCAGAACTTCATATCATTATTATAGCGTTATTACTTTATCGCATATTGCAAGTGTAATGGAAATTGATACCAACCAACTGTACAACAATTCATTAAAATTTTCCGTGTAACCTCTTCCAATTTTTTATTGGCCACTCCAGCGTTACAGGTCCCTGCACTCCACCCTGGCCTAACGGTATCTCCTCCATATGTTGAAAAATTTACTTTGCTGGAAAGGGTCAAGTAGCAGAGTCGCAGATTAAAATATTGCAGTGCAAAAAAAATCAGCAGCCAAGTGGCTTAAAGCACAAGGTAAAAAATTGTTGATCCAAAGATTCATGGCTGAAAAATACTAAAACAGTAAAAGGTAGGAATTGGGAGGAAGCGACCCAATCTTGTAATATTGCATATTCCTCCGGAGAGCGAAATTTATTTTTAACGACTGCTGCTCGGTCCCAAGATCCCTTTTGAATCCGCCGCTGTTTCCAGCACAAAACGTTTCATCTGTCCGGCGAATTGAAACTGCGCCATTCATGTGTCTCGCCAGCAAAAGGTCCAACAATTCACCGACGTATTTAGCAAGCTACTAACAACATTCGAACTGCCAGACGACTTTTTCGCCCCCATCCACCCACCCGGACCAACTTTTGGGGTGTTGTAAATAATCATGACAAAATGCTGTACTAGTCGACGTTACGATTTTATCGCTGAATTTATTACCGTCGTTACAGACCGAATTCGCTTGAATAAGTTCGCTAATTCAACGAAAAAGCAACGGACTTAATTCCGTTAATGTACCTGCGTTGTGCTGATTCACCGGTGTTGAAGGAATTAGAAAATTGCCGTTGGAAAAGTGTATAAATCTAATTAGGCGGCGGGTCAGAAAGGAATTGATAATGGGGGCCGACGTCGGGGGGAGGCTCGTTCGCCCAAGTTTTATTGGTAAATAGCCGAAAGCTGCATTATTCATAATGTAACTCGTAATGTTTTGAATTTTAAACGGATTATTAGAATTTTTATTAGATTTTAAAGAATCGGGGAAGCGCGAGGAACAAATCGCGCGATCAACCTGCAGTTTTGGGAAAAATAACTTTATAAAAATTAAATAAATTCAGTGATTTTCGTTGAATAAATTTTCGAAGTGTCAAAGTGTAAAATTAAATAAATTCGATTACTTTTGTTAAATAAATTTTCGAAGTGTCAGAATAATAAAAATTAAATAAATTCGGTTATTTTTGTTAAATAAATTTTTGAAGTGTCGAAAAGTTTTGGTCAATGAGCTATAAACGGTTGTTTGGTCCGCGGCTCTTTTGGTAGGTGCAACTTTTTCTGCGCGAAAAAAGTCAACAATAAACTGACGACACTTGGCAACGTTCACATTCTATCGCCGTCGTAACTTGGCCGTTAATCATTTAAATTTGTATTTTACGACCAAACAGCTCATCTGCCGAGTAAATTTCACAATTCTAATCCAGAGAATCACGTAATAACGTGCAACTTAATGAAACTGTAACGCAATTTCCGGTTTTAACAAATCTAGTAACGCTGTCATTCCATCTCTTTATTCCGTCGGCAACATCACCACTGCTCATAAAATTCCGCAGAAATCTACTTTTTCCGATCTTACAACCATCACCTCGCAACGTATTGAAACGAATCCAATTTATTCCGGTTCGTAGCCCCCGCAATAAGAGAATTAATAATAAATTTGATGAAAAGAACGTTTTCGAATAAAATTTAAACCGCAACCCAACGTTCCTGTCGAGCCCGGTCCTGGCCGGAATCGATCCCGGTGCACCACCGCAATCCGGCTCGAACTGCAATTGTTTCACGAGTCGCCACTGGCGCAGGGTCAATCAAGCCGGAGCTTCCGGCGCTAGAAGGATTTCCGGCCGCACGACCAATCGGGCCTATGTCACCCCTTTGGCTTTTAAGTGGTTTAATATCGGGGAGGTCAAAACGACAGACTTCAGGGGGGGACCGCCCAGGGATAATCGGTTTAGATTCAAATTTAATGTACAGATTGCCACAACTCGGCTCGTCGCGAAGAAAAGTTGTCGAGACCGTAAATTTTGCGACTTCACCTCACCCCGACACCTGTCAGCTTCTTATTATGTATGAGGTTTTTCTCGTGTAGCTGCCGCTATTGCGGGAAATTCTCGGCTGAATACGTCAAAAGTTTTGGCGTATGTTAATTAGAATTTATTTTAAAAAAATTGTTCGACTTTGTGGATGTTTGGTCGATTTTGGAAAATCTCGGAGGTTGATCTCGGAACGCGCTGCAACAATTTGGTCCGTGTCAGTCATCGGAGGAGCGCCCGGGGCGAACAAAATCGTTATTAAAATCTTTCTAATAAAACAAACAACTTCAAGCGCGTTTCTTGGTCTATTTCTGACCCGTCGCAGCGGCCCTTGAAACTTCGCCGAATTGTTTGGACGATCCTTGCAGCCTCCACTTAACCACGTCGAAAATCTGGAAAGCCGCTGATTGACGCGAAAAATGTACGCCACTGTTTCGGAATTTTCAAACGAGCTTTTAAAATTGTCAATATTTTCCGCGTAACAGCTTTAACGAGTGCTTAGTTAAAAACTCGCAGCTCAAAACAACAACTTATCCAACTTTTAAATTACGCCGAAAACGCGATTACCTCCGCCGGGCAATTATTTATTTTTGTTTAAATTTTGCTTAAAAAAAAATTCGTCGGGAGTTGTAGAAAATTGGCCGCTTTTGGAGGACCACAGTACTTCGCAACGATTGGCTCGTTAGTCGGGCGACGCGACGCGATATTTTTTCTTTATGAATATTTACGAGCGACAATTTTGCATTTCGAGTCGCTGCTCTGACCATTATATCTTGATTGTTCATGGACTCTCCATGAATAGAGAGCATTACAGAATTTAATTACGCCACCTGAAAGCGAGACGGCACAAAAACACTCGCCAGTCTTGTTCATTATTAACAATTTCAATTCTGGCCCGACCCGACTTGACATTTGCCACAAAACAAAGCAACACTTTAAACCAATCTAGTAATCAAAAAAAAAATCGGAAAATTTTATTTTTAGCTTGTAAACAGGCAAAACATGAGTGTGACAGATGCCGGATGATCTCGAAAGCTCAGGCAATTGACCCGTAACATTTTGCCCCTTGCGCCGTCTTCGCAGGATCGAAGGCGAAACACTTGTCGCGCTCTGGGAGGTTTTTATTTCGATAAAGCTCTTATCTCGCCACAGCCGAAAGTCATATTTGAGAATTCGCAAAGACTTAGAGAACTAAGTTAATAGTTTGGAATTGTATTACAATGCTGCTGGGTAAACTTCAACCGCATTAGCCTACAACGTCGAGAAATGCTCTATTAAAGTAAACCGCGAATTAAGTTTTAGGTAGAATCTAATACACAAAGTATTAACGCGTAATTAGTTTTAGTCGAAACCTATTTAAGGACATTGCTGGTACAATTAAGCATTTATTGGCAAGAACCGGGTCAACGAACAATCTTTTCATTTACAATATAATTATTCTAATGGAGCTTTCCATAATTGATATCGCCAGAGAGTCTATTCCGTAGAAATTAATTCATTTTGCGACGTCAAAAGATCTTGTTAAGTAAAACAACATTATTACTCGATCATGTTCAGGTGAATTCTCAATTTTGTGACGTTAATTGATCAAATTTTCTTTCATTACGTTAATTTTGTGAGAGTTTCAACAAATCGTTATCTCACTTGTATTTCTCAAGATTCGTATACGATCCATAAAGGAGCGACACAGTTTCTTAAGAGCCTTTAAATCCGCAGTAACGTATCTATAAAGAATGGAGGTCGTGGCGCCTTGAGAGAGCTTGCACACATTGGAGCAGTCTCAAGAGTCAAAACTTTGTCATAAATAAGAAAAAAGGACATTTGTCAAGTTGCATCATTAACTTGGTAACTTTATGCAGCTTCTCTTGAAAAGTAGCTAATACGGTTTTTTTTCTCGATAGAAAAACATTTTAGAGATGAATGTTTAGCGAGAGAGCATCAATCACACATTTATTGTGAGCCTGAAAGGGATTGATTGCTGAAAAGAAATGAAAGAATTATTCTGAACTGCGAGCGACGACTTAAGCAGCGACTTTGTTGCGAAACGCATCAACTGTTATACAAAAGTTAGCAATATGTTTTAGGACTTCAAATTTTAAATTTTTTTTTTTTAAGTCTGAAATTGTGTTGTTAGCAATACGTTTTAGGACTTCAAATTTTGCAATTCCAAATTTAATTTTTTTTCAAAAAGTCTGAAATTGTGTTACGTCCAAAGTGTTTGGTGAAAATTTTATCTTCATCTTAACAAACAATTAGTTGGCCCAAGATGGTCACTTTGGCCTTCAATTGCGGCGTCTGATTACTAAAAGTTGTTAGTCTGGCGCCCGCGGGTAGAAGCTTTGCTGTCATTTAACCCCCGGACCGGCAAAATTCCGCCGACATAAAAATGCGGGCGACCCGGCCGGCGTCCTGCAAAAACGTTTGGACATTGGTGTGATTTTTGCCAAAATCACGGCTGGCCGAACATCCCATCCCGCTAATTTTATTGCGAAACAATTCCATAAATTCATATCCGGCCCGACGAGAACCGAATCTCGCCAGCTTTCGGCTAACCCCCGTCCGTTAATTTATTCGCCAACCCTCCTCCGCTCCTGTCGCGTCACTTTGTTCCAACAAGTCACGTACCTGACGGCAAACAAAGAGATAATCCATACGGCAGCCCGTGGAGTCCGACCAGACCGTCACGCGACCCGTCACCAACAACGTCAAAGACCTCTTTGATGTTGCCACTAATGACATTTGCTGCTAGATTACCAAAACCATCGCAATTAATCGAGAAGCCACCAACAGTTCGAAAAAATTATTAACGACGTCTCTCCGGTCCTGGGGGGAAGAGATTTCTTCTTTAACACAATTTTAATTTCCCGCTGTCGCCCTCGATTTACCTCAATTACCGATGTTGCGATGTTGCAGCTGGAACTAAAGTTTGCTGATCGAATCCGAGTTAAGGTTGTTGGGAGTTGTTGACATTTGAGGGCTTTTATGAGGAATCGATGATGGCAAGGCGATTAATTACCAGTGGGCCGTTGGCCTTTCCCATAACTGTAAAGTGCTGGTTTTCCGGCTATTAGTCGGAATGGGTCTTGAATGTCCTGGTGCGGCCTTAATTAATCCGCCACCACCCACACCCTCCTCCGATACACGATGTAATTACACACCGTCCCAAAAAAACAGGGGCGTCATAACGCTATCTGACGCAGAACAATAATTACGTTTATTTGTCTGGCTCTTCTGGAGGTGCGTCTTGTCGACGAAATTTCCGGAAATGCGAACGCAACGAGGGAGCGCCTCTCACTGGAGTAATGTGATCCGGAGTAGGGGGTATTAGGTTCGGAATTGAGTTCGTCGCTAATAAATTTGGGGAGTGAAGATGTAACAACTCGCTGCTACGTCAAATGTGAACGTAGCAGGGAGTTGCGACGATTCGCCCGGCGCATCCACCATTTCGCACCGCACCGAAAACGCTCCGCTCCTCAACTCGGCGGCTCTCCGGCCAAATTTGCATAACTCCGGAGTTTATAACGAAGATTGCCGCGATGCACACACAGAGCCGGAAGAGTCGCCCAAAAAGTTTAACGTTATGCTCTTTGTTCTTAAGTTTGCGAGATCTTTAAAAAAAAAGCAACTGTATGAAAACTGTATGGAGGAGGTGATACCCTATTGTAACATAATTTCTAGGGACTGACCCAATTGACTTTCTTCAATCGGGGTCTTCAATCAAGGTGAATCGTGAGGGGATTCTTAATAGGCCAGCCACGCGATGTCGTGAAGCTGACGACACTACCATCCCCTAATTAATTGATCGTATCCTGTTACGTGTCGAGCAACAGATGAATGAAATATAACACTGCCAAACACGGAGCAATTGGGGCATATCGCTCCCTAATTTATAATTTAAAAAAATTGTTGCTGAATCACTGGAGTAAAATTTTAGGGAGCATAAGCGCGGACCTCTTCCAGTTCTGAAAATGGGATTTGTGCCGCAATTACCCGAAATTTTACGCGTTTCCAGGTGCGAAGAGCCCGAACCTGGTGGCCGCAGGTTTAATACCGCTGTAAACCGTAGAGTGACTTAATTGGAGTACTTTTATCGGCCTGTAAAACATCATCGCACTATAAACAAGTCGGGCGTTTATTACCCTCGAGTATATTGCGTTCACTACGCAGTGTTTACAAACACGAGGGCCGGAATCGAACGGGGTCGCCCAATAAATTACCCGATCCTTACGGAAAGCCGCGGCCCCCTCCTGATTGACGTTAACATAATGATAGCGCCGGCAACAATTCCTCAAATTAATCTGGCGCCCGCCTCTTGAGCCATGCAAATTTTTTAATTACCCGCCCGAATCTCCATAATCAGCGTTCTGGATTATCCCGCAATCCCCGATATTTGATTAATATTGCGAAAATGGTGTCGTCGATGTTTACGCGCAGCTCCCGACGGTTGATTTGGCGCAAATTATATTGGCGTCGGCATTTCGGAAGTGAATGATACGGTCTGAATGGCGATGACGGAAGGAACCGGCCTCGGGGGGCAAAAACACGAATTTTTGTTGGCAAACAATGTCTTGGAAGCAATCGACTGAGAAACTAGGAAGTCCCGGCGAACCCGCCACATGCGGATAATAGCGAGAATGTGCCGCTTTATCCAACGACCACCTGCTTAACCCCGAATTCGTTGGGGGCGAAAGGGTTCGACGGGCTCTTGAAAATTTATTCGGGAAATTTACAATTTGTTGCGGTTTTCGTTTGACGCCGTAATTATCGCAATTTTGCCGATAGGATCGCGTTACCTAATAATTGGGCGTTGCGTTATCAAAATAATTAAAGCAATTTATTTGGTAATTTCAGATTTTCGGAATTTTTTTCTCAAGCTGTTTTTAACTTGATCAAGTTTGGCGAGTTTTAATGATTTGCAGGAGAGTATTCGGGGAACCGACTAAGCTTCGCAGCTAAGTAGATGAAGCTGAAAGATTGTTTACCTCTACGTCTTGATGAAAGCTAAGTATTGACGCCAACAAAGAGCACATCAAAGGGTAAATTAATTAGTTTTACTTTACTAGGTCAAAGTTTTAGGAGAAAGATCGGATTTCAAATAACACGAATGTACTTTTGTTTCAATTAAAGAGGGAACACCTAACAATATTTAATGCAGAACTTTTGGTCTTTTACATTCCTCTGCAATGCTTTGTAGTGGCTCTCCATTTGAGTCTGGCTAATCCTCCATGTCCGCCACCAATTGAAACTATCCGAACGATATGTGGAATTTCAGGAAACGTCCTTTTATGCACAATTTCCGTTTGAGAACACCTCACAGCAGCTTAGATGCTTTTCGAGGCGCATTTAGGCAAAAATAACGCTGAAACTGCGCTCGTTCTCTTTCAGTCGGCATGATTCGAATAACGTTGCGATTACAATGGGATTTATTTCGTGCATTCGAATGCTACACGAAGTCCTTGGGGATTTAAAAACAAATAGTCCGCGTTCTTCCAGACCGTCTAACACAAAATTGATTCAGACATCAAATATCTAAATCGTCGCAAGTTTGCAAAGTGCAGTTACGAAGGCAGTAAACAAACTTTGTGGACCGTCTTAAGTTCGTCGAATGCAGTAGTCGGAATAGTTTTCTCAAAAGCGCTTTCGCTCATTTAAATATTAACGGAAACTTTAGAAAGTGCTTTCGTTAATATTGCCAAGCGCCGGATTTAGCAAATCTCCAAGTAAATACACAAGAAAACGCCAATAGCAACAATGCCGATTTTGGAAATTTTTCGATAGTCTATTAATTGGGGTAGAAAAAAAATTGAATTTTTGAGAATAATTTTATGACTTAATTTAGTAGTATTTTAGCAAATTAGCGAGAAAAACTAAGTAATTTCGTTCCAGAAACAAAAGGTTAAAACAAAAACCGTTAAAGCTTTTTTTGAAAAACCTCCAGTTTCCTCATTAAGTCTTCAGGGGTGGTATTACCAAACATAGGCTTCACTAGCAATTGTACGTAATTTCAGCAAAAGTTTCAACATTCTGTCTGGAATTTTGCCACAGCTTCGTCCTTCCTTTGACGATTCTTATTACTTTTGAGAAATCTGCGCTTGAATCGAAGAAGTTACCGGCAATATCGATCAATAACTTCCGACCGCTTCATTAACGACGTTAGTTAACAAAACAAAAGGGGAATTAGTTCAGTAGGTTAATGAGACGAGAGGGGTGTCTATAGACTGCTCCGCAGGAAGTACAAATTGTAATTTACCTGACTGCTCGTCCAAAATCTGCCCCAATAATCGCGTTAGCAAACAAATATCGTTATACTTGACACGTCAATAACGGCGACTGGCCTGAAAAAGACACTCCCGGTGTTGGGGGTTAATAACGTGTTTGATGCGAGACAAATCGAGATAATTTCGAGGTTAAGCACGCGATGGAAAATCGTAGAGAGGTCAAAGGAAAATTAAGTGATGTCGAGAGTTGGAAGCGAAACCTGAAAAGTAGGGGATGCTTCAACACGCGATTTACGGCTAAAAATAAAACTGGATCACCCAAATTGCTAAAAAAATGATTGGGCCTTCAACCATTCATCACGACCTGATTTGGTTGATCGTAAAACTTTTCTTGAGGGCTTTTGTCATTTACAACCCCCTCAGAATTATTGCCAGATCCACAGTCCTAAATAAATAAATTCGTGTAGCAGGTGAACCAGGATCCACAAAACGTACTCCAACCTCACCACCGCCATTAGGGTTTACTTTAAGCACCGAGATTATCTTCTCAACAATTCGCAAGCGCCCTGGTTAACAATTAAGGGAAAATTATCTATTTGCAAGAAGGAGGGAGAGAGGGGGGTAAAATATTAGCGGTTCAATACCAGCTTAACAGCATTAGGGATGTAGTGGGTACAATGGTGTTCATGGGGGAGTAGCGTGACCGACATTACCACCTACGAGTTTCATGAATCGATTCAACAACTTCCGCTGTTCTTATTTTGTAGAACGCGCTATTGCAATATTCATGAATTAGCCGGATGCGGAAGCGAGAATTTCCAATAGCCACAACCACTTGCAGCCGCACAGAGGGGAGGTGGTTGACGACAACACAACTTTGCAGTTAAATTTTCTTTACCCACTTACCGGATTCAAAGCCAGCAGACTTTTTCAATCGGCGCCGTCACTTTGGACTCTAAAATTTATTTAAGATAAGGCTTCGAGAATCTGTTGGGGGGAGTTATCTACTTTTTAATAACGCAAATGTTAAAGTAGGACAAGAAGATGGCATTGGTCCAATTGCTTGAATCTTTGGCAAAGTTGCGACGTTCTTCTATTTTGTAGCTCTGGTGCGAGAAAACGTCAAAAAATTTTCCTCGATGTATCTAACTACCGATTAGATCGACCGATCTGTGACAAAACTTTCAGATGGTAGTTTGGCGTCAGTTAATGGTCCAGCCCCAAATAAAATATTAGTTTGCTGAAGCGCGTGCCGACGTCCATATTAGCGCCAGTTGGGGTTGATAATGACGCGTTATTGCCGGAATAAAGCTCCGTTTTGCGGATGCAGTCGAAAAATGTCCAGCTCCCAGTTTCCGGCACCTTGTTTAACAAACAAAGCCGACTTGACTGCCGGCGATAAATTTACCGGCCGTTCCCACCCCTTTATTATCGTGTTTCACATTAAGCATAAGCCCGCGATTGCGATGCGCCATAACCGGTGCATTGTGTCTCCAGCCACATAACTCCCCTAGCCCCGGCTTTGTTCTCTTCACCGCAACAAAGCCGTATGTGCAAAAATTCAACATCCACATTTTAATTAACCCTTCGGGGCCTCGCGCTAAAATTGATCCCGGGAAATTACCGGGAGCCGGGATTTTTATTCAGAGAACGGCGCGACTCTTGAGCCGCCAAAGCAATTCAATTGAGTGTTCTTGGTTATTGGGTGTTTATTTTGTGGCGATTTCATCGACGAGTCTCGCAAAAACCCTCGAGTCGGCCGTGCCATAATTTTTCGGGAAACAAGACGGATGGGATGCTGTCGAGCTCCCGACTCACATGCCAACAATCAGGTTTTATGCACTGAAGAGTCGCCGGTGTTTGCGGCCGGATGCCGCTAAAATGATTGTAACGTCAAACAAGGGAAATAAACGACGAAATCTCCCGGCGCATCCGCCATTTGCGCCCCACAATTTCCCAGATTGCGGCCGAAATTAGAAATTTACAAAAAATCGCGCCTTAACCCGTCGTTTGGGGAAGGTGACGTTGAATTTTTGCTACAAATTTAATTTCGACAAAACTAATTTTTGGGGAAGGTGAAACCTGAAGAGTTTTGCTGAAAATTTAGTTTCGACCACCACAAGAATCTGCGAAGCGAAACGACCGGTTGTGGCTAAATTTCTCGGTGATTTCCTTAATTTCCTCTCCAATTCCTGCCTACCCCAATGTTCCCGCGGTTATCGATTTCCGTTTAATCCCAATTTGAAACCGAGTTTCCGCTGATTTCCGTTCGATTTCCTCCTCTTGAATATTTTGCGAAGCTTGCGGTCAAATTAAATTATTTATTAAAATCCCCGAGGGGCGGGCCTGAAAAAGGATTCGGAAGCGGTTATCATTTATCATTATTTTCGGCAGTTAGTTTGGGCAAGTCCGCCGTTCGTCTCTCGTTGTGCGGCCGCAACGGCCTTATTTTAAATGAAAATCTATAGTCTCGAGGATTAAGTTGGCAAGAAACATCGAAACCGGATTAAACATAAGTGACAACAACCCCCGTCAAGCCAAGTTTGAAATTAATTGCCGGCGGACGGCCAAGACAATTTAATCATGTGGCAATTATAGCGCGGATGTAGCCCGAGCGGGCCGGGAATTATTAAATTTGCGTAAACTTGGTAATTATTAACAACTTTATTGGTTTCGGGCAACTGCCGTAATTTTATTTATTATTTAAAGCGCGGAGAAGGCGCAAATGGTCCTCCTGAGGCAGGGGCGGTTAGGGGATTTAGCACCTAATAAATTAGCAAGGAAGCGATTTCTAACAGGGCTGTTCGGACCACTCTTCCCCACGATATATTTATCCCTTAATGCCAGTTGAATCTTGTCAGGATTGACAAACGGTTATTGGCTTGTTTAAGATTTTTCCCCATCATCCCCAATTTATCAACTTAATCAAATTATATTTCTAATAAAATTTTAAAAGAAAGCAGAAAAAACTTTTTGTAAAAATAAATTCTTCTTGAAGAATTTGTAGCGATATAAAAGAAGGTTGTTAGAAAAAGTTACGTAATTACCGAAATGGTAAATGAAGTCGCGGTTAAAATTGCGATGCGTACAAACAATTTAAAAATTATTTTTACCATTGAGTATTGGCGAGCAAAAACCGATTATAACAGCACTCTCAAGTTTCTCATCCATGAAGGCATATTTAAAGTGGAGCACGATCTTCATCCCTTTTTACTGCACAACTTTGAAAAACTTGCAGAACTTGATGGAGGTAATTGAAACAACGGATTACACCATCACCGGAAAGTTAGTCTGAGAAATTGAAAGCGATTGGGCATCATTAAGTAAATAGCAAATAATTAACAGTATTTTAGCCTCACCGCAAGAGGGTTATTCGATTCCGTCATTAATTTTGCCCCCGATTTTTCAGTGTAATTGATGACGACGCCTCAAATCCCCTGTCAATCTTTTCAATATTTCATAAAGTTAGTGGTGGCGCAATCAGGTATCGCCGCCCCCAGCGCGCGTTCTCGCTCAACCAACCCCGAGGCAGGGGAGCGATTCGATATAACTACGTATAAATCCCGAACATCTGTATGTAAATACCGACATAATCTCAAATCCGTAATTTAAGATGTCAGAGCAGGAGTCGGAGTTATCAGTGGAGCAGCAAAGCTCCGGTGGTTATGAGAGCTATTGTGCTCGCGTCATGATTGGAAGCGGAGTTGATAAACTCCCCGAAAAGACGAACATCCCGGCAGGACCTCATTTTTGTTTCGTCCTGTTTCAGGAGGAGCAGCAGCTGGCGTTCGAGAAGCAAGTAAAACGTGAGTACACGCGCATTTTTCGACTCTCCATTCAATACGTTATTGCCACGGTCCAGCGGTGGCTGCGGTGACCTTAGGCAAGAAGTACTTACCAATCAAGGCCACGGTGCAGATCGGGACCGGCGGAGAACACGCTCAGGTTACCATCAATGAAACCATCAGCGGAACTATGCAGGCGACAATCGGTCTCATTCATCAACCTATCATTCAGCACCGCCATCAGTAATTGAATGGGCATTCAAATACGTAAATACGTGCAGGTACGGGTTCTTTGTCGAACACGCTGTAGGTCCAAATTCCCAGGTTTTCGGCAATTTTGATTCGCCAGTTGCTCCCCGTCTAACTGAATACCGGCAAAAAGCAAAACTGTTATACCTAGAAAGTAATAAAATTTATTTATTTAATAACTGAATAAAATTTCTTATTAAAATTAAGCTGCAACGTTTCTGGCTGAATTGCAGAAGGGAGGCGCGATCAAAATAGCGTTTGAAATTGCTATTCGTAAAAATGGAGAGGGTGCGAGAGTTGAACTGTCGTTTTGGTTGTGTTGGCCGAAAAGAAAATTAGCGCCGTGTCGCACCGGTTGAATTTGCAATAATAGCAAAAATGGACTCAAGAAGCTTCTGGGAAGCCTGGGATTTTCTTCGGACGACAAAAGCAACCGGTGGGAATATTTTTGTTAACGGGACCCCAATTCGGCTGTTACGTTTAGCTGGTGCTGGCATCTCGAGTGTGTTCAGCGTCTTGTTATTTCGGCAAGATCATGTTTTGAAAGCTGGCAGCTCAAGGGCGACCGTTCAGTTTATCATTAACGTGGATGGGGCCCAGGGGGCGAATTTAATTCCTTCCTCCACCAGGTCCCGAACAATCGGCCCACATTTGATCGTTATTAACGTTCGTCGATTAGAGTAACGGCCAATTAGGGGTTGGTGCTGACGAAAATTGTAAATAGTCAAATGAGACTGCGTTATCCAAACGTGTCGTTTATTGTGATGGTTGTACGCCTGATAATCACTGTAAATATTGATAGGAATTAATTGGTGGAAATTTGAAATATTCCAGAACACGGTACCATATGGGCGACGCATTATTGTTATTATTGCATTTGAGGCGCAATTTTGACGAGATAGCAGGACCAGAACTACCATCCGCTCTGGATTCACTGTAATAACAATATGGATCCAGACATAATTAAGCGACGCTGCTGTAAATCAATAGATGACTTAATGACTTACCGTAAATTGGTCTTTATTATCTTAACTATATCTGGCTTCTTACCTGATTTTTAAAAGCCTGACAACTAATTTTAAACCTTTAATTGTATACCTTCTAACTTTATGTTCTTCTTTTAATTTTTTTTTCACTGCCATTTCTCTTATCTTCTACTTTCATATTCTCTTCTGTAATTTTTTCTTCCTCTTCTTATTATTTTGTTTCTTTTTCAATTCTTATACAGGCTCTTGTTTATATAGTGAAGAAGACTTTTCTTTATTTTTATTTCTATTCAATTTTCACTTTTTTTCTGTGTTACTTTTTGTACAGATGACCCAATATAGTTTCCAATTTCAGAGAGCCTTAGTCTAAACTTTTTGCTATTTCTGCAAGAGCTTTTGCAGGGTCTTCGGCTTCGTTGCCAGTTCGTTATTCCGCCATCCGCACCTGTTTGTGCAAATAGAAACCGCCTGGGCTGCGCCACTGAACGAAACTGTAATTTTCCAGTGGCGTCGCTTCGCTTTGACACATTACCTCCTCGGCAGTCACTACTATTCGTGTATTTGGTGCCGCATCAGAATTCGGCAGGCAATTCCGCCAACATTCCGTGACAGTACTTACTAAATAATAATTTCCGTATACGCCTCCGCCTAATACAACCCCAAAAAGCGTTTTCACGAAACGTGCCAAATTGGATGAAAAAAGCACGATTTGCTTGGAGAAAATCGCAAATCCGATCTAAAAGCAGCGCGTAAATTAATTAATTAGCGTTGGAAAATTTGTTGGTGCAGGGAGAAGTTTTGGGAAAGCTCGTACGTTCGGCTCCAAAAAATTCGTAACTCCTAAACTAAATGTCGCATTCAGACATTTTATGACATTTCACGTAGCGCTTAGTCTTGTTTTTTGGGGAAAAAATTGACATTGTTACAATTTAATAGGTTAATTTTTTACAATTTCTTTTTTGGCGCCTTCACCATTTGTTGAGTGACTACTCTGCCGCAAATTTAAAAACTGTTGAATATTGTACCAAAACACTTAATACCTACCATTCCACGTAGCTCTTGGTCTCCTCTTTTTGGAAACAAATCCGCTATCCAAGTTTTGTTTTTTTAATTTTTTAGCAATTTAATTATCAAAGTTCGGTTAAAAAATTTGCGACGTATTTTACCGGAAGCTTTCAATAATTTCAACTGATCGCTGCTTTGATTGCGCCGCATTGAATGAATTTGTCCGATAATATTTATGAACTTGAAGCGGTGTTTGTTTACCATCGATTTTATTAGGGCTGCGATCAATCAAGCGAAGCTCAAATTTTACGTGTTCGAATTGGGGACGTAGACACTAAACTCCCTAGGCTGCCGTTACGAAAGAAGTTCAGCTGCACTGTATTTATTGACGTTCAACTATCTTGGCTTCAATCACATAACGTTACTTAGAGAAGACATAAAGTTAAGTCACAAAAAAATACTTCCACAGTCTTTGTGAACTCCAATAAAAACTTTCTAAACCTCCGACCTTTTTACTGTCGTGATAACAGTTTGAGTACCTGCAAAATCAAGAAATGTCAAGTATCAAGTATCAAGTGGCCAAGAACTGTGCTAAATGTTTATATTGTCTATAAAAAAAATAATTTTTATCAAGAGCTTTTGAAGCATTTTGCCAATGGAGAATCCGTGGCGCAATTTTTCGTAGGAGCTTAGAATCAATGAACGTCAGGTGTGCGAGCTTTAGGTACGGAAGACTGAAGTAAAACCTGGAAAAATATGTTGGAAAAATTTCGTTGAGGGTGAACGAATTTCCAATTTGCCGTTAAGAATAAACATGGAGCTCTAATCAAAGTTGCGATGTTAACGAGGTCCTGAAGACAAACATAATTATTTTCAGACTTATTTGTACCCAGTAATATGTTATCTAGAAATAAATTCACTTTAATAACGAATTTCGAATTATCGCTTACGCTAACATAAAATTTGAAATTAGTTTGCGCGACAAGTTTCATAGTTAAAACTTTCAATCCAAAATATCTGCTTGTACTTGACGCAGTGCGGGTAAATAAAGTTTGAATTTTTACACGATTAAGTCAAAATAACTTATGAGCTTGTGCCATAAATCATAGAACTGGATAAAAGCTTTTGGTAAATTCTTCGATGTTGTCGTTTCACAAACCTTTTGTCGAAGATCTAATTTTGAAACGATATCGTGTTTTATGTCCGTCCCGAAAGCCGGCGATGCCGCCCCAGAAATTTGGCGATCATTCGGCATCGAAATCCCCTAAAATTGCGGCGCTAACGTAATAAAACCGAAAATAAAGCGTCTGCACCCGACTGGAACTAATTCGACGATAATTCGTTTAGGCTTATTCAGCCATATTCCGCAGCTTTGCCCCGCCGTCCCGACGACTATCCGGCAGCTTACCATCAACTTGCACGTTCATCCAAGATTGGCTAGTTGAGAAAAGAGAAAAATGCGACGGTTAATCAGTTGGGGGGGTCTTCAGAAAATTGACGTTGACACAGCAGGGGAGCAAGGGAGGAGAAACCAGTTGCATTTTCAACGGTCGGGTGGTCTTTCCATTTCCGCTTCAGTTTCCTGCCACAGCTTTTGGGGTGCTTATGCGCTTGCAGGGTGCAGCCGTAGTTGCTAGTTTAAGCTTCCGCCGGAGACAAGTGGCTCCATTTCAACCAAAATTTGATCGAACCTCTCTGCAACAAGGCAACAACGAGTTTTGAAGTTTTACGTTTTAACACTTTACCTAGATTTTATTCTTCTTCTTTTTTTGAACTATACCTATGTCTGTTAGTCTCGATAGTTTTATCATCGGGATGTTCGCAATTTAACCCGTGCAGTAAGAAAGTTCTCGAAGATTCATCAACCTGTTAGCATAATAATTGAACAATAGTCTCTTGTTATTCTTTATTTTCATAAGAAACTTACTTTTATAAAAGCTCTCGTTTAACCACTGAAACATTCTTTTATCAAGATTACTTTTCTAGACCAAATCTGGCAATTTTCAGTATTAGTGGCATCTTACTCCAAGGCGTTGAAATTGCACTATCGCGTGGTTATGACGAAGACGTAAAAGCAGTGATGGAAGTAAACGTCGCAGAGATATTCCTGAAGTTTTAAAAACTCCACTGCTCGCCACCAATGCCAGTTTTTAATTTAAGAGCAATCTGGTGGAAATGGAAGCTTCAATTGCGCGCTTGATCCGTTACTTGCGAAGTTTGTGAATCTTTGGTATTAGCTGGCAATGGTCGGGGAAGGGCTGTAAAATATGCGATAAAAATGAGGGTTATGTTGTAGATCCCCTCATAAATGCCATGAATTTGTATAATTAACCCTCTCGTTTGAGCCAGACCGCAATAAACTACTGCTCTAGTTTCGGACTTTGTTTCTGTCCAACGTTCGCGTTTATTGGAAGCAGCGGGTCTCTTCGTGGCGGAAGCTCAAAGCTACACAAAATTAACTTTGCCTTTATGGAACGTTTTTAGGGCACCACCACTCGCTTTGTTTTAAGTTTTATTTCGGTGTTTAACGGCAACTATAAATTCTCGGACTAATTTTCCCGGAGCTTCTCCCGTTTCCAGCTTCAGTCGTTGCGACAAATTAATTATTGTTGT
Source organism: Schizotus pectinicornis (assembly GCA_951805265.1). Lineage (NCBI taxonomy): Eukaryota > Metazoa > Arthropoda > Insecta > Coleoptera > Pyrochroidae > Schizotus > Schizotus pectinicornis. The sequence continues at coordinate 2,494,249 of OX638207.1, forward strand.
TATTAATTTTTGACTTGTCGATTTGGGGTGGATTTTGCGCCTTCCCGGTTAGGCCGCGAGTTCAAGCAACTTGGCATTGAGCGAGTGGTCGAAAGTGTGGTTGTCGAGTGGCTTCGCGAGTTGGTCGCCCTGGCAGCCTTGTGTGCACTATCTGTTTCCTATCCAGGTATTTATCGCGTTACTTAATATCGTATTTGCCCAAGATCGGTCGAGAGCATCATTCGGTCCGAGTTAGTCAAGCAGATCGTGTCGCGGAGGCTCAAGTGAACCGAACGAGCGGCTCTCTTCAATTCCCAACGGATCAATTGAAGACATGTAGTGGCGGTGCGGCATTGTCCTCCTCTTCCTCTAACCCGATTACTTGCTGGCATGGATGGCGGCGCTCGAAATTAAGGTAACGAATCCACGAGTACCCCGACTAATTTTAATTGACTCAACAGCAACGCAAATAGCCGAGTTAGCAAGATAACGTATCGGAACGTCGATTAAATATTGAAACAATAAAATCGCGACTGAACAATATTGACTCCGGCCGAAATTGGGGCGACCGCCAAATATTCGGGAAAAAGCGCAACTTTGTTGCGGAGACTTCGATGGTTACGAAATTTTTATCGGTGATGCACGCGTGTTGTAAAGATGGCAATAACAAATGGAAATTGCGGCTTATCTATTTTTACTGTTGTCGCGCATTTGTTGTGGTAGCAAAAAAAGGTTACGCACGAATAGTTAAACTGACGCCAGAGGTACATTTTATTGCTTGCTTAATTCGCTTAGAGTTGAGGGTTAGATGCTTTATTGGGCATTATCGCGACGCTGTTACTGTCAGAACCGGGCCGTTGCGAAACTCCTGAAGAAGCAGTGATGGACACAAGCGCAACAATATGAAACGCTTGTCGAGGAGCAGTTGAGCAAAAAGTTGACGTTTTTTATTTTTCAAAACGTCTGTCTAAAACACCGGCTTACTCCAGATATTATTTGATGAATAAATTTGAAACATCTGCATTAGTGTCTTCGTTCAAAAGTTACAAGAGTTTGAAAATTGGAAAAAATCGTAATTTTGTGGTTTTTGGAACTCGTATAAGAAATCTATTGGTTCTAAAGTCAAATTGAGCCCCTAACGGAGTTTAAAATTACAATAATTGGTTAATTGACGGCCAAAGCCGTTGACAGCCAACTGAAGATAGGTACAACTGATTTTGAAGGTTGCGGTTTTCAACGTTCCCATTCTATTATTAAATGCTACTCCTTACATTTATTATTACTCAAAGTTTCCTTTGTAATGACACGGATAATCGAATGATTTATTATTTCCTATCATTGTCCGGCAAAAAAAACTTATTTTCAATTTGGCGCCAAACTCCCAAGCACCATTAAAATTAATGGGAACAAATATAATGTACACCAAATTAAACCATACATCCCTTGCACTGTCCACCAGAAAATTTAATGAGCATCAAAAAATCTAAATGAAACCCAAATTATTATACATCAGAAAATGAAAACATCACCACTAAAATAACTATGCTGCGTATTGTTTTACCATTGCTTACATTTTAAATTCTACATGTCTATCAATTTTACTAAATGTTCACCAAATTTAGAACGCTCGAGTTACGAGTCCGTGCTGTACATAAGAAATATTCGCGCTATCCATTTATATTTAGTGTTTCTCAAAAAAACTATTTGTGCGTCAAATAATTATTCTATTACTCCAAAAATAAAATATGCTCGCGCATCTCTCCTTGCCGCTTGCGCTTCCAGACAAGAGGCACGCGAAAAAAGTTTTGTACAAGGTCAGTTCAGAGCCCTGTAATTTTTGTTAAAAGCACGATTAGAAATTACCACTAAAAGAAGTTTTACGTTTTACATAATGCAAGCCAATTACAGCAAAGCATTTATATATTACGGAAATCAATATCTTTTCTTGTGCAAACCACTTCTATTTTTACTCTTATTTTCGTTGCCCTAGCACATCTACATCTATAATTTTGCATAAAATTATTTACCATTTGCACAACATTTTATTGCTTGTGTATTTTTGATCAACAAATAGCATTTTTAACTGCTAAATAATATAAGACACTGTCGAAAATTAAATATCTGGGTATTATGTTAGAATTAAATGCGGAATAAAATTTGGTGAACAATTAGTATTTTTGGTCAACAAAAGTTATTTTGGCGAACAAAATATATAAAAATTCCAGCATTATGTCAATATTTGGTAGTCGCTTTAAGATTATGTATTTTCTTAATTTTGGTGAGCATTTAGTATTTTTGGGAAATAGAAGTATTTTTTTGTATGAAAATATTGAGTAAATTTGGTAGACTATTAAATACGACCCAAAATTAATCCAAGAAGCGAAGCTGCAACCATTTGTAACTAAAGGGTCAGAATCTCTGGACCCCTCCTCCAATATCGCTCTTTCGCCAACGAAGTTTGATAGAATCCCCGTTATTTATGGCGTTCTCATAAACTCGATGATAGCTACTAGAGAAACAATCTTCAGACGCTACGCCAACGTTTAGATATCCCCATATGGAGCTGGTTACACGCTTCCGGTGCGACTGATATTACAAAACTTAAGTCAGTAACCAGTTCCGGTCGTTAATTAATCAAGCCCGCCGGTTATTTTAAGTGCACAACCTCAACTCGGAACACCGACAATTAATTTGTTGATGCTAAGCACATGCCGGGACCGAGTTCAGGCCAAACCACCAAAACTGCTATTTTTATTAAATTATCGAACAACAATTGATAAATGATCTCAACACTCAACCATAGTTGGTTCATCCAACAGCGCCGTTATTGCAAATAAGGTCGATGAAAATGCGGGACTCAAACCCCCCCGAAAGTTATTTAGGCGTTAATAGGGCTATTAATATTAAAACGCAGCCTCGGTGACAGCAGGAATGGGTTCTGGAGCGTTAACGATGCGTCTTAGGCCCCCATCCAGCAGCTACTTTGAGCGGAAAATAACAAGGGGGCTTAAAAGTGATCGAATCGTCGTCCACGGCCGCTTTTCCGGATTTGTTCTCTCCCGGCCCGGAAACCCGAAATTCGGCACATCCCCGAAACCGTTGCTACAATAACCGAAGATCGTCGTAAATTTGCGAAATTAGCGCCGGTCGGTTTTGGTTCCCGCCGCAGGGAATTGTATCGCGAAACGCCAGAAGATAAAGAATCGGGGAATCGGGACTCGTGTGGGCGTCATCAAAAATAAAAGCAAGACAAGGAGTTTCTATCTCGGAGCATAAATTCGCTGATAAAAATATCGGGGGAAGGTACACATGTGGAAAGCGTCTTTTAAGTGTGTTTACATGAAGTGAGTTCTCCGCAATGTGTCAGGACAGGTGAGAAGGATCCGGGAGCAAATATTGAATTTGGACGATGAAAAATTGAGGAGCCGAAAAGGAGAAGTGGAGGAACGACGCCACCACCGCCGGGTTGCTCGTTAATTATTGATAATCGCGCGGGATATTACGTAATTGCCACGGTAATTATCCGCAAGCAACAGAAAGCTCCAATTAGAGCTTTGCTAGACCCATTCGCACCAAACCGATGCTTAATTAATATTTTTCAAGCTCAACCGTTATTTTAGGATTTGGACCAAAATTGTTTGTTCGGAGCCAGCAAATTTTTGAAGTAAAAATTTTCAACTACTTAGCTTTAACCGTTGGCCCCCTCAACACTAAACGTAACACAGCAGAGCCATTTGCGCCACCTAAATACCTTAATAATAGCGTTTCCATTTAAATTCATGTCAAAGGCGTTTTCATAACGTAAAGAAACATGATACGTAGCTACGTACGCCAGTGCCAAAGAAAAAAGTTTAATTTCAACTTTACGCCCCAGACTCTTTTTTCGCGCCCAGATGGCGCTCTATCCGGCGAGCAGGCAGGTAGCATGGTTGATTCAATAACAGCAAAACAAAACTTGGCAATAGCTAAAGCGTTCTTTAATCGGAGCGAGAGGCGGAAAATTATTTTGACGGCACGGCTAAAAGGGAAAATTCGGCCTTTGTTGACGAGAATCCGACATTCTTCAGGTCAGCGTGAAGAAAATCGAGCAAGCGCGGGTAGCTCTAAATCGAGCTTAAGTTAGTGTTAACGATATTAAAAGCGACAACTCGACAACGGGCATAAAAAATTCTTAATATTTGCTAACGTTATTGTTATTGCTTTAACTCTCCCCTTATAAACATTCTACGATAACAATTCGCGAGCTTTATTTACGACTTCAGCCGCCATTATGCGCCTTCGCTGCTACACTCCATTAAGTACTTATCCGGCTCAAAGGCCCCAATGGTGCAGTGGCGATGGTTCTCTTCAACATTGCCGCTCACGCAGGTCCGGATTCGCCCTCTCTAAAACACTACGGTCCGGTCTTTGCTTCTTCCTCGTCCAGTTTCGGTTTGGTTCCCAAAATTAGCGTCGACGGTACCTGCAAAACGAAACTTTATTGTGAAAAATATTTCCGGTATTACTCCAGGCAGAAATCGATTTCTCCGGAGTTTAGTGGCTATCGGACAGGATTTACAGCGAACACAATCCCTCGTCGACGAATTACCCCATCCATTCGATATCTCGTCAATTCCGCTTCTGACATTTATTACTTCCCTACTAACCACCGACGAACATCGGCCATTTCATCCCTCTCCGGTTCTTATTAAAAAAAAAAACTCTTGAGTTGAGAGCTTTAATCCGCGGTTGCGGCGGGCCCCCAAAACGAGCCTAATGAATTTAGTCGGGAGTTTTCGAAGCAAATTACGAGTTGCCGGTAATGTCGCCTTCGATTTTTTCTTGGAGTTTGCGGGAGAATGGGCGACGACAGCTATGCATGGAGTGACTGATAACAAAGTTTTTGGCGGTACGTGAGAAGTATCCGTAATCCTTGTGGCTGTCGCGTGGATTCAATCTGACGGCTGTCAAAGAACGAAAAAGTTCGGCTCGCACAGATGCAAATTTTGACGAAATTAGGGTTTTTGCCCTAGACTTTCGGCGAAACCCGCTAAAAATAGCCCCTCAAGTTCCGAGGATTACTATAATTGGAGTGAGGTAATTTGATGGACGTCGGTAATGTCCTCCTGTCCGAAATAAAAGCGTGATAAATTTCGTACAAGTAATTAACTCGGGGTATCATGATTCATGGACTACCGACCTATGACTAATTTAAATAAAAGCATATTATTTACTCCTGGGCACGGAACATCCCGGAATAATTCACAATCAACGTCACGACAACCCGGATTAATTTTTCTCGTCGATGAGGGCGCGGACGATTTATTGTTGGCGATGCAGCCGCCTCTTTGGCCCTCTTTCTGGAGTGGCCATTAGCCGTAGCGTTTTCGACATTATCTGGCATATGTTTGGCGAGCTCTGTATCAATCATCGGTTATCGCGTCGTCCTATCTCTAAAAGCCCCGGTCCTGTTGCAGAAATGACTAGGAATGTCCAACGAGACGAGCAACATCAAGGATTCCTTCGTCAGGAACAACTCGAGTCTGGACGGCTCGAACAACATCCAGAAATTGGCGCTGGCCGGCCTCCTCAGCGTTGTCATTGTCGTCGTCATCGTCGGCAACACTCTCGTCATTCTAGCTGTGATCACCACCAGGAGGCTGAGGACCGTCACCAACTGCTTCGTCATGTCTCTGGCCATCGCCGACTGGCTGGTCGGAGTCTTCGTCATGCCCCCGGCCGTCGCCTACGCCTTGATGGGTAAGCACCAACCTCGACTAATTATTGAAGAAAGCTACAACAGTCACCAGCATCACCAGATCGTTTCAATGACGAAATTATTGAAGAAAATTACAAGAACCGCCAGCATCACCAGATCGTTTCAATTTTCGTTCTTTGGTTGAGGTGTGGTTATTTGCAGGTGCTTGGGAGTTGGGCTGGGTCCTGTGCGACATCTGGGTCTCCCTCGACATCCTCCTCTGCACGGCCTCCATTTTGAGTTTGTGCGCCATAAGTGTCGATAGGTATTTGGCGGTGACGCAACCGCTGAGCTACTCTAGGAAGCGCCGTTCGAAGAGGCTCGCCTTCAGTATGATCCTGGTGGTGTGGCTGAGTTCGGCCCTGATCACGTGTCCGCCCATGTTCGGATGGTAGGTTCCTCTTTTTGCTGAAAGCACAATTTTCCAGTTATCGTGTAATTTTTAAAAGCCGGAGATAACGCAATATCTGAAGAGACGGACGCGCGGCTTAAAAAGTTTTCGTAATAAATAACGGACCGGCAAAACTTTTTTCTTATATAGAAGCTTGGAAGTTGGCGAGGTCGCAGGCTCAACTCGCGCTTATGACAGTTTAATTGAAAAAGTACAAATTCCTATTGTCAACAACACCAGTTTTTTTTAGAATCACTTCTTTTGTTGTATTAAAATTATTCTTGAGAATAGCAATAATTTGCTCACCCTACAACCTACAAGTGAATAATAAAAATATCGAAAATTGATTTGGCTGCTGGTAGAACTTCTTAGCTAGACTGTCAGTGCACGTCAAGTTTTTAATAAAATAATTAGCGATAATACTTTGAGAAATTGTGCTTTTGTAGTCAATTGTTGTAAAATCAAATAGCTAGTTACAAAAAATTTATTACCATGTTAAAACACGTGCTGATATTCTTCCTGACATTGTGACGATTGTAGCCACGTGGCTTTAATGAAGTACACGTGCTCTTCAACCTTCAAACAATCGCCGACAGAATTATCTTATTCTTAATTATGATTGTAGGTACGAGTCGGGCAGACACCAGCACAAGACGTGCAGATATAACAAAAATACGGGCTACGTCATCTTCTCGGCGATGGGCTCCTTCTTCATACCGATGGCAGTGATGCTCTACGTCTACGTGAGAATATCGTGCGTGGTGGCCCAACGCCACGACCAACTCGCCACTATAGACACCCATTCTAGAGTAAGTAGCGTAATCGTCGCATCTTCCCGATAATTGAGCAAAATTATCCCGACAGAAAAGCCAAAAACTCGTGATCGGAGCCAAAGAAGAATCTGATATGGAGAGGATTTCCTCGGAATGCGAGGAACAAAATCTGAGATGTGCCAGGTACTTTCGCCAAATGAGTGCATGGTAAATGTTTTTCTTTTGTGTTCGCTCAGATAAGATAAATCAAAATGATCAAAAAATTCCGAGATTGCTCGAAAATTAACAAAATCGCGATAACACTTGCAAATTCCCCACGAGATAATTGCCATAGTAATTCTTGCTTGTCTACCACCGCCCGCCCCTCGATTGCAATAATTAATATAACGAGTTGCTGTTAGCTCTTCAATTCCTATCATGATTTGCAATAAATTCGTGTAGATAAGTGTCCTCTTCAGGATTTACGCAATCTGTTTTTTTAGCGGACCACCGGGCGACTCGCCAACTCACCCCAATCACGATCAGCGGAAATCGTTGGGGACGCGTTCGTTGAGGTCCACCTTAAACTACTCTTTCAACCACGAGCCGCTGACGCCCCCTCGAGCAGTCAGCCTCTACCGGATGCCGTTAACATCGCAACGTTCCCGGCCCGAATCGCTTAACTTGGACGCCTCCATCCTCAATTACGAACCGGCAAGTCGCGTGTCGTCGTTCCGACGCGAAACGAAAACCGCACAAACACTCAGTATAGTGATGGGTGGTTTCATTGCGTGCTGGCTTCCCTTCTTCATCTTCTACCTACTCACCCCGTTCATACCCAGCAACGACGTCAATCAACTGATCATGTCGTACTTGACGTGGTTGGGGTGGTTCAATTCCGCCATCAACCCCTTCATTTACGCGTTCTACAGTCCCGATTTCAGGATAGCGTTCTGGAGACTGACCGTCAAACACTTCTCCAAGTCGAGACGGGCCGACTTTGCCTTCCAACATAAATGAGGGGGCGCCACTGTTCCTGTTCTAGTCACTGTACCTATTTCCTAGTTGTTATTTATATACCTTATTATTTATTACTGTTTTTAGTAACTTTGTTATAAGGCGGCCAGTACAAATGTCGGTGGTATCGAATTAACTGCGTGTGCATATTACGTTGCTACTTAGGTGGCGCTTCGATTGGCCGCTCTACAGGAGGGCGCAACGAAAAGAACTGTAAAACGTTTTATTACCGCAACAATAACATTGGTAACAGCAGCTGAGTCGGTAAAAAAATGACAGTCTTTCCCCCAGCAGCACAATCAATGTACAATTTCCTTTTTAGTACGTAAAATAAATTTGTAAATTTTTAAAAAACAAAAGAAGAACGTGTAAATAATCTCCAACATTCCTCATTTCGTTTTCCTTTTCCTCCTAGGCTTCTTAGGTTCGTTGTCGTCGTCATCATCGCCGCCATCTTTGTTCCATTCCTTCTTGAGTTCTTGCAACATGTTCGGTGTTAAGATCCCCTGCGCCAGCAGTCTCTCCGTCAACCTACCCCTTCCCAGCGACGATTTCGGTTCTGTAAAAAGTTGTTACTGTGATTGTACAAAAACAATAAACTCTACCTCTGAAATACGACTGTTTTTGACTACTCAAAACGAACTCGTCCTCGTCGGCGCCCGCCGCCCCCGAACTGACCCCCGTTTCGGAATTTCGCAACAACCTAGTCAACTGGACCACGCCCTGTTGGATGATGGCGTCCAATTCTCGCTGCATGTCCCGAACCAAATTCGCCTCGTTGAACAAATCCATGAAGCGGTAACTGAAAATTTGCGTTATTTTGGAAATTGCGACAAAAATCGCTAACCTCAGCCACAAATAGAGATCGAGGACGTCGAAAACGGCCTCGAGATGGACCAGATCTATGATGGTTCGGGGGGGTTGCAACGGCCACCCTATGTTGCGGCAGAGCCAATCGAACGTGATCGCTTCATTTTTGCTGTATTGCCGGGCGAATTTCAGGAACATTGTGCAAACGAACGGCATTTTTTTGTTGATGGGGGCGCAACAAAAGACGTAACGCGCCCGCAAAGGTAAGGGGACGTGTTGGATCATGTCGGCCAAGAACTTGAAATCTTCCACGTTGCACATGAAGTACAGGGAATCGTCTACTGTTGAGAGGTTGACGAAAATGTCCATTAAGTTGCTAAGGGTTGAATTGGGCAGGTGGTAGGCGTAGAGCTCGATTTGTTCGGCGGTCGGGTGCAAACCGGCTTGGACGATCGGCTCTGGGGCAGATTCTAGCAGGGTGGCGAGAGTTTCCAAATCTTCAGGCTTGGCCGTGGTCACGAAACCCTCCTCCCATTGCGTGCCGTATCTAATAACAGCAAAACGCTGAACAAAACTTCGAAAAACGACAGGCGATTTAAAAAATAATTTATACTGACGTAATAAGAGCGTTTCACTTTTCGTTACACATGCTTTTACATTGGGAAATTTTACCCCAGCAGACCAATTTCTGCAAGTATTATAGGAAGGCTATTATTGATGGTAAAAATGTCAAGTGACGCAAAAATTCAAAATATTTCAAACCTTCCGGCTCTGCCGGCGATTTGCAGGGCGGACGAGACGGAAATGGTGTCCATTTCTTTCTCCCCCTTCTCGTTCATTACTGGTTTGATCAACGAGTAGAAGATAACCCGCCGAATGCTCCTAGAACCGGGCTATTAATATTTTCAAGTAAACTTTCTTGCGCAATTACAAATTTAAGCCCATCCCAATCGCATCGGTTGCGACTAAAATCTTGCAACTGTTTTCGGGGTCGTTGAATTTGGCGGCTTGGGCTAATTTGGTACCTGGAGGAAGTCCTCCGTAGATCACAGCAACTTCTTTTCCGGTAGCTTCAATATTTCGCGAAACTGAGTAGATGTCGTTTTTACTGAAGCAAACAATACAGTCGCCCGGCTTGACGTTATCCAAACTTCCTGGGAAAAAAAGCAATTATTGTCAATTAAAGCTCAAAGTTTCTTTTACCTAAAGCTGAATCTTCCACTTTCAATTGTGTTAACCTCTTGTAGTGACGAACTTCAATGTCTTCATTGGTGGTCAGGCAGAGTTGACGGATTAAGTCGATGGCTCCTGGTTCCCCGCATAAATGAATTTCTTCTGCCATGAGCCCCAAAAGCGCCCGAGTCCACGCCCAACCCCTTCCCGGGTCTTTCAACATTTGAATTTCGTCAATGATCGCCACTTCATCTAAAATGGCAATTAATTTGGGCACTGAATTAGACGTTACAAACTTACAAGGAGTGTTAACTGAGGTCATTTCTACAGTACAAGAAACGTGCGCCGACTGATTGCCGGCGGGGTCGGCAAATTTTCGTTCCTCCCCTGTAACTAAATCACACGGGGTTCCCTAGAATTTTAACCAATTTAACCAATAATTAATTAATGATAACCAATTAATTAATGTTAACCAATTAATTAATTATTTTTAACCAATTAGTTAATTAATTAATTTAACCAATTTGGTATAGGGGAAAAGTTCTTACCCTAGTGTTGGATTTATTAAAAACTTCTGAAGCTAGCAATTTAAGGGGCCCGCAATACACTCCCGATTTGGCGGTGAGAAAGCGCTCCAAAGCGTGGAAAGTTTTGCCCGAATTTGTGGGACCCGCGTGGAAAACGACTTTACGGTTGATAGCTCGGGCTTGCGGATACCAATTTGCTGGTGTTCTCAAGTCCGAAATTTTCCTCAGATCATCCATGCACTCCAAGTGTGGAAACATTTGCTTAGCATGCCGCAAAAAGTACGGGAAAACATCTGTAACATTGCCGGCACCTTGCAGAATATCACTGATAACCACGTGTAGGTCCACCGGCAATGTTTCGGCCTCCAAACAGTACCGTCTGAAGCTAACGTAAGCTTGATGCTGAAGATAATCTAAAAATTCACTACACTAACTCATTGTTACATTTTCTAATCAATAATTTACTGTCTAAACCGTTCTCGGATAGTAACAGTTTGATTTCGGACTTCTGGTAGAACTTGTTGAGAACTTTGAGCAAATCTGCTTTATTTAAAGAGCCTGTCAGTTCAGCCCCCACGTTAATGTCGTCAGGGTTGGGTTTCACTGGCACAGGGATAAAAAGCGACGAAATAGAGCTGTCGTCCTTTTTGCCGCGCCATTGTACGGGGGTAACGTGGGGCCTTTGAAGACACAACGTTTGCGTGGCGGCGCAAAGCCGCCGAATTCTTGAGCCGGTCTTCCACATCGCCAGAAAGTGAGGTTAGGGTTGCACCAAAATGAGGATAAAACAACTGTCATTCAAGTCTGAGGTGTCAAGCCGAACCGATAACGCAATAGAAACTTAACTTACAACTAGAGCACAATTTTTAGGTCAATGTATGTCCGTAATTGTTCATAATAACCGGTAATAATAAGAATAAGGAAGTAACTAAAATGACCGTTGATGGCGCTGGAATCGAAAATCTAGACCTGCTGAAATTGGCAACACTGTACTCAATATAACTTTTAAAAAGCAGGGAAGGAAACTTAAGGGCAAGAAATTACCAATTTCTTCTTAAATTTACCTAGCAGCTGCTTTTGATTATTTTTGGTTTATTTGAAATAACTATGTAGAATGCAATAATAACTTATTTATTGGTGGAAATAAGCCGATAACACCCCTATCTACCAAAAAGAAAGATTTAGGAAACTTAACACTTTTACGAAGTCTAGATGGCGCCACTGGATTTAAAAATAATCCGCCGCCTCCGAGTATTGATCCAAATTTAGACTAACACACAAATACACTGTCTCTGGCCGATTCCCAGCCCAAAATGTTGATATTTCCGCTTCTATGCAGCGTAATCGGCGGGGCGTTGGCTCGCGAAGAGAACGTCCTGGTGACTGAAGTTTTCGAAATAGTCTTAAACCCCCCGTTGTTTAACTGGACCTACGAGGGCAACCCCGACCAGTTCGTGTACCAGCCCTCCCTCCTTCACGCCCCAGATTTGCCCTCTTGGATCAACTATGTTTACAGCGACCGTCACCACTCTGGATTCCTCTACGGGGTGCCTCCAAACAGAAACAACGCAAAAGTTCACTTGGAAATCGTGGCCCTCAACCGGAAAACCTACGAAACGAGACTCGAGAAACTCACGGTGCACGTCTCGGAAAAATTGAACCCCGCCAAATACGAGGTGCACATGAAAATTGATAATCTCAACGTCGAAGACATGTTCGATGTTGAAAGGATGGAGCGCCTGAAAGATGTTTATAGGAAAAACTTGTGGATGGATAGTCAAAATGATTTGTACGTTACGTTTCTGACGTCAGCTATTAAACTGGGAGCCCGAAAACCCCCCAATCCCGAGGAAGGAGAAGGGTGCGTGCAGCCCCAATCCCCGAATACAAATAGTTATTGTTTTTTGCAGAGTCGTGTTGCGTCTCGGGAGTCAATCCCCTTTTTCTCTTGAACTGACCGACTTGCAGGAAGAAGTTAGGCCATTGTGGAAGGTTCCCGCTTGCCCTCGAGATTTTAAGAGAACGTCAGTGGAGAGGCTCTTCCGTAATTCTGGATTCGCCATGGACTGGTGCTCATTCAGACTTGTAATAGCTGCAAAAGTAATTTCGACTCGGTCACAATCGCTTTGTTGTAGATTGAAGATAATAATTCGGCCCTGCATCAATCTGGAACTAACGAAAAGTTATTGAATTCCGTCGAAAGCCATTACGGAGACCGCTGGGAGACCGTCACCAAAAACGAAGTGCCGGAGAGGAGCTACATGCACGAATTCCTCTTCACTTTGTTGGTGCCCATGTTCATTTTGGTACTCTTAGGGATGGTTCTGTCCGTGATTCTGTGCTTCCACCACGAAGGAATGTGAGTATAATTCGCAGCCACCCGGAAAATTTTGAACAATTCCACAATTATTATTACAGAGCAGATCCCGAAAGCGAAGATTTTTTCGATAATTTGTATCATATTTGTACTGATTATTTCAGGTAAAAGTTTTCCAAGAGTGTTTGAGAGGCTTTATAACAGAGTTGAACATTTTCTACTAACTGATCCACCAATTAAAAGACAAGAATTAATTTCATCTTTGTACAGTTCCAAGAGAATGGAGGATGCTTCAGAAAGCGAAATTAGCCAATTCGCAACTATACACAGAGCGACGCAATCGTTGAGAAGCCTATCCAACAACCGCGACATGACTTTATCACCAGACCCCATGTTGCTGCCAAGAAGCCACACAAACAGCCCGACATCCACCGTCAGTCGGGGGGTTCATTGCCGGCCCAGCCCGCCCCCGTACGTCAGGCCCAAATTCAAGCAGGATTTGTGACAGCAGGACGGCCAAACTTGGTACTGTTAGGGTAGATGGAGTAATTGTTTAGCAGTAGAGACAATAAAGCAGCGCTGTCGTTCTCAACACATATTTATTGAAGAATCTAACGATCACGCAATAAAAACTTAATAGTATAACAGCGTTTTAATTGAAAGTTTTGCAATATTGTCAAAGTATAGCGTAGAGTTGGACTTTAACGTAAGGAACAATATAAATGTAATCACAGGCGTCACCAATACCTGGCTTCTATCTAGGTGCACTACTGCCCCCTGTCGCTAGAAACGGCATTTATGCAGCGTTGCGCTCTTTGTCGCAATATATCAGTACGGAGCCTTAAACAATCGTCCAAGAGTTATAACAAGAACTGTAGAGTAGGTACAAATTAGCTTGGACCAGTGAGTCATCGAAAGCTGCGCAACGAGGGGCTTGGCTTTGCCAAGAGTGGCGGAGTTTATAATAAACGCAGGGATATTTTACTAAAGCACGTAAACGTACGACGCTGACGACAGCCCAACTTCCCTTGACAGTATTAAATGGGACAGGTTCGACGCAAATTGGTTTCTGCGCCTATGACTCACTGGTTCTTCTCTAATAATTCCATGTCTAGCTCGACCTTGAATCCTTTTCATTATTAAAAACATATTGGGGTCATAACACTATTCTATTAAAATTTCCTGTAATTTACGGCAGAACGGAGTGTCCCGGCTATAGCGTCCTATAAGTGCGACAGAGAACGCAACATGACATCAGTGAAGCTCTTGAGTCTTAAGTATTGAAATTACCTAAAATTGGAACTACGGAGACACGGGAATGCAATAAGTTTGATTACTCTACTACAACTCCATAGCGTTCGCTACTGACACTCAACCAATACTCGGATCACAGTAAACATCGGCAACGTTTTCTTCAGTATCTAGAGCGTTCTGTCTAGGTAAATGGCCGGAACTGTGGGAGTTCCTGCTGCGCAAGCTACTATTACTAAGTGAATTGACTAATCCCGACAGCGAAGTAGCTTCCGATAGCGTCCTGGATAACGGGGTTAATTTCGGCGATAAACTATTGGGGCCGCTGTCCATTCCTGAAAATAAATTATCGTGCAGAGACAAGGCGGGGCTGACGTCGGTGGTGTCGGTGAGGTTCAACTCGCTCCTCGTTTGCCTGTTCTTCATTTCCGGCGATAAGCTCTTTAGGGAAATCGGCGACAACGGGAAACTGTTGGAAAGTGACGATTTCATTTCGGAGCTTTGCCCGGATTTCGCTGGACTCGAAACTTCCGAAACCAAAGGAGTACTTTCGTTATCGCTGGTGTTCTCGTTCAATTCCGGACTGGAGTGTAGAAGTTTCTCTTTGAATCGCTGCAGTTTCTCCATGTTTTTCTCACTCTTCTTCTTTTGGGTGTTGTCGATCGATTTGGACCGGTTCCTGGTCGGTTTTGCTTCGCTTTTGAGTATTTGGAGCGAACTGGGCCGCGATTTCGTCGCCGGCTTAAACTCTTGCAGGAGCGTTGTGGTATCTTTCGGGTCGTACAGGACAACCGAGTGACTAGTGGAGGGTTCGTCGGTTCTAATGACGACATGGCGGCCTTTCTTTGACGAATCTTCGGGTTGATTCGATGATTTCAGGTTTGATAACTTAATTCCGTTCGAGTAACGTCTTTCCGTAACTGTTGGAAAAAGTTAGTGTTTGAAAGCTAGATGCGGAAAAAGTACCTGGTGATGGGGGTTGAGAGCTGCATCTCGAACTGTGCTCGCTTAAACTTTCCGAATTGCCACCGACCGAAATACTGACCGCCTGCCAATGGATGTGACCTACCGGCGAGGATTGCAACAAAACAAACTCCGTCTCTCCTATGCCGCTGGCGCTGTTCGTTCGAGAGCGATAGCCTCGCAGGTAATCTAAACAAAACAAGCCAGCTAAGCGACCTGCGCACCACACACTTTTGCTACAAGCGGACTTAAGTAACAACGCAACCATTTACAAGAGATCAGCTCTACCTCATTTTTCTCTTCTCAACGAACCCACAAATTGTACAAATCTAACCGATTAAGTAGGTACTTGAAGCAAAAAAATGAGGTAATATTATTACATTATGTGCTCTAAACGGCAGTGATTCTACAAAACAAGTGCAATCTAACCGAGATAAGATCACGCCACCACCGGCCAACAACGAAAGCTTAGCATGCAGGTGAAGCAGTTAAAGTTACACAGCTATTGAATTCACTATCTACAGCGGAAACGTACAAACACAAACAAATAAAAACAGCGGGCAAATTAATAAAACAACTTTATTGCTTTAATTTAGTGACAGAAACGCTACATAAAAAAATATACACTAGTGAGACCGGGAACAGGAGCAGCATGCAATTTGGTGAATTCAATAACTGCATACTAAAAAAGATCAAAACTAGCCCAGGACCAGGAAGTGATAAATAAATACTTGAATGTAATAATAATAATAATACTGTTAAAGAGGGCGAGCGGCTAAAGTTATCACGCCGCCATCACCGCCAACTTCCCCGGTTGCCGGGCCGATGTTGCTACTTTTAGACTTTAAACTACCGGCGACTCCCCCTTTCGTTACGTCATCGTCGTAAGTAACTTTCTTGTTAGTTTTGTCCGTTTTGGTTCGATTTTTTTGAGATTCACCTTGATTCGAGTCGGGACTGGGCGGTATGATGGACGTTTGAGGAATGTCCGGTTCGATGGTAATTTTCGTTTCTTCCGTTTCCTCCAAAACATCTTCGCAAGCTTCCTCGTTCAACGTTTGGAGGGCGCCACAGATCATTTGTTCTTCGAGAGTCACCTGCAACTTTTCCCGTCAAACCACCCCCTAAACTCAAACCGACCAAGTACTCACCTGGTACTACAAGCGACAGCGGACAGTTTTACAGAAAATTAGCGATTAAGCGACGAAAATAAAATGTAGTTACCTGTTTTTCCATTATCGTCTGCTTTCGCTGGCCGCCCTCGGAGATCTTGCCCACGTCCTTCTCGCCCTGATTCTTGATGACGCTAGCTAACAACCAATTATATATTAATTAATCAATCAATTAATTCGAGGCGTAATTAATTAATTGATTAATTAACTAATTAATTGATTAATTAATTACGCCTTCTCGCGTTCAAGGTGAGACGTTGAAATAAATAGCAGTAGTCGCTATTAAGGTCGATTTTGTTAAAACGCGAATTGAACTGTACCTTTGCGCTCTTGGGGCTTGGATACTTTCATAATGGAAGTTTCTTCTTGGAAGAACGCCCTGCTGACTTCGTGTTCTCGCAACGATATCAACATAACTTTAAACATTTCCCAGTCTCCGAATGACATTTTGAGCAACTGCAAGTTGAACATAAACCCCAACATTGCAAATTAGTTCAACAAACCGTTTTCAAATCATCCAGGTCGCAATGTAACAAAACCCTCCCGTTGATGTTGTTCTCCTGGATAAGTTTGACGTACTCCGGTAACGCGTTGATGTTGATTTCGTCTATTTTGTACAGCAGTTTACAAACACCTTCAACTTTAAGTTGAGATAATCGAGTTTCAAACACTTCGGGCTAAAAAAAATAATTTTTAACTAAACTTTTGTTTAAATGACAAAACTAACCGCAAGTGACGTCACGGGGGCTACAGGAATTGACTGTTGGGTCGGCATTTGCACCTGGTCGTTCCAATGCGGACCCCATCCCATCATGTTGTGTTGGTAGAGAAGGGATTGATTCGAGTTTGAAACGTTACGTTGTCGGCGGTTGACGAGAGGACGAGGACTGTTCCAATCGGTGCCTCCACCACTGGACCACGGCATCGGAGGTACGACCGGCAGAGGCCTAGGGGTGGTCATCAACAACCCGTCATCGTCCAAACACTGCGTCTCTTCTACAGCAAAAATTAATAATTTTTTTTAATATTTTGAAATTTTTTCTTACCTTTAATAACTTTCTTCAAGTAAGGATCCAAATTTATCGTGAACGGCAGAAATATCTTCAAATCGCTGACCAACAGACTCGATCGGTGGAACGTTAGGAAGATATCGAATTTTTTTTCGTCCCTATCGAGTTCCAGGAGCGGTTCCGTGTCTTTGACGGTGGGAATGTGGGGCCGAATTCTGGAAAATTTTGATGATCAAGTAAAAATTGCAATTTTCCTTGCACTCACTTGTCGAAAATCGACTTTAACGAAGTGTTATCGTCGAGCGAATCTTCGTAAAGTTCGTAATGATAGATGATCCACGACGTCCTGAACGGCCACTGTTCGGTGATATTAATCCAAGAAGCGAGCCGATACCAGTTAAAATCGATTTGGAACGACTTGAGCAACCTTCCGGTAACATAAACAACATTCATCAACCTCCGCATCGATCTAGGATTAACATCGCTGAAATAATCATCGGTGAGCAGCATTTTCGTCAAATCTTGCGCGCCCCCGATCTTATTCATATTCGAACCGATCGAACTGGCCACGGACTCGGAAAGTTTCAATTTGCGAGAATTCTTCCTGCCAGGCTTCAACTTTTCGGTGCTCGACATCAAAGCACTTTCGGTCGACAACCGGCGACTCGACGACTACAATTCTCGAAATGAAACTCGATTGACGGCAATGCCGACGACTTACCGATCTCGCCAAGAAATTACTCAGACTCTCTTCCGTTTCCGTCCAACCGCTGGCTTTGCGATGCGCTTGCGCTGTTTGTTGCGCCACTTTGACTTTGCGCAAACCCGAATTTTGCAAGTAGAACGGAAGATGCACCATGTTGCTCAAGTAACTGTGGCCGCCTATGTTGTTTTCGCTGAAAAGGCGCCGCGTGTTCATCTCAACCGCCTACAAGAGGGGCTCGTGTTAGTAACAAAACCGCCACAAGGAAAACACCCAATCGACAAAATTTTCGCTCCAACCTTTACTCCAGAACAAAAAAGACACTTGTCTTCAGTTACATTCAGCCCACGGATTACAGGAACCTGTAATTTTGGATTCTGTAAATCCCAAACTTGCTACGGAAAGAAAGACATTTGTCTTCAGTTTCATTCAGTCTTCAGATTACAGAAACCTGTAATTTTGGATTTTGTAGTCCCAAGTTTTTAAGAAATTCTACACTTTATAGGAGAGTGTAGCTAGAGTCGCGCTAGGACAAAGGAACTGTAACCATTTTCTAACACGACCAAGAACTAACAGCACTGCCCGGAGTAAAAGTTTGGAGACACAGAAAAAAAACAGTTCAAAGGGGAGAGATTAAGTACATCTTTTACAACACCGTTAATCATGAACTGACCTGTTCCCAAGCAACCTGTTCGAACATAAAAAGGCATTAAAATAAAAGAAAGGTCAAGATGGGCGTGGATTTGGCGATATTACCTTGGCTATCACATGCGGATCGATCGCTAATATTACAATGAAGGGAGTGCTGGCGTCCGAGAACAACATATGAACGGTGTCGAGGATCAACAACACTTTATCTTGCTCGCAACTATCCAAACCGTCAACCACAATAACCAGACGGGTCTGTTGCGAACTTAAACTATCCAAACATTTCACCATATCCCTCATTAAATTCACCTAAAAAAAAAGTGAATCAAAACTAATATTAATTAAGCATTAAATTAACGAAACCACCTCTTGTCGGAGAGTTTGGAGAAAACCTTCAGACTTCAAAGTTTCCAATTTTGCTATTGTCCGCTGCAAGTGGCGGCGTTGCGAAAAGAGCACCGCTTTAACAACGCGACTCCAGGTGTACAAGTTGGCGACGGTGGCGACGCCAAGTAGTAACGCGTCAGTTATCAGAACTATTTGAAGAGTAAACCCCACCATCTCGTAAGATCTACAACCGAGTAATTAGAAACAAGATTCAGTTGAATTACGACAACTTACTTATTATCAGTTGAATTGACGTGGATTAAATAAACGGTCAAGGCACAAGTTCCTATGAGGATGCAGAGAAAAATTATTTCGAACACCACAACGTAGGGCAGACAACAAAGTTTCCTCCACCGCCACGTCGATGATGACTTAACTAAAGAGGAATTATTTATTAAAAAGTTTTATTAAACGCTGATCGTAAAATTACCTGGTTTGGGTTTAAACGCTCGGTATAGACGCGTCGCTAGGGCACCGTAATCGTTTTCGATGGCATCATACAACGACCCAATCATCTGCACAATCGAGTTCTCACCACCGGCTGTGCTGCTAACTCTTGCGTGATCCGTGAAGTAAAACCTAACAAATCACGTGACAAATTTGACTAAAATCCACTAGGTGGCGCTACAACTAAGACAAAAATCTCAAGTGCCAACAATTTTCTTTAAAATAATTAGTCAGATTTTTATATTTATTGTTAGCACGTTTTAACAAAGAATTCACGAAAAATATTAGTGGCTGATTAGCAAGCTCAACAAATATAGCTTGAAAGTAGTAAAACGACCCTTGACGTATTTACCTAAAACCCGCCAAAATCCAATTGGGCGACTCTAGAATAGTTATTGAGGGATGACGGCACAATTAGACTCACAAACAAAATCGACGGACGCACCTTATTGGGTGAACCGAAAGTCCCTCGTAGGTGGGGGCCCCGGGAGGATGGCAGAACAACACTTGCAAAATCAGTTTCAAATTGTTCAAATTCCTGGTGAGTTTCACATTGAAATTGTACGGCCAATCCCAACTGTACCGTTTATTGGCGAACCAAACCAAAGCCAGGAATAAGTAGGCGATTATCAAAAAAGCTACGGTAATCGAAACTCCCACGATCCAGTTTTGGATGGAAAGACCGACAATCGTTCCGATCACCATTGAAATGTGAAGCAAAACCAAAAACAGAAGAGAAGTGAACTGAAAGACCGGATCCACCCATTCCCTGGCAAAGTTGTTCATTTCGTCGCGGAGCTTGTTGAGCAGAAAGGACTTGCCACTGCCCCACTTGGCGTAGAGACCCACCGTGATGGGCATGGACAGCGAAGGTTCGCTCAGGATGTCGGCAAGGGCGCTGCTGTACAGATCGTAGCCCAACATGTTCTCGTTATCTTCGTTGGTGTTGAGGCGCCCTACAAGATTAATTGGAGAGTTGACTTGGTGACGAACTTTCTTAGTTTCCAATGCACGCACGGACAATCACACAATACACCGATTGCATCGAGGTATAAATTGCTTCTCCGCATGCGCGATGGAAAGTTGGCCCCGCCTACTCTTAGTTATAAAGTAGCCAGCGCTACCAATCTAACAGTGAAATTGGTACTATTTTGTTCACTTGTTTGATTGAATCTCGCGGGCTTCTTCAGGAGGCGGAGGTTAGGCATGCGGAGAAGATCTCGATTGTATAACGCCGACCAAAACTACTATACCTCAAACCTCTTTGTACGATTATTTGCTTTAAAAAAAATATTGGGCGAAAAAAAAAGAGGGTGATCCAGATATGATGGTCGTGATGACGTTGAAAACATAGCAGTTACTTACTGGCGCCGAAAATTTGCCCCAAGATGGTCTTTTGGTGGTTGATGTCGATGTTGTAGGGGGTCTCGCCGGCCCGGTTCGGCCTGTACAACAGCTGGCTGTGTTTCGGGTTGCGCAGCAAAATTTCGACGATTCCCTTGGAACGCGCCCGCATCGCTATGTGCAGGGCCGTATCGCCCTTTTTATCGGCCGCCGAAACCTTGGCTTTTTTATCCAGCAACAGCTGGACAATTTCCGAGTTTCTCGAACGCACAGCCTTGAGCAGCGGCGTATCTCCATCCTGCAATCAAATCCGATGATTGACTGGTACGTAAACGGCATCGATTATGATCGCCTTTGACGCAAAGTGCTCAAAATTTGCGTCAGAACAAAAAAAATAAATAAATGGGGGGCTTACTTTGGTAGCGATTTCTAGATCGGAATTGGCGCCGAGCAACAACTTGACAATGGCGGTGTTGCCTTTTTCCACCGCCATGTAAACAGCGGTTTTCTGGTCTTTTCCAGCGATATCGACGTCGGCGTATTTCTTAAGCAACGATTCGACAACAGACCGATGACTTCCTTTAACCGCGTGGATCAAATTAGTATCCCCGTACCTATCCTGAAAGTCCAAACTTAACTAGGATTTCGCAAAACCGCCAAAACTAACTTGAATATTGATGTAAGCGCCGGCCGCCATTAAAGCAGTGACGATTTCGTTGTTGCCCTCTTTGCAGGCTATGGTGAGGGCGCTACAGCCGTCTTTATCTAACGCGTTAACATTAGGCTTGTGTTCCAACAACAACGTAACAACGTCGACGTGGCTTCCTTGAGTCGCGACCAGGAGCGCCGTCCACGAATACATCCCGGCCGTATCGACGTTAGCTCCGGCTTTCAACAGAACTTCGACGATCTCCGCATGACCTTTCCGCGAAGCCCACACCAAAGCCGTGGTTCCGTACTTGTCGCCGACGTTGACTTTCGCACCGTGACTGACCAACAGTTCGACAATTTCGGTGTAACCGCGACCCGCCGCCCACAGCAACGACGATATGTGGTAGTTTCCGTGCACGTTGACTTCAGCGCCTCTGTCGAGCAACAACGCAACTACATCGGTGCGGCCCTTATAGGTAGCCCACATCAGCGAAGTCCAATTGCCCTAGAAATTTTCTTTATTTTTAATTGATTAAGGAGGTTCGGTGGTTGTTACCAAGTCGCGATGTTCGATGTTCGCGTTGTGTTCAAGCAACTGCAGGACAATGTCGGTGCAGCCCTCTTTCGCCGCGCACAGCAGCGGCGTCCAGGAGTCGTTGTCCTCGGCGTTGGCGTCGGCGCCGTGGGCCAGCAGCTCCCGGACGAAGCTAGACCGGCCCTTGGTCGCGGCCAGCATGAGCGCCGTGGTCCCATTCTACCAACATTATCGTGTTAATTTTCAAGAGACCGAAGGCAAAAATAAAAATAATTTTTTTTAATTGTTAATGTCGTCCCTAGAGGGCGGCCGCTTACCTCATCTCTGTCGTCGATTTGCACTTGTTTGCTTTCGAGGTAGGACTGGAGCCCCTGGAGATTGGCATCGTTAATGAACTGAGCCAGCGGTCGAAAGCACAGCGATACCATCGACTCGCTGCGCGGCAGCGTCTGCAAAAACCCCAAACTCATTAGAAACCGAACCTCGCTTCCGTCAAGCACCTCCATGGACGCGACAGCGTTGTTATTGAACAAGTTAACTTTAGTCCAGCTTACACAAGCAAAAACGCATTAATGTGTTTAACGATTAGTCCATTCCAACGACTGTTTGCATCCGATCAGCGGGTTTTATTGTGTTGTAATTTTAGCAATCAAAAAACTGGAGGAGGAACACGGTTAATTCGGGGGGGTGCCACCTGGTCAGTTGTTGGCACTAACACTGTGTGAATGCCTCCTGAGCCCCAAACCGAAAGTGAAGCGACGGCCCTGATCGCCGTCGGTGGGTGCCGTCAACGTGAACGTGGGCAAATGGAGGTTGCTCAACGAACCCCGCCAGTTCGTTTCGGGGATGTGCAAGTTGAGGAAGGAGGGTCGACGTCGACTGGAAGCCGCCTCGTGAGGACCGGCGATGCTGTGGCGCTGTTTCGGCGACGGAGGCACCTCCATGGTGGCCGGTTAACGCATCGAAACTGACCGTCAAAAGAGGAAAACGTACATTTCTGATCGGGGAAGTCGGCGATTTCGCTAGTTGCACCCAACCTATCATTAAGGAAAATTTTTGTTTGCTTCGCCTTCAGCGCGTTGAATCAAAACCGCCATGTTGAATCACTGGGCCAGTTTTACAAAGTTGCAAAACGGCGGATTATCGCGTCTTAAGTGGTTACGAGGAACGGAAATTTTATTCGATTTTAATCCGCGATATCCAATAAATCACATTAAATAACCACTCGAGCTTGATCTATTAGCAATTAAGTTGCACAGAGAGGGGACAAGACACATGGCGATTGTTGCAGTTTTATCGAGATATGGGTGCGATAAACCCAAAGCAATTGCGTACTTTGCTAGCAGTAGACCAAACAAAATTTCCCAAATTCTAAAATTGCGAATTTTTTATTTAAAAATGGCTTAAAAGGCGCAAAGACAAAAAAAATAGTATAAAGAAACTCGTTCATAAGGCAATTATGGCAGTCGTCCTTTAAAAAACTAGCGGCGTCGCCGCTCGTTTCTTAAACTTTTCGTCGTATCGTAAATCTGTCTTATGTTACTCGTTCTTTAATGTACATACATTATTACAAAAAATAATTAAACTGAATTTCAACGTAAAAATGGCGGTTGCAACAGAAGATTTGCGTTACGAAGAAATTTTCCCAAAATACTCACCTTCACGAATTTATTGGTTTTCATTACGAAACCTCGCCCACGGATCTCTCTGTCACACTACTATTTTTTTTAAGTGAAATTGAAGTTGTGTAGTTCTTAGATAAATATTCTTTAATAATAAGCCGAATCACTGTGTTCCTAATAATTGCCATGTTATCTTCAAGGCGGATGGTGGTTGTAAAGGAATCGGTCGTGAGATAATAATAGAAAACAAGAAAAGAACATTGAAATGGACACTTAAGCGATAACGAAATGAGAGGCAAGTAATTAGACAATTACTACAAATAAATTGTTCCAAAATTTAGCAACTTTGTTTCAACTAGAAGAGAAAACAAAGATGTGAGCTTGCCAGATATATTTTCTTTATCACATCCAATTAGTATGAACAAAAATGGCCTCGTACCAAACTTCTTTCTGCGATCACCTTAACCACAGCGCAAGAGGGAACCCCCATAAACAATGGAAACAAATATAATGCACACCAAATTAAACGATACAACCCTTGCACTGTCCACCAGAAAATTTAATGAGCATCAAAAAATCTAAATGAAACCCAAATTATTATACATCAGAAAATGTGAACATAACCACTAAAATAACTATGCTGCGTATTGTTTTACTATTGTTTACATTTTAAATTCTATATGTCTATCAATTTTACTAAATGTTCACCAAATTTAGAACGCTCAAGTTACGCGTCCGTGCTGTACATAATAAATATTCGGGCTATCCATTTATATTAAGTGTTTCCCAAAAAAACTATTTGTGCGTCAAACAATTATTCTATTACTCCAAAAATGAAATATGCTCGCGCATCTCTCCTTGCCGCTTGCGCTTCCAGACAAGAGGCACGCGAAAAGAGTTTTGCACAAGGTCAGTTCAGGGCCCTGTAATTTTTTTTTAAAACACGATTAGAAATTACCACTAAAAGAAGTTTTACGTTTTACATAATGCAAGCCAATTACAGCAAAGCATTTATATATTACGAAAATCAATATCTTTTTTTGTGCAAATCAATTCTATTTTTACTCTTATTTTCCTTGCCCTAGAGACCATCTACATCTATAATTTTGCATAAAATTATTTTCCATTTCCATTGCTTGTGTATTTTTGATCAACAAATAGTATTTTTAACTGCTAAATAATATAAGACACTGTCGAAAATTAAATATCTGGGTATTATGTTAGAATTAAATGCGGAATAAAATTTGGTGAACATTTAGTATTTATGGTCAACAAAAGTTATTTTAGCGAACAAAATATATAAGAGGCCAGCATTATGTCAATATTTGGTTGTCGCTTTAAGATTATGTATTTTCTTAATTTTGGTGAGCATTTAGTATTTTTGGAAAATGAAAGTATTTTTTTGTATGAAAATATTGGGTAAATTTGGTAGACTGTTAAATACGACCCATAAACAATTAGTTTTTAGCGTCCAGTTAAAATTGAAAGACGTAGTTGGTTAATCACAGCTGAGGTTATGACGTCACAAATTTTATCAATGTCCATGAAACAAAAACTTAAACTCTTGGACTTGACCCGCATTTGGATTCCGTCTGAATCGAGTAGTGTTGATGGCCGATTGTTTCTCGTCAGTTCAACAAGAAGCGTTGTTTCAATCAAAAATCAATAATAATCACCGAAATTTTTTTATTGTCCCCACAAATAAAGTTAAGTAAACACGAAGTAGACGATAATGCCCGAGATGAGTCACAACGTAAAGATAAATTCGTGGCCGAGATTAGACTTAAGTTATTGGTTGAATCAGTACCTGCAAGGGAAAGCGCCTGCTTGCCTTGAACATCTCACTGTCGCCCTGCACCACCTACTGTCCCCAACACAATCGTGTCGCTTCTACAATTACTGCAATTTACGCAACAATAAATGAAGTAATTCGGCACTCGAGTACACAGCGGCAGCCAACTAATTTAGTAATGAAAACAAAGTAACAATAGCTCGTTAATTAGCAATAAACTCCAAGTTGACAGATGTAAAAATCCGCTGCGACGTACTACAACGATAACATTCGTTCGCCAACAGGGTCTAATTGAGACAGGTCAATCAATCAAAGCAAGCCACCGTTAACTAGGTACCTGTTCTCTTTGGGCTTTGGCGAGGGCCCTGAGCATTTCGTGATAGCGAAAAACTGCGCCATAACTCCTCGTGGAGGGTGTCACAATGAGTGGGAGATTTTCGGGGCTTCTCTTCATAACGAGAGGACAGGCCACGAGCCGGTCCGAAGAACGGACGGTAACGACTGAAGTGTTTACGTCGTTATCGCGTCTTATCTTCTTGCAGTTCAATAAGTGATTGATTCCTAAATGCGCGACTTATCTCAATCGAGAACCAATAGATGGCGATTTAAAAAAGGAAAGCCGCCATTCGCCAGTTATTAAAACTTTACCTCGGAGGCCCTTTGGGCGGTGTCGTGGCTCCATCTACCTCGTAAATCTCTCAAGACATTGGGAATGGGGCCATACGCCAGGCTATGTGCGCGTGTCACTACTGTCTTATGAGACATAACTGCGGGAATCACTTCATTTGGTGCTTTTGGCCAGGAACTTCATTGTTAACACTCAAGCTCTAATTGGTTTTGGCCCTGATAGTGATTATCGGTGGAAACCTTCTTTGCTAAAAGTACGATTTCAGGTTGCGGCACTGTTGTGTGGAGATATCGCGATATCGGCGCTTTACGGCTAGGCTTGGAATTGCAAACGATAAGTAGGAATTGCTCGTGTAAATAGCAGATAATGAAACACTCTCTCAGTTGAGTCAACTGAGGCTCGAGGCGCAGTTCTGCAATAGTTGTGACTAGTGAATTGGCAGGTTTCGGTGCAAAAACGATCTTGTGGGAGATTTAACCCAAATTTGGCGTCACGTAACGCAATTTTGCAAGAGAAATTGGAAAAAAAACAAGATTTTTGAGGTTATGTCACTCACCTAACGAAGACGCTTCGAGTTCAAGTGCTGACCGAAGAACGACTGACAGACCATGGGTTTTGTTTGATAATGTTATAATCATTGCATTGTTGCTGGAAATTAATTATCATTATTTGCAAACAAATAAAATGTTGCAGGCGGGCTGTCACCTGTCAGAAGTACTGTCAACAACAGCTGAGATGGTCCTGTCAATATACAGAGCGACTCATAAAAGTATGACGGTAAATTTTGGAAACGCGACCAAATCCTGTAGAGCTGTAAAATTTAACTAAATCACTCGGGTTTATGGCTATACGAAAGACAATGTTATGGGTGCAGATCTGCACCTATCAATACTATTGTCAACAAAGGCTGACTGCGCGTGTCCTAATATACAGAGTGACTCATTAAATTTTGCCTTTTTTGATGACTTCATCCTCGTTTTGTGTGTTCCTGGTATCTTTCTTTTGTTTTAGGCCAGTGATCGGTGACCCTTACCGGTTCAGATTTCTCAATGTTTGCTTGAACTTTGCCTTTTTTCATTTCTTTTGTAGTACTTAACTATTTTATACGCTTTCAACTCTACTGTAGAGTTCAGTTCTACGATTCGTAAACAGTTACTAGGTGCCATAATGTATTATCCTCCTAACGGGCAAAAGCCTTCAGACACCCCAACTTCACCACCACCATCATTTTTTGTTGTGATTTCTGTTTTTGTATGTATTGTCGGCGGTGGTCTTTCTCTCTTGTGGTTGCTGACTGATGGCTACAAGAAGATAGCAAAAGTTGTAATGCGGCTTTACAGACAAAGGGACGCAGGTAAATCAGTCTTAGTTTTCAGTTAGTTACTTTCGACGCTACAAACCAATCAAATGATACAAAAAAAAATTCTTTTATCCATTGTCAATTAAATTAAGTTTAAATTGTTGGTGAATATTTTTCAGGTGGGGAAAAGTAAACTTTACAATTATTTTTATTTTACAGCACATGCTGATCCTCCATTAGCAACAGTTTCATGTCAACCAAAAGAAGTTCCAACAGTTGGAGAGAAGTTAGAACAGTTAGAGGAAGATTTGAAACGGCAACAATAACAATGATGTTTGTAGAAGAATGAACAGAGACGTGCAAGATACAATATAGTCTATCATCTTGGAATATTATACAAGTATGCCAAATAACTATTAACTCTATTTGGGAAAACTATGTAGGTACTTGGAACTGTATAACTAACAAATAATAACATTTTATTATCAAAAAATATAAATCTTTTGGGAGAACATTACTAATGAATGAACAAATTATTTTTCTTTATTCCCTCACTTCCTTGTCTGCCAGATGTTTCTTTAAATGTTGCGTTAGATTGGTCCGATGCCGCGTTCTGAAATCGCAAATTTTGCATTCAAACCACTTCACGTCCTTGCCCGTCGCATGTTTGATGTTGTGATGACTCTGCAAATAACGTCGTTCTTTCGTTCTATACTCACAAAAGTCGCAATAAAACCACTTTACTTCACTGTCGGACGCATGTCTGAGTTTGTGTCTGTACAACGCATTATTCCACTTCGTCTTAAAACCGCAAATTGCACAATAAAACCAATTCACTTCGCTACCTGACGCGTGCTTACTATTATAGTGCGTTTTCAAATTTTTCAAAAATTTACTCTTAAAATCGCATCGCTTGCATTCAAACCACTTCACCTCGTCAGCCAAAGCGTGCATATTCAGATGGTGCAATTTCAGATTTCTCTCCGTGGTCGTCTTAAAATCGCAAAGAGCGCAATCAAAACACTTCAATTTCACGCATTCGTACTCTTCGCTGCGCGAAGCACGTGTCTTTTTGGCAACCCTCAAATGCGTTTTTTTGTGAGCATCGAGAGATGACTTCCATTTAGCTTTATAACCGCAAGTTTCGCATTTAAACCACCGAATACCCTCATCGGACATATGTCGGTTCTTGTGGTGAGACCTCAAAACTTGCGCAGTTTTCGTCCGGTAATCGCAATACGGACATTCAAACCACTCAATTTCATCGCCAGTAGCGTGCTTTAAATTGTGATGTACCCGTAAGGCTGACTGGTTGATTGCTCTGTGATCGCAAAATTCACAATGAGCCGGCTTCATTTCGTTGTTAACGTCGTGCTTCCTCATGTGATGCGTTTTTAAGTGCGACCGTCTTTTCGCTTTGTAGTCACAAATTGTGCATTCAAACCACCGCATTTTATCGCCACCCGTGTGTTTGCATTGGACATGGCGCGATAAATTTTGTTTATAGGGCGTGTTAAACGAACAATGAGCACAATGAAACCTGTTCACGTCATCTGGGGGTTTAGGGCTGTTCGCATTAAGCGCTCCTTGCCAGCATTCAAGCCATTTCTTCCCTTTTACACTACAAGCCTCGATGTGGCAAAGTATGAAAACTTGGGAAAACGACGTAATTCCACAGTACGGACACGCAAACTTCACACGTTGACCATTATCCGCTATTTCTGTTCCGTTATTCACCTCTTCTTGTTTAAAATATCTTCCAGTAGAGTTGTCAATTAGTAATTGAGACGCCAAATTATGTTCCGTTTCCACGTGTTGTTTTAAGCAAGTTCTAAAAGGTGTTTGGCGAAGACAAATTTTACATGTGTGAATCTTAACTTTCTCGGAACAATCAAAAATGGGATAATTAAAACCTGAGTGGTATTGCTTGTCGTGATTATTTAGGGCAAAGTCCCACTGAGATAGGAACGGGCATTTAAGGCATTTGTACCAATTACTTCTATCATTCATGTCTCGACCCATTCAAACCACAAGGGAACCTAGAAATACCAAAATTAGGGTTAGGGCAAACAATCTAATTTCTTGAGCTGCATTCAAACCCCTTTGATTATTTACTATTTACTCAGAGACTCCCCTCTGTTTGACCTTTAGAGATAAACAAAAATAGTGGCCATCTTGAATGTCACGCACTTGACACATGTCAAAAGTGAACCCACGTGCTTGATGACAGCCATAGGCGGGTAATAATTATTTAGTACAATTTGGGGGCAACAATATATGATAATAATAACTAACAAGTACTCAAAAGATGAAAAAAACATTCTATTATGCAAAACTCTTTTTTTCGAATTTTTATTGTTGGGGTAGAAAAAAGAGTCAAAAATATTGAAATTTTTTATATTGGGTTTATGACTAAATCTGGTAGAGTTGGAA
Source organism: Schizotus pectinicornis (assembly GCA_951805265.1). Classification (NCBI taxonomy): domain Eukaryota; kingdom Metazoa; phylum Arthropoda; class Insecta; order Coleoptera; family Pyrochroidae; genus Schizotus; species Schizotus pectinicornis. The sequence goes on from OX638207.1 coordinate 2,523,838, forward strand.
CCGCTTAACACGAATGTGGCCGTAGTTTCCATGTACAAGTCGTACTATTTAAGATATGACCATTTGAATGTTCCAATTCAAAATTTTCGTCAAAATCGACCAAAATCGAAAATTTCAACTTCTTTATTATTAGGCTTAAAATTTTTGTTCATATAGCATTCGATAGCTTCTGTGAAATGGAAAAATTTGATGTATCTAGATTTGATATAAGCGTCTCCGTTCAAAAGTTACCATGGTTAAAAAATCGAAAGAAATCGAAAGTTAGTGGTTTTTCTAATTTTATAAGAAATCTATGTATTCTAGCGTCGAATTGATTACAGATTTGAATTCAGGAAGGTTGATTATATTAGAAAACGTCAACTTCCACCCTTTGGGAGCAACGATGTCGATTTTAGGATTTTTTCAAATTTCTATCGATTGGGATAGAAAAATAAAGTCGAAAATATTGAAATTTTTTACATCGATTTTATGACTAAATCTTATGGATTTTGAACCGCTTAACACGAATCTGACCGTAGTTTCCCCGTACAAGTCGTACTTTTTAAGATATGACCATTCGAATGTTTCAATTTAAAGTTTTCGCTAAAATCGACCTAATTTGCAAATTTCAACTTTTTTATTATTAGACTTACAATTTTCGTTCACATAGCATTCGATGGTATTTGTGAAACGGAGAAATTTGATGTATCTGGATTTAATATAAGTCGCTCCGTTCAAAAGTTACAAAAGTTTGATTGTTGAAAAAAGCTTAATTTGTGCTTTTTCTAATTTTATAAAAAATCTATCTATTCTAGCGCCGAATTGATTACAAACTTGAAGTCAGGAAGGTTGATTATATAAGAAAACATCAATTTCCAGTCTTTTAATAAAAGTGTCAATTTTAGAAATTTTTCGAATATGTATTGATTAGGCTAGAAAATGAAGGTCAAAAATATTGAAATTTTTTACGTCAATTTTATGACTTGTTCTGGTAGATTTTGAACCGCTTAACACGAATCTGGCTGTAGTTTCCCTGTACTTGTCGTACTTTTTAAGATATGACGATTCGAATGTTTCAATTTAAAGTTTTCGTTAAAATCGACCTAATTTGCAAATTTCAACTTCTTTATTATTAGACTTATAGTTTTCGTTCATATAGCATTTAATGGCATTTGTGAAACGGAGAAATTTGATGTATCTGGATTTAATATAAGTCGCTCCGTTCAAAAGTTACAAAAGCTTGATTGTTGAAAAAAGCTTAATTTGTGCTTTTTCTAATTTTATAAAAAATCTATCTATTCTAGCGTCGAATTGATAACGAACTTGAGCTCAGAAAGGCCGATTATATAAGAAAACATCAATTTCCAGTCTTTTAATGAACGTGTCAATTTTAGAAATTTTTCGAATATGTATTGATTGGGCTAGAAAATGAAGGTCAAAAATATTGAAATTTTTTACGTCAATTTTATGACTTGATCTGGTAGACTTTGAACCGCTTAACACGAATCTATCTGTGGTTTCCCTGTACATGTCGTACTTTTTAAGATATGACGATTCGAATGTTTCAATTCAAAATTTTCGTCAAAATCGACCTAAATTGCAAATTTCAACTTCTTTATTATTAGACTTATAGTTTTCGTTCATATAGCATTCAATGGCATTTGTGAAACGGAGAAATTTGTTGTATTTGGATTTGATGTAAGTCTGTCCGGTCAAAAGTTACAAGAATTTGAATATTGGAAGAAATCGAAACTTAGTGGTTTTTCTAATTTTATAAGAAATCTATTTATTCTAGCGTCGAATTGATTACGGATTTGAGTTCAGGACGGCCGATTACATAAGAAAACGCCCATTTCTAGCCTTTGGGTGCAACGATGTCGATTTAAAAAAAATTTCAAATTTCTATCGATTGGGGTAGAAAAAAAAAGTCGAAAATATTGAAATTTTTACATCGATTTTATGACTTAATCTGGCAGATCTTGAACCGCTTAACACGAATCTGGCCGTAGTTTTCCTGTACAAGTCGTACTTTTTAAGATATGACGATTCCAATGTTTCAATTCAAAATATTCGTAAAAATCGTCCTAAATTGCAAATTTCAACTTCTTTATTATTGAACTTACAATTTTCGTTCACATAGCATTTGATGGCATTTGTGAAACAGAGAAATTTGATGTATTTGGATTTGATGTAAGTCTGTCCGGTCAAAAGTTACAAGAATTTGAAAATTGGAAAAAATCGAAACTTAGTGGTTTTTCTAATTTTATAAGAAATCTATTTATTATATGTCCTTTAGACACAGATCTAGGTCTGCTGCATTTTACACAGCTTACTCAATAACAATAAATGCATCTAATGTGCTTAAGGGAATAGGAAATGCAATTTATGAAAGAAGACCTGACAGTATTACTACTACATACACAACTTTATTTGTTATAAACTTAATCAAACTTATCGAAATAGAGTACGGAAAATATAATGTACAGACAATAAATACCTAATTAGTTTTATGTACAAAATGTTTGAATAAAGCTTTACAAGAGCGATGGAAACAATTCAGACATCCTATCGTCCCAAAGACTGTCGCCTTCACCTAAACTTTCAGGAGATCCCAACGATTCGTATCCGTAATCTGAGCTGGATGAAGGCGACAGACTTCCAACGGGAGTGGTAGGAGGGACACTCAAACAATTACTGTCGCTGAGAACAATTTCGTTGTCTGCAGATGCGTCCAAAGAAATGCTGTCGTCATCGACAATAATCGTAATACAGTTCGTGCTTTCATCAAAGGTGCCGTACAGAATTTCGGGAGTTTCAAGAGACTCTGTAGGTGGCGATACTTTAACTGCGCTTTCCACGTCGATTTTAGGACGAATCGCTTTCGGCTTCGGTCGAATTTTGAGGTTTTTACTTTTTTTGCTAGATTTAGGTTTGGCGCTGTAGTTGTGATGCAGTAGAAGATATTCGGAAATATCCTGGATTAAGGGTTCGTCCTTGGTTAACACGTCACTCCGACTGGATTCCAGCTTTTCTGGTGCCGGCCCCACCACTTCTCCAGAACTGTTTTGTTGACAAGCGACTGATTCCTGTAAAACCAAAACCGGGGGTTAGTGGCAATTCGGTTGGGATTGGGTCGGTAATGCAGTGATCTTGTCGGCACAACTACAGGGTGAGCCGGGGTGAGTTCCAATCATGCAAAGCTGTGAGTACCGATTAACTAAAACAACGAGGACAAGGACAGATTTTTTGACAAGAATCACCTTATGATTTCATTAGATATTTTGCAGGTATCAATTGTTAAATCGTCAAGGTATCTAGAAGACACAATTTTTGAATGAGTAAACGCCAAACCACTCCAAACTAGAACTGGGCAGCAGACAGAACCTTTCGTCCAAATATTATTTTTACTTCTTCTACAGAGACCATCTACTGCCTAGCTCTTCCGCAAAGCGCGTAACTTCTTGCAAAGCATCAACCCGACGTGCTCGCTTCCCCCATTACTCACTTGATAATCTGCCTTTTCAGCAGCAGCTTCCAGGTCTCTGGCGATATCCTGAAGGAGACTTTGTGTGAGCTGTTCGAGGGATGAGATATCGACATCGGTGTTGAGCTCGTCGAGGAGGTCCGGTAGAGAAGGCAGGCTAGTACAATCTTCAGAAGTGCCGTGGTCGTCGGTTGTGCTGACAGAACCGCTGCTGAGTGTGTGACCGTTCCTTGCGGCCGAAGGAGGGACTCTGTTGATCCACTCTGGGTCTCACACTCGACAGTCCGGTTCTGAGCGCAACGCGAACACGGCGACTTCAGCTTATCGTTCAACTCCTGGTTCTCTTCGGACAGTCGCTCGTTGAGCCGTTTCAGCGATTCGCACTCCTCGATCAGGGTCTCGTTCTTGACGAACAACTCCTGGAGCGCCTGCTCCATCTGGTCCATCTTCGCCTTCTTGCGGTCCCGCGAGGTCTGCGCCGCCACGCGGTTCTTCAGCTTCCTGAAAGGGGGTCGGCCGTTAATCTCGCCCTTCAATCTCTCTGGATCTTCTTTCGTATTTTACACGGTACAAAAGCCTAATGGGGGCATGGGGTAAACAGCTTGATTCGGAAGAACCCAATTTCCAAAAATGGGATTTATATATTTTTTGAAAATTTACCTCTATCGATTCTGGATTGGGGTAAACAAAATCAAAAATTTTAAAAATCTTGACGTCGATTATACTTATTCTAAATTCCAAAAATGAAATTTTTATAATTTTTGGAAATTTACAAGACAGCTATCGATTCTAGATTGGGGTAAAAAAAAACAAAAATTTTGAAAATCTTGACGTCGATTATACTTATTCTAGATTCCAAAAATGGAATTTTTATAATTTTTGGAAATTTACAAGACATCTATCGATTCTAGATTGGGGTAAATAAAATCAAAAATTTTGAAAATCTTGACGTCGATTATACTTATTCTAGATTCCAAAAATGAAATTTTTATAATTTTTGGAAATTTACAAGACATCTATCGATTCTAGATTGGGGTAAAAAAAATCAAAAATTTTGAAAATCTTTACGTCGATTATACTTATTCTGAATTCCAAAAATGTGATTTTTCTAATTTTTGGAAATTTACAAGACATCTATCGATTATAGATTGGGGTAAAAAAAATCAAAAATTTTTAAAATCTTGACGTCGTTTATACTTATTCTGGATTCCAAAAATGAGAATTTTATAATTTTTGGAAATTTACAAGACATCTATCAATTCTAGATTGGGGTAAAAAAAATCAAAAATTTTGAAAATCTTTACGTCGATTAACTTATTCTAGATTCCAAAAATGGGATTTTTATAATTTTTGGAAATTTACAAGAGATTGGGGTAAAAAAAATCAAAAATTTTTAAAATCTTGACATCGTTTATACTTATTCTGGATTCCAAAAATGGAAATTTTATAATTTTTGGAAATTTACAAGACATCTATCGATTCTAGATTGGGGTAAAAAAAATCAAAAATTTTGAAAATCTTTTTCGTCGATTATACTTATTCTAGATTCATAAAATGGGATTTTTATAATTTTTGGAAATTTACAAGACATCTATCGATTATAGATTGGGGTAAAAAAAAATCAAAAATTTTGAAAATCTTGACGTCGTTTATACTTATTCTGGAAGGAAGTCATAATACAGTATAAAGGTGAAATATGTTCCACACCTCCATATTCTCGTTTACAAGTAACTTGTAACTTGTAACTTGCGACTATAACTGTTATAGTCGCTGATAAGAACAATCGGGGCGATTGGTACAGTCGCGCGCGCAGTCCACGCAAAATCTGTAGGGCCCGAATCGGGTCAGCTTCAGGGACGTTGCATTAGTTTAATTAACCATTTATAGCTCTAAATAATTAATAACTTTAATATTGACTGCTAAAGAAATCAATAAATGGAATACTTGAACCAATTCAAACTATTGCGCACTTCCTCAATTAATTATTAATTCCACTTACTTCCTCTGGATCTTTTCTTCCCATGACAGATGGTCCAGCCTTCTCTTCTTGGCCCTTACGGGCGTTTCACAATTTTGATCAATGTTGTAATTGCTGCTATCGCTCAAATATTTTAAAATCGCTGGAACCGCTGTCGACGTCATCTTTTTTTATAACTAAACTAATTTTAATTTGTTGTAATTAAAAAAAATGTATTTAAATAATTTTGAAATTCGCGCTTGACACTTGTTGTTATTAAAAGATACCGAAATTTGATTTTTCGGACACTAGAAATGCACGTCTAACTCTGAACAACACCAACTCATCGAATGATGCAACGTAATAATGTTGTTTGTTTGTAAGGGGCTTTCTAGAAGTTGCTACGTCAATGAGTAGAACGCTATGTGGTGGATTCTGATTGGCCATTTTGCCGGATCGAAGCCGCGTGTCCAATAACGTTGCAGCTTTTTGGAGGAAATTTTGAAAATTGGGCCGGAGAATAGGAATTGGGGCAGTGGCAGCTCTATGCATGAGCATGATGAAAGGAGGGAATTTTGTGGCGTACAAGGATGACTCACGCGTTTTGTCTGATGCAACATCCTAGCTAAATGTGAATAACAACAAAACAACTCTTTTTTAACGAAATTATAATTTTTGTAATGTTACTTAATTTTTAATAGGTAATTATGCAATCGGCTTCGGTTGTTATCTCTTGATAAAGTTATCTAAGGATTTCAGATTTTAGAGCTAAGTACTATTAGGCTGGCAAAGTTATCAATTGTTGGTTGCAGTAATTACATCACTGTTGTGCAATTTTTTAATAAAAAATTTGTGCATGCATTAAACATTATTTATATTGCGAAAATTGTTGCAAAACACTACCTGATGAGATGACCTCTATGATAAGTAAATACTGTTATTTTACTATTTAACAAAATATGAAAAATCAGCATAACTCAGAAATTAAGCGAAATAGAAGATTTTGTTTGCATCACCCATTTCTTGCTCAAAATATTTATGACATTTTTTACTATTCAAGAAAATAAAGAAATTAGGGGTCGATGACCAAAGGAAAGAAGGCTGGGAAAAAATGTTGAGTTGTTAAGGGAGGCTATCGAAAAACAAAGTAATAAGAAAACAAATTGTTAGATTGACAAAAAAGCAGGACGAGCTAGAAGAGGGTCAACAAGGCAGCAGGCTGATTTAAAAAATTATAGAGGATCCCCGAATAAGGAGGAGGTGAGGTAAAGATAAGATGAGGATGAGGTCGGCTTGAGGAAAGTTTCTGAATTTATCCCTAAGAGTTTTCAATAATTTCTGCTCGAGAAGCTGTGGTAAAATTGAATATGGTGAGCCCCGCGATTACGAAGGGATTGAGGAAGAGATAAACCAAAATTACAACACGAATTTGCCTTACGCCTCCCTGTAAGATTATAGTTCTTACGCGACGAAGAAGAATGATTGAATGTTACCGTCATCACGTTGAACTTCTGACCGAGAGAGTTGGTGGATGCGCCCGTTGGACCGCGCTATTCCGGTTGCATACTTTCCAGATTTCTCGATAAATTGGAAAGGAAATTGGCTCCGATCGTGGTTTCGGATGCACACACCCACAATTTCGGTCGGATCTCGAAGGCGAACAAGATTGCACCGCGATGCCGTCCGTATCACATAAAATTATATTGCCCGGTAATTTGATGCTATCTCCATAATGTGATCGTGAAACCGATGTGGGACGGACCCCATCCCAAGCAAATACCGTCCCGATACCATCTACACTCGAAAATTCCTAAAAACCAAACAGGTGTTTATTTCTTCGATATCCAATACATTCGACTTACGTCACCTAATTATCGGTTACATTCAATGTAGCCGTTGTTGTACGTTGTAATTGAGTTTCCTGGGATGTAACCAATTACCGGCCAAAAAAGTTTCATCTTGGAGATTTTATCGAGAAAAAGGTATCGTGTCGGTCGGGATGATGCCCGTTAAGATTGCGCCAGAATCCGGCACTGGTGACGGGTGAATGATGGCTGCGCAACATCCACCGCTTACCTCCACTAAATTAAATCATCACGTCGAAAACGCGATTTACGGCCATTCGGGCAATTTTGAAGATTAATGGTAATTGCACGTAATGATTGATTACCCGGGCAATCAGCTTTACCATGGAATAGCGAAGCGAGCCTTACCAGCCTCCCTGACTCCAAACTGAAGACCCAGAGAAACCAAAACCAAATTGTGAAGAGATTACATTTCCTACATCACCCTTTTGTCTTTGCTCTACTAGAATCAAATTGAAAGAAGTGATTGGAGCCTGCATCTCGAACATTACCTGAAGGTGGCGGAACACCTCTTTCCATCTTTTTAGTACTAGAGAGGCACTGAAAAGTTGTTAAAAAAAGGTCTTGCGTCTCTTGGTTGACTTGGTGGTCGCCTCCTGGGGGACCCCTCAGTTGAGGCAGATGCCTGTCCGGTCTTTAATTGTGTGTTTTCGGTGTTGATGAGGATGATGATCGGGGAACTGTCACTATTGCCTTGAAGTTGGAATGCGAGACGGCCGTTGGACACCGTGTGTAGCGAAGAAGATGGCGTGTTCTCACCGGCCGAGGTCGAGGGTCAGCGCGGTACTCACGCCGGGCACGCCTCTCGCACGCACTGGGTCCGTCTGCAGGAACCACCATGAAGGACCTTCGGACGGACGGACGCCCACATAGCGCGAGGTCGGCACGGCATCCAAAAGTTCGCGAGGACCCCAACTATTTCTCCCTCATCCCTCTCATTGTCTAAACCTGGCGCAGGAGGCCACTATCTCGTGTCCAGCTGGTAGAATTCTTTTCCGACACTTCCTCAATTTTTTTTTAAGAATGGAACTCATTGAAGATCTGGAACTGGTAATAAAAGAAGTACTTAATTGTTAACAAAAAACTTCTTATAGGAAGAAGGCTGACACTTTTGAATAAAAACGTAGCTGAGATGGCAATACTTAAGAAATCATCTGGAGATCAAAAGGACATAAAAACTTTTGCTACCAGTATCAAATTTGTGGTAGGTAGTTGGTGGAGATGTCCTCCCTTTGTCGCTTTCTGGAGGGCAAGAAGATGTTATGGAAGCAATTTTTAATTGGAGTTTCTTTCTTTTACTGATTTGGTCTAAATTCTGGGTGTGGTTTGGGAATTTTCCGGCGGTCTTGTGGAGAGTTCTTGCGAGGGGGCAGTCTAATCAGGAATCAAAGGGCTCTTGATTCTGCCGGACCCCCACAACGGTCCAATTGTTGCGATCGCACTCACGACGACCGCAGAGATAATGGCCGTTCTGTTCATCAATTGATTTATCATTCTTCATTGAATCAATTGTTCCATCCGACAGGACTGTGTCCGCCTTTGTGTCACGAACAATAGGGCCAATAATAACATTTACATAAAATTTTCTTCCTTCACTCCTACAGACCGCCATAATCAGCACAATCACTCATCGCAATTTTACCAAATAATTGGAATAACTACCTTGCTATAAACTTGTTCCATTATCCATTAATTACGGTTTGTGGGGTAATAATTGCGCAACTTGTTTCATAAATCTTCCCGGGTCCATTTCGAGGCTAATTAAAATCATAATTGAAAATCTACGCGTCCAGACCGATCACTTCTGCGGGGAGAATTAGTTGGACGTTCCTTCAGCCTTCAGTGAGTTCGGGGGCAATTTCCGATTGTTGGAGTCAATTATTTGAGGTCCTTCAGTGAGTTTGGAGGCAATTTCCGATTATTGGAGTCAATTTTTTGAGGTTCTGGAAGCTCCAACAGCAAAATCAAACTTTAAAAAAGAAAAATTATTTCAGCTCAAAACGGCCACGTAAAGTAGTTGCAATTGGCTTTGACAATGTGGAATGTGGTGCACGCGTCTTTGGGGGGAGCGGGAGATTACGTCCGGAATCTAACTGACAGTTATCGGCGTAATCGATCTGGAAGCTCCGCGTACCGCAGATGTCGCGTCTTTTCCTGCGTTCACTTATGGTACCGATCCTGGGAAATGATGGGAGGATTGTCGCGGCCCATAATTTACGCAAATGGCCCGCCAACTCTAACAAAATAAATCTATTGTTTGTCTTCCGCTTATGGTTGTTTCTGGCGATAACGCAGCGGGATCGACGCTCAGTTTTGATCTTTACAAATTTTCTAAAAGCCCCGGCCCACGCACATCTCAAATTACCATCTAGCAACAAATCAAAATTTGAACTTTGAAAATCGATGTAGTAACGCCCAAAAACCGGACGTTTAACTGTTATTCAAACAAATTGCGATCAATAACAGCAACGGCCCGACCTTTCTCGAATTACGGAGAGCTTCCAGATTTTTATTTCATCGGTGATTTTTATAAATAATTCATTAAAGTTTAATCGCACGCGCTTTAATTGCATTTGCTGCTATCTCCACTCATTTTTCCCGGGCCACGCTAATTCCCCACTTATCTGCCTGATTTATCAGCTGTTAAATTTTATTGGACGCGTTTATTAATCCATTTGAGTAATTTAATTTTGATGTTTACAACTCCGTAAATTTTAAATTTACGGCGGCTCGTCGTTTTTTAGCACAATTTTTCGTTATTGGGGTGCTTAAGGCCCGCAAGACCGAAATCGCGAATTCCACACTACCGTTACGCATCCACGACTAGTTCAACAACTTTATGAATGACTGTTGGTACATTTAACTTCTTTGCCAACCAACTTTTCTTCGCTAACTTTAACCATTTTTTTTACATTTAAAGCTTTTTAGCAACTAACAACTTTATTTTTTGTCATTTTTTTTTGCTAACTTTGACCGAGTTCCTCGCGTTTCGGGCGAAATCTTGGCTTTAGATGGCGTGTCCGCTTTGTTTTTGGGTCCCACGCCGAAATGGGCGTTCGGTATCGGCAATCAAGTAAAAATGGGGTGGAGTAAATTGGTGGGAACCCATGCCTTGGGAGTCTTGAGACAGTAATAGCAGCTGTTGGGCATCTCGCGGACCTTACTCGTTCTCGACAGCCGCTCAATGCGTCTGTATGCCAAATTACATCAATTTCGACAAAAACACTTAAGCAAAAAAACCTTTTTCTGGGAAAGTCCCACGGTCCTCGCCAATACCGTACCGACCTGTGACCCCAAACCCAAATCGCCACTCCGGACAGCGGCCCACTCAACCGTTGACTACAGGCCCTTCCACCCTCGATTTGTTACTTGCAGGATCAAAACTGTCTCAGAAAATTGTAGCCAAAAATTCAGCATTACCCTAAAACTAAAAAAACCTTAGCGCTTTTAAAGAGAAGAAAGTAACAGCATTTGATTTTGCCTAAAAAGAAATTGCAGCCCTTGACTTTTAGCAACCCCAGATAAATAGGAGATTGTTTGAAAAAAAACTCTTGAATTTGCTTTTAGCACCCTCAGATGAAAAATTGTAAAAACTCTTGCATTTGAATGTTTTAATCAAGCTCGGAAATCGAGGCACTTGACTGGTCAAGAGATTTTGTTTTGGCCGGAAGCGACTCTTAAATTGGCGGAAGCTGGGTCCGTGTTGATATCGGTCGCGACCATTCATCCCCACGAATTAAAGCTCGAAGCCGTTCACGGTGTGCCGGCGGATTATTTTACTACCAGTAAGCTCAGTCTTAAAATACCGGCGATGCTGACCGGTTCTTCTTCGACTGTCCTTTGATACGTGCGGTGCGAAGAATTGAACAAGTGTGACAGTGATGGCTCTTCTGAAGACACCCTTCTAGGTAGGGCAGTGGTGGAAATATAAAAATATTAAACTAAAATTTAAATAATTTTTGTAAACTCCGGGTCCTAATTTTATGCGTTAGCCTAACGCGGAGAGAGTTTTGCCAACCCTTCCTTAAAATTTTACGTTTCTACATTACTCAACTAATTATTTTTGGTTCAACTTTTGATAAAAATTTTATGGTCTCCAAATGTTTCAATTTTTTTCTCCGATCTCTACCCCCTATTTTGCCAAAATACAAGCAAGTACCAATGTTATTTGAATAAAGTCTCTAGATTGGTTCTCGGTATTATTTGAGGCTTCACCCCTTGACACATTTAAATTTGTAGCAAGTGCTGTGGTGGCAGGAGTTAACGTTGTCACTTGCCCTTATTAACGTGCTTTCCCTGCCATTGATTTATGCTCCTTTCTTCTTGGCTGACGGACATAAAGATGTTGGTCCTTGTCACAAGTACGTGAATTCGCCTTTAATTAGTACATTATGCGGTATGTAATCAAGTGGGTGTTTCAAGAAAATCCTTGTAAAGTAACAGTTATTAAGAATAATAAAAGTTAATCACGGCGTTATAAAACGGTTTCTCCGACGATTTGAATGATATTCCAGAGTGACGAGCTAAAATAAATTAACGGATGCCTATTATCCTCTCACGAGAGAAGACAGAGCTAGCCAAAAAAAAAAAAAAAAAACTACAAGCACGTAAAATGATATCATCTTCAAGCCTGATAAGAGGGGAGGGTCCATAATTACAAAGTGTCAGAAAGCAATTTGCTCTTGTAACTGTAATTGAATGAAGTTCTTTTTGAGTGTGAAACGTTAATTTTGAGGTAATTTAAAATGGGTCGTATTTAACAGTCTACCAAATTTACCCAATATTTTTATACAAAAAAATACTTTTATTTCCCAAAAATACTAAATGCTCACCAAAATTAAGAAAATACATAATCTTAAAGCGACAACCAAATATTGACATAATGCTGGCCTCTTATATATTTTGTTTGCCAAAATAACTTTTGTTGACCGTAAATACTAAATGTTCACCAAATTTTATTCCGCATTTAATTCTAACATAATACCCAGATATTTAATTTTTGACAGTGTCTTATATTATTTAGCAGTTAAAAATACTGTTTGTTGATCAAAAATACGCAAGCAATAAAATTTTGTGCAAATGGTAAATAATTTTATGCAAAATTATAGATGTAGATGTACTAGGGCAAGGAAAATAAGAGTAAAAATAAAAGTGGTTTGCACAAAAAAAGATATTGATTTCCGTAATATATAAATGCTTTGCTGTAATTGGCTTGCATTATTTAAAACGTAAAACTTCTTTTAGTGGTAATTTCTAATCGTGCTTTTAAAGAAAAATATAGGGCCCTGAACTGACCTTGTACAAAACTTTTTTCGCGTGCCTCTTGTCTAGAAGCGCAAGCGGCAAGGGGAGATGCGCGAGCATATTTCATTTTTGGAGTAATAGAATAATTATTTGACGCACAAATAGTTTTTTTGAGAAACACTAAATATAAATGGATAGCGCGAATATTTATTAAGTACAGCACGGACGCGTAACTTGAGCGTTCTAAATTTGGTGAACAATTAGTAAAATTGATAGACATATAGAATTTAAAATGTAAGCAATGGTAAAACAATACGCAGCATAGTTATTTTAGTGGTGATGTTCTCATTTTGTGATGTATAATAATTTGGGTTTTGTTTAGATTTTTTGATGCTCATTAAATTTTCTGGTGGACAGTGCAAGGGATGTATGGTTTAATTTGGTGCACATTATATTTGTTCCCATTGAAAATTTCAACTTTTTTTATTTGAAGCTGCAACCTTTTGAAAGTTGCAGCTTTTGATAGTCACTGAAACACTGATCAGTTTTATGACACAAATCAGTTTGATTGGTTCATTCTTTCTGTTATTTTGAGATCCATGAAGCATTGAAACATTATTTTTATGGTAGTGTTGTGACGTCAGTACTGCTGATGGTCAGAAGTTCTAACATGTACGTTTGTTATAGCGCTGTCGCTTCTCGGCCGGCATCTCGTTCATTAGCCCGATGCCAGAAGGCTTATAAATGAGACATTATTGTCCTTGCTTCCTTCTAAGGCCATCCGTGCTCTATTTGCGTTGAAAAAACACTACGACCAACATCCCAACGAACACTACTTGATATTTCACTACACGCTCGCCTCGCCGTTGCGATATCCTCGATAAATGCCTCATTCATTTTAATAGAGACGTGTTTTTTGCCCGTCCAGCCGTTTGTTGTGCTAATACGAAATGATCGAGAATTTATTGTACGTGAACGTAATTACTGCTGGACTTAATTATTATCATTGGATGCGAACAGGTAATTGACGCCAAGAGCGGACGCGCGCTAAATTTTACGAACCGACCCAGCTGGGTCATCAAGACCAAAGCCGAGGCATCGTCGACAAAAATAAAAAATGTAATTTTTCGTACCCCATTCTTTCACGTCAACGTAAGTACACCGAAGCTACTTAGATTAGGTTTAAAAATTTTGTACAGCTAGTTTCAAAGCTACCGGACGCACCCTGCGCGCTACTCGCCCGGCCTCCTTCGCAACTAATTGTACCTGGAACTTTTATTGAATTTTTTTGAAAATACGCTTATCTACCAACTCATTTGTTTGTTGTAATTAATCTTATGTAAGTAATTTTTTAACGTTACGTTGCAAAGAATTGTAATGAAATCGAAACTTTGCTTTTATGCAGAGTGTGCAGAGAGTATTATGTAAAATCAGTTGACTGTCGTCGCCGCCAATTAACATAACACCGCCTGCACTTCAGGTTAATGCAGCACTAAATTCATGTTTGTACACCTCATTAGCACAACCGAAACAACAAAGTTGCGCTTACCTGTTTGCACAAGACGGAATAATTATTATTTCGAAACTAAGTAATGACGCCAATTTACCACACGAACGCAAAGTTGAGGGCGATAATTCCGAAAATAAGTCCCCCCATCATCGGGCCATCAATTAGTCGACTACTCCCCCATTTAACTAGAATGTAAATTGCTAGGCAACATTCGCAGGTCATTTCTTGCCTCATTACAACCATCTCGACGAAAGAAAAGAACTGGACATCGTTTCTTCGAGTGACGCTCCATTTACCAGAAACACCCTGTATTATTAGTTCCAGTAGTGTTGACTTAAGTTGTAATTATATTAGCATGTTATGCAGCAATCAAAATCTCGCATAGCTATCATCACCGTCGCTGGTACAGCGGCTGTTATTTTATCTCCTTCGTGACACCTGAAGAGTTGTTAATAAATGGCAGTTTTTAACTCTTCGCTTATCCGATATTTCTGCGGTTCCGTCCACAAAAGGTTTCTTCGATTCTTGGTAATTTATTGTTATTAACTTTCTCAATATCTTTGATTGATGATGTTGCCTACTATGTTAACTGTAATTCCCTTAATGGAATGTTTTCTAGCAACTCTCTCCGGAGAGTTCTTCCACCTCTTTTATTGACCATTTTTGAAAAAATGCCAGAATTTAGGCGCTTTGCCCCAACTCTCTAGATGCTGAGGATACTTTTATTTTTGAGGATACTTTTATTTTTAGTATTAGCGCGGATCAGAGATCTTTATGCGACCTTTATAACCAAACCGAAAGATCAATGTCAATAAAGGTTGTGATGATAAAAATAAAAGAGAAGAAGTTATCATCCAGAAAGTGGTAATTAGTAGAATTGACTATTGAGTGGCACAGAAAACTAGTTCTTCTTCAGGAAACCTCTTTAATCTCGAAATCTTGGTGCAAGTTTGGCGTTCTTCACGAGAAGGCTTCTGCTGTGCTAGTCCTGACGTCACTGACTCTGGATGAGTGTTGATTTTACTTCATCCAGTGACGAAACCATTGAAGTCACAGTTAATTGCTTGTATTTCGCATTGCAGCGAACTTGAAGTCGTGTCTTTATTATCGCATCGTGATAAAGGTGGAAGAAGATAAACAACTTTATCATCACGAGATTTGGGTACTAAAGAGGCGAGTATCTGAGACACGGTAATATATAATGCAATTAAAAATGGCTTTAATGACGTTCCTAATTGATCTCTTGCAACTTTACGGGACAGGTCGGGTTGAGGCATTTATGACCTAATTGAAACAAACGCTGCTGAAGCAATTTCTTTGATTTCATCCAACTCTTTGAAGATTGATTTATAGCGTTCTTAATTAGCTTCGCAGTTGGCGAAAAAAGCGACAGCCACAGTCCATTAAAGTTTTCTTCTTACGTAATAAATGCAGACACTCTCGGAATTTCATAACTTTTGTCATGTCGGGATGATTTCTAGTTCCAACGGAAGCTCGTTCACTTTCCACCGCTGCTGGCATTCTCGAGCAACGAGCATCGAGCCTGATGGTCTCTCCAACAAAGACCTAAAAAATATTTCTACTAATCCTTGTGTCGCTAAAATTGTTGTTTATTTAGTTCCAATGTTTTTGAAAATTAAAGATGTCTTTTTTGCAGTTGCAGGATGTTTAGACCTAGTGGACGATGTGAGGGCACCGCAGAAGCTCCATGACATGGGTCAAAAGCCATCCAGTCTGGGTGGCGGATTCAACAACAAACAGTTACCGTTCTCTTGGATTTTCCGTCGTGAAGCGACGACGCGCAATCCCAACCCCGAACAACCTATCAAATTCCAGTACAAAACCAGACGGAAACATGTGCCATCATCGTGCGAAGACAAGAATCAAAACAACACCACCACCAAAACGTGTCACAGTGCCTACAACATACAGACGTTGAACAACTTGAACAAGCCAAACCAAAGCAACAAGAATAACGTGAAAATCACAAACGTGAAGGAGGTTAA
The DNA here is from genome assembly GCA_951805265.1 of Schizotus pectinicornis. Classification (NCBI taxonomy): domain Eukaryota; kingdom Metazoa; phylum Arthropoda; class Insecta; order Coleoptera; family Pyrochroidae; genus Schizotus; species Schizotus pectinicornis. The sequence continues at coordinate 2,539,883 of OX638207.1, forward strand.
GTGTCGCATTGTCAAAACGCAAAACGTGCCGGTCAGGACCAAGTCGGAGCCCAGCCTCGTGGCGGAGAGGGCCAGGGAGAAGCACCGACACAGGAGAAAAAGCGGGAAAATAAGGAACGAGTGGGGAGAGAACGTGCAGCAATTTGGGTACGAGATCCAGGACGTGGACGCCTTCCTCACCAAGGTGCGTGAACAACTGCCACCCCCTTCATTCTCTTCCCTCTCAAACTAAATTCTGCCAAATAATTTTTTCTATTTTTTCTAGCTCCTCCATCTTCTCTATCTTCTTCATTTTCTCTATTTTTCCTATCTTCTTTATCTTCTTTATTTTCTCTATTTTCTCTATCCTCTATCCTCTCTATTATTTTCTCCATCTTCTCTATTTTCTCTATTTTCTCTATCCTCTCTATTATCTTCTTTATCTTCTCTATTTTTTCTATTTCTTTTATCTTCTCTATTATATCCTCTATCCTCTCTATTATCTTCTCTATCTTCTCTACTTTCTCTATTTCCTCTATCTTCTCTATTGTATGCGCCACCACGTAATTGGGTGGAGGAAAATGATTATATTATAGTTCAGAACTTACCTTTCGCTTTTTGGAGAAGACCTGGTTTGAAGCCTAAATTATAGGGGGGTAAAGCGTGCTGGATGGAAAGCAAGGAATAAGGAACCCTAAAAATTACACAACAAACTCGGGTGCGTCCACTAATACTCTCGTCTTCGCGTTCTCCCGTTTCTCTAATCTAAATCTCAACTTAAAGCGAACTGAACTGAAAACGTACTGACCACTGCCGTTATCGCTAAACCCTTTTTTTCTGAAGATATCAGGCAGTGGCGTATCAAATTTAATTAAAAACAAATTGAACCTATTCCTGGCTTAAACATTCTCCCGGCCTTGAAAGGTTCTTTCAAAAGAGTAAATAATAAATTAATGGAAAATTACAAATTCTACATGAATCACATTTGATCACAGAAACCCAAGTTATATATAAAACAAATTAATCAAGTATGAAAATAAACACTTACAAATTAAAGGTTTACTTCTCCTACTGAGTAGGTAAAGGACATAATCGTCCAACTGGACGTTTATATATGCCGCCCTTTGTCCTAACAGTAGCAACACGAATTACTCCATCCTTACCAGGGAACACCTCTTCAATAACTCCCAAAGGCCATTGCAGAGGGGCACTACTGTCTTGCCGCAATACCACAAGGGTTCCTGATTTTACAGGACACGATGGAGTATTCCACTTTTGTCTAGATTGTAAAGAAGTCAAATATTCGACATTCCATCGTTTCCAATATGATTGAACTATTTGGTCAAGGAGTTGTTTGCGAGATAAGCGATTAACAGGAACTTGAGTTACGTCACTAGCTGGTAACGATTTCAAAGGTGTCAAAGTTAAAAAGTGTGCAGGCGTTAAAGCTAGAGGCTCAGCAGGATCCGAACTTAACCAACAAAGTGGTCTGGAATTGAGTAAACACTCGATCTCTGCCAGAACGGTGGCAAACTCTTCATAGGATAAAATTTGCGAACCAATAACTCGATTTAGATGCATTTTGACAACTTTTATTCCAGCCTCCCAGATTCCTCCGAAATGAGGAGCTAAGGGAGGATTAAACTTCCACTCAATTCGGTTTTCCGCGAGCTCATTTGCAACTGCTTCCTTGAGAGGCTTCGATTGCACAAATTCGGATAGTAAATCGAGCTGAGCTTTAGCTCCGACAAAATTAGTGCCATTGTCAGAATACATGACTGCACATGGACCTCGGCGTGATAAAAACCGTTTAAAGGCTGCGAGAAAAGTGTCCGTCGACAAGTCCGACGCAATTTCAAGGTGTAATGCACGTGTGGCAAGACAAACAAAAAGACATAGATACGCCTTTTGTGATTTGACTCCTCGTCTTCGGGACAAAGTTATAGAAAAAGGACCTCCATAGTCAACCCCTGTGTGAAGAAAAGCTTTGGCCTCAGTTACGCGTGGGGTTGGAAGGTTTGCCATTAACGGGAATTGTGAACGAGGTCTAACTCGGAAGCAGCGATTACATTGTTGAACGCGTTTTCGAATTACTCCTCTACCGGACAAAATCCAAAATTTTTGTCTAAGAATAGACGACAGTAAATGCGGGCCCGCGTGTAGGTTTTTGCGATGATAATAATCAATGATTAAATTAACTAGAGAATGCGATTTCGGAAGTAAAATAGGATGTTGTTGATCATAGCTTAAATTGGAGTTAGCAAGACGACCACCCACTCTTAGCAACCCGTCATTCACAAAAGGTCGTAAATTTTGCAAATTTGGAGAGCTACATCCCTTTTTCTCTAGTAAATAAAACTCTTGAGCGAAACAAAATTTTTGAACAGTCCGAATTAAAATTATTTCGGATTTGTTTAAATCAGCTGCGGAAATTGTTTTACTAGAAATTGGCAGCAATTTCACAAAGCGAAGTATAAAAACTGTAATTCTAAGTAATTTTCCCCAGTCGGAAATTCTTTGTATTAAATTTAAAATTAAACTTGCATTTATAATATTTGCGGCGCAAAAAACTTCACCTTTGTTTTTTGCTTCATACGTCATAGTTTTATCTTCGATGAAATTATTGATGGGCCATAAAGACTTATCTGAAACTATCCAGCTTGGCCCTGATAACCAACTCGTGTGGTTGACAAACTGTGCAGGAGTCAAACCCCGTGAAAGGCAGTCTGCTGGATTTTCTTTACCACTAATGTGAAACCACTGGGGAGGTGAAATTAAACCTTGAATTTTTGCGACTCTATTGGCAACAAAAGTATTCCAACGAGATGGTGATCCATGAATCCAATGTAATGCGATAGTCGAATCAGAAAATGCGTAAATCTCGTTGATGGTAATGCGCGAGACAAAAGTCTTAATTACGAGATCTAAAAGTTTACTCAACAGTAGCGCTGCGCAAAGTTCCAATCTTGGTATGGACACAGTTTTCATAGGTGCTACCTTTGATTTCCCGCAAATCAGCATGGTTCGAGGTGAATTCTCAGACAAAACTACTCGGATGAACACCATTGCACCGTAACCCTTTTCTGATGCGTCTGCAAATCCGATCAATGTTACAGGTGTGTTTTCAAAAACAGATAAATGGCGAGGTACTTGAAAGTTACGTATGAGGTGCAACTCTTCATAAAACTGTAACCATAAATTACAAATGTGCAAGGGCGGCGTATCATCCCAACCTAATTTAAGTTTCCACAGATCTTTTATCAGCACCTTTGCGAAAAAAATAATAGGTGACAAAAATCCTAGCGGATCGTAAATGCGTGCCACTACTGACAATATGTTTCGTTTCGAGCATAATTTTTCCGGAATAGCTAGCCTAAATGAAAAGAGATCACTACTAGCATGCCATTGTAGGCCTAAGACTGACGAAGAATTCTCGTCAAATTCAAGGGTATTGTGTAATCTATGGTGTTCCGGTACTTCATTTAAAAGTTCGTGCGAATTTGTATTCCATTTGACCAAATCAAAACCTCCCGCGGAAAATAATTGACACAGCTCCTTACGTAACAACTTAGCCTTGTCTACGTTGCTTACGGACGAAATCATGTCATCCATGTAGGTGTCTCGAAGCACAACTTCTGACGCTAATGGAAAAGATGTACATTCATCAGTGGCAAGCTGACGAACTGTGCGTAACGCGATGTATGGAGAAGATTTTAGGCCAAATGCCACACGATTAAGCGTATAAATTTGTATCGGTTCTGTGCGAGATGATCTCCAAAGAACCCGTTGAAAATTTCTATCTTCAGGAGATAAAAGAATTTGTAAAAACATCTTTTTTAAATCGGCTGTCATCGCAATTTTAAACAGACGAAAATTTAATAAAAGCGTTATAACATCAGACTGTAGTTTCGGACCTTTGTGTAAAATGTCATTTAGCGAAATTCCCTTATCCGTTTTTGCACTTGCATCTAAAACTATTCTTAATGGAGTACTTATACTATCGGGCTTAAAAACTCCATGATGCGGAATATAATAGGCAAGGGATGCTGGCGTTGCTTCGCGAACTAAAGACATAAACCCTTGGTCTATCTGATCTTGCATGGCAGATTTGTACATTCTTTCAAACTCCGGGGAAGAATTAAAACGGTTTTCTAAGGCATGAAATCTTCTGATTGCAACAGTGTAAGAATTGCCTAAAAGGCTTGCATCTTGATTGAAAGGTAAACGCACAATGTATCGACCTGATTCATCACGTTTATGCGTAGATTCAAAAAATCTTTCACAGTCTTCTTCTTCGCGGTCTAAAGAAGAAGCAACGGAAACTTCCTCCAACTCCCAAAATTTCTTTACTGTTGTATTGATTGGTTCTATCACTGAGCAAAATGTTTGACTAAAAGTAGCCTTAACTGTTGGCGCTTTTCCAACAATTACATATCCTAATGATGTTTCAATGGCGTAGGGTGAACTATTAGAACCTGAAATTTTCTTGTGACGTAAGGTTTCGGCAAATATATCGGCTCCCAAAATCCCATCGATTTCACCTGGAGTCGCAAATGTATCGTCAGCGAGTGGCAAATCGTGTAAAAATTCAAAAGCGTTAGTTTCGACGGATTCGGCGGGCATTTTTAATGTTATCTTATCGATAAGTAAAGCTTCCAAACAATATTTAATTTTATCGTCAAATCTCGAAGTTATGACTAATTGTGTGCGACCGGAAACCCTCTGCGGGGCTGCCCCAATTCCGGAAACTTGCGAAGATAATTGTTGCATCGGCAACTTCAAATTTTTACAACATTTTACAGTTAGAAAATTTCCCTGACTAGCGGAATCAAGAAGTACTCGAATTTTGGTGTATTTGCCGTTTGGCAACCTTAATTGGACAATGGCCGTTGATAATAGTACAGTGCAATTAGCATTTGACAATGCCGAACAAAAACTACGAGCTTGTGCCATATCTGCGTCTTCAGCTGGAGCGTTATTTTCGGAATTACCTTTTGTGTTTTGCGAGGTGGCAGGAGTTTCTACTTGAACATTATTAGCGTTTAACCAATGCAAAATACTATGATGTCGTTTTGCGCATGTTCGACAATTATATTTAGATTTACAAAATTTGGTTTTATGTATACAACTTAGACAATTTAGACATAATTGCTTGTCTTTTGCAAATAGAAATCGTTCCTTTGCCGATAATTTTAAGAACTCACTGCAGGAGTATAAAGCGTGCGAATCATTGCAGAAGATACATTTTTGTTGCGGTGCATTACTTACTATAAAAGAGCGTGCTTGCGATGAGTTGTGCGTGTTTGATTTATGTTTATAAGAAATGTTATTAGATTTATCATAAAGAGCTAGTATTTTTGATTGACTTTGTACAAATTCTAAAATTTCTGTATATGTCGGCGTTTCTTTCTTGGTGCGTGTAGTCTCAAATAGCTTTAAAGTATCTTTATCAATTTTGGAAAGTGCTATAAAGGAAAACATGAAATCAGATAAGTCTGTCAAGTTCAACCCTTTAAGTGCTTTCACACTCGAATCAAACTTTTCTAAAAAGGCATTAAGACAATTTACATTTTCGCTATGAGAAGGTTTGAAATTTAAGATTTGTTCCATATAACCATTTGCTAAGGCCCGTTTGTCCTCATATTTGGTAACTAAAGCTTTCCAGATAATGTCATAATTGTCAGCGGTTGGCGTTATTCCCGAGCAAACACTCAGTGATTTTCCCGTAAGCTTGCCCAATAAATAATGTAATTTATTTATCGGGTCAACCTCGGTATTTTCGTGGATTAGGCTTTTGAAAGTTTCATAAAAAACTGGCCATTCAGCTGATATACCACTAAAGCTAGGTAACTCTATCTTAGGGAGTTTTACGAAACATTTTTGCGCGCTATTTGTAGAAGTTGATGCTTTGGACTCAGATTGTGGATTAAAGCACCTTTTAGCAGCTCTTTTTATGTGGCCACACATTTCATCTACCGTTTCCAAAACAGCGTAACTTGGCGTAAATTCTTTGTCCAACTTCATGCTTAGTTCATTTATTTGGTCTAACACGTCACTTATAGCGATCCTTGTATCCTCAAATGTTTCGTATCTAATCTTAAAGTAATCGAGCTCCTTTTTCTCATTGACCTTTTTGCTTGCATCGTAAAGTCGCTGAATGCGAAGAAACAACGATTCTTTTTTTTGCTGAAGAACCTTCAACTTGTTTGCGTCCATTTTTTGAATAGAAAAAAAATAAAAAACTATAAATACTTGGGTAAATGCGAGCAAATGTTTAAATATTGCTAAACAAAAGTAAACGTAGCGTGTATGCGTAGAAATTGCGAGAGTTAAATTAAACGGAGATCAAAACTAGATAGTTTTAAAGCAAAATATCGTGAAAAGCGATGAAAAAACGGATAGTAAAGTGGATGAAACTAATCCGAAAGCAGAAAGGCAGTAATCCGGCTCGAAGGACCAAAAACTGTATGCGCCACCACGTAATTGGGTGGAGGAAAATGATTATATTATAGTTCAGAACTTACCTTTCGCTTTTTGGAGAAGACCTGGTTTGAAGCCTAAATTATAGGGGGGTAAAGCGTGCTGGATGGAAAGCAAGGAATAAGGAACCCTAAAAATTACACAACAAACTCGGGTGCGTCCACTAATACTCTCGTCTTCGCGTTCTCCCGTTTCTCTAATCTAAATCTCAACTTAAAGCGAACTGAACTGAAAACGTACTGACCACTGCCGTTATCGCTAAACCCTTTTTTTCTGAAGATATCAGGCAGTGGCGTATCAAATTTAATTAAAAACAAATTGAACCTATTCCTGGCTTAAACATCTATCTTTTCTATCTTTTCTATCTTCCCTATTTCCTCAATCTTCTCTATTTTCTCTATTTTTTTAATTCTCTATTTTTTCCTCCAAACTGCCCAAATTGTTTGTTTCAAAACCCGAGCCTTCTGACTGGCCATTGATACTTCTTCCTTTTATGGTCCGAGTTCTTTTGGCCGAGGGCGAATAGCCGTCGGTGAGGGGCTCAGACGTTGGCGATAATTTTTTGTCGATGGGTCCTCCGACAGCGCAGCGCCGAGCCGAAGGCACGATCTTGTTTGCTCGCTCCGGCCTCCTCCGGCTATAATTCACGGGTCCGCCCGTACTCGGACACCATCTTTACGATAGCGACCTGTACTTAGCGATCCATACCTCACATCCTCTACATAGTGTTTAGTTTGTCAGAAACGGCAATTAAAGTGTACACGGAACGAGGCCGACACTGGTGTGGGTCAAGGGGTAGACGAGGCCGGGCCTGCCCAATCCACCCACAACGGATAATTATGGGGCCGCAACAGATCGCCTTATTAATCTTAACTGATGTTGTGGTTGTGTTGGTTTTGTTGTGGGCAATAACGATGGCTAATTGCCGGTGAATTTACAGGCGACCATCGAGAAACCGGCCAACATTCCCGTGGTTTTGGCGTTTCCCAGCGTGCTGTACCAGACGCGGATAGGAGGGTACCAAGCGGAGATCTCGCTGCCTTTGGGGATGGTCGTCAATGCCATCTTCAAGAACCAGCACTGGCTCTACGTGCAGACGCCCCACGCGGAAGAGGGATATGTCAGCTACGCAGCCTGTCTACCCCTAGGTAGGTGATCGCAGTCAAGCTCCAGAAGAGATTTAGAGAGTACCTACTAAGTTTTTGTCGCCAGTTGCTACAATGTCGTGTCGCTATCGCAACCCATAAATCTAAAACTCTAAAATTAACGACTCGAATAATGTACAATCACCTGCTTGCAACGCAAGAACCGTTGGTTTTCCCAGTGGAAGTGTTAATGTCCATGGATTATGGACTATGGTGTGTAGATACTGAAATTATTTTAGAACGTAAATAGATAGGTACTGCTGCCAACAACATAATATGGGAGAGAGAGTTTTATATTTTATGCGTCTTCCTTGTTATTAAGTATATCAATAAATCTCGAGTCCGATTATTAATTCAAGCCATTTGACTATCATAAACCTCGATACTCTATAATTACCCAGCAACATTCCTCCATTACATTGAAATAATTGCGCTACATCTAAGAAAGTTCTAGTTAAAGATGCAATTGCTGCAACTACCACCTGCCAGAACCGGTAATAGGTTAACAAAATTAACATCTTTTAAAACTTTATCATATAAACAAGTTTATTATTTTTCCTCTGAAATAACGCATTTAGGTAATTCCTTATGCCTACTAAGTAGTTCCTTAATACGTAGGACCTGAAGTAATCTTATTTTTGGCAGGCATAATACCTCCCCCCGACGACGACACCCCCGCCCCCTGCTGGGAGAAGAGTACCGACGTGTTCCCGAAACCCTCTGGCAACATGACGGACACCGAAAAGCTCAGTTCGAAGTCGGAATGTGGAGGTGAAGGCAGCTGCAGGAGTCGCAGATCTAGAAACGCTGCCAGTACGTGCGGAGAAAGAAGTGTGGATCGTCTGTATTTGAGAGCGGCGGCGTCGGCGAAGAGAAGCAAGGGACAGATCCGGCAGACTCTCCTGGTTATTGTCACGGATTTTTTCGGCGAAGAGAAAAACTCTCTGCACGTTCGCAAAGGGGACGTGGTGGTTCTGCTGGGCACCCACGTGAGAGGGTGGTTCTGGGTCAAAAACAAGGAGGGCGCAGAAGGGTTTATACCGGCCGCTATAGCGGGACATGGGTTTTTATAAATAGAACAAATTGTACATAATATTTATTTAAATTAAAAAATTGACACGCCATCTTCGATTTATTTAAAAAATGGTCCGTGGTGAAGCTGCAACAATTTGGAAAAGTTCTGCTCGAAAACTACTATCATCTCAAAATCCTCAACTTATGTTTTTCAGTCCAGACAACAGAAAACCTGGAGTATTAACTACATTAAAGATATTTTTATTGAAGCAGGTACAAATTTATTGAATAACTTAATACAGTGTCAGCTGAAGGTTCTTATAAATAAAGTTGCTACAAATGTCGATTTTGGGGCTTGAGCCCGCGATGCAGAGGGTTTGGAAAGGCTCCTCTTGGTGGATTGCGCTGTAGGTGGTGACGGGCGCCGTGGGAATTTCGGTGATAATATCCCCATTGAAGCTCATTTGGTAGAACAATGTGGATCTTCCTCCCGCGAAAATCTTGTCTTGATAGATTTCAGCCACGTGTATTCCTTTATCGTCAATTGGAAAGACCGTTGAAACATTCATTGACCGCAAGTGCCACAGAGAAAGTCTGGGACCGCCTCCACATAACTAAAAAAATTATTGATAACCAAAACTATTATTTTAAAATTTAAAAAAAGTACCAGCCAATCGTCATTAATGCCAATGCCGCCAATCCAGACTCCAATTTCGGGCCTGGCAACTTTGTCTTTGGTGTAAGGTTCGAGTTTGTCTCCAACGCGATTTTCCCTGATGTCCCACAACATGACTAAACCGTCTTCGCCACCAGAAACCATCCTGTGACCACTGAAAAAATCGGTGGATTATTTCGCTTATTTTCGTGAATCAATACTAACGCCGCCTTTAACGCATGGATGTAATTTTTGTGTCCTTTCAAAGTCCTCAAGTTTTTCCTTGTCTCAATGTTGAAAACATAAATATTGTTATCTCCACACCCGGCGTACAGCAACCCGTTTTCTTCTTCTAAAAGCAAACAGTTCACGTCGGGCCTCTCGAAGCTATCTCTGGCGTTGGGTATTTCGATGCTCCAGGAACTTGAAGGCTTCTTGCTGGACTTGACGTTTTTCCATGAATAACCTAAAATTTCGCCAACAGTTCCCACAACTAGAAACGATTTCGTTGTGAGTAAACTGTTGATTTGGACGTCCTCTTTGATGGTGAAAGCGTTTTTCGGCAGCTGGTCCTCTTTAGTTATGGAATTCTCCTGGTTTACTAGTTTCGACAGGCTGTTGATGAAAAGTGTTAGGGATGAGAGTAACCGCTGGAAAACTTACTGGAAGACGGAAATTGTGCCGTAAATATCGCCGACGACCAAATAATTGCCGCATGGCGTGAATGTTTGGCTTAAAACTGTGTTGTAGAACGCTTTTGTAAGTTTGTTTACCATTGTTGCAGTTTCTAACCTACAAATATCGTTTGACAACTTGACAAGTTCAAGTTGTTATTGTGGCAGACCTGCATAACCAAATCTTACCAAACCGGTGGTGTAAATTTGGCTGCCTATATTTAGGGGCTTTGAATAACTTTTTTGAGTTTGAATCAGAAAATTATCTTTTTATTTCTTTTCGTCTTCAAAATCTTAATTAGATCTGTACTACATTTTCGTTTTTTAAACACATTGAGACTTAAAAGAGAAAGAAGATCAATAGATGGAAAAAATAAATTTTATTTTTATTCTACATCTTTGCCAAATTTTTCAAAATACAAAGAAAAAAATTAGTTAAAATAAGTTTCAAAAGAGAATTATCTTCCTAACTTCATTGTTAAAAGATTGATAAAAAGTTTTTATAAAACAACTGACTTCCTACTACTTTAAATTTATCTTCCTAAAGGTTAAGTTGACTCTCACACCGGGGGCCGATTTCCTCGCCGGCAAGGAGTGGTACCAAAACTGGTTCGTTGGCGGGTTCATCAGGAGAAGACTCCCGTGCTGAAGTTCCACTTTAACTAAAATAATGAACGTCAACTCGCAGAAATTCAATTTAACGAAACATACTCGAGGGTATATCCCTTTTCTCTTTGCCCTTTTTCCTGGCATCCCGGTGTCTCAACACAAACATCCTCTGTTGTCCCAGTGACAATGACGCTATAGGGGTATTTTGATCTAATTCCGCCTCGTCGTCCCTGTGCTCCCCAATGTGATCTCTCCCGTCCCTGTACCTATAAAGAAATCCCAAGAGTTTGACGACGTCTCGAACAGGGCGCGACGCGATTAAATCGGGACAAATTTAATAAGATGGAAGAAGTGTCAAAGTTTCGAACCTGTTGATCAATACGAAGTTGTATTCGAATCCGGTGAGTGTTTTGATGAGATCCCTGACGGAGCTGAGGGGTGAATTCCAAGGTTTAGCCGAGACGGTGATGCCGGAGAAGCTATATTTCATCCCGTCGTCGCCATACGCCGCCTGTTGTCTGGGTATTTGGTGCCATTTCCCGAAAACTTTCACCTGCAGCAAAAAGATGATTGTGGCCATTGTTGTTATACAACAATAATGCATTATTATGTGGGGGCCGCGCCAAAGCCGCCAGTCACCCGTTCACTTGTAGGTCGATGCAAGAAAGGTCAATGGTCAGACGAGTATTTTCACTTTGGACATTTACATAATACTGAAATTTTTGCCTCCTAACGGATTTCGCTGGATCGAGTTATTATTGAGGAGAACACAGTTATGCACTTATAGGTAGTTTGGAAACAAATGAGTTCGCCGAAGATGGTGGCAAACTAAGAAATTCATTAAAAAATTACCGGAAAACTCCGGGAGTTCTCCCCGGGGAAGGGCTTGAATAAGTTGCAGACTTGGAAACTTACTCAAGCAACTCCTCAAGCCGATCCGATACATTCCATGCAATAAAACTTTGTCGCAACTTATTAACCAAATAGCAATATTTAGCGCGACTTTTTAATACTCGCGACTTTACTGCATCGTTAATGCAAGTCGTTAAAATTAGCGGTACCTCACCGCAAGTGGAAGTGCATTAGCCGCGAAGAGCTCGAAGCCGACAAAAATTGACACTTAACGTCCCTCCATGCATTTTAGGTACTTCGCCTCATTTCATCGAGTTAGGGGGAAACCTCCAACAGTTGACCAACACGTTTCTTGTTATAAAAGATTTGAAAGTGGCGTTTAGTTAGTTGAAGATTAAATGACGTTACTGCAATTAGCCAGAGCTGTAGGGCTGTGGCCCCTCACCTTGGCCAGGTCGCCTTCAAAGTACTCGACCTCATCCTCCAGCTGCCTCATGAGCTCATCAGCGACGTGCTTGCCCAACAACACTCCATAGTCGAGATCCAGTCCCTCCGCCTTCGTCTTCTTCCCGGTCCAAGTGGTTTGCCCCAGCTCCTGGAGCGCACTCTCGAGATCAATTTTCATACGCTTCATCCTGCAAACAAGACGCAAATTAGGTTAGCCGTGTTCGCTGGCGGAAATTCACGTTGAAAGCGCCATTTTCCCGAAAAACAACACACACATCGATCAAAGTTACCGGGGTGAAATTCCATCTGAATAACGACGCTAACCGGGAGTCGGGAGATAAACGCATTGATATGAAACATTCAAAAGTTGGGGAGTTATGGTCGGCCGTGGAGGTGATGGGTGAATATTGCATGGGGTCCCATAGGTGCTTCTCGCCGCCATAACATAAACTATTGCCCGTTGAATGATTTATTTTCGTTACGGTAATGCGGCAGGTGGGCCCGGACAATGCGCAATTTGGTCAGTTAACCGAAACTTCGGGTTCGCACCAGCTCTTCAGTTAGTGAAGTGCCAACCGAAACTGTAATAAAGCCACATAGTTAAGCTAGTTAAGGGGCACATTGTGTTTCAGAAAATTTGGCTCACCGCCGAATTGTCCATTAAACATCTACTAAAGAACTGGCGAGCACTCAACGCAATGAAGAGTTTAGGGAAACGTTATGACTCGTTAACGGCTCGTTAGCGTTGTGCAACTAAGTTTGATAATGAAAAGTTTTCTGCCTGAGTACTTTAGGGTTTTTGTTATGGAGTTTGAAGGGATTCTAGCAACTCCTCCAAGAAAAGCTCTTTTGCAACAATTAATGACCGAGGGTTCGATATTGACGGGGGTGGCGCTGGCGTTGCAATTTTCCATATTCATCAAATCAAACGTATTTTAAACTTTGAAATAACACCGAACCCAAATTGGTCGCTTTGCATATCGATTCCGATCCGGCGAAGCCGACAATCATTAAAGCTTTTAAGGGTAGGTAACCATTTTCACCCTGACACGGCCCAATTTCGTCGAATTTCCGTTCTACTGGCCGTTTTCCTTTTAGCTCTATTATTGCCATTATTACTATCGATTAAGCATTGTCGTCATCGTGACCCAGACCAGTCGCTCGATTAATTATTCGAAACATCCACGCAATCTTCATTAACGCCATCGAGGCCGGCTCTTCTTGGCCACCCTTGAGAACGTTGTTCGTATACAGAACGCGTATTTTAAACGAGAACTCGGCAATTTCCAAGTTCATTGACGCAATCATCGCCGATTACCATTGCGGTCTCGATTTTGGTCCTTGCACGTTTCCGTAAACACCGCAAAACCCTGAATTGCTTCTGGGGGAGTTCTCCAGGCGTTTTAGTAGGCGCGACGCAGCGGGGTCAAGGGCAACAACCAGGAGGACTTCCGCAAAAAATTTAATGATCAACATTCAGACTGCGGAGGGTCAAGCCGTAACAGGACCTCCAGGAAGATTAGGCGAATCGTTGAGCTACAACAAAAGTTGCATCGGTTGCCACAACACCCCTGGCCTAGTGAAGAAAATAGTTGTGAGTAACAACCACTTGTTCGAAAAAATAGTACAGAAGTTTGAGTAAGTTGCAACAAAAGTTGCATTGGTCGCCACAGCACCCCTGTCCTAGTAAAAAAGTAGTTACAAGTAAGAACCACTGGTCGCAGTATAGTTTTCGGCCGAATTAATGGCTAAACTTTTAGAATCAATAACAATAACGATAAACCAATTTGTTTGAAAATGCGACCGGTATAAATAAATCCAACCGGCTCATCCTTTCAGTCCTTTCGCGTTTACAAAATAATCCTATTCATCTCTCAATATCCGACACCTCATCAGCATGCAGGCTGGCGTCTTCGAGATAATGGCCGTTTTGGCCGCAGGAGAGAGAAAAAGGCGGCGATACATTAAATTTTCATACGCAATAAGATATGCGAGTTATTTCCCTCTGGCTGGATGTTTCATATTTCCCGAGACTTGAAGGGAAGAATCAAATTAGCGAGCTGGAACTGTGGCGTGCAAAATTTTTATGTTTCAATGATAATCCGGGTGATGGGCCAAAAACAATTTTATTCAACCAGCAAAACGCTGACAGAAATAACGAAACTCTGTCTTCCCTTTTTTGTTGTTGGTAATAACTTTTCGAGTGGACCCTTGAAGGGTTTGACGAGGTATGCTAATTACCGCCCTCTTGCGGTGGAAATTAGCTATTCAAGTTGAAGGGAGCAACTAATTAGTCTGAGGGTGGTAAGAGGGAAGGAAAGTTGGATAATTTTCTTCGTTTAGGTTTTCCCCGTCAAGTTGCCCAACTTGATGGGAAACGGAAATAATGGCGACAATGGCGTTATTGACTTTTGGTTGAGTACAAAACCATGTCGGAACACATCGTTATCCGGTTAACAAACAGCGGGCTGCGGTACCAAAAATTTACGAAAATGATACCTTGACTCGACCATGAGTTGCGATCACCCGCAGGATGGGACTTTATTTGCTTTTACCCAAGGTGGAGACTTTCTCGTGGGCTTCGGAGATAAGTTGCCGAAAATGGCGATGCTTATCTAATGAGAAAAGAGGGAAAGTCACGCTACTGCTCACATAAATCTTGGCGCCCACTTACCTTAATTTTTACGTGTTCGTTGCGAGGAAGTGTTAGGACATCTCTTGCGAGTACAGGAATTTAAAATCGATCACTGACGCAATCCGGAATTATTCCATAAATTTCCAGCCGCCTTCCCGAGAAATTTCCATACGAGACTTTCTGAAACAGAATAACAAGTCTCAGAACGTCTCAAAGTTATTCTTATTGAACATTTTGATTTTTTGTTAATTTTTAATAAATCACAGATGCGACAGGAAGGAGAGTTGATAAAAACGATCAATATCAAATTTTGATAATGTTTCAAATATGTGGCGGAATAAATAAAACTAACAAAAAGAAAAAAATTCTTTATTTAACATTAAAATTTTTTCAGAAAAACGACCTCGCTTACAACTCTTTGAACCATCCAGAAACAGCTGCTTTGACGTGCAGCACCCTCAAACTGTTGCCCAATAACCAAGAAATAGAAATGGAAAGGTTTACTTAAAAAAAATTCAACTAAAACTGAACCTCTTCTGGTTTCAGCTTAAGAATCCGTACGGTTTCTTCCCACAATTTTTCCGGGAGTCCCGGAACGCTCGCCGACTTATACGGGTCAACCCTTTTGCAGTCTCTAAAATGTTCGCCGTTAAATTGTTCAATACCTTGCGCGACCGCTGCGTAAATAGTGGTTTGGGCCCCCTCCTCGCTTGTCTAGAACACCGAGATGGTAATTAAAAAAAAAATAGCGAAACCTCCAGTACCTTGAAGAAGTGATTGGCGACAAGAGCCACGATCATTTTGATCGCCCAATTGCCGTTTCTGAAAAACTCCGTTTGAATGGTCCCCGGATGAAGCGAATACGTTGTGATGCCGGTGCCCTCCAATCTCTTCGCCAGTTCCATCGTGAAGAGAATATTGCACAACTTCGAGTTGTTGTAGCCGACATAGAGACCGGCAAATTCGTTAATTTTATCAACGCGTAACTTTCGGACGAGTTTTCCCGCCGCTGAAGCTACATTAACGATTCGACTCGGTGACGATTTCTTCAGCAACTCCACCAATAGAACTGTCAACAGAAAACTGGAGAAATAGTTGACTTGCATCAACAGTTGTAGCCCGTCTTTGGTCCGTTCGTCGGGGAGGAAGCCAACGCCGGCGTTGTTGACTAACACGTCCAAGCGTTCCTCGGTTGAATTGATGTCTTTGGCAAAGGCTCTCACTGAATCCAGCGATGCCATATCGACGATTTTGATAACAACATTGTCGTTTTTTGTTGCTTTGACGATTTTGTCGCGAGCTTCTTCCGCTTTTTGCTTATTTCTGCACGCCAAGATGACTCTAGCACCTCTTTTTGCAAAATCCAACGCGGTTTCGAAGCCGATACCTACAAAATTTGGATTGAGCAACAATCTTTTTTGAGTAATGCAGTTTTACCTGTGTTGGCGCCTGTCACAATCACTGTTTTTCCCACTAAGCAAGTTTGACTTCTGCACCATCTCGTCGTTAATTTTAGGTAAATTTTAACAAAGATGAGAAGCACGAGTAATGATACCGACAAGGTTACCACGCAAGAGCACGCCATGATGATACGGCAACTAACAGATAAGTGGGCCAAAATACCGATAGCTTGGTCTTGGTCGTTACTTGTAAGTAGGATGATAAAGTAACTAGCAGTAGCGCTGCGCACTGACGTGTAGCTTCAATGTTTTTACAAATTTAGCAAAAAAAGGGAGCGAGCCGCATCTTTTTTGTTTAGTTTAATGCATAATCAACAATTTTTTAGTACGTGAGAAAAGTAGTGCTGTTAATACCTAACGCTATTTTATATACAGAGCGTCCAAATTAAAGTGTCCGGCCTATAGATCAAAGGCTCCTCCACCATTTGTCGCTCTTCTTCCATTTGGCAAAATTTGCTCAAGATATCCCCAGAAAACTGCTTACAAGAGGCAAAAGGAGCAAAATTTATGTCTTTGTTAATAACATTAATCATTCTCTAATAAAAAGTAGTAAATATTTTTAGTTTACTTCCAATCTTGTGGTGGATTGCTAGCTGGCTACACAAACAAAAATTTAGGTGCAGAATTAGATATCGAAAAAAAGTCGAAAGTCATGGGCTCTAGAAGAAAAAAATACCATTTTTGTATCTGTCTCGCGAATATTTATGAGCGAACAGCCATCAACAGAAAAATTAGCTTACTTTTCAAAGGGTCGTATTTAACAGTCTACCAAATTTACCCAATATTTTCATACAAAAAAATACTTTTATTTCCCAAAAATACTAAATGCTCACCAAAATTAAGAAAATACATAATCTTAAAGCGACAACCAAATATTGACATAATGCTGGCTTCTTATATATTTTGTTCGCCAAAATAACTTTTGTTGACCATAAATACTAAATGTTCACCAAATTTTATTCCGCATTTAATTCTAACATAATACCCAGATATTTAATTTTCGACAGTGTCTTATATTATTTAGCAGTTAAAAATACTATTTGTTGATCAAAAATACACAAGCAATAAAATGTTGTGCAAATGGTAAATAATTTTATGCCAAATTATAGATGTAGATGTGCTAGGGCAAAGAAAATGAGAGTAAAAATAGAAGTGGTTTGCACAAAAAAGATATTGATTTCCGTAATATAAAAATGCTTTGCTGTAATTGGCTTGCATTATGTAAAACGTAAAACTTCTTTTAGTGGTAATTTCTAATCGTGCTTTTAAAAAAAATTACAGGGCCCTAAACTGACCTTGTACAAAACTTTTTTGCGTGCCTCTTGTCTGGAAGCGCAAGCGGCAAGGAGAGATGCGCGAGCATATTTCATTTTTGGAGTAATAGAATAATTATTTGACGCACAAATAGTTTTTTTGAGAAACACTAAATATAAATGGATAGCGCGAATATTTATTAACTACAGCACGAACGCGTCACTTGAGCGTTCTAAATTTGGTGAAAATTTAGTAAAATTGATAGACATATAGAATTTAAAATGTAAGCAATGGTAAAACAATACGCAGCATAGTTATTTTAGTGGTGATGTTCTCATTTTCTGAAGTATAATAATTTGGGTTCCATTAAGATTTTTTGATGCTCATTAAATTTTCTGATAGACCGTGCAAGGGATGTATGGTTTAATTTAGTGTACATTATATTTGTTCCCAAATATTTTTAGTTTACTTCCAATCTTTTGTGGATAGCTAGGTGGCTACACAAACAAAAATTTAAGAAAGTCGAAAGTCATGGGCTCTAGAAGTTAAAAATACCATTTTCGTAATCCGTCTCGCGAATATTTATGAGCGAACAGCCATCAACAGAGAAGTTTGCTTACTTTTCAAATGAATAAAACCAAAAAAAAAAAATAAAAAGTAGATTTTTTATTTAACTCTAAGATGGTATCAAAGTTCTTTCAGAAGGTTTGAGAACGATCTCGACTGTTTTGTCCCACAATTTCTTCGACAACCCAGGAACTGTTGCTTTGGAATAGGGAGCCACTCTTCTGCACCTATCAAAATGTTGACCATTAAACTCCTCAATTCCTTGAGCGACTGCGACGTAAATCGTGGTTTGGGCGCCTTCTTCGCACGTCTAAAAATAGCCAGTAAAATCCAATTCTTAAACATTCTTTAAATAATTGTTACCTTAATAAAGGGCCTGAAGAAGTGTTTAATAATTGAAACAAATAAATTTGCGGACCTAGCTATTTCAGATTCAATCGATCCAGGATGAAGCGAATACGTAGTAACTCCAGTTCCTTCCAACTTTTTTGCCAACTCCATAGTGAAGAGGATATTGCCCAATTTTGAGTGGAAATAGTTCAAGTAGTACCCAGTATACTCAGTTATTTTTTCCACGTCGAAGTCTTTAGCGGTTGTCGCTCCAAGCGAAGAAACGTTAACAACGCGACTGGGTCCCGATTTAATCAACAGTTCGAGCAACAAAACCGTTAAGAGAAAACTGGAGAAATAGTTAACTTGCATGAGGATCGGCAACCCATCTTCAGTTATCTCGTTCGGTATAAAAGCAACACCTGCGTTGTTGATCAAAACGTCCAAACGTTCTTCAGTCGCGACAATATCTTTTGCGAAAGCTCTAACTGAAGCTAGTGACGTCAGGTCAAGGATTTTAACAACCACGTTGTGGTTTTGTGTTGCTTTGATTATTTTGTCGCGAGCTTCTTCCGCTTTTTGCCGGCTTCTGCACGCCAAGATGACTCTGGCGCCTCTCTTCGCCAAGTCCAGCGCGGTTTCGAAGCCGATACCTACGAATTGTGGGTTGCGTAACAAACCTTGTTTGTTGGGTAATGTAAATAATGTTACCTGTATTGGCTCCTGTCACAATTACCGTCTTTCCAAGTAAACAAGTTTGACTTTTGCACCATGCTGTCGTTAATTTTGAATAAATTTTAATAGCGACAAAAAGAACGAAGAGAACTCCTGGCAAGACCGCCACACAACTGTAACACGCCATGACACAGCAACTAACAAAGACAAACTAAAACTGACCGACGAAGCCGAAAAGCTCGTGGGATAATAATATAATATCAAGATCGCTTGGTCATCTAAGTGGGATGATTATGTGAATGAGTCATCGTATCGCCGCGCACTGACGTGTTCAGAAATTTGTCAAAAAGATGAATGAGTTGAGCTTTTCCAAAGTTGCTTCTACACTCATTTGTTATTTTTTTAAGAATACTTTTTAGCAAACAGACTCAATAGAAAAGTTTGATTTTCCAAATAAAACAAAAAAACATAGAAAGTAGAAACTTTATTTAACTACTGATGTTATCAAAGCTTTTTCAGAAGGTTTCAGAAGAATCTCCACTGTTTTGTCCCACAATTTTTCCGCCAATCCAGGAGCGGTTGTGTTGGGATAAGGAGCCACTTTTCTGCACCCATCAAAATGTTGTCCATTAAATTCCTCAATTCCTTGAGCAACTGCGGTGTAAATCGTGGTTTGGGCGCCCTCCTCACACGTCTAAAAAGAGCTTCAGCAAAATCGAATTCTCAACAAAACAATTTCTACCTTAAGGAAGGGATGGAGCAAAAATTTTATAATCAGTGAAGTCCAGAAACTTGCGTTCCTGCCTAATTCGCTTTTGATCGACCCAGGATGAAGCGAATACGCAGTAACTCCTGTTCCTCGCAATCTCTTCGCCAATTCCACAGTGAAGAGGATGGTACACAATTTGGAGTAGCTCACATAACCGCTGGACTCTTGGATCTTTTCCACCTCAAAGCCTTTAAGAAACTTTGCTCCAAAGGACGAAACGTTAACAATGCGACTGGGAGCCGATTTAATCAGCAGCTCGAACAACAAAACCGTTAGGAGGAAATTAGAAAAATAGTTGATTTGCATCAGGAGCGGCAATCCATCTTCAGTTATCCGGTTCGGCAATAACGCAGCCCCCGCATTGTTGACCAAAACGTCCAAACGGTCTTCAGTTGAAACGATATCTTTTGCGAAAGCTCTAACTGAAGCTAGTGACGTCAGGTCAATGATTTTGACAACGACATCGTGGTTTTGGGTCGCTTTGACTATTTTGTCGCAAGCTTCTTCCGCTTTTTGCTTGTTTCTGCACGCCAAGATGACTCTAGCACCTCTTTTTGCGAAATCCAACGCAGTTTCGAAGCCGATACCTACGAACTTCGGATTGAGCAAAAATCTTTTTTGAGAAATGCAGTTTTACCTGTATTGGCACCAGTCACAATCACTGTTTTTCCCACTAAGCAAGTTTGACTTCTGCACCAACTCGTCGTTAATTTTAGGTAAATTTTAACAACGGCGAGAAGCGCGAAGACAGCCACCAGCAGAGCTGCCACCCAGGTGCACCAGCACGCCATGATAGTAGGTACAGCAACTAATAGATAAGCAGGCCAAAATACTGATATCGAAGATAGCTTTGTCATTGTAGACCAGATAATTAGGTATTGAGTAACGAAATGGGTCGTTCTAAAGTTCCATCTATTTTATTTAGCTCAATCAGCTAATTTTTAGCGCTCAAGACACCATTCTATATACACTAAAGTACCAGAGACCGTTTATGGTAGTACCCTTTTGTATTATTTTTTGAGCAATTGAATAAAAAAATTAAGTATGTAGATGCTTTATTTAATTATTACAAGATGGTATCGAAGTCCTTTCAGATGGCTTGAGAACGGCCGTGGCTGTTTTGTCCCACAACTTCTTCGGCAATCCAGGAACTGTTGCGTTGGAATAAGGAGCCACTCTTTTGCACAGATCAAAATGTTGACCATTAAACTCTTCAATTCCTTGGGCGACTGCAGTGTAAATCGTGGTTTGGGCGCCTTCTTCGCACGTCTAAAAATAGCTTCAGTAAAATCCACTTTCTAATATTTAGTAAGCATTTTGTACCTTAAGAAAGGGGTTGAGGAAAATTTTTATAACCAGTGAAGTCCAGAAATTAGCGTTTCTAGCTAATTCCGTTTTGATCCCTCCAGGATGAAGCGAATACGCGGTAACTCCAGTTCCTTCCAACCTCCTCGCCAATTCCATAGTGAAGAGAATATTGCACAATTTCGAATACGCATAGCTCCAGAAACCAGTATATTCGTCTATCTTTTCCACGTCGAAGCCCGAAACGAACCTTGCTCCAAGCGAAGAAACGTTAACAATGCGACTGGGAGCCGATTTAACCAACAGCTCCAACAGCAGAACAGTTAAAAGAAAATTGGAAAAATGATTGACTTGCATCAAAAGCGGCAATCCATCTTCAGTTTTCTCGTCCGGCAAGAAAGCAGCGCCAGCATTGTTGACCAAAACGTCCAAACGTTCTTCAGTCGCGATGATATCTTTGGCAAAAGCTCTAACTGAAGCTAGTGACGTCATGTCAACGATTTTGACAACAACATTACGGTTCTGGGTCGCTTTGATTATTTTGTCGCGAGCTTCTTCTGCCTTTTGCCGGCTTCTGCACGCCAAGATGACTCTGGCACCTCTCTTCGCCAAGTCCAGCGCGGTTTCGAAGCCGATACCTACGAATTGTGGGTTGCGTCACATGCCTTACTTGGCGATAATTACTAGCGTTACCTGTATTGGCTCCTGTCACGATCACCGTTTTTCCAACCAAACAAGTCTGACTTCTGCACCATCCTGTCGTTAATTTTATATAGATTTTAAAAGCGGCGAAAAGAACTGCTAGCGCTACTGAGAAGAGCACCACACAACTGCAACAACACGCCATGACTAACGGACAAGTATGTAGCGTGAGATTATAAAGATCACGTAATAAACGCTGCGTAGTGACGTGACGTTGCGTTTTTTCGACAGAGTTGAAAAAGATTTTTTTAAGATAATTGAGCAGTAAGACAAACTTTGACTGCGCGAAGAAAGTGACATTCAAGACCAGTCTTTGTCAACTTCTTATGTACAATACAGCGTGTTCCAACTAAATGTTGTCCCAGTAGGTCACTGACCGCTTCATGAAATTGTCCTTCTGATGCTTTTGGTGACCCTGAAAGATACTTAGTCTTAGTAGTTGTAGTATTCAATACAAGGTGATGCAGAAATGTGGTTACTCTAACTTTGATATAAATATTTTGTTATCTATAATTTTTTGTCCCGACTGTTGAAGTGATGCCTTTAAGCCCAGTTGCATAACGTCCAGATTTTATTGTCACGTCTTGGGGGGTAGCGTAGTAGAATTAATACGAATAAGACTCAACTTACTAAAACTCTAATATATTAATATCAATTTGTACTTACATGCTTACACTCAATTCCACTTACACTTGGGGTCACTTCGCACTACTGTTCTCTTTGGGGTCTCACTGACCACAGCCGTTTGGTCATCGCTCTCCTCGATCGTTCCCGATAAATGTCTACCTTGCAATCCATGCAAGTGAACGATCGAGGGTCAGCTACCCAAACGGATATGACCATGCAGACATGTCAAGATTTGCCGCGATTGAGAAATAAAATACATGTTTGCAAGGTGTTGAATTTGGAAAATATTCGCACTCTTGACATTATTTAAAAAAATTTAAGAACTGATACTTAAAAAAAATGTCAACACGTTAAGTACCCAATTCTTATCTGTTCTATATTTAGATATGTAGTTAATAAAGCGGGGACGAGGCTGCTATCAATCATTTCAAAGGTGTCAAAGCTGCATCATCATCACAATGGCGTGCTGCTGCTGCACTGTTTGGTTAATTGGGGCAATTTTCGTGATATACGCCCTTCTGAAACTTTACATAAAACTAACAACAGCTTGGTGTAGAAGTCAGACTTGTTTGGTAGGTAAAACAATAATAGTAACAGGCGCTAACACAGGTACGAATTCCGTTGTAAAAATGTTATCTTTCCAATGACATAACAATTTTTTAGGCATTGGTTACACCTCAGCTGTGGATTTTGCGAAACGAGGAGCTCGAGTCATCCTAGCGTGCAGAAACCAAAACAAAGCGGAAGAAGCTCGCGATAAAATAATAAAAGCAACGCGTAACAACAACGTTGTGGTAAAACTCGTTGATTTGACTTCGCTGGAATCGGTCAGAAATTTCGCCAAAGACATCAATGCCACCGAAGAACGTCTGGATGTTTTAGTCAATAACGCAGGAATCGGTTTCGGTCCAGATGAGAAAACTAAAGACGGTTTTCCAGTATTGATGCAAGTCAACCATTTCTCCAATTTCCTCTTGACACTTTTATTGATGGGATTATTGAAAAAATCGGCACCTAGTCGAATCGTTAACGTGTCCTCAGCAGCAGCAAATTTCGCAAGATTTTTCGATGTGGAAAAGATCAACGAATTTGGAGGTGTTGTTTACAGTTATTTCAACTCGAAATTGTGCAATATCCTTTTTACGATGGAGTTGGCAAAAAGGTTGAAGGGCACTGGTGTTACAGTTTACTCTCTCCATCCAGGCGCAATCGCCACTGAGATTGGCAGAGATATGAAGTGGCACATGAAAATTATGTTCCAAATACTTGTACAACCTTTCCTCAAGGTAAAGGTGGTCAATCTTCAAACGTGATTGAGAAGATTAATTTTAATTTTCAGACGGCCGAAGAAGGTGCTCAAACCACTGTTTACGCTGCAGTTGCCCAAGGAATTGAAGAATTTAGTGGTGAACACTTCGATAGATGCAGAAAAGTGGCACGTTATTCCAAGGCGGCGGTTCCTGGGTTGTCAGAAAAATTATGGAATAGAACAGTGAAGCTCCTCAAATTGAAACCAGAAGATGTTAAATTGTAGAATCAAGTTTATTAATAAAGTACATCTACGTGAAACATGACAAAGTACATCTATCTATACGTCTATCTACAACGTGTTACCATTTTGTTCTTCATTGGTAGCCATTTTGAAACTTTTGTCTATTTTTAAGAGGTAGGTTTAAGAGGTAGAATTAAGGTTCAACAACAAAGAGTTCTAAATATAGCTAACAAAGACAAAACCATAGAATAGAGGCTTTAAGATATTATCGAAGGTGTCTCGGAAGGCTTGAGGACGATCTCGACGGTTTTGTCCCACAAGTTCTTCGACAATCCTGGAACTGTTGCTTTGGAATAAGCAGGCACTCTTTTGCAGTCCTCGAAATGTTCACCATTCAACGCCTCAATTCCTTGAGCAATTGAAGTGTGGATCGTGGTTTGGGCGCCTTCTTCACACGTCTAGAAATAACTCGATAAACGTAGAAACATTTGGTAAATAATTTCTACCACAAGGAAAGGTTTGATGAAGATCTTGATGATTAGGGTTGTCATAAAATTTGCGTTTCTAGCGATTTCAGTTTCGACCGAACCAGGATGAAGCGAATACGCAGTAACTCCAGTTCCCCTCAATCGCTTCGCTAATTCCATAGTAAAGAGGATGTTGCACAATTTTGAATGGGGATAGCTCATGTAGTAGCCACTGTACTCATGAATTTTGTCCACGTCGAAGTGTTTAGCTAATTTTGCTCCAACCGAGGCAACGTTCACAATGCGACTAGGAGCCGATTTAATCAAAAGCTCCAATAGCAAAATAGTTAAGAGGAAATTGGAAAAGTAGTTAACTTGCATCAGGATTGGTAACCCATCTTCGGTTATCTCGTTCGGCATTAGAGCAGCACCTGCGTTGTTGACCAAAACGTCCAAACGTTCCTCGGTCGCATTGACATCTTCTGCAAACGCTCTAACTGAAGCTAGAGACGTCATGTCTACAATTTTGACAATAACATCGTCATTATTGGTCGCGTTAATGATTTTGTCACGAGCTTCTTCCGCTTTTGCTTTGTTTCTGCAAGCCAGGATGACTCTAGCGCCTCTTGTGGCAAAGTTTAGTGCCGTTTCGTAACCGATGCCTAAAATTTGATTTGAAATAAAGTTACCGGACGAAAAGTTTACCTGTGTTAGCCCCAGTCACAATAATGGTTTTACCCACTAAGCAAACTTTACTTCTACACCACGCCATCGCTTCAACTGAAATGATCAATAACATTCGTTGGAACTGGTCAAGTCATCATGACAAAGATTAGGAAAGGATAGATAAATGTACATAATTTAGTTACCGATCTTAAGTTATTATTAAAATTTAATTACGTTGGGGAAACCTTACTACAATTGAACATTTCAGGTTATAATTTATGAATTGTGAACTGAATACATAAAAATAGCAACAGCGTAAAATCGATAGTTCGTTTAACTTTACGATGGTATCAAAGTTCTTTCGGAAGGTTTGAGAACGATCTCGACTGTTTTGTCCCACAATTTCTTCGGCAATCCAGGAACTGTTGCTTTGGAATAGGGAGCCACTCTTCTGCACCTATCGAAATGTTGGCCGTTAAATTCTTCAATTCCTTTGGCAACTGCGACGTAAATCGTCGTTTGGGCGCCTTCTTCGCACGTCTAAAAATAGCCAGTAAAATCCAATTCTTAGACATTCGGTAAATAATTGCTACCTTAATGAAGGGTCTGAAGAAATGTTTAAAAATTGAAACAAAAGTATTTGCGTTCCTAGTTATTTCAGTTTCAATCGATCCAGGATGAAGCGAATACGTAGTAACTCCCGTTCCTTCCAATTTTTTCGCCAACTCCATAGTGAAGAGGATATTACCCAATTTTGAGTGGAAATAGTTCAAGTAGTACCCAGTGTACTCAGTTATTTTTTCCACGTCGAAGTCTTTAGCGGCTGTGGCTCCAAGCGAAGAAACGTTAACAATGCGACTGGGTCCCGATTTAATCAAAAGCTCGAGCAACAAAATCGTTAAGAGAAAGCTGGAGAAATAGTTAACTTGCATGAGGATCGGCAACCCATCTTCAGTTATCTCGTTCGGTATAAAAGCAACACCTGCATTGTTGACCAAAACGTCCAAACGTTCTTCAGTGGCGATAATATCTTTGGCGAAAGCTCGAACGGAAGCTAGAGACGCCATATCGATGAGTTTGAAAACGACATTGTGGTTTTTCGTTGCTTTGATTATTTTGTCGCGAGCTTCTTCAGCCTTCGCTTGCGACCTGCAAGCCAGAATTACTCTAGCGCCTCTCGTGGCGAAATCTAAAGCCGTCTCGTAGCCAATGCCTAAAATCTGATTTGAAAAAAAGTTACGAAGCGAAAACTTTACCTGTGTTAGCTCCAGTCACGATTATCGTTTTACCCACCAAGCAAGTTTTGCTTTTGCACCACGCTGTTGTTAATTTTATATAAATTTTAAGCGCGGCGTAGAAGAGAAAAATTGATGCTGCCGGCAGCAGAAAAGTCCAACAACAGCACGCCATTGCTCCAAAGAAACTAATCAACAATATTTCCGTAATTGTTGTCGCGGTGCTAGCGATGCTAGCGATACAGATAGCGTTAGATAAAAAAAATTGAGTTTGTAGTGTCACGTTTTTGCGAAAGATTAGAAAAATTATTTAAAGAAAAGAATTTATTCGAAATTATCTACAGAGTAATTTCTCCAGGTTGTACTTTGAGAATTTCCAAAGTTTTCTTCCACAACTTCGCCGGCAACTCCGGATCTTTGGCCGAGTCATAAGTTTCCACTTTGCTGCATTCATCAAAATGTTCACCATTATACTTTTCGATGCCTTCGGCCACAGCCGTGTAAATTGTAGTCTGGGCGCCTTCTTCGCTACTCTACAAAAACTTTAATAAAACACGTCGCAACATTAAAAAAAAAAATACTTTAAAAAATTGATTCGCGAGAAATTCAATCAACGTCTTGTGCACTCCAGTGGCGTGCCTGAATATCTCCGTTTTAACCGCCCCTGGATGCAGAGAGTACGTCGTCACCCCCGTACCTTCAAGCCTCTTCGCTAGTTCTTTCGTAAATAAAACATTGCACAATTTCGAGTTGTAGTAGCCGTAATAGAGACCGCTGAACTCGTTGATTTTTTCCACGTCAAAATTTCTGACGTATTTGGCCGCTATTGAGGAAACATTCACGATTCGGCTAGGTTCCGATTTTTTCAACAGCCCTATCAGTAGATTCGTTAGGAGGAAATTTGAGAAGTAGTTGATTTGCGTCAAGAGTTGTAAACCGTCTTCGCTTTGTTTGTCCGGAAGTCCTCCGACGCCGGCGTTGTTAACTAAAATATCTAATCGCTCTTCTGTTGAATTGATGTCTTTAGCGAAAGCTCTGACCGAGTCCAGAGAGGACATGTTTATGATTTTTAGAACGATGTTGGGGTTTCTTGTTGCTTTCACGATTTTGTCACGTGCCTCTTCTCCTCTTTCTCGGTTTCTGCATGCCAGAATTACTCGAGCTCCTCTTTTGGCGAAATCCAGAGCCGCTTCATAGCCGATACCTAAAGAAAAATTTAAAAAGTCTTCAAGATACGGCTGCCAACAACAAGAAATAGGGACAAAAACCCATTTAATTGAGCGTAGCTTAAGAAAAAAAAATTGTTGCTTCTCGAATTTTATGTAATGTACCTACCTACATAGAACTTTTAGTTACAAAATAATTAGAGTAAAGATTAAAAAAGTGCATGTAATACCTTATCAAGGAATTTTTTTATCGTCAATCTACCTGTGTTAGATCCTGTTACGATCACGGTTTTGCCAATCAAGCACACTTGACTCTTGCACCATGCTCTAGTCAATTTTACATAGATTTTAAATGCTGCAAAAATGGCCAGAATTCCAAGGGACACCAGGGCCAGACAACAACACGCCATTGTTCAAACGAGTCAACTAACGAACAATTCGAATAATTGGACTAAATTGTACGTTACCCTTGTTAACTTGGTTCTATTGATTGTTCAGCCTTAGGTCATCACTGATAAAGATTAGTATGCGGACAATGCGCATGACTTTTATCATGGTGACTAGTACATATCTAATCTTTAACATTTTTAATTACTGTTATGCAAGGCACTTCAAGTGTCTAGACGAGTATTATAGTGTCAAAGTGAATAGTGAATAAAAGTTCGAAAATAGTGAAGGAGCCAAATAGATCATATAATATAAAAAATCATAAAAAATTAGCAACTGAACTTAGAGTATTGGTATTTTTTCCCTAAAGAGACCATAATTAGCTGTGTCTAGAAAACTGGAAATTTTTGTAGTGCAGAACTAGGCCAATACCCTTAAGGTGTAATTACATCAATTTTATTTTTATCAGAAGCATTAGTTAATTGGTAGTATTTTTAGAATAAATGTCTAAATATGATTTGCCAATCGCCGTTTAATTTGCTTTTCGTTGAATGATTGAGGTATAAAGTACATAGGATAACAGGGTCAGCAAAAAGACCAGTAATTAGCAACTAATGACCCTTTGAATCTGATAGTGAACGAAACCGCTCATAAACCGGCAGTATCGATTGAATCATGAGGATAGACAAGTGTTAAGTACCTGTCAAGTACCTGTCAAAAAATTAAATTTGGTTTAGAGATTTGGAGAAGAATATTGTTACTGGGACACACAATGGGCCTATCTGGCCTCAGTGTTTGCGGCTCGGCGTTCAGCCGGGCCCCCCAGAAAGAGGAAAAAAAAAATAAAAAATAGCAGCAGCTATAGGCTCTTACCTAATCAAAAAATGAGTAACGATTGAATCAAAGGAATTTCTTGTCAAGGTTTCGTATCAGTACCTTATTAAAAAAAACTGCAGACGATCGAAATATTTTTTCCAAAATAAAGTAGGTAATTAGATTCAGCGATATAACTGCTTAAATACAATTTGGCTTTCTTGGATCTAAGTGCAAATACGTTTATTGACAATAAAAGGAAATAGTTTTCGCGTTTCAAGTTAAATTTAACGCAAAACGCAAATAGAAACGCAGACTTCATGTTGATTGAACTTTCATCGGCTGCGGTAATCATACAGCACCTTGCGACATAATTCAACTGGTGGGAAGAGTGAAAATTGATTGTTTAAATACCTTAAATTGTTTAATCTTCGTAACTTTAATAAAAATGATTTAAATTAAAAATAAAGCAATTAATTCTATAATTTTAATATTGAATTTCTTCAGGAGTCAGACGCATAATTTCTTTCGTTCTTTCCCACAAAAGTCCTGGAAGTGCCGGATCTCTCACGGAACTATAAGGACATACTATCTTGCAGTCGGCAAAATGCTTGCCATTGTATTGCTCGATGCCCTTTGTGACTGCCGTGTAAATAGTTGTTTGGGCACCTTCCTCGCTGGTCTAAAATTGTAGCAAAGAGAAGAAAAATTTTCGAAATGTGTAGCAAAATTTTACTTTGAAAAAGGCGTTGATTATGCAACTTGCAACAATTTTGTGAAATCCTCGAAAATGTCTGAAAATCTCCGTTTTTACTGCTCCGGGGTGAAGAGAGTACGTTGTAACTCCAGTTCCTGTCAACCTCTTGGCTAGTTCTTTCGTGAAGAGAATATTACAAACTTTCGACGTGGAATAATTCGCACTTGTACTCTTGAATTCGTTTAAATTCTCCACATTAATTTTTTTAGATTTAGCCATTATCGAGGAAACGTTAACAACTCGACTGGGTGCTGATTTTTTCAAAAGATCAATCAACAAATTCGTTAAAAGGAAGCTGGAGAAATAGTTGATTTGCATCAATAACTGCAAACCGTCACGACTTTTCCGATCGCCGATTCCACCCGCACCTGCATTATTCACTAAAATATCCAAACGCTCCTCGTTCTCGTTGATTTTCTTCGCGAACTTCCTAACAGATTCTAACGATGACATATCGACGATTCCGACAACAACATTATTATTGTCTGTTTGTCTGATGATGCTGCAGCGGGCCATTTGGGCCTTTTCCTCGTTTCTACAGGCCAGAATCACTCGGGCTCCCCTTTTGGCAAAATCTAAAGCGGTCTCGTAGCCGATTCCTGAATTCCAAAATTAAGCCGAGAAGTTACCGGGAAGTTTCCAAAATTACCTGAATTGGCTCCAGTTACAATCGCCGTTTTTCCTACTAAACAAGTGGGACTTGTGCATCTTCCTGTGGTTAGTTTTGCGTAGATCTTGATTAGGAGTAAAATGAGCAAAATTGAGGCGAGAACGCAACTAAACAAACACGCCATTGTGGCTTAAACACAATGACTATGGTTCTTAAAATGAGTGGCGTGGCAATGTTAATGTTAATAGAAGTTGTTATTAAATTGCAAAGGTTCCGAAAGGTTCAAGTTGTATTGTTATCCGTAATCAAATCAATCAGCTGCTTATGATTTGCCTTGTAAATAATGGTAAATTGTTCGCATTGTTTAAACGAGGAACCAGCCGCTCTTTCTGAAACCGCCAAGAAGTGATTATTTTGGGAATGTTTACATCTTATTTTTTATTTTATGTAATTATAAAAATTGAGCATAGTGGTAAAAAAATTAGCAACTAAAATTAAGGTATTGGTAACTTTTTCCTAAGAAAACCATAATTAGCTTAGTCTAAATAAAAATGATTCAAATTAAAAATAAAGCGTTTCATTTTCTCCCTTCTTCTATAATTTCAATATTGAATTTCTTCAGAAGTGAGACGCATAATTTCCTTCGTCCTTTCCCACAAACGTCCTGGAAGTGCTGGATCTTTTACAGAACGATAAGGACATACTTTTTTGCAGTCAGCAAAATGCTCGCCACTGTATTGCTCGATGCCCTTTGTGACTGCCGTGTAAATAGTTGTTTGGGCGCCTTCCTTGCTAGTCTGGAATCATGGCAAAAAGAAGAAAAAGTTTCGAAATTTGTAGCAAAATTTTACTTTAAAGAAAACCTTGATTAAGAAATTTGCAGCAATTTTCTGGACCCCTCGAAAATGTCTGAAAATGTCCGTTTTCACTGTTCCGGGATGAAGCGAATACGTCGTAACTCCGGTACCTGCCAACCTTTTGGCTAGTTCTTTCGTGAAAAGAATATTACACACTTTTGACGTAAAATAATTCGCACTTATGCCCTCGAACTCGTTTAAATTCTCCAAATTAATTTTCTTACATCTACCCAGTATCGAGGAAACGTTAACAACTCGACTGGGTGCTGATTTCTTCAAAAGATCAATCAGCAAGTTCGTTAAAAGGAAGCTGGAGAAATAGTTGATTTGCATCAATAACTGCAAACCGTCACAACTTTTCCGATCACCGATTCCAAACGCTCCTGCATTATTCACCAAAATATCCAAACGTTCCTCATTTTCGCCGATTTCCTTCGCGAACTTCCTAACAGATTCTAACGATGACATATCGACGATTCCGACAACAACATTATTATTGTCTGTTTGTCTGATGATGCTGCAACGGGCCATTTGGGCCTTTTCCTTGTTTCTACAGGCCAAAATCACTCGGGCTCCCCTTTTGGCAAAATCTAAAGCGGTCTCATAGCCGATTCCTGAATTTCAAAATTAAGCCGAGAAGTTATCGGGAAGTTTCCAAAATTACCTGAATTGGCTCCAGTTACTATCGCCGTTTTTCCAACTAAACAAGTGGGACTTGTGCATCTTCCTGTGGTCAGTTTCAAGTAGATCTTGATTATGAGCAAAATGAGCGAAATTGAGGCGACGACGCAATAAAATGAACAGCACGCCATTGTGGCTTAAACACAATGACTGGTCTGGTCCTTAAAATGATGGCGTGCTTACATTAATGTTAATAAAAGTTATTATTAAATTTTGAAGGCTCCGAAAGGTTAAAGTTGTATTGTTTTCGGTAATCAAATGGTAAATGTTCGCATTGTTTAAATGAAGAACCAGTTTCTTTTCTAGAACCGCCAAGGAGTGATTACTTTGAGAATGGTTACATCTTATTTTTCTTTTATATGCGCCTCCACCATTTCGTACTGTCTGCTTGTATCTCTTTACGTAGTCATGCGAGTTTTTGCTACTCAGACGTCTTCTTAACTTGTCTTATTTGTTCCATCACTACGTAACTTAATTTAGGAAACAAATATAATGTACACCAAATTAAACTATACATCCCTTGCACTGTCCACCAGAAAATTTAATGAGCATCAAAAAATCTAAATAAAACCCAAATTATTATACATCAGAAAATGAGAACATCACCACTAAAATAACTATGCTGCGTATTGTTTTACCATTGCTTACATTTTAAATTCTATATGTCTATCAATTTTACTGAATGTACTAAATTGAGAACGCTCAAGTAACGCGTCCGTGCTGTACATAATAAATATTTGCGCTATCCATTTATATTTAGTAGTTCTCAAAAAAACTATTTGTGCGTCAAATAATTATTCTATTACTCCAAAAATAAAATATGCTTGCGCATCTCTCCTTGCCGCTTGCGCTTCCAGAAAAGAGGCACGCGAAAAAGTTTTGTACAAGGTCAGTTCAGGGCCCTGTAATTTTTTTTAAAAGCACGATTAGAAATTACTACTAAAAGAAGTTTTACGTTTTACATAATGCAAGCCAATTACAGCAAAGCATTTATATATTATGGAAATCAATATCTTTTTTTGTGCAAACCTCTTCTATTTTTACTCTTATTTTCCTTGCCCTAACACATCTACATCTATAATTTTGCATAAAATTATTTACCATTTGCACAACATTTCATTTCTTGTGTATTTTTGATCAACAAATAGTATTTTTAACTGCTAAATAATATAAGGCACTGTCAAAAATTAAATATCTGGGTATTATGTTAGAATTAAATGCGGAATAAAATTTGGTGAACATTTAGTATTTATGATCAACAGAAGTTATTTTAGCGAACAAAATATATAAGAGCCCAGCATTATGTCAATATTTAGTTGTCGCTTTAAAATTATGTATTTTCTTAACTTTGGTGAGCATTTAGTATTTTTGGGAAATAAAAGTATTTTTTTGTATGAAAATATTAGGTAAATTTGGTAGACTGTTAAATACGACCCCTTAATTTATAACAAACTATTTTAATTTTCCTAGAATTTTAAATAATTCCCCAAGAGTTGCTTTGTTCCAATTTTCGCTGCCCCGCTTTCAAAAGTTCGTTCTCCCCCGCACGCACCCCATCAAGTTAAGTAGGTACAATAATTGCGGCGATTATGCAACTTGCCGTTGCACCGGCACGAAGTCCTGAAGCAGCCCGTCCAAATGGATTTTCTTTCTGTTGCATACAACGCATTATGCCCTGGGGTGGCGTTAGAATGCTACATCACGGGGCAATTAAGGGCGCTATCTCCCGAATCCTCCATCCGTAGAAACCGCCCCATTAACCGCAAAAATTTTCATTTCGTACAATCGCACCGTTTACGGGACGAGGGACGAGATCCGGCGGATGATGTAGGGCCGTTTCCACCCCCGATCCGAGATTTGCCAAAGTGATGCCTTTAACGATGCCCCATGTGTTAAGGAGGTTGGCAGGATCAATCTATAATTCACCCCTTCATCTCGAAGCCGCAGGACTTGAATAATTAACAGCCCTCCGACCGCTTATTTTTGCTCGGCAAATTGGAAAATCCGGCGAGATGAAAGAGCAGTTTATTAAGATTAAAATTTTAAGCCGCCGCCAGAGCTCGCCTTAGTAGTGTTTGGCTAAGTCGAAAGTAACCATAAATAATTCAATTTCTTTCATTGAGTTGATGATTGTGAAAACTATCATCAGTCACTGACAACAATAATAATTTATTTTTTAACGTATCGATCGTTGTGTGAAAATTGTTTTCCATTTGTGAAATTCCACAGACACCTGTAATTAAATTCGAATCAGCACGAGCTTTGTTGGCGGCACGCATCAAAAGTGGTGAAGCTGAAAATATCGCACTTGATCATGTTCCGGATGTAAACCGGAACATCCGGTATGCTCGCAATATTCCGTTTTCATCCCCGACATTAATTCTCTTTCGGTATTGATTCCATCGTTGCCATCGCCGCCAGTAATCAGGATAATTGGCGTTTTTACGTTCTTGAGCCATAAACGAGCCCTCAAACCAAAATCGAGAGATAATTTTTTAAACCACCCCTCGTAACGACAGCTCTTCATCTATTTCGTCGCGACCATCAACCACAAATATCGCAATTTAATCGCCAGTTAACCCTGCAATTCGGAATTTTCATCGAGTCGCCTCGTGTAGGTACGGCCAATTATCCAGGATTTCACTCGAATTTCAAATCGTGACAGCGCCACAACCGGAAGAGAGTACAGTGGAAATTGCTACTGATGACTGACTGGATTCTTTGAATAACTGATGCGATGCGATTCAGTGACTGCGATTGTTGCTCAACGTTGACGTAATTAGTTGTTTTAAAGTGAAAAACCGTTGGTGGTTGATTCTTCCTATTTAGAGTAATTTAGGGCGATCACGCATTTAACTTTCTCTAAGCACCGATTACGGAATTATCGAACCGCCACACAAATAATTGAGATACGTACGAGATGAAGGAACCGCAAAAGTCCTTGTGGAAATTAATGGAAACTGCTTTAGACGAAATGAATTCTAGACTCGCAGTTGCGATATTACAGGATCATGTCGCGTTTATTAGACGTTTAAATGAAATTTCTTAACGTGGGAGCCGTCACGAGATGATTAATTTGTTATTGGACTTACGTGATAGATGTTTCCGGATTTCGAATAAAACTTGCGATAACGGGAAGAATCCTGTCATAAATAACCAATCCTAGTTCGGCAAAGCTTCGTCAAAGCTTAATAAAATAAATATCTGGAGAAGTACCTTTGTTTTGGTTTTAGGTTAAGAACCACTTTATAAAAAAGCCATTGGACATATTTATTCCTCATTATTACTATCCAGATTATTCAAAACAAATGGTGGAGGAGCCTGATCAAGATCATACATAAAAATTCATAAAAAATTAGCAACTAAAAGTAGGGAATTGGTGATTTTTTGCTAAAAAGACCATGATTAGCTCTTTTTAGAGAACTGAAAATTATTTTAGTGGAACATCTAGTTCAGAACCTATGATTTTTTTTATCTAGCCTCTATAAGACTAGAGCACAGTTATGGTTCTTAATCTCCATTTTCTTCACTACTCATTCATTACCTATTTTATTAACTTTGACACAAGTTTCTGAACCGTTTTTCGATGAAGCAAAGCTTTTGGAGATAAAAAAAATAATTTAGCAAAATTACAAAAATTCAGGGGTTCTAAACAATTTTTTATTCTTATCAAATTTTGCTGTCTTGGCCCCAATAGTTGCACTTTTCCAATTATTCTTGAACCTGGGGCGCCGTCAACCAGGAAGCGGTCCTTTCCCAAACCGGCCGTCGTTTCGTTGCGAAATCTCTCACACGTAAGTCAACAACGACACCTGCCACAAAATTGCTCTTCTCGCCAGCGCCAAATTAAATTTCCTGTTGAACTTTACGTAACGAACCGGAGAAACGCAGTCGTTCGATAATTCGTGTGTTTGTTTGTCGTTTTTTTGATTTTTCACGTGTTACATAAATTCGGTGGGACGCTCGTGTGGTTGTGGTACCGCTGGAACAGGTGGATGCGTCGTGCGTCGAAGAGAGAGGGAAACTGTACCTTTTTCTTTTATTCGGCTGCAGTGCCGTGGCAGGCCGGGATTTCGTGTTGACTCAACCTACAGTCGGTTGATCAACGGCGCGAGGTACAAACTGCAAACGCGAAGGCTCCGCCAAAACAAAACGACGCTCTCAAAACCGATTTTGACACGTGCCAGACAACTTTTAACCCACTGTGATTAGAAGGGAGAAATTGGGGTGGAATGTGGTGAAATGTGACGTCAGAACTGAGGATTTTAGAGACTTCAGAGACACTTGCCGGTAAGTCAAAAAAATTGCCAAGTCCGGACTTTTAACTATTTCAAAACAAAAATCTAAATGCTACGAGTTTGGGCCTTTTGACATATATATTTTTTTAATTGGCTGAATTGTTAAAAAAAAATTCAAAATCTAAATGTTACGAATTTGGGCCTTTAGAAACACAATTTTTTTTTGGTTGAATTGTTAAAAAAACTTTATTAAAAAATATTTTATCGTGGCGTTGTTTACCTTAATACCCAATTAAAGTTACGTGTTGACTTAATAACAAAAAATTAAAAATGTGACGCGACTAGGGCAATTATTGCTGATGAGGGCGAGCACTGTTTTCAAACAATTCAAAGAATATTAAATTTATAAAAAATGTTAAAATTTAAAATTATCTATTTTTGTTGCATTATAAGTGGTTTTCGGAATATGGCAATTAAATTGCAATTGTTAATCAATTTCCACTGATTTCTTTATTGGCATTTCCAAATATGTAGGTGCAAAGTAACTAAAGATTGCAAATTCGCTTCTGCAAAAAGAACGAAAATTACATCGTCGTTACATCGTAACAACATCAATTAATTCTCAATTTTTGCCAAAAAAAGAATTAAAATTTTAATATGAGGATATCGATAGGACAAAACAAAAACTATGTACAAAATTTTATTTAAAAAAGAGAGTTTCTAGGAAATAAAAAATACCGGGTTGCACATGAATAGTGGCGGTTCATGACCTATTCTACCATTTTTAATGTATTGCTGGTGACTAAAGCTTGGTGCTATTCTGCACAAATTTTATCGTTTTTCAGGTATGCAATAATTATGAAAAAAATATTTTATTTATTCTCACTAGCACAAATAAATAATGCAACGTTTTCTCCTCATATCGCTTATGGTCTTAATGATACTTAAAAATGTAACAGTTGGTCAAGTGATTCGCACAGATTTTAACAATTTCTTCGAAACATATGCGCAGCTATAAATTAACCATTCACATAAAATAAAATAACAACAACCTTTTCCTCACCCAACTAGGCAATAAATTCCTCACGACTCGACATCAATAATTAATAAATCATAAATCGTTTCGTCCATAACAGCAACGTAAATCCTTGTTCTCTTCTGCAGTTGACGCATAGGTATCTGCTCAGGGTGACCACAAATCATTTTTTACCTAAAATCAGATCCTGACTAATCGATAACTAACAAATTCTTTTGTTATTGATTTGTTGCCGTTATTCTTCGCATTTTCCGAAATTCTGATGCCCCATTGTGCCTTCCTCGGCGTGACATCGCCAAAACAATCGCGACAATTACCAGGATCTGAAAAGGAATTCCGCAAGGTAACGGGAGCCGTGACAAAAATAGACGAGTGGAGCTTAATGAAGCTTAGAGCTTAATCACAACCGACCCAAGTTGGATCACATCACCGCGCCAACGTGTTTACCGATGCTTGCAAAATATTATTAGAAAGTTATTGCGACAAATAAAAATCGCTTCTTTTCGGTTTAGAAGAGTGCAACTTTCATACGTGATGGATTTTATTGTGCTAACGTCCTCGAGTGTGAACGACGTTTGCCTCCGCTTCTGCAACGGATTCAGTTGACTATGCAGAAGACCAACGACACGTAATGGCGAGGACGGTGCCGGTATTTTTTTTTCGAGAAGGACGTTGCGACGAATTTCCCTGGACTTTACCTTCAAATTAAAATTAAGTTAGGGTCGTGCGTTTTGATTATTTTAATGACGCGAAAATGCCGGATTAAGGTAGTCTCTAATTAGAAAAGACATGGTCGTGGGACTCGAAAGTGAAAACGGTAATTACTGTAATTTTGGATGGGGGTGACGTCC
Organism: Schizotus pectinicornis; assembly: GCA_951805265.1. Classification (NCBI taxonomy): domain Eukaryota; kingdom Metazoa; phylum Arthropoda; class Insecta; order Coleoptera; family Pyrochroidae; genus Schizotus; species Schizotus pectinicornis. The sequence continues at coordinate 2,577,318 of OX638207.1, forward strand.
CCAATTTCGACATCAGCGGGTTTTTGAACGGGGTTATTAAAAAAATTAAAATAAAAAATAAAGAAAAATTTCCATATTCGGTGTCTTTGCGTTGAACAACTATTATTAAAGTGTAGGCATTTTATGTAATGCCTGAATCTAATAACGGTATTGGTAACAACAATGGTTTGAAATTTTTTGGAATTATGATTTCAGTTAATTTAATAATACCAAGAAATTCGTGCTTATACGCAGTCTCGCTAGTTCCAAAAAAATTCTTTACAGAACCCCGGACGTTGTTAACAAACATTTTAAATGGAATTTGCTAGTCACGCCATCTATTAATTCGCCGAACGGGGAGCTTTCATTAAGACTTGTGATATTATCAGGTATCATATCAATAAATTCTAGAATATTTAAATACATGAAGAATGCAACTTGTTGTTGCCTTAGAAAACTATAAACAACGTTTCAACAAAAAACGATGGAAATACCACAATTCTGAAATTTTAATCGACATGAAAGTTATCGATTGAGCTATGGGAGCGTTCCTTCATTTTTGTCATCTGCTGGCCACAAGAAATGCAACAAGTTTCAAAGTAATTTTATTATCATTTATATTTATGCAATTTCACATAGCACACATAATTTTTGTTTAAGAAAAAAATTGCCTTTGTCTAAATTTTTTTTAATAGTGTCTCTCTCCATTTGTCGTGTGTCTTGTTTATCGAAGATTTAGGTCAAAATTTCTTCGCATTTACTAAAATCCTTTGTCTTTTTACCATCGTAACCTGTGAGGAGTCTATTTCAATATTTAATTTATTGTACCGAGCAACGCTATGACGCCTTGTTTGTCTATCTATGCGCTAGCAATGCATCCATCATTTCACTGTGGTCCTTCTAACAATAATAAATGCCAACGCAGATTCGATGCTAATTATTTAGAAATTTGTGGTTTTCAGTGCATCTGACCTTTACATTCGAGAACAATAAGTCATTTAGAGTTTCGTGAGTAAATGAAAATTCTCAGACCCCTGGTCGCGAAGAACAACGAAAGCAGATTCTCCTGGGAAAATTCAAAAAATCTCTATTTTTGCAAAGTTTTTTCGAACAATCGAGAAAGTGGCAGTGGTCAATGTCAAACTTTTGATATTCAATGAAGGAAATAATTGAATAATATCTTGATTGAAATCATTCAGCCTTTGCTTATCCTTCACGCAATTTTCCAAGAACTTCCAACCAAACCGAGACAATCACTGACTAGTAATTTTTGCACCTTCAATAATTTCTTTTAAAACTCCACGTAAAAATTACGGTTTCCAAGTCATCTGTAAAAGTTTCAAGGCTCCGACTTTAATTCTTCGAGTAATCTTCTCAGCTATTTGAGGAATTTCGCAGATTCCGAGTCGCTCCGGCCCTGACCGCGATGCACTCGTTCCATTGTTCCCCAATGGCCATTCGACTGGCGTCGTGTAAAACTGCAGTCTTCATCAAAGGGAGTCTCCATGGCTACGACTTTGTTACCTATTCCGGCGGAAGAAGCGTTCGACCTCACCAGCACCTGGCTTTCAGTAACTAAAGCGTGAACATCGCCGATTTGACACGCATTTTTGGTAATCAACAACCCGAAAATAACTTTTCAACAAAAACACGAATAAACAGCAGCGCAAGGTCCGCGCCAACATTTTAATTGTTGCAAACATAATCGGCCATTGTTAAACAAATTTTTCGCAACGGCATCAATGAAATTTTCAGAACCACCGCAACCGGTCTATTTCGATGGTGGGGGTTGGAGGTTACACAAATTTTTTTCCAACCCATCAAAAAAATTTTTAGAACCACCGCAATAATTGGTCTATTACGATGAGGGAGTTTTGGAGAATTTTTTTCGCAACGCCGCCAATAATTTTTTTGGGGCCGACCCTGGACGAATTACGGCTGCACCTCGAATTGGTCGTTGTTCCTGGTTTCGGCCCACGGGCCGCGTTTTCCTATCGCCGGAGGTCGGCGACAATTTTCCGTTTTGTCGCCAATTATTTGGTCGAAGGCGAAAATCAGAGGTCGCGCAACTTCCGCTGCCGCCCAAGTGCCTTGCGGATGTTGAATACAAATTTGAAGATTCTCAATTAAATTTCGCCGAACTGGCCGAAAGGCGTGGGAGAAAAAAATTAAGAAGGTCAAAGTTAGTAATAGTTGCGGATTAGGGGTTAATTTGTTAGGAAGCTCTGCTTTAAAAATTTAGCCAAATCAAAGATAAAATTTGTTTTTTTACATTTGACGCCGCATTGCTCAGCATTAAAAACAAATTGTTGACAATTACTTATTTTCTAGTCTATGTTACCAAGGTTGCGATTGGTCAGGGTTGGCTAGTTCTGGCTTGTTTTTCTGTCGGGCAAGACTTGACCGCATCTCGAATTGCGCTATTTTCCGGTTGCAATGTGGAACGTTTCGGTGGCTGGAGAACAACCGGACAATGTTGTGCGTCTTACTTTGTCACCTTCATTGCGAGCTTGAAAATCGGCAGTAAAGTCCTTATTCCTCCGGAGCCCTCTCGGTGTTTACGATGGAAGACTCGCCCCCGGAAGCTGACGCCTAATTACCGAATCATGATGGTCTCGAAAGTTTCAAGATCTAATCTGTCGCGAAACGTAATTGCCAGAAGACAATTTCGCACTTGCCATCGTTTTGCCCCGATCTCGGCGCAATTTTTCGATTGTTGTCGAGCTAATTCACCCCCTGTTCCGGTCGTATTGTTTACGATTTCGCCCGGAATTGTGAAAGGTGCAGCAACGTGTTGCCAATTAGGAGACGGGTCGACCCGGAAAACCGACACCAATTATAACCTGGGGATTTGCAGGATGGAAATCTCGTTATCGTTTGTGTTTATTGTGTGCTCGATGCCATTAAACCGGGCTCAAATAATTGCGAAATGGGCCGGGGACGGGACGGGAACCGGGACAGCTTTCCTTCTAAGTCCAGCGCGCTACCAGTTTTTGCGGCAGCAGCAGATGCATCTTCGCAAATATTCACAGCGACCTTCGCCAGCCTCTCGGCGCAGCTCTGGTGAATCGCGAAGATTGACCAACCATTTTTGGACCGTTCTTCCCAAGCAGTTCTCCATTAAATAATTACGTTTAGAAGTTTTTAAAATTTTTAATCAGGTGAGGGAGTTTGGTGAAAACAATTTGTTGTGGGGTTTCCCCGTTTTGGTCGTTGCCGCATTGTGTTGTCGTCCTCGATCCAGGACGCGCTACCCCGGATCGTGTCAGACCGCGCTATCAAGGTTGCTTGGTACCGAAGGCTCCTGGCTCGTCACCGCCATCGACCGAGGAGGACTCCTCAATTAGCATGTCAAAGCTCGACGATGTTTCCGAGTTATGACTGGAATCGGGCTTTTCGCCCAAGCGTCGCGTCCTTATTCCAGACAACGTAAGCTCCGGTATTACCGAGATGGGGGCGTTGCGGTTGCCATTTAATTACGGCTAGGAGAAGTTCGGATTGTTATTCGACTATTTGTCAACATTAACGGCGGGTTAGGCGCTGCTTATTAATGGGGCGGCGACGAGAAATCGTCCGCTTATGACGTGTTCCATAACTAACTTCGATGGGGGGAAATTTATGAAAATGTTGAGGAGATGGAAAGGCGACCTGGTTTAGGGTTGGGTGTATTGATCTTTGATTTGGGAATCTTCGACTATTTCAACCCCTGCAATAAGAGCCGCGACGCGGCCCAAGATTCGATATTGATAATTAGGAAATTGCAGAACGTTGCTTTAGCAACTCGGAGTGGAGGGATCCAGGAAACTCAACTGGATAATAATTTAGGATCCTAAAACTAATTTTTCATTTTTGTCCTCAGTTCATGTCTACTCCAGTCAAACGTAAAAATAAAATTTAAAACTAAACGGATCCTTCGTTGAATTATTAGAACAATTGAAGACGTCTGAGTGAAAAACAAATTTCTAAAAAACATTCCTATTTATTGAAGTTTTTTAATTATCCGTTCTTCGCTCACTTCTTATGGATCTAATAAGTTTTTTCCGCTGTTTTTTGGTGTTGTCCTGGCGCCAGTTCGATGCTGGCGCGTTCTATAACTGAAGCGAATTCGGATTTAAATGTCGATCGCAAAACTTTGTAGAGTCGTTGAACCAAGAATAAGAATCGATAGTAGCAACTACGTTGATTGAACGAAATTCCAATTAAGTCCGCACTTGAAATATTATTATGTCACGGGTCGTATTTAACAGTCTACCAAATTTACCCAATATTTTTATACAAAAAAATTCTTTCATTTCCCAAAAATACTAAATGCTCACCAAAATTAAGAAAATACATAATCTTAAAGCGACAACCAAATATTGACATAATGCTGGCCTCTTATATATTTTGTTCGTCAAAATAACTTTTGTTGACCATAAATACTAAATGTTCACCAAATTTTATTCCGCATTTAATACATTTAATACCCAGATATTTAATTTTCGACAGTGTCTTATATTATTTAGCAGTTAAAAATACTATTTGTTGATCACAAATACACAAGCAATGAAATGTTGTGCAAATGGTAAATAATTTTATGCAAAATTATAGATGTAGATGTGCTACGGCAAGGAAAATAAGAGTAAAAATAGAAGTGGTTTGCTCAAAAAAAGATATTGATTTCCGTAATATATAAATGCTTTGCTGTAATTGGCTTGCATTATGTAAAACGTACAACTTCTTTTAGTGGTAATTTCTAATCGTGCTTTAAAAAAAAATTACAGGGCCCTGAACTGACCTTGTACAAAACTTTTTTCGCGTGCCTCTTGTCTGGAAGCGCAAGCGGCAAGGAGAGATGCGCGAGCATATTTCATTTTTGGAGTAATAGAATAATTATTTGACGCACAAATAGTTTTTTTGAGAAACACTAAATATAAATGGATAGCGCGAATATTTATTAAGTACAGCACGGACGCGTAACTTGAGCGTTCTAAATTTGGTGAACATCTAGTAAAATTGATAGACATATAGAATTTAAAATGTAAGCAATGGTAAAACAATACGCAGCATAGTTATTTTAGTGGTGATGTTCTCATTTTCTGATGTATAATAATTTGGGTTTTATTTAGATTTTTTGATGCTCATTAAATTTTCTGGTGGACAGTGCAAGGGATGTGTTGTTTAATTTGCTGTACATTATATTTGTTCTCTTATGTCACGACGATTACGGGTATTTGAGGACCTTGGTTGTTCATTCGAACGGAATCATCGAGAAGGTTTGCTATTTTGGGAACTTTTAAAGATATTTGGACAATCACCTGGCCCATGGGCTTTCATTTGCAAACATTCTTAGAAAATAACTTTTATTAAGACAGCTCTACAAGTGATTCTTGTTACTGGTGAGGCGACGTCAAAGGAGGAAGTTACGAGAAATAACCTTGCGCAGCACAGACGAAGAAGATCAAACAAACTGGAAATAGGGACGGCACGTTCCAAAAAGTTGCGACAAGCGTTGCATTAACGCACGAGCGCCCTTTTGACGCCGAAAAAGTTCACTTACCGCCCTGCCAACTCCGATTCCATTTCAGTTCACTGTTGGACAAACGCCGAGAAATATTTAATTAATTCCGACGTGGTGAGCTTTTTATTGTAGCCAAAAAGTACAACGGAAAAAGTTGCCCGTTAATGGATGATGACCGCGTTGTTTTAGGGCGAACGGAACCGTTTCGTTCTGGTTAGCAAAGAGGAAACGCAAATCTGATTTTGATGAATGATCCCGACGGAAAACCCATCCGGAACGTCGCCGTAATTTCGCTTTTATTCCCGGCATCGGACGTCGCACCGAAAATCCACAAACGGAGATTTTGGGGGGCGAGTCGGTAAATTGGGGCGCCAAAACCAGAAAAAAGAACGTAACAAACCGCGGACGGTTACGTCACAACCGGTCATTTCGGGGGGCGAAATCGATGCAAGTGGCGACCCCTGCTTGGGATGGTCGTACCTGCTTCGGATTCCTCGTGTTGCCCAGATACAAAAAACAACGGGAACAAATATAATGTACACCAAATTAAACCATACATCCCTTGCACTGTCCATCAGAAAATTTAATGAGCATCAGAAAATCTAAATGAAACCCAAATTATTATACATCAGAAAATGAGGACATCACCACTAAAATAACTATGGTGCGTATTGTTTTACCATTGCTTACATTTTAAATTCTATATGTCTATCAATTTTACTAAATGTTCACCAAATTTAGAACGCTCAAGTGACGCGTCCGTGCTGTACATAATAAATATTCGCGCTATTCATTTATATTTAGTGTTTCCCAAAAAAACTATTTGTGCGTCAAATAATTATTCTGTTACTCCAAAAATTAAATATGCTCGCGCATCTCCTCTTGCCGCTTGCGCTTCCAGACAAGAGGCACGCGAAAAAAGTTTTATACAAGGTCAGTTCAGGACCCTGTAATTTTTTTTTTAAAGCACGATTTGAAATTACCACTAAAAGAAGTTTTACGTTTTACATAATGCAAGCCAATTACAGCAAAGCATTTATATATTACGGAAATCAAAATCTTTTTTTGTGCAAACCACTTCTATTTTTACTCTTATTTTCCTTGCCCTAGCACATCTACATCTATAATTTTGCATAAAATTATTTACCATTTGCACAACATTTTATTGCTTGTGTATTTTTGATCAACAAATAGTATTTTTAACTGCTAAATAATATAAAACACTGTCGAAAATTAAATCTCTGGGTATTATGTTAGAATTAAATGCGGAATAAAATTTGGTGAACATTTAGTATTTATGGCCAGCATTATGTCAATATTTGGTTGTCGCTGTGAGATTATGTATTTTCTTAATTTTGGTGAGCATTTAGTATTTTTGGGAAATAAAAGTATTTTCTTGTATGAAAATATTGGGTAAATTTGGGAGACTGTTAAATACGACCCAAAAACAACGCACGGCTTTACGTGGATGATGGCTTTCGGCGAAGGAACCTTGTAATAAATTCTTCCCTTGTTTGATGCGGGGTTTTTATTATGGATTGAATTTAGTTCTGGTCCGCTTCGGCGGTTCATGAAATATTATGTTTGTCGAACGTGAGGCCGGCATGTAAGTACTTGGACGTGCAACGAATCGAGAAACGAGCTCTCAACCTCTTCTGCATGCATCGAAAATCTGAATCGCCACTTAGGACTTAATTACGTGGTAACGCTACAAGAATTTCCAAGGATTCCAGCAACATACTGATGCTAATTGGCAAACGGATTCTGACAACGAGCAAAGTTATTGCCTTCGACCTCCGACATTAAATCTTTGATAATTTTATGCAATTTTTAAGAGCCGGGGAAGAAGAAAGGAAATTTCTGGAACTCGGCTGACGTTAGAAATGGCGGAGGCGCTGGGTGAATTCGAGGAAATCCGACTATTGTCCGCACCACAGCACGATTCCCACAAAAACAGTGTCAATTAGCTTTTAGACCCTTTTTAATTGCTTCCACTAATTTATCATCGTTTTGCAATTATTGTAAAGAAGATTAATTGCCCCGACTTGCGGCCAACTCTTTTGGTAATTAGCACAAGTCAAATTTGCATTCAGCGCAGGAATTTCGAAACCAACACCGAACTTTCCGTCAACAAAGTTCTTTGGTTAACTGAAAAATTTCATTGGACAACACGATTAAAACTTTTTCTTATTACGTCGAATCCGCAAAGGATCCAATCCAATTTGTCCAGTGCTCAGTTTCAAAATAAAACATTAATCCCCCCCCCCCTCAAATAAAAACAATTACTCGAAGAGCAAAAACGGAATTATTTACGGTTGTCTCTCGTCTCTTTCCGCTTCATTAAAATCTTCCGAAAGAACTAGCAATCCTCGTTACGTCTCTCAAGTCAAAAGAAATATACGAAACAGGAAAAGTTCTCGCACCTGTTAAGTTTGCCGAGCCTCTCCGGAGTTTCGTCAGCTCTTCTCGAGTGAAAAAGCAAAAAGCTCCATTATCTTTTATTAGGGTGCGAAGTGCGATAGCGCTTCGCAAGTAATAATGGCGGCGAAGTAGTCAAAAGTGGAACTTTATTGATATTGGCAAACGCTTTCTTTTACTCGCGCATACTTTGGGCGTTACGGCCAAAAGCAAATTACCTCGACAAGTCACGTCAATTGTAAATGTTTTATTGTCAATTGCAACGGGTAATTTAACGAACTATCTTTGGTAATAACGGCTTGAAGCGCGAGATGTTAGTTTCAAGTTTCTGAATTTCAGCGTTACAGGTTGAGTATTTCATCCAATTGATGACGTCCATCCCGGAGGCTAAAGTTGGTTATTTACTATCCGTCCATAAATCCCGCACCTTTATATCAGTACTGGGTCGCATCCGGCCAATTTTACATCCGGCTCGCCATAAATAACGACGCACTTGCACCACACGTAACGAAATCGAAATTCGGCGCCAACTCCAGCAAATTCCTCTTCGCAACTGCGATTATCTCCAATTCGCACGCTTCGTCCAACCGACAAATTCCTGCGATAAATCCGCAAAACACGTCTCGGATCCAGTTCAACGTTCGATAATTGCAGCCTCATTATGACAAAGTTAACTGTAACGTTCCGGATAATTGAACCGCCATCATCTCCCGAAACTTGCAACGGTGACGTAACAAGAAAAACCGGAGATGATCAGGCGAGACGGCGACGAGCTTTCGAAGCTCGCTGCCGAGAGTTGCGAGTTGCTCAAAAATGCGGCTTTCGTAATTAGTTGCGAGGATCGAGATTTATGGAGCGATAACGCGGGATTGTGGATGATTCGTCTGAAATGTTGAGAGGAATTATTGCAAGTTGGAGCGCCACTTACAAATGTTTTTCGACGGAAGGTTGCACTCAACGTGATTAGACGTCGTTACAACGTTGCGACCTGTCATTATAAAATTGTTGGTAATTACCGGACGAGTACATCGGTTAAGAAACTTGGTCTGTTGTAATTAAATGTTGTTATGCCACTAATAGATCTTGAGTAATTAAATTTAAACGTTTTGCAAGTACTTAATGATATAAAAATGTTGTGGTTTATTGGCTGCTGCGGACGGTGAACCGACGTCATGGACTCAGTCCCTCTTGAACGGTGAGCGTCGGATTCGCCAAAAATGAAAATTCATTGATTTATTCTAATTACGTGGTTACGATCACGATAACGAAAATCGTGATGCCATAAAGTTAATAATTGCAAACTTTGCGAAATAAATAGTTATTGATGTTTTCTATTTTTTTCAGATTTAATCACGATGTCCACAATGGCGCTTTTGCCTCTGCTGCCATGGTGCTTCTTATTGCATCTTCAAACACACGTTCAAGCTGGTGAGTACGTCCATGTAAATAAATACTCCCCGTAAATCCTAACACTTGTACACCATAAATTCTCAGCGGTTTACTTCTCGGGGTAGAAAAAAAAAAGTCGAAAATATTGAAATTTCTCACATCGATTCTATGACTTAATCTAGTAGATTTTGAACCGCTTAGCACGAATCTGGCCGTAGTTTCCCTGTACAAGTCGTACTTTTTAAGATATAACCATTTGAATGTTTCAATTCAAAATTTTCGTTAAAATCGACCTAAATTGTAAATTTCAACTTCTTTATTATTAGATTAGAATTTTCGTTCATATAGCATTCGATAGATTTTGTGCAAAGGAGAAATTTGATGTATCTGGATTTAATATAAGTGACTCGGTTTAAAAGTTGCAAGAGTTTGAAAATTGAAAGAAAAGGAAAGTTAGTGGTTTCTCTAATTTTATAAAAAAATTATTTATTCTAGCATCGAATTGATTACAGATTTGAGTTTAGGAAGGTCGATTACATAAGATAACGTTCAATCCCACCCATTGGGAAGAACGATGTCGATTTTAGGAATTTTTCGAATTTCTATCGATTAGGGTAGAAAAAAAAAGTCGAAAATATTGAAATTTTTTACATCGATTTTATGACTGAATCTGGTAGAGTTCGAACCGCTTAACACGAATCTGGCCGTAGTTTCCCTGTACAAGTCGTACTTTTTAAGATATGGCCATTTGAATGCTTCAATTCAAAATTTTCGTCAAAATCGACCTAAATTGCAAATTTCAACTTCTTTATTATTAGACTTAGGATTTTGGTTTCTATAACGTTCGATAGCTTTTGTGAAATGAAGAAATATGATGTATCTCGATTTAATATAAGTGTCTCCGTTCAAAAGTTGCAAGAGTTTGAAAATTGAAGGAAAACAAAAGTTAGTAGTTTCTCTAATTTTATAAGAAATTTATTTATTCTAGCGTCGAATTGATTACGGATTTGAATTCAGGAAAGCCGATTACATAAGAAAACGCTTATTTTCAGCTTTTAGGGGCAACGATGTCGATTTTAGGAGTTTTTCGAATTTCTATCGATTGGGGTCGGAAAAAAAAGTCGAAAATATTGAATTTTTTTATCGATTTTATGACTGAATCTGGTAGAGTTCGAACCGCTTAACACGAATCTGGCCGTAGTTTCCCTGTACAAGTTGTACTTTTTAAGATATGACCATTTGAATGTTTTAATTCAAAATTTTCGTCAAAATCGACCTAAATTGCAAATTTCAACTTCTTTATTATTAGACTTAGGATTTTTGTTCATATAGCATTCGATAGCTTCTGTGAAATGGAGAAATTTGATGTATCTGGATTTGATATAAGTGTCTCCGTTCAAAAAGTTTGAAAATTGAAAGAAAACAAAAGTTAGTGGTTTCTCTAATTTTATAAGAAATCTATTTATTCTAGTGTCGAATTGATTATAGATTTGAGTTTAGGAACGTCGATTTCATTAAAAAACGTCAATTTTCAACCGTTGGGTGTAATGATGTCGATTTTAGAAATTTTTCGAATTTCTATCGATTGAGGTAGAACGAGGGTAAACCTTTACCTAATATTTGTACACCATAAATCTTTTTCAAGCGATAAATCCCATTAAATCTTCCAAAAATCTCTTTACCTTCCATAAATCCTTGTACATTCCGTTAAATCCTAATTCATCCCAGAAAATCCTTATAAATCCCAGTAAATCCCTATACATCTAAGTAAAGTCTCCTATACTAAAATAGATCCTTGGAAGCTCAGTAGAAAATTTTGCCTAAAGTAATCAATAATTTCCCCCTGAACTGTCATATTAAGTTTGCATTGAATTTAATAAACCGCGTTTAACAATCTTTTAACCTCCCAACGCGATGATAAAATTTCCTAAACTCTTATCCCGTCGCACATAACCCCAAGTTACAAGTACAGTACGTCGTTAATCCGACGTGTTCATGCAAAACTTGCGGATATCCGCTGCATAAATCCGCAGTTAAAACTCTTTTCCCTCTGCACTAGCTCGGATCCGCAATCCTAATGCACTGACCTGCAACAACTCCACGTTTTCGCTCGTAAAACTCCATCTCTTCTATCATCTCGTTGCCGATGCGAAATGCGCTATAAAATCCACCACAGTGGTTGGTACCTACCTGGAAAGCCTGCAACGAAAAAAAGAGATCGTTATTTCCGACCATCCCTTCCCCATCTCCCCCAACCGAAATAATAAAGTTTCCAGTAAACACGTGAAAGAAAACTTTGGTCATATCGAGCGGTTTGCCTCTTTGAAACTTGTTAGGCAGCAACGAAACTCCGAAGAGGGTCATTTTTCACGGGAAACTCTCCGAATGAATTTGACCAATAAAGGTTATGAATCGGACCAAACTTTTTATTGCAGCCAGAACTGTATGCCGCAGTTCGATAAAAGGGGAGAGGAAATTAAAATCGTACTTGTTTGATGGTTTGAGACGCGAGTGTTTCACCTCCTTAGGCGTCAAGACTAAAGTTTGGTTATTGCTGATTTTTCTCCAATTTCTTTCAATATTATCATTTATTGCAAAATATTCATAAATTTCTTCATTAATTTACTCCTACTTTTAAATTATTTTTTTTTAATAATCTAGAAGGTTAGAGACATTAGAGAGACTTGAAAAATTTCGAAAAATCTGGCAACATAGAAACTCGTTTGGAACCAAAGAACGAAATTAAAGGCTATCAACTTTTCTTTAGTATCCACGTCACAAGAACATTTTTAGCCACTTCTTCGTCAAACACAGCTTTTTCCTCTACTGACGATTTATCCAAGTAAATTTCCGGGTCATGGGGTAAATTTCCAGGTCTCCGGCTGTTGACGAACTCCGGCTGTATACCGGAGCAAACAAGAATATTTTCCGGGTGGGTGGTGATCCGAAATTGGTTTCTAATTGTCAGGGATCGATAGTCGCCAGGCCCATCACTCATTTTGTCACCGACACTGCAGCCACAAATTGCTTCTACCGAATCAAACTTCTTGTAAATTAGGCCTGATCGATACCGCCACTCTTGCTTTGTCAAAGTTCGTGATAAGTTTGTCCAAAGTTTAAGCAGCCACCGTCGCCTTAATTAGGAAAAACAAACCCGCACAAGCCCGAGACTTTCCCAGTCGTTACGACTCGCAATTAAAAGACATTAAAACAACAATTATTGGGTCGACACTTGAGCAGTTCCAATGGTGATGATTGGAGCTAAGCGCACAAAATTACGGAAACAGAAGTTCCTCTTCTGGAATTTCTTCCTTTCTCAATTTTTTTCTAAACTTTTAGTTCCCATTACTACTTGTCTGCATTCACGTTTAGGCGAAGAGTTTCCGACTCCGACGGTTATGAGAGCAACTGGTTGGAGTTGGTCGGGAAATCGCCATAATCGATGGTGTAGGTAGAAAGTGCCATCGTGGTAATTTTATTAAATGCAAAACGAGTATCGATTTTTCCCATGGCTGAAAAGCTGGCGCTAACCGATCAGTTACGGTTGGTTAACCGACCGAACATCCGACTGGCAATGCAGAACTACAGTAGATGTGTTTTAACAAAATATGTGGTTAAAACGACTCAGAAGTCGGCAGTCCATTACGTAAACTCTAATTAAATCAAACCAATTGGATCACCATTAATTGCCAACTCGCCGTAAAAAATAATAGTTACCAATCAATTATGCAGTCATCACTAACCAATTATGAAACAATTACCCAGCCGGTTGTCGATCCTCTCAATCAAACACAAAGCGTTACATCACGTTATCAACTTTCAATAAAGGAAGCGTAACGCGATTCTTGCACAACTGGAAGGGACCCCCGGGTACCGATAAATATGTATGAATGTATTTTTTTTGAGAACTGCAACACAATTGCAATTATTGCTTTCACGCGATGAAACTAAAAAAAGATTAACGCCGAGTGAATGTTACGTAAATTTATATGTAACTTTCTCCGGCGATGCAGTTATGTAACTGCATCGTTTTGTGGGATCTGGGCAACTTGTGTTAATTGGAAAACGATCTGATAAAAGGCCTGACCCTGATGCGGATGACCGTTTCGTTATTCGAAACGCGTGCCCGACTATTTCCATTGAAGTTCGGCACCTTGGACGATGCAAAACGTCACCGAACAATGGCAATTACAACAATAAAACTCTCTAACACGTCGTTACGTCACACAGACGTACGTTAATTGGGCGGTTGGTCAACAATTAAAGATAACACTATTTTCTCAGGTGGATGCAGAGGCTTATTACCACTTCGCGTAATTGCGGACACTCAATTAGGCAATTCTCAAAAATAAATAAACAGCAAACTTTGTTACGAAAGAAATTTTTTGGAGGGCGAAATGTTGACTTTTGGTGGGCAAAATGTTAAACTTTTTAGTGGACGGAATGTTTCGTGCCAGATAGCTTTCGTTTCAATATGCGAGGGTTGCGAACCGGTAAGTTGGGTGGTCAGGAGCCCGAAGCTGGTTACAACAGACGTGAAAACGGAAATAAAAGTTAGTGTTAAAAAAAATTCTGACGCTTCCAGTAAGGACGAGAAAGTGCGTCCTCGTCCGTTACGCGAACGGGAAATGTCATGTGAATACTAGGGAACTTTTTAGGACCGCTAGACGTTAACTTGTCGGTAAACAAGCCGTAGTAACTATGTTTGGCGGTAAAATAAATTAATAACTTTGGAAAGGTCAGTCAACACTTGTTTATAATCAGCTGTAAATGTTTACAATAATTTAAAAGCGGATCTGATCATGAATGCGAGTTTTGCTAGCAAAACGAGATTCAAGGACTTGGGTCGGAATTTTGACGAAATTAGCGAGTTTGGCCCATATCGAGGGGACAGTAGCGAGTTTTAACGGCCGCCATCAACGAGAACGACCATCATAAACAAAACGGAATAAACGTCCGATCAAAGCAAAAGTTCTTGACATTCCCGGTTCGAGGAGCAAGCTCGAATATTAATTAAATTTATACGAGAAAATTTATGTTGACTGAATCTAATGAAAAACGAGGATAAGTCGCGACCATTAAACGAAAACGCCAATATGCCGGACCGTTACGGCCATAAACCCGCGGCCAGGACCGTAACGTCGTTTTCGGCCCTTAAATCCGTAACTATTAGAAAAAAATCTTCCCGTAGTAATTTAATTTCTCCAAAAACTTTTTTTTTCCAACTATAACGTTATTGTTAAATTTCTCCCGGAATTTCTGCGAAACTGTTTTCTCTTCGCTTATCCGCTTCCGTTTCGGTCGAGGAACGCGATTCTCGGACGCCCCTGGATCCGCGCCCAAATAACCGGAAGGGAAATCGCCGAATCGAATGTTCCGGTGTTGAAGCCGGAATTTATACGTCTGCCCCGGAGTTCGGTTCGATATACAATAAACTTTTGTAATTGTTTCAGGACCGATGGCGGTGCGATCGAGTCGATGGGTCCGGGAGGTCTATCCGGAAATTGAACCTGTGGAGGACAAAAGTCAGACGCAAGGTAAAGCGCAAATAGAAAACGTGGGATCGATTCGGGGAATTATTAAGATGGGAAGAGCAATCTGTAACTTTCGCGCGTCATTGCTCGATTGAAATTGGGAATTATCGGCAGGTGGCGACAGAGGTTACCCGGATTATTGGAAGATGAAGTTGTGTCGTCGAGATGACCTGCAATTTTACGCTTTTTGGCAGTCGATCAAATTTGAAAAAATAATTTTGTTGGCGGAATTAAGCGTGTGGGGCCCCGAATGGTGGAGGCGCCGGGTAAAATTTAAATAAAATTTTCACAAAGAGGCCACGTTTCTTTGAAAATCAATAAACGATAATATTTAAATGTTTAAACAAATTAAAATTTATGTATTAAAATTCTTACTAAAGTGGATTTTAAAATATTTTTTACTTTATCAGATTTTAATTTTTGTTTTGGCAAACACCCTCTGATTGCCGGGTCCGCTGATTCACTTTTACTTTCGCCGGCCGACCGTTGCAACAGCGAGGAAGACCCGGACCTTATCGCATCACACTTCTCGTTTCCTGAAGCGAAAACCATCTCGCAACAATTCGTCCGATGTTATTCAGCAAAATTTTCTCGATAGACTCGACCACATTTTTGGGTCGAGTCTGCATACAAATTGGCATTTTGAAACAGCGAAGCGTCGAACCGTGATGGCGAAACACCATCACCACTACAAAGCACACAAACATTCATTACCATTTTAAAGACTTTGCCTCAACTAATTACGTTTTGTTTTTCTTTGATCAGCATGCATCGTCGGAGATGTCGTGTATGGAATCGACGAGGCCGTGCCCGCAGAGGAACCCTGTCTGAAGTGCACGTGCCAAATTTCGGGGGTGGCCTGCGAGACGATACAGTGCGGCAAGAGTCCCGGATGCAAGGCGGTGCACATGCCCAACAAGTGCTGCCCGGAGTATCAGTGCGGTACGTCCACCAGATTCCCAAAAACCTTTTTGCACGTTTCAAAGTAATGCTGCCAATTTTAAATTTCCAGAAAAATTTTAAGGGCGAAAAAAAAAATTACTAGAAAGGTACGCAAATTGGTGGAGGCCCGAGAAAACTTTATGTTGATATTTTGTATTTATTAAAGTCGAAGAAGCGCTTTATTTTATTTATTTTTAGTTATGTTTGTAGCAGCGAAATGGAGGAAAAGAGGATATGAGAAGTTCAATCAATTTTTTGCGCATCGGCCAGTTAATAAAGTATTTATCCAGGAAAGTTCTAAAAGCTCGACCTAAAAATAAAGAAGCCTAGATTGCAGTAAGTCCTCGGGGTGAATTTGCAGCAAAAATCAGGGCAACCAACTGGAAGAAATTGAATATTCATATTTAAAATCCCACGATATACTTTCCAACCCTGGCGTCACGTCGTTTCCCCCATTATATGCAAACTTCGCCCGCCCTTAATTACGTATATAAAATGACGCAAAAACGTCGCCTCATTCAAGATTAAAACGTAATTTCGACATTAACTTAACCGCAAAGCAATCAAACTTATCGTGGGTTTAGTTATCGTTTAAATAGTTGCTAATCGGCGCATAAGTTTTCAGGAGAACGTCTGATTCATTTAATAGATAAAGCGAGCCGACGAACATTATTGTGGTGTAACTCTTTTAATTGTTGTAATTAAAGAAATGATTGAATAATTAATGTATTGTTGCAGAGTGCGAACACGAAAGCAAAATTTACGCGAACGGGGAACGAATCGAGAGTCCCCCGGGAACCGACGCCTGCAAGGTCTGCTACTGCAGGGGAGGACAGGTGCAATGTGGGGAGATCTCCTGCTACGTAAGGACGGACTGCGAACCCAAACGGGACCCGGGCCAGTGCTGCCCCAAGTACGACCATTGCCCCCCGATAGGTAATCCCCCTTTTATTCAACATCAACTTGCCATTAAGTTATTAGCAATAAAAAAAACTTCTTAATTTTAATTTAATTAGCTGTAGTTAAACTATTATTAAATTTTTTTAATAGGTAATTCCCCCTTTATTTAACATCAACTTGCCTAAAGTTATTAGCAATAAAAAAAAACTTCTTAATTTTAGTTTAATTAGCTGTAGTTAAAGTATTATTAAATTTTTTTATGAACATTTGGAAAGATGAAGAGTTACCAAACTAATCCTTGGAGAATTTTCAGATCGTCAGGTCATCAAACCGTCTTTCACCTTCGATGCCTCCCTCCCTGACATCAATACCGAAAATCTCGAGCTTTGGCCGATAACTCGACTTCTGCAGAACGGTTCTGAAGACGACAGCACAACTGCCTACGGCACCCAGGATTCCAACAAAATCCTCGACAGCACCCCGGAAAAAGAAAGCGCAACCGAAATCATCCCCAAACCAACAAACCTGGAACATAAGATCACCATTCACGAAATTATCCCGGCGATCAAGGAAATTCCAATTACAGCCCCAGCAAAATCCGAAGAGTCCGACAACGATTTGCTGGTAATAGACTCAGAACCGGATTCCAGCGAAATTTCCGAAGTGTTCCAACAACCACCTCCCGTCCTTAAAATCGGCGATAAACTTCTATTCTTGAAACAAGGGTCTGAAAGTGACGCAAGCACCCCAGCTTCAGTTATAACGATAGTGGGGGCCGAAGGGCTGCAACGTGGTTGGATCGAAGACAGTGCAGAATTGCACGAACACTCCCTTTTCAACAACTCCAACGATTTGGAACTGAAAACATCAGAATCCACCCACATACTGTCGTTACTGAAAAAGAAACCAACAGCAGCTACGACAACAACCGAAGCTCCCTCAACTACCACTGAAGTTGTTAACTTGACAACTACAAGTGTCGTTGACGAGAATTCAACCCTCGAAACTACAAATGTCGACGTTACAACCAACTCCAACAGCAGTGAAGATGGTTTCGTTAACGTCACAACTGAAGTTTCACCTTCTAGCAACGTAACAGCTGAAGTTTTACCTTCTAGCAACGTAGCAGCTGAAGTTTTGCCTTCTAGCAACGTAACAGAAGAAGTTTTGCCTTCTAGCAACGTAACAGAAGAAGATTTGAGGCAAATTGAAGAAAATCCGGCATATCCCCCAATTCCAGACGTAATGCTTTCGGAGCACGTCGAGGCGGTAGCGCCAGAAAAAAACGAAACTTTCTCCAAAATTCTCCCTGAAGTTCTGGAAATTAGAAACAACAAAACTATCCCGGGAAACACGACGAATGGTGAATGGTTGAAGAATGAAGAGGATTCTTTGGTTAACACGCGGGCGGCTCTGCCTGAAGCAATCCTGAAAGAAACTGCTCCCAGTGACTTAGAAACGACAACTGAAGTCGCAACTGAAACCACGGAAATTTCGTCAACTGACTACGGGAGATCTGTGGAAACTATCGAAGAGACAGGTGAGGAAAGTGGGGAAGCTACAACCTCCAAAGATCACGCGTCATTGTTATCGAACGAAAATGCAAGTGTTGAAGTTGCCCTCGATGACGAAACTACCGATATGTTGGCTGAAACCGAAGCGCCCCTAACTAGTTTGAAAATTGATGATGTCGAAGTTATCAAGAGGGTTAAAATCGAAACAACCACCAACCCCATGGAGAAGGACGTGGAAATGGTCGACGTTGACGCCATCAATAACTCGACCACAACTGAAGCTCCTGAAAAATTGTTGGAACTTCGCCCCAAAGTTATCGGCAAAAGAGAAAACTCCCCGAACGACGAAGCCGACGAAGTTTTCAGACAACTGAATTTCGAACTGAACGCGGACAGTACCGAGAGAAGCGTCAACGACGAAGAGGACGAGAAAGAATCCGACGCCATCTTCAAGGAGTTGCTGGAAGAAACCAGCACTCCGAAAACAACGAAAAAACCAAGAACGAAAGAGGAAGAAACTTTGCAGAAAGTCAGCGATGCCATTGCCAAACTCACGTTGAGAGGCGGGAAGAATTCTTTGGACGGCAACGTTTTGGGGGTAATTTCGAATTTTTTCACCTCCCAATTTCGCGGATACAAGAAATAAACGATGATGAGTGAAGAAACTTGTTGTGAATTTCGCGGTTGAACTTTTTACGTGTTTCGCAACTAGTGCTGTAAATGTTTTAAAAATTAGGATTCATAGGCGTAATAACATTCCATCATTGTAGAACGTTAATTTATTTATTTCTAATCTGACGGGGTTGTTGCGATGAGGAGGACGGCGCAATGCCGTCGACGATGAGACGATCATTATTTATCATGTTGCTAGTTGATTATTTATGTAATTCTATGTAACAAGAAATATAACTGAACTAATACAGAAATGTTGAGTCTTCTTGCGGAAGAAGCGCTTAAGTTATTAGCTTAGCCAGATGGCAGAGCGGGTGAAAAGTGAGAGCCTTTTTCAATTTTGAAGAAGTATTGTTAAAGCGTTGCGCAAGATTAAATCACAAGGAAACGCATGAGGTGAGAAAGCAGACATTTCTTGGAAATCCAGCAACATTGAGGTTTATTACCGGAATCAGGCTTGCAGCAATTATGTTGCGGCACCTTTTGGCTCTAAAGTATTCTTAAAATTGCTCAGCATCTGAAATCTTGAACAGATTTTCTCCAAATTATGTACCTCAACACCCAGAACTTGAAACGCTTTTTACATTCAATTCATTGAATTAACCATCAATAATTAAAGAGATAATGTTATGTCGGTGTCATCCCGCTTTGCATTTCCCTAAGAGAGCACAACCAACAATTATTTGCATTTCATTTCAATGTACCTACTAATCATAAGTTAATTGTTTAATTGATTTCTCTTCGCGACTTAAGGACATTAGACATGTAGATGCAGTTACTTAAACGGTGGAATACTGGAAAGCTGGCCACGTTTCTAAATAGTTCCTGTGACCTCAAAACCAGGCCTACCAACATACTAAAAACTTAAGTAACTTCGCGAATAGATTATTTGTTGCCAAATGTTGGCACCAATTAGTAGATTAAAATTAACTTGAAACAAATTATTATTGTTCAACCTCTCAATAGCTTATTATTTTAGTAAAATCACTGTACTGGCCACTATCACTAAATAAGTTGTAAAACCTGAAAATAACTGCTGAGGATATCCTGAAATAAAGCGTGTAGTTCTTCGGAAGGTGCAAGCGTGACGATTAATTCAGATGTGGGCGCAATACTTCTTCCAAAAATATGTTCCTCATTTGCTCCTCGCTTCTCTCGGCGGCGAGGCAATCAGGAATCGTCCCGTGCAACTTTTCCGCCCATAAATCGTCCTCGCTGATAAAGGGCTGGCTCTCCTTGTAAGACGTCGTAGTCTCGAAAATAAGAATTGTTCCATTAATCAATTCCAATCGTGACGTGCCTCCCAGACAAAACACCTAACTTCAAGAAATCGAAGATGTGTAGTTGCAGATCGGTAAAAGCGAATCCGTGTGAGAATTTCCTGTTGGCACTTTCATCGGCGTTCGTGACTCAAATTAAAGAGGCGCACTTTCATAAAAGCGACACGACGCCATATTATGACGCCAACAGTCACACAGGACGTCGGAAACAAACGTTCCGTCAATAAAATAAAACGTCAATAATTTTACAGCTGAGTCAATAAGACCGGAATTTTGGTTAATGCTCATAACGATACTTATGCAAATGTGTCTGCAAATTGCGTGTTGATCATGTTGGTAACGCAAATAGGCTGAGTGCGTAATTATCGGGGTAAAGTCGAATTTGGCGACAAAAAACTGAACGTGCAACAACTTTTTGAGTTTCACTTCTTAACGGAGTCAATTTTGATAATGATGATGGACCCGGCCACGGCAGCTTTCTAGGTTGAAATTTAAATGTCATCCGGTAACACTGTAAGAAGCAACAAATAAAACAAAAAACAAGATAACTAAGAAGTCACAAGAAGTTTGAAGAATGACGCAAGAGAGAAGAAAAGGAAATTAATTGACAGAAAAGCTAAAAAAAGTGGGGAGATAACAACCCATAAAGAACTCTAATAAATCATAATAAAGCACATTTTATGGGGCAAGTCCAAGTTTAAAAAACGAGCCGCAAAGCGGCGAGTTTTGTAAAATTTGCAATTTTAAAATTAACAAAGTAGTAACTTCTATACACTCTCCTGCGGTCTTAATTTCATAACCACGAGAATTACCTTCAGTCACTTGTGCCCAATTTACCACTTCTTTGAAGCAGCTTTGTGGTCAACTGCGGATCTTGGTCAGAATCGAAAATTGAATGCGGTTAAGCGACAATAGAGAAGATTTCCATTGCCACACCAACAAAAGAGCTGCTCTCTAAAATTTAGGGGTTGCTTAATCTCTTTAGAAACAACCTGTCGCCGAATTGGTCCATTGCAAAATTGCCATAACCTTAAAGAAGATGTTGGTCAAAGATCAAACTGGCGTCTAATCGACAACAAAAACGCATTGCGCAAAACCAATTAGCGAAGAGCCAACATACGACAAAAAGATTCACATTCAGGTCACCGTATTTTGAGAGTCGGAAGCTGGAAGGGGGAAGAAAATGGAGATGGTCGCTGGTTTTATATAAGAGTGAAATTAAGGAGACGCGGCTCGGAATCCAAGTGTGTCCAGTGAAGAAGGTAAGAGTGAAAGTCGTGCCGGTTCCGGTTGATTTCTTTACGAATTTTGTGACCACCTGTTAACGTCAATCAAGTGTAACGTAACTTAATTAGTCAAAGTAATCGCCACTTACGTCTCAATCAACTCGAAAACCTCAACAATTGTTGGGTGATTGAGCGGCAAATGTCAGATGCGCAATTCGGAGAAAGTGACCACATTTTCTAAGCAGTTTCACTAAATTCTAAAAAAGCTATTGTTGTAAGTGAATTTGTTGTAATTGTCTCGGTTGTTGCAGGTTCAAAATGAAGACTTTTGTTGTCGTTGCTTTATTCGTGGCGTTAGCTGCCGCTTTTCCCCAAAAAGAGGGTAGCGCCTACACTAACGAAGCCATCAGGCAAGCCCAAAATACCTTCCTAATTCCGAAAGATGCCCAAATTCAAAAAGTAAGTACCAACAAAATGTTTAAAGCAAGACAAAACGGGATTCTTCCAGGTGCAAGAAGGGATCGAAATTGGGGCGTACGAGGGCATCCCCGGAAATCAAAGGATCAATCTCTTCGACATTTTGGGCGACCAAGTTCCCACGGAAGTAGTCAACAACCTCCAAACTCAAATCGACCAAGTTGGACGCAGTTAAACAATCTTCTTCTATTTATTCATCCATCTCTCCTCATACTGCATCTAGTCTTTTCTTTAGAAACTTGTAATAATTGTTGCACCCCCTCCATCTTCAGCATGCACCATCTTCATTTCGAACCACTTTTCTCTTTTTGCACTTGAACAAAAATAAACATTGATATTCTTCCACACAAAGTGCCAACTCTGCTTTAGGTGCCAACTTTGTATTTTTTTTTTGTACATATTTTTACAATAAAATTTATTTTGTGAATCGATGTTTCGCTGAAGACCCGGGTCGCGGCGAGAAAGTCACCTCATCGCAGTATCCTTGGCCTATGCACGGCCACGTATGTGGAAACTTTCTCTTTCACAAGAAGACATTAGGTGATATTGTCTATAATTGATGAAGAAACTTTCGGTTGAAGCAAAGCGATATCGATTAATGTCATCGTGATAAAATGTTGAAAGAAACTTTAATAAACGAGGCGCTTTAGGCAAAGTGTTGGTAACTTTGCATACTAACATGAGGGGTCATCCACAAGAGTGCAAAATCTTGCAAGAAAAAACTAGAAAGTTTTATTTGTTTTATAGTTAGAACTTCAGTACCCTCTATAGTTGTTGTCCTACTGTTACACTTCTTTATATTTACAGGGGCTCTGCAATAATTCCTTAATTTTGGTGCTTCTCTCTATATCTATAGAGGCTGCGTTATGTTGTTGCCATTAACTTTTTCTTCTTGTCTCTTGCCGCTTAGTCATAAATGGGGAAAATTGTAGAACAAAGTTCAATTGACGACAAATCCGATTCTTACCTCTTTGCTCTTAGTTGTACCGCTTTCAACTTCTGGTATTGTTGTAAATACACCGTACACACCGCACAAATCAGCTGTTCCTCTTTAGAAATATTAAAGATTTCCGGAAACCACAATCGCCATCTAGGCTGGGCTTCCCCAAGTCGCGACTCCACCTGAAGCAGTTCTCGTTATCGCGTATAACTGGTTGCCTGACTTCCTGGCGCGCCACCCTGAAAACTAATTAACCCAATTTTTTCGCTGAACCATGGAAAAACCCATTAATAAAACAATCAAAAATCAAACTAAACACCGGCCACAAAACCGATTACGTGGTAAATGTAACACGTGGTGCATCTCAATTTGGCAATCATCCAGTTCGGCTTTTTTCGTCGCCTTGTAATTTTTCACTGTCAGCGACCAAACAATTTATTAATGAAGCGGCAAGTAACAAAGCGAGGCGAGATGTTACGATAGCCACACCGTTGATCGCGGATTCAAATGAGTAAAAGAAAAAATGACGAACATATGGCGATGGACGTATAAATCAAGATACTTAACTTGGATTTTTTTGCAAAAAAGAAACGGACGAGAGACGTGCAGGAAACGATTACCAAAGCAATAAACATAACTGTTAATTAATTTGGTGTTATTTACATATCCTAGTGTCATAACGCGGCGAGTTACAAGACATTTTTAAACGGGCGCTCCGCGCCGGAGCACGCAACAGTTCGGCAGGACCTCCTGCCTCCATCTCCACATTTTCCCACCACTTTTAGGACATCAGTCTTAATCTCACGAGGACACGCCATCCTCCCCATCATCACCATAATTCAGCAGATAAGCGTTCCATCGAAGGTGCTACAAGAGTTAATTTTGGAAAAAAAGAATTAAAATTTGCATTTGCGCCAATTTTTTGTAGTTGATCCTCCAGAAGGACTTATTTCTGCAAGATCCGAACGGATAAATCAAAGACGCTGTTCATGCATGTCTTGTCGTTGCATCGTTTAATCGTGTCGTCGGTGATAAGTCGTCGATGATGCTGCGAATGAGCGGTCGACATGCTGGTGGATTCTGTGAAATCCGGGAAACTCGTTCTTCCAGCGACCGGACTTTTTCTTGGCTGGTGCCCGATTGACGACCACTTACGTTTCTTTGCGGTGTCCGCACGAATGCAACAATCGTCATTAATTTGTTGCAACGACACTTTTTGCGAAATATCGTCGCATTTTTGACGCTACACCGTAAATATTTCCACCAGAACCGGCAATTTCCGTTGGGCACGCCGAAGAACAAAAATTGGTTCCCAGCTTCTGGACAGTCAAGGTAACTCTTTGTTAGGGCTCAGAAAAGTCCTTTCCTGCAACAAGTTTTTGTCCCACAACCGGCTGCAGGTGGTTGACAGGACGAGAAAAAGTTGGTCCCGTCACCTGAAATAAATCGAGAAAAGTCTCTTTTACGCCTCCAACTGGAAGGGGGTGGAAGGTGGTGATGATCTGGATTGAATGGTTGTTGCGGGAGTGACTGTTGCGCCCTTGCTCAAAAATTCACAAATGCTTTATAAACTCATTAAAATGTTCTCATTAAGGTCGCGATGGCGGGAGAGGCGATTCTCGCTCCGATAAGGTCGGGCTCACAGATTCGCAATTAATTTCGTAATCCGCCAGCGCTCTTTAAACGTGTTGCGGCGGCAACCCAACAACGGCACTTGGGTGTGTAATGGTATCAAGACCAGATTTAATTATTTTTTTCTCACAACGCTAATTATCTTCACGTATGATAGAAGAAACGACTCCCACAAAAAACAGACAATTATAATATTCATTATTTCCAGTCATGGTTCTATGAATCTGATATGAGTTATTTTGGTGAAACAATAGATTCGCTAACGGGCATCGAATTAAGATCTTCCCATTTTCGGCCGTGTTTTGGTCTCCTTTTTAACTGGTAAATTAATTAAGACGCGCCTCCGGCCAGCGGCGGCGCGAGAAACCCCCACACAGGAACAAGGGAGACCACAATTTTCGACCGAAACAACCAAAAAGAAAATTTAACAAAATTGAGACTTTTTTTCGAAAACAAGGTAGGACGACGAGAAAGGGGGGAATAGAGGAAGACTTGGGGCAACGGAAAATTTTGGGCCGCCACTGGTTGTTCTAGTTTCGGTTCCCGTTGGGCTGGGGGTGGCCTCTTCTCTTAAGGAGTTCACGCGACCGTGTGTACGGCCAAATTACAGTGCAGACACATCACAAGACCCGTCTCTTTTTTATTGGTTCGTTTAATTATACATCGATGAACCGTTGTAAATGTTTATTTATAACTAATTGATAAAAAAGCTTTATGTCCGAACGCAAGTTACATAAACAGCAATTATGCAGGCCGTAAAAGTTGTCGAATATACAATTAAGACTTTATCTGGACGGCTATCGTCCAATTGGCACTCTTCCTGCGATTTTTACTGGCTTCGACCAGTTTCCTCGAAACCCATTGATGTGGTCTCGGTTCCGAAAATTAAGATCTAATCTCGTCAGCCAGGAAGAGTCACCTCTGCTAACCAACCACCAGATCGCCGCGAATTGGGCGAGAGGACCACCCTCAACTGCGCGAATATTTTCGCTACAAGAAATGTTGTTAACAAGGCAAGATTTACGAACACCATCTGGTTATGGGTGTTTCCCTCCTCATTACCACTTACAATACAAATTAGGCTTCAATTGGATATTACTCTAAATAGATAACTGTCACCTACTTCTAGGTGTTCAGCAAGGCGAGATCAACTTTATTTCTGGAATTACAACAAAAGTAGAATGTTTCCACAGACAGATAATTTTTGAAACAAATTTAATTTGATGCAGGTACTTTGCGGTTGCAGCTTCAACATAATTGGGTATCAAATAAACAGAGAACAAATTAAGAAAACCACTTGAGTAGGATGCGTGCTGGATGCAATCAGTGGAAAGCAATTTCGCTGTTAATTAAAATTCCATGCCGATCCACCCCAACCCGTCGCATGCATCCGCTGGATTTTCCTCTTCGTTCTTCAACTTTTCATTTCTCCAGAAAAAGAAAGCGGTGTCATGATCACGCCAAGTCTTCGTTCGATATCGCACCATGGTCGACCGGCCGGACTTGATAAAAGCTCCGGCCCCGTTCGCACCTGGCCTTATCTGTTCCTCTCCCATCGGCAACGTAACCGGGCGATTTACGATATTTGCGTTTTTAAAGCAACAACCAGACCTCGATGATAATAAGGTACGAGACCAGCACCGGCCCGCCGCATATGTGAGTTTAGTTCCCGTAGCGCGTGTCATACGAAGACCTCCAACAGATCAGTTCTTCGGCGGACCTCCGCCAACATGCCTCGCGTGCGGTGGTGCGGTTCTCCACTATCAGCATTGTGCCTTTTCGGCTTTTGGATTGCCACAGCGTCAGCAGGTAGGACAAAATTTACAAAAATTTAAAAAAATTAACCCGCCAAACTTTTCACAAAATCTTGTTAACTTAAACTGAGTTTTCTTAGAAGTAATCGCAGCAGGAATCAAATTTGATCTTGGCCGAAATTCGGAGCTGTAACTAATTTTTTTGGGCGGGTTCGTCGCTTGATCTACCGTGGGTCTCCGCAGCGCGAGGGTGAGCTCGGGCTCAAGTTCACTGTCGCTGAAGCTGAATTGATCACGCACCAGGCCATGTGGCATTAGGAAACTTTCCGTGGGACTGAATGGATGTAGTATTCGTGTAAATATTACTACATACATGTCAGCGTGCCGGACTCTTGCTTATTGTTGGCTCGTAAAACCTCGAGACGATAGCGTAGGCGGCGATTTAAGACTTTATTTGGATAAGAAGAGAACAAACCACTAGTGGATAGGTTTAATTTCTTTTGCTGATGTATCAATAAAAGGCATAAAGAATTAAATAAATTAAAGAAAATTAAAGAAATTAAAGAAAATTTAAAAAAAGTTTTTACTAAATTTTACTGTTGCTGGAATAACTGCATTTAGTCAAATTGGGCAAAAATTGCTATTTACTGACAATAGTTTTTTTTGACACATAAATTTTTACCCAGACGTTTAAATAATTGATTGAACCGCTTCATTGTTTGTATTCTACCTGCCAAACTCAGATTAAGGAAATTTCAGTCCTACAACTGTGTTTTTACGAGTACTTAGGTGTTGTGAAGAATTTAAAATGAATAAGACTCGGGAATTCTAATGTATTAAAAAAACAATTACTTCTGTAATTAAATTGCACTTAACTCCTGCTGGAGCTTTAACCGTTACCGTCTTCTTTGGCGTAAATGTTTTCAACTTTTTCCCTATTTTCCATTCCTCAGCTTCCCGTCACTGATTTAGAATCTGCAGCTATCCTTTCTCCAGTCGGCCTAGCACGCATCATTTATTATTAGGGTAACAAAAAAATTGTTGCAACGACGCTTCAATAACGTCATAAACGAAGAACAATACGTCAATGGCAGCCGTTACCGCTAACAATTGGCCGTTTTCTAGTCCGTTTTAATATTTATGAGTGTCCGTGTTGTCGGTAAATTCTGGTCAGGCCAACAATTAGATGTTTCTATTTGATTCCCAGAAACAGTTTGCTATATGCATATTGAGTCCCAGCACTGGGAACCGTTCGGATGCCTCGAAAACATTGTCTAGACGAGAAAGAAGCGCGCAAGAGATTCGAGACGATCAAGATGACAAAGAGTTGGCGATAATTTCACGCTTATCGATAAGGAGAGATAAGATCGAAAATTGCAGTCTGGTTGCTGGCTTTTGTATTTAAACAGCGGAACTGGAGGTCCCGCGCTAATATTTACGACCTGATCCGCCAGCAGAGATAATCTCGTGATTGCACAAAACAAGTCGCCAGAACAAAGAAAAAATTTTTCGCTAATCAATTTTATCGAAAGTTGAAATCTAGGTCCAAAAAGTATTGTGATTATTTCATTTTTGTTGAGGCGCAATATTTTTTGTCGCTTATCTATGGAGAAAACGGGTCTCTTGGAGTCCCCATCGATAATGGTGCAACTAAGTTGGTGCAAGCAATAAAAATAAATCTCTTTCGAATCGGGTTTATTATGGTATCAAAAACTGCGTTATGTTCATGTGAGAGTACTAGCTGGCAAGTTCTCGCAGTAATAAATGTAAATAATGAACGGCGCTCTCATAAATTTTGATTGCTTCTTCTCCGGAATTTTTCAATAGAACCAGCTTTGACACACAATTGTTCGGTTCGAAATTGTTTATTTATGTATAAACAATTTTTGTAATTATGAGAACCAGAGACGTGACAGTATTTCTGGAATTGCTGGAGGGAAATGCACCATTCCCAGCGACTCAGCAAATGAACCTCGAGCCATATATGCGGGACAATTTCAAGTAAAAACTTGCACATTGCATGTTTTATAACTTCCGCTTCGCACAGATTTCTGAATGTTCCGGTAGTTACCTCGACGCGTCATGGGCGGTGATTTGGGCAAACCACTGGCTCAAACCAACGCCAATTTCCGAAATTTTGCCGAATTTGGCCCGAGCCAACTCTGCAGGTCCGGTTTAGCAAAAATTTGAACTCTTCGCTTAATTAGATCTGGGTCGTATTTAACAGTCTACCAAATTTACTCAATATTTTCATACAAAAAAATACTTTTATTTCCCAAAAATACTAAATGCTCACCAAAATTAAGAAAATACATAATCTTAAAGCGACTACCAAATATTGACCTAATGCTGGCCTCATATATTTTGTTCGCCAAAATATATATAAATGTTGACCATAAATACTAAATGTTCACCAAATTTTATTCCGCATTTAATACATTTAATACCCAGATATTTAATTTTTGACAGTGTCTTATATTATTTAGCAGTTAAAAATACTATTTGTTAATCAAAAATACACAAGCAATAAAATGTTGTGCAAATGGTAAATAATTTTATGCAAAATTATAGATGTAGATGTGCTAGGGCAAGAAAAATAAGAGGAAAAATAGAAGTGGTTTGCACAAAAAAGATATTGATTTCCGTAATATATAAATGCTTTGCCGTAATTGGCTTGCATTATGTAAAACGTAAAACTTCTTTTAGTGGTAATTTATAATCGTGCTTTTAAAAAAAATTACAGGGCCCTAAACTTACTTTGTACAAAAATTTTTTCGTGTGCCTCTTGTCTGGAAGCGCAAGCGGCAAGGAGAGATGCGCGAGCATATTTCATTTTTGGAGTAATAGAATAATTATTTGACGCACAAATAGTTTTTGAGAAGCACTAAATATAAATGGATAGCGCGAATATTTATTATGTACAGCACGGACGCGTAACTTGAGCGTTCTAAATTTGGTGAACATTTAGTAAAATTGATAGACATAGAATTTAAAATGTAAGCAATAGTAAAACAATACGCAGCATAGTTATTTTAGTGGTGATGTTCTCATTTTCTGGTGTATAATAATTTTTGTTTTATTTAGATTTTTTGATGCTCATTAAATTTTCTGCTGGACAGTGCAAGGGATGTAGGGTTTAATTTGGTGTACATTATATTTGTTCCCATTAGATCTCAACAACGCTGGTCCAGTTCAATAGAAAGTTGAGTTTGCCGATCAATGGCTCTCGACCTTTTAAGGGCTAACCGACCCCAAGTCCAGTTTAAAGTAAATTTGAGTCTGCAATTCGGCTGTTGCCGAGGAATTTGGAAAATACTAACCAAGTTTCTGTTGGCCGTCCGGAACGGTTTCGTCTT
Source organism: Schizotus pectinicornis (assembly GCA_951805265.1). Lineage (NCBI taxonomy): Eukaryota > Metazoa > Arthropoda > Insecta > Coleoptera > Pyrochroidae > Schizotus > Schizotus pectinicornis. The sequence continues at coordinate 2,606,831 of OX638207.1, forward strand.
TCGCTCATTAGTTCGCGTCCGACGGTCATTTTCTTTCAAAGCTCGCCGCAAAGGTCCGCGACAATGAAGTTCGAGTCCGGTCAACATCATTTTCCGTTTGCTTTCGGTGTTGGGTGCGTGAATGGAACATTGCGTTTGTTGTCAGCGATGCCATTGACACCGATAGCGAAACTTTGTTTATAAACGAAAACGAAGCTTGGCATCGGCGTGTTGCGACGTTAAGCTCACCCGATCACATAATTCCAGAAAAGTACAGTTCTTTTTATTGCTATTTGAACGTGTGTACAGTACGGCGCAAATAAGCGTCCAAATCGATTCGTGCGTTAATTTTGATAATTTTTTAATGGCTCTTTCAGGAGCTAAAAGACTTGTAATTGTCGTCTTTGTTATCATCACCAGCGCTGAATCTGGAATTCAGGAGCTAAAAGATTTGTATCTGGACCAGAGCTGGGCGAAACTAAAACATTCGGAGCGTAATTAGGAAAAGCTAATGAACGTAGCAGAAGATGGGGAGGAAGCGTCAACAAATCTGCTTATCTCCCGTTAATTATTGCTTATGCAAGTAAATCCAACAACTTAAGTGCTCGCCAGACATGCGATTGTTACGCCAAATTGGCCTCCGACTCTCCGACAACAAAAATTAACTTATTTAGTAATAATCATCCGCAGATACCATCTCGGCATTATGAGAATGGCTCGTTTTCTCACGACGAGACGTTCAAGGATCGCCGCATAATTTTTCTCAACTTTTTCGAATTATTAAGGCGTCAACTAAATGAGTTTGTTGCGTTTTTCTTTTTCCCTTTACAATGGCTGTAATTTTGTCGCAATTTTCGTGACGTTGGTGCAATGGAATTGCATTGGTTGAAGGACCAGTTTGCGAAAAGACGTTGTTTCGTTATTTTCGTTGTGGGAAAAAACGTAAAAGCCCCAAGGGTAGGTAACTTTAAAACTTAAATTGATCTCGTTATTGAAACAAGCTGACGTGGTCTGCTTGTAGCGATCAGTGCAAATCGATGGGCTTTTACGGAGCAGCTACTAATTACGAACGCAGCGTGATCGGGGATATTAATCACCTGTAAACGAAGAAATTGCGACAACAGGACCGGGCCGAGCTTATAGGGCACCTAAGGGGGCACCAACCCACCGCAAAAACCGCAGAAGAGGCGGAGAGGAGCTGCGTTTCCATTTTAAGTGCCAGGTTCTCACTTTTCTCCTATTCCTTTTTTTCTACATTGTTTTCTCATTTTACATAATTTCTGCTTCATTCTTCCCAGGATTATTTTCTAAAATCATCCAGAATTATTAAAGGGTCGTATTTAACATTCTACCAAATTTACCCAATATATTCATACAAAAAAATACTTTCATTTCCCAAAAATACTAAATGCTCACCAAAATTAAGAAAATACATAATCTTTAAGCGACAACCAAATATTGACATAATGCTGGCCTCTTATATATTTTGTTCGCCAAAATAACTTTTGTTGACCATAAATACTAAATGTTTACCAAATTTTATTCCGCATTTAATTCTAACATAATACCCAGATATTTAATTTTCGACAGTGTCTTATATTATTTAGCAGTTAAAAATACTATTTGTTGATCAAAAATACACAAGCAATAAAATGTTGTGCAAATGGTAAATAATTTTATGCAAAATTATACATGTAGATGTGCTAGGGCAAGGAAAATAAGAGTAAAAATAGAAGTGGTTTGCACAAAAAAAGATATTGATTTCCGTAATATATAAATGCTTTGCTGTAATTGGCTTGCATTATGTAAAACGTAAAACTTCTTTTTAGTGGTAATTTCTAATCGTGCTTTAAAAAAAATTACAGGGCCCTGAACTGACCTTGCACAAAACTTTTTTCGCGTGCCTCTTGTCTGGAAGCGCAAGCGGCAAGGAGAGATGCGCGAGCATATTTCATTTTTGGAGTAATAGAATAATTATTTGACGCACAAATAGTTTTTTTGGGAAACACTAAATATAAATGGATAGCGCGAATATTTATTATGTACAGCACGGACGCGTAACTTGAGCGTTCTAAATTTGGTGAACATTTAGTAAAATTGATAGACATATAGAATTTAAAATGTAAGCAATGGTAAAACAATACGCAGCATAGTTATTTTAGTGGTGATGCTCTCATCTTCTGATGTATAATAATTTGGATTTCATTTAGATTTTTTGATGCTCATTAAATTTTCTGGTGGACAGTGCAAGGGATGTATAGTTTAATTTGGTGTACATTATATTTGTTCCCATTATTAAACATGACGTCAACGTACCGTCTCGCCACGTTGATCAAGATTACTTCAATTTGTTTCCCTTGGTCACGCAGTTGACGGTTGACAACTGACAGTGGCGTCTAAGGTGTTTGGTTCGGTCATCAAGTCGTGTTATTTTATTCCTTCGTTCCTTTCTTAACTACTGTCTCTTAAAATTCTTATTTTGCTTCATTTTTCTTCTTTTTTTTGTTTCTAATTTTTTCTTCGTCACCTTTTGTTGCTCTACAGTCCGTTTTTTTTTTTTAAATTTTTAAAACCCAAATCTTTTATTTAATCACTCTCAACTAATTCTGCTATTAGTTGTCGGTTAACGATGCCGAAACTTTCGGCACCGATTAATTTCGAGCCATTGAACAGTCGCTTCTGGCTCACATGAATGAAGCTAGAAAAAAGAACGTTAATAACTAGAGTGTTAATGTCGACCAAGCTCCCACGGTAAATAAGAGGCTTATCTGTTTGCACATCTTGAACAGTCACAGTGCAAGTGGCAGCGATATCTTATGGCAGGTACATCTCCAGGTGTGTTCACGGCGAAATTGATGGGACGGCCACCGTGATTTTATCACGTCCACGTAACGGAGAGACGTGTGGGCGTAGGAGCACGTGTGGTGTTATGCAATTTTTGACAGAATTCGATCTTTTATTGCTGAGCCGGTGGTGAGAACTCTTCGATGACGACCCGCCAGGTCACGACCGATAACGGTACCCAATACTCATGTCTGCAACGGTGAGATGTGTGCATAAACAGTCGGCATTTCAGCAGAGAAATCAGTCGAGGAGAAAAAAGCTATTTGCATAAAGAGCCGAATTCTGGACAAGGTCGGAAGCGATGCTGCAAAATTTTTGACAACAATTCTGGATCTTTGAAAAGTCTTACTCTCTGAGTTTTAGTTCTACCGGTCCGCCCCTGTTCCCGATTCCAGCTAATTGTGGCATTTTGTGGCGGTTCTTGGGTTCCCACCGCGAATCGGTCCATTACGCTTTTTAATCCCTAATAGATCTCCTTTTTGTTACTTGAACCGTTAGTCCGGTCGATTTTTAACAACATAATCTCGCTGATTTATCGTTGTAGGTCCGGGTTGGCAAAAGTCAGGATCACGTTTGCTTGTAGTATTCTGTATGTTTATGTCTCGCCCACGGATCGCAATAGATTCATTCTTGTCCATTGAGAACCTCATTCATGAAGGAGTGCTCGCTTCTAGGTGCGTTGTATTAGTCCGGCCTTTTTGCTCTTCGCCTTGCCTCGAGCTTTGTTTCATCTTTCGTCGTTTTGCCACACAAAACGATACGTCGAGAAGTAGGTGGTCTTCGATCCAAGTAATTTATAACCGAGTCGTTATCGAAACGAAAAGTACTTTACATGCATCAAGCCACGAGGTACGGTTTCTACAATTTGTGGCACGACCATAGACCTCCATGCACCAAGTTCTGGTAGTTCCCTCGTCACAGAGATTACATATTAGAAACTCCTGTAAACTGCTGGCACCAGGAGACTCTAACTTTCCATAAATCGCAGAACCTAACTGTTGTTCCAAAAACACCCCCGCTTCGGTACTTACCAACTTAGTTGGTCGCTGCCAGATATGTGAAGGTTGGGGTCAAAAAGCGACATCGACGGGCAGCAGCAGGAATCTCGATTGTCGACGTCATTAAAGTGGACTTTTATATCGGAAACCTGGTAAAAGAAAGCAGCAATGCAAATAAACGGGTTTGTTGGCCGTTTGTTCTGCGATAAGCAATGTGAACACCCGATTTGGTTCGCATGTATGCGGGTGGCACCCATTAATATATTTGTCAGCGCTGACAGCGACCATGACCGTGAAACACTTCAGGAACTGCACTCCTTGGCTTGGTCGCGTTATGTAACGTAATCAACTTCGATGCACGCCACCCAACCCAAAAAAGCTTCCAACCAAAGTCGGCTCTGCTAAAAAAAAAATAGTTCTAAACTGATTGCTTAAGATGCAATTTTTACAGGGCAGATGCTACTTAATTAGTCTTGGAAGCATAGTTGAGACAAAAATCCTTTTTGCAGATTGCTGGTACGACGATAAGAACCATGATGAAGGACTGGAGGTGGCGACAGCCGAACCTTGTCTCAATTGCACCTGCAGTCGAGGAGCCCTCCTCTGCTATCTCCGGGTGTGTCCGAAATTGCCGAATCCACCTCCACCAGGGTGCATCCTGCTTCACAGATACAGAACCTGCTGCCCTGAACTCATCTGTGCAGGTAAAGGACACGACAGAATTATAATTTATATCACCTTAATCTTCATTGTTTATTTAACCCTTAAAAAGACTTCTTAATTTATCTTCTAATTTTATTCTTACTTGAGATGCTTTTTTGATATCTAGATTCTTAAAAAAAATTCTATCTGTTTCTTTGTTCTCCACTGGAGGACTTCTGGTAGTAGTACTTTTTGCAGAACTAGTAACTAATCCTTTCAGACGTTTTCTTTGGCGGTAACGGCCTGGAAGCTCGCTCAGAACCGGACAACGTTGACCTGCCCTACGACAAATCAGTGTTAGACAACGGTAAGAGCCCCAATTTTTAAAATCCCCAAATCACCCCTTACCGTTCCACAGCTTGCGTTTCGAACGGTAGCATTTACGGCCCTGGATCAGCAATGGACTCGTCGTCTCTTTGCGAGTATTGCTACTGTTTAGGAGGCAACCAAACCTGCGTTAAACCCAAATGTCTTTTGCCCATTGAAGGCTGCACACCCATGTACGAACCAACAAACTGCTGCCCGATCCACTACAACTGCACTTCGCTACAGCCAACAACCAGTACCACCACAACCGATCACCCTAAAGAAGTTGCAACTGGTAACTCTTGCAGCTATTTCTGGAGAAATTTTAATTAAGTTTCTTGAAGGTGGTTGCGTGGTCGATGGAGTTTTCTATAAAGAAGGAGGAAAAGTCCTGGGGGTCGGACATTCCGTCTGTGATAACTGTTATTGTTTGAGGGGTATTTTGAGGTGCGAGCCTCTATCGTGCGCTCCTCCTCTTCTGGGATGTTCTCCGGTTGTTCGTCCGGGAGAGTGTTGCGCCGCTAGTTACAACTGCAGTAAGTCGTTTCAACTAACTCTATGAATTAATTGTAAGCAATGTTGAAGGTGGTACTATCGAAATCCAGTTGGAGCCCCACTACGGTCAGTATCCTATAGTTAGTAAGGAGTACGCAAAGTTGCGCAAAGAAGTCCAAATGGTCAAAAGTAACAAGAACTCGAAACATAGTTCGACGGAAGATTCAAACAGTCCTTTTTACGTCATAGCTGAAACGTCGCCAACAACCAAAACGCAAAGAAGTCCCGGAACTTTCGGTACTACTCGCCATTTCACCGGTACCTCTTTCAATCCGAGTACTACGAAACCGTTTTACTACAACTCGATGGTCGAAGAGAATCTTTCGACGAGCGAAAACAAACACGCGACGAGAAGTTATCCCCAGAACAAATTCGCAGGTATTTATTACGCAACTACAAACTACGAATTCCAAAGTACTAACTATAAACGGCCTTATTCTACTACAAGTAAGCCGAGAGGTACCGAATCCGGCATTTATAAAACGATTAATTCTGTAACGACAACCAACTATAAAGAACCTGACGATATGAGATCGACGAACTTGTTTGGGCTCAATGACGAAACTTTGTTGAGCATCGTCGACGATTTGCTGGAAACTCGACTCCACAGGCGAGTCGAGGCCAAGAACGAAACTGATGAAACTACAACTATATCGACAACTGAAACCACCGAAGAAACTAGCACGTTTGAAACTACAACTGAGTTTGCTTCGACAACTGAAGATGTTGGTGCAACTTCAAACTCTTCACCTCTAGTAACTGTGACGTCTGTTTTGAACTCGACTGATTGTACAGATGGCAGTGACGCTGTGGAGCTAAGACACGATGCTATACTTGAAGCCACCACGATTCTACCCATCGATGTCAACGAAATCAACAAGTTGGAAATCGTCAAGGATTTCGACGATGGCGTTTTGGTTAGTAGCGAGGAATCGTCGGTCGAAACAACCACCAACGAGGACGTTACTGAGGTAGATTTGGAAAGTAGAGTGAAGGTTGCCAGCGCTACTTTGAGGAGTATTCCAAAAGTGCCCTTGGAGATCGAAACCATCCTCAACATAACGAAGAACAAGAGCGATGATTACGAGTATGACTACAATGAGCCTTCGCTACCGCCATCTTTGCCAAATTTACGGTAAGTCATTTCTCTTATTACCGTTGCATTTTTTTGCAACACAAGACTTTTGCAGAATTATACCATTTGTGGCAGCGGACGCTCTGGACTCAAAAAAAGATAAACACAACGCTATCTACTCCCCTCAAGAACGCGTCACCGAAACATCTTTCAGTTACACCAACCTCTTTTCGCCTCCAATTGAAACTGAGGGAGGCTTCATCCCCAAGGACCCCCCGATTCTAGATAACTTTTACGAAAACGCCGTCACGGCTCCCTCGATAACCAACGCTCCGAAACGTGAAGGTACAAGAGTTTTGTTGTTGGTTTCGAACCTCACATTGACTTCTTGCAGTCGGCTGCCTCTCGGAGGGACGAGAAATTGCCCATGGAGAACCGGTCACTTCCGAATCTTCCTGTATGGCCTGCAACTGCTTCTATGGTAACGTCGTTTGCCAGAAGGTGCCCTGCCCCAACCCCAGACCCGGCTGCCGAAAATCTTCCGTGCAAGACCTCACCTTGTGCTGCCCCCATTACGTCTGCGGTGAGCTCTTTAACTCCCATTGGATAAAGAAAGTTTGAGGATAAAACTCGTCAATATTACGTTTGCGAGTCCTCCTATTAGCAAAAGAGATTCTACACTCACATTACAAAAGATCTTTAGCGTTCGGGTGCAACTGTTGACTCTCCCTGCATAAAATAGTTTTTGGAGTGGTTTGAATGCTGCTGCATTCAAACCACTCAAGCAACTATTCCAATTGCTAATTTTGTCAATTGCTTGGTTTGACAACGAAGTTTTTTTAGGAGATATTAAATGTTTTACGCTGATATTTTTTAGACGACGAGGAGGCGCCTACGGTGGTGCTGGACCGGCTGGAGGGCACTTCCAATTCGCAGGAAGCGGTGACGGTGGCCGAGGGGATCAACACCCCCGACCCCTTCAGAGACGTGATCCGAACGGAAGCCGCCCCCGACTTGCAGTCGTTAATTGTCGACATGATGCCGTTTCTAGCGCGGAAAACCACCCCAATCTCGCCTCAAACGACCGAGAAACCGCCGACAACCCCGCCACCTGTTAATCGAACGCAGGAATTAATTTCCGATGACGATTCGTTTTCTTTCGATAAAGTGTTTCAATTGCTGTTTTCGTCTCAAAGCGAAGCGAAAGCAGAAACCACCACTACACCACCCTTAACTACAACGACGGGGAGGGCGAGTGGTGAGGGAGGAACGACAAAGGCGGCATCTATGTACGGGAAGTTGAGTGTCGACGCGCCAATTCCTGCAACTCCTTTGGAAACACGGGAAAATTTGAAACAACCCCTGAACAGCGTTAATTCGTTGCAGGGGATGGGAGTTTTGAAACTGGCCGGTTGCAATATTTACGGACGCATGTACAGGGTTGGGAGGATAATATCGGAACTGTCGAATCCTTGTTTGGAATGTAAATGCACCGAAATCGGGGTGCAATGTCGACCATTGAAATGTTGATTGGTTTTGTTGAACAATTTGAAACGGATCTCACTGAATTTTGTGTTATTTTTTTTTTAATCATAAGTAGTTGTAAAGTTGTGAAATTGCAATCAGAATTTGAACGTTTGAAGTGCCATTTTTGCAAAAATCCCACAACACCACCAAGTCCCTTGGTGGCGTGCAGTAATTTTACCATAGTTGCTCATAGTCGTTCTTGATTTACCATAGCTACCAACCCTCAATAGTCCAGTCATAGCGTTATTTCTTAACAAGCAACAGCATATTGGTTGATTTAGTTTAATATTTATTATGAGGCTATACCTAGATGTACGATTTCCTACGCCAAAAGAGGCTATTTAAGTGACTTTTTTACGTTATCAAATTTGATAAAGTAATCGCTTTAGTTTTTAGTTTATATACGCTAATAAAACGTTACAAAAAGTTTTACGCCTCCATTACTCAACTCTTCCCAGTAATTCCTTAATTACGCAAGAAAGAAGCGTTGCAATTGAAAGATTAGAAACAAAGATAAACCCCATTAACAGGTTCTTACAACTTGTTATCTAAAGAACACCACTTCACTGGAGTAGTAGGGGCGCTAACGAGGGTGGTCGTAATGTCAAATATTTATTTTTAGTCCGCACCCTCCCCCTTAATGGCAACAGGTCAACTTGCTTCTTACATCCCTATTGTCATGAACCAATTGAGTATCTTGCTGTTTCGTTCCTTTAGAAAAATTTAGGAAATTGTTTCCGTTCTTTTAGACAAAGCAAAAAACGAGGTCCTGTATTACGGAACGAAAGGAAAGTGGAGATCAACATCCCCATTGACTTCAACCCTCCCCTAGACCAGACACGCCGTTTCCATGACGATAAACTTGTCTTCGCGCCTGACGCATACGCGACCAGAGAATCTTGCGTGTGTATCAAACGAGTGCAAGTTGCATTGTGGTCGGGGTGGCGAAAGGGAGGAGGGACCGACGACCTATGGCCCCTTGAAACATCTCAGGTATTTACTAACAATTTTTTTTATTATTTTTACCCTAAAATTGTTCTTTTACTACTGCGATCAGAAAAAAATTTATTAGCGTAATTTAATTAGGGGTCGTATTTAACAGTCTACCAAATTTACCCAATATTTTCATACAAAAAAATACCTTCATTTCCCAAAAATACTAATTGCTAACCAAAATTAAGAAAATACATAATCTTAAAGCGACAACCAAATATTGACATAATGCTAGCTTCTTATATATTTTGTTCGCTAAAATAACTTTTGTTGACCATAAATACTAAATGTTCACCAAATTTTATTCCGCATTTAATTCTAACATAATACCCAAATATTTAATTTTCGACAGTCTCTTATATTATTTAGCAGTTAAAAATACTATTTGTTGATCAAAAATACACAAGCAATGAAATGTTGTGCAAATGGTAAATAATTTTATGCAAAATTATAGATGTAGATGTGCTAGGGTAAGGACAATAAAAGTAAAAATAGAAGTGGTTTGCACAAAAAAAGATATTGATTTCCGTAATATATAAATGCTTTGCTGTAATTGGCTTGCATTATGTAAAACGTAAAACTTCTTTTAGTGGTAATTTCTAATCGTGCTTTTTTAAAAAAAATACAGAGCCCTGAACTTACCTTGTACAAAACTTTTTTCGCGTGCTTCTTGTCTGGAAGCGCAAGCGGCAAGGAGAGATGCGCGAGCATATTTTATTTTTGGAGTAATAGAATAATTATTTGACGCACAAATAGTTTTTTTGAGAAACACTAAATATAAATGAATAGCGCAAATATTTATTATGTACAGCACGGACGCGTAACTTGAGCGTTCTAAATTTGGTGAACATTTAGTAAAATTGATAGACATATAGAATTTAAAATGTAAGCAATGGTAAAACAATACGCAGCATAGTTATTTTAGTGGTGATGTTCTCATTTTCTGATGTATAATAATTTGGGTTTCATTTAGATCTTTTGATGCTCATTAAATTTTCTGGTGGACAGTGCAAGGGATGTATGGTTTAATTTGGTGTACATTATATTTGTTCCCTTTAATTAGTATTAGTATTTAATTAGTATTAATTATTTAGTAAGTTAATTAGCTCGAAATGAGTTACGGATCTACTGTTTAGTTTCTTGGATAGTTTCCATGGTTCAGAATGAAATGTTATAAATAGTCGTTAGTGCTGTTGACCTGTAATTAAATGCAATTCTGGAATAATTGTGTTGGTGTTTGAGTTTTATGTAATTTTAACTCGCCTCTGCGATGCCTTGTTAATTTACTTATAACTGGTAAATTACTGTTGTTTCAAACGAAATTTCTGATGACGATATCGTAAAGTTTATTTTTGAACTGACGCCAACCCTTAATTTCCGATGTGGCGAAAAAAGTGCTAAGTGCCAGGGCATTTATCACGTCACTGCATAGATATAATGGATTCGCTAGAAATTGGGGGAAGCTAGCACACGTCGACTGGTTATTGGCAGAGTTAGTGCCTTGGCATTAGACGAAATTGACCCCAATTTCGCCTCTTTAATTATTTCTCTTTTACGTCTTCTAGATAGTAACACTCACCAACTCCGCGCCGTATATTTGATATCTAATAAAATTAGACATAAATTCCGGTTTCTCCAAACAACCCCAGACAATGATCAAATATTTATGATTACCAGCCAAGGGTGGTTTTGGGTACTAATAGGGACCTGGAGACTTCCCCAATCACCTTTTCTAGTGGTTGTGCCAATTAAACCCTTATCAGCTTGGTCGCATCATTAATCTCGTCTCTCGACCGATTAAATTAATTCGACTGATAATAATCTCAACCAGAGATTATTTCATTAAATAAATTGACAGTAGGTGTATCAATTAGACTGGCCTTTAGTCATGCCAGAGCGGTTTCGCACAATTTTTATTCGCCACCACACATCAACATCGACTCGCCACAACCAATGTTTCCTTTTTCTAAGTTCGACTATTAATAGTCGAAAGTGTAAGTTCAGTTTGAATCAAACCAAACAGCCGACGAGTGCAAACCCAAGAAACTCCAAACATGTGACCGACCAACATCCACAACAACATTAACGTAACACAACTTTTATTATTGTTTTAATTACGAAACCTGCAACGGGTTAATTGGTTTTCGTGTCGCCAAAGACAGTGGGTGTTAAATTTAGATTCGGGCCGGAAATGCGATAAGACTATCGACTTGTTGAGGTGATGAGGCTGAAATTTGTTGTGTTACAGGAAAGGGCGAAAGCGCCCTTGAGCGAAAAAGTCTGATGATGACGAGTTTGGGAGGCGAAGAACCGGTGAGTCCTGTTACTACTCCCGGGTCGGTAGTGGACGAAGAAAAGTTTTTAGTGCCCTACCATGTCGCTGCTAGGACCCACAGAAAACCCAAGTGGTACTGGAAGGAGGCTGTGCCAGTCGCTATTTTAACAGCGAGCTTTCTTGAGGTGAAACTTCCAGCTTTTGCCTGAAATACCGTTTTGTTTGTTTTTCTAACAAATTCCGTGTTTATAACGTTATGAAATTTGGTGTTTCATATAATGTTTACGAAAAACTATTTTTAGAATTTCCTCGTCTTCCAATTTGGCTTCAGTATTAATTAGTGTTTATGATAAAAGTTGTTGAGGCTCTGAATTTCAGATTGTCTTCCACGTGATCTGCAACGAGTCTCTGCAGAGGTTGTTGCGGTTCGAGCCGACCAAGTTGCACGAGTTGTGGCGTTTCCTCACCTACATGTTGTTGCACGAAGATTGGCTCCATTTAGCCCTGAACGTGATTATGCAAGTTCTGTTCGCGTGCTTCCTCGAAATCCGGCATGGCAGATTGCGAGTTCTCCTCCTGTACTTAGCCGGGGGAATCACCGGAGTTTTGGGCGCTTCCTGCGTGCATCCCGACCTGGTGATCGGGGCTTCCGGTGGCGTTTACGCCCTCCTCATTTCGCACGTTGCCGACATTTTAATGGTGAACCAAACACCGGTTTTAGTTAATTCCCGATGAAAAGAGATTTTTTTCAGAACTTCGAAAGCATGAAGTACAAGTTGTACCGCTGCATGTGCATCGTCATCATCGTGATTTCGGACAGTGCCTACAACCTGGTGCACGTTTTCTTCAGAGACGAACCACAAATTTCTTGGGGAGCCCACGTAGTGGGCGGTATATCCGGACTCCTCCTGGGCCTAGTACTTTATAAGCGCGACGAATTCTTGGCCAGAAAGAGAAAAGTTGGACTCTTCTGGACCGGTCTTGTTCTATACGTAATCTTGATGATCTCACTTGTGATATTGGCGTTTCAAATCAAAAAGTGTACTCCCCACAATATCATACGTACTCGTTATGTTTATTTCTGTTGATTTTTTAACGATTTTAGAAAGTTCTAATTGCTACTTATTTAAATGTGGTTACAGTCGGTGGCCCTTGATGTTCATAGTTAAGCAATTAATAGGCAAGGTTCACACCGGTGCAATCGCCATTGACCCTCAGGTAACGTTTCCAATATCAAATTTTACCTACAACCATTTTACATAATATATTACGTGCATTCTAGAAAAAATGAGAATATAGACTGTTACATGTTTGACAACAATCAAGCCAAATTTATTTACTACAGACATGACCATCTACCTGTATTTGTACCTATGCGCTTGTTATTATTGATATAGATGTAATACATGCAGACTTTTTACTAAACTACTTTTCTTTGTCCTCTTTAGTATCGAAAATCTAAAAAAATAATTAAAAAAAACTTTTTATTAAAAAATTCTTTTAATAATTATTTTAAAAAATGTTATAACTATTTTCTATTAAAATTTAATTTTTCCGTTTTTTAGCAACAATATCTATAGATTTTGGAAGTCCAAGCTCCCAACTGCAAAATAGCAATAAATTAATGAATCCAATAAATAAATAATTTAAATACTCAAATTACCGTAAAATAGAAATCTGTAAAAATTGGACTATAAATTGCCACAAGTAACCTGCTTTCCTATAGATGGCGCGGCGCACAAAATAGCTTAAAATAATCAAAACCACGTGTCTTTAACCCGGACCATGTTGTACTATGTCTTAAATCTTATGTCAAGATGTCAAGTCAAGACGAGAATGACTACATCAGTGGGTGTGCACTGAAGAAACATATTTTTTAACTTTGTACGGTTTTTTGATTTGCGTAGAGATGGCGCTCGTTGACTTTTACGAGCGCCATTTTGACGTTTATTTGGGGATTTTTGCTTCCTGGGGTTCTCATGTTTTGGTAGCGCTGGTTGTCAGCTTTTTGTCATTTAGTCATGGCGTCAGATTAGTCAGAGTGCAAGTTCCAGCAGCGTAGTTGATAGATATTTTTAAACAAACCCCCACGTAAACTCAGCCCAAAATGTGAGAAGCCAAAGAAGCCAAGCCAGTCATGACTAACCAACAAAGTGTCCATTCGCAGAAGCATTAACAATTAAAAAAAGTAAAAACGTAAGAGCAGCGTAACCTTGATATTTGTTTATTTACATAACAGTTCCTAGGTACAAAATGGGTTGTGTTAGCAGCAAACTCGACATAAACGACCAACACCCGAACATTTTCCAAGTGACTAACGTCAACGACCAGGGGGAGTCCATCAGTTCGGGCCAACTGGAGGTAACCGAGGCCGAACTGGTCTTCTACCAGAGAGGCAAGCAACCCACCGTGTGGCCCTTGAGGTCGTTAAGAAAATACGGGTTTGATTCGGGAATCTTCAGCTTTGAATGCGGGAGGCGCAGTCCGACAGGGGCCGGAATTTACGCGTTTCACTGCCGCAAAGCCGAGCAACTCTTCAACATCGTCCAACAGCACATAGTTGGCACCGCCACTGACGAATCTAACTTGCTGGGCTCTCTGAGCCCGAATTCTGGGGAATTCCCGGTGCCGGCCACGAGTACCGGCCCCCCAGTACAACGGCGCCAACCCGAAGGATATTTGAACCCCGTTTCCGTCCCCGTTCGGACAACGCACGCGGGGTTGAGTCGACCAGGCTCCATCACTAGCAACGGCCCCGCGAGCCCCACACCCGCCGAAGGCCCGCTCGAGCACAACAACAACAAGAGAGGCAGCTTGGAACATCCCTACAGCAACATGAATGTACCTAACGAAGTCGAGGCGGCGCCCCAAACGAGTTACGTTAACTTGGGGGCGGTCGCCTCACCAACCTCCACTGCGCCGCCGGAAGGTAATTTAGCGACGCGGCGAGACCTAGAACTAATTTTTCGCTTCCAGGCTACATGAATGTGGGGGAAAGCCCCTGTCACCTCTACATGAACGTCGATACAACCAAAGAAACAAACGAAACCGAAGAAGAACCAAAACATTGCTACGCCAACATAGACACCAAAGAATTAGAACGTTTAAGGCCGCTCCTGAAATCCAGCATCGACATCTCGCTTCCCAGTGTACCTCAAACGCCCACGTCTCTCTATGTTACCGTCCACGAGGTGAATTACGCGGAACTGGACCTGGACCCGGGCAAGAGCGACGTTCCGCCCGTTTCGCAGGCCACCCCCGATAGCCCTAACAAGGCGAAAAAGAGCTACGCCACCATCGATTTCCAGAAAACGAACGCCCTCTCGCAGTCAATAAATCCGAGGATGGAAGTGGAGGAGGGCAGCAGGAAAACTAGACATAACTCTACGATTAGTGATGTTAATGCTAGACATAGCAACTCGTTAAGTGACTAACACATCGAATTGTAATACAAATTTTGTGATCTTCAGCAACGGCTTACCTAACGCGGTGACTTTACCGGGAGCCCAAAAATTTTTGGTTAACAGTTCAAACGAATTTTTTTTTTTTACTGGTAGAATGGATAATTTTGTTCATTTAATTCTATAATTGCAGGGCTTAAGGAAGAAAGTGACGTGCTGTTGGACGCCATTTTTTAAAATAGCACGGAAATTTCTGAAAACTGGCCGTTGCAAATTAACTAGTCGAAATGTGGGGCAATAAATAACTGACTTAAGCTTTTACGTGGGGTCACCTTGTTAGGTATTTGTGATTTCTTATTGACTACACAACTTATGGAAGGCCATTTTACCATTGTTCTCTTCATACCTTGGCGGTAATGGATGATGGTGTAACCGCGTTGCATGTCAACTTGCCAGTTTTTTTCTAAAACCAAATTTACAAATGCCAAAGATATTTGATAGTTGTTAATTTTGAGTACCTATGTATAAAGTAACGTGTTATTTTAGTATATTATACATTGCGCCAGGTGCAGTAATTGTAGAAGAATTAAATATATTGTATTTAATTTTTAATAAATGATATTTTACAAAGTTGCTGAATTTGCTCAGAATGTCCCAATCCGTTCTAGCAGCACCAATTCTTCAGCGAAAGTGTCTTTACACGGTTCAAGTTCTATCCAAATAGAAGCATTTGATTTTTTATTTGAATTAGTTCTTATTCAATTTTGTTCTTACTCAATTTTAATCTTATTCATCCACTTTTGATCTTTATTCATTTAATTTTGATCTTATTCATTCAGTTTTGATCTTTATTCATTCAATTTTGATCTTATTCATTCAACTTTAATCTTCTTCATTCAATTCGGATCTAATTCATTCAATTCTGATCTTCATTCATTCGTTTTTTATTTTATTCATTCAATTTTGATATTTATCCAATTTTGATCTTCATTCATTCAATTTTGATCTTATTCATTCAATTTTGATTTTATTCATTCAATTCTGATCTTATTCATTCAACTATGGTCTTCTTCCTTCAATTCTGATCTTATTCATTCAATTCTGATCTTATTTATTTAATTTTGATCTTATTTATTTAATTTTGATCTTCATTCATTCAGTTTTGATCTTATTCATTCAATTCTGATCTTATTCATTCAACTTTGATCTTCATTTAATTCTGATCTTATTCATTTAATTTTGATTTTATTCATTCAACTTTGATCTTCTTTATTCAATTCTGATCTTATTCATCCAATTTTGATCTTCATTCGTTCAATTTTGATCTTAGTCATTCAATTTTGATCTTATTCGTTCAACTTTGATCTTATTCATTCAATTTTGATCTTCTTCATTCAATTCTGATCTTATTCATCCAATTTTGATCTTTATTCGTTCAATTTTGATCTTAGTCATTCAATTTTTATCTTATTCGTTCAACTTTGATCTTATTTATTCAATTTTGATCTTATTCATTCAATTTTGATTTTATTCATTCAACTTTGATCTTCATTCATTTAACTTCGATCTTCTTCATTCAATTCTGATCTTATTCATTCAATTTTGATCTTACTCATTCAATTTTGGATCTTGACTCAAATTGAATCTTATTTATTTAAATTTGTATTTCACTCATTTTCGTTGAATGATTTTTATTTATGAAGTTCGGACTGCTTTTCATTTCGACAAGAAAACAGTTTTCTTACTGAATTAAGAAACGAGGCGTATTTTAATTTATTTATTTGACTTTACATAGAATGAAGGTGGGGCGTAATATAGAACGCCGCACCTATACAAAACAATCTATTTCTTTTAACAATATTTTAACCCATATGGAATGCAACAAATGTTAGTAATAATGTATAGATGTGGGATCCGATCTTCATTTTACAACAATTTTTAAGACTTCCTCAAACTGAAATTCGGTAGCGAGTAAATAAAAACCAAAAACATTCTGCGGTAATATCTATATAGATCGTAAATTGAAAATTACAATAAAGAAAAATATAAAAGTTGCATTATTGCGGGACGAAATTGGAACGAAACTAACGTAAAAAAAATACGAATAAATGAGTGGACCCCCTAAAAGAAATCAATTTGAAGCATATTTCGTCTGGACCAGAAAACGCGGCACCTGCAACGGACCGTACACACAGAAGTCTATGAATTTCTTTTTTAACGCCTCCCTCAACTGCTGCCGCTTCTCGAATAAGTGCTTGTTCTTGTTCTCGAATTCTCGCACCTCTTCTGGTGTCAACTCCCAATTACTGTCGTCGTCCGCCTGACTGTACTCCCCCTGGAAAGCGCCAACAAAAAATTAAAAACAAACAGCCACAGAAAGGCGCGAAAATTTGGTACCACAAAGTCATGTTAAACAAAACTTACTTCCAACTGCTTCCTTTGGTAATACATTTGACAGTTGACGACTGTCAGTATCAACACATCATTAAAAGAGCAGCAAAAATTTAATTTTAGTTTTGAGGTACGGCGCACTGACTTTAGTTCGTGTCAAAGTAAGTAAAGTTCAAGGTGACACGTTCAGTGATTCTGAGGGTAATGTAGAACAAGGAGCGTGCTGAGGCGGTTTTAGGGGCCAAAAAAAAAAATGCAAGACAAACCCAAAACAAAGAAAAAATAGTTCTAAAAGGCCTTTTCATCACTTTTTAGAGGGCCCGTTTCCCGGTGAGCCAGCACGCGCCTGTGTAAAACTGGCAGTAAATTTCCCAAAGGTAGATTTTGGAGCGCCATCTAGCGGAAAAATTAATAATGAAGAGATGCGTTTACTCCTTTTTTAACCACACAAAATTAAAACGTCGATATTATCGATCATTACTCGCGAATTGTTTCATGTCAGACCACTCACCTCTAGCATTTCCTGCAGACTGGGATGTTGTCCGTACGAAAACCTATTACGTGTGAGATAATCCGTGTCGTTCTGACAACAAGTATCAGAGCACGCCAGCTCCGACCCTTCTGGCGAACTAGAAATACTTGAAATCATGGAGCCCGTCTCGCAACACCCGTTGTTGTTTTCGGACGAATAACCACAATCATGGGAATGATCACTAGATGAGCCGTGCTCCTTTTTGAAATCGATCGGCAGATAGTTGTTGCATTTATAAGAGCTCTTCACTTCTTTGATATCATTCTCGCACTTGCAATCGTCTATCCACAACTCATTGTCGCTACATCGCAGCTTATCCTGTTTGCTAACCAATCCGGTGAACGCGTACGCTCCGTTATCCTCGTTTCGGCATTTCAACAAGCCACTCTTCAACTGGGACGACTCCTCGCAACTGCAACAGCCGCACTCGTCGCTTTTGTTGTGACAACACGAATCATCTTTATCGCCGTCTTTCTCGTCGTCGTCGTCCTCGATATCGATGCAATTCTCTTTGCCGTCTTGTTCGGAGGCTTTGCCCTTTTTGCGTTTGCGCTTGCTCTTTTTTTGTTCTTTGCGTATCTGTTTCTGTTGTTCTTCTCGGGTCAGTTCGGCGTAGAGCAGGTCTAATTGGGAAACGCCTTTTTTGCCTTCGACGGCAGTTTGGAAGCTGCGGCTTAACGTGTCCACGGCCACGGCCGCGAACACCTGACACGTGCACTCCTCTTCGCGCATACGCATGTAGATCCGATGCAACCGTTCGTACATGCAGATGCCGATGCAGGTCAATACTTCTTCTTGGGCGATCTCCAACGTTTTTGCGTGCCGTTCTCTACGACTAAATGCGAGATTATAAAATCGGACGACCAGCAAGACCAATTTTCGCCAGGGACCTACCCGCAAGTTCAAAAAATATAATCTACATCCTCAAAAATAGAAGGAGTGATAGATAAGATTCCACGTACTGGATTTATTGAAAAGTAATATGTTACTGAAACATCGTCCGCGAGTGTAAACTTTTACTTTCGGCCCGCGCTACGTAAAGTAATATTACTGAAACATCGTCCGCAGGTGTAAACTTTTACTTTCGGCCCGCGCTACGTAAAGTAATATTACTGAAACATCGTCCGCAGGTGTAAACTTTTACTTTCGGCCCGCGCTACGTAACTAACTATTGTTAGGAAAGCTACCGGTCGCAATCTTCTGACGAAAACCGGTTGTTTGCTTTTCTATTGTATTTTCTGCGAGGATTTAATTTTCGACTTACCTCCCTAGTAACTCTGGTTCAGCACGAAGGATCAATTCTGTAATATAATCGGTGTTCGTTTGCACGTGTATATGTTTCTCAGGCACGCAGCGTTTGATGCCTGCGTATAAAGTGTGAACGTATCCCTTCTCTTTCCAGGGCTCCGGTTCCTCCAGCAACAACGAATATGCTTTAATAGAAAAAAATTGTTATAAAATAATTAGTTAAATGACGAAATTGCGAATTAAGACTTCCTCGACTGACCTTTCAGGACCTTCGTCCTGCACTCCGCGCAAAATCTGTGCTTCCGCAGGTACGATTCCAGAGTGGCGTGTAGACTTGGAGCTTCAATGATGCAAACGTCTTTCTTGCACTCTGGCTGTATGCAATTCCACACGTCCCTCCACATGGGATTCATTGGACGATTGCGTTGCGAGTCCAACGAGTGCAACAGACATCGTAAACTTTTCTTGTTCCTTTTCGGCTGGTTTTCAATCAGTTTAGCCAAATGAATTCTGCACCAAAAAAATTATTTACAAAAAAAAAACACACAGTTTCGGTCAAAAACGTACGAGTGGTCGTGGAAAATGGAGCACAACGCTTCAGGTAGTGCTTGTTTCTCTTCTTTGATGGTGATGGTGCCGTCAGATTTGACCATTAAGGGCTCCAACGTTGGGTGCCCGAATTTGAACAGTTGAAAGTAAAGCTGGTCGACACTGAAGAAATACGGTTCGATAAAAATGCTGTTTAGATATCAATTTTTTTGAAAAAAAAAATTGTTAATAAAGCAATTTAAAAAAAAAAACATAATGCCGAAATCAGTGTGAATAACTCAAGATCGCAACTGTTGGTAAGTTACAGCGTCTTGTGGTCACCGCTGCCGGCACATGGCGTCACCACTATCGGTGCCTATTTTCATTATTTAGGAAGATCAATCCCAGGCGGCTTTGGATATAAACCAGAATGATCAAGTTACTATGTTCATTTGTTAATTTGTTGTGAACTGTCATTTGAGCTTTTAACTTTTATTTTAGATTTCCGCTAAATAAGAATACATGCAACAATTTCTGTGCCTAACAAAGAATTTGACTTTTTAGCCCCCAAATTGTAGAGGAAAAAATCGAATTGTCAACGAAAATGTTTCATAAACTGTAAGCGAAAGAAGTAAGGTTATGTTTGCATTTCTAAGATTTCTTGAACCAATTTGTATGTTTATGCAGCGTCATGGAAAAATTATCAAAATTTCAAAACATCCCTTGACTATAAATACAAATATGTCTCTGTAGTCATAAGGAGGGGTACTTTAGAGTACTTATATATTTGATAGCAAACTTCCACCAAAGTCACTAAAATTCGAAATGCTCAAAGGGTGAGTTTGGTAAGTTTTAGGAAATTAACACAATGCAAGAATTAGCATAAGCAATAAATATAATAATTCTAGAAGGGTCCTGTCAGTTTGACAGATAGGCCCCAGAATTATAGAAAACTGCAATTAAACCACAGCAAATGATCTAAGTAAGGAGATTTTGTCTTATTTTGAAAACTGCAGCTCTCTTGTCGAAGCAATTTTGTCATGGGGCTGCTTAAAACCCGTTGTTGGGCTTAACTCTTGCAAGTGGTCAGTGACCTTCCCAAATTTTAATTGGCCGCGATTTCCTTGTTTCCAAGGAAACTGGCATGTTTCTGGACTCACCTGCGGCGACACCCCACACACGGCACGTTCTGGTTCAAAACATTCATCAATTCTGACTTTGTGATCTGTAAGGCGGCACTCAATTCTTGCGGAGACAGGGTCTCCCATTGGCGCTGAAACTCTTCGACTTCTTTCACGCTCACTTCTGGGGCATCGCACACCATGCTGCACTCCCTCATGTCCATGACAAGCTGGAAATAACAGTTGATTATTAGCAAATTTCTAGGTCAAGCCCTTGGAGCGGCACTGGGAAAAAAATCGAAAATTTTCCGAGAGAACGTAAAAACGCGAAGAAAGGGTCAGGTTTCGATATTACCGTTATGTTATCGTCGACTTCGAGAGGTAACTGCCTCCTGCAGAGGGGTTTTGAAGCGTTGTAAACATCCACAAGTTTAGGAAGCAACGGCTTTTCTTTTTCTTTGTCCTTGTCTTTGCTGGGCAGGGCTTGACGGGGTAGAACCGCCTTAGTTTCGGGGAAATTCATGCCCAAAGATGGATTTTTTATTCAATAAATTCAACAACGTAACACTTTATTCCACCACATATACTGCCATTTGCAATATTTGACCGTCCAACTGTCAGTTGTCAATTGTCAAACGTCGTAATTGAGGAAACAACCACCAGATGTCGCTACACCACATCGTAACGGGCAGCGACGGAAAAAATTCAATAATCACTTTTTTTCGCCTAAATTCTATATTATTAACTTACAAAAACATGTACAACACTAAAATTACATTAAATGCGGTTAAGTTTAATCATCATCCAACCTCTGTCTTGTATTTCGCTTTGCTGCCCCACCCATTCGTCGCCTTTTGAAGGCAGTTTCACCTCCATCTATGCTTTGCACAGTTTTCTCTTTGAATTCCTTCACTACTGGTTCCGGCTCGTACTCTACAGGCGGCTCGTATCGAAACTCGTGTTGTTGAGGCAACTGCCAATCCACTTGTTCACTGAAAGTAGATTAAAGAGTTGTTTCTTTCTAAAATTTTACTTTAAACTTGAATCTTTGATAGTTACCTCACTTTGATGGTTTGCCACTTGCCATAGGGATCAGTTTTGCCTGGTTCAAGGAGTGGTCCTGAAACCACCGGCGGGATATCATCCACAACCCTTCTAGCTTTCATCTTTTCCCTGGCCACCCTCGCCTGCATCTCCATCTCTTCCTGCTGAACCTCTTGCATTCTAGAAGCATTTAAGTCAATTCTGGAAGTTACAAAATGCGGGAGAAATACTTGACTAAAGCTTCCTTTCTCTTGAAGGTCTCCAACGCCTTTAGTTGCTTCTGGGCCTCCACATCTGCTCGTTCCCGTTGCTCCTTGAGGCTCAAATAACCCTCTTTCGGGGGCTGCCAAATGGTTTCTGCAACAACGCATTATTAGACAAAAAACCGAAATTGTTCTTTTTTTGAAAGAGTTACAATAATTTACCATTGGTCATGATGTTGACGTAATGAGTTTTGCCGTCCCTTGTCCGAACTTCGTTCCACAACTTATTCACGCCACCTGGACCGATTCCGCTAAGACCCTCGCTTAGTGTTAAATTGTCTTGTTGCAGTTTCTTATTTATGGCGACCGATGTTAAATCGCCGTTGTTTTCAACATCTTTTTGGTAGGCCGCTAAGGCGGCCGACTCCATGTGTTTGATGGTGGCATCGAACTTGTCCGCTTCTTTTTGAACGTTGGTGCTGTGTCTCGAGATGGTTTGGAGCTTCTTCTTGACATTGGCCTGGTGCCGACGCCCTTTCTCGTGAAAATCGACACTCTGCAACAGTTAAATAATAAGCGAGGAGGTAAAGAGCGGGCCGATCGCGGAACTTTACTTACCGGTTTATTGTCGGTGATCCAACATTTGCAGAAATCGCAGTACTTTCTGGTTTGGGACACCCAATAGTCGGCCCTGGGACATCACAAAATGGCAAAAGCGTTATTAAAAAAAAGAAACAATTTGGTTATTTTTTTCAAGGTTTAATAATAACAATCCAAATACAATTTCGAACAGGAACTACAACAGCTAATTTGAAAATTTTTAACAATAAATAACAACAAAATTATGGTTGAAAACCGAGGAAAGAAGTAACATCGATAACGGCGACGGACCTACCCCTACAACCCTTGAAAATCGCCGGACAACTTCCGGACGGAAATGGGAACAGCGGGTGGGTCCTATATTTAACAAAAGGAATGGGCGACATTTACAAAAATAAATAACCATCAACAGCTACGGAACTATGACAAAACATAACAAAAATACTGACATTTTCATGGAAGAACGTTCCTTTTCTAAGTAAAACAACGATAAAATTTGAACTGAGAGCGCAAATGAGCGTAAGGTAAAAAGAAATGGAACATACGGGATGTGTCTCAAAGCTAAAACTCTGTTAATGGGGAACTTGCCTCATGTTTGGAAAATATAATATTTAGAAAATATAGGCGATTTCATTAGACCCGTATTTTTTTATTTGGTTCTAGGGTCAATATTACACCCAGAATTATTTTTTTAATTTTTGGAGTGGGAGATTTGTGACGTAGTCAATCCAGCACGACGTAGTTCTTAAAGAAATCGTATGATGGCGCTTTACTCAGATTCCTTATAAATCGAATGCAAATTGGATGTGCACATGTGGCGCCCTCTGCCAGCAGCGCAGCATAGTAGCCAAAAACAATATAGCTGTGAATCTTGGATAAGGGGAGCCAATACGTCATCAAAAACAAAAATTGCACATATTTACAAAAATATGAAATAAAAAAATTTAAGCCTCTTTTAGTTATTTGCATGCATCTAAAGAATAAAAAGTGCAATTTTTTTTTTTAGGCAAGTACCCCATTAATAACGGAGGCGTTTTGGGAAACACCCTGTATATTTAGCACAACGAATCGGCGTTCAATCGACAAACAGCAAAGAAAAAGATCGGCATAATCACAAATTGGATCATTCTCTAAAATCCGAACCGAAACGAAGAAATGTGGGAAGAAGTCCAGTTCAAAGTCTCACACCTCCAAAGTAACAATTTTCTCGATGTCAAAAGGAGGAAATTTATTGTAAATCTTTTACGGCAGAATTATTTGAGGAGTTAAAAATTTCGTTATAAAATTGGACTAAAATTATTAAACTTTTCGTTTCATCAAATTCATCTTAAAGTGTGAGAAGAGTAAGAACTGGAGAAATTTTGAAAATTTTCGGTTCTTTTGGCAAACGCGAACAGTCAAATTTAACTTAACGAAACTAAACTCTCAACTTTAAATAACTTCACCACCTGATCCCCCACACGAGTGGTTTGTTGTGGATACAAAAAACTCTTGCGTTGCGGGCTCTTCCTGCACCTCCTCAACTTCACGATTCGACAAAATGACTAGATAATTATCACAAAACAAAGATATTTGTACTGAAATCAACGTAAACACGTAACGAATCTTTCACAACGCCATAACACTCGAAAAACAACGAAGCCATAAACTTTGAACATTATATTTGTTAATACACCGTACGTAGAGGAAATTGGTATTAATTATCACAGATAAGGTTAATGATCAGACTAGATAATGTAAGGAATACGGTTGACTAGGTATTAATTGAGACGGGTTTCGCAAACACTAAGGTCACTTATACTTTGGTCACTTCTATGAGAATAGGGTAATGGATATTATCGTCGTAATCGCAATTATCTAGCAAGGCCAGCCTCTTTTCCCAGACGATCCGGCTGTAATTGATGATTTTCCTGCATTCAAACCCGCGACCCTCCGACTGACCGATGAAACTGTCGAGAGTGGCGCCGCGTTGCGGCGCCATCACAAGCGCGACCCCCCCGTCCGCCAGACAACTCTCCAAACATTGAATCAAGTCGGCGCGCGCATCATCGAAAAAAAGACAATCAGCACACAAAATGACGTCGTAGAGGCGCTCGGGGGCGACCCGTCCCCATTTCAATACCCGACAATCGACCGGACAATCGAAATTGTTGCAGTGCAGCGACGCCTGGACGTTCTCGACCGAAATTTTGTTGCCGTCGGTGACGGTGACGTGACGGGGCGAGCCGAACTTGGCGACGTACAGCCCCGCCAAACAAGACATGCCGCCCCCGAGCTCCAGAACGTTCTTGTCGGCGAACAGGGGCAGATTCGAGCAAACGTAGTAACTTAGAGTTTCTTCGGACGGCCAAATGCAAATGTTGCCGGTGTTATTGAAACCCATCAGGTCTTCGGCGGAAAAAGTGCGGTTGCGATGGCCGATCGTTAAGTTAAATTCGGCACCTTCTATTTCGATGGTGTATTTATACCACGTGCGTTTATTGATTTGGTCGACGATGCGGGCCTCGGTCGCAGCTAATTGAACGTTGGGGAGTTGTTGGGTCCGCAATAGCATGAAGGAAGAAATTCGTCGCAACGAAAATTCGTCGGTCGGACTTGAAGGCTCGCTCCCCACTGGACTCTGCGCACAAAAACAGTTTTAGCGGGGGCAAATAGAACGGGAATTTCACCATCTAATAACCGATTTGAGGCTAAAGCCGGGCGGCGCCACGACTCGCTAAATTCTGGGACTGGCGCCACGGCAGTTGCCGGGTTCTTCCCAACATTATGGCACAATCCCAAAATTGCGCAATCGGCACACCTGAATCGGGACAAAGAACCTTTAAATTTATTCTGGACAATTTACTGGCTTCAGCTTGACACTTGGCCAGGTAAGCTGCGCGTGCTCTCTTTACGAGCCTCAAATTTAATTCTCCCAGAATAACCTCGGAGAAGCAATTTTGTAGGAAATTAAGCCCGAGGGGCTTCTTGTAACTTCATTTGGTTCTTTGCTTTTGGCAGCCAACGCCTATCAGCGACTCAGAGACATAAAAAAGGTTGATTCTTAATTGAGTAGCGGGCGTTACGCTTTTGATGCCGTCTCGTTGGCACAGTGTTAATCACGGGACTTTCAATGGCGCTGCTGTTCCTTAGGTTGTGGTTCAGGTGGCTATTCGGGGCAAGTCTGGCGAAACTGCGGGCCCCACCGGTCGGTTGTTAGATGTTAAAATGCCTGGACTAGAAGCCGGGTTCAAACAGCCAAAGAAACAGAACACAACGAAAAGCATGCCAAAGTGTTGGAATCCAAATTGAAATACCTTGAGTGCCTTGGCTAGGATGGCCCAGCGTCTGCGTGCCACCTTTTTCTTTTCATTTGTGCTTAATATCACTTGATTTATGTCAATGCGCTTAGATTCTAATCCGAATATGTCTCTACTTTGGTCCATAGAACGAGCATTGTACTTTTGAGCTAAGCCTGCCTGCAATGCCGTACAATTCGATTAGTTTTGGGACTATTTCATTCCTTCATGCTTTCAATCGGACAGAGGAAACACGACGAAATCAAACAAGCTATTTAAATCAGG
This sequence comes from Schizotus pectinicornis, assembly GCA_951805265.1. Classification (NCBI taxonomy): domain Eukaryota; kingdom Metazoa; phylum Arthropoda; class Insecta; order Coleoptera; family Pyrochroidae; genus Schizotus; species Schizotus pectinicornis. Next base: position 2,632,716 of record OX638207.1, read on the forward strand.
CTTAAAATAAAAACGACACTTAAAATAACAAATGGGTTTGTTTATGGAGTATAAATCGATACGGAAATTTGTGGGGGGTACTCACATTTTGGCGGAAACTGCGACAGGCTGGAGTTGGCAAAAAGCGAACAAATTGACGAAATTTGCACTAATTTTCACCAACAATGTCGCAAAATAACAAAAATTGCTGCCAAGATGTCAGTGGTGACATTTGGCAAATTTCGAGGTTAGTTTTAGTTAGTTTATATCGCCGTACCAACCCAACAGCTCGAGACTACCAAGTCCCTAAACTACAAAAAAGGTCCCAACTTTGAAAAATTGCGCCCACCCCAAAATTCTATTTTTGAAAACAACTTTTCTGGGGTTATAAAACGCTCAGGTCGTGTATCAAAAATATAAACTATATTTTAACTGAACCAACAATTATACAAATTGCGATATACACAAAGAAGCGTTTGTGCCCCCAAAACCAAACGCGTTTTTCACCGCCACCCTCCTCTTCTCCCCGAGCCACTTTTGTCCCTCTAACGCCACGAAATTCAAGTCTCCATCTTCAAAATCCTCCAAATTAACAGTAGGCGGAAAAACCCCCTCCTCCACCGCCTTAACGGTAAAAACACTTTCCAAGTTTCCGGCCGCCCCCAACAAATGTCCGTGCGCCCCCTTCGTCGACGACACCGCCAAATTCCGGCAGTGCTCCCCAAACAAAGTCTTGATAGCGGTGGTTTCGATCGCGTCACCAATCGGGGTGGATGTTGCGTGCGCATTCACGTACCCCACATCACTTAAGTCAAGTCCAGCATCTTTTATGGCTCTCTCCATCGCCAGAATGGCTCCAGTTCCGTCCGGACGCGGTGCCGTTAAATGGGACGCGTCTCCCGAAAGGCCGTAGCCCAAAATTTCGGCGTAAATTCGAGCGTTACGCTTCCTGGCATAATTGAGTTCTTCTAAAACTAGAATAGCGCTACCTTCTCCCATTACAAAACCGTCGCGTAATTTATCGAAAGGTCTCGAAGCCTTTGTTGGGGTTTCGTTAAAGGAGGTACTTAACGCTCTCAACCGGCAGAAAGCGGCTATTGCTAGAGGAGAAATGCAAGCTTCCGCACCTCCACATACCATAACGTCGGCGTCTTCGTTGCGGATGAAGCGAAAAGAGTCCCCGATTGCGTGAGCTCCAGTTGCGCAAGCTGTTGAAACCGCGTGGTTGGGACCTCGAAATCCGTATTTAATGCTGATTTGGCCTGCGGCCATGTTGGGCAATATTCTAGGGACGAAAAACGGGCTGACTTGGTTGTAGCCTCGTTTCAATGCCTCGTGGGTTTGGCAAATGTCTTCTAAATCTACCATTCCCATGCCTACGGCGACCCCAACTCTTTTTTTAGATTCCTCATCTAACTTTAGGAGATTTGCGTCTTCTAGAGCTTGGTTTGCTGCTAAAAGGGCGTAACTGGTTGCAGGTCCCATTGTCTTTAGTTCGGTTTTGGTAAAGTGGTTGGATAATTTAAATTTGGCGCCGTTTTCTTGGATTACGCCGCCTACTTTGCAGGGTAGAGAATCGTATTCGGGGCCTTCTAGTTTCACAATTCCGGACTTTCCTGCTATTATTGCCTTCCAGGAGGATTGCAAGGTGATTCCTACGGGAGATATTACCCCGATTCCCGTCACAACAACTCGACGCTGCATCCTAAAAACTTGCAGAATCAGAAAACTTCGTTAGGTTAGAAGGTATGTTTTGGTTTCAAGTACCAACATTACTTGCTCTAATCAGCCAACCTACCAACGATACATTCCTGACCTATTTCCTTGCAGAGATGCTAATTGTATATTCAGAAAGCTCAGAAAATCTTGCTCCAGATTACAGATTTGCGTTTCTACAATGCAGTTGAACATGTCGTTGTCTTTAGAAAGATATCTTGAATTTTTTTGCAATTTTAAGTCAGATTTTCATTAAAATTATCTTTTACATAGAAAATCGTGTTATCTTTCCGAATCAAAAAACAAATTTCTTGTAACTTCTTTGGTTCCTAAGTTATCTTGATTTTGATTCCTCGGTTTGTTAGTTCGACGGTCAGGCACTGTGGCGCTGCCGTCGCCACATATGAAAATGGAAAATCGAGGATATCTCAAAAACTAGAAAAGCTACAGGGATGCTGATTGCATATTCGGAAAGCTCAGAACTATGTTACTAAAATGCAAAGGATTGGACTGGAAAACTAAAATTATAAAGTAAAATTAATGCTTTCACTTTCACCTTATTATTGTTGTATCTATTTCTATTAAATTTTCAATTAGGTAAAAATTGAGACGTGATTTGACGGCTGAACAGTTCTTCATGAAGATGGAGTTGTGAGTGGCAGCCTCAGGGAGCTAAAGCACATCCCAATTTCTTTCACGTCCTCACATTTTTGAATTTTCGGACTTTTCGTCATACAATCGATGACCTCCTGGCGTTTAGCTTCGTCTACGTTTCGCATCATGGGACTACTTTTGACGATTTTCTCAACATCGATACTGCCATCTTCTTTGATGATCCCTTGCTTTTCCTTCATGCATTTGACAAAACACCAATGAGATTCAGGAACTTCGTTACGAGAACGGTCGATTTTGACGTCGTCAATGGTCAAGGAATTTTCCTCCAAACAGTCATTTTGCATTTTGAGGTAGTCTTGGTTTGGGGCCTTATGACACTGTAAAAAAAATTAACTTAAATTATAAATAAAATCAAAAGTATTTTTTGTTGTCTTACATTGGAGGAGGCCAAAATGGCGAAAATCAACACTATATTGGATCGGATCATTGTTAGTATAACTGGAATATTGTCAAAGACTTCGCTTATGTTTATATAATAAATTTAAAAAGTTTACGGGGATTCCTATGATAATAGGTGTTGAAAGGTCAACAAGGTACCACTTCCGCAATTACACAAATTTGTTTAAAATTAGCTGAATTTGATTCGGTGACTTCCTACAATTAACACCAAAAATCCTCTGACCTCTATCAAACATATTAAAAATAGATAGCAAAATATTGACGAATGCTGCTGTAGTGTAAACATAAAAGTAAAATTCAAAAAAGTTAAAATAGAAAGAAAAGCTACAAAAAAAATGTTGTTTTCTAAGTATCAAGAATTTACTTGATCGAGCACAACTTGGGAAAAGAAAGAAAACCAAAAATAATTAAAAAAGGAGCAAGAAAAAGCAAAGCATGATATAATATAGCTTAAAGAGATGACGAAAAAAATTACTGTATTGTTTCGAACAAAGAATAATAGTTAAAAAGTTGTAGTAAAGAGATAACGCGTGAAAAAGAAGATAAGCGCAGAAGACAAAAGTTCCAAGAAAAAGGAACCTGTAAACCAGAAATAGAATAGGAACAAAAAACAAAACCGACCAAGAAATCTTTGGATTATTTATTGATTCATTATAATCAGCCAAAATACAATTAAAAAGTGCTTTTTTAACTCTTCACTCAGGCTGAAATAAGTTTCTTTAGGCACTCTTTGATCTTCTTCATATCGTCGCAGTTTTCTATTTTACCGGCCTCCTTCGTGCACGTAACCAATTGCGTTTGGATCCTGGGAATGAAGAGTTTAACATACTGATTATTTCGTAATTTCTCCACGTCAACAGTTCCATCTTCCCCTATGATTTCCAATTTTGTCCCCATACATTTAACGAGACACCAAGCACCTTCAGGAGTATCGTCGATTGTCGGCATCGGTTTACTGAGTTCTTCCAAAGTCAAAGAACTCTCAACAAGACATTCATCACGAATCTTTACAAAATTTCCATTATCCACTCCCTGCGCCTTCAAGGAAAATTATTTACAAAATTAAAAATTGTAAAAAAACTTACAAAAATCGTCGAAATTAAGCATGCAAGACCCAAAAAGTTCCAGAAAATTCCAACCATTTCGGTTTGATGAACGCGAAAAACTGGTAAAAGTGTAAAATGTTCAACACATTTATAGTGTCGTTAAATTCATTAAAAATATTAAGTTGGCCACATTCTCGTTCCAATTATTCGCCCTTGATTCACTTTTCAACGTAACACGCAACGTTGGATCCAATTATGGGATTTACATAGCTAATACTCGCTTTCATTTGTTTCTTTCTAAAGCATCCTTAGATTACAAGCGTTGAAACAGCGTCATCTCTCGCCAAAATATTCAATCAGCATAGTTGGTCGTATTGGAGGTCAGCTACGTTAAGTAAGTTGGATTGTTACAATAATTTATTATACTAACCATTATAAATAGACATACAAATGGAATTATTATGAAACATATAAAATATAATTAAGGTAAAATGCATGTAAAATGACGTATATAAACTACACTGTATAACACTAACGACATTGTAGCCACTGCAGACTTAACAGTTAATTAATTATCTTTGGGAATACTTAGAATGTAGTGTTAATAAATAATAGGGTTAACAACAGGTTAACTGGTAATCTAGACCGGTATATTGTAGCAGTAAGTTCCATGAGCTGTGTACTTGACACTTATCCCTCGCCTTCGCCTGCCAATTGATAGTGATGTCTTCTGAGAGCCGCAAGTCTAAACCTTTCTTGCTCCAGTTCCTTTTCCAGTTCTAGAACCCTAACCATAGCTTCCATTTCAAAGCGTTTAGCTTGATGAAGCGTCAAGTTCGACGTATCCAGCTCCTCTGCAACCAAAACTGATATTGTACAAAAAATTTTACGCCACAATGTTCAACGTTAAAACTCTACAGTCAATTTCCATCTTATAAAATCATCGACTAACTCGCAATTTCAAGACCCGTAAGAAAAAATACTTCTTCACCAACCTGCTTCATCCATGAGCTCACTGCAGTCCTTAACGGTTGCAACTACCGTCCCCGTCGCAGTCGTCACTCCCTTCGATGCCTGCGTCAACTGCTTCAAGTTACTACTATTTCTGTCAGCTTTAACTCGACTCGCGACAACCAATTGAGCGGTTGACGCCGCAATTTCTTGGGCGGCAACAACCATTTGCTCCAATTTACCGTTGGACGTAACAACTTTGTCGGCAGCGGTTCTAAAAATTAGTCCCCAATTTTATCACCCTTTAAAACGCCTCGCGTTTTGTTGGTAGAGGGCGCCACAGATACTTACAATAGGAACTTTGCTGCCACGGCTACCGCTTTGGCGGCCGAAATGAATCCGTCCGTCCACCGGTGGTTTCTTTTGTAAAATTCTTTTGCACTTGCAGTTCCCTGTAAATACAATACATGAAAATACCGCGATTCTTTCTGGATTGGGGTGGACCGTACCCTGCCTTGGCCGACAATTTCCCCTTGTAACAGTCTCGATTTCTGCACCAAAATCCTGATGGCTTGCATCAAAGTGGTGCAACTATCCAACAATTTACTGTTTACTTGTAACTTAATTCCAGAGTCAGCAGCACGAGATTTGGTTAACATATCCTGGGAAAACAAAAAAATTTCTAGTTTTCAAGATTTTTAATTTTTGTGACAATTTTTTTGTTATATTATTTACCTGTATCCGATTAGCCGCTTCTTCGATGGCCTTGTCCATTTCGATCATTTCATTTTCGAGCATATCAGCCAAATTATCCGCTTTCTCGCCGGACAACGACAAGCTGATGGTTTCAGCCAACGAAGCGACCTCTTCCAGTTTATCAACAGCCTCCTTTACGACAACGTTCGTATCTTTGTTTTCTCTCAAGTGTTGCAATATTTGCACGGTGATCCCTCCCAGAACCTTACAAGCTTCCGCCATCTCTAATCAAAAACCCAACATTAAAAGTTGCAATAAGCCAAACCGAGACGAGTCAGTTACTGTGCAGAAAAAAACTTACTTTCGCCAAAGTTTATGTCGGGACTCGTGTTACAAGTCGCCCTTCCTTGCAAGATAAACAACGAGAGTCTGTGAGCAGTTTGAGTGGCGGTTACTACGAGTTGAGCGTGATTCGAAGGCATTAAAGAGGCGCACATTTCGAGAGACTCTGAACAACCCCTTGTTAGGCTTCTGAGGTAGTCTGAACTGCAACTGAGGGCGATCAGGGCGGGATTGTCGACTTCGTGGATGGCGTGCTTCAAAATGTCTTCGCCGTTTCGGATCGACTGCGACACGATCTCCCGCAACTGTTGATCCGTCTCTTTCTTAACTGAAGACATTAGATTTGTTAAAAAATTTTTGAGACAAGAATTTTTTTATTTAAAGCTGAACCGGATGTTGTTGATTTTAAACCTTAACGCAACTAAATACTAAAATAATTTTTTAATGCAATTATGGCGAAATTTCAAAACTAACGTTTTTCCGCTTGACGTTCACAATCCAGTAGTTTGTAGGATAACTCTTCGGTTCTCATGCGCAACTCTTCTTTCTCTTGAATAACGTGGAGCAGTTCGATCTTTAGGTCGTCCCGCTCCTTGCAGGCGTCACTCACACTCTTTTTGAGTATCTGAAACGGCGCAATAATATATTTTTCTTTTTAAATATGTTGCTATGTACTTCTGTTTCCATGTTGAAGAGTTCCTTGTCACGTCGCAGGTTCTCCAGTTCTTCAATTTGGGTCGACGACGTTTGTTGGAGGGACTCTTCGAGTTTGCTCGTTTGTCCCTGTAACTCCGTTATGCGAGTTTCAAGCTCACTTTTTATCTGTTCTTGTTCTTCAAACTTTTTGACAATGCCGGTAAGTTTCTTGTCCACCTCAGCTTTCTACAGAAGGTTAAACACACTTTAAGAGTTCCCAATAATTAACACAAGACAAAAATGTCAAACCTACCAACCTCTCTTAACTTTTGAATATGCTCATCCCTTAACTTCACGTAAAATTCCTTCAACTTCGTGAACTTTTCGTCTCGAACTTTTTCTGCACAACAAGACAACGTTAAAGGGTTAAAAAAAATTATCAGTGGACAAGTTACGTTCAGATCCTTGCGACTGCGCAACAGTGAATGCCTGCGTCATCAGATCCTCCTTAACCTGCCTCTCCTGCATCAATTCGCTCTCCTTGGTGGCCAAATCCGTCTCTAACGAGGTGACTCGGTCACGTAAAGCATTCACCTCTCGCTGATTTTTAGCTAATAAGGCATTAAATTCAGTACTGAAAAGAAAAACGTGACAACTACAAAAACAAACTCCCACTGCTTGTTGCGTCCCCTCGGGGTAAAGTCCGCCGCCCCTGCTTCCCTACCAACACCTACACCCCCTACCATCGCTTGTTGAATTTGGTGCATCCCCAATTAAGAAGCTCCACCAAAGTTCAACAATACAGTCCATCGCCCATTTTCAACGATTAAAAGTGAGTCACGCGACCTACCTCAATTTCTCACACTGTGTCCTGAGGAAGTCGCGCTCGGCGACGGCTTCTTGGTGGGCCGGACTGGGCGATACCGAATTTCTGTAACGGCTATCTATCTCTGAAACGTCGGAGGTGTCGATCAAACTGCCCTCGGTGGGCGGTTCTTCCTCCGGCTCTTGAGGAACGACCGTTACTTCTTGCGTGACGTAGGTGCGAAGATCGGATTGGATGAGGAAGTTAGGGGGGTTCTGCAAAACCAATCTCTTAAATCTCAATCGGTTGTTTGACAACCAAACTGTACCTCCGGCAATGGGGGGATGGCGATGAGGTCCTTGAAATACTGCAGATTGCTGGTGCTTTGGTAGAACTGTTTGAGCAACTTGAACTGTTTGAAGAATCTGTCGCGATGGCCGGCCAACGTGTCCGGTGGTAAGGCGAAATGGAGTCGGAACAGTATCTTGACGCAATAATCGTACAGTTTGGAAGCGTCTTGGATGCAAGAAATCAACGGAGCCAAGCGACACTGACCGGCGCTGGTCATGGAATTGGACCTGGCCATGTCCAGGGAGCCGAAAACGGCCGCTTGCAAATCGAGGATGTTGTCCAGATAATCGAACATTTCCACGGACATTTCAAAACTGAAAAGTACGTTTTTAGGGAAAATTCGATTGGTTAAGTTGGTAGACGGTACTAGTTGTTGATGTCGTTGGCGCCTATGGACTCCAGTTCCTCGGGAGTCACCCCCAAGTGGCCCGGGAATCTTGGATTGCGCCGATGGAAGTCCAGTTTCGTCATCAACAAGGAAGTGTACAGTCTTATCATTTGGCCGTAACCGTCCTTCAGATGCACCTACAACCACCCAACTCTTAAGCGCCGATCTTAAACTTACGTTTAACTTTTAAAACTTAACAGTCTCCAGCGCCAATTAAATAATGAACGTGTAATAGGAGAAACTGACCCATAGCTTCCCAATTTCGTCGAGGTCCCTCTTGTGCCTCTGGCTGTGCACCAGACACATGGGATGCCCTTCCCTCAAGATCTTATGGACAACGTGGCACAGCTTCCAGGCGGTGATCCGGTCGTCCATTGCCGGCAACCTGAGGGCAATCGACCAGAAGATCGTAGCGCCCTGGGTGTGAAACGTCCCAATAATAGCCGAACGAACATGTTTTTGTTTCACTGGAGTCTCGTGACTGTTGATGGCCTTAGACAATGCCTGACACTGCAAAAATGAAATTTTTCAGCGCAAATTTCCGAAAATTTATTTTCGTTGGAAGGTCGCGACAAGACATCCGAAACAACAACAAAAATTTTGTAAACGTAAATAAAATTTTTAGAGAAAGCATCAGCGCGAAGGTCGCGACAAAACGTCCGAAACAACAACAAAAATTTTGTAAACGTAACTTGTTACGTACTGAAGTGTTTCAGTTTCGTTGTTTTTTCTCGTGAAGCGGTTAACGTTTTGGAACTTCTGTTATGTCGTCATGTGCATGCGGGCTTACACCGGAAGCATTTAAACTAACATTGCTATCAGAGGAACTTCCTCTGCGGCTCCGTGTCTGGACCGAAACGGAACAACCGGCGCGTCAACAATCTCTGGAGCTGGTTTTTAATCGGAAAATCGCGAAGTTTTGTTGTTTGATTTAAAATTTAATAGCAGATATAAGAATAACGTGACATAAATCAAGATAAGTCGGAAACCAAGAGGGACAATTATTAATAATAATTTAATAATTAATTTTAATGATTTAATTAAATTATTGCCAAAGAAGACACCAATAAACAACGCAACTTTCCAACAGTGATCGCTTTCTAGAAACATGTCACATCATAATTAAAACAAATAATAATCAACGTACAAGTTTGTTGACGCTTCGTGATTCTCAAGTCGTAACGCACGTATGTAAGTAGAAACAAACAAGTATGTGCTCACAATATGTACAGTAATTAACCAACACAAATTCTTTAGAGTCACACACTCTACAAAATACTTACGTATCGCTCCAGGTCCCGTTCCGAGTAAAGTTTAGCCATAGCTCTACGTTAGAACAATTCCCAAAGAACATGCAAATTAATTTTGGGCTGAAAGTCAATGCATGCAAACCTGAAAAGTAGAGTCAGGGCGTTAAAGCAATTACTGTTATTAGTTTAGCTAGCTAGAAGCATGACAAGCCCACAAAACTGATAGGGTCTGTTGTTGGTACGGCTAATGGTGAAAACGTTGAAGGTGCAAGTACCTAATCAGAACAGCGACCGTTATCTTCCCTTGTCGGTTAGTGATTGATAAATTGATGTAGGTATTGATTTTGCAAATTACAACTGCAGATACTATTTTTATGTAAGTACGCCATGTCGAGAAATAATTAAGAGAACAAATATAATGTACACCAAATTAAACCATCCATCCCTTGCACTGTCCACCAGAAAATTTAATGAGCATCAAAAAATCTAAATTAAACCCAAATTATTATACATCAGAAAATGATAACATCACCACTAAAATAACTATGCTGCGTATTGTTTTACCATTGCTTACATTTTAAACTCTTTATGTCTATCAATTTTACTAAATGTTCACCAAATTTAGAACGCTCAAGTTACGCGTCCGTGCTGTACTTAATAAATATTCGCGCTATCCATTTATATTTAGCGTTTCTCAAAAAAACTATTTGTGCGTCAAATAATTATTCTATTACTCCAAAAATGAAATATGCTCGCGCATCTCTCCTTGCCGCTTGCGCTTCCAGACAAGAGGCACGCGAAAAAAATTTTGTACAAAGTCAGTTCAGGGCCCTGTAATTTTTTTTTAAAAGCAGGATTAGAAATTACTACTAAAAGAAGTTTTACGTTTTACATAATGCAAGCCAATTAAAGCAAAGCATTTATATATTACGAAAATCAATATCTTTTTTTGTGCAAACCACTTCTATTTTTACTCTTATTTTCCTTGCCCTAGCACATCTACATCTATAATTTTGTATAAAATTATTTACCATTTGCACAACATTTTATTGCTTGTGTATTTTTGATCAACAAATAGTATTTTTAACTGCTATATAATATAAGACACTGTCGAAAATTAAATATCTGGGTATTATCATTGGATTTAAATGCGGAATAAAATTTGGTGAACATTTAGTATTTATGGTCAACAAAAGTTATTTTGGCGAACAAAATATATAAAAGGCCAGCATTATGTCAATATTTGGTTGTCGCTTTAAGATTATGTATTTTCTTAATTTTGATGAGCATTTAGTATTTTTGGGAAATGAAAGCATTTTTTTGTATGAAAATATTGGGTAAATTTGGTAGACTGTTAAATACAACCCAATAATTAATAATAATAAAAAGAATTTATTTCCTACAGAATACAACCCAGTTACAGAAAACAAAAGAAAGTAAATATACTTACAAAAAAGTAAGAAAAAAAGTTATTATTAATGGTAATAGAAAAAAGGTTAATCGTGCGATTTGGAATCCTACTCTCAGTCAAATAACAGTTTAACAGTGGCCATCCTGTATATGACTTGTAGTTGGGCGGTACCTAAAATTTGTGTTTCTGACAAGTTGGCTTTGAAATAGTTGACATTCTAAAAAAGACTCGACTCAAGATTCAAAAACAAAAGATGCACGTGATGCCAATCTGGTCAAGTAATCTGAGAAAATCACTGACTCATTGATCACGAAAATCGTGATGATTAACGAGTTCTTCGTACGTTTCTCTTGCAACGTTCAAATTTCTTATTGAAACTGAAAAAAATAGAGTTAAACATAGGTCAGGGTAGCCTTGCAATTTCCAAAAGATGAGTCACACCGGCGTCGTAATTTCCTTGGAACTGGGCGTAAAAACAAGTCAAGAGCTGAGTAACTACATTATCTACTTGGCAAGTTACATAATAGAAAAAGTGGGTTACATAGAGGACTTGGTATAAACACTGTCATTGTTTTGATTCAGTGTGGGTTCACTGCAGGTGTACCCGGAAGACAGTAACTGAACTTAAAATCTAAATACTGTTACGCACTTATAAAAAAATGAGTTACTTTAATAAAAACGCGCTTAAAAGTGTGAACAATATCAAATTAAAGCCTTTAATGTTAAAATGTCAACACATGTAAACAAATGACGGAAAAACTCTGACAGACAGATGTTTGATTTCCGTTGAAAAATACTGGCAAATTTAGCATCCGGTCCGTTTTTCGGCAAATTCGGTGATTAGGAGCGTGAATTAATGAGCGATTAAAAAGCGGAACGTTCACCGACTGGGAGTTAACCTAACATACCTGTGATTTTTCGAAAATTTCCCGTTCTATTTCCAAACTGGTTTTTCTGGGATGCAACACTCTCGGTAGAGATAACGATGCCATATCAAACTAATATCTTTCTACTCATTTAATCCACTAAACTTAACAATTTCGGAGAAAAAAACGACAACACGAACATCTCCACATCTCAGAAAAACTGAGGCATCTGGGAATTTCTCGGCTGCGAGGTTGGCAACGGCACCACCCGTCAGTGGTCCTCAAACAATTTCGGTCAACAACAAAAAAAGTCCGCAGTCTCGTTAACAATTTTATTACGTCTTTCTAGAAATAATGGGTGTAAATATTATAAGCCGGCAACAATTTTTACAACTTATTTAATTAATTAAAAAAGTATCCTAGAAAATCATGTAGAAATTGGTTGTACATCGAACAGATCACTAATTCCTTCGCTCTCCAAGAGAGCAAACGAGTAATCTTGATTAAACGATACCGGACTCAATCGAATAAACGGGTCTGATCCTAAAAAATAATGATAATAAAAGTAAACTTTTTTAACGAAATTACCTTTTTCCGCCCCCGAATCATCGTCGTAACACAAATGGTCTGTTCTAATATCACTAGAAATTTTCTTAAACAATATTTCCGCCGCCACTAGCTCCGGGTCGTCTTCTTCGTACTGTTTTCGTTTAGCAACTGGTTCATCAGGATCTTTCTTAATAGACTAGAAAAATTGGGTGAAGCTAATTTCTACGGTCATAAATTGGACAGTACCTTAAGAACAGATCTCTTTCTAGGTCGACGCTCAACCTCCGCTTCAGTATTTGTTACTAAACTTGCAATAATCGGGCTACTGCGCGATTGGACTTTCAGAAAGTTCACATTGTTGGAACTCTGCAATAAAAATTGTAAAATTTTTGGATTTTGTTTTAAATTAAGGTGTGTAACAATAGGGCGCGCAAAGGGTTGTTACTGTTACTTTACTGACCTGGTAGCGCACTGTTGTCATGTTGATTGGGGCATTGAGGAGAACCACAGTTTCACTACCGTCAAAGGCTTTTGTCAAGTCCTCACTGTTTATATACAAGTAACGTCTAGTCTGCATGTCTTCCGTCGTATTCTTTATGCTTTGTTCTATCCACAATTTGTGTTTGTCCAGCTCCTGTTCAAATTCATCGAGTTTTGATATTTCCCTCTTCAAATTTGCCACTTTGATGGCGAATTCTTGCGTGTTGCACCCCGGCAACGAATCTTTGTAGGTGTAGGGCCTGAAATGTCGTTGTGAAATAACAGATAAAACGTTAGGGGGTAAAAACTCACTTCCATTGTATACTGTTTTTGCTTTTCTTTTCGATAAGGCCTATTCCTTCAAGGACGTTGGTAATGTCGTATATCCTGCGTTTCTGTCTGACTGCCAGTAAATCTGCTGCCTAGAAGGTGAATTCGGGTTGATCAATGATTGTTTGTTTAGGTATCCAGCATGTTTACGTACCACTTTTAAATCGAGGACGCCCCCAGTGGACTTTTGCAGCAAGTTCACAAATTTCGTAGTCAACAGACCCAGAGACTTCTCGAAACGGCTCTGCTGGTTTTCGGTCATTTTTCTAAGAGGAGCACGCTGCAAGAGACTAAAAAGCGGATAAATTTAAAAACATTGTCAAACTGAAGAAACTGCGTGTTGACGCGATAAAGGCAAACACCTAATTTACCGGCAGAGCTTGGGGAAAGGGAGCAAGGCCGCAACTAAAGCTAACGCTACTAGATGACGCCACATGCTAAAGAAGCAAAATACCGTTATCTTATCTGTTTGAATAAATGGCATTGAATTGTCGGACATCGTAAAATTACAGCCTAATTCTTCTTTATTTAAATACTGTATTATTTCATAATTGAAAAAATTTTGAACATTAGTACCTCACAATCGTCATAGATGTCAGTATAATGTGAGACAATACTAAGGTCACTAATGGCTGTGTACAGTGGCCGGCACAGAAAAGTTTACGGTAACATTGAATTCGTTAAATTGAAGATCTTGAAAACTGCTTATTTAATAATTTTAATCAAAATTTTTTTCAGGTCGTATATTTTTCTGTGCCGGCCACTGTACATATGTCGCTCACTCTGGTAGCAGCGCAGCATAGTAGACAAGAGTCCATTCAATACAGGTGTGTCTTGGATACGGATATCCTAAAGCTAAATTCACAACCATGCAGTTGTATTGTGTTTATAAAAATTATTATTAAGGACATTGCGGCATCGCCAACGTCCCGCTGCATTGGTAGCCGATAAGCCGGCGTTTGAACGCGCCCCAAACTCGTGCGTGGCTGCTAGTTATTTAGAGCCATTTCTCGGGGGATTAGCTATCTTTAATTTCTGATAATAACTAGAAACCTTGACCAGACCGACCACTAGACCGAACCAGATATAACGCTGCGCACAGGAGTGCCATTGGTCAACAAAGACATTAAAACGTTTGCGCATGCGTAGAAAGTACTGCAGCGCCATCTCTCAGATCTACTTTAATCTACACAGCAAATTTTAATTTCTCATATCAAATCATTTTATTCCCACCATTTCTTGCAAGACCCAATCATCAATCGAGCAATAGCGGTAAATTTAAAGTAAACAAATTTATTTCTTGTCTAACAACTAAACTATGGGATTTTACACTGATAAGATAGGTTCTGGAAAACATTAGCCCCATACTCGCTACGAATACAAAGTTTCACTAGTGCGCAATGTGGTTAACTAAACAAACTTTTTGAAAAATAATTAATGTTCTTTTACCAAAAAAGCGTACACAGCAACAATAAAAAACAAAGATCTACTACAAAATTTTGAGTGGCTCCAGGCCGATCCTCTTCTTCTGAATTTCCACGCTTAGAACAACGACTTCGACTCGATCTCCCAATCGCAAATTCATCCCTTTAAACTTGCTAGAATGTATGAGACCGGAAATACCCACTCCCACATCGACAAAACAGCCGAAATGTGTAACATTAACGATTCTTCCAGTCAAAGTCGTTCCGCGTCGAAGATCCTCAATACTCGTCAATCCCTTTCTAAATAGCGGCGTTTGAGTGCAATCACTCCTCAAATCGTGATTCAACGGCTTTGATAAAGCATCGAAAATTAGTTTGAGTTCTTCCTGTTTAGCGCCAAGTTCCACACTTAGTTTTTCAAAATTTGCGATACTCATTTGGTTCTTGACGGCGCCAATAAAATGATGATCGCCAATGTCGCTAATTTTCAGTTGGAGTTTTTTCATTAATTTAGTGGCAATCTTGTACGATTCTGGATGGACGTAAGTGCAATCCAGTTTCGTAGTTTTGGGGATTTGGTAAAAAGTTGCGAAGTCTTCAACTCGCGACGGCCCCACACGTAGAAAACCGGCGCATTGCTGAAAGACCTTTTCGCCAATACCAAAAACATCCAGGAGTTGCTTTCGACAGACGAAGGGCCCGTTCTGTTCGCGATGTACAATAATTTGCGTAGCCCGCTTGTCAGAGAGACCAGCGATATGCCTTGAAATAAAAACGATTTGATTTTAGTGAAACTTAAAAAGTTTAATAATTATTATTAATTAGAAAGCTCAATTCTGGCTTTGCAGACTTGGTTTAAAAAAATAATCGCAAGTTTTTCGTGGATTTAAATAAATTTTCAATTATTACCGTAACAAACACTGCGACGTTGTATTTAGGTCAACCCCTACAAAGCTGACGCACTCAGAGACGACTTCATCTAACGACTCTTCAAGTTGTTTCTTCTTCAAGTCGTGTTGGTACATCCCTACTCCTAGATGCTTTGGCTCTATTTTGACTAGCTCGGCTAACGGCTCCTGCACTCTCCTTGCCAAGGACACTATATATAAAAAATATTGCGCAAATGAGTCACTTCAAGAGACAAGGTCATAAAGAAACTTTTTTAAAAAAGTAATGCAAAAACCTATTTTACAGTTAGGGCTTAGTGTGTTAGAAATTCTGTACCAGCACTAATTATGTTTGGATCCAACTTTGGAAACTCTTTCTTGGCCTCAGCACCGCACGAGTAGATGGAAGCGCCATCTTCATTGACTATAGTGTACTGGATGTCGAGAGGATGAAATGTTTTGGCTTGAATTAGATTCGTTAACCATTCCTCAGTTTGACGGCATCCTGTGCCGTTACCTAGCGCGATCAGATCACAGCTAGAAGCAAGAATGGCGGTTAAAACAGCAAAATCTAAAAAATTAAAAGTACTTGTGACGTAGTAGCATATCTTTTAAAATCCCGACATCTCTCGGGTTCTTGGACTTATGAGGATGAATAACAGCGTAATCCAGAACGGTTCCCATGGGCGAAACTAGAGCTATCTTGCAGCCGTTGGCAAAGCCAGGATCGATGCCTAAAATTTTTTTCCCCTTCAAAGGAGGCGCTAGTAACAGATGTTTCAGGTTGGTGCTGAAAACTTCACAGGACGCCTTTTCCGCCTTAATCTTTAACTCGTGGCGGATCTCCCTGATTATTAAAGGTTGCACTGCAAAGAATCAACCCTGAAAAACCTTTTTTTCGCCACGCCCATGACGTCCTAAGTTTTTTAAATATTTCTTTACGTAAAGAACACTGTTTTATCGGCACTAAGAACTGAGAAATCGTTTTATGACGTCGTAAGTTTTTTTTGAATATTTCTGTGCCACCAACTACGTAAAGGACACTGTTTTATCGGCACTGGCATAATAACTTACCTAAGCGATTATAGGCGTCCTGGATCGCCAAATGCATAATTCTTTTTCTTTCTTCATCAAACATTCCTCTGTTGACCCATTTATGGGTACAAAATGTTGTAAACTCGGACAAAACTTTGTCAGGTACAACAACTTTGACGGATAAAATCTTGAGGGATTCCCCGCGGTTGATGGCCAAAACCTACAATTTAAAATGTCACGAAAATCGACAGAACTAAAGAAATTCGTACCTGATGAGGCTTAATGAACTTAGTAGGTATTTCAAAATCGCTGTAAGTATCAAACTTGGTGTCATCTACTGGCTTACTGGAAGATGCCGCCGGTTTGGTGGGCTTCTTGTTTTCCTTTGCTGGCAGTTTTTTTGATTTTATGTGAAAATTTACTTGGCTTCGTCTAAAATTCGAGAGTTGTTATGTAGAGAACAGGAGAGTCAGAACTGGAAAAATTGTTTAAAGAACTTAAAAAATTGTATTTAAGTTTTTTTAAAACGCCTAAAATTCAGAAGAATAAAGTAGGAACATAAAAGATTTCTATGGCTTGAAGACAAGTGTTAATTTTAAAATATAGCAACTAAATAGTTTAAAATTGTGCAAATTTCTTTTTAAGTCCTTAAGCTGCAACTAAAAACGTACAAATCCCTTAAAAACGACAGCAAATCCGTGTCTGTCGCGATAACAGAAGCAATTATATGAACAATTCCCTTTTCAACATCTTTCACATTCTCCAACTCCTTTTTGCCCTTTTGAACATAATTGAATAAATCAACTCTTGTGCTGTTATTAAGAAAACACGTGGCAGGTTCCTCCAATCCCAACTCTTTGGCTCTCTCAGCTAGAGAGCGTTTTCCTCCAGGCTTGTAAGGAGCATACTAAAAAAAAAAAATTACAAAAAGTACCGAAAAATTACCTAATTACAGACCACATATTCCAGTTCCTCAATGGACCGAGAGGAGGTTACCGATTTTTTAAGCGGATCTGACAGTGATTTAGTTTTTTCCAAATTTTTAAGTACAGTTGAGATTTTATTTTTTAACGCAGAAATTTCTTCATAAGTTTCTTTGACGTCACGTAGAGTTTCCGGGGACATGTAATTCGTTACTTCTCGCCTGTACCTCGCTATAAAAGGAATCGTGTTTCCCTCTTCCAAAAGTTTAATGACACTCTCTGCAACTTCCAGGGATAAATTTTGCTGCTCTGCCAGTAGTTCGTGGGGGCTCCATAAAGGTGCATAGGCTGATGAGGTTTTGGCCGTTGCATTAGTGTTAACTTTTTGTTTTGGCTTTTTGGAAGAGCTTGGTTCATCTGAACTGACACTGGCACTCCTCTTCTGCAAGTTCTGGACTATATAACACAAAGAAAGGCTAAAACGGTATGACAATAACTCACCCGACTGGTTTGTGGTTTAATATCCATCACGAAGTGCAGAAATGAGTATTAACATTGACAAACAGCACTTTGGGCCCCGGTGAACAAGATGTTAAAATTTAAAAAAGTGAGGTTATGTCCGATGACACCGGCCTTGAAATTGAAAAATTGGCGCCCACGGGATGTTAAGGGCCTCCAAGCTTCAAGAAGCTGCTCTAAGGTTCGGAAGATTAATCTATCGGTTACTAATGTTATCATAGCCTTTATTATGTCATAAAATATAAAATCTCGTATTTGCCACTTCGAACTTACAATAGAAAAGTATGTTCAAAATCTGGTAACTGATAAATAAACAAGTAATGAACTACAACTGAACGCGTAAGATATTTAACAGTTTATGTATTACATAGGCACATAAGCCCCGCTAACAAATATTGGAAAGTAACAATTATTATATATTTATGAGAATAAACACTAAATAAAGAGTATTAACACACATTCAGGTTTAGGGCAAATAATAATAGAAATAAAACTGATTGAACTAAAACTGCGAGTCATTTACAGGCCTGTATAATGATTATCACTTGGTGCCCGATTGCGTCTCGGCGAAAAAATACTTTTGTCTTTCTGATCCCTGTAAAACGAAAAAATACTAACAATTAAACACACGGAATGCAGCTCAGTAGTTAAACTAACTTGAAAAAAGCAAGATGTTGTTCCAACAGAAAACGACTGTTGCAATGAGCTAATTCCGGCCAATGAGCGATGACCCTTCTTAGGTAAATCTGCAAGCGCTTCCGCCTCTCCTCCACCAGCGCGGAGTCCTACGATTAAGAAAAGCGTCAAAAACCGACTCTCAAATATTTAAATTTTTCGTTGAGAACTTGACTACTAAATTTCAAAATTAACTTTATCAACTGAGAGCCCAATTTCAAGTTAGAATTCCGTCAATCCTCGGTAGCAAACCTCGTAAATGAGGCAATTTCAAGTTGGACATCCGCCAATCCTCTGTCGCAAACCTCGTAAATGAGGCCAGTTCAACCAATTGGCGAGTCGCAATTTATCGCAAATCCCAACTTGAAATTGGCCCCTACAAATTTTTTCAAATCATAGTTTTCAAAACTTCTCTTCTTACTTTCTTTCCTATACTTTTCTTTGGAGGAAAATCAAACGCTGAAATTGTCGGATCCAATTTCTTCAAATCCGTGTGTAACGCGTAAAACTGAGCGTATCTCCTGTAGATGTTCCATTCATCATTTCCCGCCCTCAAGAACACTTGATAAACATGATGCGAACTGGACCCGCTCCCTAAAATAACAATTGATCAACCCTCACGATGAAAACATCAACCATCCAGATACCTGTCAGAAACGCCGAGGGGATCCAAACATTAACATTACCCCGTGACGTTTCGTTAGATAGCTCATCTGTAGGCATGGGCCCTCGCAACTCCTCCAACTCCCCCTTGAGTCTCTCGAGCAAAACGTCCTTCTGGCACAACGACTGCTGAAGCGTCACATTGAAATCCATGAGTTCAGCGTGCATCTCAGCCACCTGAAAACCCCAATCAACACAAAGAACTTGAACGGGGCCGTTTGGAAAAAAATTTTTGCACGAAAAAGACACTTCCCACTGTCAAAAAATTTGAATCGCAATTATCCATTAAAATAATTATTGTAATTTTCTTAACAATAGACCTAGTACTTTCCCCCTCCACTATCCTTTTACCCAATTTGCGCCTGCGCCTTGAATTTTTGAAACGGTCCATTTCAGCGAAAAAATTTTTGTTTCAAACTTCCTATTAACCCCTGTATATAAAAAATAGTGACGTTATACTTGAACCAGTTTCTGCTCGAACAATTTCGCTTCTCCCTTGTAGTCGGGCTGTTGGTCGATCTGCAAGCCGTCCAGAGCCTTTTGTAATCCTTCATCGTCCCTTCGCAGCATCTGAATGGCGCTAACGTACTTCTTCACTTGCTCCTTCAAAGTTTCGTTTTCCCTCAACAACGCCTCGACTTTCTCCTGTTTCTTCCTCAGCTCCTCCTTATTTCTGGTTTCGACCGCCGTCAGAACGGCGCTAATATCGGCAGGTACTTCGAGAATATCATCGGAGAGATCGGGAGATTCGAAATTTTTGTTAATCTCAACCGAAACCGGCGTCAATTCCCCAATTTCGGCGTGACTGACTGGCGTTAGAGTTTCGGGAGGTTCGGTGGGAAACTTATCGCGAGAACCGCTCGTCTCTATCGAGAGTTTACGTCGCGCGGATTCGGGCGGGTCCATTTTTTTCGCTTTTTCCTCCACGATTTGTTTGAGGTGATTTTGTGCGGCGCTTCTGGAAGACTGACTGTCGCTGGTGATGGAATCGGAGGAAATACTGCTGGAACTCGACGGGACGCTGGTCGACAACATGCTGTCGTCGTCGTCAAAGGAGATGAACTGGCGCGCCACTTTTTTCTTCCGCTTCGACTTCAGATTAGACTTGTTTTCTGGGGAGAAAAAGTGAAGTGGGCAAATAAGGGACAAAATGAGAAAAAATTGACGAGCAAACCTGGAATGGGGGCTTCGATGATTGGTTCAGCCTTGGACTTGAGGGCCTCCACCCGGTGGGGAATTCCGCTATTGAGTTCTGGCTTGTCTATACTTATTGCGAACAGAATCGACGCTACACCTAAAATTAAACGGAGATTACCGGGCGAAAATCTGACTAGCCAATGCTAACCTGCAGCCATGTTCGGCAACATGCTGCTTTGCTCCTGGTCGCGCAGCAACGCCCAATCTTCATAATGCTTGTTTAACGTATCGAGATTACTTAGCAAAATGTGAAAATATCTGAAAGAAAAACAACATAATACTATCATTAGACTAGTGGTTTGAATGATGATAGAAGAGAGTGTCAGTTACATCTCCAGCGTTTCTAGAACCTCTCAATCTTTGGGCAAAGTAAAAAAGCTATTGTACCTCTCCAGTGACCTCTCGTTGAGGGAAGATCTGATCCAGGCGCGCCCCCGCCCCGTGTCCGTCCAGATATGTTTTAGTACAGAATACCGCTCCTGCTCATGCTTGGTTAGGTGTTTCTTAACAAACGGCCAAAACGCTACAAACTACATTTTCAATCCCGCCCAACCAAACCACTCGACTTACAAGCACTGTCGCTGTTTATGTGCAAACTATTAGCGACAATATCTGACACCTGTTTCAGGGTCGACCCCTGCACGGTCTCCTGCGGCTTGGTCCTGATACCGTGCAACAACGCCGCCTCCAACGTCAAACATAAAGCCACAACGCAACTGTCGAATTCCGTCGCCAGTTCTGTTTTACCGCCGTACCGCTTTTGGCATTCTTGCACGCATTCCAACAATTGTTTCAAGAGTTTACTAGAGCTCTCGGGCTGTCGCTGAGAAGGCAGTGAAGTCGAGATAACTGCAGACATGAGTCTCAGGGACTGAAAGGGGCGGGTTAAGCTTTGTTGGCGTCGAGAGGAGAAACTCACCATAATTTGAGGTCATGTAACCTTGATCACGTCATGTTACAGTCTGAATGGGTAACTGACGACATCGCCACTGCGACGAAGATAACCAAACTGACAATGGACCCTTATCAACCCCGATACGGTTTGGTGGGACGAAAACACGTTACGGGACAAAACTGAAAACTGACATAAAGAGGCGGCAGCGTCAGCTGTTCGCTGTCAGTGTCACAATTGACGGCTGTGGTCGAGGTTACGGCAAAACAGTTGGAACGCTAAATTGCGGACTTTAGGACTCAAAGTCTTAATTTTAGCGACGAGTCTAATTTTTGCTTCCTCCGTTAGTTTTAGCGTTATTTTTTAAATTTTTGATTAACTGTTTCGTTTTATTGTCTTGCCGCCTTCTGCCCAGTTTCGTGGCTTTAGCCGCGGTGGGTGTTCGCGCATTGGTGGCGCGCTTCCCGGCAGATGGCGGCACGCGGGCTCGTCAATGCAGTCTTTGATTTTCCTAAATTTCATTCGTCGGCAAAATGGCGGATGGTCTATTGTAGGTTGGACGTCGGTCTCGAAAGCAACCCGCGACGTTCTTTTTCAATACCAATGTATCATTTATAGTTTTTAATTAGTTGCCAATTTATTTATTGCGGTGCTGTGAGTGATTTAAGTGCTTTACGATGTCGGGCGAACGTGAAATACCAGCCGAAGACAGTATTAAAGTCGTGTGTAGGTTTCGACCCCTCAATGATTCAGAGGAGAAGGCTGGGTCGAAGTTTATTGTGAAATTCCCATCCGGAGGAGACGACAACTGTATATCAATCGCGGTGAGTTGTTGCGTAATTCGCCCCCCAAAATGGGGCCGGGGGGCCGAAACGGTCGCGTTTTCGGGCACGTCATAACAGACTTTCGGTCTCGCTTGAGTGGCGGTGCTAAAACCACAGGTGACTCGATAGAATCACGGCCGCTTTTTAACCCTTTGACGTTTCGGGATTTTTGGCGTTTTTCCAGCGGTACCACAATTTTTTTAGGGCACCCGCATTGTCCTCCCCGACACCAAAACAAAATTAATTGTCCCACTATGGATTTGCGGGTGGATAATCTAATCGATATTATGCAAATTGTTTACGCAAAGCTAATAATAAAATGCGTGTTGCGGTTTTATTAATAAACGGGGGTCCTCATCTTTTTTTTTTTTTTGACGTCAATGTTCAACCCCGGCAAATGAAGAGATTTACAGTAAATGAACACCCACCAAACCAAAACCATTAAGACGTGAATTTTTAATGACGGTTCGTGGTTATGATGGTTGCACACGGTATAACAATAGGAATTACGGTAAAATTGATTGCCACGAAAACTCGAATTTTTAACAATAATTATTAACGATACGTGATAACAACAATCACGTTAGCGGTGATAGGATCCCTTGAACTTGGTGCAGTGATTGTCAATATTTTTTTGATAACGCGTTTGCCTGTCCGCACTTTTGAATGGACTAATCGTATGCAAATAAATGTAAAATTTTTAGAAAAAGCAGCAGTTCCGAATCGGTGTCGCGTTCTAGTTTGCAGGTGCCAGATAAACATTTGAGCGTGTTAATCGTTTTTATCGAAATGAACTGGTCGAGGACCGCTGGTTATTGCACAATGACGACGATGACGGCAGACTACTAGACGTTTTGTTACGAACGAGCGATGACTAATTTCCAGATCCCCGGAGGTGTCTTCCGGATACATATTGAGGTTGAATAATTATCAGGACCGGACTGTTTCTTTTCTTTATTTATTTACAACATAATAAATTGTTTAAGAAGGACAATTCGAGGTAAACAGAGATAAAAGCACGTCACTATTTATAGGTAAAAATGAATATTTTTTAGAAAAAGGAAAAGGGTTGATCTTTACATGCAAAACTAGCAAGGTGCTTCTTCTTGAGAGTGGTCTTTGATGGTAATAGTTTTTCCTAAAGAAATTATTTTTTAAAAATTTTAATACACATAACTCGAACTTCCGTAACTCGATTTTTCTCCAAGTCGAACAAAATTTGATGGCAAATTGCAGTTCGAGTTATGGAAGTTCCACTGTATTTATGTTGGTAATTTTATTGCATAATATCTTTTATTATTATTTTATTTTTATAATATTTATACCTAACTTCTCCAATCTATTTTCTTCTCAGTATTTCTCTTTACCTTTTGCACTATTTATTTCTCAATTTTTTTGTATCTATTTTCTCTAATCCCGCGTAGACCCTCTATTGAGGGTGGTCTTTGATGGTGATGGTTTTATTGAAATAATTTATTTCTCTTCTTTCTTATGTCTATTGTTACCAATAGTTGCTAAAAATAAGGTTTATCGCTTGTTTTGCGACATCGATTTGGAATTCGGTCATTAAGCACGTACAAAATGTGTACCGCCGCCTGTCAGTGCGGAAGCGGGAGTCTTCCGAGGAACGCTGCCTGGGTAACTCGGCCGTACTTACGTCGCTTTGAATTAAATCGTTGTCGTTGTTCATAAACTTTCGTCCTAATTAAAAAACACAATTAACATCAGAAGTGGGATTGCTCTCAAATCCACAATTAAAAGCAACTGTTAAAGTGCGTTTTTTCCCTAATAATTTGAGTGCGTGCGTGGGTGGCAAGTTAAGTTCGCGCAATGGAAGCGTTGTTGGCTCAGCTGGTAAAGGCGATCAAGTCCAACAGACCGCCACCGGACCAGGTGGATCTGCCCATCTTCCACCCGGACAGGGATGAGGCCGTCAGGTGGTTGGCTCAGGTTGAGGAGGTCAAGGTGGCCTTTGAGTGGTCGGACGTCGAATCCTTGGCGAGAATTGGACGCTTTTTGTTACACAATGCGAAAAAGTGGTATGATGAATGGACACCTGAGGTACGTGATTGGCAAACTTTTAAGCGCGAATTTGCCGATGCTTTTCCCCCGCGTCGCAATTTAGGCCGGTTGTTTTGGGAAGCTGCTGTTTACGATAGCAGCTCTTGTAACACTTATGACGTATACGTGCACAAAAAGACCGCGTTATTGAAGAATTTGCGGGTTACGTGGAACAATGCAGACCTCGTTGAATTAGTTGTGTACGGGATAAAGGAATCACATGTTAGGGACGCGGCAATGACACGTGATTGTAAGACAATTCCGGACTTATTAGCGTATTTGTCGACTTTTACGAAAAGAGCGCGGACGCCGGACTCTGGTGAACCGGTTTCTAAGCGTAAATTCGGTGCACCAGGACAGGAAAAATCGGCCGCTAAGTGCCATAATTGCGGTAAATTAGGACATTTGCGTCGACAGTGTCGCTCCGGGAATCGTGCTTTTTCGAAAGCAGGCAAACCTGCTGACTCGCAGGCAAAACCAAGCACGTCAACTGATGGCAAAACGGTGTGCGCTTTTTGTGCTAAAGCGGGGCATACCGCGGACAAATGTTTCACCAAAAATGCCATTGAAGAGAGGCGTAAAGTACTTTTATGCACGATAGGGAAAACCGCCACCCCTACGGAAGTTTTGATTGACGGAATTAGTCTGAATGGATTAATTGACACCGGCTCCGACGTATCTCTGATTTCGGAAATTTTTAAATCGCTGTTTGCGGCTAAAATCAAAAAACGATCCACAACAATTAGAGGAATCACACCAGGAAAAATCGAGATAAGCGAACAATTCGAAGCTGTCGTGGAAATCACGGGAGTAAAAACGAAACTTCGGTTTCTGGTGGTCCCTTCGGACATTTTAGATTTCGATGTGCTGATTGGCAATAATTTGTATCAGGATCCCGAATTAGCAACGCTTACTGATCAAGACGGGTCAAAAGTTATTCGAAAACGAGTTCCGGGAATTCTTCGAGTGTTTGAGGGGTTGCCACAGCAAGCATACGTGGTACCCGATGAATTTGCTGATCTGATCGTTTCCTTGTTGGGAAAATTTTCGGACATGATAACGACCGGGTATGCGGTGCCTGCGATCACTACCGCTAGTTTACGCATAAGGTTGGTCGATGATCACATAGTTAATCGACCGCCACCGCGTCTTTCCATTGCCGAATGTGCAGCTGTGCGAGGGATCGTTGGCGAACTACTCGAAAATAACATTATACGTCCAAGTGAGTCACCATATGCCAGTCCGATTTTGCTTGTAAGAAAGAAGGAAGGCGCTTATCGAATGTGTGTCGACTACCGCGAGCTAAATGCTCACACAGTCAAGGATCGCTACCCCTTACCACTAATTGATTCTCAAATAGATCGATTAGGAAAAGCAAAATATTACACCTCACTTGACATGGCGTCAGGGTTTCATCAAATTCCGGTGCACGAAGATTCAATTGAAAAGACTGGATTTGTAACCCCAGATGGGCATTATGATTACTTAAGAATGCCCTTTGGTCTTGCCAACGCTCCTGCCGTCTTTCAGCGGGCAGTATTTAATGCGTTGGGTAGTTTGAAAGATACAATTGCGCTGGTGTATCTAGATGATACCGTCCGTAACGGTTGACGAGGGAATCGAATCTCTTCAGAAGGTTCTAACAGCCCTAAAAGCAGCAGGATTTTCCTTGAACATCATTAAATGTAAATTTTTGCAAACAAAAATTGAATACCTCGGAAGGGAGATTTCGGCAGAGGGTGTTCGTCCGGATACCCGGAAAATACAGGCGTTAACTCATTCCCCAATACCTAAGAATGTCAAGCAGGTACGGCAGTTCATGGGCTTGGCGGGATATTTTCGCAAGTTTATCCCGAGTTTTGCTGTGTTAACGGCGTGTATCACAAAATTGACAAAAAGCGGGGAACCGTTTTTTTGGAACAAAGAACAACAAGAAGCCCGAGAGACAATAATTAACCATTTAACTTCCGGCCCTCTCCTCGCTGTTTTTGACCCAGATCTACCCACGGAGCTCCATACGGACGCGAGTTCGATAGGGTATGGAGGTATTCTTTTGCAAAAAATGAGGGACAAACTCGAGTGATCGGCTACTTCAGCAAACGTACAACTCCAGCCGAAACCAACTACCATTCGTATGAATTAGAAACGCTTGCGATTGTAAATTCGCTCAAGTATTATCGAGTTTATCTATTGGGCATCCAGTTCACAATCGTGACTGATTGCAATGCCGTGAAATCAACAGCGAACAAAAAGACATTAATTCCCCGAGTAGCTAGATGGTGGTCCTATATGCAAGACTTTAATTTTACACTTGTATACCGAAAAGGCAGTAGTCTGGCACACGTGGACTATTTGAGCAGGAATCCGGTTGTACGTCGGGTAGCTCATAGCGATTGGCTTCGCATCGCACAAAGAGGGAATGCAGAGGTTCAAGACATTCTGGAAAAATTACGAAGAGGTGAAATCGATTCGAATCAGTATGTTGAAAAAGACGGGATGCTGTTGCATCAGGAAGTTCAAGCTGATGGAACGAAATTGTTGCGCTGGTTTGTGCCGCGACAAAACCGATTAGGTCTCCTCCGAATTTTTCACGATGAACAATGCCACCTTGGTGCCGACAAGACACTCCACTCTATACGGCAACACTTTTGGTTTCCGCGAATGCGTAATTTTGTAACCAATTACTGCAAACATTGTCTCCTGTGTACAGTCAAGAAGACTCGTACCGGACCATTACAGGGATATATTCAGTCAATGCCAAAGCCGGATGAACCATTACACACCATACATGCCGATTGTTTGGGACCTCTTGTAGCCACGGCTGAGGGTCATAAACACGTGCTTGTGTTTGTTGACGCGTTCACGAAGTATTGCTTGCTGATACCTTTGAAAACTCTGACCTCTCATGAAACCAAAGAGAAGTTTCAACAATTCTTCTCTCTTTTCGGTACTCCAAAGAGAATTGTTACTGATGCCGGACGTAATTTTCAAAATTTGGAGGTCACTCGTTACCTTGACATCTGGGGTGTGAACTACCATTTTGTCACTCCCGATGTTCACAGAGGAAATGGACAGGTAGAACGATACATGAGGACAATCATGAATCTGATTAGAATCGAGACTACTGTTCAGTCAGAATGGGCGAAGCAGTTGTGGAAAATCCAATTGGTACTAAACACTACCGTTCACAACACCATTGGCATTACGCCCCTCCAGGCGTTGTTGGGTATTGAGTCGTCCACTCCACTGGTACAAACTGTGGTTCAACATCTGTCTGAAGATATCCGTCCAATAAGGAATCTCAATGCCGATCGTGAAAAGGTGCGAAAAGCCCTTAATGCAACTTCCAGCGACCCGAACAAGGCAAACACCAAGCGGAGGGATACGGTTCAGTACAAAGTCGGAGACATCGTACTGATGCATCGTGACTCGACAATGCATAAAAGCAAGTTGAAGTACGAGTTTATGGGACCGTATGAAATTGTCAGTGTCACGCCGGAAGGTCGGTATGAAATCAGACGTTTGGGAAAGAATGCCATCACCAAAGCTGCCAAGGAGCAACTGAGGCTTTGGCCTGCCGAATGGTCAGTAGCCTGCGAAATGGAACAACTGCTCGACTTTTTGGAGTCGGAAGTGCAGGACACAGATGTTTAAAGGTGAGTGGCAGGGTAATTGTACCGTTGACTCTGATTTACGTTTGCGTGCTAAAGTCATCAAACGGGAATTTAAAAGAATTTAAATTTTGACTTTTAACGTCATCAAACGGGAATTTAAAAGAATTTGAATTTTGGCTTTGAAACGTCTGCGTGCTGTAGTCATCAGACGGAACCTGAAAAACCCTTGAATTACACGTCTATGTGCTTTAGTCATTAGACGGAAACCTAAAAGAATTTGAGTTTTGACTTTGAAACGTCTGCGTGCTGTAGTCATCAGACGGAACCTGAAAAACCCTTGAATTACACGTCTATGTGCTTTAGTCATTAGACGGAAACCTAAAAGAATTTGAGTTTTGACTTTGAAACGTCTGCGTGCTGTAGTCATCAGACGGAACCTGAAAGACCCTTGAATTACACGTCTATGTGCTTTAGTCATTAGACGGAAAATTAAAAGAATTTGAGTTTTGACTTTGAAATGTCTGCATGCGGTAGTCATCAGACGGAACTTGAAAAGACATCGAGTCACACGTCTATGTGCTTTAGACATTAGACGGAAAAATTAAAGAGTTTGACTTTTAACGTCTGCATGATGTAGTCATCAGACGGAACCTGAAAAATCATTGAATTACACGTCGATGTGCTTTAGGGCTTAGACGGAAAATTAAAAGAATTTGGTTTTCACTTTAAACGTCTGCGTGTTATAATCATCAGACGGGAAGTTAAGAGATTTAATCACTCCTTTTTGCACGTCTGTGCGTTGTAGACATCAGACGGGGTGTGAAATGATTTAAAAGGAGGAAAATCAGGCGAACGAATTTAAAAGTTCCAAATTGTGGAAAGCAAGGAAGGTAATGACTGCGTTTTGCAGGGAACGACCCTGAACTTCGAGAGCGAAGTTCCTGTCAGGATGGTCGTGTTACCAATAGTTGCTAAAAATAAGGTTTATCGCTTGTTTTGCGACATCGATTTGGAATTCGGTCATTAAGCACGTACAAAATGTGTACCGCCGCCTGTCAGTGCGGAAGCGGGAGTCTTCCGAGGAACGCTGCCTGGGTAACTCGGCCGTACTTACGTCGCTTTGAATTAAATCGTTGTCGTTGTTCATAAACTTTCGTCCTAATTAAAAAACACAATTAACACTATTATTATTTGGGTCGTATTTAACAGTTTACCAAATTTACCCAATACATATTTTCGTACAAAAAAATACTTTTATTTTCCAAAAATACTAAATGGTCACCAAATTTTATTCCGCATTTAATTCTAACATAATACCCAAATATTTAATTTTCGACAGTCTCTTATATTATTTAGCAGTTAAAAATACTATTTGTTGATCAAAAATACACAAGCAATAAAATGTTGTGCAAATGGTAAATAATTTTATGCAAAATTATAGATGTAGATGTTCTAGGACAAGGAAAATAAGAGTAAAAATAGAAGTGGTTTGCACAAAAAAAGATATTGATTTCCGTAATATAGGTATAAATGCTTTGCTGTAATTGGCTTGCATTATGTAAAACGTAAAACTTCTTTTAGTGGTAATTTCTAATCGTGCTTTAAAAAAAATAATTACAGGGCCTTGAACTGATCTTGTAAGTACAAAACTTTTTTCGCTTGCCTCTTTTCTGGAAGCGCAAGCGGCAAGGAGAGATGCGCGAGCATATTTCATTTTTGGAGTAATAGAATAATTATTTGACGCACAAATAGTTTTTTTGAAAAACACTAAATATAAATGGATAGCGCGAATATTTATTATGTAGTACAGCACGGACGCGTAACTTGAGCGTTCTAAATTTGGTGAACATTTAGTAAAATTGATAGACATATAGAATTTAAAATGTAAGCAACGGTAAAACAATACGCAGCATAGTTATTTTAGTGGTGATGTTCTCATTTTCTGATGTATAATAATTTGGGTTTCATTTAGATTTTTTGATGCTCATTAAATTTTCTGGTGGACCGTGCAATATAATTTGGTGTACAATACATTTGTTCCCTTATTATTTTATCTTAATATTTCTATCTATTCTCTCTAATCCCAAGTAGATGATGGTAATTTTTTCTAAACGAGCTGTGAAGCCAAGCTTAGCGTTTAGTATTGATCCACTTCATTGCTCAGTGATGTTCTCAAAACAATATGTAACAAAAATTAGAAAGGTGACATCTCACTCAATTGAGGCTTTAGATGCCCTCCTCTTTGATTTAAGCAACCGCCATTACGTTTGTAAGTACCTGTTGAAATTTTGGCAGGTACACCGTGGCACGAATCAAATTTCGTTATCGAGCCGTTAAAAGGTGTCGTTAATTTTTTGTCGGTTTCCCGAATTTTATGAAACTGTTTTGAATAGATTTTCGAAAAATCTAAAACCGAATAATAGCTAATAAAAAAAATAATAAACTAATGACGACTATTGCCAAACTGCCACTAGCTGGTACAATTGTAAGCGAGATTTCTTTATAAAACGGTCCGGAACTGGTGTTTGGTGAGTAGTTGAAGCAAGATGGGCCGTGAGAAAGGTGTGTTGTTGGTGTTGGCGTTTCTGACGGTTTGCCAATTGGGTGGGGTTCTGGTTCAAGCCAGACCTTCCAACGGTTTGCCCAACGAGAAACAACTCCAGAAGTTCGAACAGAAAATACGGGATATGTTCGCTCAACAACTTCTGGAACTAGCAGGAAAAGGTGATGAAGATGTGGCATCGCGCATAGGCGGAGAATCGAATGACGACGAACAGGTTCCGGAGGAAGTTGCGGAACAGATTCGGGCCCAAGGGGAACTATTGGCAGTTTTGGCTCAGCAGGAAGGTAATTTTTGTTTAAAATAATATCACCCGTGCATAATTCCAGTTCATGAGTTTGATCAATTGGTAGCAATTGAAGGAATGTTAGAAGGCTCAAAGTTGATGAGAGAGTCTTGAATGCCAACTTTGTCAAAGAAGTAATCATTAAATGGTTTCATGTTTTGGAATGGAGAAAGTTTTATTTTAGTTGTCTTTTTTTTTTTTAATCAGTTGTTACTGTAATCCTTCAATTACAGCTGTTGGATTAAAGGGCAGGACGCCATACCCTCCTCATCGTCAAGTGACCCGGTCAAGACCTCCTGGTGGTCATAATCGATGGCCACGGCCATCAGGTTGGCGACCAGATAAATGGCCTAAGATACCAGAAGGTTGTATCTTATTGTGTTTCACTACTCCTAAAAGCACCAGTAAATTGCCTTCGACGACACAATTGCCGTCGTCAACCTCGACTGAACCATCTACAACGGCGCCTACATTTCCGACATCTGAGACAACGTCTCTGAGATCTGAGACAACGTCTCCACTTCCGGGACCTACAACTGAGCCTCCATCTTCGCCATTTACGACGGCGTCTCCTCAACCGGGACCTACGACAGAGCCTCCATCTCCAGAACCTACGACGATATCTCCATCTCCAGGACCCACAACGGAGCCTCCACAACCGGGACCTACGTCGGAACCTACGACAACGCCTCCATCTCCGGGACCTACAACTGAGCCTCCATCTCCGTCATCCACGACGGTGCGTCCACATCCAGGACCTACGACAGAGCCTCCATCTCCAGAACCTACGACGATATCTCCATCTCCGGGACCCACAACGGAGCCTCCACAACCGGGACCTACAACTGAGCCTCCATCTCCGTCATCCACGACGGTGCGTCCACATCCAGGACCTACGACAGAGCCTCCATCTCCAGAACCTACGACGCTATCTCCATCTCCGGGACCCACAACGGAGCCTCCACAACCGGGACCTACGTCGGAACCTACGACGACGCCTTCATCTCCGGGACCTACAACAGAGCCTCCACAAGAGGAATCTACGTCAGAACCTCCATCTCCGGGAACTACAACTGAGTCTCCATCTCCGTCATCCACGACGACGCCTCCATCTCCGAGACCTACAACTGAGCCTCCATCTTCGTCATCCACGACGGTGCGTCCACATCCAGGACCTACGACAGAGCCTCCATCTCCAGAACCTACGACGATATCTCCATCTCCGGGACCCACAACGGAGCCTCCACAACCGGGACCTACGTCGGAACCTACGACGACGCCTCCATCTCCGGGACCTACAACAG
Organism: Schizotus pectinicornis; assembly: GCA_951805265.1. Classification (NCBI taxonomy): domain Eukaryota; kingdom Metazoa; phylum Arthropoda; class Insecta; order Coleoptera; family Pyrochroidae; genus Schizotus; species Schizotus pectinicornis. The sequence continues at coordinate 2,664,450 of OX638207.1, forward strand.
AGCCTCCACAAGCGGAATCTACGTCAGAACCTCCATCTCCGGAAACTACAACTGAGTCTCCATCTCCGCCATCCACGACGACGCCTCCACAACCGGGACCTACAACTGAACCTCCATCTCCGTCATCCACGACGGTGCGTCTACATCCAGGACCTACGACAGAGCCTCCATCTCCAGAACCTACGACGCTATCTCCATCTCCGGGACCCACAACGGAGCCTCCACAACCGGGACCTACGTCGGAACCTACGACGACGCCTTCATCTCCGGGACCTACAACAGAGCCTCCACAAGAGGAATCTACGTCAGAACCTCCATCTCCGGGAACTACAACTGAGTCTCCATCTCCGTCATCCACGACGACGCCTCCATCTCCGAGACCTACAACTGAGCCTCCATCTCCGTCATCCACGACGGTGCGTCCACATCCAGGACCTACGTCAGAGCCTCCATCTCCAGAACCTACGACGATATCTCCATCTCCGGGACCCACAACGGAGCCTCCACAACCGGGACCTACGTCGGAACCTACGACGACGCCTCCATCTCCGGGACCTACAACAGAGCCTCCACAAGCGGAATCTACGTCAGAACCTCCATCTCCGGGAACTACAACTGAGTCTCCATCTCCGCCATCCACGACGACGCCTCCACAACCGGGACCTACAACTGAGCCTCCATCTCCGTCATCCACGACGGCGCCTCCACATCCAGGACCTACGACACAGGCGCCATCTCCAGAACCTACGACGATATCTCCATCTCCGGGACCTACGTCAGAACCTACGACGACGCCTCCATCTCCGGGACCTACAACAGAGCCTCCACAAGCGGAATCTACGTCAGAACCTCCATCTCCGAGACCTACAACTGAGCCTCCATCTCCGTCATCCACGACGGTGCGTCCACATCCAGGACCTACGACAGAGCCTCCATCTCCAGAACCTACGACGATATCTCCATCTCCGGAACCCACAACGGAGCCTCCACAACCGGGACCTACGTCGGAACCTACGACGACGCCTCCATCTCCGGGACCTACAACAGAGCCTCCACAAGCGGAATCTACGTCAGAACCTCCATTTCCGGGACCTACGACGGCGCCTCCACATCCGTCAACGTCGACAGTTTCTTCTTCTCCACAATCGACAACTTCAACGATTGAACCTGAAGACAACGAACCCCATGGATGTCTTTCGGTGGTGATAGAAGGAAAACTCTGTTTCTAAACTTTGTCATTGTTCATGCGATCAATAAACTTTACGAGGCTTCAGGGGGACTTATTACATTTGCACATTCAATAAAATCTTGTGGCATTTTCTCGAGAAAAAAAATTACAATGAAGAAAATTTTTTCCGCCGTAGGCATTGAAACGCCTTATTAGCCCCAAAGGGGGGAAAAGAAAAAGTAATTCGCAGTCGCAGCAGGAAAATGTAAATAAGCAGGTCCAACTTGCCAACTACCGTGCTGACGTCTTATGTTAATTACAACAATACTCCAATAGTAATTTAGCTGGAATATTGTTAAAACCGCGAAGTTATTGGCTCAAATTGAAAATTTGAAACTGATTAAGGCTATCAACTATAAATTGACCTACTTCACTTTTATTACTGATTACGCAATAAATAAAATTTTTAATACTTTTCTTTAAAGCAACCAATTTTGTTCCGTATGCTGCACGCACGCGATTTTCCGTTTCAAAGCAATAGAAATTTTTCCTCTCTGAAAAACTTTTTGTCTTGAAAGGAGTCCTTTGTGGGGTTGTAGTACACGACTCACGATTCGAGAGTTTCCTTTTCAGCATAATGAACCGACTTGGAGCACTTACCTCGGACGGGGGGGTTGCGCTTCGCTTAATTGTTGACTCTGCAGTTTAGTTAAAACTGAAAATACGTGACGTTTTTTTTTTTTCTGGAACGGCACAAATTAAAGTGACTATACACCAGATTGTTCGACTGGGGGTGGAGGGAGAAAATCTCGGAGCGACTACAGATCCGGCTGTGATAAATGGCACGGATTGGAAGAGTGGATGAAGAGGAAAGCCGTTATAGCAATGGGGTTAGGATAACGCAGTGGGGTTAAAAGAAATCGCCTGGCAACGCGAAGAAAAACATCGATAATAATAAGAAAAAATTTTTTTGCCCGAAATAATAAAGTTTGTTAAATAGGTAGTTGTGGATTACTGCTGATGGCTGCTAAGGTTACGTTGCAATAGTAATGAGAGAACTTTCGGTTCGATTGTTTCCGGTGGGTGGGTAGGCGCGCTAAACAAATCCAATAAAGGTTTCACCTTGTTCCATGGGATTACCAAGTTTGGAAGAGATGATTCTTTTGAGTGACAGTAATCAATGATCGATAGAAATTTTTTCCAGTACAAAGTCTCACTCGATTTTTTTTCGCGATTCCCAGTTAATTAAAAACGCATTAGGTGAGCCTCTCAACGTTTCCTCCTTGGCGTTAAAGTTTCAAGAGAAAGTCGGGTGGGCGTCCTGCGTCTCATTTAAACATTTACGAGCCCGCCCCCTCCGCCTGTTGCTTTTTGTTGCTGCCAAATCGGTCACGGCCCGAGTTTTTTTTTTAACAAGAAAAGTTTGTTGCATCTCAACTCTATGCTTATTCCTGTCCGTCCGCGTGTTTCGGGATTCGGGAACAGTGTTTGTCCTTGCCGAAAACGGGGGTTGGACGGAAATAAAGCGAAACGCGGTCCCGGTCAAGGGCGCGGCATGGTTAGATTATTGATTGGAACGGGAAGAGGGAGGAAGAGAAGATGACACGTGTGTGGAACACACGGTGAAATGGTGAAAAACGATGCGTTTGGGAATGCCAAAAATGCACCGGTGCATGACTGGATTTATGACTTACCAGTTTCGTGGGTAATGTAATGACGAGGGGGGCGGGACAGGTAATTGTTGATCGAGTTTTTTGGCAGCGGCAATCAATTATTTACGATTTTAGACGGATTGTCAGGTTGCAGCAACGGACGGCTCGAGTTTGAATAATTCACTTGTGCCAAAGTGGTTCTTCGTTTTGAACGGTTCACATCTGTTTGGTGCGGTGGAAAAAACATGGCAGATCCAAACGGGGTCGAGACGGGAATGTGAGATCCATCAAGTATTGATGGAGGCTAACGCATTCCCAAATTGTTGCGTTATTAGAGACAAATGGATGAACAAATTTGCAAGCTGCGCGTCTTCACTGACAGAAAAAAGAAAACTGTAAAAATGAAACGACAGGCAGGAAAGCAATTTAATGACCTTTTCAACATTGATCTTCCATTTCCAAATTGTGTATGTAGTTTCGTTTCATTATCCGTTACTGCTCCTACACTATAGAAACAAAACAGGCGTCGGGTACTGGAAGCATAAAGTCCAGCGCCATCTGTGAATGGAGCGTCGCGGTGTTGGCTTTTGGATCAATTTTTTTAAAGACGTGCAATCGAGGTTCGTTCCACTCGCTCTTTAGCCTCTAAGGTTTTAATTAAATCGCATTCTACATTTCCGAGATAAGTACCGCTGAGTTGGTTAATTGAACATGATTCGTTAACGTTCCAATCGAGAGTAGCAAGCCAGCGATTTAAGTTAACATTTGAATTAACGCGTCACCGTAATTAATTTAAACAAGCCAGCAATTAACGTTATGCGCAATTTCACGGTACTTTGAGCTCGTTCCACATCAAACCGGAAAAATTTTTGTTTTCTTTACCAACAATCGTTGTTTTTTTATTGTCTCAGTTTTATCGTACATGTAGATTTAAAGGTTAAAAAATAACTATCGACGGGTTCGGGGTACCTAAGTCAGGTGCTACGCGTGGCGGCGTGGCTGCCGCGCGTCTTGATGGAACGTGGAGGGCAGACATGTCAATTTGAGGTATGCCACAGAGTTGTCTGGTGAGGTTAGCTCCCATTAATATTTTCCAATAAAATAACCAAAGACTAGTCTCAACAGCTTCTGGTACAAAAATGCCGCTTAGTTCCTTCCTTGTTTCTAAGATAAGGTGATGTTGCACAGATACTTGTGCATGAATGCCTTGCCCTACAATAATAAAATTGGTTGCGTGTTTGGGGTACTAGCGAATCGATTCACCCCCAACTAAGTACGTTGAACTTTTCACATCGTCATTATTCATCGGCTTGCCTAAATCCATGACCGCATCGACGGTGAGTTTCTTATGACCCCTTTTTACCGTACACAAATAACTCTTTTATTTAGATTCAGTTGCCTCTTCTTTTTTTTAGACTAAATTACGTCATTTTTATCTCGAGATTAGCGTGTCACTTTTTAACGACGCCCTCTCTCGCCATGAAGGTGATGGCAATAATAATTTTGCTTAAATATTTAATTACGCCATCCGACAAATTGGCCACCTACGTGTTCGGTTCAAAAATTAATCGAGCTTTCTCTCGAAAAGTGTTTCCAGGCTTTGGGCGCAATTTATGTAACGAGGGCTGCTGGTTTGGGTAAATGGGCGGTTTCAGCGTTGTCGTCCTACAGGAAGAGAGTTAATAATTTGTGGTTTTTGGGGATGCTGCAAATTGGGGTGACCAATAAAAAGTAGGACAGGTGTAGCTACGTGTGAACGCGGGGGAGGCGGCGACTCGTCAACTATTCAACGTCTGCACGAAAAATTGATCCATTCATCCCTTAATGTAGGGAGGTATTTTTACATTGAAGAACTCGACTGAAGAAAAACTTTACGAAAACTAAAAGATTTAAATGCCACAAATCTGGTCTTGTAAAAATAAGAAAATAAAAACAAATTAACGAAAACAAAAAAGTGTCTTATTAACAGCAAATAACAACAATATTGTAATTGTTAGTCTTGACTCTTGTTTACGTTAACAACAAATAACAACAGTATTTTAATTAGTTATGTAATTCTGATGAGTCTTGACTCTTGGCTCTAGAATCGGTAATATCTTATTGTCCACCTTTTAAACTCTGACAATTGTCACTTGACAATTAAAGTTCAACATCACGAAACTTTTCCGTATCGTGGAGTGTGAGTAACTTTTTTACGCCCTGAATGTTGCGGTTGTCGTTACTCATCTTCCCAGTTTATTTCTGTTTGGAGCTGGCGGCTGAGTCACTCAATTTATGGCTGGTAAACAAACAGTTCACACCCCCCGAATGACGACGCATTTTTAACAAAGCCTGGAAACGTCGCCGTGTCACGGTTAATTGAATTGTAGTTACCTAAACGTTTTCATCCCGTTTGCACAATTCACGGCGATGACGATGTTCATCCCGGTATCACTTCATTGCCTCTAAATTACACCCCTTGAAGATGTTTTATTAAGTCAAAAACAGGGTTTAAGTCTTGTCAGAGTTTAATTATAAGACGGGGATAAATCAGGAAATGCCGTGGAGTTCTGGGGTTTATTTTAGTTACGCGCTGGCACGCGTTTCATTAGTTGTAGCACCCCCGCTGACGTGTTGCAGTAACAGAACTGTCTTGGAGTAAATATTAGTTTTATTTTTACACCCCGACTTCTATTACTACTGAACTAACGAAATTTCTTTGCATCAGTCGTTTGTTGCGTTCAGTAGCTGACTAGAGGTAGTTAATTACTGGAAGGTTTCATCAAACGAAACTAAAGGTGGCTGCTTTTTGTAGACTTCTCTTCTGAAACGGAAGTTGATGTTCTCTTTCGTTCACAGTCGACTACCATTCCAGTTCTTTGTAATTAATAGTTTCCTCTTCTGTTAAAAAAAAACAAAAAACGTTGAGTTTCGAAATTTATCTCGGACAAGCGATTGCCTCTTGCGCACACTTGCCTTGATGTCACAATTAAAATTAACTTTGCGATTTGTAAGCGATAAAAATAGTTTCATTCATGCGATCCCACCTTGATCTGGTCGAAACGTGAAATTTATGATTATCGCCTTTTTCCGGCGAGAGCATCGACTTATTAATTGAGGCAAAATGCGGCAATTAAGCCACCTTAATTGGCAACAAACCTCAGATCATAATTGATCGCGATCACTGAGAACTGGGTCGTATGGTATAATGACGCACGATTGAGGAAGCTGCAACTTCGGTTAAAAAAAATGAGATCTTTAGTTACCGGTAGGTAAACTGCGGCCACTTTGAGAACTACACATACGTCATCAGAAGGCGCGCGTGATGACGTATATGTAGTTCTCTAAGTGGTTTGCCTTTACATGATTTTTTTCTAGAATTAAGGAACTAAATAACTCTTTCATCTTGATCACGTGACTGCGTTAGTTGCGTTAGTTAATTTAAAGATCTTGTGGTCGTGCGGATTTCGAAAACGGTGCACCATCTGCGAGTTTCGTCGTTATTACTGATTTTTGCGTTGCCGTTGTTTGAACAATTTTTGTTGTTTCAGGGCAAGGTCTACTTATTCGATAAAGTGTTCAAGCCGAACGCCACCCAAGAGAAGGTTTACAATGAGGCAGCTAAGAGCATCGTTTCGGACGTTTTGGCCGGCTACAATGGCACTATCTTCGCCTACGGTCAGACGTCTTCGGGCAAGACACACACGATGGAGGGCGTTCTAGGTGAGAAAACTTTTTTTTTCGAAACCGTTTTAAACAAAATTTCTTCCCCCCCAGGTGATCCCCAGAAACAGGGGATAATCCCCCGGATCGTCAACGACATATTCAATCACATATACGCCATGGAGGAAAATCTGGAATTTCACATTAAAGTTTCTTATTTTGAAATTTACATGGACAAAATTAGGGATTTACTCGATGGTTAGTTGTCGAATTGGTTTTAACGTAATTAATTTTGACCGTGTGTGTCGATTTTTAGTCTCGAAGGTGAATTTGAGTGTGCACGAAGACAAAAATAGAGTTCCTTACGTGAAGGGGGCCACGGAACGGTTCGTTTCCAGTCCCGATGAAGTGTTCGAATCGATCGAGGAAGGCAAATCAAATAGGCACATCGCCGTAACGAGTACGCTTTTTTCAAAAAAAAATTTAGAGTGTCTTCAATTGTTTTGTTGCAGATATGAACGAACACTCTTCTAGGTCCCATTCAGTATTTCTTATCAATGTCAAACAAGAAAATTTAGAGAACCAGAAGAAATTGTCCGGGAAGCTGTATCTGGTCGATTTGGCCGGGTCAGAGAAGGTGTCCAAAACGGGCGCCGAAGGTGAGTCCAGGGCCACGAGTCATCCCGGAAGACATCCCACCTTTCCACGAGTCACTAATAAATTTCACTTATTGTAATCCACCAATTATTAAATTTGGTAAATTTTTTGACCAAAAGCTGCAAACCTTGACCCTTCCTACCCCTCTAGAATATTACTTTTTTACCCATGTTCTCTTCATAGGTGGTAAATATGACGTAATTTTTAAGGTAACTTTAAATATTCTGAAATGTTTATTTCTTTTGTTGAATTTCTTCTCTATTCACTTTTGCTTTTGATCACTTGATTTTGGTTTTTGGCAAATCTTCACTCAACTTCGCTTCTCTTGTGCAGGAACTGTGCTGGACGAGGCTAAAAACATTAACAAATCTCTGTCGGCCTTGGGCAACGTCATCAGCGCTTTGGCTGACGGCAACAAGACGCATATACCGTACCGCGACTCGAAATTGACCCGTATCCTCCAGGAGTCCCTCGGTGGTAACGCCCGGACCACAATCGTCATTTGTTGTTCGCCGGCCAGCTTTAACGAATCCGAAACCAAATCCACTCTCGACTTCGGCAAACGGTAAAAATAAAAATTTTCAAAACTCCTAATTCGATAATTATCGTTTTTTTTTTTTTTTTGTCAGAGCGAAGACCGTGAAGAACGTCGTTTGCGTGAACGAGGAACTCACCGCCGAAGAATGGAAGCGTCGCTACGAAAAAGAAAAGGAAAAAGTGGCCCGGCTCAAGGGCAAAGTCGAGAAGTTGGAGAGCGAACTTCAACGTTGGCGCGCGGGTGAAACCGTCAAAGCCGAAGAACAGGTCAACCTCAACGAAATCGCCGAAGCCGTCACACCCGTTTCGGGCATGGAAGAGAGCACGGTGGAACCGCCGAAAGGTCCCGTCGCCGCCACTCCCGCCTTAATGATCGGCTCCACGCTGGACATGGAGGAGCGCAGAAAATTGGAATTGGAACGGGAAAGGTTGTACCGGCAGTTGGACGAGAAAGACGACGAAATCAACGAGACCAGTCAGTACGTGGAAAAACTGAAAGAACAAATGCTGGAACAAGACGAGTTGATCGCGAGCACGCGAAAAGACTACGAAACGCTCCAATCGGAGATGAACCGCATACAGCAGGAGAACGAGAGCGCCAAGGAGGAGGTGAAGGAGGTGTTGCAAGCTCTCGAAGAACTGGCGGTCAACTACGACCAGAAGTCGCAAGAGGTTGAGGCCAAGAACAAGGAGGTTAGTTCGGAAATCAACCCCCACTTTTCAACCAAACTTTTTGCAATGTGTCAACAACCTAAGATTTTTTTTACCCCCCTTTTTTCAAAATTGTTATTCTACCATTTTCTACCCCCTCCATTTTATTCTGGGAGTTTGCATCTTTTGCGTTTCTGTTAGATGGAGTCGCTCTCCGAGGAGCTGATGCAGAAGCAGGCGAACCTCAACACGACCACCACCGAGCTGCAGCAGCTGCGCGACATGAGCAGCCACCAGAAGAAGCGGATCGCGGAGATGTTGAGCAACTTGCTCAAGGAGCTGGGCGAGATCGGCTCGACCCTCGGCAGCGACGGTTCCGAGATAAAGATTTCGAACGACGCCGCCAAACTAGAAGAAGAATTCACGGTGGCCCGTCTCTACATTTCCCGAATGAAGAGCGAAGTGACGAATTTGACGCAGCGATTGCACGAAATCGAAAACAAAGAACAAGACAGCAACAAGAAGGTCACCGAGTACGAAAGGGAATTGGGCGAATGTCGATTGTTGATTTCGCAACACGAGGCGAGAATGAAGAGTTTGCAGGAGTCGATGCGCGAAGCGGAGAACAAGAAGAGAATGTTGGAGGAGAGCGTGGACGCGCTCCGTGAAGAATGCGCTAAATTGAAGGCGGCCGAACAAGTTTCGAGCGCCACCGAAAGCGAGAAGAAGGAAGCCAACGAACTTCGGTTGGCTCTCGAACAACAAATGGACCAATTGCGAGTTGCTCACCAGAAACAAGTCGCCGCGTTGCGAGACGAAATCGCCGAAAAACAACAACTCATCAACGACATTAAAGAGTCAGTTTCGTGTCGGGGCGGACGGGTGAAGGAAGAATCGCGCATTTTGCAAAAAAAAATTTTTTACAAAAAACTCTTAGCACGAAGTGCGCGCTTCTCCAGTCCTGCCTGTTTCCGGAAATCTAGATCGATTGTGATATTTTTTTTTAATTCCAGTTCGAACCAGAAGCTGACGCTGGCCCAGCAACAGCTGCAAACGGATTACGAGAAGGTGAAGACGGAAGAGGCCGAAAAGTCGCACAAACTCCAGGAGCTCATGTCAGTAGACGTTTTAAATTCTAAACGCTCATTCCCGTGTTCCGATAATAGATCCTTTGTTGACCTGAAACCGATTCCTTCGCCCCTGAAAAGGCCCAAGTCGCCGTCTTGGGAAGAGTTTATGCCTTACAAGAACGAACTGAAAACAAAACCAGTGCCTCAGAGTAATCCAAAATTCGCTAAAGACGCCATTAATAATTTGACGAAATTGTCGAAAAATCAATGTACAATGTCGATATTTCACATCCATACGTTCCATTTGCATTTGTTTATATCTTTAACGCTTTTGCTCGTTACGCATAGATGTCCGCAATATCTAGTCGTCGTGTAAACGGTTCTAGTCGCGTTTTTTTCTTTTGATTTTTTTAATCATTTGTGATATTAGAAGTATTCGATTTGATGCATTTAAATCGGTTTTTTTGTTCAGTCGTTCCTGTGATTTTTTATATTGAAACTTTTAATTTTGTTTTTGGCATAGTCACATCACGCCACTGTTTGGTTGAGTTTTATTTTATGAAAATTCACGTGTAACAGTTTGCAACACTGCTAGCCAGTGGCAAGTGTTTTTCGTTTTTTTAGGATAAGCACGATATTATTAATTTTTATTTTTTTTGAGTTTGATTTAGGGTAAGTAAGACCATTTTAGAAACGCTATCATTGTGAAAATGAATAAAATGAGGCACATAGTCGTACTTAACTAAACATTACTTTTCTTCGAGAATTTGGCGTAGACAACTTAGCAAAACCTCGCCTCAAAATTAACTCATTCAAATTTAAATGTAGAGTATATATCGATTGATCATAATTTGCTTTGTGTTTCACTACTGATGCTTCTTGTGCTTCTGAAACGTCACTCCTTTTGGACAATTTTCTTTACTTTTACATTTAACCAACGTTTGGTGATTGGATTAATGTGAAGAAGCACTTTTTGTTGCACTTTTAGTTCTTATTACCAAATGTTGGTAAATTAGGAATCTGTAATTTCGAAACTGCGTTGCCTCTGCTCGGTACTTGAGATAGTGAGGTTTGTTAAGTGCATACGTCCAAAGTCTGTATGCAAAGCTCAAATACCATATCAGTAAATGACTTTGGCTTTGTTTTGTCCATTCCCTTCGTGAAGGTTACCAAATTCTGTTGTGATACTGTATAATTTACGAATTTTGTTAACCTTCGAATAAATGCGACAATAGAAGCAAATTGCAATAAGTGGTCTTAAAATTTGTTTGTTAGAAGCTGTAAAAATTGTAAATAAAACCACAAAAAAAAATTCATGTAAAAAATAATGTACATAACGAAAATGTTGCATATTTTGACGGCAATTATTTTTGAGCATCCGAGTGTTGACGGCGCTCCCCAAAGTAATGAAATCGTTGAATATTTTTATTAGATGTTAACTAATTAGATTCTAAATCGGTGTTGATAGTAGTTATGTCGGTAAATATTTTTGGTTGCCGTGAAAGTAAAATGAAACCTAACCAAACACTGTCCGTGAGCGTGGTGTGGCTTGATGCTGACACTATAATTCTGCAGTACCACGAACGAGCGACGAGAACAAGCGAGGAAAGACCTGCGCGGGCTCGAAGACACCGTCGCCAAAGAACTGCAAACGTTGCACAATCTACGGAAACTTTTCGTGCAGGATCTCCAGGTAACACTTATCCGATTTCGTCCGAATTTTTATCCCGAACTGTTCTCCTAGGCGCGCATGAAGAAGAACATGTCGGCCGAAGACAACGAGGAAGACGGCGGCTCCTTGGCCCAGAAACAGAAGATTTCTTTCCTAGAGAACAACTTGGACCAATTGACCAAGGTGCACAAGCAATTGGTGAGGGACAACGCCGATTTGCGTTGCGAATTGCCGAAATTGGAAAAGAGACTGAGAGCCACAATGGAACGGGTCAAGGCGCTGGAAACGGCACTGAAGGAAGCCAAGGAAGGCGCTATGCGTGATCGCAAAAGGTGACCGCTCGATTTTGCGCAATAAATTACTCAATGACGGTTTTGTTGCAGGTACCAGTTTGAAGTGGACCGAATCAAAGAAGCGGTGCGACAGAAGAACCTCGCGAGACGCGGCCCGGCCGCCACCATTGCCAAACCCATTCGATCTGGACAACACCACGTGCTGGTTGGCGGAGGGGGTGCCATACGTACCGGCCAGAATTCACCAATGCCTCGGGCCGTAGATGATGCGCAGAAACGCAAATCTCTCGTGATCAACGAGAAGGACGCGTGTAAGTTTTTAATTTCGTTACGTTAATTGCGCTTGCGCAACGCACCTTGGGGTTAGATTGTCACTAGATGGCGACAGTAGTTAACTTGTGTTCTTTCTGTTTGCAGAGAAAATTCCCGCGGTGGAAGCTGAGGTGCTTTGGATTTAAAAACGTAGTAAGCAGGAGAAATAATACCAAAAATATTGCTGACACATCTATTATCAACCTGTGCGAGTTTGTCGCGTGGCTAACGCGACAAGCCAGCATCTATGTGCTTACTTGCTTAGTTATTGTAGAATTAAGGTGCACTTAAGAAAATTTTACGATAATAATATAAATTTTTAAAGAATGTGACGGGCGAATCGCTCCTTAGGCCGTTATTGGAGTACATAATACAAAGAACGTTGTGCAATGCTAAGGAACGATTTGTGGTCGTCGTCGTCTAAAATGTCACAGTTTCAAGCTATGTCGCTGCAATATAATCGGGTGAACGTAATAATGACTCAATCACTTCTTATTTTCGGGCTATGGCTTTATGGTCGTTTAAAAAATGTGTCCTGTATGATGATAGCTGTTGTTTTAGTGCAGCCGTTTGTGTTACTGTTATGTTGAGAGTTGTTTTAAGCGATGGTCCTAATAACTTTAGTGGCGCGGAAAAGCGACACTTAGACGTTAAGTAGCACATTTTATTTGATAATTTGTAGTAAAATTGTAGTTAATTTTTTTAACAGGTTTTTAAAAACTGTACAGCTCTTGCGTATCGTGTTTCGAAATATTTTTCCTATTGATTTGTATATGAAGTGATCCCTTTTTGTATAAATTTTTTGTTTTCGATTGCTTAACTAAGTGGTTATTCATATAATATATTTTTATCGATTTTATTTTGTTATTATTTAATTTCCGATTTGGTGCAAACAAAGAGTACTAACTTGACCGGTGCAAGTTTTTAAGTAGCCACTCTTGGTCCTTTTTCCTATTAACCGCGCAAATAGGAAAATTTGGTTTTGTGATAATTTACGTTTTTCTTTCCTCTGACCACAATACGAGTACCTATGTGATTTGTCGCTAGTTTACACGCTTATCGTTACTCAAAATCCCAATTTTGGTGCACAATTGTATTTTATCTATTTATTGCATTTAATCGTCGATCATACTTTAGTAATAATTATTACTAGAATATACGATTTAATTTATTACTTTTTGTGACTTTTATTGTGTAGATGATTGTTACAAGGCTCCCATTACTTTTCGGTATAAACTGCAAATTCTGTAGTAGCTGTAATGACATTGATAGTGGATGCTTGAGTCAATAATGCAATTTATTTATTTAACTGATGGAAATTATATTCTAATAAACTAATACAAATTACTTCACTTTTATTATCCCTTTACACACGAATCCAATACATTTCTTTAGCGACACAATCGCTCATAAAATACTCAATTGTTACGAATACCCAGAGCCTGTTCCAATTCAGCTCGCTTCTGCTGAACTTTCGTGTAAAAGTACCTGCAGACGGCTTCCTGGGCCCAAGGTTGGTAGAAGAAGTCGGAGCGACGCTCCTCCTCAGGATTGCCAACCACATCAGTCATACACTAAAAATAACATCCATAAAGTGACAAAAACCGAGCACTGGATCTTAATAGCGGGCCGTAAAGTACACTATATAGCCCTTCGGGCAGTAACTTTGCGACCCGCTAAATTTGAAAATCTACGATTTTTCCGTCAACGAACCTTCAGGTCGCGGGTTTGCGACACGATCCACTTGTAGATGAACTGTTGCGGGTCCTTGGCGAAACTAAGAAAGAACTCGCGGTTGGTCTTCAACTGATTGATGGTGTCAACAGTTTCGTGAATTTTGGCATCAAGCCCCTGAATCTCCTGCTGACTGGCAGTGCTCAGAAGAAAATTGTTCATTTGAGTTTTCAAGGTGTCGTCGACCTAAAATCGATTGATGCAACAACACTGATGGAGGTAAAAAAAATATGCGAAAAAAGTTACCTCAACATCGATGTCGTAACAAGCTGTTTGCTTACTTTCTGCCCCACCTTCCACCGAAATCACGTGGTTGATGACGATCGGATCTGGGGGATGAAGAAGGGGGTTCAATCTTTGAGGAATTTCCGCGAATTTCATTCGGGTACAACCGAAAATTTGCTCCAAATATTTGTCGCAAACTATGTACTCGCGTTCGTGGGCGTCTTGCAACCTGAATCAATAAAAATTAGTTGAAAATTGCTTCGGAAGTGGTTGCAAGCGGACCTGTGGGTCTTGATGTACTGCCATAAAGCCGAAATTATGACAGGTCTTGTTTGGGTGTGGACCCCAAGAAGTCGGGCCAATCGTGGATCTAGTTTGAACTGGAGCGGTTGGTAGTCTAGAAGCAGGAGAATAGTGCAACGAACGTTCTTGTCGCCTGGGCGTTTCACCTAATAGAAGAATTTTTTTTTTAATACTTTGCCCAAATGTCGTTTCGGTGATTTACCTGAAAGCCGTCCGTTTCTTGAGTGGTTAAAGTGCGATGCCACTCAACCAGATGATTGTCTGGACCATACAACTCTTTATCCAACTCAATCACCAGAGATTTGAAGAAAGACGAAAACTTCCTCTTCACCTTGTTAGGATCACTTTTGGAATCATCAAGCAGGCGCCCTTCAACCCTAAGTTCCCATGACGCGACAGACCTGGAAAGACGCTCATTCATCCGAACCACCCTCCAGAAAGTAATTTAATTCAACAACTTCATAAATTTTTAGTTTTTACCAAAGAAAAAAATACAACGCAACTCCCGTCGAGATTAAAATGTTAGGTAAAACTAGAAATAATAATCACCCTTCTTGTCCAGGTCCTTCTGGTCCGTCAGCACATGGCTCTTTAGCGGGATAAAACGTGTTAGAGATAAAAATGCGCAATTTCCTCTTCTGCTTCATGGGCCGCTTCAAGGCCTCCTGGATGTCCAAACGTTTCCGCATAATGGTAGAATCCAACTTCCGTTCAAACGCCAACAAATCCATGTAAGCCTGACTTTCCGGGACCAAATCCCTCACTTTTTGAGGGAGAATCTTGTCTGACAACTTCTTCTTTTTCTTGCTGGTACCATGAGCGTAATCACTACCAACCATAAGTTATAAGCGGCTTGAATGACATTTCAGAAACAAAAAGAAGTTTAAAGAAGTGGTTTGAATGAAACGAAAAGTGAGGTTAGAATGAAGTCAGGAAGGTTATAGTTAAAGAATCACCTTTTCTGTTGCATTGCGCTCCTGGTATCACTGGGTCTCTTGACGCCTGGTTGGGGTTGCATAGGACCTCCTCGCATTGGTGAATAGGGTGTTTGAGGGGGCCGGGGCATCATGCCTCCACCGGAAGCCCCCATGTTGGGGGGTGGGGTGTTGTAGCCGGTGCGTTGCTAGAAGTAGAAATTACTTTCGGAACTTGTTTAAAAAAGTTGAGCAATTACCGGAAAACTTTGGCCCGCGTATTGCCGCATTCCGGGATTTTGTGGGGGCGGGTAACGCTGTTGGGGGGGCACCACCGGACCTTGGGTAGGCACAGGGCCCGGAAAACGCTGAGCCATGGCCAAATTCTTCAATTAACACGAGTTACGAGTTAAAAGTTTCCGAAGAGAACCACACCACAACACAAGAGAAGAGACACCACAAAAACAAGAAATGTCAAACTAAAGGGTTGCCAACGCAACACAATGACTTTAGGATTTCTCTGGCATTCCGTTGCTAGTGTTTTCATTATTCTACGATTGGCAATTTTGTTTGCAACACAGAAGAGGGAAAGAATAAAAATAATAATTTATTTATTCAAAAAGATAATAATAACACTTAATTCAAAAACAACAAATTCAAGTTTAAAGCTTAATAATTTCTGGTAATTCTGGTAAATAATTTCTGGTCTGAGCAAAACCAAAGAAAAATTGCAACATTTTTTATCATTATTTATTGCAAGTTAATCAAAATATAAACAAATCGAGATAATAATTAGTATAAAATACGTATACACAGTTGCAAATTACACCGTTCACTGTGTTCCGTGCTTAAAAATTGCATTCAAACCACCACTTTCAAAAAAATTTCAAATCTCTTTCTTCTCTGGTCTGCTTCTTTTCAATTAGGCTTCAACTTTCTACTTAGTGCATTTAAAGCACTTTGGAATAGTGCTTTGCGAACAAGTGCCGTCTCAAGTTGCTGCTGGTCTTGGTTCTATGGTTACAAAATTTGCATTCAAACCACCGCACTTCGCTGGCAGTGGCGTGCCTTGAATTATGGTGCCTACTTAAGGCATTTTTGAATTTCGTTTTGTAGTTACACAATTCGCAATTAAACCATGTAACTTCGTTGATGGGTGTATGTTTTGAAACGTGATGTCTCATTAACTGAATTCTTTGCTTACATTTGTAACAACACAAACTACATTTAAACCACCTTTCCTTATTGTCCACTGCACGTCGTAGATTCTCTTCTTGCAATTCAACTTTGGATTTAGCATCGGAACCACATATATCGCTGTCAGAAGATGGTACCTCGTCCATAGCTCGTTCTCCAGTTCGACTGAAGTGCTGACATTCAAACCAGGGTCCTTCGCATCTCGATGAATGTCTGGAAATTTCGTGCCGATTCAAAACCAATTGATTTTTCGTTTTGAATACGCAACGTTTACATTGTAACCAGGTGCCTTCGTGTTTTGAAAGTATGTGTCGTTTCAAATCGTTACCTCGCTTGGATCTGTAATTGCAAAATTGACAATCAAACCAATTTACTAAATGCGTCTGTTTATAATGTTTCTTTAAGTTTCCCGAAAACCTCTTAAAGTTGCATAGAGCGCACTCAAACCACGAGGGGCTCTCCTTGACTGAATGTATGGCATCAATGTGTCTCTGCAAATGTTTTTTTCTTACTGTCCTATATTCGCATACGTTGCAATAAAAATATTTTTCAGCAACTTTTTTATTTTCATCTACTCCGAAAGCTTCCTCGTCAATTTCCGTTTTGACTTCATTTTCAAGGAATAAAAAATTTTCTTCAATTTCGTTGACCGCGTGTTTGGCATTAACATGTCTTTTTAAATCGCTTCTTCTTAACGTTTTGTATTCGCATTCAGCGCAATAAAAAAAATCTGCTTTAAATTCGTTATTGAGGTGTTTGGCGTTGACGTGTCTTTTTAAATCGACTCTCCTCAACGTTTTGTATTCGCATTCGACACAACGAAAATATTCCTCTTTCGTTTCCTTGCGCGTATGTTTGGCATCAACGTGTCTTTGTAAGTGTTGTCGCCTTATCGTCCGATATGGACAAAGGACGCAACGAAAATGTTTTTCGTTGTTTTTGTTAGGGTCATGTTTGGCTTTAACGTGTCTTTTTAAATCAATTTTCCTCAATGTCTTGTATTCGCATTCAGTGCAATAGAAAAACAATTGTTGTTTAATTTCTTTGACAACGTGTCTTGCTTTAACATGGCGTTCTAAGTGTTTCCTCCTTACTGTCTTATACAGACATTCAACGCAATAAAAATATTTTTCGTTATTTTCTTCCGGTCTGTGCTTGGCGTTGATGTGTCTCCTTAAATCAACTTTCCTCACAGTTTTATACGAACATTCAACGCAGCAATGGAATTTTTTGTTGTCAATTTTTAAAATTAAGCCACTTTCCCCTACAAAGCTCCCACAATTACCAAAAGCCCCCTTAAGTGAGTTCCTCGATTTTGCCACAATACGAGACAACTTGCAAGTTTCAAAATGTTTTTGGATGAAAACTCGAGAAAAGGCCCGCAATTCACAATTATGGCACTGATACTCAATGGGTTTATAAAGCGCTACCTCTGGTTGCGAATCAATGACTTCTTGTTTGATACGCACTGCTGGGTCGTTATTAAGAGATACTTCCTGGCCATGACCAGCTTTTAAATGGTGCACCAAATCTACTAGCAAGTTTGTCGCAAAATTGCAGATTTTGCAACTGTAAATTTTGGCAGGAGCTGTGCAGTCAAATGGTTTTACAGAAGTTCTGAGGTGATGTCTCTGTACATGGTCGTTTAGGGCAAAATGCCACCGAGACTGGTATGGACACTCGAAGCAGCTGTACTTAAGTTCGTCCCTCTTGAAGAAACTTTCAAACATGTCAAGTTTTATGCCTGAAATGCAACATTTTTGGAAATGCTAAGGGACATCATTAACTTTATTTACCGCACTTAAGGGCGCTTCAAATCGCATTTAATTTTCAAAATGTTATCAAATTGTTAATCAATAAGCAAAATATCGTCGAACTTCAAGAAGATGATTGCAATAATAACAATACAATAATAGTAATAACAATGACATAAGATTTTAAGGTTAGAACATAAAACTGTCAGTGTGACAGTTGACAGTAATAAAGAAGAATTTAATTAATTATCAACAGCGCCATCTAGAATCAAAAATTGGGAGCAAACCTATATTTATTCTTAATTTTTATTAAAAAAGTGCGTGGAATTTATTACCGCAACCTACTTAACGTATTATATGAAAAAAGTGGCGATTGGCAATACTCAATAGTGGCATCGTTATTATAAAATGTTATTATGCAAACCGAACACAAATTTTATTTGTTCTAATTCAAATTTGCCGCGTTATTATCGTAATATTACTTTTTCACGCAGAGGGCGCTGTACTTGTTGACATTTTTGTGGCGCGACAAAAAGTTCAAATTATAGGTTATGTCGGCCGCCAATTTGTTGATAATTTCGAAATAGTCATGTGGAGTGATGTTTGGGGAAAAAGCGTACCTGTTAGTAAAAGAATTGGACCGCAATCGAGACACAATTGCCCCATACAACGTAACTGTTAAACATTTCGTCTTCTTCTTGATTACCCTTGTCACTTTCAGATCGACCTAATTAAGGAGATTAGAAGCGAAATAACCCAACTCTTCCAGCAGAACCAAGAAGATGCGTTCGTATCCGACCTTTTGGTGCTTTTGCAAATCTCAATGTAACTTTTTAGGTCGACCAGCGCTGATCGCACAATGGACGACATGAGGCATTTTCCAACAGTGCGAATTCGCCATTCGGCCGTGAAACGCAACCTCAGATGCATTTTGGCGTACAGCTACAACAGACTGAGATGTTTGAGGGTTATGCGATGGGAATTCGGCAGTATTCTGCCTCCTGATGTTAAAGTTAATTTAAATGGACCTGAAGTTGACTGGTTCTCTAAGTATTCCAGTATGCTCGCTACTTACATGAGGTCAATTGGTGACGACGGTATTGATTTGTCGCTAAATCTTAAGCCCCCCAAGACGTTGTACATTGAAGTCAGGTGTTTGGCTGATTATGGAAGATATGAGTTGAGTGATGGTACTGTTGTTTTGTTGAAAGAGAACACCAGACACTATTTACCTAGGCATGAATGTGAAGAGTTTATACGACAGGGAGTTCTAGAACACGTTTTAAATTAATGTTTATTGGTACAGTTTCCTTAAGATAATGTAACAGCAATTTTTATAGATATTTGATTTGTAAAAAAATATTACCAATATTTTATACATATTCAATTAACTTCCAACAATTTTTAGGACCAAGTTATGTAAATGTTGTTTGTTATATTCCAAGATTGTTATTCTTATTGGACGTCCACAAGATGCAACGAGAATAAAGTCTAATTTCTTATATTTTTTAGTAGTTGTTGTCTTTTGACTTTCCATACGTTCTGTTAAAGATCCTAGGCCATTATTACGCCGACAATTTATATTTATGCAAATGTCTGACCGCGAAACAATGTGGTTTGTCTGAAGGAACTCAGTAAATTGTCCAGCTACAGGTTTCCTTAAAGCTCTCTTAAACATGTTATATCGATTTCCGCTAGAGGTCGCTAAATGTTAGTAATGAAGGAAAACTTGAAGAATGGCAATTTACTTTTACAATTGTTTATTTACTGTAAACATTTAAACATTAACTAGGTTATCTTTATTTCTTTTACTAGCGTAGAATTAGTGTTTCTACTTTAAGTACTTAGTTATTGTTTAAGAAAAAAATATTTTATTCTTCTATTCTCTTTATTATCAGTGTCGCTTCCGAGGGTTGTGAGACATGGCTGGCCAACAACTTCTTCTGGGATTGCTTGTGACATCGTGCCCACAGCTTTGTGCGACGGATCGTTACCTTCTCGTGTAACATCCAAAAAACAGTAACTCATCCTGTGCTTGCTCGCATCGAGAGGGAGTTTGGAAAAGCCACTTTAGAGCCCAAATAACTTATCCTTTTGTTGCTATTTAAAAAAAAAATCAAATCAATATTACTACCCTCGTAGCCGTAATTAATCGATTTCATGTCGGTATCACTTATATGGGATACAGGGCTGAAACCCGAAAATTCCTCCGGTTGTTTAACTAGGTATTTGATTTGTTATCTTTATAGGACGTCGAAAAGAAACGGTGCACGGCCACCTTTAGATTGCGAGCTATACCTACGTGCGATTGCCAACTTCTTTTAGTAGATAAAAACAATCGTTTTTTTGTACCAACAACTTTTTTATTCATGAATTGCTGAACGGCGTGATGATCTTAGTTGAGTTTAAGATAAAGACGTGATTATGTGCATCGTTTATTTGCATTTTATTTGTTTGGGGTACCTACGATTCAAGAACAGTGAAAACAGTGAACAGTGAACATTGTGAAAACAGTGAATAAAAAGTGGTAGCTATGGATTACCATTATTTTGGACAACAAGAACATCGAAAAGATATTGAGTAAGTAATCTTTATTATTGTCTAATTAAAGTTTGGATTTTTTTATTATAATTTGTTACTTAACTAAAATATGTACAAAATTGTAAGTAATTTAAAGAGCTTGGAGATTTTTTGAATCATATGTTAAGTTAATTTCAAGCAACTCTTTCTTTATTTAGAGGACTTAATTTTTTTTGGCAGCACAAATCTGGACCAAATAAGTTTTATGTGTCAAGTTTCTAATGGGGTACTTGCCTCATGTTTGGGAAATATAATATTTGAAAAATGTAAGCGATTTCATTCGACCCATATTTTTTTATTTGGTTTTAGGGTCAATATTACGCCCAAAATTATTTTTTTAATTTTTGGAGTGGGGAGATTTGTGACGTGGCCGGTCCCTGCACAGCGTAGTTCTAAAAGAAATTGTATGATGGCGCTTTATTAAATTTCCTTGCGTTCTATTTATAAATCGAATAACAATCCGCTGTACACATGACGCGCCCTCTTTTAGCAGCGCAGCATAGTAGCCAAAAACAAGAGTCTATTTAATATAGGTATGAGTCTTGGATACGGAGGTTCAATACGTCATCAAAAACAAAAATTGCAAATATTTACAAAAAATTGAAGTAAAAAAGTGGGGAAAAAAATATTTAAGCCTCTTTTAGTTATTTGCCTGCATCTAGAAAATAAAAAAAAGAATTTTTTTTTTTAGGCAGGTACCCCATTCTAGATTTGAGGAATTATTGTCAAATCTAATTTTTTTTCTTTTTTGCCAACCTAGCTACATTAGTTTTGATCGTCCCCCAAATAATTATTCCTAATTTCTTTAATATTTATTTTTATACGGAGATAATAATTGTATTTTGTAAACTAATTTTTTTAACAACAAGGGTAGGTATCTAATGATCCTTGTTGATTTGTTATTCTATCAAAACCCATAACTTTACTTGTGTTCTTTCTCAAACTCCTTGCTAGTACTCTTTTATTTTTCTATTCTTTATATAATCTTTTCTTTTTAGTTCCAAGGCTTACTTCTGATTAATTTACTTACTAAGTTTTATTTTACTTTACTTTTCCATTATAATAGTCTTCATCCTTACCCTTTTGATTTATTTACCTAATTTTTTTATATCTACCCATTTACACCTCTATAATAGTTAATAATTTTTTTATTTCTCAATTACTTATATTGTTTTCTGTAATAGTCTTTATATAATTGTTTCTTTGTTTCCCTTTTATTCACTTTTCCTTCACTCTTTACTACCAACGCTTATTGAGAATATCTAGACCACGTTCCTTCCTTAACTATTTTTTTACTACCTTTTATTACATTTTTTTAATTTTTTTTAACCAAGTACAGAGATAACGGATACATACGTAGATAAGAACCAAAAAAGTTGAAAAAAAAGTTAATTCTAAATTGGACGGCATCTCGTTTCTTTTCCCTATTATGATTAATTTTTCGCCCTCAAATAGAAAACTGTAATTATCGTTTAATTTACCGGTACTTACCACAACTGTTACCAAATGTGGAGTCTGGTGGGACAAAACAATCTCGGATGCAAATCCTCGACTGTAAAGAACTGTTGAATAGCCCGACTCTCCACAGTTATTGGTCGAGGTCTATTAAGCCAGTTCTTCGTGATAGGCTAGCGCCGTCTTCAGCTCCACCTACCTGTTGCTTACCGAACAGCAGGTGCAAAGCAAAGATCGAAGCCGACAAGGACAAGTGGTCGAGAGTGTAGGGTATTGTTGTGGAAGCGGAGCGGATCGAGGAGGAGAGTCGAGTTTCATTCATCATCGAGTTCATTCAGGGAGAAGAGCAAAAGTATCGCGTACAAAGTGTCATGTAGACAGGAGTCATATCGTGTTTCGAAGTCCACCTGCGTTCCGACTCACCCCCTTATCACGATCGGATTAGGGCGGCCAAGTGGACTCTCCCACCGCCACCAAATAACGATTGGCAATAATTAAACACGTGCCAGTTTTCGCACTCGGCCCCAAAATTTCACAACTTTTCTCCATATCCATACGTTGCTGTTTGGTATTTTTGAAATCGTGTCTAATAGTATACAAAGTATATGGAAAACAAGTTACCACAAACTTGTAGGAGTTAAATAACATTATTATAATTGATGGCTAATTATCCAAGTTATTAATTGTGCAATAAAACAATTTTTATGTAAATAATTATAAGTAGGCAATTTCCTGGATTTCCGTCACGTGAAAAAGATAGGCTAATCTTGACCAAGGACCTTGGAATATAAATTTATTAACAATAACCCTGTATATCTAATTAAGTGCATTATTGCATCTAAACTGTTGACTTCACATTCAAAAACAATTAAAGTTGGTTGTTAAGACGTCCCAAGGGTTAAAACAATCTAATTAGAAATAATTGGAGAGCTTATGGCATAGGTATGTACACAGTATGTATGTACATAATACAGATGGTCTAGACATTGTATAGATATAAGAAGAGGCTGAACAGGTTAGACCAGTTGAAATTAGATCATGCGAGAAGTAAATGGTAGAATGGAATAGGTGGTTAAGGAGGCCCAATAGAAGAGGAATAGTAGAAAAGAATGAAGAAATTAGGAAGAATGGGAACGGATACATGATGAAATAAAAATTTTGAACATTTTGAAAAGACATGTAGGGGGTTGTTAGAACCGGTTAAAGTAGATTATATAGATAAAAGATGGTATAGTGCATTTTGAAAAAGAAGGTGTCAGCAAAGAGACCTAACAGAAGAGTAGAATGAAGATTTCCAAGTGTCACTTGAATAGGGTTTGGTTTGGGCACCTCCTGGCCACGACCCTCACCTTCGTGGTCGACATGTGCCTGTAGTATTGCCTCAACACCTCCAATTACCCAATTTGCTCTCTCGCAAGCCTCTTCGTGCACGTTGATCTCCTGCAAGCTCCGGTCGGCAGCACGAGTACCGCCTCGTCTCGAAGACGTTCGTTCTCTGTTCCACGAGCACCTGTTCGAAGAAAACGGTCTACCTGCCGACCACGTGTTGATGAGGGTGGGGACTTAAGGTAGAGCTAAGACTGTTGAGGGTCAATGCTAGTTCAGTGCCACTCCTGCAAGGCTGCGGTCACTAGATCACAACCGATCACCGCGATATCGTCCAGATCCGTACGCGCCCGCGAACCCTTTCTCCGCACTTTTAAAAAAAAAAACAACAAAAGCACACAAAATCCGTACCCTCTCCCGACTTTTCGTTTCGGTAAATCGCGTTCGTTCGAATGACTTTCGTTTTTAATTTCACGTCGAAGACGTTAGTTATTGTTGTTTGTTGTCGTTGTTGCCGCACGTTGTTTTGTTGATGTGCACTTTGTTATGTGGCGTTGTTGTTGTTGTTGTTGTTGTTGTTA
This sequence comes from Schizotus pectinicornis, assembly GCA_951805265.1. Lineage (NCBI taxonomy): Eukaryota > Metazoa > Arthropoda > Insecta > Coleoptera > Pyrochroidae > Schizotus > Schizotus pectinicornis. The sequence continues at coordinate 2,688,173 of OX638207.1, forward strand.
TTATTGAGGATTGTTGTTGATAAGGAAAGACGATGGAAACTTGCGTACTTATCCCTCAGGAGTTCAGTCTGTGCGTGAGAGGACCGACGATTGGCGGCGGTCGCAGGACCGAGCCGGAGGTGTCGGTCTGGTCCAACACGAACATAGCGCAAGGATCCCTCTGTTATCCCTTTCAAGGGACGATACGCATCGATAAGCTCGACGTTTACGGACAACTCGACGACGATGACGTAAGTGAAACCCATGACATTAAAGCTCGTTGCGATTTCGATTGATGACGGGCTTTTTATTTTTTAAATGCCGGAGATAAAAATCGCTACAGGTGGCGCTGCTAATTTGGATAAATAAACAAGTATTTTAAAGATCCATTTGGAGGCGAAATGACGGCTCCTTATTTATTGATAGGAGTTATTAGCCATATTCTTGGCTCTCCCGAGCTCCGACTAAAATTAAGAGATTCTAACACCATCTTCGTAATTGATCGAGACTGAGAAGCTGAGAGTTAAAAATATGAATCGTTAAAATTTGACAAACGCAGCTTTCAGATAACGGTGCTCCTCCACCAAAAATTTAATCGAAAAATTAAAATAAAGTTGCAGAAAATGTAAATTGCAACTCTTCATTATGCTCCACAAGAGCAGAAGAAAGACATCATTCAATTGAATCAATTTTAAGAAGTCCTACAAAATTATTAGAAATAAATGTTCTATTCCTGACTAAGAGTATGGACCTCCTTATTTGGTTTCAAAAGTTTTATTTTTTTTATTTTGAGTTGAAAGGATAATTTAAAAGAATTATGAGTAACAATTTCTATGTTCGTTAATTAATTTTTCAAATCTCCAAAATAAAGACTATTAGGATAAATATTGACATATCAGTAATTTATCGTAAAATAAATCACTTTTTCTTGAAATATTAAAAAAATATATTTTTGCTGCTGAAATAATTGTATTTTTTATTGACTGAATTTTGGAAACAAATACGTTTTACAAAATTTCCAACAACTATCGAGGTGGATCTTAATTTTTTAATTGGGCGGGCACCGAGCAGGCGGTAAATTGGGCGCCAAAGCTCCAAGCTCATCGTTCCGGAAAAACGGTTGATTTGGGCCTCTTCGAACAGGTGGCGCTGCGAATCCCGTCGGCGCGCACAGCAATTTATAGTGCCACTGACGACTTGCAAGCAGGTGGCTCTAAAGTGGTTTAGGGCCCCATTTCACAAAATTCTGGTCCCAATCAAGAATTGAGCCAATTAGAGCTTTACGGCTTCGCAAAGAAGTTAAAATAATACGATGTGTTTGCTCGAACTCGAAACTGAAGCAATAACTTTTATTTTTGTATTTATAGCGATAAGTTTGCCTTGCGTTTTATCGAAACTGAAAGTTTTGCACTTTTGTTTAATTACCTTAATTCGGAGGACGTCCGGCGTTGAAACTTGTTAACATATTACACTGGTTTTGGTTCCTTTGTCTTCGTGTTCCCAGGACGTTGGTAATTCCGTGACGTTCTTCAAGAGAAGGTAGAAAATAGTGCTGGTATTATAGAATCACGTTATACACGTAAAGAACAAGTTAAAAAACCTATTAATGTTTAGTGTTTGAATTTTTGGTTGTGAGTGGATTAAAAAATTCGAAGCTTTTATATCGTTACAATTTTTACAGCGTACACAACATAATTCCTGTTAACTTAAATGCACTTTCACTTTCCCAAAAACCTCTCTGAATTATTGCTGCACATAAACTTTTTATAGCGCAATTCACACATTTTTTCTGCGCCACCCCTTAATCCGTCTCGTCAGCGACCGTTTCGATTAATGTTCCGTAATCAGAGAAACTTGAAAGCTTCCATAAAATTCCTCTTAAACTCGCTATTCGTCCAAATTCGTGAGTAATAACGCATTTTTTTCTTTCTAATCAAAAAACGATTCATTAATCATTGGTCATTTCGGAGGAGTAGCCATAAATCTCGTGGTAAGAAATTGAAACATTTTGCGAAGAATCAACCTAAAAATTCTTCCTTTTCCATCGTCGCGAACTTTTATGGACGATATAAATAAAATTTAACGTCAAATTAAACGATTAGATTAAATACGGATTGGTTTATGGTAAAAGCGACGATTACGCTTCGAATTCGACACTTGCTCGTAAATTAAGGTTTTTTTTGTTGTTCGAAAATGTTGGTGATTTGAAAACTGCAATCGTACACCAGCAGCGGGGGTTCTGTTTGCAATAAAATCGAATTGCGTTTAAAAAAGAGTTTTAGGTTGCTTGAAAGCCACGCGGCGAAACAAAAATTTTACCGGTTTGTGGTGACGTGGAGGTAATTTCGGGTTGCAATTTCGTGCATTTGGAACTAATTTATGCCCAATCGTATAATTTACGGTTAGAATTTAAGACCAAAACGACGCACTACTGAGAATGCGAAGTCAAACATTTTCCGTTCATTGAGGGAGAAAAAATTTATTCTTTTTTTAACACAAATCTGGAGCCAGGTTTTTTAATTTCTTAAATATGTCAATATCGTTGATTCTAGCTTTTGACGTCAATTTTGAAAATTTTTTGAATTTTTATAAATTTTTGAAATTTTTAACATTATAATTTTATTTTTTTGTAGACCTCCAACCAAATTTGGAAGTATTCCTCATATGCAAGGTGTATTTTTTTTTTGATGCTACCATGCTTTGAGTTTAGATCCTGGTTGACTTTAATTAATTTTTTTGATGCACGTGCCTTAATTTACATTAAAATTGCGTCGTTCACTTTTATTGTAATTGAGATTGCCTCTAATTATAATCAATTATATTTTCGAATAAATTCGAAAAAACTTTTTAAAACCACAACCACATTGTTGCATTAATAGCTCTGGTCAATTTTTCGTGTTGGTGCTTCGGCGACGTTTCCTCCGACTGGCCCGTAAAGCTGGTGGAGTCCGCGGTGGTAATTTTAATCAAGGAGCGATCAGGCCCGTTTCTCGCTTTAATCGTCCCCATAAATTTGGGAATCGGGCAAACGTCTTAATACGCTACAAAACTTGGAAGCGCTCGACTTGTTCGATAACACCAAACACATCCCGCCCGTTAATTTATTATCGCCATCCTCGCCTAATAAGTTATAAATTAAAGAATTAATTTAATTTTATGTAAATATTTCTAATGTTTCAACCTCCTTTAATCTTGATAAATATTAATAGTCCTGTTTAAAATGCATAATGTGGTCGGTGGACGTTCGATTTTTTTCCGTATTAACGGATGTTTCCGTAACTCAACTTTAATTATTTGACTCGGCTCGTATCTAATCGCACCTTCTCCCGAATCGTTAACAGTTCACCAAACCGACCACAAAAACGCCCAACGTGCCATAATCTCGTTACGGACGAAAATTAAAACGCGATTATGCGTATCCCGAAACACAAATTCGACGTAATTTAGTGACCGTGTGTGTGTGTCTTTTTTTTTTCTCGTCCTGCCTCTCGAAGGGGCTATTTTACATAAATGTTTTCTAGATATGTTGTCCGGGGACCGATAAATCGATTTATTCTAATGCGGTGGGGCAATTAACGGCCCGATCCAGGGCCGGATTTAATAACACGCCTAAGGTCGCCAAATCCACTTGAATTCGACGTAATATATGCCCATCTGGCCGCGCCGAGAAGCACGTAATTTAACGAAATTGATAATTAACTGTAATTTATTATTGTTAGTCGGCTTTATTGGTGGTGTAATTATATTTTTATAATAGCCGAGAATATGATACTAATAATGCAAATTAGCAGGTGGCCTGACGCTGTGACGTTGAAATCGATCCATCCATGATATTAAGGCACTTTTGGACCAAAAAAAAAAATTACCCTTGCCAACTTATTGCCAGTAATACCTGTTTATTAATAAAATATTGTAGGTGATGATTGAAGCAACAATCATAATGACATGAGTACCTACAATTGGTTTTTCTATCTCGAGAGTACTTACTGTAATGACAATATGATTGATAGTAATGATCCTGATTACGATTGGGGTAGAAAATAAAAGTCTAAAATATTGAAATTTTTTATATCAATTTTATGACTTAATTTTATAGATTTCGAACCACTTAACACGAATTTGACGGTAGTTTCCCTGTACAAGTCGTACTTTTTAAGATATGACCGTTCGAATGTTTCAATTCAAAATTTTCGTCAAAATCGACCTAATTTGCAAATTTTAACTTCTTTATTATTAGACTTACAATCTTTGGTCATATAGCACTCGATAGCTTTTGTGAAATGGAGAAATTTGATGTATTTGGATTTGATGTAGGTCTGCCCGTTCAAAAGTTACAAGAGTTTGAATATTATAAGAAATCGAAACTTAGTGGTTCTTCTAATTTTATAAGAAAACTATTAATTCTAGCGTCGAATTGATTACGGATTTGAATTTAGGAAAGTCGATTACATAAGAAAACGCTTATTTCCAGCCTTTAGGTGCAACGATGTCGATTTTAGGATTTTTTCGAATTTCTATCGATTGGGGTAGAAAAAAAAAGTCGAAAATATTGAAATTTTTTACATCGATTTTATGACTTAATCTTATAGATTTCGAACCGCTTAACACGAATCTGACCGTAGTTTCCCTGTACAAGGCGTACTTCTTGAAATATGACAGTTCGAATGTTTCAATTCAAAATTTTCGTCAAAATCGACCTAAATTGCAAATTTCAACTTCTTTATTATTTATATTTATTATTTAACACAAGAATTTGAACAAATTTAGAAATTCTTTATGCAGTAACAATCAAGATAATATTGAAGCAACCTATTTGAAGCACTTTTCCCATCTTGCCTATTTCTTCTATTTTCTTCATCACTTCCAGGAGAGCCAATTTCTACAAACAAATTACTCCTAAATTGCCTCGTTTTTTGAACGGCCAACCTTCAGTTGAATCCGAGGTTGAATCCTTTCTGCAAAATTCTCTTTAAGGATTTTGTTGATGGCCTGCTTCCGTGATGCTGGAACGGTCCTCATTAGTGCCTCCTTACCAAAAGACAATCTGGACTACGCATCGACAGACAAAAAAACGTTATTAATGGTCGATATTACTCAGAAGCCACGCGGCTTGAATCGATAAAAATCTAGTTGCGTACCTGCACCATACAACTTTTTCCTGGTGACCATACAAACACTTTTTTTTTCCAACAGCGCGATAATCTGTTTTTCAATAAACAAATGCTTCCAGTGACACCGTAATTTATGCGGCGTAATTACAGCTAAAGGCAACAGCGCATCAGTGACGGCGCCATCATGTAATCTCGTTAATTTGCGACAACGATTTAAGGATAATTGTCGTGTCTGAAAGAACACGAAGATACGGAGACAACTGGTGGTTGAGTTGTTAAATTATTTTTCGTATTCAACAATTTTATTGTTGCGAATTGTTTACCCATGAAGATGCACGCACGTCACTGCTGGGAAAAAATCGGGAAAGAAAGATTACGAAAAATATTTTGTACTATTTACGTGTTGTTTATGCGCATAACGATGATATCGGTGATTTAGTAACTAAGATTTTTCCTTCGTTAATTATGGATTATCTGACTAATTTAATCGACTAATTAGGGGGAATGGGATTTCGAGGTTTTTTCTCGGCTTATCACGTCCAATCTTTGGCGATAATTTCGCTTACTGCTCAATTTTGGGAGCGTTTCAAAGATTGCCTTATTTGGATCGAGATCAGCTCTCCCACCACAACAGATCGAATTAACTAAATTGTTAAAGAGTAAGGGACATTATTACATAGCAGTATATCAATCATTCAACTTTACTAAGATCAACGCTTTTGCTGGTTCAAGAAACTGTTTTGTCAAAATGCCTCATCATTATCATCATCATCATCTTGGCATCATCTTCATAATTTTTTAAAAAAGTTAGAATTTTTTTTGAAATGTTTTATTATTATATCATCATCATCATCATCATCATCATATTGACATCACTTTTATAATTCTCCAAAAATTCACTATTTTTTTGAAATGCCTCATCATTATATCATCATATCATTATTCTGGCATTACTTTCATAATTTTTCATCCATAGAGTTTAAATATCAAAAGTTGGCTTAACATTATTGTTATGAACCACACCATCGCTATTATCATCATCTTCACTGTTGTCAGAATATTCAATATGGTGATTCAAAGTAGTGATAATATTCTGTTTAATGGTTTTGAATCAATACGAATTGGATGGTAGAAACGGTTTGAATAGAACTGGAATGCACAAAAATTCTGAAAAATTTGCAACATTACCTACCACTTGCATCATCATATTGTGTTAATTTTGAAAATCGTGATGAGCTTGCAAGGTTACCGCTTGTCTAAACAAATCTGTTAAAAGCTTTAGAAAATCAAACCGAGCTTGTTAAATATAGAAAAATTATTGAATCATCATCACGTTGGGTTATTTTGGAAAATTGTTGATGCTGCGAGACCTAAAGTTCCTAAAGTGGCTGTGTCGGCTCAAAAATGCGACTTGGCGTAATCAAGGCTGCCTCGCTAAATTTCGATCGACCTTCATCTTCATAACATCATCATATATTTCGGAGTTAATCCCGGAGTCCGGTAGAACGTAGCGCCCGTCTAATTACAAAAAGTAACTAACACGTCAAAAAGTGTAAATAAATTTGCGGAAAGTCCGTCGTTTTTATGGGCGAAATGCAAATTTTTTAATCCTCCTTATCGCGACCGGTCCAAACTCCTCCACTACCAATCATCTTCCGTTTACTTTTTCGGATTTGTCGTTCCTAATCCCGTGTCGGCACGTTATACCGCATCGACATTCACCATATATTTCATCACAACGACGCCGGGTATCGTAATGAAATCGCCACTCACCTCATTGTAGTTGTGGTGAAAAGAACGACGAGCACTTACGAATTAATGTTTATTAGATAGTGACGAGCAACAGGCACGAAACAAAAAAATAACACCGTTAATTGTATCTTTTGAATCGGTCACCATTATGGAGGAATTATTAAAAAGAAATTTGTCGAACTCACCTACTGGGGGGACGGGGAGATTTCACGGGTCGCACCGACAAAGAAACGGAAGCACAATAGTCGCAAAAATTTGGGCAAAGCGACGTCCAGAGAGCCGGCCAATGTTCGCAGAGGAACTACCAAGTCAGATCAGGGAGCGGTAGAGGCTCCAAAATTATTACAGGAGTTGTTTGAAGAAGAAGTACTTTCATTCTTTTTTGAGACGGGTCCAGGTCCTTGAGGAAGTTTGATCTTTTAGGTGGTCTCTATCGGGTGTGTTTTATTAAATGTCTAGCTGTTGGTGATGGTACTGTTATAGACCATTAATAATGCCAATGGTAGTACCTATCGGTACCTCCATCTTCAGCCGAGCTGTTAGAGGCCTTTCATCTCCAGGTTTCCTCCAAAAAGCTCAAAACTGAGTCGCAGGTTATTGAGCCACCTTCTCTTTGCTTGATCTCTTGTGGACATACAAAGTAGCTCGGTCGCGGTTCTCATCGGGTGCGTCGGTCAGGAGTTTATGAATATAAAGCGCATACATTTTCCATATATAAATTTTTACGACTGTCGATGACAGATATACAGGGCGTAGGCACGGTCGATAAGTTTAGATATAATTGCGATCGGCTGCTGCATGTTTATTACAACCGGTAATTTGAATATACGACACCAGCGACCATAACTTTGCCTCAGCTCGAACGACATCGCGTCTTAACTCAGCCATATTTATCGAGATCTCATTCAAATCAAATGCGACCGAATGCCAGAAATTGGCAGCCATATTGCTCCTAATTGCCTCAAAACCCATCTCTACACCTACCCCAACTAAATTTTGCAAATTAGCTGCGCATGCGTACTAGAAACCAAAATTCTCTTTTTGCCCCAATAGGTGAGTCGCTCTAGTTAAGGGCTGATGGGAGAAATGTTAGTGGAAACGAAAACTCTTTCCGCTCCAATAGATTGGAGTTGAGCTGATGGGAGAATGTGGCACGGGCCGCCTTTCAATTTGTCCAATTGCCCACGGGCGCGCCAAAAAACGCGATTTACCAAATTTACGTTCGGCTAATTAACCCGAAGAAGTCTATTAATTTTTTCGTATCAATTTCCTCCCGGTGTCCCGTTACCGTCGGTCGACCTGTTGGTGTGTTGCCGTTAAAAATGGTCGCGCATATTTTCGGGCATATCGTCGTCCGTGTCAAAGGCGGCCCAATAAATATGATTTAATTGACAGTGGTCGTAAAGCGACCGTTCGGTTGAAAAGTGGCCGGTTGGATGATGTCAGAATTGCTGCCACTACTGCCACCTCATCGATCGTTTAGTGGCTCGTAAATAATCACTTAAAACGTTTTGGTGGAAGGAAAGCGTATTGTGTTTCGTGCAGTCGACGAGCTTTACGGACAAGTTGCGAAAGATCATGAAGCGATTTTTAACGAGCTTGCCAAGCACGAGCTGAAAAGTGTGCACGCGCGCGCCCTGACATCTGTTGGCCACACAGACCAACTAGCCGGCCAACTTAAATCATTTGACAAACACCGCAGTCGCGACCCGGCGAAGCACCATCACACCCGGAACTGGACCGAACATTTTCCTCCTGCGACTTCAAATACCGCAGAAGAGGCAAAAGTCGATTGACAGAGAAAAAACGCAAAAAAATAATCTCTAATGAACTGGAGTCGCAAGCGACTAACCCAAGAAAAATTTGGGTCTCCGGAGTTGAGTGCCTACTTTTTGAATCTCTGTAGCAGGAGTTGCGAAAAATTTTGGTTGTCCCGGGCAACTTCTGGTGATGGTTTCTGGCGATGGTGCGGTTACCTACTTTTTGTGGCACCTCCCAAGGTCAAGTTTATCGCGTCGAGTGGATCAGGAGAGTTGAAAGCTCATCGCTCATCAATAACCAACGCTTCATTGTCCCATTGTCTTCGCGTTCCCATGTATCAATTCATCCTTATCGATAATTAGACGGAGAATGGCGCTAATAAGCAACAAGTAAGAGTGACTTTCACCTTTCTCGCCCTGCAACTTTTGTCCGTGGAATCATAATACCCAATTTGTATTGGGAGCATGCGATTATGATTGTATGTTGTACCATCGCTGGGTTGGCATAACATCAAAACATGACCGTGGTTGCGGTTACACGCTCGCATATTGTTTGCTATTTTCCGACCAACCAGACAATCCGAGTGAATCCGATTCACTCTCTATTAAGTGAGAACGCATTGTTTGCTTATTAAATAAAAAATCTCATAGTGTCAACTTGCTGATGCTTCACTTTCGGAAATTAGTCCCTGATTCGATTTTGATTAGGAAAGTTACGCGAGATTGATTGTGGTAATGACAGGGCGCGTTTACATCGAAGAGCTTTCGAGCGACATTAACGAGTTCTTCGTTTTTTTTTTTGGAAACGGCAATAGATCACAATCTTCGGATTCGGTTACGCAAATGATAGATTGGTGCTGGAAGAAGAACGGTAAAAAATAAGAGCATCTTCTTAAGGAGGTGATAGTTGTTGATTGCCTGCGGTCGCGAGATATCGTTATGGTCAGTGGAACCGTGGCCCTGGGGCGGATGCCCGCTTGAAGTCACTGCACTACTTCCTTGTGCCGCCGTTATGGGGCCGCTGCCCGGTACAGCGCGACTACCGACAGCAAACGATATTCGGAACTTTACGAGTTTGCGACAGAAAAAAAAACCTCCACCCCCAATTAGGAAAAGTAAGAAAAAAATCCTCCATCCCCAATTAGAAAAAATAAGAAAAAAAATCCTCACCTCCAATTAGAAGTATTAAGGAAGTATTAAGAAAACAAACTGCTCAATAGTCAACGGTTTTTGATTGCTCTTTTTATTGCTGAATTTGGAGGTGTCCGCCTGACGATCACGAGTCGTCAGGCCCGCTTTAACGAGCCCGGTCGGTAATTGGCGGTACGGTTCCTTATCCGGCGGAGCGAACTTTAAAAAATCGCCCATGTCAACTTTGATCCTACGCTAAATTTGAGAAACGGTTTCCGCACATATCGGGCAATAATATCGGTTCCACCCGTCGCGAACATTCCAACCATCAATCGCCCAGTACCATTGATGAAAGTGACATTACCATGGCGAACGTTAGAGAGCGTAGGCCCACACCGAAAAGCCGACCACCATCCGTCATCTTCGGACACCCACGCATGGGCACCGGCCGCGTGAATTATGAAGTGAAATGTTTACGAAATATTTAACATTCGATATCGCATTAGTTACCACGTCGATTCCCCGGTTCGTTATTAATTTGCGGGCGTGTTAACACGAGTTTCTGGGTAATTTGAGACGGACAACCATCCGGTCGTTCATCAAATCTCACCCATTCTCGAATTATTAAAAATTTGTTTCCCTCGATGCGAGCTTATTTACATTTGGGTCGTAAATCAGGGGGCCGAGGCCATCAATTTAACACCGGACCGAGCAGTAGCACAGACAGGGGCGTCGCGGACCCGCGAGATTTTTATCCTTTCCCTGCAATCAAGACCGCAAAAAATTGATTAGCAAGGCTTCTTCTTCACCGGTGGCGATTTTGGAAAATCGTCAAACTTTTATCGATTGAGGCAGAAAAATTTCGAAAATAGTTAAATTTTGGGAACAAATATAATGTACAACAAATTAAACCATGCATCTTTTGCACTGTCCACCAGAAAATGTAATGAGCATCAAAGAATTTAAATGATACCCAAATTATTATACATCAGAAAATGAGAACATCATCACTAAAATAACTATGCTGCGTATTGTTTTACCATTGCTTACATTTTAAATTTTACATGTCCATCAATTTTACTAATTGTTCACCAAATTTAGAACGCTCAAGTTACGCGTCCGTGCTGTATATAATAAATATTTGCGCTATCCATTTATATTTAGTGTTTCTCAAAAAAACTATTTGTGCGTCAAATAATTATTCTATTATTCCAAAAATAAAATATGCTCGCGCATCTCTCCTTGCCGCTTGCGCTTCCAGACAAGAGGCACGCGAAAAAAGTTTTTAACAAGGTCAGTTCAAGGCCCTGTATTTTTTTTTTAAAGCACGATTAGAAATTACCACGATTTTACGTTTTACATAATGCAAGCCAATTACAGGAAAGCATTTATATATTACGGAAATTAATATCTTTTTTTGTGCAAATTACTTCTATTTTTACTCTTATTTTTCTTGCCCTAGCACATCTACATCTATAATTTTGCATAAAATTATTTACCATTTGCACAACATTTTATTGCTTGTGTATTTTTGATCAACAAATAGTATTTTTAACTGCTAAATAATATAAGACACTGTCGAAAATTAAATATCTGGGTAATATGTTAGAATTAAATGCGGAATAAAATTTGGTGAACATTTAGTATATTTGGTCAACAAAAGTTATTTTGGCGAACAAAATATATAAGACGCCAGCATTATGTCAATATTTGGTTGTCGCTTTAAGATTATGTATTTTCTTAATTTTGGTGAGCATTTAGTATTTTTGAAAAATGAAAGTATTTTTTTGTATGAAAAAATGGGTAAATTTGGTTAAATACGACTCTTAAATTTTTGGCATCGATTTCCTCTATATTTTGAACGATTTAAATTTGGGGTAGCACGAAGATCAGTTTTTGATATTATAGCGGTTTGGATGGCGGCGTGAGACCGTTGCGCAATCCAGAGCCGGCTCGAGCCCACGCTGGCCGGCCGTAATTTATCGGGTGTTACCCGTTGTCATTATCGAAATCGGAAATATGAAAGCGATATTTCGGCATTTTTCCGAGTAAGTGACTGGTGGCGTGGGCGAGGGATTTAACTTTTGGACGGCGACCCGCTGTTGCCGGCGACCCCTTTAATTAATTTCGGACGTGATTTAAATACATCATACCGGTGTTTTTTTTATATAATTTTTTTTGGCCGATCTCGATGCATTTCGATATGGAAACCCACGCGACCTCGTCGGCACTGTTCGCTGTGACGGGCGGAGGCGGCCTAGAAATCGACCGCTATCGCTTCATCGGCAACGATCAATCATACTACGCGGATCTGAAGAGATCTCGAAGGGCAATTCCGCATGAAATCATCACCTGTTGGCGGATCGGCAGAGATAGCCGTCGATGACGTTTTAATCACAACACTCTGCCGGAATTTTGGCCAACCTCAAGTCCACGCTTCGGATTTCCTCAATTAAGAAAAAAAATTATCTCTTCATCCTGAAACTACCAAAATTGTTTTTATTAGAAATTTAGCAATGAAGCTTTAGATGCGGTCCAAGTAGTCGTGAACGCACCTCGGCCCCCTGGTCACGAGTTTCATTAATCCTTTACGCGCGACGTACTTAGTGGTGCTGGTCATACAAAATCGGCGCTTACTCTAATGGGCACGAATAGGTGTAAATTATGTGGCGGGCAAATGATCGACCGGCCCATTGTTGGTTGTTTTCGGTCGATTGAGTGTATCGGTGTGCGAGTTTGCATGCACGTATGGGTTGGTCAGTTCGCCTCCTGGCCGAAGAGAACTGTCCGAGCGGAACTAGTTCAGAGCGGGAGTTGTGAAGATGGTGTTTAGTAGGTTACAATAGAACTGTAGCAAAACTGTCCAAACGCCTCGAGATGTGTGCCAACCAATTATCAATAAATATTTACAGCGCGATCACGAACACCGAGGATGGCGCGGTCGACCGACTCGGCCAACCGGAAAAACAGTTCGACGACCAAAAAAATCGCAAAAAATTTTACCTGAAATTTGGGCAATTTTAACGACCAATAATACAATCATTTACCTTGATACTCTTCAACCAATTTTTTCTTAGACTCATTAGCATATGACAAGAAGCTTCAGGGTAATAGTTCGTCCATTGTAGCAAATTAACTCTAGATAATGAAGCAGCAGCTGAAACCACAAGAGAACTTATGAGAAAATTGGAGAATATTAATTGTTAGCTAGAAATAAAAAAGTCGTATTTAACAGTCTACCAAATTTACTCAATATTTTCATACAAAAAAATACTTTTATTTCCCAAAAATACTAAATGCTCACCAAAATTAAGAAAATACATAATCTTAAAGCTACAACCAAATATTGACATAATGCTAGCCTCTTATATATTTTGTTCGCCAAAATAACTTTTGTTGACCATAAATACTAAATATTCACCAAATTTTATTCCGAATTTAATTCTAACATAATACCCAGATATTTAATTTTCGATAGTCTTATGTTATTTAGCAGTTAAAAATACTATTTGTTGATCAAAAATACACAAGCAATAAAATGTTGTGCAAATGGTAAATAATTTTATGCAAAATTATAGATGTAGATGTGCTAGGGCAAGGAATATAAGAGTAAAAATAGAAGTGGTTTGCACAAAAAAATATATTGATTTCCGTAATATATAAATGCATTGCTGTAATTGGCTTGCATTATGTAAAACGTAAAACTTCTTTTAGTGGTAATTTCTAATCGTGTTTTAAAAAAAAATTACAGGGCCCTGAACTGACCTTGTGCAAAACTTTTTTCGCGTGTCTTTTGTCTGGAAGCGCAAGCGGCAAGGAGAGATGCGCGAGCATATTTCATTTTTGGAGTAATAGAATAATTACTTGACGCACAAATAGCTTTTTTGAGAAACACTAAATATAAATGGATAGCGCGAATATTTATTATGTACAGCACGGACGCGTAACTTGAGCGTTCTAAATTTGATGAACATTTAGTAAAATTGATAGACATATAGAATTTAAAAGGTAAGCAATGGTAAAACAATACGCAGCATATTTATTTTAGTGGTAATGTTCTCATTTTCGGATGTATAATAATTTGGGTTTCACTTAGATTTTTTGATGCTCATTAAATTTTCTGGTGGACAGGGCAAGGGATGTATGATTTAATTTGGAGTGCATTATATTTGTTCCCGAAAAAAAAATAGCAGGTATAGAATAATCTTTTTTTAAAATAAAAATAAGAAAATAACTAGGAAATAGAAATACGAGCAGTAAGAAGTTGAAACGTCAATTCAAACTTTCTTCTTGGATTTTTTGCGGGTCCTCGTCCCGGTCCGGGTCGTGGCGGTGATTGGAGATGCGATGGGGAGGTCGTGCGCATGTGGAGCATCAGGTGCGGACCACCAGGGCGTCGTGCTCGGGAGCGGCCTTCCGCTCTTTCTCCTCTCGGCGGAGTGAAAGAAGTGTCTTACAATCACAAATCTACATCATCTAGCTGCGGCATAACAGAACATAAAGGATATGTTTATGGGCCACATCCACCGGTATTATTGCAAGTCGACATTATTGTTACGTCCGCATGGATGATTTCTCGTCTCCTCTCCTAATCGCCGGTTGAAATCACCGCCTGCCCAGGCCTTAATCCGGAATTGATATCTCTATTACCGGCTCGATAAACATCGACAATGTCGATGCCATAACGGCGTTATTCCCTCGTGGAATTTGTGACTATCGAGAATTTTTTTTTGCGCGAGAAGATTTCGACCCACTTCCTTTCGAGTTCACGCCGAATTTCGTGAAATTAGAAATGGTGATGCGAGATTGTAACGCGACCACGGCTTAATCAAGCTAATTATAATTTATGAAGCAATCTAACGCTAGCAGAACAACTTGGGTGTCCTTTTATTTATTGTAACCGGCTACTGTTTTAATGATTAATTGCGTTCGTGGTTGTTTATTTCTGGTGCGGCTAATAACACGTTTTGTGTTTGGCGTCATTACAGAAATGCAAATAAAATAGGGATTGGAGGTGAAGGAGTCAAATTATATGGGATGGCACATTCCGGGACGGCGGAGCAACTATAATTATATTATCATCAGCATCGCGGCTACATAAAAATCCCTAATATTATGCTTCCTTAATGTCTGTGGACGTTGTGCAAAGCGGCTGAAAAAGTTGCTCCGCTTTGAGAGCTTCTTCTTAATGAAATTCTGTGTTTTATGCGCGATTACCGGCCGCGGGCCAAATGCGGGAATGCAACATTAACAAAATGGGCAAAAAACTGACTTTGACCTGAAAATTCTCGACTTGTCGAACACAAGAAAGACGGATTCCTCGCGACCACCTTTCAGGCTCAACGAAACCGAATATTCTTAAACCGCCAGATTTCCATCAGAAAATTTCACTCTTCAACTACATTTACTTTCAGCACTACTTCAGTTTAAGATCGATTTTTGGAGCTACTTCGTGACTTTCCTAAAATTGCTTCATTATTGCTCCAATTCTCTAACCGCGTCCGCTATCGCAAGATCTTGTTTCCTAAACAATACGGCAAGTGTCAGAATCCGACCCTGTCCGTCAAAGCGAAGCTTCGAGCGGTAATCCGATAGCTAATCGTGACCTCAAACCTCACTTTTTTCCGATACTCGTAAATGCCTTGGTCGCTTCGTCGTAAATCGTTGGCTGCCGGCTCCAAAATTTCTCTGCAGCTCAATGATCGAGTGAATTTGCAAAACGATCAAATTTCTACAACCTAAACTTATAATTAACAATAATCAGCGGTTTTTGGGCTCGTGTGGATCTTGAACTTGTTTTGCGAGTAGATCTAGAGAAACTTTCATGATGTGAGCGGGAGCAAAAACCGGTGCATTTTTCTCTACGAATGCGTCACTTTCATATCAAATGTCGACATGACCACAGTCTCGAATTGTAGTCGCGACTTTCCCGAAGCAACATCTAAGAGGAGGAATTTTTGTGTTTTTCTCTTGTTAGAAAACAACAGGAACAACGCATCACTTAATTAAGTTAGGAAAAAACTAGAATGCCATTTCGAACCCGCGAATCAATTAACTCGGACGCTTCAAGATTACGTTTAAGGATAGTAGAGCGAATTATCAATTTACGACCGCTGGTTTACAACGTCTTATGGGCACTGCCGCGTAGTAAAATCGAATCGTTGAAGTTCTTGCGGAAGTGTCATCGGTTGCAAGAAAAATGGACATAAAGAGAATCGATAAACTAGATATTCATTTTACCTTGCACTTGGAAAATAATTACGCGCATATTTGTTAATTTTGTTGGTCGATGGGCTAGCCTAGCGCTCCCGACCGCGGAGCGCGCCGATTGAAATCTCCGGTCAAGCGACGAACCCGCTCAAAATTTTCATTACAATACCTGCAACAACCACTAAATCCGACTACCGACCATCAATTCTTAGTTTCTATTCTTCAACTTATTTTGTGAATTGCATCTAACTTTTTTCGAAATAAGTTTTTTGTATGAGTTGCATCTTCAAACGAGTGAGTTTTTTTTTTTTTTGAGAAGTTGTGCGGCCCGGTCCTGTTTTTGTAGCGGCCGCGTTCCCGACATGCTTGCGGTCAATTAGCGACCGTAAAATTAGAATAATTGTCGAAATGCTGGGATGGTCCCGCAGTCCGATATTTCACATGGCTTGGGCTTCCTCTCGGGGCCTTATCCCAAACCAGTTTTCGATGGGTATTACGCTTAATTAGTGGTCATTCCCAAAAATAGAAGGCTTTAATTAGGCTACCCCATAAAACTTAATCTCGGATGGATTCGGTAGCTGTTTTTCAACCGGCACGACGGCATTAATCCGTCTCCACGAGGAATTCGATGTTCCCCATCGGAAGACAATCGTAAAACGATCTTGTCTCCGGTGACACAAGAGTAGATGTCGAGAATTCAAAGGTGTATGAGAGATTTTGGGCTAGCAGTGCGATATAGCAATGGTGAGGTATGGAAGCCTTTGTTAACTCTTCTAACGGCTACGGCTTCATATTTCTTGCTGAACCTGGATAATTAATCATGTATCAAACCGAAGTGAGATTGAAGAAAAAATGGGGCAGTGTTGGTGAAAAAGTTACAAATTGACGAGCCACGCACTGCTTTGTTCCGAATGAGTCACAAAGAACGCCCGACTGCTATGAATTAATCGAGCGTTTCCTCTGGAGGCTCTAATGAAAGCATTGTTGAGGAGATTAAACAAACACCCAAAATGACGGTTGGACTTATCGCACTGTCTTGACAAATTACCCACGAATCAGTTCGAATGAGTGCCATCAATCCCCGAGTTAACTATACAAGTGCGTTCGTTAGCCGACCCACTCATAATTACCAATGCATAAATTAGGCATTTATTTAATTACATTGTCGGCCGTGCAGCTTCTTCTCTCTGTGTTGTTGAGAGAATTTCGTGTTGGAGGCGATGGATCAAATTTCTTCGGAGCGAGCTGTCGCCGGGCATTTTTCACGCTGGTCGACTACCAAAAAGTTGGTTCCCATCAAGGATATTAGACGAC
The DNA here is from genome assembly GCA_951805265.1 of Schizotus pectinicornis. Taxonomy (NCBI): domain Eukaryota; kingdom Metazoa; phylum Arthropoda; class Insecta; order Coleoptera; family Pyrochroidae; genus Schizotus; species Schizotus pectinicornis. The sequence goes on from OX638207.1 coordinate 2,705,430, forward strand.
ACAACCCAATATGGAGACCTTCCTTGAGCGATAAAATGAGAAGTTTACGGGGGAAATCCGTTCCGACACGATTTTAGACCATAAATTCAAATTAACACAACAAATGGACGCTGCGATTCCACAATTTATCTCTTCCCGTCGAAATTTTAATTTAATTATCAAAAGTAGCGGGCCATAACTCACCCGTCGCCATACCTTCATCGGGCATTAGGAGCGCCTCAACACAATTGAGACGTGACGCGATTTCCTACAAACGACAAAAATTGATCCCAGTTGAAATGTTCCTCGTAACGGTAAAAAAGTTGACTTAGAACACCTTCAATGCGTCAGGTATTAATTATGTAATTCATTTGCGATAAAGAAATTTGAAAATTTTGTTGTCTTTGCTTTTGGCATTTTTGTAAACACAATAAACGTCGTGTGAGTTTTCTCTAATAATTTCGCCTTGGAGTATCTCAATCGAGACGCGTAAAAAATTCGAATTTTTCCCAATAATATCTTAATTATGCCGTGACGAAGGCGACTTCATTCTCTGACAGTAAAATTAATACAATAAAAAGCTTCAATTAGCATTTTTATGGTACTGATAAAGCAAGGACCAAGACTGTTAATTGAAGATTAAATTATATAATGTGACATAATTTAAATGCTTTATCTAGAGAGATAACGCGGTTAATACAATAAAACTGGTCGGAATGCAAACAGGACGGCCGAGAAAATGACGCAGCTACTTAGTCCTATCTTCGCCATATCGTCCCACCGAATTAACAGTTGCGACATTAGCGCAGATCACGAACTGGTCGAGAATATCGAAGAATAGGCACAAGAAATTAAAGATAGAGCAAGTCAGGCAATAACAAACCGAGATAAGTGACGTCGAGCTAATGGGTAATTTTCATTGTTGCTTGTTCGTAATTTTTGCAACTTTTGACGCGGAAATCCATTTTTGCAACCAGCGCCGAGGGTCATCACTTGATCAAAAACTTACTATTAACATTTACCATTGCTAGCTTGTAACGAAATTGAACAGAAACGGCAAAAATTTGCTGATATTTGGAGGTTAAGAAAAAACTTGCCCGTTGAAGTCTCCGGTCAGGCGACGAACCCGGTCGAAATTTTCCCTTGCGTCGATGCTTTTCCTTAATAACGCCGGAAATGCGTTTCGTACTAAAAGACTGGGGTAATTTGACTTGTCTCGGATGTTGCTGGTAGGAAATTGGACGGCGAAGACGATGAAGAATGGCACTTTGCCTCTATATTTATCGCGCATTTTTGCCAACTGCGAGGTGTTGACTCCGGTTAATAGCCGGGGTTGGACGTTTCTCGTCGACTCTCGATGATGGATGATCTTCGTGCGATGGTGATTGCCTCCGAAGAAGTGCACGGCCAATGACCTTGCTCTAATTCCATCCGTTTTCATAAACGACGTGCCGGAGGGCCGGCAAGGAAGTGTGCGCTCTCCGCTCCGGTTTCAACCAGGCGGAATGCGATGCTCCGGGGGCCTTCGGCCCCGCTCTCGCCCAACCTGTCTCTTTCCGGAGCACGTGCCTCACTATGGCCGTTTTTGTCCCGGCATCGGGAAGCGCTAATGACTTCGCCGATGCCGTCGCAAAAAGTCACAATTAAACGCGCAACCGCGTCCAAGGACTCGGAGAATGAGGAACGGCCAAGAAGCGAGATAAGATTTCAAAAAACAAATATTTAGATCTAATAACAAGAAGGAAGCGGGTAATTGAGGAAAATGATAAGTAGAAAGAGATAAAACTGGCTGGACGCCATTGAATCGATCTCTAATTACCACCCTATGCGAATTAACAATAACGAAGGAAATCGATTGTGAAATCGCATCGTGCCAAGTATTCATCATCGTAATCGCCGTAATACTTGGGGCGATTACGTGTGCATCATAATCGTTGAATAAGCGCTGCAAGAGCTTCTGTTTAATGACCCTTCTGGCGTCCATACCGATACTTAGAGGCCGTTCAATTTATACAACAAATTGCATCGAATCAACTTCTTCCATTATCTTCACTTAATTTTATAGAGTTCAAGACTCAACGGATTAGAGTCGCATACCTCTCGATTTGGAAAGAGGAATTATTAATTAATTGACTCGTAAATTAGAATATAATTCTTGGAGAGGCGCTGTCGTCCAATTTGTGTCAAAAGCCGGAATCCGAGTACGCGACCACCAGAATTAATTATCCGAAGATAATTTCGTCACAAAAAGGCAATAATTCATCGATGGCGGTCGAGAGGTGCAGGCAGGAAGACTAAAATTCAACGAGCGTCCGTGGCGATGTGTCGTTGATTTTTGCAGCGCCAATCTCGTTACTTGCTGTAATTGACCGATTTAACGACAACTTAACGCATGATTAAAATTATGAACATGGCGAGCGTTTTCAATTAACCGGACTTGCAGGGAAACGCGCAAGAACCCAAATGGAGCAGACGTCCTCCACTTGTTTCCTGCTATAATTCATAAGTTTTAAAAGTGCGACCAAGCTAAAAAAGTATGTTGCAGGAAGAAGTGACTTAAATTAGAAATTTTTGGAAATTCTTACAATTGCCAATTAATTTGTTCGGTTGACTTCCTTTCGTGTTGTTGACGGAGAACCGGGTGGCTGCCGGCCGCGAACAGTCTCTGTTAAATGGATTTACAAAAATGAAAAAAAGGCTAATCATGGGCATCGGCCTGTGGGCACGCCGTTAACGACCGTCACGCAGGGCTCCCCGTGCAGTCGATATGGAAGTCATGATCGGTGGTAATTAATTAGACATCAAGCAGGTGCTGACCACCTCCGGGCCGCCACAATGACGACCATCGCCGTTCATCAAGCAATTTTGCTCTCGTATGCCCTCACAGACGACCGTGCTTTCGGGGCAATTAAAATCGACACAAAAAACAAGAGCCATAACGTCCTGCAATCAGACCACAATTAAAAGACACTAACCGGATTTTACGGCGGATCGACCACGCTTCCCTCGAAACGTCTCCACAATGGCCGAAGCGGGGCAGTAACAAAAGGAGAAAATTAGGGGTTGAGCGGCAAATTAGGAGTCGAGAGAGCGGAGGGTATGATTACTTCTTTTATCGCAGCTCGTTTGGGGCAATTGCTGCTTTGATGGCTTCCAACCCACCAACGAATGCAGAATCAGAGATGCTGTGAAATTCGTCATAAAATTTAGACTACCTCCTGTCGACTGCAGGAAAGATTTATAAGAATTATATTCCCTAATAAAGTTTGAGACCAAATTTTACGTGAAGAACTTTTATGGTTATTAGGAACAATTACTGTTATCGTTGAAGTCTCCGGTCAGGCGACGAACCCGGTTAAAAATTGGACTATTTAAAGCATTTGGAAGTTGGGTAGCTCCAAAATAAACTGTATAACTTTAAATAACGAATGAACCAACTATTTAGAGCTTATCTTCTAAATAATTGTTTAATTTTGTTGCTTTGGTCGATGGTTGCGCTTTTGGTTCCAATCGGTGATCTCAATCTTTTCCTCTCGGAGGCCTAATATGTGCCAAAACACCGCTCTCCGTTATTTATGGCCCATCACCTTTGCACGTTTAGCATGATTTTCGATACGTTCGTTCTCCAATTACCCCAAAAAGTTCATAATAACAGGTGACTTTCACTGGACGAAGAAATGCCGGAGATAGGCGCGACGACCTAACAATTTTTCAACTTTTTTTGACAATCTACTTAAAAAAAATCTTGATACATTCTAACCTGATTTATTATCTCCTCACAGTCACTATCTAACTTGACGCATTGATTTGGACAAAACCACGTACTTCCTGCAAGAAGCAAAAATAACTTTTTCGCACTTAAGTTAATCATTCGAAAACGAATAGTTGTTGTCAGTATGCATTTGTTTGTAACAATCGCGTTAATAACCACTATTTCTTCTTTGTTTGTTTAAGTTGCTCTCGCAAAAAATTGGGAACAAGAAAAAAATCTCATCAAGAAGCCGGGAAAGTCAAACGCTTGTAACTGTCAACTTGTTAGTTAAAATCTGAATTATTCGAGGATGTTACTGGACTGATCCAGCAAAAACACAAGAACAACATACTAACTCTAGGTCAAGCGTTGTAGCTACTTTTACTGACTTGTTCTTCGAGGAAATAAATGCTGGTGCCTCACCTAACTTTTGTGGCTTCTTATTGAGGTTCACGCAGCGATGTAAAAGTGAACTTTTTGACGAGCAGACCCTCTCGCCGCATTACGAATTATTTCGGAGAGCTACAAGTCATCTCTCTGAAGCTGGTGAATAATTAAGTTAAATTTGTTCAAATTCCGCAGCTCCAGCGTCCTCGTCCTCTATTCCGCTAATCCCATAAATTCCGCTTTCCGCCGGCATAATTTATGGACATCTTGGCAAGTCGAGGAAGCGGCGTCAACTCGGTCTAATGAACCGTTTTGGGTCCATCTGCCCGTTGTTGTACATTTCCTAATTGGCCGTCCGTGTGTTTGTCGATTTCGGACAAATTCGCCGAGATATCCGCCGATTAACTATCGGGCGAATGGCGGTTCCGTTACTGGAACGGCCTACTATGCGATCATTTTCGGGCTTCCTCGGGGCCGTTCAACCGATGCTGGCGATGGTGCACAAGAGCAAATCGTTTGGCACGACTAATAAGTGATGTAGTGCGCATTTTCCCTTCACGTGCACACCATAACCAGTGATTACGGCTTCACACTCGAATGGATATTTCCCGGATACCGGCTACTTTATTATTGCACTAAAAGCGTTTGAAATTCAGAGGCGACTAACCATCACGGCGTTACGGCCGCTGATGGCGGAGAGCAAGGGAATTTTCCTGCACGAATTGGTTTCGGGAGGAGAACGGTTTTGGAGATCCCATCGCCGGTGCGTGGGTTCCGGCTAAATAGCTTAATTATAGCACCGTGGGGCGATTTGATAAAGACTGCTAGCGGCCGGTTAATTCGGCGATTGGCACCATAATTCGTCTTTGATTTATGCAAATTGCCCTATTCCGCGATATTTCCATTGATTTCTACACTTATTCCAACACATTTCTCGACGGTTATTACGAGTTTTTGCCTGGACGGCGATAACATCTCTCGAGAACAGTTTCAGCAGAGAATCAGTCAAAAGCTCCAGTCAATTTACATACGTGTATTTAAAAACGGTTTAAGAGAGCCAGTGAGGCGATTACGCTGATGCGAGATGATGATCACATTAGCCGCAGGACAAAAAAATGCTCCACTGTCAATGAGGCTTGTTACACCTGTCAATGGTCAAGGAATCGTTTTATAAAGCTGTTTATCATGGCTGTTAGTGGCTCGAGTGGGCGGCGGTTTTAAACTGCTCACACGAGACTTTTATTCAATGAATGCTTAATGCGACTCTTGTATTTTATTAATCGGCCGGCTGGAACAGACGGGTATGAGAAGGGAATCGTGAAGCTTTTAATTTTGACGTGCAGTTGGTTTTTGTCGATTTATAACGGAATTTCGGCGATAGTGGTTTTGGTGCGAAAACTCGCCAAGTTCGCCCAACATACGGTGCGCGGATTAGGGAAAGTGTAGCGGAATGATAACGTGACAGATGGACCATTAGCAATTTGCTATCGACAAGCAATACAGCGCCTGGCTTGTAACGTTTATAATTAAGTTGGTCCGAAATGCCAAATTTAGCTAAATTTATTGCTTCTTCGGCTACAAAACGGTTCCGAGAGCTGGATCGACCTTTCCCAAAAATCATGAAAGTCGCAACATTTGTTTGTCGTTCGGAATAAAATAGGTATTTGGAATAACTGCTTCAAACGTAGCTGCACCACATGTTCCTTGGACTGGTAAGCTACAGATGGGAAAAAATTTATGGAGATTTTTGAACAGTTACAATTTTGGCAGATTTTTGATCAACGGAAAAGTTGCCGAGCGTTACGTAAAATCAATTTCACGGGCAGCCAAGGTGACGATAGACTTAATATGCAAGGCAGGTCCGCAGAAGAATTATGCAGAAAATTCCAATTTTTTTCTCAAATCGGGCGTGTGTAGGCATGTGAGGCTAATTTTTAACTTGAACACCTGTAGTGGTGTGAACTCACACCATTTTTCACAGTTATTCATAAATGATTATTAATATAAATCGTTAAGACACGCTACCAAATGACATAAATATTCAAATCGAAACTATGAAATCATCGCCGGAAAAAAGTGTCATAAACGCAACTCGATTAAAACAACATTGCGTGTTTATGGCAAAAGTCGAGATTATTGTCGAAATCCGAGCTTCGTTAGTTCGGTGGCGGTGTGATGCCCCCAATTATCTCGGATGTCGCCACAGAAAAAAAATCAGGACTCGCTTTAATTAAATCACGACACAGATAAAATTCCGACCGTTTTAGTGTATTTAAATCGATTTGATTCGGTCGATCAATTTACAATATCTAATCTCCGCATTTAATTTCAATAATTAAACGCATTATCCGCAGGTATTCCTTTCACGCAAGCTGAATGACGAATTAATAAAAGTTCAATTTGAAACCGTGTAACGTTTACGTTATGAAAGAATATCTCTTTGTTTGTCAAACAACGAAACAAGAGTGAAAGTGTTGGGAAATTTTCCCGTTTAAATTTATTAATTAGACAATTTTAACGCTTTAATTAATTACGCGCTTTTTCCCGCTGAAGACAGTAGTCGGTTTCAAGACACCCATTACGTATATGGCCGGCGTAAAAAGCTCCAACAACCTTGTGCAATAAAGATGCCAATTACTGGATTCTAAGTGCACGTTCATTAGACGGACTGTGACGAGTGATGGTCGTTTATCCACTTATAGCCGGCGCCTGTTGAATCTCTCATCGCTATTGTACCAACAGTTGGGCGATTATTGCTCTTCATCCGTTGTTATGAATTACGTTCGAAATCCATCGCGTTATCCGACAAACGGTATTATTGATGACGCGAGAGCCGAATGATTTATCGGCGTTCACCTGTCGAGGAAACCGAATTAACAACTTTCAGCCGTTTCAGAAAAAACACCGATACGTTTGCATTAGCAACAACCAGTCAATAACTGTCCGACGACATCAAATATCTTAATGACACTTACTCGGATAGTAGCCACAATTGCGAACTCGGGCTCAAATTATCATTTTTGAATTATCGTCGACCTGGGAGTTCTTGCGCAAAATCCGCCACTTGCGCCAAGTGTTATTGGATATTTCGTGTCAACAGCGAAGGTGTCAATTTTACAACGTCAATTGGGTGGGTTACTCGCCTGACGCAGCGTTGGGTCTCCGGAACACGCTACCTCATTAATCTTCAAAAAATTTGACGCAGATCGCAATTTCTCCTAAATTCCACAGTTACCACCAGTAAACCAGCAATTAAGACGCGATCTGGACAAAAACATTTTTATTGCCCACATTTTATGTGCTTAACTATCTCTAACTCACCCAGTCTTCAATGTAATATAACTGTTAAAGGCAATATATATTTTTACATGTGTTATTTGAATAATAAAATGTTGCGTGTTTTCTGAAACTTGCAACCATTGAAATTAAAAAAAAAAAACATTTAGGAGTAGCGGCCATTTTGCTATTCCCAACTTTTTTCGACCCGTTTCAAATCTTAATTAAAACGCCCAAAAAACTGCTTAGTAAGCAGCAACAACGATTGGTTGAGAATATAATTAAAGCATTGCAGATACAGAGAAGAAAATGTAAAAATCGGTTAATCAAAAACAATTAAATGATTTTAATTAGTCATTAATGAGCTTACCCAGAACTATCATCATTTTTAATTTTGCGTCCATTAGTGTGTTTTTAGCGTCTCCTTTTATTAAAACTTGTTGAAATACGGTCTCAAATCTAAAAGTTCTTCTTTCAGTTAACAATAAATGATGTCTAAACGAAATGTTAGTAGAGCCCCTTTGACTGGTCTCAGTTCAGTCCCAACTCTATTTCATAATCATTTTGTGAATTTTCAACTAGCCGGCGGTTGCAGGAAGCTTAATTCGTAAATCGGGTTCGTCGTCTGATCGGAGACTTCAACGGAATTGCCGTTTGCTCTAAGCGTCGCAATTTTTTTGTGTGTCAACCACCAATAGTGATGGTTGCGAAATAGTAAAACCACAGCACACTAGTACTTTTCTTGTAGCTTCCCCTGTCAATTCGGTTGATTTTCAGCCCCCTATCTCGCAGTTGGTTTTCCATCGACTACCAATACGCATAAATAGAGACATTTATGTGTAGGTTCTCGGCCAGACAACTAAAGAAGATTAATATCGAACAACAGACTACTTTATCACCCCACGTTAGATTTATATGGGAACAAATGCGTTTTGTGTTTCGTCACTCGCATCCCGCCGTTCGGCCATTTAGTTTAACCCGTCCGCTCGTCCATGTGTGTAAATCGAAGTGAAAGCCATCACTTAGCGTCCATCCATCTACGGCATAAATTATTAATACTCATCTGCTTAACTTGTACAGTTAGTTAATATATTTCCAGTGCTAATCGCATCACTTATGCCGCATTTTTTCAATTAGCTCTCGCCTCGTCTTAATGGCAGTCACGGTCCGCGATCGAAAATCACGTCCCGATGTTAGCCCGTTGATTTTTTCGACTCTCCCCCGTAATAATTGATGAAGTTCGAGGTCGCTGTACGACAAGAAAACTTGTACGCACTTTACTCACGTACAATTGCGATCAGTCAATGGCGAGGGGCGACCGTCACGTACAAGAAACACTTGTAAACGACGGCGGGTGACAGTGACGGACTGTCGGCAGCGTGGGGGCCCGTAAATCAGGCCCATTTTATACGGAGAGCGACGGCGCGAATCGGCGGAGGCGCCTAATGAAACGTGACCAAAAAAATCTATCATTGCGAACAATGATGAAGCCGCTCGTGAAGTTGCAGCTCTCGCACTTCCTCCAGCCGGGAAGGACTCGCCAAACGGCCTGAGGGTTGTTTTTGGAAGAACATTTTTAAAAACCCAGGATGGAAATTTTAGAGGCCATCTCCACCAAATTTCCTGCTACGGGATAAAATTGCTAAATTATCAGGTCGCGTTTTGGGGAATTTTGATAAGTTACAAATGGAGGCGCAAGTACTTGGAGGTTCTTAGACGCTACGTGACCGCGTTGCTGATTTGAGAAGGGTCACCTAGGTTCTAAATAATCAATTTCCCGCACCTAATTGCCTCGATATATTCCTCGAGTTTGTCGATTTGACATTAATTGAATTGAAGATATTTATTGATTTATAATGTGAAAGAAACCTAATCCCGTACCGCTTAATTTCTAGCCTCCATGCCGAGATTAATAACGCGCCATCAATTCCGCGAAGAATTACGTAAATTCGGGATTTGTCTAACGGTGTTTGCTTTGGAAACGATCGATAAATCGACAGAAAGCCGAAATCAATCAAAAATCTCAAATTCGATACCCATCGCGAGAATTTAATTGGGAAAATAGAATGACCAATCAATTACAGCAACGATAATTAATTTTATTCCCTACATAAAGAACACGTGCTACTTCCTGGCTGCGTCTTTAATCAAACAATTTCGACGGCATAAATTCACGGTTTCCTCACTCGCTCCGTGACATCTTCAGGAGGAACGTCTAATTAAATTAAATGAAAATTGGACAACGAGCTCGATGAAAAGTGAAAATCCGTCTTGCCACCAATTATCGAAGATGTTGAGGCGGTCCCGGTGGGTATCGTCTAATTAATGACAACGTGGTTTATCGCTGGTATTGGTTATGATAATGAGCCGCTTCCTGACGATTTTTTTCGGTAAACAGACTCGACGCTGCCTATTGCATGTTGCTAATTAATTGCGTCAGGTGAGTGTTGTTAATAAATTCGTGGCGCATGGGGCGAATAGGTTCGACGCGAACAGCGGCAGTTAATTAGTATGATAATAGGCTTATTTCGTGGGTCTTTACGCTCAGGAAATTGCTGTTCGTACTTAATTAACCGGAGATTCTGACGCCGAACAATCTCCGGGGCTGGGTCGCGCGTGGTCCTTACTCTAAAATAGGAAAGCAACACACGGCCGCCCATCTTTCATGGATCACAATGAGCTCGAGTTTGCGGCAGGAATCGGGTTTGTCGCCTGATCGGAGACTTCAACCGTCACTTGCAACGTTCTCACTGCTACCCACCTCGTAGCCAAGTTGTTATATGTTCGAGTTTTTCCAAACAGAGATCGGGTTCGTCGCCTGATCGGAGACTTCAATCGTCATTCAAGACGTTTTTGCTGCCGGGGAACTTCTGAAAAATTTGTAAATAGTGTTTCTGCTTTTGCCATCAAAACAAGAGGTGATGTTAAAATTCGACAACTGGAGGGAGAAATTATCCCGGTTTGGTGGCCAAGCGGAAAAAGTTTTGGCAGCTTCTTAATCGCTGTAACAAAATATTTACGATTTTCGGCACTTTATTTGGACTTTCTCGCTGGCGCTTTGGCCGTGATCGGAATAAACCAGTTTTGATTACACGGCGTGTTCCCGGGTTCCAAAAGTGTTAAAGCTTGTTCTGGCCGGTATTGCACTGGCGGAATGCCGTTGGGTATTTCGGTATTTATTGCGGGACCCATCGGGCTAATGGGAATATCGGATATGATAACTGGCATATCAATTATGGCGATTCGGCAAAAGTATCACACGTCGCACGTCCGGTTGGCGGAGAGCGACATCATTAATCAGTCGGCCCTTCACCTGAAGAGGCAGAAAAGTGTAATGCAAGTTGGTCGAGTGGCTCGTGCTGGAAGCGCGGCCTTGCTCGGGTCGCCGATGATAAATCTTGGGTTTTGTCGGAAAGCTCCGACTTGACTTCTAGCCGACCTAGTTATTAACGTCCGATAAACTAGGCGGTCGAAAATATGTAATCTCCGAAAGAAGAGTTGACATTCTTCATGTTAAAATACTTTTCCCACGACGTATCCAGAAAAAAACAAATTAGTTTTTTCCAACCAACTTTCTACTATTAAAAAAATTAATATTCCCCATAAATTTCGCGGAAAAATATATATCATGAGTCGAGTTTGTTCACCTCTGACGAAAAAATGATAATCTATAAAAATGGATGGCTTCGGTCGTTTCAAACTACTTCAAAATTAATTACCGAGGTTATATTAATATAATTTAGTAGCCTCAAATTAGGATTAAATTTCAAGTATGCAACGCCAAATATTCCAATAAACCCAGCCGAGTTAATTATTTATTAACACTTAAAAATACGTTTGATTTCGGCCAACAGAGGAAAACATAAACATGACATTTTAATTGCCTGCCTTAATCAGATTTGATTAAATAAGACATTAAATATTTTACTCGGCAACGCAACTTTCGGCCATCTACCGGTCACATTTCCGTCAATCTCCAGACACCCGAAGAGCTCCCAGCGGGACCGGCATAACACTTTCCTGACGAAATGTCCAATTTAGAACCAAACCGCCGCTCAGCCAACTCGCCAGAGTGCGTAATATCTAAAACACTCACATCCGAAATCTTAACTAGACCACAAGAAACGCAGCTTCTAGTTTTTGAAAAACTCTAAATTTGAAATCTGCATTTCCTTTGTTTAATTTCCGCTAATTATTCCATGATCAACAATTGCTAATTTTTTTCTTTTTTGTTTCAGGTAAGTTTCCAGTTCGCTTAAATCCACACCTAAGTATTTAGCCTCAATTTGATGGGGATATCGAGAAACGTGAGTAGATTTTTGTTGCATCTGACTGCTGGCGCGTTAAAAGCCGTGCCGCATTCTTTTCAGTCATAACTGTTGGGTATCGCCGTGTCTCGCACAATCCCGGAGCGCAAATTAATTTCTGAAAGCCAATTCGAAGTGGGGCAATTTTCCGCAATTACCCACCAAACTGTGTAATTTTCGTAATGTAATCAAAATTGCTACGGTCACGTCAAGTTTTGTTGGAGGCTACTGGTCTGATCGTCCATCCTGAATCGGAGCTAATAGCAGGAAGCCGACCGGGAGATCACCGAAGCCATCAGCAACGACCAAAACGGACACCTACGGTCCTCGACACGCCTTCACCAACCCTGGCAGAAGATGAAAGATAACTCCCGCTGAATCAGCGTCAAAATTGATTTCAAATAATATTTTGTCGAGCATTGGGTTTCGTACAAACAGAAATCGGGTTCGTCGCCTGATCGGAGACTTCAACCGTCACTTGAAACGTTTTCACCACTAGATTCTTGATGCCAAAATTATAAGTTTAAGCCGAGGTTTGAGCTTTGCAGCAGGAATCAATGATCATCCAACAGAAATCGGGTTCGTCGCCTGATCGGAGACTTCAACAGTTGCTTAAAATATTTTCGCTGCTAGCCACCTCCGGGAAATTTGCTAATGAGATTTAGGTTTCTGCCATCAAAACTGGATTTGCTCTTGTAGAGGTGATGAATTTCAACAAATGGAGGAAGCAATCATCTCGATTTGGTGGCCTGCCTGGAAAAAGTTTTGCCCAGTTCTACAGACAATCTGAAGCAGGCACTGTGGAGCAGCTCCCAATTAACTTTAAATTGATTGACTCACTTGTAGGAGGGTGGCGCGCTCCTGGATTTCCTCGGCTTTCTTTTCTTCTCCGGTCGAAATTATAGTTATTTGCCGTATGTTTCTGCGGTAATGCAACGATTTGAGTAACAGTAGTGTTGCAGCAAGTGGCTTGCACGTGCCCGCGTATCGCGTCGAGAGCTTTCTGGACACGCGAACCACGATTGTTGTTCGTGAGCAAAGGAACAACGTCAGTTGTTGCGGTGGCTTTCAAAACTTTGACGGGCTTCGCATCAAGCCGCAATTTTTTTTCCCAGTAACTCGACACTCGATCGACAACCTTGATCTCGAAAAATGCGAGGTATATCGTAAATTTGTGAGTCACACGTTGTTATAATTTATTCAGAAGGCGGATTTGTTTTTAAAAAAAAGAAGTTTTATAACGTTTTGCCGTTTGAAAATTTGCATGTTAACGTGCCGCGAACAGCAGATAACTAATGTCGATCGTAACTAAAACGTTTTTTAAAATTGAAAGAAATTTTTGAGGTAATCTGAGCTATAATCATGAAATGATTGTGGATGGTTGATGGCCGGTAATAAAGAGCAAAAAGGCCTTCTTGATGTTTCCGGTGTTGACCGGCCGGGAGCTCTTCTAATAATGCCTGAAGCTAAAGGTGATGATCTTCCTCAATGCTTCCTACAGGTGCTGTTAATGTTATGCATACTCGTATTAATGGTTGTAGTGTAAAAACGCCGTTATAATGTGTCCGCTCGCTGTTATTTGCATCGTTAATGATGTGTTTTGTAAAGTATGCGGGCGAAAACTGCGAATTGACAGAAGAATACTCTTAAAGCAGCTCCATCAGTGGGCTTCAAATTAAACCGGCCAGGTGCGATTTTTGACTTGAAAATATTAAAATAGTACGTAATCAAGATACGTAGGCTTAATTAACGCGTATCTTTAAGATTGGCGCAAATTGAGTTCAGCAATTATTGCGGTTCAAGTGACAAATTTGCTTGAAGTCTCTGATTAGGCGACGAACCCGGTTGAAATCTCCGATCAAGCGACGAACCCGTCTCTAAAACGTTCCCTACCTGCCGGTTGTAGCGAGAATCTTCAAATTGAAGAGACGCATTAATTTTTTTAAAGCTTTCGAAGTTGGTAGCGAAGTGGATGTGATGACTGAAATTGCTTCGACATTAATTCACCTCAAGCCTCACGATTTAAGTTGCCACTCGTGTTGCAGGAAATACGAACTATGTGTTTATGCCTATATGGGTTTGGTTCTTTTCCGTGGATGAGATGGATCGGAAAAATAAACAACGCAATTTCTGCAACGTCCTGGATATCCGTTGCATCTGTTGACAATTCATCTCCAAGAACTCGCGGCGCTTTGAACTTTTATCACTCTTGAACCACGACTGCTGTCTGCCAGTGTACCTAATCAACCCGAGGCAGCCTCCACCGCCATTAATAAACATGTAACTCGGCAGTAAATGCATCTAGGTCTCGATGTACATTAACAATTTGACAGCGGCGCGGACTCTCGCAGCTTCTATGTGCGCGAGGCGGTTCGGCCGTTTGATTTATTGCGCCACGGGCAGTTTCCGTTCAAAATACCACCGCAAAATGTGTCGGCCGCTCTACTTGGCCGGGGCGTAATAAATATGCAACTGTCATACGCGTTGTTGAAAACTGAAAATATCGCTGCAATTAAGCGATGATTGGAAACGATACATCACGCGATCGTCGGCCGTCGATTGAAACTTTTCCAACGACGAATCGTTCGACCTTGTACCGTTCCATCAACGACCGGGAGATTTCAGGGAACCATACGTCATGTGATCTACCAAAAAGTTTGTTGAATAGAAAAGGCAGCAGCGGCGGCAGCAACGCGCCGCTTCTTCAGTGTCGTTTTTCCTTTCTCGCTCTGCTACCTCACCGTGACCCGAGAAGGTGTAAATTACAGGTGTAAGAATGTAGATTAATTGCCCAGGCTTGCGTACTCAAATCTGTATCACGTAGCGGTAGCTGACCGTAGCATACCAACCTTTCTCTATTATACCGGAGAAAAAAAGAAAAAAAAAACGCCGTCGCTACCTCTGATTAAACGATGTTATCGGACTTCTCTCCATTCATTATGCCATCGGAGCGGCCGTTGTTGTAATTCGGGTTTCGGTCGTGCCAAACACAGAGTTAATTGGGGATAATTCGCGATGTTGGAGAAGTGAAAAATAATGCTTCTTAAGCGAATCGGATGCCGAAATTACAACCGAAGAATCATTACAGTTAGATGGAAGCAATGAAACGCGGAACACTTATTAGTTTTTTAGGCGGGTGAATGTCTAAATCCGGTGTGATGTCATCGCCTAACAACAGCGGTGCAGGAAATGGTGCATTCTCTCTGAAACTCGGATTTGGTGGCTTCCCCAAGACGATTGTTGTCGCAAAATGTTAAAGAAAGTAATAAGTGGAGGTAATTAAAAACTTTACTCCTAGCTTTCGATGATTTTGGGGTTTTGTGAGTGCGGGTTCGTCGCTTGACCGGAGACTTTAACGGGAATTGTCGTTTGATCTCCGATGTTGGCGGCGCTTTCGTCGCCAAAACTTAGAATCGGGTGTGTGAATGGGCTCCTGTTACTGTGATAATTTATGCTGAGTAGATTTTTGAGAAGTCGTTTCGTTGTAAGTTATTAAATTTTGGAAAAAACTTGCGATGGATTGCCATCCGTTCGCACCGAGGCGCTTTCCTGCAGGAACGTAGGTATCGGATGTAAATTAACTTTATTGCCGGGTTGAACACGCAACGTTATCATTATTAGTTTTATCACTATTGCGCATAATTGCAGCTGGTATCAGATCGGATTTCATGGTGATTAAGATGCCTTTTGCCGGATTATCGCCGATTAAACTATCCACCGTATCCCGGTTGCAACTTTAATAACCCACTCGCTCCAAACGGCAGCTGATGACCAAGAAGGAATGGACAACGCAAATAAAGCAATTACATCGAGGAAAAAGTGGGAGATCAACTTTTGCCGTTTTAAATACTCGCCGGCACGCAATCGACGCTATTACCGATTTGAAATATCGCCGATGCGATGATTGCCAGTAACGTTCCAGAGTTGTTGGATATTACGGCGACGACATTGATCCAGAGCATAAAAATCAAATTGTCCCTCGACATTAATCGCTTTTATATCCAGTTAATGGTTATATTTTTATTGAGTGCTAATTTGTGTGCACTTCAACATTTTTATTTATAATCCCGAAGATCAATCAAACAATAAATCACCGGTTTTTATGGGATTATAAAACCCGGCAACATTAATAGCCAATTGACGATGGACAATAAATTAAATTAATTTATTCCAGTTCGGCGGTGAGGAGCATTTGTCAACCATTACGCGCCTAAAGCGCCTCACCGGCCCAAACAGAATTCGTAGTCGTGCCAGAAAAAAAAGCAAAGCTCAGGCCTCGACAAAAATAATTACAATCCGAAATTAAAAATTTAGTAGTTTTGTCTCTGCTTGTCGTGGTAGAATAAAATGTTTCTTGGCGCCCCTGAAAAATTTGTATTTACGGCCTTGTCCACCCATTCGATTGGGGTTTGCGTTGAAGTGTTGGGAGCGCCAAAGGAAGGCGATCTAGAACGGATGGGTCACTTTCGCGCCTCGAATCGATTCGCCACCTTTCCGTCCGTCCTTTCTAAGCTTTCTACCGTGATCGATTTGTTTGTTTGCGGTACGGTCCTGAGCCTTCCCTACTGCGGTAGCTCATACCGCGAGCGCCTCGCGGCATGTTCCAACCAACAACCACACCCAGCTCGTGATTATTATAAGAACAAAAACAGAACAAAAACCGCTACACATCTCGAGAGAACGGCTATCTAGCTAGCTGTTGGCCCCGGGGGACACGCCACATCTCCCGTCCCAGCAAAAGGATGCGTGCTCTCTTCTAGTCTTCAGCTACCGACACGCAACCGATTCCACATCCGCACCTGGACCACGCATCGAAATCTTCCTGCAGTCAGTGGAATTGCTTTTTTTCGACACCTGTTGGGGGGATTAATAGCTGTAATCGGTGGTCATGGCGAGTTGGCGATGGTGTTCACCCTTTGGATGGGCCACGGTCAGCTGAGCATAACCCAGGCCCATTACGCTCGCCCGGCCATGTAAACGGATAAACAAAGTGAGTAAACGTGGTGGTGTACCGAACCGTGGGTGATGAAACTGGACTTTTTGCTGGAAGCAGGGTGGCCCGGGGCATTACTTGCGTTTTGGTTCGACCGCGAAACTACGAGCCGAATTTCGGGACAATTAGGTTTGCGATAGAGCGAAACCGAATTTTTGCCGATCACCGTTACGAACCCAGAAGCGCATCGTCTCTCCGATTTACACTTCTGCGAGTTTATTGCCCAAATCTCCCACAAATCAAACCAATTCCGAGAGGTCTCCCAACGATCAACTCGAAGTAATGGATTGTTCATGAACCGTTGTTAATCGGCAATATTTTCGTGCTTCGGCTGATTTATCTATTCCCAGACGTCTTGGGTTTCACGAGGACGTTACGATAGAGAAACATGTACCATCAAGTAAGGTGCCATAAATAGTGGCGACCGTTAGTAAACAACGCCAGATGTATTAATAAAGACATTAACAAGACGATATACGTCAAAACAAACGTGTCAATGCTGTCCATCATAAATCATTCAACAATAGGTGCAGAATTGCAGTTTGAAATTGCGGCGGCCTGAGTCTTTTTTTAGGCTGAAGTCCTCTCGCAATCAGCGCAAGCGACGCCTACCAACTCCACACTTTACGAGTACAATCGTATATTATTCTGCTACTATCACTGGATCCATAGCTCCGCAGAGGGCGCCACCTGCAGCTCCTCGCATTGCCCATAAAGACTGCAAAACGCTCCAAAGGTTATCTACAACTGGCGATCATGACACTCAGTCAATGGTAGGACGGATTTAATTTTTTGAAGATATGAGTTTGGGAAGTCGGCTACCAAACGCGGTTCTCACGTCTCCTTTTCGGCCCGTTAACTCCTAATAAAAACATCGGTGAAATCCGAAATAATTTATTCAGATTTGATAACTCGTTAAATCTCGTTTGATTTATTAAAAATGATTAATCACGGAACACGATTTTGACGCTTTGCACTTCTCGTCGGCGGAGCTTTATGTTAAGCATCCGTCGTACAGGTGAACTTTGCCGGAATTTTTGTCACGCATTCTGACCATCGCACGGCGTATATCAGAAGGAATCCGGCGAGGATTCGGAATTCTTCAACTTTTATGGACATTGTTAGGTAAATTATCGATGTGTGACTTACGAAACATCTGGTTTAATTTACAAGTTATTAATTATCGAACGCTGCCGATAGATTTCGTCGCAAGCTTGATGGCGGAATGGAATCTCTTCAGGTTCTAACGGCATCGGACGCTTTTCACATTTTTAGCCGCATTCAAGGCAAGGAGTCCAACGAAGATTTATATCGACCTATCTTTCATCGTGAATACAAGATGTTAATTTTTATCCCCTGCTTTTCGTTAGGAGCTGCGACTGATCGACTCAGTAATTTTGCAATTAGTCGACAACTTTTTTATTAATCAATTACAATTACAACTTTACAAGTAAAGGAGCTTTAATTGTAGGTAAATTAGGAAAGTTGTTGCTTTATTTTCAGGGAGTTGCCCGCTGTTGATAATTTTTGCCGGCGGGTTCGTCGCTTGACCGGAGATTTCAACCGGCGCCTCGCCCGATCAGAGGTCTCCGCTTGATGCGTAATTTTCAAAATTTTGTCCAACTAATAACAAAAGACGAAATGAGTCCTACGCTACTTACTTTTTGGTGTATTAAGGAGAACTCTGACCAGGTTAGCGTTATGAAATTAATCGCTATTCTCGCACTAAACCGTCATTGGAAATAATCTCTGGATTGGATGTTCCTGTCAGACTGCCATGCAATAAATTACTTAAAATCCTACTTTCTTATCATCGAAGCCCGTGAGAGTTTGGTGGTCATCGCGATGTTTGCCAATTAATATTCGGCCTGCCAGTCGCTCACACGATATCTTCCAATTCGGGCGATTCGGATAGGATTAGAAAGTACGAAGGTCGCTCAGGGTCACCGGGTGATAGCGTAAGTTTTCCAAAAAATGCGACACCTGCTTAACATAAGCCTAATTTGTCATTTTTAAGCGTCCTCCTGAAATATTCACTTTTAAACCGTCGCCGATAAGACGCTTTACTCGGATAGTTTGTTTGGATTTATGTATGTTAGGTTAGGGCACTTGGTCCCCCTAAATAAATAAACACTACTGGCTCTTTGCTACCGTTTAATTAATCACCATAATCTAAGCGCTTGTATAAATCAGGGTTTACACAGCAATTTACCCGAATAAATTACCAGAAATTAAAATTTGAATTTCAAATTGGCAAACACATGTAAGTCGGATTGAGAGACGGCCATGTGGGGTGGGGAAAAATGGGAAAAATTATGAGTTGTCATCCCATTACACGTCTAGTTAGTTACTTATGCACATATCTCAGGATCTCCGCTGGTTGTTAGTTATAGTCAATCCTACGTCCTGTATATCAAACGTACAGTTTCGCAGCAGGAAGTTTGTTATTTGAAAGAGCGAAAATAGTTGCGATATAATTGCGGCCGACCGCTTGTCATAAAGTCGGAAAAAGAGCCACTGGAAGGCCGCGCCGCTACCAGGCTGTAACCCTTTAATTAACTCGGTGCGTTTTTGCCATTATAATATCCCAGAGCAGCTCTCGACAATGTTATGACGCCAACTGAACCGTTGCAGGACCGAACTTGAAAGTTATTCCACATCTTCGTTTAAATTAAAAATTTAATAATAATCTCAAAGGTGGCAGCTGTGTTGGTTTAGCTACCATAAAAGAATTAAAAGTGTTTTAACATATAAAGAATCAATTTTACTTCTAGTAGCTTAAAAAAAATTGTTATTAAGAGTAATATGTTATTACTAGCAACATTCATCAAGTACGCTGGCTTCACGGCCGTATTTTATTCTCGTTTTCTGATCGGAACGCTTGATGCATATTCATAAAAGTGGTCCTTTCTCAAAACCCGCATAATTAAACCAACATATATGAATGTATAATAGAGCAATAAATAAGATAGAGTCATCAAAACCAAACGAACATAAAGCTCATGACCAAAACTGAAACTCGGCAGCAATTAAACTAACCAGAAACAGAATTTCAGAAAAAAAAAAGGAAACGGAATATAGAAAAATATACGAGCTCGCATAGTTATTAGCTAAAACACGACATAAATAATGTCAATATTTTAACATTCATGTATTCGTTATTAAAAGTTTAATTTTACGTTACTTGACCCAGTGCGTTTCGACATGGACGACGCCCAACATGGCCGTGGTATATTTCACAAAAAGGGCAAATAAGAACGAGATTTATTTGAAAACAACTTGGAAGCTGCTGGTTTTAATGGAAACTTATTAGTTTTAAACGGGCTTCTACTGATGGCGCCTAGGGCCGGACTGGTTCTAAAAAAGTAACTAACGGCCCGCATGGGCGTTTGCATCCGGTAACTGAGTTAATTTGCAATCGAGAGCTAATCAGCAGGGTCACATTAGAAAAGTTTCGCAGCGGGTTCGTCGCCTCATCGGAGAGTTCAACCGGACCCGTCTCCCAATCCGCGATAATTAAAAGTCTCTTCCATGCAACGGAGCCAAATTCGGCCAACACTTAAAAGAAAACTAATTATTAAGTGTAGGCAACATATTAATTTCACTGTAAAGTAGTTGAAATTGTGACAAATAATTGTTAGAAGACTAAAGCGAGTTGAGACGAGATCTTTGTCGCTAGGTGTATATTGGCAGAACTCTGATTCTTAATAAAAATGGAAAGTGAAGGGGAGGTGTGGTATTTCCAAACAAACAAAGAAATTAATTTGCTTTAACTCGAAATCATTGACCATTCTCATTACTATTTTTTTGGTTGGGTAACCTGTGATTGCTATGCATTGGAGCCGTGCTCGCATCTAAATGGATCTTTAATAGCTCGGAAAGAGCTCGATAAATAAAAATTAATGGATGGGTTTCCTGGCACCAGGTGAGATCTCTAAAGGAGCACACTGTTAAGATTGAGAATATTATGACGCTTGTAATGAATTCATTTCTATAATGGCTTTAACATGGACACCTTCGATTTGTACTACTTAACTAAGTCCGTGTCTACTATACACCAATCTACCGAACGTTGTAAATGGTTCCGAGACGCACCTATACTAGTAGCGCATCAAAGCTCTCTTTTTCCGTTCCATCGACAGATCAGAATTTAAAATGACACGGCATTCCCGAAACAATGCCTCTTTCCTCTCTAACGCATCATTAAGTCTCCGAAAGCTGCACGAATTATTGGTTGATCCTCGGACATCCTTTTGTTTGGGACCAGTGGACAATTGCAGGACCGCAATATAAGGACATCTTTTGCACACACACACATATCGGCGACCCTGTGCCGCCGATGGCCTTTATGCACCGTCGCCGCCATTGTCTCATCGGGCCGCGCGCTAATACATACTTGCATGCGTTTATACAGGACCCGATCCTTTTCAAGTCGCCGGCACCGCTTATCTACAATTGCTACTGTTTATCCGCTGCACTCTTCGACTTTTTTCAGTCGAGGACTATCTGGCATCTCCGGCGACCGTTTCGATGGGGAGACGCAAAAAACGCACGGTGGAACGGAACGCGATCGATCTGCGAACTTCCTTCAGGAATAGACCAGGACTCTCTGTTCCCGCGACTCTACGTAATACTGTCACCTGTTCCAGAAATTGAAATCTACATCTAAAAATCTTGGATTCTTGCTAATCTTGCAAAACATTGTTAGATAGTAAAGAGTTGAAAATTAGTGTAAAATTTAGTTCTTGCATTGACTGGCTGTAACTAGCATCAATTTTCGTTGCCACTCAGATTTCGACAAGCTGCTGGAAGTGTAGGTTCTTGAATCTCGAACAGCCCAGCAAAGCTCTGTATTCTTTTCTTATCATTTCGTAATTTCTGGTCCTATTAGTGGGTAAACTGGGATGATTCACTCTCGGTTGACGTTGTGGCAACCTGCGCCTTAATCGCAGACCTTCTGCTAATTACCACCGGCTTATACCTGCGTCAGGATCTTGCTACAGGTGTTCGAACTGTTGCGAGTCGCTGGTCTCGCGAGGGAAAGAGATCGAACCACCCGTCTGTTTTATGACGTGACAAGGAAATCATAATAAAAGGACAGGATATTACCTGTGATGCGAGATCGTTAAAAAACCGTCTGGAATCTGGATCGTCCTCTCTTCATCTCCGTCTCGTCTTCTCGCGAGCGATAGCGCCATTTTTGTTGGCTTACACCTGTGGCGCCCAATGTTTTATTATTGCGGCGATAATTGACCTTCTGTTCTTATCAAAATTTTTACACGTGATTTATCTTGTGTTGCACCTGTGGCCTATGAGACGGGCGGAAACGCAAGAAACGCCATTAGGCGATAATGATGGGAAATCTGTCATAATTTCGGCGATGAATGGAAACGGATCTGCTTCGGCAGTCATCGGAACCATTAGAGGGACGGAATTGGGTTAACTACCACTCGGAGTCCCAAGATTTGATTATTCAATTTCACCAACGACAGATTGGTAAAAATAATTCTTGTAAAAACTTTCATCCACTAACTACTTCTGGATTTCTGGAGGTTATTGCCGCGGGTTCGTCGCCTGATCGAAAATTTGCTCCAGAACAATTAGTGGCAATTTTTTGGCCGCTGGTGATTGGTAGGTGGTAGTGGTGGGGCAGTGTCAAAATTGCGCAAAGCGAGGAGAATGTTGGCCCAATTACGGAACAGAAGGGTCGATAATAAGAGGCAACTGGCAAAAACCTCTGGGAAGCCAGACCATTATGAGCTCCTCTCGCCGAATGTATAAAACAGCGGCGGCGACGTTGGCGGGACGAGAGGGGGAGGGCAGACAATGCGAAACGCCGAATTCGAATAAATCAGGGCCGTTAACAGGACGGACTGCAGACTGTGATGTCCTGCGACAGCATAATGCGCTGAATAATGGAATACGGGATTTAAATTGTATCAACGGAGAGAAAGAGCGGCAAAGCACCACAATCGGTCTCTCGACTGGTAGATGGTACACTATTATGTGTATAATGCGTGTTCTGTCATTCATCGTGATTTTGGCATGTTCTCTATCAGATCCGAGCGGAGGAGAAAGAACAGTCCAAGATCGCGACCGTCGATTTCCAAGTGTTTAACAAACATAAATGCTGTGAACATCGTTATCTCGTGGTGTATTGCTGCCGGTTTACAATTTAATTGACAAGAACG
This sequence comes from Schizotus pectinicornis, assembly GCA_951805265.1. Lineage (NCBI taxonomy): Eukaryota > Metazoa > Arthropoda > Insecta > Coleoptera > Pyrochroidae > Schizotus > Schizotus pectinicornis. Next base: position 2,728,314 of record OX638207.1, read on the forward strand.
GCCGTGATCGCCGATCTTGAAACGGCCCGAAGTCTTCTGCGATTCGGACCGACTTAAAGGAAAAGCGGCCGTCGAGAACAAGTCGAATAAATGCACGAGATTTTTGCTTTAATTTCAAGGCAAAATAACTATTTTTAGTGGCAGTTTGATAAAATTGTGTTTTTTTCTGCTTTCAGATCCGGCACCGGTTCGGATGTTACGATGAGATCTCAGGGACCGGAACCAGGAGGGTGCGACATTGTAACTGGGTTCGATTCGTTAGGGTAGCAAATTCTTTTAATCCCGCCGTTAATTTCGTTGCCACAAAAGTACGAGGGGAGCCTGTATACGAGGCCGTAAAGCCCATATCGCCCGACACCGAACTGCTGGTCTATTATCTCCCCGAGAGGCCCGAAGAACTGTTCTTCGTCAGGATGCGGGCCTCCCTCTACAGACAAACGATGGACTCAATCTTAGAAGGTAAGTCCAAAAAGTTCTCTTGTTTCTAAATGCTACTTGAGTCTTCACTTTTGTTAATTCACAACTTAGCTGAATTAAATTGCACTTTAACCTAATTTTTTTTCTTGGAAGACTCAATTCCCGGAAAAGAAAACTAAAATTTTTATATACATCTTGTTAAGACTCTATCATAAAAACAAACAGATTTTGGATTTAAGTTTTAAAAATTAAATTAAAAATTTTGGTTGAACTCTCCGATCAAGCGACGAACCCGATTGTAATTTTTGACTCACAAGTTAGCCTTAGTTCTTCGTGAAATGAGTCAAGGTGTAGTGTAGTCTAATGGATCTTGGGTGGTGCTTATTTACGCCCCCGTAGCGTTGAGCAATGTCTATTGCTTGTGCCCGTTAAATAAATAATTTACCGAACGAAACAAATAGAGCTTCAAACCAATCGCGACCGATAAAAAGGCGTAATTTATGGGAGAAGCGGACGCGCGTTTGAGATTACTTTGCGTCCCCGCATTGTTTGAAGCATTCTCACGCACCGCAAACTCCGAAACGGGATCCTTTCTCATCGTCGCAGTGTTTTGGAAAAAAAATGGCAAATAATTACACGCAGACGATATGGCTTTATTACCGGTTTTTAATTGAGTTAATGCCATTAATATTTTGAGCAATTTTTTCGAAATATGCTATTTTATGATTTTTTATCAAAGGTAAATAATCCGTAAGAAGAGATTTTTTACTCACAGAATTTTAAAGGTAGTGCAGCTTCAGACGTGCCAAAACCGCTAACATATTGAAGAAATTTTCGAGACCCGAGGGATAAGGAAGACAACTGTTGTTTTGATTCAGCTCTTAACACATTGCGTTTGACGTCGAATTAGTCATCTTTTTTCTTGAAATCGTCTGTTAGTCTGAAGATAATGGCTAAAACGCCAGAAAACACCAAGACGTTCAGTAGGATCTCGTGTAGAAATGCTGGTAGAAATGTAACATAATTCGAGATGTCAGCTTAACAACCTCGTCATTTTTCATAGAGCACCGAAACGAACAAATTGTTACCTCGGCGGTTTACAAGAGTGTCCAAGAGCGTGGAAATTAATGGCCATCCCATATCGCAGTAGACGGCGTGTCGAATCGGAAGAAACACGGAGCCCCATCCTGCTCAAACTAGGCGCAAGTTTTTGTGACAGGTCGGAGCATTGTAATCACGCATACCTAACATTAATTACACACTGCCTACCTGTTGGCTCGATCCGGCCCCGGTTATTGTTGGTTTTTATACTTTTCTAAATTAATTTCGGACGCGATACCGAAACGGAAAATGGTGCGGCTAAAAATTGTTTTCTCTCTTAATTATCCAGGAGCAATTCATCACTTGCTTGGCGGCTACTAACAAATCGTCTTTCACTTAACATCCATCATTTTCGTGGGTTACGCAACCGGGTGCTCGGAGGTAAAAAAAGGACGACGGAATCTAAATCGCAATTTCGATAATTAGATTTACGCCGGACGCCTCCTTTTTCGGTGACTGCTGCTCGTAAATTTGGAGCAATCAAAATGTTAAGTTGTGCAAAGGAGACCATAAATCCGTCGAGGTACGCCGTTGCGGGCCCCAAATTAGCTATTGTTTAATAGCAACCATGCGGCTGATGAGCCAGCATCGATTTCGGCTCCAACTAGGTTCAAGCTGAAAAAACGCCAGCTTTTTCCAGTTGGTGCTTTGAGATGCAAAATTCTGAGACAAGATCAAGTGGCGCAATAAATATTTAATTTCAGCCTTATGCGACTGTTGTTAGCATAGAAGCCAATTTAGACGTCAAAAAGAATAATATTGTTATTAATAATTAATTATTAACGACCAACCCGGTTGAAGTCTCCGATCAAGCGACGAACCTGGCTGGTCAACCGGGTTCGTCGCTTGATCAGAGACTTCAACCGTTCTTTCCCTCAAATGACGACATTGCCTTCAACCGTAAATACTTCTATACAGTTGCAAACTTGTATGATGCATTTTGAGTTAAACTCTGATGTGACCCACTTTAATAATAAATTTTCTCGTTTCAGACTCCCCCTTGGACCTGTCAATGTCCCTCCTTTCTCGAGCCCTCAGCGGTTCTCCCCCGTCCGCCGAAGACGAGCACAAGTCCGTGTCGGGTGACAGCTCGGCCGCCAGCTCTCAGGGCGATCTTCCAGAAGCCAGTGTGCCGACACCTAGAGCTCGACCGCGAGAACGCACCTTGCTTCCATGCGGAGTTTGCAGCAAAGCTTTCGACAGACCGTCTCTGCTGAAAAGACACATGAGGACGCACACGGGTTTGTATAATTCGGCAATTAAAAATCTCCAGTCTCCATCTATCCAGCGAAGACATTTTTTAAATTCGGATTTGAATATATTACCAATCGAACCGAGCTTCGCTCCGGAATCGTGTCAATTAGGAGATAGAAGCGTAATTAAAATGTGTTAAACGCTTCCTATGGCCGGTGATGGAGATGTTTAATTGGACGGCAGCGCACTGACACGGCAGACAGAAAACGTAAACGACACATAGCTGAAATTGCGTGATTTGTCAGAAGAGGCGTCAAAATGTTCCTTAGATTTTAGGTTCAGTTAACGTAACCTCGTCACGAAGGATTAGTTGTTGAGTTTTGAAGATTGAACGTCCTAATTGCTTGCTGAAATTTAAAATCAGCCGCGTGCTGTTAGAAGAAACGTATTTTGAAAGTGTTGGTGGATTTCAGGTGAAAAACCTCACGTCTGCATGGTTTGTGGAAAAGGGTTCAGCACGTCATCCTCCTTGAACACACATCGCAGGATCCACAGCGGTGAAAAGCCGCATCAGTGTCCTGTTTGTCTGAAACGATTTACAGCGTCTTCCAACCTCTACTACCATCGCATGACGCACATCAAGGTAAGAGCATGAATATTCCTCCTTGTTGCAAAATCTTCCACCCCTGTTCCAGTCGTTTCTTAAAATTTTTTCCATTTCTATTGAGCTTGAATGGCGAGCAGGATATGAAGTCTTGCCGTTGCTTGAGCTTTTACCTCTTAACCTAGCGCACCTAAATACCTGATGGTCAGCATGCGATACGGAGATAGTCACTGGTGTTTTTTTAAAATTATACAGGTAATCGTTCGCCGACTATAATTAATCCAACACCAGCCGCTATTACCATACTTCGCCATCGACTGTCACATAAATCAATCGGAAATTAATCTAAATCGCGCAAAAAGCGCCACAGCAATAAAGCTAATCGTGTCAGAGTGATTAGAGTTTTAGTTCCAGCAGCAGCAGCCGCGCAAAAGCCCCGGGAGCTTTAATTTCAATACCTCTCTCGACTCGCGATGCATTACGGCCTCTGCAATCATCTCATAAATTATTGGCTTTGATGAACTACCAGGAACGTACCTACCTACCGCGCCATATGTTGCAGGAATGGTCGGAAAAAGGCGGGCGATTAGAGCAATACCGGGAAAATTATTGCGTAATTGCTTTCCCGTCAAAGACCGTTTCGTGTTTGGAAATATCGTTGGCGATTCGATTTGCGGACCGAATCCTCGATTAATGGCAGTAATGAAAGAAAGGTCGGTTAGAACCGGGAGGGTGGCGCGGTGTGGGAACCGAAGAAACCCACCGCTCCCGGTACCATCTGCCATCACGCGAGCTAAGACATCCGGTTCCAAGATCGATCGATATGGGCCCGGAAAGGGGCCGCCGTTTAAAATTGTCAAAACGTCAATCTACAGGTGTCTTAGATAAAATCCTTTGCGCCATATTTCTGATAGACCCATAGTTCTGCTTGAAAAAAGAACATACGTTTTCACAATACCCAACAATTAGCATCAGCGTCCGGTTCTGATAGAAGTTGTTAGATAAGAGCAGCAATCCGCATGCCATCATGTTTATTTTAGTCGCGAAAAAACGGCTACTAATTATTGCGGTGGAACTTCGTTGAAGTCTCCGATCAGACGACGAACCCTGTTGACAATTCCGATCAAGCGACGAACCTTCCAAGAAACAAAATTCTTCCCTCTTCGTAATTTCCTCAACGTAAATCTCACACGTTGATTACGGCGTGTTTTCTTAATTAGTTTATTTAAATGGGGATCCTGATTATATGGGGCAGTAGTGGTGCCGTAACGCTCACCGGAGCTCGTGGGAACATCTTCAAGACGTTATGGTTCGCCGCTCTAAGACTTTATTGTTGAAAAGAGCATATGTCATAGTAGCAACCTTGATGGGGCACCCTTACCTATACAATGTTTACACGGTCATAGCTGGCTGCTTCGTTTACGAGCCGAGCAAATTTTCACGTCTTTGTGCGGTTTGATATGGTTAAAGGAGCAGAGAGCATTTCGCTTCTTGTGCACACGCGAGAACTGTTGTAATCTCGATGGGAAATTGAATATCGAATCGTAGCTGATGACGTTGCGTCACTTTAAATTGGTGCTTGCTGGGTACGCGAGTATTGTTTCAAAGTGGCTTTTGCGGTTCTTAACGGTCTTCTACTTAAAGCGGACGAGCTAAAAATAATAAGATTCGGCCACGAAAAAATTGGAAAATATACCTGCGTCTAGCATTAAAACTGTAAAATGCTCAAACTACTTAAGCTTGAGAGTCAACGCCTTCGATAATCGGACGTTTCAACTTTTGAGTCGCTTTGGAGACGGTTGGCAAACGAAGAACTTTGTTGAAGTCTCCGATCAGGCGACGAACCCGTTTAAAACAAATATGATCATTGAAGAGGATAACTGGCATCAAACCGAGAAATGGTTTAAGAGCAAAGAAAGTCAAAAATGAGCATAAAGAATCAATGTATAAAACATAAATGTAGAAACTTTGAAGATAAAGAACGGAAGGGGTTTAGTTTCGTGGCTTCACCTGCATCACGGGATTTACGTAGACCATCTCGCATTGATGGCGTCCATTTTGGAAATTAATCCGGACGCGTAAAAAGCCTCCTCGTTGATTGAAGCTGACGTCTGCATTCGATGGCCCATATTTATATAATCTGCCCCATCAACCTACCTGCTTGTCATTTTGACAAATCTCCTCTACCCACTATAAAAACGCGCGGATTGCCTATTCTTCTTAATGCACCCTTTCAACGGTCGACAATAACGTCTCTCCTTAAGGAAACAAGCCTTCCCATATGTTTCCTTTCCATAACCGTAAAAAAAAAACAAATTATTGTAATTATGATGTAACACATGGCACATGTCGGTTGATCGGGCGCGATTCTCGTACTTCACGCGAAGGATCTTTAGGGTTCGATGGCGTGCACCTGCTTGTGTTTCGATGACTTGACGGATAAGGAACGACTCACGTGCCGGGCGTGCCTTATGTTTCTTTATCGACAACGAGGCCAAAAGTGCACGTCGTTAAATCTGACTGTTGAAGAAATGTTGTCCTTATAGAGAGGGCGTGCTCATCAGCTGCGAGACGATGGAAGCAAAAGTCGGCGGTAAAAAGCCAAAACGGGAGTGACACGAGGCATTTGTCGCGTTGGCTGACCGGGTGACGGCTGAGTGGCGGCACTGAAGTTCAGTTCACTCACCATATCAGATAAGGAGTCACACAAAACAATATTGAGAAGAAAGGCATCCGAGGAATCAGATCGAAGTTCAAGGCCCCATGTTTGAACGCGGTCCAAATCGTTGGATACAGAAAGGAAAAGTTTAGCAAGATTGTGATTAACTTGCAACTATTTGGCAAGGATGGGTCTATGTGGTGTCTTCGGATGGCTGCGAGGAGTTAAGAAAATATTGTCGGGAGATAGGTATATTCTGCAATCGTAGTTGCTGCGTTGCTGCTTGGTACAATGCGAAATTTATTAGCGTTCGATAAAGACTCGAGCATCGGACCCGCGGCCAACCTCAATGGCAAATGGTCATAATTCTCCGGATAAAAGCTCCCGTGAGAGACGTACAACCCGACATTGTGGTAACTGCTCTCGTCTTATGCATCTACTTAAAGTCGGAGTTATTTAGTCCTTGTCGGTTGTGCTGTTGAAAAGGAGAGTTGACAGTCGATCAGGCCACTGTGTACACCGTCATTGACATGGATTGCTACAAACCGTCCCGCTATTTTATCTGATGAACTATTCGTGACGTTCCCGAGGCATTCGTTCGCCCCCGATTTTTCCACTGAATACTTAATGCACGCCACGTCCATCAATCGTCCCGTCTCTTCTTCGTCTTGCGTCCCGTCCGAGTTTGGAACAACGCCTCGCGATCCTATCTGACACATGCCGCCGTTAAAATCATATTGTAATTAGTTTCTCCCAGACACGACCGAAATGGAGATGATAGTTCTTGATTGATTTACGCGGATCTGATCGTGCCGCTCGTTTCATGTTGGATTTCTTTCTGATTCCAGGATAAACCGCACAAATGCAATCTGTGCAGCAAATCGTTCCCGACTCCAGGCGATCTGAGGTCGCACATGTACGTACACTCCGGGTCGTGGCCCTTCAAGTGCCACATCTGCTCCAGAGGGTTCTCGAAGCACACCAACCTGAAAAACCACCTGTTCCTCCACACCGGTAAGTCGATAGAGTAGAGTAGCGCGGCCAAGAGCATGGCCGCCAGAATTGCACCCGTTCCAGAAGCGCTTCGCATCGGATCAATTTTTCAAGAAGTTTTTCACAATTTCTTCATTGCTGTTTGCCATTTAATTTTCTTTAACTGTGCATTGTCACTTTAACCCTTATCGGTCCTTTGCCTTACTATTGATTGCCAACTAATTTTTACGTTTTCTGCTGGACCAGCCAGCAGCAAAAGTTAGTTTTCTGAATCTGGTCGGATGCGGGTTTCGTTGCGCTATTTCTGTGTTGGGCCGTGGTGAGGCGCCCGCAGTGCTTCAAGCCCCATCTCCCTTCTCCGGCAATAATTGGCCGGTTGTGTCTAACTGAACGGTAGCCGGCTCCGGCACCGCAGCCTCCGGCCCTACCCGTGATTACCTCTTGCTATCGAACTACTGTCCGCTAGTAATTACACGTTAGGGATGCAATCTACCCGTCGCGTTACTATCCAATCTCCCGGACTCCTTTTGTTTTTCATCTCGCAACATTTTGGCTACCATCACCCGGTCAAGAAGAGCATTTTAATTTGCGTCTTCTGAATACAAATTATAAGGTGCACCCACCACGCCCGATGAATTCCTATAACAGATAACCGGGGCCCGCTCAACAACGACAGGCCGAAATTAAACTTAATAGAGAATACGTGAACGAATCTTTGGATAAAACTTTTTTTTTCTTTGATGGTAATTCGGAGGGGGTTGCTGGATAACCACAACGGCCAATTACGGTGGTCGTAAATCTGAGGAATTCCAGGGACGTATCCGGCATTATTCATAAATTCGCAATTGCCGTCCAGACCGCTTTATTAATATTGAAAAGGTCACGTGCATAAATCACACTCTCTTTTTCCGTTTTTAAATAATTAGCGGCGAACGGCTTTCCAATCAGTTAGATCGACACCTACCGCCAGGGCCGCCATTGGCCCGCCAGCTTCCCACCAATAAACTAACTACGAATTTTGAGGGCCAGACGAAAAATTTTCAAATGTAGTTGGCTAGATTCCACCTGTCCCTCACTAGGACAGGGGTGGTACGCCGATCATCTATGCTAAAATAGCATACTATTGTAGTATAAATTTTTATATTGCTGTACCTACATACTATTGTTGGTATTTTGTGGTTGGGAGGCGCGGTGACATTTGATTGGTGCTAATGACATATGACCCGATTTGTTGTGTTGATCCGAATTAATTTGTTTTCTCGTTGGTTTTAGGGAAGCCGTCCGGCACGCGCAAGGGCTGATCTCTTCCCTTCAATCAAAAAGTAAACAAATTGTTGTAAGTGATTAATTTAAGTTTTAATTTATGTTACATTGTTATCAAAATTTATTAATTTATGCAAAACAACTAATGTAAGTACCTAATTAAAATCTTGTAAAAATTGTAAATAATCCACATCTACTTAAGTCGAATAAATTTTTTTCGTATTATGTTGTTTGTTATTAGTTACCAATTGAGTGTCTGATTTTATTGGGACGTCGGGGGGTAATTGGAAAAAAGTCGTGCTTTCATGAGAAGATAATGATATATTAATACCCGAGAGTGCTACTAGTATGTAAAATAGCTTTATAATCTATATGGAGCGATGTATATTATTTCGCTGGAGGCGCCCAAGTCGGGTTCACGATCAACAGGGAGCGACGGCAGGTTGAACGGACGTTGGCGCAGATGGCAGTGGCGTAGAAGGGAAGCGATAGTGGCAGGAGTTTCGGATATTAGTGTGCCTACGCGGAGTGTGTCTATAATGATATATGTCGGACATTAAGAATGCGCAGAGGCGGTAGCAAGATGGCGCACTGCTCCCGGCAACTACAACATGCCTCGCCAATATACCCGCTCATTATTAGGGGGTACCGAGAATGCCCGCGAAGCCTCAAGAGAACCAAACATGATCATCAAACCAAAATCCAAAAAACAATTTCAGAGTTTATTTTCTTCGTCCTTTTCTCGTGCCTTCATTCTTGTAGAGTGCCCTTCGTCACTTCGTAGTTGAAGAGTTTCCAGATTCGGCGCGGTTTGACCCTTCTATCGAAACTTCTAGAGGGTTCTGCTTAGTGAAAGAGTGTTTGTCGAGTCTAGTTTCCTCTCTGTTTCAGAAGTCGGATAATTACTAATTAAGCCCGTCCCGGCGGCGTTATTAATAATACTGTAAATCAAGCTGAAAGTTATCTAACTCGATCCATTTATCAACATTGCCGTCTTCCACGTCCCATAAATAAAGCAAGACTTTGTTGGACAGTGGAAGCGAAATAACTAGTTCAAGACACGTGTGCCCGGTACTCGTGGGTAATTGCCAATGCATTATTGTGCAGTACACCGTGAAATCAAGCGAATGTCCATTGAAAAACCCATGAATTCATTGATGAGTGATCACAAGGATACTAATGGCGTCGAAAAAAACTATTGCGCAGCAATAAGCAATATTAATTAATCGCGGAGAAAAAGTTGGGAGGACGTTTTTAATTCTTCATTAATGAGGGAAAAGTTTACTCGAAACCAGTGGGATGCAAGATAAGAGTCGACGTTATTGGAGTCTATTTTGCACGGTTATGGAGGAATGCAGATTCAATGATCGCCATAAACCAGTATTTATAGAGATCGCGGTACCGACGAGAAGCCACTCTAACTCATTTCAGTCTTTCGACAAAAAAACGCGCGAGAATTTTTACCACGTTCCAGCGACGTCGTAATTTTAGATCGTAATTTGTCACAAACATAATTTGTTGCGCCAGAAATTAGGAATTGCTCTAGAACGGCGAGATCGATTTTTTGATCTAGGACAGATTTGAGGGGATTCGGTCGCCGATACACTGACTCTTTGCTCTTGTTGGGCCATCACAGGTAGCGACTGCGAATGAGGGAGCGCGCCTAAGGGTACGGCTGTAAATTATAATAACCCGTACATGGAGGAGATTGAATCGGCGCTATCTGAGTGCGATCAGAAAACACTAAACACATACCTAGACGGTGCATGATGGACTGGTAATTAGACGGTGCGCTTGTCACGCGCCTCTCGCCCTTCGTTCCCCTGCAACGAGCCGGCACTGCTACCGCTTACCCCATCCAGCCGCCTGCCGGATGCCATTGGACCCCCACCACAGACATCCTCGAACTACTCCAACTTTTACAACCCTTCACTGTTGACACTTCAGAACCTTTCATAGAGTGAAATCATTTCTCTATGCTTATCTAAAAAAAGGATTTGCTACCAATTCTCCTCTTCAGTCTTCTGTGCAGTTTGGGATTTTCCAATTACAGAGGTTTCGGTGGAATAGCGCCAATTTTAATGGGAACAAATATAATGTACACCAAATTAAACCATACATCCCCTGCACTGTCCACCAGAAAATTTAATGAGCATCAAAAAATCTAAATAAAATCCAAATTATTATACATCAGAAAATGAGAACATCACCACTAAAATAACTACGCTGCGTATTGTTTTATCATTGCTTACATTTTAAATTCTATATGTCTATCAATTTTACTAAATGTTCACCAAATTTAGAACGCTTAAGTTACGCGTCCGTGCTGTATACATAATAAATATTCGCGCTATCCATTTATATTTAGTGTTTCTCAAAAAAACTATTTGTGCGTCCAATAATTATTCTATACTCCAAAAATGAAATATGCTTGTGCATCTCTCCTTGCCGCTTGCGCTTCCAGAAAAGAGGCACGCGAAAAAAGTTTTGTACAAGGTCAGTTCAGGGCCCTGTATTTTTTTTTCTAAAAGCACGATTAGAAATTACCACTAAAAGAAGTTTTACGTTTTACATAATGCAAGCCAATTACAGCAAAGCATTTATATATTACGGAAATCAATATCTTTTTTTGTGCAAACCACTTCTATTTTTACTTTTATTGTCCTTACCCTAGCACATCTACATCTATAATTTTGCATAAAATTATTTACCATTTGCACAACATTTTATTGCTTGTGTATTTTTTATCAACAAATAGTATTTTTAACTGCTAAATAATATAAGACACTGTCGAAAATTAAATATCTGGGTATTATGTTAGAATTAAATGCGGAATAAAATTTGGTGAACATTTAGTATTTATGGTCAACAAAAGTTATTTTGGCGAACAAAATATATAAGAGGCCAGCATTATGTCAATATTTGGTTGTCGTTTTAAGATTATGTATTTTCTTAATTTTTGTAAGCATTTAGTATTTTTGGGAAACAAAAGTATTTTTTTGTATAAAAATATTGGGTTAATTTGGTAGACGGTTAAATACGACCCAATTTTAATTACCTATCTAAAAAACTTATGTAGGTATCGTCCATTTTATCTCTTTGCCGCAATTTTGGTATTTACAACTTATGGGGTTAAGGAGACATATTGGACTGTATTGTATTGTAATCAAAGCTTTCCTGAAAAAAACTCTTTTTTTTAAATAAACACTTTGGTGGCGGCTGGAGGTCGGGGAACTTCCTACTTCGCCATACCGAGGTGTCTCTTTGTATGTCGGTGCTATTGGCGTCCAGAGAGTCCTTGCGAGTAAAGTGCCATATCTTGGGAAATTTAGCTCTTTGCCGTCCAGCACTAACCGCCGATAATAACATAACGTAATGTTAATAAGGAGACTGGGCCGCTCTTTCCTCGGGCTTTAATGTGGCCGAATCGCCGTAAAGTCACTCAATATGACTTAATAAACCTCCAATGTTATTCTTATTCCGCAATCGACGTCTGGTTGTCGCAATAACCCCGACCAGGATCAAGTCTTTCGGCCGGCACTACTTGTCAGCATCTCTCCGGACGAAATTTGCATGATGACGCAGTAAAATGGCCGATGTATTCGTCCGTATGTCGGCAGACGTTTTTATTGATCGGTAAATATAATGGGACTGTGTTATTGTAACGTGTATATGACGTTTGCACGGCACGCATCTTCCTAGTCTGAAGAGAAAGAACAGCGGGATAGATTTGTGGTGGAGGCCTCAATTACTTTGGTGTTTTGTTGCGTGCGATTGTCACGTGTGTCGGTCGTTCCTGAAATATCTTCACAGGAAGAGTTTCGTTGGTCCGTCTTCATGGCGGGACCGAGAGCTCGAGTCGTCAGCAATAAGTTGCACTGTAGAAAATTATTGCATTTATTCACGATAACATTAAAATATCTGGTCTATATCTACTTTCAAGAATTCGAGATAAAAACACGAATACACGACGTACACCGGGTCGGGCTGATGATGGAGATGCTGTTGGCATTCGTGAAGAGCTACAGGATCCAGATTTGAGCCAGCACTGTGAGTGGGCGCTGCTGTCAGAGCTGAACGTCCAGATTTTAGCTTTCCAAAAAAAAAAAATAATTCGAAACGTATCCCAGAATCGAGGCAGTCATCTGCTGATAAAGTTAAATAAGAAGATTCGGTCTTTATGGTAAAAAAATTAAGAAACATCTTCCTAGACTAGCAGCCCTTAATAAAAAAAACACTGTGTTAAAAAAAATTGAAGGAACATCAAAATTGTTTTGACTGATCTGGAAGGTAGGCAACTCAAAATACACGCATAAATAATTTTATTAGGTTTTCAACTGTTTCCACAACTAAAACCAGTAATGATCCACAAATGTAATAACGTCAAGTTATGTTAGAACAATGTCATGACTTTGGGGCAGCCCCAGAAATGCCCCATTTCTTCGTGACCCATTGTGGACTGTATTTTCTCGGGTTAATTGCCTTCCGCTCGGGTTTCCGCGCCGTGACAAAAACCTCTGGTAAATATTCGTCAAAATTTACGATCCAAAATTACGGCAGCCGGCGCTGAAAAACTACCAGCAATAAAACCAAACATCCCAATAATTTTGCGTTAAAAATAGCCAGAAACCGGCGGACCCATCAGCCTCGTAAATCAAACATTTCCTCCTAACGTTGAAAGATCATTAAAAGCAATTTTTTCAAATTCCCCCCCTTCCCCTTTTTTTCGATCCTTTCTTCGCCGGTACAATACCAGAATTCATTTTTTTTTTCTAAAGCATCCAGCAGCTCGCGATAATTATCTACATGCGATATCAATAAGAAACACCGTCCGAACGGGATGCACGATCTTTTTGTTCGATTGCGGAGGCAGAGGTGCCTGTGGATTTTTTTTGGGTGCGGTTCCATTAATGAATTCGTCGATTTCACACGTTGTTGGAGGAGCTTTCCGTTTCAGCATTCGGATGGGTTGGCGGCGTGGTAAGTCAGGTGCGCCCAGCGGGTCTATCACTGGTTTTGGGAGTGAATCAGGCAGGTAGCTCACCTGCCGATAACAGCGGGAGCAGAAGATATCAAACTGAAGAGAGAGGACGTTTGAGGTCGGCCCGACCATTGTGACTTTTTCATTGTTTGGCCGGGGATTATCGCTAATGGCTCGAGGGGCGAGGTACCGAAAGTAAATTTTAATGAGTTCTAGTAAACGCGAGTGTTTGTGCTATGATTAAGGTTCTGCCCATCGGTTAATTGTTAACTGGGTCGACGGTGGCCCGGCTCTAATTTCCTCGCGACTCTCGCTATAAATCACCGCCGCGTCCCATCTCATTACAAGGCTTAATTAGTAAATTCCATAAACAATGTTGGGCAACTGCTCTTCGGGCCGTTGGACGTCGTTGTTTGTGGTGGTCGACCGTTATGCCCCAGGGCCGTTACACGCTATTATCTCATTCAGTAGTAGTTGGATTAGAAAAGCGATCAATTATTCGCCATTAGATGGAACGGAAAAAAAATCTATGTATATAGAGGAGAGCGTACGGTACCCGGTGGACGACGGAACGTCGATAGGGAAGGATGGGACCACCGGAGAGCAGATGCCGGGAGATAGCCGCTAATAACGTGTACTGCCGCATGCTAAGTAGCGAACATGAGACAATCAATCAGACATACGGTGATCCTGATCGTTGTAGGACTGACGAATTCCGATTTAGCCCTAATCCACTCCATATAACCTTAACCAAAAAGTTTTAGGACAATTGGCGCAAAAAGCCTTTCAACATCTTCACTTTCTTTTAAAGCAAATAACTTTTTATGCAATAAAATTGAACATTTGCTCTGGCGCGTAAAATTTTGTAGAAAATCTATTAACGCATTTAAAAAATGTAAAACTATTTTTTATTTATTGCAAAAAGGATGGCCACAGTCCTTCCACAGGGTTTGTTGCTACATGATTAGCGGTTTGATTTCCTTTCGGAGTCTTGGGGGTTTTGCCGACTTGGCGGTTTGTTGTTTTCCTGGGAAGTTCGGGCCAGCCCGAGCGCTGTCTTACGTAACCGTATTATGTAGTGAGAGCGCGTAACTAAGCATTAGTGACATGTAAGAAACGAAATTGTGACTACCACAACTGTTTTTTCATGCATTTTAAAAAATGTTAATAATTATTTTGGTGTAAAGATCGTAAAAAATGTACTTATGTAAAAATCTTATATGAAATAAGATTTTCTTCCATATTCAATCCAACAAATTGATTTCTACAGCACTATGGGGTAGTTTAAATTTAGGGGTTGTAACTTATGGAGCACTTTTCTTCAAGAGACTTGGCTTTGGTTGAAGAGGCTTGTTTTGGTTGCAATTAAGTCAACTTTCTTTTTTTTTTATTGAAAAGTGAAGAAAAAATCTGCAACAAAAAGGGTAAGCTATTTTTGGTTCTAGAGGGGACAATGGTCGCTCAACTTCGAGACTTGATCTCTAACAGCAGGTAATTTTACACGATGGTCGTTGTCAAGAGGTAGGTGCGTGCAATGTTGCAAGTTCTCGCGCATCTGCAGTTACAATGCGGGTGGGGGGGGGGAATCGCACCCCAAAGTAACGAACAGTATGGAAGAAACATTCGCCCAGCACCTTGATCACTTTGACACAAAGCGCCCAAAGTGCTCAACCGCCCCCAGGTCCAGCTCGAGCTTACTAAACTTAGCTTGCCGATCCGCTATACATGCGCTAGGGATACTTCCTCAGAACCAGTGCGCTTACCCTGACGATATGACAACGTTACCGGATTTTATAGTGAGGGCGCTGCTATAAGGGTTGGTGATATAGAAGGGGCGTTTTTTTTTTTATTTACTGAGAACATTGTTACTAAAATTAACGACAAATTATTGAAAAACGTTCACTTAATCAAGGGTTTTGACTTGAGACTATTTTAAACCTACCGTAGAAAACATGTACTAAACTATTAAACATGTACTATTTTCTGGTCATTTTCGAAACAGAATAACAGCAGCTACGTGCAAGTAATTTATTTTTTGTTGACTAATTAGAAATATTGGTGCTGTTTTTTGTTTGAATGTAACAGTAATTGTAAAAAAAAATGTTAGCAGTTTTTTCGATATTATCATCATTAAGTTTTCTGGAGGGTAAAGCGCGCAAAACTTTAGAGAAACGATATTGTAAAATTATAAAATTAGATGTTAATTAAGAATTAAAATTCCTAAGAAAAGTGATCATTTCTTTCTCACTAACGCTTAGTTGACCGCTCTCGCTGGGTAAAGAGGGAAAAGATATTGAAAAACTATTAAATTAGTTGTTAATTAAAAATTAAAATTCCTGAGTACCTATATACAAATGCGAAGGTCTTAAGGTTAATTTTTCTCCAATATTAGTTTAATTTCAACAAAGATTTGTATGTTTAAAATTAAAAAGTGATCATTTCTATCTCACTAACGCTTGGTTGCCCCTCTCGCTGAGTAAGGCGTGCAAAATTTTAGAAAATTATAAAATTAAATGTTAATTAATAATTAAAATTACTTAATACCTACATAAAAATACGAAGGCTTTAAGGTTAATTTTCTACAATATTAGTTTAATTTCAACAAAAATTTGCATGTTTAAAATTAAAAAGTGATCATTTCTATCTCACTAACGCTTAGTTGGTACCTCTCGCTATATAAACCAATGACGTTGTACCTCTTTTGGGGTAAGCCCGGTGGTTCTGAGGAAGCATCCCTGCTTCACACGTGCAGCGGATCAGGCGGCCGTCACGTATTTCATCCAATACGTTGATCGAGCAAGTGGTCAGATACATAATTGTGTGACAGTTCTTAGAGAAGCGTCTCTGTGCAGATAGATGATGCACATCACGCCCGTGAAGATCCCAAGACCCCTACTACATTGAGGGCGAGGCCACGTGGTGTTGATGGAGAGCAATCATCATCCCGTCATTCTTCTCTAACGCCCGTATCACGTTTCAAACTAAACGTGAACTGACTAAACTGCCCTTCTCCAGAACGGGAAATATGCTTATCCTTTTTTTTGTTTTTTGTTAATTAACATTTTTCCTGCTCAACTCGAGAATTAACTGTGACAATTATCACTTTTTCGTCCACTCGCCACAGTTTTGGAATACGCAACGCAGTATAATTTTGATGATTTAAATTGATTTTCTTGTGTTTATTATGTCTTTGTTGTTCTCAGGGATCAAGGCAGAGGGAGGGGGTCGACAGAACGTCGTAGCTTATCGCATCGTGCGTTTTATGACGTATTCATGGCTTTGTCGATTTGCCAATTAAAAAGTGGCCTTGTAAAAAATCGCAACTGCTTCAAATCGTTGTATTTACGCAACAACGTTGTTTTCCTGTATGCAACGCTCCGCTCTGTTGTGGTTTATGGTTTTTGCTGCACCCCTGAAAAAACCTGAAACTTCAAGCTTGACTCGTTTCCCACTAGACTATTCCGTTTCAATGTCAACAAATACCGCAATTTTGCTTCGCGTTTTTTTGGCACGTTCGGAAAACAACAATTATATTACGAATTTAACAACTTCATCGACATGTTTAAGCCGGTGATTGGCATAAAAAATTTAATTTACGTCCATTATCCGAACGATAAAACCGACAATGTTCTGGAACCATATCGGGTGGATGCGGTGTCTCAATGGATTTTACGTCCGACATAAAAATATTAAAACGATATTTACGAGCGAAATATGTGGATAGCGAGAAAGGTATCAAAAATTTTACACTGTCGCCGGATCGGTGGTTAAAGTTTACAAACGGTTTTACGACGGCCGTCAGGAAAATTGCTTGTAGATGCATAAAAGTCCATCGGACCGTTTTGCGCTAAATAAAATTAATAAAATATTTTAATTGAACTGGCGCACTTTTTGCTTCCATTAGACGGTGCGTCTCAAAGAAACAGAAAAGTAAAATAAAACTAAAGACAAGGAAATAATATTAAAAAAAGTCTAGACTTCAGCTGCCCAGAAGCAATAGTTTAAGACCAGATAACAATGAAAGCATGAAGGCGCTTCTACAGCTAGTTGTAACAGAAACTAGACGAACCTTTCGCTCTGCAACCCTCCAAACACTGTGGTCGACAGCCCGCGGAGTTCGTCCGGTAGCTTTTGCAACTATCTGTACCGGGAGTGGCGACATCGCTAAACAACAACTTTTGAACGCTTCTAGTTCTAATCTTCTGAAAAATAATGGAAGAGGTTCGTGCAGTTGAATTTCCATCGCGTACATTTTGCGGCTGGCAATTTGGAGCGGCCGGGCCGAGGATGGTAATTGCAGAGCACCGGGCACCTGTAGCACAGTGGAGCGATAACGGCACGACATCGGTGGCAGGAATCCGTCTAAAAAAGAACAACCCCGGGCGGAACGGGCGAATCGATCACGCGAGAGGCCTTTGTTCGCGTCGTGGAATGCAGCCTTAAAATTTGAGGGGATAATTGGCCCCAGTCCGCCACTGTTTCAGTAGCGGCGTCATTGCTCCACGTACCACGTTAAAAACGCAACGTTGTTTTATGCCACCGATCCGATATTGAGACGTTGCACTTGCACCTTGGTAAAAGTGAAACGTTTTAATGGTACGAAAAATTATTTTAGACCTTTCGGCCACGACCGACTTACAATAATGCCCGGATTATTCATTGTGGCGGATCAGAGGTTGCTGTGGTTTTGTTCGGTTATTATGCAGTTGCATTACCTGTCCGGACGTGCATTAAAGGTAATTGTTGGACCGAAGATTTATGGCCAAATGATTAAGCGAGGAAATTCACTATGGTCGCGGACAGGTTGGTACGGAAAAACAATTCTTGAAGGGATTAACTACTTTTGGTTCCTGGGAGCCATAGGATAAATCACAGGACTTGAAACTTTACCCAAAAAAGTTTGCGTACAGAAAAAGAATATTGAGAAAAAAACAACAACTTTACTTGCTTTGGTGCTCCGTTTTATGTTATGTAGTGCAGAGAAAAACAATTTGGGCATAGAAGAAAAAATTTATAGAGAAGATAGAGAAAATGGAGGAGATAGAGAAGATAGAGAAGATGGAGAAAATAGAGAAAATAGAGAAAATAGAAAAGATGGAGAATATAGAGAAGATAGAGAAGATAGAGAAGATAGAGAAGATAGAGAAGATAGAGAAGATAGAAAAGATAGAGAAGATAGAAAAGATAGAAAAGATAGAAAAGATAGAGAAGATAGAAAAGATAGAGAAAATGGAGAAGATAGAGAAGATGAAGAAAATAGAGAAGATAAAGAAGATAAAGAAGATAGAGAACATAGAGAAAATAAGGAAGATAGAGAAAATAGGGAAGAGATAAAGAAGATAGAGCAGTTAGAGAAGATAGGAAAGTTGAAGATAGAGAAGATAAAGATAAAGAAGATAGAGAAGATAGAGAAGATAGTAAAAATGGAGATGATAAAAAAGATAGAGAAAATAGAGAAGATAGAAAAAATAGAAAAGATGGAGAAGATAGAGAAGATAAAAAAGGTAGAAAAAATAGAGATGTTAGAGTAGATAGAGAAAATAGAGAACATAGAGAAAATAGGGAAGATAGAGAAGATAAAGAAATTAGAGATAATAGAAAAAATAGAGAAGATAGAGAAAATAGAGAAGATAGAGAAGATAGAAAAGATAGAAATAAAAAATACTTACAAAACTGCGCTCGTAAGCGAATTGAAATCGAATGGCTCTGCAACTTACCTAGAACAAAAAAAAATTATTAGATACCAAAACCAATAATATTTTATCTAAGTACGTAAGACTATGTTGACAAAACTTTTAGGTTAAACTTTTTAATTATTGTATTAATGTCCACAATCTTTAAACGGTTATTAGATGAACGTCGGAAATAATTAATGAAAAAAATTATATTGCTCGATTAGCGAACATCAACTATACTAATGTCATGCTATAACCATAGAAGTTAATTGTCAATTTAATTAATGTTTACATAGGTATTTGTAAATCATCGACTTTCATCACACTGGAACCTATTCGATAAAGAGAAATTACCCTTAAAGACTTATGTAAAAACTGAGAAGTGTTGCAGACGTCAATTAATAAATAATATTACTCTGCGCCAATAAACGTCCGCGACTTATGTCATGAAGGTGGCTGGTTAAGGGTTGGTGAGTTAGAAAAAATTGTTTTTAGAAATTTTGGCTCGAATAAAATTATTTGTACCACAAATAAAAACACAACTAAATAAATATTGAAACTTCCACAGTGGTGCAACGTCTTAAATCAACAACAACTTTTGATATCTCTTCGATCCGTTTTCTTCCCGGGTTGTAAATACGTAAACGCACACTTCACATATTATGCGAGTAGACGGTAACGGCCCCGGTTCTATCGGCCATTCAGGTGTAGCATGTGTGGCGGCCCTCTCGGACAGGTGCTCATCCACCTGTCCTGTCACCCCATAAGGACGAAAACCAAGAAAGATTGTAAGGTAGCGTAGGTCCGTAAGGTGCCATCGGAGGGTTAAAAGACAACAGTTCCACCTGCCCGAACACTTTCGGTTACACTAATTCGCCTTTGCGATGGAAAGGGGGCCCTACATTTTACTAATGCAACGGAATTTCGGTTACGATAATTTATGGAAATTGAGAAGGACCAACGGGCAAAGCCGCAACGGCCATCAGACGGCGACAAAGAACTTAAACGCAGATAGGGCCCAACTAACTGCGACAATGTTGCAACTCGCCCAAATAAAAATTTACAACAGTTGCCCATCTTGAACGATCTTAATAAAGATTTTCATGATGAGGACTGAGGAGTACCTAACCTCTTTGGGGCCGTTTTGGGCAAAAGCCCATTTGGGCATAAAGGAACAGCAAGAGTTGGGAGCGTTCTCGGGACAATTAATTGTTGATTAAATTGTAATCACAACTCCATCGGATAATGTTGGGGAGATGCGATCGGAGATCTACAGTATTTGCTATTATGCAGCCGCGGTGGCCGAGCTTTGCATTAATGAGATTGTTGTTCCCATAGCCTATCTTCGATCGAGATCTCATCAGCTGTCTCATTGCAGAGAAGTGAATTAATCTTAGCCGAACGCACATAAAACGATGGTACAATTAGCGTATAAAGTGCACCGAGCTCTTCCATCATACGAACCGCCCATTACCGGCGCCAGCGGACACCAACGCGATAAAGCTCTCCCCTACCCTTCATCCCCCATAAACTTTTTGGCATTTTTATGTGAAAGTACTGGCAGCAACTTGAGCGCGTTGCGCAAACTGCTCGTCCGAACGATTTACGACAATATTGTTAATTTATTTGTCCGCGTAACGAAGTTGAGCGTTACCGGAATGACGTTGATCGCAATCGTTGGAACGTTCAGACGGAATTCTTGGGTGTTTTTCGGCGATTCCATGAAGGAATCCGAATTTTGCTCGGAGCCATCCTGCATGTTGCGGCAAAAACCGGCTTTTGCCCTGCAGGGCCGTATTTTATGCTCTGAAATCATAGCGTGCCGGGCGCGATTATTGTAAAAAAGGCTTTGTAACCGTCAGTTTCCTGAGGATATGCGTCGGTCGTCGTTTTGTTCCAGCTGCCTTCGTTACACGTCTTCTAATTGCAGGCGGTCGACACTACTTGCACCATTAAACCTTAATTGACTGTAGAGGAATCGTTTACGTTCATAAGCGAAAATTGTTATTATCTAAACCGCTAGATTTTTATTGAAGTTCCGACATTTGCCGCCGCGATTACAGCGACGGCCAGATAATTGTGAACATGTTCATGTTCATGGAGGTAGTCATGAATATATTACGAAACGGGGTGGTGTTGGATGGCGCACTTGATCAGAATATCAATATATCGTTAGAACAATTTCCAATTTTCAATCAAGCTTCTATAAAGTTTAACTAATTTTCCCATCTTCTCTGGCTGTAGCTTCACAACTTAGAAGTTTGTTGCTTTGGCTTCATCATCATTTTCCACCATTATTGTAATTCTATTACAATTCTGCTCTTTTGGTCCAATATAGAATCCTTATAAGAAAGTTGAAGCTGCAATAAAAATTTAGCGAGAAAATGGGGTTGAACAACTTTTGAACATTCTTTTGCTTTATTTTGTCGTAAAAGGTTAATTTAAATGCGGCGAATTTTTGAGTTGCCAATCTCCTGCAGGAGTGGAAGATGGGGAAGAGAAATGAGTTGGAAACCAAAAAGATAGGTGCGCGGTACTTTCGTTCGGGCCATCGATCATTGACTTTTATCGAAGAGGCGTGTGACGAAAAAAATTAAGTGGCAAAAAATCTACGTAGCGACCATCATTCGGATGCTTTTATTTTTGTAGAAAGTTTGTTAAAAGTAGATCAAATCTGCACCTATGGTTGTTAAGTTCTGTTGACCCTGTCTGTTTCTCGTTTAGCTACGAGGATAAGTCGCAAAAAAAATTGACCACTAATAGAATTCCGAAATTTAATTTGTTTAATCACCGCGAGCGCCGTTAATCAATACGTGACTCTAACTTAATAGAAGTTAATGTGGAAAACATCGGCAGAAATGTGTAAAATATTCCGGCAGGTATGTCAATTAGAAACAGATAGCTTTCTAATTATTATTATTGATCGAACGGCTTCTGGTAATTAACGACCACTCCAATAACTGTTCCTAGTAATCAATCAATTTTTTATTAGGAATTAAGGGTAGTTTTCAATCAATTTCATTCAGAAACTTGACTATGGAGCTTAGCACTTATTTGTTTTTTTTAATAACAATTTTTAAATTACTGTAGGTTTAGAACATTGTTCTTTCATTGCAAATTCAATTCTTGTGTTGACCTCAGCAGCTCTTTCTCTGCCTTGCTCCCTGAGAAAACAACAAAGACATAATAAACACCCTAGTCCCCATCTTACAAGAAAATCAATTTAAATCATCAAAACTTATACTGCGTATTCCAAAACCGTTGAGAGTGGAAAAAGTGATAATGGTCACACTTAATTACTCGAGTTGAGCAGGAAAAATGTTAACTAACAAAAAAAGGGGTAAGCATATATCCCGTTCTGGAGAAGGGCAGTTTAGAGTATTTAGTCAGTCACGTTTAGTTTGAAACGTGACCACGTTTAGTTTGAAACGTGGATACGAGCGCTAGAGAAGAATGACGGGGAATGATGCTCTCCATTAACACCACGTGGCCTCGTCCTCAATGTAGTAGGGGTCCTGGGATCTTCACTGGCGGATGGGATATCACTTGCCCAGACACAGCTTCTCCAGCACTGTCACACTGTCTAGTATCTGACCTCGCTCGATCAACGTTGTGGATGAAATACGGAACGGCCGCCTAATCCGCTGCTTGTGTGAAACAGGGATGCTTCCTCAGAACCCACTGGGCTTACCCCGAAGGAGGTACAACGTCATTGGCTTATATAGCGAGAGGTACCAACTAAGCGTTAGTGAGATAGAAATGATCACTTTTTAATTTTAAACATACAAATCTTTGTTGAAATTAAACTAATATTGAAGAAAAATTAACCTTAAGACCTTCGCATTCGTATATAGGTACTCAGGAATTATAATTTTTAATTAACAACTAATTTAATAGTTTTTCAATATCTTTTCCCTCTTTACTCAGCGAGAACGGTCAACTAAGCGTTAGTGAGAAAGAAATGATCACTTTTCTTAGGAATTTTAATTCTTAATTAACATCTAATTTTACAATTTTACAATATCGTTTCTCTAAAGTTTTGCGCGCTTTACCCTCCAGAAAACTTAATGATGATAATATCGAAAAAACTGCTAACATTTTTTTTTACAATTACTTTTACATTCAAACAAAAAACAGCACCAATATTTTTAATTAATCAACAAAAAATAAATTACTTGCACGTAGCGACTGTTATTCTATCTCGAAAATAATCAGAAAATAGTACATGTTTGTACATGTTTCCTACGGTAGGTTTAAAATAGTCTCAAGTCAAAACCCTTGATTAAGTGAACGTTTTTCAATAATTTGTCGTTAATTTTAGTAACAATGTTCTCAGTAAATTAAAAAAAAACGCCTCTTCTATATCACCAACCCTTATAGCAGCGCCCTCACTATAAAATCCGGTAACGTTGTCATATCGTCAGGGTAAGCGCACTGGTTCTGAGGAAGTATCCCTAGCGCATGTATAGCGGATCGGCAAGCTAAGTTTAGTAAGCTCGAGGTCGACCTGGTGGCGGTTGAGCACTTTGGACGCTTTGTGTCAAAGTATCAAGGTGCTGGGCGCATGTTTCTTCCATACTGTTCGTTACTTTGGGGTGCGATTCCCCCCCCCCACCCGTATTGTAACTGCAGATACGCAAGAACTTGCAACATTGCACGCACCTACCTCTTGACAACGACCATCGTGTAAAATTACCGGGTGTCAGAGATCAGTCCGAGTTGAGCGACCTTTGTCCCCTCTAGAACCAAAAATAGCTTACCTTTTTGTTGCAGATTTTTGCTTTACTTTTCAATAAAAAAAATCAAAGTTGGCTAAATGCAACAAAAGCTAAGCCTTTTAGAAAGAGGTGGCTGCTGTCGGTTAGGTAATTCTGCATCTTTGCAAGGGATAAATTAATGAATATTGTTGTTTTGCAGAAACAAATACATATTTTGATTTGATTCCATTTAGATAGAAATTATAGAAATTTGGTAAGGTGCTTATAATAAAAATTAAAATGTGAATGCAAACAAAACTTTATTAAATTTTGATTCCAAAATTCCGTGATTGTTTAGAGAGGTCAAGATATGTCAGAAAGTGATTGTAATATTATTACGAGAAATCGCCGTTAAGGAAACACTTGCGTAAATGCACAATGACTCAAATTTATCAGAGTACTGATGCAATTATACCGTAAATCATAATTATTGTTACCAGAGTGCAGGAACAAGTGGTTGGTGAAAAAAAAAACGTGATAAAACGATAAATTGGCTTAAGGTCGCTCGTAAGTACCTTCAGTCATTTCTCGGTTCCAATTCAATAAACCTGTGATTCATTGTCGATCAACTGTAATTACTAATTGCGTCGGACACTTCCTTTTACATTTTGCTGTCGCTGGATGCAAGGTATTGGGTACAATTACTCAACATAGGATGGATTAAGTAACTTCGTGCTGTAGATAACGCAAGGGATAATTTCAAAAATTACTACAGCCATTTGTACAACCCTTGACCATGTTTTGACATATTTGCTCATAAAGCAACGTTTTTTTTCCTTAATTTTTGGGAAATTATTTCTTTAAGTTCAAAATAAAATATGTTTGTGGGTGAAATTCCCGGAGGCCGCCGCTGTTCCACTCCCCGTCGTCGGATCGCTCTTTAACAGCCAAATTGAATCGTTTTTGTGCAATTTGAACGGCCGGGTCGAGGCATAAACGTTAAGAGTTATACGGATGCAACGCTCATAAACCGCTTCTACATCTCCTTTAAAGCGAAAAAATGCAAGCAAATCTATTCATTTATTTCGTACGTTTTATTTACGAGCGTGAGCCGTCCACCTAAAAACCATTCGCCAAAGACAAACTAACAGCGCACCGCACGGCCGAGAAAGAGAAGCAAACACCCCACATAAAATCAATTAGCATTGAAATTACTTTAGATAAAGTCATGTGATAATCTCTTGTAATAAACTTGTTAATTGCCAGCGAACCAATCGGGTGGCTTTATTGGTCCTTTATAATAAGACTCCAGCCAGTCGGACGGAGCCGACTCGCGAAGAGATAGTCGGGATGAAGACGAGTCGTTCTGGACCGCTGTTAATGCAATAAATAGATAAGAACTGTAAAATATAGCCCTGCGGTCCCAGTCCGGTGATTACTGTTGAAACAATCGGGTTAATGTTCAGTAGCGTACCGGAGGAAGGTTGGGAAGTACCGGGAGACAAACGGGTGGGATAGAGAGGAACGAAGCTTCGTTGCGGTACTTTTTTTTTCCTCTTTCGTACAGTAGTTTGTTCTAGTCAGAATCGTATCGACTTCCACTTCTGTTGGCCAGATTTATCTCTCGGTACCTATTAGCTTGTCAAGCTCCCATCAGGAGTACTATTAATTATTGAACGCTGCTCTTCTATTCGTAATTGCTTCGAGTCTTGTTGCGGCTCGATTGCAGCAAATTGTTTTCAGCGTCAAACGGAAGTCGGGCTGATGCAAGAGGAAGGCGACGAAACGACTGGATATCGCCAAAACGCAGACAACCAGAAAAAAATCCAGAAAATTTGGAAACCGCCAGAAAGTTTCTGGAAAGTGAGAGACCCCGAATTTCGATAGTTCTTCATTCTTTGATTGATGAGGAAAAATTTTTTTTTGAAAAGATCGTACCACATGCTCAACCATATTTTGATAGTGTTATGATCTGATCTAAGAGTAATCGGCATTCTTACCCTTTAGGTCATGGCACTATCAGAAGATGATTGAAGAAGTGTGGTTCCCTAACTACTTCGTTTTCAGTGAGCATGTGGTGCTTGGTGTTCTTCGTCTGCAGTAATTGTCCGAGTGTCAAGTTTGCGTGGTTCTTTGCTCTTGCGTCATGAATATTATTAAATGATAAAAGCAATAACACTAAGAATTAATGTTGATCGCAGTAACTACGTGACTAATTATTGACATTTTCATGTTAAAATGTGGTAATTATCATATTACTTTGCATTACGTAATAAATTTATTTAAACGATTAGAAATTTAAATTTGGGTTTTTAACACAACTTTAGGATTTATGCTAATGTAACAGCTTCTTAGCCACATTCATTTGCTACTAATTCAGTTGGCTATCTCGAGTGATGCTTCTTCTAGTTTGGAAACGGTGATGACCGGCCACGGCATCCATTTTCCTACTGATTCTATTTTGATAAAGTTTGACCATTTGAAGCGCGTCTGGAGGTTAGATGGCCATTTTGGAACTGTTTATCCATTAAAGTTAAAAAAAAAAAATTAATTTTCTCTCGATCTTACAACGTTTTAGATTTATTAAAATTTTAAAAGCCGTAGCTTACGAGATAAATGTTCAAAATTTTGCCAAACTCTTAATCTTTTTTTTTAATTCGCTGCTGGATAGCCTGACCACTCATTGGTTCGCTCTGCTGGTGCAACTGATGATGTACTTGCTCTGCAAAGAGCTAAATAAGACGTAAGCTGTACGTTAGCCGGCTGCATAATCAAACAGACCGGCCACTGCTTTATTTCGAATGTCACTATCTGCTATTTTATGACGCCATCGCGGGCATAATCTGCACTCGCAGTTCTCAGGAGCTGTCCGAGGCCGGCGGGGTTGTGATAAATAAACTACCGACGCGTACCTTGCCGTACTGAAAATAAAGATGTATATTTAATATTCAGCACAGACTCTTCATAATATCGCAGCTGCCCCGCAACGCAACATCCCGTCTTCTGATTCTTTTCCAATAGCAACAAGACGCCGGCTTCGAGGCCGACACTCCAATCTGGAGAATCGAGGAAGATCCACCATAAGAAATCTAACATGCCGGTCTTGACGCAGGACTGGAGGATTACCCCCAAATGCCCTTCATTTATCCGGCTCAAGATTAATCAAGTTATCTCGTTATTTCGAGTTGTTTTCTTTTATGAGCCAACTTGACTTTCACCAGTTCACGTTGGACAAACAAAGAGGCGCCTGGAACTTGCAGAAGACCGGGACCAGAAAGGCCAGAATGAGCAGTTTGAGTTAATTGATCCTTTGGTTAACAGAAATACCTCTCGAGCGACTCTAAAATGTTTGAATTAACATGAAAGAATTTGATGACGACCTGAAACGTTTTCTTCTTGCCCTTGGTGGCTTGTTGGTTTTATCTATTATCTTCCGATTTAGAAATAATTTTCTCTAACTCTTTGAGACACTCAATTTCTATAATTAATAAACTTTTTAGAGTAAAACTTTGCAAATCGTGCTATCTATTCTATCCTTTAGGTCTTCCGGAGGTAACAATTGTTGCCTTCAAAAGTCCAATTATTGGACTCTCTTTGACAATGGGGTACTTGCCTCATGTTTGGAAAATATAATATTTAGAAAATGTAGGCAATTTCATTAGACCCGTATTTTTTTATTTGGTTCTAGGGTCAATATTACGCCCAGAATTAATTTTTTAATTTTTGGAGTGGGAGATTTGTGACGTAAGCGACCCCAGCTCGACGTAGTTCTCAAAGAAATCGTATGATGGCGCTTTACTCAGATTCCATATAAATCGAATGCCGATCCAATGCAAAAAATGTGGCGCCCTCTGCTAGCAGCGCAGCATAGTAGCCAAAAACAAGAGTCTATTCAATATAGGTGTGAGTCTTAGATACGGGGGCCGATAACGTCACCAAAGACAAAAATTGCAAATATCTACGAAAATATGGAATAAAAAAATGGGAAAAAAAATATTTAAGCCTCTTTTAGTTATTTGCATGCATCTAGAGAATAAAAAGTGCAATATTTTTTTTAGGCAAGTACCCCATTGACTTGACTGGCAAAATTAGTAATTTCCGCGGTGCGTTTATTGTTGATTGTTTTGGTCGCCCCGGAATGCCGGCCTGGAATTTATCCTGTCGCCGCCGCTGTTTGTTCTGTGCGATTTACAACCTGGCGTTATTTTTCATCGGAACCAGTGCCTTAATGTCATTGCGAAAATTAAGTAGTCGTTGTTTACGGTCTGCAAAAAGTGCACCGTGTAACTCACCATCGCTAACGAGCGGAGATCCTCAATAATAATATTTTTACGACCTCCAGTGATTTACATCTCTCGGTACTACCTGCGTTTCGAAATCGTACCGTAACGATTATTAATAAATAATAATAGTATCCAGTGATTTTCGGTCGATTTGCATAATGTTGAATTATTGGCGGAGACTAATTAAGTGTTACTTAATTAGCTTCCACAATGCCCGATAGGTACCGGTGTCGGCGTGAATGTTAATTTGCGATATTCTCTCAGGGTCCTCGACTTTTTTAGGACGATGTGGTCATGTGCGCCGGGATGAGTGGTTGTTATTTAATACGAAATCTCCAACAACATCTGATACGGTCATCGATATACAACTCGGCCACTATCAGTTGCAACCAAACGTTACCGATACTTGGACCATTCTCCTCGCTTTCAATAATCTTGGCCCAACGAGCCAATTAGACCTGATGACGCGCGATTCAATTAAGACGATCACCAATCAAAATCTGATAACGCTATCAAATCACCGAAAGAAAATACATTAACGCACAGAGATAACGCTAAAAGACGGAAAAAACGGCGTTAATTAAGCAACAAATAGAACACGCTCGTTGTAAACAAGGTATGGCTAATTAATGCTGCATGCTTGCCGTTCTTTATTTATTTCTTGATTAAGCTTCATTATTCAAATGCAAATTGTTGCTGGTAATAACATACCAATTTGTTTTAATGGCGATGTAAAACGACAATTCCGAACGGAATGGCTGAAACTGCCATAGTTTGCATACTAGTTAAAAGAAAAAGTAACGCAAGAAAATTATTGTCTCAACAGCCAATGCTGGGGTACTTGCCTCACGTTTGGGAATTATAATATTTAGAAAATGTAGGTGATTTCATTAGACCCGTATTTTTTTATTTGGTTCTAGGGTCAATATTACGCCCAGAATTAATTTTTTAATGTTTGGAATGGGAGATTTGTGACGTAGGTGATCCCAGATCGACGTAGTTCTCAAAGAAATCGTATGATGGCGCTTTACTCAGATTTCTTATAAATCGAATGACAAACTGCTATACACATTTGGCGCCCTCTGCTAGCAGCGCAGCATTGTAGCCAAAAACAAGAGTCTATTCAATATAGGTGTGAGTCTTGGATACGGGGATCCAATACGTCATTAAAAACAAAAATTGCAAATATTTACAAGAATATGAAATAAGAAAATGGGAAAAAAAAATTTAAGCCTCTTTTAGTTATTTGCATGCATCTAGAGAATAAGAAGTGCAATATTTTTTTTAGGCAAGTACCCCAAAATCGCATGCGACACTTGGCGACAAGTTTTGGATGCGACATCGATAGCAGCAATACTAGACGACATGTGACATGCTATATACAAACTATTGCTGCTGTCTCAAGAGAATCGCGCAACAAATGGCATGCAACACTTTTTTTGAATGCGACAGACAGACAACACTGATAACAGGCGACATGCTACTTGATGTGATGCAAACTATTGATGTAAGCTACTTCAAAATAATTATTCACCAAATTGCTGCGTCACGACATCTAAAATATGCAACACTGAACGAAATATGACGTGAGATAGACTATTGAATCCAACAAATCGCATGAGACACTGGCAACACTTGGCGACATGTGGCATGGTTTATAACGTGACACAAACTATTGATTAGTCGCATTAGGTGACATGTTTTGGGGACGACACTAGACGACATGTCGCTTAATGTTGCTTCAGTAAAATATAATCTTCCAGTTTAAATTTCTGTTGCTGCCGGAGTCTTGTGGCACCTCGTTGGTGTATTCGACGTTTCTTTGCTGGTTGGGATTTGGTATGCGTGAGACCGGCGGGAATTATGGGATTTTTGTCGGATCCGAGAGCGAGGATAGAGCGATTGGTCGGTTCGGTATCCGCGAGATGACGGTCGAGAATGTCTTTACTGTGGACCGACTGCGGCACGCCAACGCGATTACGGTCAGTTTTATAAGAAGAGAAATAATGGACCGGATTTATGGGATATTGTTTAAAAAGTGCAAAACGAACGCGAGACGCTGCTCTTCTCTGCCGTCGTCGTTTGAAAGGCAATTTGATCAATTGAGATCTGCTTCCTTTCGCGGCCTGCTAATAACTTGTTCTAATTAGCATACTCGATGGTGAGGAGTAGCGAAGCATGCGGGTGCCACGACCAAGTCGACACCACGACAATTTCGTCTGGAGACCGTCATCAGGGAAAGATTATCTATCTTTCTGTTTACTGTTCGTATCGGTGGTCGTTTTGGTGCCGTGATCACTTGCGGGTTTTGTTGCCAAAAAGGCGGTACTTAGGCCCGGTCACGGGTACTCAGAGGCTCTTGGGAAGGTTTCTTTCGTGCCGCTGTGTTATTTGGCGAAGTGGCCGCCGGAATATTCCGAATATGGCGGCGGCTGTTAATTTTTTGTTCCGGTGAGTTATGTGCAATGCCTTGGTGGCGACGTTATAATTATTAGCTGGGCTGAAGAGAGACAAGTGGGGCGCGTATGGGTGCATGCCACGAACCTGGGAATGCTCTCTCGACCCAGATGAATATTACAATAACACATAATGTAGCTGTCCGATTGCGAGCTTGTTTGCCCATGAAATATTATCTCAAATTGAATCAGTCCGATCTGTTAGTTACCGCGTACGCCGGTAGAAACCGAGTGTAGTTCTTTTGTGTACCATTTTATTATCTCGTGCATATAATCTACCACAGTTTCTCATAGACACCAACAGAACGAAAGGCTTCAATTGTCGGTTATTGCCTCCTCCTTTGTCGCGTTCGCTTAGTCTCGACCTAGTCATAAAACTTTGTTAATAATTCGTTTCCAATTAGCTGCCGCCGGAAATGGCGGATTACAACAACCCCCCGAAGCTAATCAGCATCTTCAAGAGAAGTTTCTGACCATTTGGTCACCATTGAAGGTAATCGGCTGGTGCAGCGATGAGACAGGGATTATGAGATTGAGAATCATTACAAGGTATCGTTGATAAAAGTTTTACGCCTGATCAAGTTACTTAATTAAGACCAGTTTGATTCCTGGCGTCGATAGTGAAAACCCGCCTCATTTGAATAAAGCCAAAAAGGCACGGACGATATTCAATACAGGATTGACAAGTGGCCTTTGACATAGATCCTCAGCCAAACGAAACCTACCAGCGACGTTCCAAGGTTCCAAATCACCAACCGAGTGCAGACATTACCTTCTAGACGAGCATCACTTTGGTCCTAGACCCAGTCTCTGTGGAAAATTCTAGAACTCACTGTTGTGCTGTGGAGTGTGGGGTTGAGTTCCTGCAACTCCAGGTTGTGGTTTGGTGCGAAACTTTATTGGTGGCGGTCGTTGGGGTCCGTGCATCTTTCCCATAAAACACATTAGTAGGTCTTTATCTCGGACAAATTTAGGGTTTGGCCGCGTGATGAAGTGCGGAGAGCTGGTCGTCCGGGCGTCGGACCGAAGATATAAGAGGTGTGCGTGTCTATGCAGAGATATAAACCAGGTAGACCTACACAGAATCCACTAAAGGAGGCTATCAGAGTGGTACATAAAGACGGGCCGACCGACATCACTCTCAGCGATAACACGCAAGAGATGTTAATTAAGAAATGAAGCTACCGGACGCTTAATGAGACGATCGACAAATTAAAAATAAACCAGTCGTCTCCCAAGTCGGGACTCCCTTTCTTTATTTCATTTACAATTAAATCAGCCGACGTTTACGGCTTGCCATTTATTTCGTCCACAAGACGGCTGGCTGGTTTATAGGGCCGTTTGCGCTCCGCGGCCAACCTGGAAATTGTTTATTTATGGGAACAAATATAATGTACACCAAATTAAACTATAGATCCCTTGCACTGTCCACCAGAAAATTTAATGAGCATCAAAAAATCTAAATAAAACCCAAATTATTATACATCAGAAAATAAGAACATTATCACTAAAATAACTATGCTGCGTATTGTTTTACCATTGCTTACATCTTAAATTCTATATGTCTATCAATTTTACTAAATGTTCACCAAATTTAGAACGCTTAAGTTACGCGTCCGTGCTGTACATAATAAATATTCGCGCTATCCATTTATATTTAGTGTTTCTCAAAAAAACTATTTGTGTGTCAAATAATTATTCTATTACTTCAAAAATGAGATATGCTCGCGCATCTCTCCTTGCCGCTCGCGCTTCCAGACAAGAGGCACGTGAAAAAAGTTTTGTACAAGGTCAGTTCAGGGCCCTGTAATTTTTTTTAAAAGCACCATTAAATATTACCACTAAAAGAAGTTTTACTTTTTACATAATGCAAGCCAATTATAGCAAAGCATTTATATTTTACGGAAATCAATATCTTTTTTTGTGCAAATCACTTCTATTTTTACTTCTATTGTCCTTACTCTAGCACATCTACATCTATAATTTTGCATACAATTATTTACCATTTGCACAACATTTTATTGCTTGTGTATTTTTGATCAACAAATAGTACTTTTAACTGCTAAATAATATAAGACACTGTCGAAAATTAAATATCTGGGTATTATATTAGAATTAAATGCGGAATAAATTTTGGTGAACATTTAGTATTTATGGTCAACAAAAGTTATTTTCGCGAACAAAATATATAAGAGGCCAGCATTAGATCAATATTTGGTTGTCGCTTTAAGATTATGTATTTTCTTCATTTTGGTGAGCATTTAGTATTTTTGGGAAATGAAAGTATTTTTTTGTATGAAAATATTGGGTAAATTTGGTAGACTGTTAAATACGACCCTTTATTTATCACGGCGCCCAAACCCAAACCGACGCAAAACTACCACTAGAAACAGCAATTCTAACAGTGATCAAAGAAGAACAAAAATAAACTAAAGCTTGCTGAGGGAAGCTGCGTGGTTGCATTAGAAACAGCAATTCTAACAGTGACCAGAAGAAGAATAAAAATATACTAAAGATTGCTGAGGGACGCTGTGTGGTTGCATTGCAGGCAATTCTCGACGGTGGGATTTTTCTTGGTATTGTCCGTCGGTACAACAGGAACTGCTGTTGCCGGGACCAACTTCTCGCATGTTAATGGCAATTAATGGCAGCAAAAAACGACAGAATGGCCATTTTTCCCCGGCAAAAACAATGAGAGATAAATACATCTAAATATCCGA
The DNA here is from genome assembly GCA_951805265.1 of Schizotus pectinicornis. Lineage (NCBI taxonomy): Eukaryota > Metazoa > Arthropoda > Insecta > Coleoptera > Pyrochroidae > Schizotus > Schizotus pectinicornis. The sequence continues at coordinate 2,761,357 of OX638207.1, forward strand.
GTTGGTAGCGGCCGAGTTAATCTCCGATTTAAATATCGTCTCCACTTGTCGTCCCGCCGTACCATAAGGGAATTCGAAAAACTCGTTTGAGGAGAGACGGCGCTCTCTTTACATTATATTCAAATGTTGGACCACCGGTATGCCGACGTCACACATCAATCACTTTTACGTCCATAAACTGCTCGAGGGTTTTTCGAAAAACCCCACTTCTGGCGTTAATCCACTACCACCGTAATCCCACTTCTGGCCTCAAAGTTTTTCTGGAAAAGTCATCTCGTGTTGTTTTTATTTGTACTACAAGTTTATGAAAGGTGAAAGTTGCTGTTACTAACTAAACGTCTCTTAATTTATACAAAACGAACAAATTCAATCAAAAATAATTGGTAAATTTCTGAACCATTGAGTGCAATCTTTGATCAGAGACACTCAAATAGATTAAAGGTTGGAGTCTTGTCCCGTAGACGTAGAGGATCAAAAGGCGGTTCATTAGTGGTGGGATATCGCGTCACCATTGAGGATGTTCTTGTGAAGTACGCTGTCGTTGAATTGCGCCCTTTGAGAGTCGGGCAAACTTTTCTTTCTAGTGACTTTTTTTAGTAACTTTTATGTTGGTACTATTGTTAAAACGCGGTTAAAGCTGCTCGAAACGTAACAGAAAAGCGGTGGCAAGAGTTCCAACATAAAAGTTACTAAAAAACCTATTTTTAAATTATTATTATTTATTTAAATTTGTGAGATATGGCTGTCGGTTGAGTGTGCAGGTTGCCCGACCGGGTAATTGCGTCAACGCGCGTAATTGGTTTTTAAGCCATTATTAAAAGTGAGTTGATATTATTTCTCAGGGTTACTCCGTTAGTTTTTCTGTTCTCCGTTCGGTTTTAGGATTTTTAACCGGTAATGCAAGGTGCACGCGGTATATTATGAGTAATGTCAGCAGCTCGACAAGCGGACGTGTAACAAGCTGATTATTCAGACGGATAATTACTGAAAAATCACTCAATGCCAAGCAAACAAGCTGCACATAGGTACAGAACCTTAATTACCCCGTTAAGCGATTAATTGGAACGTTGTAATAACTAACGTAGGTTGGTAGGCATGCTGGTAGGAAATTGAGGCAAATTGCGTAATTTCTCCTATCTAATTGCCAAGTTCGCTTTTCTAGGTAAGTCTTATTATCAAAGAAATAACTAGATCACCAACAATGTTGTTTTGACAGTTCCAAGATCAACCCTCTTGGTGTTGGTGACGGTTGTTTGGATGTGACGCGGAGTCGGGATGCGTCTCGTCTACTTCGTAATGTTGTAATTACAAGAACAATACCACCGTCACGTCGGTGGGAAAGTAGCAAGGTTGCTGGTTTATGGTATGGTCGATGGGTTATTATTTATGTGCGAGATGGAGGGATATGTGCACAGTCATAGCCGGTAATCGAACGCGGCGGCGTCTTTATCGAAGAAGGGGCGCCGCTCACCTACCACTGCTGTTTCATTGCCCTCTAATTAAAAGGTAAACAAAAATTATACACCCAACTTATCATAAGGTTGTTTCTCGTCGATGCGATTATGATTACATCTGGGAACCAGACCGACCACTGCCAGTGGATCCAAAACGCGCACCTCCTTCTGCAGATCTGAACGACGTCTTTAAACGGATTAATGAGGGAATTTTCTTTATATACCTCCAGCAGGGTCTTTAGATTTAATAAATGTTTCAACAATTTTAAAAGTCTACAGAATGGATACGACATGCTAAGATTACTAGTTTTCAAAATTTTAATAAAAACAAAAAATTGATGCCACCCCATCCCAACGTCGTCAAAAGATAAGGACCTGACGTTCAAGTAATTTTGTACACTTTTATAAAAATGACAGTGGTTTAGTACTCAAGTTATCAAGTTGTAAAAGTTATAAGAGAAAGAAACGACTCACCGAATATTAGGAAGACTTATAGACAATAGACAAATAAAATTTGTTTATGCTACAATCTGTAGGATGCTAGCCTCACCATATCTGGACCGTTCTTGTAGTTGGAACTTGTTGAAAAAAGTTTGAAATTTTAGGTTTGGAATTCTCTAAACATTTTCTAATAAAAATTTAAAAATAACGCTGCAAAACTAACTTTAAATAATTAAAAAGTTACTTAGACACCAAAGTGTCTAATTAATAAAAAAAATCTCACCTTTAGTGGTTATTTTTATTGCCCTACTCTTTACACTCATGACACAATATGTAGCAAAGAAAAGACTTTTAAACTAAAATGGACATTAGTCTAGTGCTCTAATTGACTAATACTTTGACGCAGCAAATCGTGCACCTTTTTTTTAATTTAAGCTTAGTTAAGCCGGGTGGGAACCCTGTAGAGTGATTCTTTATTGGCAACCACTTTGAAGGATTGTCAGAGATCTCCGGATAATTACAGCTTCCAGAACAGACAAACCATTGATCTACTTTGTAATTTACTGTAATTAAATTATCATCACATAAAATGTTATAAAAACATTAATTGTGGATACAAAGTATTGTAAAGAAATCTAGTATGTAGATGTTAACCTTTTGAGCGTCAATTTCAATAAGTTGACTTATGAAGCAAATCTGAATAACTGGTTCGCCCGGCAATGTTTCGAGGTATGCAACCCATAATACATCAAAAATCTTTTTCCTCATTTTTGGTGGAGGAGCCGCGAGTAAAGGGCAACTACTGCTGATTTAGGCCGTAATTTGATAATCTCAACCCTTAATCGGGTTAGTTGATTAAATTAGTCTTGATTCGTGGTATCAAATTTTTAGGACGTCACGAATCCAATGATTGAAACACAAAGTTCCCAGACGTTTCCGGAAAATTCCAGGGCTCAATTAACTGATGTTATAGCACCAAGAATTTTTTCCCTCGCGTCATGTTTGTTATGGTTTTTTTAGTGTTTTGCTACGGAATGTTTTGACGCTTATCTGTTCGCTTTTTTGTCCTGCATCCATTACGGGCGGACCTTGAAATTGATTTAAATTCGCCAATAACACTGGAATTTCCAGGAATACAACGCAAAAATTACGCAAATTTTTGCAACCCGGACAATTGTTTTTGCCACTTTTTTGTCAAATAATTAATTACTCAAAATTTTAACTGAAATTGTTATTTGTAGTCTCAACTCAAGCATTTAGTTTAAATTTTCGGCTTTAGGTGCCACTTTTTCTGTCACACTAATTTAATCAATTGGAACTAACTGGAATTAGCGATCTAGTTTAGAAAATTTTATCTCACGACTCACGTTTGAGATGTTGGGCTAAAGATGAGTCACCAAAAGACACTAACATTTTTCGAAACACTGCCACAGTCATGAAAACGGCTTCAATGTTACAAGATTTGTCAACAGTATCGCACGTGTTCGCCAAAGCCAAAAATTTTTTGGTTAATTTATATTGATAAACTTTTTAGAGAAACTTACAAAAAACTTTGACTTAACAAAGAACAGCAGAACAAATTTACAGCCCCGGCGTTGTCAAATTTCTATCAAATCTATTGAGGGTTTAACTTCTGATTTCTTGAAGTACTATTAGTCTATGCAGAGTATTTTGAAGTTCCAAGAACACGTTGTGAAACATTCGCGCGTCATTAATTGCCAAAGAAAATTTCGGTGTACGGCCGACAGCAAAAATAATGTTTATCTCACACTTTTAAAATTTGAATTTCTTCTGCAGATGGTGCACTAGGTCAAAGGAACCCAATGCTGTTCCATTGTTTCAAATGCTTTACATAGATAATAGATATCTATTTGTTGGTTTTATGTGGAATATAAACGAGTTTAAAGTGTCAGAGGTGGACATTAACGTTGTTATCGGTTGTACAACAGTATCTACACTAAAGTTAATAAATTTTGCAAGAATACAGCGATATTGTGAGAAAAGTAAATAAACAAGACTGATCAAATAAAAATACAGATAACCATTCACAAAATGTATTTGTTTTAGTTGCCGATAAATTTTAGCTATCCACATACACATAATACAATAAATTAATTTTAACAAGACAATGGTTATAAAAGTATAAAAACACACAAGATTCTTCTTCCTAAACATTAGTTAAAAATGTTAATTAACAATCTAAAAAACTTAGCAACCACCCACTTAGCAATTGCGTCGAAACTACCTCTGCATAAAACTCAAACATATAATTAATTAACTAAGACTAAAATTGACTAATTACTCTGGTTTTGGTAATTATTTACCAATTTTTTCGAGACAATCGTTGATGCAGACCAACCATTCCTCCATTTCGCTGTTACTGTCGGCCTTGAAGTAATATCTGCTAACATTGCTATTTAATCTTTTGATATCTATAAACCAAGATTCTGAACGCGGGCAAATTTCGGCTGGAGCCTCCTCCACTCTTGAACCGACGCATTTTTCCATGCTGAAAAGCAGAAGAGCCACTTCGTCACTTGGAGATCCAAAAATTTGCATGTCAAAATTTTTCAGGCTACACCAACGGCGATTCCAGACAACAATATCGTGAGATTTTGTACCGACAGTCAGGAACCCTTGATTTGATCGATGTTGGTATCGTTGGTAGTCGAAAGAGAAGGCGACGTCTTTCAAGATGGACTCTGGGTGCAGTTGCAACTTGCACGCGTTCTGTTGAGAGGTTGTTAAGTTCATTGTTGTACTCCCTTGGGGCTTGAACGCCGATTTAAGGCAGATTTGTTCTTCGGTTTCGCCAGTGTTGACGTCTTTGAACCGCAGCTTCCTAGTTCCTCGTGTGTCTCTCTGCTGTGGTGCCCTCTGAAACTAGCCACTTATTAGCAAAAGCTACGTAAGTTGAGAGTTAATGAAATAGTTAAAAATAAAATAAAATAGTTAAAAAAAAATTAAAATTAAATTTTTCAATTACCTGTCGAAGACTCCAACAAAATGGCGAAGGGCAAGTTGGGTTTTTCCAAAACATGGTCGAGTAAATTTCGAATTTTATCTGGAACCCCTTTTTAACGTGAAAATGGAAAGTGTCGTCAAAGACGAATCGCTCCTTATCGCCTTTAACCACTTCAGACGCTGCTACTTCCGTGCCATCGATCACTAGCAAAACAAAGAACGGAACTTTGTCGGATTGCGAATCCGGTTGTTGAATTTGGAATTTAAAATTTCCCAAAGTTACAGTTCCGATTTTGTTGCCCGTTCCTTGATTGCCCTCACCTTCTTCTCTGTAGGCACTTTGACTTTCTGCCGTCAACAACTGTAAACGACGACCTAATGCAAAAATAACGACTTTAGCGCCCAATTACCCGATTTGTTTAACTCACCTGATTCCAGTAACACTTTTTCGGGCAATAAACTCACCCTCCACTGTTTGGAGGAGCGTTCCAAGAACTTGACAACTTTTGAAGCTTGAACAATTTTGAGGCACTCAACATCGTGTTGCTGCTTCAGTGTTTCGAAAACCATCTTGAACCGCTTCTTGCAAACCTACAATCAGCAATTAACTCGTCTTCTTATAATTTTGACTATACACTCACGTTATCTTGTTTGCTATTGGTGTTTGTTTCCATTTTGATCACTGACCGCTGCAGGGTCACCACCAGTTCTTCACGAGTTTCAAAGATCGGCCGACGGTTGTAATATGGAAGACTATCGAAAATGTTGACGACAAATCGATCGTGCACTTTTTGACCCTTCTCAACTTTGCATCCGTTGCAAATTTCTTCAGTGATCGTTGGTTCGAAAGACATATACAACTGGTCGTTGAGTTGACGCACTAAAGTTTGAAAATTGCCGATGGTTGGTGGGATTTTCGAAAACTTTTTGGGCATCTTGCAAAAAAACAAACACTTGGTAGCGGGCTGTTGACTGGAGGGTAACTGGAGAGGAATGGAGAATGCGATTCCTTCATTGCAAAAGTCTCGGACGGGCAGCAAAAGGATTAGGGAAAATACCCAAAGAAATTTGGGAAAGTTTGTTGCGTATCTTAGCAAGTTGGAGTTGAGTGACAGGTAATAAACGACTCTCGTGGTTCTAGTTCGAGGAGACTAAGCCTTTTGTTCAGGTGAATTTTGCTATTACCATATAATTAAATTAATCTTAATGAACCGTATGGAGAAGATAAAACAGTTTAAATCAGGGGAAAAACTGATAACTAATACCAAAAAATTAAGAAATGGTGGATGCTAAAAAATGGGAGAGTTATGAAAATTCAATCTGTAGCGCAAAAATTACTTTATAATGATCGTAAAAAATAAATAGATAAAATTGACAACAAGCATTGCAATTGTAAAACTTCAAAGACTAACAAACATTTAAAACATTAAAAAATTTCTAATTTGCTTCATTCCTATGAGCATTTCTTACTTCTTCAATGGTTCTTAACCAAGCTTTCAGCAGTACAACAGAGTTACATTTAAAATCGTGGTTTTCGTCAATAAATTCATATCCTTCGCTATCTTTCGAATTCAACCTATTACTGCACCTAACAGTCAATGACATGATCCCGTTCACAATCTTCGCATCTACGCAACGCCCCAGGTCGATCTTTTTGTACGGATCGTAAGTAAATCGAGTTTTGTAAACGGCCAAAAAGGCATTATCCTCAATTTGGCACCAACAAATCATCCATTTTTCCTCAGCTTCATCAAGATACTTTACGTACATGCAACTATACAGCAGTCTGGTGACTGGAGGTCCTGCTGAGGTTCGGCCAAGATTACGCAAACATTCTTGACTTCTATTGCTGAGAAGCCGACGGTCACTTGAGTATTTTTTGAGGATGTTGGAGTAATAATGCGTTTTTTTGGTGCCTGAATCGTGACAGTACGAAGAAGAGGTAAAAAAGTTTTGGATAACAATCAGTTAGTTACCTTCGTCGTCTCTGGGCATTGCTGGAGTTTCGAATCAACGGTACTTGTTTAAAACATTGAGAACAACACGTAAAGACGGGACACCACAACATAAATGGCCGATTTGGGGTTGTAAAAAATTGCGATAAGAACCCACTTGGCTTAATCTACAGGTTATCAGAACAAGAATCAGGTTAGAGTTTTTAAAGCTTTATTGATGAAACTGTCTTTAACATAAAGAGTCGAAGACTCGGCCAGTAATTCTTAAAGAAGTCCGGCCAAGAAACCGCCGCCATGGACATAGAGATCAAAATTTTTTCTTCAGTTCTTATTTTCGCTCATAAATCTTGCACATTTTCTGTCTTCACGTCCCTTGATTTCAAAATAGAGCTCAATCAATTCGTTGCATTTTAAGTAAAACTTCAACATTTTGGGTTCTCTATAACAAACTATGGAGGCAAAATCTATAAAGAGGGCGGATGAATAGTCGCAGCAGCGAGTAAGTACTGTCTTCGATTAGTGACGGCATAGATTCGGGGAGACCAAATCATGTTGAAAGGAGGATGAGTTTTGAAATAAGGCAAGCATTGCTCTAGGTAGGTATTACCTGTCAGATGGAGGGTGAGTCAAAATCATACGGTTCTGAGCTAACCAAAATTGAGTTTCTTGGCTTGCTCCATTGAGGTTGTAAAAGAAACGATAAATGGAGTAAGTAATTGATTTATTTTGAATAACAACAACCTTTTAATTATTTAATAATACGTAACTATAAATTTTCTAAGCTTAATTGTGACCTTCAACTATGGGCATAAAAGTCTGATCAACTATAATATTGTATTGCCAAGAACATCACTGGAATGAATAGCAGGAACTTTAAGACTTGATGCGCAACTTCCAACCTGCATCAGTAAAACGAAAATTAGAATCTTGATTAATTAATTAATTAATTTTACCTTTTATATCGAATTCTAGCCATTTCCAGAGAATCATCTTTTTGCTTCAACATATAGAGTCGTAGCCCTGGCCAGTAAGTTTGAAAGAAGTTCGGCCAAGAAACAGCAGCAATGGACATAGGAAACAAGCTCCGATCTTCTGTCTCCAATTTCGTCCATAAAGCTTCCAAGTTTCCTGTTTTCACTTCTCTCTTCCTCAATGCAAACTTCGCGGCAGTACCAACCATTTTGTTAATGCTTAAGCAGTTTCTTAACATCTTGGATTCTTTACCACAAACTATCATTATTAAATTCAGAAAGAAAGCAGGCAACAACTGCATGAATGACCACATCAGCCAATACTGTGCCCGATTGGTGGAATAGTTGGCTCGAGGGGCCCAAACCAAGTTGGATGGGGGATGAGATGGGAAATAAGGGACGCAATAATTTTCGAGATAGGTTTTGTACGTTATACGATTCTCGACTGAAGACGTGCAGTTATAGACTGGAATTCTGAAAAGAGGTATTTTTGGATCTTTATCTGTTGGGTGATTTTACGTACGGGTCATGGGTGAGTTTGTTGGATATGTCCCAGGCGGTTGCTATTAAAGCGGCAATGCAGGTATCGGCTGGGACTATGTCTGCGGGAATGTTTTCGTCCATAAGCATGATTCTATTGATACCTAAACTCACAGTGACGGTAAGTTGAGTTAAAGCGCTCCAAGAAGAGATCCAGCCAGAAATCGGTTCTTTGTATGTGGACACCACTGAAAAAATTTGTAACGTTATAGAGATAGAAGATGGTTAATGGTAAAAAATTTTTAACGGAGGTGGCAAAAAATTTAATTACCAATTCCTGGTCTGAAAATTCCAACTGGTAAATTAGCCAATTCATTCTTGATGAGAGTCTCTGACATTGTCTTGGTGAAGACGTAAGTGTTTATATACGGGTCAATAATTCTAAAAAAGCAAATAAATTATTTTCTGAAAGTCAAATTTTTTGAACCTTGTTACTCCGGGGTCAGTTCCTCTACTTCCTCTTCAGAGAGTTTTTCAAGTTTTTCGCCCAAAGCATCATAATCAACTGGATGGTCGTAAATTTCTTCTTCGACAGTGTCTCGATGAAAGTTGCCAAAAATGGTAGAGACATAGACAAAAGCCTAAATTATTGAAGATTAAAAAGAGCAATTTAAAATATTGATCGTTTCTTACTTTTAGCTTTTTGCTTTCTTTACATAGTTGCGTTAAGACTCTGGTGGATTCAAAATTTGCCAAGTAGGCCTTTTTAAGATTTTCATCGAAACGAACATTGGCGGCGACATGAAAAATTACGTTAACGTTTGCCACTAATTCGGCTCGATCTTCCGAGGACAACCCTATGCCTTGCTGGGTAAAATCGCCGCTAATTGGGACAATTTTTTTAAGAAAATCTGGACGTTCTTCTCTTAACTTGTCAAAGAACTTTAGAAAATGTTATCAATTTAAGTAAAACAGCTAATGAAAACTTACTTGGTTATTGAAAATTGTATTCAATCTCTCGCTGGTACTCTGCCCTCTCTTGGTTCTGATTAAGAAGTAAATGGCGGTGACGTCGGTGCTTCTGAGAAGTTTCTCTACCAACACTCTACCCAGGAAACCGGTGCCTCCAGTGATGAAAACTTTTTGGCCATAGTAAAAGTTTTGAATCTTCGACATGTTAACTAACACACGTTAAGAATTAGTTGAAATTACTATTTACTAAGTTTATTAGTTTAAAACTTATGGCGCAATTTCTGTTTTTAGCTTGTCAAAAATAGAAATAGCCTTCTAATTTCAGGCCAAGTGCGCGGCAGAGAAGCGAGGGGGACGCGCATCGAAAGGCGTTTGTTTCGTTTGAAATTCCGTTGGTATTCATATTTTTGCCAAGTTTTTTTTGCCCAAACTGGCTAAAAACCTGATTATCTAAAATTGATAACCAACTTTTGTTTTGCCAAACTTTGAGGAACAGGAGTAATGTACAAGTTTTTTCTGTAAAGTTGGAATCTATAAGAGGTCACTAGTAAACATTTCTGAAAAGAAGTATTTACCTTCCAATTCTTCAGCCCACAAACTTAGGTTTTAGTTTTTCTTTCAGCGTTTTCGTAAAGTGTAAAGGCCGCCAGGAGGCCAGACTCTAATTAAGTTAGCACCAAGACATATACACAGCAACTATGATTGCAACTGCATTACTGTAATAGAGAATCAGTAAACTTATTGCAACCTCAGTGAATTAATTGGCATTGATAATCGTACCTGCGCTCTATTTTTTAATTATATAATAACACTTAATTCTTGCCATTATAATAATTTTTCTTCTTACCCGGGAATAAAGTAAAAAAATGCCGATATAACATAAAAAAACTCGTTTCCATAATAACCGTCAGCTAACTTCATTTAGGTATCTGTCAATTATAACAATTATTTCTTCTCTAATTTATTATTATTATTAACTTAAGCGGTTGATAAGAAAGTTTTGTATGCATCTCTGGAATAAACATCGTTAATCCCTCGAATGAAAATGCCCTCGGCTCCGCCTCGTGCATTACTTACATTCTCGGGATTAAAATCGGTGTTTATTTCTTTGATTCATAAATAACTATTATTGTCTCTTTTTAAATATTGCAAAATAAAAAACACTTTTTTCTAAAATTTTTACGTCAATATAAAAGTTGCAAAAAAACTAGTTCATGAAACAAAACGGATGAAAAAAATGAAAGCCAGCTTTTGCCTTCATTCTCTGTTTCTGCCTATCAAGTTAGTACGTCTTCTGTTCTCATGGTTCTTGGCTGAAGGCACAAAGTTGTAGTAACCTAAATTGTGTTTCAGCTTGTCCCATTGGGGTTGTAAAAAAAAAAGTTTTATGGGGTAATTAATTTATTTTACAATAAACTCTTAATTGACCAATAGTACATAACCATAAATTTCGCTTCTCTTTATTGTGACGTCCAACTTTATTCAGGAAACTCATACTATGGACATAAAAATTTAATCAACTATAATATTGTATTGCCGAGAACATCACTCCAATGAATAGCAAAATCTTTAAGACTTGATGCAAAACTTCCAACCTGCATCAGTAAGAAGAATTAGAACCTTGATTTCTTAATTCCAATTAATACCTTTTATATCGATTTGTAGCCATTTTCAATGAATCATCTTCTTCTTTCAACATATAGAGTCGTAGTCCTGGTCAATACGTTTGAAAGAAATTTGACCAAGAAACAGCAGCAATGGACATAGGAAACAAGTTTCTATCTTCCTCCCCTAATTTCGTCCATAGAGCTTGCACCTTTTCTGTCTTCACTTCTCTCTTTGTCATTGTAAACTTTGTGGTAGTACCAATTATCTTGTTCGTGTTTATGCAGGTCCTTAACATATTGGAATTTTTACCACAAACTATCAAAATTAAATCCATAAAGAAGGCAGGCAGCAACTACATGAACAGCCACATCAGCAAATAGTGCGCCCGATTAGTGGTATAGTTGACTCGAGGGGCCCAAACCATGTTGGATGGGGGATGCGATGAGAAATAGGGAATGCAGTAATCGAAGTATTCCTTGTAAGTTATACGGTTCTCGACTGAAGACGTGTAGTTGTAAACTGGAATTCTGAAAATAGTAATTATTCTTGGTTCTTGACTCGTTGGATGATTTTGGTTGTTACGGATCATGGGTAGCTTTATTGGATATGTCCCAGGCGGCTGCTATTAGGGCGGCGATGCAGGTGTCGACTGGCTCTAACTCTACGGGGATATTTTTGTTTATATGGATGATTCTAGTCATGCCTAAACCCACACTGATGGTGACTTGTGTTAGGGCGCTCCACGAAGAGATCCAGCCAGAAATCGGTTCTTTATACGTGGACGCCACTGGAAAAAATTGTAACGTTATGGGGATAGAAAATGGTAAATGGTGAAACATTTTAATTACCATGTCCTGGTCGGAAAATTCCAACTAGTAAGTTAGGCAATTCCTTTTTGATAAGAGTCTCTGACATTGTCTTGGTGAAGACGTAAGTGTTGAAATACGAGCCAATAATTCTGAAAAAAGTAAATAAGTTATTTTCTGAAAGTCAAAACTTCTGAAGTTTGTTACTCAGGTGTTAGTTTTTCTGCTTCTTCTTCAGAAAGGTTTGCAAGTTTTTCGCCTAATTCATCATAATCAACTGGATGGTCGTAAATTTCTTCTTCGATAATATCTCGATGGAAGTTGCCAAAAATGGTAGAGACATAGACAAAAGCCTAAATCATTGAAAGTTAAAAAACACAATTAAAATGTTGAACGTTTCTTACTTTTAAATTTTTGCATTCCTTACATAATTGCGCTAAGACTCTAGTCGATTCAAAGTTTACCATGTAGGCTAATTTAATGTTTTCATTGAAGCGAACAGTGGCGGCGACATGAAAAATCACATTTACGTTTGTTACTAATTCGGCTCGATCTTCTGAAGATAATCATCCTATGCCAGGCTGAGTAAAATCACCGCTAATTGGGACAACTTTTTGGAGAAAATCTGGACGTTCTTCTCGTAACTTGTCGAAAAACTTTAGAAAACGTTATCAATTTAAGCAAAACAGTCGTTAAAACTTACTTTGTTGTTGAAAATTGTGTGCAGTCGCTCGCTAGTACTCTTACCTCTCTTGGTTCTGATTAGAAAGTAAACGGTGCTTACGTCGGTGCTTCTGAGAAGTTTTTCCACCAACACTTTACCCAGGAAACCGGTGCCACCAGTGATGAAAACTTTTTGATTAGAGTAAAAGTTTTGAATCTTCGACATTTTAACGAACGCACTGTTACGTCGCCCAGTCTACGGTCACATTTGACGTGGTGCAAACAGCGAGCTCAGACAGTTCTCCGTGACGCCTGCGAGAAAGGTCGCTTCTACCACCTTCTACCTGACCCTGACCAGTCCCGTCTGCTTAATAAACATTTTAAGAAAAAAAGTGAAATTTTGTCAGTTTAATTACGTAACAATACGTTAAAGCGCGATTTATAGATTCCCGTTCGCTCGTCCGCCCACATTACTTAAAAAAAAATTCAAGTATGGAAAATGTACGTTAGTTGTTTATAGATTCCCGCAACCCGCTTCCGTTCCCACAAGTCCGGCCGGTAGAAGTAAACAAATTTTATCTTCTAACGGGCTTACGGGCGGGCGGGCGTACGGTAATCTATAAATCGCGCTTAAGAAATAGTTGAAATTACTATTTACCAAGTTTAATAGCGGAAAACTTATGGCGTAATTCTTTTTGCACCAATTTAGGTTTTAGTTCTTTGCTTCAGCGTTTTCGTTAAGCGTAAAGACTGCCAGAACACCAAACTCTAATTAAGGTAGCACCAAGACAAATACATAGCAACAATAATTACAACTGCATTACTGTAATGAGGAATCAGTAAACTTGTTCGAACTTTAACGTTAACAATTAATTGGCGTTGATAATTGTTTGTGCGTTTTATTTTTTAATAAGGCTTAATTGTTGCTGTTATAATTGTTGTTGTGACCTCTTTTTAAATATTGCAAAATAAGAAACAATTTTTTCCATAAAATGTTCACGTTAGAGTTGCAAAGAAACTTGTCCATGAAACCAGAGGCATGATGAAAGCAAGAAAAGCCGGCTTCTGCCTTCATCCTTTGCTTCTTTCTGCCCATCAAGTATTACGTCTTCTGTTTTCATATTAGTTATATTCCTTAACTTCTTTACAAAATATGTGGTAATAACCATAAATTGACACACATTTTAATGTCAGATGGAGGGTGAGATTTAATTTTTTTAAATAAATGGTTCTTGGCTGAAGCCACAAAGAAACCAAAATTGTGTTTCATTTTTGTCCATTGGGGTTCTAAAAGAAGCCATTAATGGGGTAATTAATTTATTTTGCAGCCAACCAATCAGAATAACAATAAACTCTTAATTTACCAAAAGTACATAATCATAAATTTTGCTTTCCTTAATTGTGATCTCCAACTTCGTTTAGGAAACTCTTGCTATGGAGATAAAAATTTGCTCAACTATAAATATAGTATTACCAAGACCATCAGTGCAATCAATAGCAGCAACTTCAGAAGTTGATGCGCAACTTCCAACCTACATCAGTAAGACGAATTAGAATCCTGATTTCTTTATTTAATTAATTGATTTTACCTTTTATATCGAATTCTAGCCATTTCCAGAGAATCATCTTTTTGTTTCAACATATAAAGTCGTAACCCCGGCCAATACGTTTCAAAGAAATTCGGCCAAGAAACATCAGCAATGGACATAGGAAACAAGATTCTATCTTCTTCCTCCAGCTTTGTCCATAATGCTTGCACGGTTCCTGTTTTCACTTCTCTCTTCATTGTAAACTTCGTGGTAGTACCAATCACTTCGTTAATTTTTATGCAGACTCTTAACATCTTGGATTCTCTACCAAACACTTTAAATATTAAATTCACAAAGAAGGAAGGCAACCACTGCATGAGTAGCCACATCATTAAATAGTGTGCCCGATTAGTGGCATAGTTTATTCGAGGGGTCCAAATCATGTTGAATGGGGGATGAGACGAGAAATAAGGAATGCAGTTATCGAAGTACTCCTTGTAAGTTATACGGTTCTCGACTGAAGACGTGAAGTTGTAAACTGGAATTCTGAAAATTATTATTATTTTCAATTCTTGAATTGTTGGATGATTTTGTATAGTTACGGGTCATGGGTGACTTTATTGGATATGTCCCAGGCGGCTGCTATTAGGGCAGCAATGCAAGTGTCAACTGGCGCTAACTCTACGGGAAGGTTTTTGTTTATATGGACGATTCGAGTCATGCCTAAACCCACAGTGATGGTGACTTGGGTTAGGGCGCTCCACGAAGAAATCCAGCCGGGAATCGGTTCTTCATACGTGGACACCACTGGAAAAATTAGTTTTTTATATTGATAGAAGATAGTAAACGTTAAAAAAAATTTAGCAAAGGTGACAAAAATTTGGTTACCAATTCCTGGTCTGAAAATTCCAACTGGTAGATTAGCCAACTCCTTCTTGATAAGGGACTCTGACATTGTCTTGGTGAAGACGTAAGTGTTTATATAGGAGCCAATAATTCTAAAAAAAGCAAATAAATTATTTTCTAAAAGTCAAACTCTTTGAAGTTTGTTACTCAGGAGTTAATTCTTCTACTTCCTCTTCAGAGAGTTCTTTAAGTTCTTTGCCTAATTCATCATAGTTAACTGGATGGTCGTAAATTTCTTCTTCGATAGTGTCTCGATGGAAGTTGCCAAAAATGGTAGAAACATAGACAAAAGCCTAAATTATTGAAGATTAAAAAGCGCAATTTAAAATATTGATTATTTCTTACTTTTAGATTTTTGCTCTCTTTACATAATTGCGTTAAGACTCTGGTGGATTCAAAATTCGTCAAGTAGGCATTTTTAAGATTTTCGTCGAAACGAACATTGGCGGCGGCGTGAAAAATTACATTGACGTTTGCTACTAATTCAGCTCGATCTTCCCAGGATAACCCTATGCCAGGCTGAGTAAAATCACCGATAATTGGGACAATTTTTTGAAAAAAATTTGGACGTTCCTCTCTTAACTTGTCGAAGAACTTAGAAAATTGTTAACAATTGAAGTAAAACAGTTGAGAAAAACTTACTTTGTTGCTGAATGTTAAATGCAATCGCTCGCAGGCACTCTTTCCTTTCTTGGTTCTGATTAAGAAGTAAATGGTTGTTACGTCGGTACTTCTGAGAAGTTTTTCCACCAACACTTTTCCCAGGAAACCGGTGCCACCAGTGATGAAGACTTTCTGGCCAGCGTAAAAATTTTGGATCTTGGACATTTTGACTATAAACACTTAAAAGTAGCTGACAAAAATTCACTCTTTACTATCACCAGACATTTACTACAAGTTTTTTGCAAACAGTTTTTGTTTCATTGTTTTTGTTCGGCCTTATCATCTAGCACCATGGAAGAAGTAGGTTTTAGCTATTATGGAAATGGCAAATTATTCAATCTTTTGCCAATTAAAAATCTTTTGTTAACTAATTATTTATAAAAAAATACTATGTATTTAGAGATAATACAGTAGTTTTATTAGGTTATTTGGTTTCTATAGAACTTATCTAATGTGTGCGTACTTTCATTATGCGTACATCAAGTCGAAAGGTTTAACTAATTTTTTTTTTGTCATGCCGAATAGAACGAAAAAATTTCTTAGTTATCGTCCAATGTCGCACATGGTGATGTATTTTTTTAATATAAATTAATAATCTGTGTTAAAACAATATTTGAAGTTTACCAAAACGAATCAAATTTTTTGAAATAATCAGAAATCCCACGGTAATTTGTTGGTAGGAAAAAGTTTTGTGGAAAAGAAAAAATTTTAATTTTGAAACCGCAGGAGATTAAACTGTTTTGTTTCAATCGTTTCCTGTTGTGTCTGTTTTCAAACATCGTTCTTATTGCTGTTCAATTACGTAATTGTCGGTGCTTCTTTTTTCGCTCTTTGTTGATTAATTAGTTTCTCCAAAACGGGACTGGTTTCATTTCTCGAACCGTGGAATCCATCAGGGCATAATCTGGAATCGATCAGTGCAGCCTAACAAGACTTTTGACGATCCCTGTCAACAAAAACCAATCAATTAAAAGCGACCATTTTGGTCGAACGAGAGCACAGATTGATATTATAATGTTAACGAGAACCACCGCGTTTTATCATATAGTTCAAGATCAATAATGCATGAGAGTCGATTAATTATTTATGATCGATCGTTCATTATCTGGGCTTATTTCATTATGGTAATAAAATGAGCAAAAGCCCGTCCTCCTGATGGATCAGGTGCCCGCTGTCTGGCCATTCTCGTCTCCAACCACCATCACCATCACCGACAAACATTCTTTCGCCACAATTCAACGAGCTTCAAGTAAAGACGACAACCACCACAAGTTGTTGCTCCTTCAAAAAACTTCTTTGGGCATAGATCGGATCATCGAGATTACTAATGGGACTTTATGGCTAAGATTTTTTTGTATAATTATTAACTGTTACCTCACCATTGGAGGGAAGCTGCCGACTCCTTCGCCATATCAATGGCCATAATGACTAAATATCTCGATGGCTCTTTACGGTTGCGGGACAAAAAACGGGCTCCGCCGAAATGCTCCATACATCACGGTCGAGTTGACGCGTATCACGGTGGCTGCAGCTTCTTCTTCTTCGGCTGCTGCTGGAACAATGGACGGAACGTGCGTTGTCCTTGAGGAATCGCCGGGAATTTTGCGACAAATCCATAAAGATGCGACCGTCGTATTTATTTGTTTCGTCTGCGACGCAGACAGGCCGCTTTTTGAAACCGTGAAAAAGTGGCCCGATTTTCCGACCATTATCATGTGCCATCCTGTTTCAAGCAAGACCCGTACCCATTCGACACTATGAAATATTTATGTTATGTGGTCGGATCTTATCTAGCTGCAAAAACTAACGGAGACACGGCACGTTTAAGATTCTACGCGAGTTTCGCGCAGGGCAGATTTCTTTATCATCAATATTGATGTCCCAAAGCGGCGCTGCAGGGCCAATAAGCGCACCATCGCCATCCGCTTTGCGCCCCAACGGCAGCTCTCGACGCCGGAGACAAGTCGTGGACCAATTTTTGGAACGCTCTATAGTCCAGGAGGCAGTGAATTTTTTTGGACTTTATTTTCCCAGTTGCTGTATATCAATTAGTTTGTTCTACTAGTGATACTAATTAACAATTTTTGAGTCTGGCAAAAATTTTCCGATGCATGGGTTCCATAAAAAAAAAATTAATAAGTCGACTTATTTTTCCCGTTATAAATCTTTTACATTTACTAAATTAGATCATAAAACTTACGAAAAAAGCAATCTGGCTTATCTCAAGTTGAGGAAGTCTGGCTGAAAATTTGCTGATCGGGTAATTTGACCGATTTTTTGGATTCTTAACCCTTATTTTTGCATGCTTGAAACTCAGTATATAAATTGATACCATCGTAAACT
Organism: Schizotus pectinicornis; assembly: GCA_951805265.1. Lineage (NCBI taxonomy): Eukaryota > Metazoa > Arthropoda > Insecta > Coleoptera > Pyrochroidae > Schizotus > Schizotus pectinicornis. The sequence goes on from OX638207.1 coordinate 2,779,112, forward strand.
ATAATTAAAAATAAGTCTGGCTGATTTACGAAATTGGCAAATGAGTCTGGCGGCATTTTCAAAATTGCAAAAATAAAAAATTATCGCTCTTATCTTCCCAGTTCTGAAAATTTTTTACATGATAGTTTATACTATAATTCCATTGAAAAACCAAGTCTGGCTGTTATTTACAAACACGAAAGCCTCCTCAGACTTTCCCGATGTTTTAAATTACACGCTCGATTATGTATTCGGAACGAGAATGCGACGCAGGACAATTATTTGTTTTATTTTACCACTGTGTCATATTGTTTATTATATTAATTTTTTTTTTAAGTTTTGCAGTGTTAGGGGTATATTAGTAGAAAAAAACATGTAGGTACAACACCAGTCTGGCAAGGCTTTGGGGGTCTCCCATAATAGCCATATTGTATTTTAAGCTATTCTTATAATGCAAAATATTATTTGACAAATTTTCAGAACTGCCAAAATAAGGGAAATTATATTAATAAATAATTTTCAGTTTTTTATCTGCCAGACACATTTGCCATGCTTACAGATCAGACAGACTATTTTTTTTACTTAACTTTAGTATACCCCTTGCTACTAAAACCATTTACATCAGTGAAAAAAAAAGTGAAGCGCATTTGTACTTTCTGAGACATTTTCCGCCTCAACCCATCGAAACCCCCCCCCCCCCCATGGGTATAGAAAATATTGCTTAGAATTACTAACTGAACAATTCTATCGATGTTTGCTGACTGGAAAAATAAGTACCAAAAAAATTCACTGCCTCCTGGACTATAACTACAGCTCCCAAAGTCGGACGCAAATCGTGGGCGGATAAACGCAAGAAAGACTAAAGAAGCGTTTTTCCTTTCCTTATTTCTTGAGTTTCTAGTTATTTTTTTTTTGAGATTTGTCAGTGCTTAGTTTCTTTTGATTTTTTTGTTCCAGGAGACAAGCCGCACGCCTGCGACCTCTGCAACAAGAAATTCGCGCTGGCCTGCAACCTGCGAGCTCACATGAAGACCCATGAAGGTGGGTTCAGCGATATAAAACCATTACCGGGCAACTGCGATCAATATGCATGAGTTGTCGGCCTTAAATAATATCGGAACGGATTATAAAATTCTAACTTAACACGTAACACCACAATTTGCATTAATAACTTTTGCAAAATTAATGAACTGGAGCGTAATTAAGACGTGACCAATCCGCAACTATTCCAATAATTTTCACTCGAGATGGGTGTGCTGGGGATTTACAATAATGAGTGAATATTCATAATTCCATAAATTACCCGCCTATAACGATCTTTTGAGCGGGTAGGCTGAAACGACCCATTTATTATGGTAGGTACAGATAATATTCCTACAGACACCATTAAACTGAGTAGCGCGAAGGTTGCCACAATTCAATGGCGGCCATTGCAAAAAATTTCGTGATCGCCGTATTAGAATTTCATAGTTTTGGCACCGAAAATTTTTAACACTTAGTCACTGCTCTCAAGCGGATGATGTCACCACTTTAAAGTTTATAACTTTACCTTTATTTCTGGCCTTTTTGGGCCGCCCGCATTGGTGTCATTTGAAGTCATGACTGGCTTCCAGCCAACTCGTGCTGTATTATTCCCTATTGCGTCTAATTGCCCTCTTTTTCCGTTTTCTGGTAAATTTCGGTTCCCACGCCCCGGGGGCGGCCGGCGATTCGTGATCGAGATTCGGTCCATGCGACCGCCGCCATCATCGCGCGTAATCGCCGTCAATTTCGCTTATTATAATTTCAAATGCCCCCCTGCTAATGCATTATAAATTGGTGGCGGACCCCGGGCCCGAATTATTATAGAGCGACTAGACCGAACGAAATTGCGTCTAGTACTGTCGGGCCCGTAATTGCCGGGACACGGTCCTGATTATAGTTCTTTCGGTGTCATTTAATTTACCGGTGCTTGGTGCCGAGGTGGTATCGGTGTTTTGATCCTTTGCGGTCGCATCGGAAATTCGAGAGTTATGGGAAAAGGCTGCTGCGCGGATCGAGGGAAAGATATCGGCTACCTGCCTGCGCTGATGATGGTGATTCTCGGGGTTCAACTCTTATTAGGCAATTTCGGGGACGGGGCATTATGTAAAAATTCAAATAAGCGGCGCCGATGAAGACCCTTCAATACAAATTACATCACAGAATTTATTAACCGTTCCGTAATTTCTATTCAAAAAAATAACGCAGTAACAACAACCTTTCCTCCCAATTTTAGGCAACAATAATTAAGGAATTTTTTTGCCACTTGCTATTTAAATGAACAAACGAGATCTTGTTCGCTGGAATAAAATTAAAAACAAATGCTAAGCAAGTTAAAAACGACCAAAAAAACTTGGTACGATAAGTTACATAAGTTGTAATTTTTTCAGGGGACCCGCAGGAGGAGTGCACGAGGTGCGGCAAAATGTACATTTGCGGGGGACCCCCGGATCTGTGCCTGAAGTGCAAGGGTCCCACGAACGCCGTTCGGGCCGACTCGGCTGAAGATTCCAGCGACAACCACACCGAAGACAGCAACACTCCCGAGTGACCAGACCACGTGATTCTTTCTAAAGTGATAATAAAGGAACCTGAGCGTCTACAACAATCAACAATAATAACTGAAGAGGTTTAACGTAGTTTCCGAGCCATGTGTGTATCGAATTGTAAATATTACGTCTATTTGTTGTTAGTTAGTCTTAAACAATAGGTACTCTGATTATCTTCCAATGTTGTTGCGGCCGTACCATTGAATAAGATAAGTCGTATTTATCAACAATTATTTATTTAATTATCTAAGACAATTAAGTTAGGCGTGAGTCATTTATTAGGAAAATCCGCCATGTAGGGTAGTAACTTGTGTGTATTTTTTTTGTAACAATTATTCATCCATGGCAAAATGTCGCTTCAAATTTCCAACTCACGCACGTCAATTAACGATTTAACATAAATTACGAGGCGCGCTACAAAATGGCGTTTGTCTCGGTGGTTCCGGCGCATAATGTAATTTTTTCTCTTCGAACATCAATTAGTTGACACGATATTCTAGCCAGATAATAATTATAATATAACGGCGATGTACACGGCCTAATCTGACGAGCGTGACAGCAACGAGTTGACATATCGGATCGACATCGGCCTCCAATTAAACCCGCGAACATGTAAACGAGCGCGGTTTCATATGGGATTACCAGGGCGACGAAGAAAGGGGCCTCTAGTCGAGCACTGCGGCCAGCAGAGCGGTCCAGCCCACCTACCAAACGGCTATAGCTACTATCATCAAGTTGGTACTGTTGGTAGCGACCTCTACAATTGATAGTTGATAATCACAAATTAGCCTCCACAACCAAAATTTTCTACCCTTCAGAAACCCATGGACAATAAAATTGTTTTGATTGCAGCTTTCAAGCTAGCTCGAGGCCCAAAGGTTCGAATTCGCGACGTTAGATGGCGGTAGTGGCTTGTTTAGCCCAAAGCAGAGGGATCATAACCTCTCAATGGGTGTTTTGCGGGTTGTGGCGGTCCGTTCGCTGGCGACGGTGGTCCGTGCTACGACAATTTCGATATTGGGACGGCAAGGAGTGTTTCCCTATAATCTGATGGCTTTGCCGGTCTGCTGAAGTAAACTAACTCGCTGTGACATATCCGACTTGACAGCCGACAATGTCTCGGTACTATGATCGATCAGTCCAACCGGCCATTAAAGTGGTCGTTCGTTATTTGCCATCGATTTGCGGCAAACACCTATCGTGTCAAATCTCCATCCTAACCGATTTGACACCGGTTCAGCCGGCGATTAAACCAATTAAATTACCAACAGCAACGGTAACATGCAGACAAAACTTAATCTCCTCATAGTTAATGCTGGTATCTCGGAACCAAAGTGTTTTTTACGTTTTGTAGAGTGTTGTAAGAAGAAATCTATTTTTGTAAAGTTTCCAAAAAGTGTCAAGGTACACTTTCATTGTCAATACTTTTGTCTTTATGATTCACTGCTAGATTATGCTCATTTACTTTTAGCCCGGTAGAACTACGGCGTAGGTTTACTTGTAAATACTCAAACATGTTTATCTTAACTGTAATCTGTATCTAGTCAATTGTGTTAGTATTTTGTTTAATATGCTGCTTCAGTTTTTCCCATTAAACGATATTGCTTTGTTACGTGTTTCTATCTTCTGACCATTACCTACATACGTTATGGTACTAGATAGTTGTAGCATTGTTTATACATCTTAAGATGTATAAACAATGGTTGTGGTTTTGGCAGAGCTTGCTGGGTTGAAAGTGGCGGTTGAACGGCCGCGGCCTCCACCACGTGTAAGTCACAATATCCAGTTTTCGATTCGGATCTCGCCGCGTAGTCCGGTAAAAGCGCCTCCGAGTCCGAACATTAATAAGATATCACATTGACATGCGGGAGCAATGAAGACCATTAGTCGCCCATCCATAGGATTGTCAGGGTGTGGTACCTACAGCTCTGACAGTCCAAAATGGGTCCGTTCATTGTTATGTTAATCAGATGGCAGCGAAATAACTAATTATGTTCTGGTCGGGTCCGATCTTCACTATGGTAGTTCACGTTTTGTTTTACCAATGGCCCCGGCTAGATCCGTTGTAGATACCGCGGAACGGGCGGTAGCTACCTAAGTGATTTTTTCTTACTTTGATTTCGCTTGATTAATGGTCCACGTTAATGATATGTAATCGATGCTACCTGAGATAACCGCATCGTTCCCAATAGATACTGGTAATTGTTCATTGTTCATTTGCATGATAATGGTCATCTTTGTATGGGGCCACAGCGGGAACTTATGCGTTACCAACGATTAATTCCAACTCGTTTGTTCCAATTAATAGGGATTTGATACTTTTTAGCCATAGTGGCATTTCTTTATTTTACCAGCAGAAAGCCGAAGACTTCTTCAACAGGATTCACCTCCACAATAAATTTCGAAAGTGCTTCTAAAATATTGTAATTCAATGAATGGACAACCTAGCAAACCTTTAATCTACCTTTGAGTAATAAACCATCAGCAGAATAACAGTACAAGAGGCAAAAAATGATAAACCCCAGTTCACCAGCTATGCTACAAATGCTAAAGTAGCTCAAACATGCTTCTCCACCAAAAGCGGTATAGGCAACAAGAGTGCTTTGGTGTATTGAGAGTTGCATAGTACAATATTAGCTACTCAGTTTTCTTGTGAATAATTTAAAACTCTCTTCAATTAACGTTTAAGGAAGGTAGTATTATGACCTTGATAAACCTCAGTTTACCAGCTATGCTACGAATGCCAAAGTTAAAGCAGCTCAAACCTGCTCCTCCACCAAAAGCGGTAGAGAGAAAAGCTTCGGTGTATTAAAGGTTGCCTAGCACAATATGTTATTAGCTTGTCACTTTTGCTGTAAATAATGTAAAACTTTCTTCAATTCGGTTTCTGGCTCCCCGCAAATTCAAGAGTAGTCTTGTACATCCTCCCTGTAAATGTTCGAAAAACCCCCAATTTTATTTGTTACCTATGTAGAACTTTTTATTTTAAAACTTAGTGAAGAGATGTTTGTTATTGAAGCCAAAAGAGAAAGAAATTCTAATCATAAATAATATCTACAAAGCGTACAAATCGATACAATCTGTTTAATATTAACTATGTCGGTGGCAAGGATTTACAATAATTATCAGTCACTTTACAACAATAACATCAATACTTAAACCTAAAATACTCTTCTATTTTACACTTGTTTAAAGCTACAGGCAATAAAATTGTTTCATTTGTACACTTAAATCGACTACAACTTAAAAAAAATTGTGCGTGTCTTTTAAACCTAAATTGCACCAAACGTTCAGCACCAACTTCCACTAACATCAGATCCGTTTTCCATCCCTTTCCTCAAATGGCCGAACCCGGTCCATTTCAACCCCTCGTGACCGCCCCCGTTACACAAGGGCATCTCCCCTTTATAATTTCGTTTCCTGCATTCGTTCTTGCTATTGGGAGAACTGTTTGGGGTTACCGGGGGCGTTTCGACGGACTGCAAACTTTGAGTTTTATGCAGGGAAAGTCGTAGAGGTTTCTTGGGAGGCGTCGGTCTTGGTTTGGTGACGCTTTCGCTGTAATAGCCCGAATAGTGGGATAATTTGCGGTTGTTTTCGATCGGTTCTGAAGTGTAGTCGATGGTTTTTGAGGAGTAGCCGTTGGTTCTGATCGAAGTCGAGTTGCAGTCGCTGTCGAAATCCAGCGATTTAACGCTGCGAGCATCTTGGATTTTCTTGTAAATCGGGGGGATGGAGTCGAGTTTTTCGACGCTTTTAGACGGAGAATATTTGGGACCTATGTGGATTTCTGAGCGGAAATCGAGAACCGACGTCGATTTTCTGGCGTTGTAATGTTTCAAGATGTCGGAATTGTATTTCTCGCTGGCTGTAATGCATTTCTGCCGGTGTTTTTCGTAAAGAGTCGCGTCTCTAGTTCTCGTTAGTTCGTGGACGATTTTTGTTGCTTTTTTGTAGCTTTGATCCATGATTTCTGAACGCAAATCGCCGTCTGGTTGATTGTTCGTTTTGTGGTCGATTGAGTGACGATGGCCGTTTTCTACGTTTCTCTTGTTGTAGCGTGACACCACTTCAATTGCTGAATTTGTTTCGGAACTGTAATCCTTTTCTCGGTGATGGTGGTGATGGTTGTGTTTTCTGTAAGTAATTTTGTCGTTTTGGTCCAAATTTTGGGCGCTCACTGACGTTTGCAAACTATGCCTCGAAGATCTGTGTTTATGACGATGAGATTTTTGGCAATTGTAACCCTCTACTAAAGGTTGGGGACTTGGTGCTGGTATGTGGGTGTTAGAAACGTTGGATAAACTACTCTTGGATCTCACAGGTAAAGAAGTGTGGGAGTCTTTAGAAGCTTCTAGCCCGGGAAGATTCGCCACTAAAGCTGTCACTTGAGGACCTTTTTGGAAAACTTGAAGCTCCTTATTTTGAGGATTGTTGCCACCGACTGTTGGTTGGGTCGTTATGTTGATGTTGGTGACGTTTTGATTAGTCTTCACCGTTGAAATTACCGGAGTTTTCGATAAAATCCTCACGTCGTTCTCGCCCTTTTTAAGTTTGTTGCGGCACAGCAGTTCCGATACCTAAAAAATTAATAACAATAAGAAAACAAAACGAATCAACAAAGATCCTTACTTGTTCTTCTAGATAGGAAATTCGATGCGTTAAGCGGATGTTGTCCGTAATAAGACCCTCTTTGGTCTTTTGAACTTCTTCGGCTCTTTCGCGGACGGCATCGAGTTCCGACCTTAAGGACGCCACCTCTTTGTGAGTGTTGCCTAAGGAGATGTTAACGTTGGTTCCGTTTTCTGAAATTTTGCGAAGAACCACAATTTGGGCCGGATCCGGAGCTGCCGAGAGGAGGCGTATGAGGTCGTCTCTGCTCTTGGTTAGAACGATCTTGCCGTTGACCTCCACCAACCTGCAGAGTAGAGTCATTAAACAAAAGATCGTTGCTTTTGAAGCAGGTTATGCCCGAAATCGATGTTTTAGGTCTACGTTATTATTGCAAAATTTATTTCTACAACGTATCACAAAGAATTTCCCCTTAAAAGCTGGCCACACTTTATTTACATTTGTATTAATGGTTGCCTATACGCCAGATGAAAATAGGACTTACAACCATATAAAAAATTGGAAAAGAGTTGTTATCATTAAATAACAAGTAAATATTGCTTCTTATCACTTGACGATCAAGACGTCAATATAATGAAACTCAAAAAAACGCGCTCTCAATGTTAACGTAACCCTCATTGTTGCTTAAATCTGGGTTCTTTGAGATTAATCAGGACTCGTCCAGAGTCCAGAAAAAATCTTCCCAGGCTCTTACTTAATGACGTTACCCACCAATTTGTTGCTTCCTTAGATTTGGGCCTATACAACCGCTAGAGGTGATAGATATGGGAATTGGTGAACAATCACCTACTATTGTTCATCGCGATCACCTCTATTGTTGAGGTTCTGTCCAATTGTGTAGAGTTACTAAAATCTATTTTATCTTAATTACTAATCTATTACTGCGTCCCTCAGCCAGATGTAGTGCTGTAAAGGCGATTACGTTCAAACTTGCCTAAAATGTGGCGATAATTTATTTAATTTTGTGGGAATAAGTTTTGTTCTAATTATTTCCTAAACATTATGAACCAGTCGCATTTGCATAACGACCGAGTTTTGAGTCGCTGAGCTAAAACTAATTAGGCAAAAGAATTGTTCTGCGCTATGGATCATTGCATCCATCTTCCAGCTGACGGAAGGTGGACAGTTGGAATTGGGTTAGATAACTTAGCATTTCATTCATCAAACACACTCATTAAGAATTGATTAACACGCTTCTAAAGTGCCCGAGCATAAAGAATAAAATTAATTAAGGTGCTGGCGCATACCGGAATCCCAACTGGAAATGTCCCTTAGCAAGAAGAAATTATACTAACGAAGGGCTAAATAAAGAGCTATTTATTGGTGATTAACTAAAGACAGAATCACGTCGTCATCTATGAGTTGCAGTTTGATCTCGCGAACTGGCAGTTGGACTTCATTTTTTAGGGAATTTGCTGCTCCACTTTACTCTTTCTAATTAAAAAATAATGATTTAATCTCACGTCGGTCCTAACAGTTACACGAAGGCTCTGAAAGAACAAATTATGACGCGATTAAGCCTGCAACTGCGTCCCATTGTTTTTTTTTTTCAGCGTCCGTTTTTGATATAGCCTCCTCGTAAACCGGAACAATGGCGTGTAAAATGTTGTTAATTACTTGTTACATGTGAACATGCATACAGTCCACAATGCAGACACATGCTTACCAACACGGTTTAAACAAAGAATTTGACAGGACAACAATAAAAATGACGACAGACAAAAGTTGTTTCTATATCTTCTGAACTCGCTGAGGATGGCGCTTTAAGACAACGGCGTTTTGGCAAGTTCTTCCGGGTAATCAAATGGGATAACCTAAAGACCAATTATTTCTGCACCGGTACCATTCCGTGAGTGGAGCAATCTAGTCGCTATCTGGAAGTGTCGTTAATTGTCGCTTTAAAAATGCGTGCGGCTTGAGTACAGGTGGCACCGGATATACGGGTGGAAGGTTCCGAGTTACTCACTCCGGTTCCCATTGTTGGTACTTCCGGTAGAGTCATACCGCATCTCGATTAAAAGTCTTGCAACCGCAACCTCAAACACCACCCTCAACGCTCTAAAATCTAGATTAAAAAAAAAACTTTTTGAGGGCGCTTGCTCGACTTTCTTCACGTGGAAACGTCAACGTGAAGAAATAATTTGGAAAAAATTTAAATTAAAAAAAAATTTTAAAGACGCTTGCTCGTATTTCTTCACGTGGAAATGTCAACGTGAAGAAATAATTTGGAAAAAATCTAGATTTAAAAAAAAAAATTGGGAGCGCTTGTTCGACTTTCTTCACGTGGAAACCATTACCTATCTCCCTTGCACATGCCTGTCTCCTCTACAGCCCAATCTACCCAAAGACCGGGCGTAGAGTCCTTCTGGCCGGCCCCGAATTTGGGGTTCTTGGGATCGTAGTCGACGTCGATCCCCAGTAATATCACGTGATCACCGCCACTGACGCAACTGCAAAAACATGAATCGTGCTGGACAAAGAAAAATTAAACACGCGAAGCTTACCTGTAGAGGGTGTGAGATTCAGACGAATGTTTATTCGACTCTTCCAAACACAACTGAAGAGCTCGAGTTTCTTCAAGTAAAGTCAACAAATTCAGTTCTTCGCGCCCTAATTGGTACTCGAGTTCAGCCTGCTGAATGCGAACATCGATATTGCTACAAACACAGCACAGATAAGTAGGAACTTAACTAAAATTAATTAAACTTACTCGGTGATATCCAATCTTTCGAGGGCCATTTTCAGATTCTTTATCGCTAATCTCTTGTTGTCAATGTCGGTTTTTAGTCGGTTTAGTCTTTCGTCTGCTTGTTTCTTCTCGACTTCCGTCAGTTCTCTGTTGTTGGTGTTGGTGGTGTTGTTGGTGCCGTTCTTCAGTGATGGCAGTCGCAAACCGGGGATGGTCAATTGACCTTTGAGACTCTGGATAATGTTTTCTTTGTCTCTGAGGGCGTTTCGTAACGTTTCCAGTTCTTTAACAGCTATGTCTTTAGGGATGGATCGTATCGATGATCCCAAACTGATCCCTCCAAGACTTCCGTTCTTCTTCCTCCTCGGCGTGCTCGACAGCGACACCTCGATACTGGCCATCTAAAGAAAGAAAACAGAATCAGTTTGGGTGTTAAGCCCTGAATTGATCGAGCACGTGAAAGAAGAAGATGGCAGAATAAAGATGAAAGAAGAAGATGGAAGAATAAAGATAAAAGAAGAAAATGGCAGAATAAAGATGAAACAAGGAAGTCGATGCAAGTATAGGGAAGGAGGTGAAAACTACGTCAGTACTGTGAAAAAGAGAACAATAAGGAAGTTGAAGGGTTTCTTACCAAAAGAAGGAAAAGAAGTACCGAAGATAATATCTATACAAAAGAACTGGGTTCGTTGGTGAGTTTGATCAACGACTGCTGGCATTAGTTGTAAATTCCTCGTAGGTCACTCTATGATAATAAAATTTGTAACTATATTAACATACAATGGCCCTAGCTGGAGTGGCAAAAAGTGCTTTTAACCCTGACATTTCGGCTGATTGTTTTCGTCATTAGCGGACCATTTCCCAGAACCGTTCGGTTGCAATTTGGCATCACCTATCGGTGCTTGTTGCTTCTCGAACCGAAAACGCAAGTAATTTCTCTATCTCCACCGGTCATCTTCAAACGTTAATCTGCTCTTTGTTTCTATTTATAGGTAGAAGGATGGGCCTCGCCACTAGACAGCTTCAAACTACTATTAATAAAACGTGATTTATTAAATACGGGTACTGAAACCACATAAACATTCCGCAGCTATTGTGTTTTAGGGCATGTGAGTGGGTGGTTGCAATCTTGGCTCTCGAACTGACCTGTAACGCCTAAGGTTAAACATGTTGGCTGGTTATTCTGTGGACGTTATTCTGTGTGCGTGGTCCATCGTTGCGACACGCAAAGCGCACGTAGTTTTTGACGAATTTACAATGAAGACGTTCGCATGGTCGAGGAATCGCAAGAGGGCCCTCGAGAGCCACGCCAGCCGGACCAACATCAACGAGAAGACCGAGTCTTCAAAGGCCCAGGTATTTAGACCATTGAAATAATTTCAATGATCAATAGGCGGATTTGCCAAGGGTTTGGAAGATACCACGTATTTAGACCATAAGAGGTTGATCCACCTCTTATGGTCTAAATACGTGGTATCTTCCAAACCCTTGGCAAATCCGCCTATTGACCATCAAATTTATTTCAATGGTCTAAATACCTTCAGAACCCATCGCTGCGCCTGCCAAATTTCCAAAAAACAGTTATTGGTTTGGGTCAAACTGGACCTCTGACGACTTCCAGTTTCCGTCATTAGAGGGTTAAAATAATTTTGATGGTCTAAATGGGTTTAAACTCTAAAATAAAATTTTATTTTTTGCTTCCATCATCGTGTTTTATGGTCGGCTCCTGCTCGCTAAATTCGATGGGTCGTCAGTGGGCGATTGTGGCGCTCTCTAGACTGACCAAGCGGAACTGGCCGTAAAACGACACCCATCGTTCTGAAGATGGTCAAGTTCAAGTACGGGTCTGAGTCGCTAAACAACAAAATAAAAAACTTTTTGCAGTCTTCCTAAGCAGAAGCTCTCCCGATTTGGAAGAGAAATAAAACGCGTCATGAGCCTTTCCAGGTAGTGACCATTTCCTTTGTAATCCATCAAAATTACCAAAACTTGTTCCACTAGCTCTCATGAAGACTCATCCTCTTACGCTAGCCTCAGGCGTAATCATAATAGTAGACAAAACTTTTGACAACTCCATTAACAATAGATTCCAAATTTACTTAGAGTCGTTGAACTTTAATTTAAAACTTTTGCAGATCGCAACTGAAGCTCACCCGGCGTGGAGCTCTCTTTAGAAATGGCATTACGCCTGTTATAAATTCTCGGATTAATTAGGGTCCTTGACTCCGCCGCTAGGGGTGTCCTCTTCTGGACCGGTTCATCGATTGTTCGTCGGCGAGGGGAGCGCAATTATTGTTAAATTTAACCCTTTTGCGGCGCCCCCTTCACAATATTTTCGGAGGGTTAAATTTATAGTACTGCCATACTGACCTTGGCTTCCAACGTTTCCAGTTGCGCCATCCTCGGTTGGATCACTGCCGTCGGTTGTAGAGTCGTCTGCGAAAAAACAGAAACGGAAATTGCTAAATATTTGCGTTAGTCACGAAGCAATTAGCATTGTTCTTGATGTCTCTCTAAACGGTATCAGGAAAAGTTTTTATTTAAATTTTCAAATCGACACCGTTAGAGGAAATAATTGGGTGAGCCGACTGGGAACAGTGTCGTTAATAGATGAAACGGTAAAGTTCTTGGCGAAAAAGAGAGATAATTAAGGAATTTGGTTGCGTGACAACCATTGGCAATGGTTCGTCTGGAATACAGGACGTAATTAGGCAATTCACCGGGCGTATCTCCCTCTCCCGACTCACTGGAACTGGGTGATTTATGAATAATCCGGCAAAGGTGTCGAAAAAATTATTTAGAGGAATTTTTGCGTGGGCGGACTAAAAATTGAGGCAACAACGAAAGCGAAGTTAAAGGTCAGCTGGAGGTGAGGAGCAAAAAACAAGAAACTTAATTAATTGATCCGTATCGATAGGTACAGCTAGTTGCGAAGAACCCGAACCTTGCCCTATCTCAGCCTCACTCTCCTCTACATAACTGTAGCCTATCCCGCTTTTTTTGAGAATTCAGCATCAATATAAAGTTTTATGAAGAATTGAAGACACTGATGAACTCTCTTGAGAGTTTGAGGCGGTGATGGCGGCGTGGTTAAATAAGTAGAAAATGTTAGCAGTTCGCTTCTGACAGGTACCGTAATTAATTGTTTCACTTTGATGAGATGATCGTCGATGAAGATGAAGTCTCTCGTCCATAATTAAACATCTTCATTCTGCAACTGATGCGATGACTTTTACAATCCGTTTCAGTTTGTAGGTACCCGCCAACAAATTGGCGTAGAGAAGATTTATTATTGTTCTTAAATTGAAATATCTTCTGGATTGCGACACGTAACGTAATTCATTTGGGTCAGGTGCACAGCGCCATGACCATAAATTAATCGAAAATCGAACAAAAATGATGCTGAACATAATGAAATAATTTGCATATTGTTATAGTGGATTATATAACCTCCGATGCTAATTTTCATCTCATGCCGTTCCACGCCTTTTAATTACGTTGCTGCTACATAACAATAATTATGATTGGATTTACAAGATCACTCCCACATCTGACGCTCTGACGTTACTTTCAGTGGCGTAACTGGTTAAATTCACCAAATCGTGACTTGAGCAAAAGTGATTCTTCGCAAGATCCGCCGCTGAAGAGGCGATTCGGTATTAATCCGCAAATCGTCGCTGTTGCGGATCGAGCTTTAATTGACTTTTATGTAACACTCGCCGATTAACTTCGTAACAAAGATTTTCCAATTTTATTTGCTGATTGCATGTTCCGGCTTGTAACGCTTACAACAGCGCCGTCACGAGATGACCACCTCTCCGAGGATCCCGACAACAAGAACTCATCAATTTTAAACTATCATCAGTAGTTTTATAAAAGAGTTGAGGAGCAATGATGGTCAGTGACGACCCGTGCCGGTACCTCAATCGGTAATGGGACACAAGACCTCTTCCAGGGAACATCGCCGCGTACCGCGTTCTCATCGGTGCGCTAATAACGCGTACCACTAAAGTTTTGCAACGCTATCGCCATAGTCCGTTCAAACCAATAACATCAGGTAAAAAAGTTACAAGTTTTCCACCCTTTGTCGATATGTGGCGAAGGTGTGGCGCTGCTGCATCGTAGATCAATAGCTCGAAAAAGTTAGTTTAACTCTCTCTAAGACGTTTCGACGGAACTGGCAATTCAGGCAATTTTAACGTCAGTGTCTCGAGTTATTACGGCCCCCCACAGAAGCTGGTGATCACTCATAATGAGTAGGTACTCTCTAGCGTAGTAGGAGAAGAGAAAAAGTTGCTGCGTGAGGTGCGGTTGTGCAACAAATTCGTCGTAATTACGGCGGAAAAAGCTCTCTACCTCGAACGGTTGAGCTTGAACAGCAGAAGAAATTCATTAAATTATTAAAATTCCCCACAGAACCGGCCCGAGTTGTTGGCCGGTCCAAATCCCATTGGACTGCTTAATCACAGACCAGTTGCCCATTAACAAAAAAAAAAAAAAAATGAGCGGTAATAGCGCCCTAATATTCCGTTGTTTCGGGGCCCACGTAGACGGCGCCAATAATGTTGATTCTCGACCTCGTATGTTAAACCGGGCCGGAATTGAATAGATAATGGTTATCTAGCAACAATCGGCGAATAAATGAATACGTAAGCGTGTTTTGCCTACCTGACGGGTGATGGTGGTTTTTTACAAAGGTTGCGTGTCGTAAAGATGTAAAAAAAACATCTCGCCGTGGATGAATCGGCGTGTTACGAAAGTTACTGGTGTGATTGAAGGAAGGTGGGAGAATTTTAGCGATTTGACGCCCAAGATGTGGATTGATTTGAAAAGCAAATTGAATGAGAAGAACTGGTAACGGAATGGAAAGTGGATATTGGCAATTAATCCGACGTTATGGGAGGCATGTTTAAGTATAATAAGCCACCGAGGTGAATAAACAAAAAACCTTATGGTCGCACCAACTATCCGGAGAAAGTGGAAGAAGTTTTTATTTATGGTCGTGCCATTTTTGTGCAGAGCAAAATAGTTGCTTGGATTATTTGGATCGGAATTAAACAACTCGCTTCATTAACAAACACTTTTACTTATACAGCACTTGGCTGGAAACGTCCAAAAAAAACTTTTTCTAAAACGTAAAAATAAACGTAACAAAGGGGTGAATAACAATAGCGAATTGTCACGAAGGTCCAACAGTCATTTCTCTAAAGAAGCAAACAAAAAAGTATTTTTTTAAATCATATTTTTTTTTCTATCGACCATAATGTATTGAAAGTAAATTTACTGTCAAATCTGTTATAATCGTAATTAAATGCACGCATATTAGCGCTGAATCACTAAACCACTACACGGGATTTAAACCGTGGAGGAGATGAAAGATAACCACCCACGGCTTTTTCATCCGGTTTTCGCGCTTAATCTATCATTGTAGTCTCCAACTCATTTCACTGAAACGATCCCGTTGACTTGGACAAAGACATTTATTAAAACCTTGTCGAGCACCACTCGAGATACGATGTACGATAGTAGAAGAAAGTTCCTATCAAGTCAATCAACCTCGTCTTTTTTAGCTTATAATGTTTCTTTCTAATATAGCGTTTTTTTATATTCTTTGTCATTGGTCTTCTGGCCTTTTTTGCATCTTCTTAATATTTTCTAATCATCTCCTTTGTCATCTATTTTTTTATTGGAGACTATCATCTTTCACTTTTCTCTTAATTTCTTCTTCACCCTCTCCCTCTTCTAGCACTTTCTCTAAATTCTTATCCTCGATCTAAGTCTCTGTCAGCGTAATGAAGTCTTTCAACTATTTTTTTAATCTTTTTTTATTGTTTTTTATTCCCCTTCTTTTTGTGGGATCATTTTCTTATTCACTACTCATCTTCTCATCGTAATCAAAATGTATTTTCCTCTTGCAGATCTTCCAAGAGGTCTTCTACATAAATTTCTTTTCCTTCTATCATCAGTTTTTCTTCTTTTCATACTTTTATTATTGTTTATCCTTGTCTTCTAATTTTACTCTTCTCTTCTTTTTTTTAGCCATCTCTTCTTAATTTATTTCAATTTTTATCTTAACTCTTATCTTCAATCAAGGTTGCTGTCATGCCAACCAAGTCACTTATCGAACAACCTCTTTTCCAGCTTATAATGTTTCTTTCTAATATAGGCTTTTTTTCATATTCTTTGTCATTAGTCTTCTGACCTTTTTTGCATCTTCTTAATATTTTTTAATCATCTACTCCTTCATCTAATTCTTTATTGGAGACTATCATCTCTCACTTTTCTCTTAATTTCTAACCCTCTTTCTCGTGTAGCACTTTCTCTCAATTCTTATCCTCGATCTAAGCCTCTGTCAGCGTAATCAAGTCTTTCAACTATTTTTTCAGCCCTTTTTTATTTTTTTAATTCTCCTTTTTTTTGTGGGATCATCTTCTTATTCACTACTCATCTTCTTAGTGTAACCAAAATGTATTTTCCTCTTGCAGATCTTCCAAGAGATCTTCTACATTAATTTCTTTTCCTTCTATCATGAATATTCCTTCTATTCATACTTTTATTATTGTTTATTCTTGTCTTCTAATTTTACTCTTCTCTTCTTTCATTTAGCCACTCTACTTAATTTACTTCAATTTTTATCTCAACTCTTATCTTCAATTCAGGTTTCTGTCATGCCAACCAAGTCAGTTATCGATCAACCTCGTCTTTTCCAGCTTATAATGTTTATTTCTACTATAACGTTTTTTTCATAATCTTTGTCATTAGTCTTCTGACCTTTTTTGCATCTTCTTAATATTTTCTAATCATCTCCTCCTTCATCTATTTCTTTATTGAAGACTATCATCCCTCACTATCTCTACATTCTTATCCTCAATCTAAGTCTCTGTTACCGTAATCAAGTCTTTCAACTATTTTTCCGCCTTTTTCATTTTTTTTAATTCCCCTTCTTTTCGTGGGATCATCCTCTTATTCACTACTCATTTTCTCATCGTAATCAAAATGTATTTTCCTCTTGCAGATCTTCATCTACAGATCTACAGATCATCTACAGATCTACTGATCTACATTAATTTCTTTTCCTTCTATCATAAATTTTCCTTCTTTCCATACTTTTATTATTGTTTATCCTTGTCTTATAATTTTACTCTTCTTTCTTCTAGCCATCTCTTCATCATTTATTTCAATTTGTATCTCAATTCTTATCCTCAATCCAGGTCTCTGTCATGCCAACCAAGTCACTTAACCATTCTTTCAATTTTTTTTTTTATTTCTATTCTCTCTTCGTCTTTTCCTCGTGGGTCATTTCATTATTCGCCACTCCTCTTCTCGCCGTAATCAAAACGTTTTCTTGCAGCTGTACCAGCGGAGGTCTTCCAGCATCTACTTGCCTTGCCAGCATCACCTCGAGGTGACTTCCTTCTTGGTTCACCCCAAAGCTCCAATGTCTTCTTTTTACAGTTCGTTGTGCTGTTTTTCGAGGCTGTGGTTTCTGTTGACGAGCGTTTGTAAAGCGGCAACTCTACCAATTAGATTAATTTAAGTTGTCGAAGAGATCCAGTTACATTAAACGAGATAACTCGTCGGTTTTTTTCATTGGTAAAAACGGTGCATGTCAAGTCAAAACAAACACCGAATCGGCATCTGCTCCCAGACACCGTAACGTTGAGTTTATGCCTCAATAAAGCCGCAATATCGGGCAATTAACCGTGAACCTGGATGGACACAGCCATCACTCGGTATATCACGAGGTTTCTTCTGGTCGAACAGTTATTTCACTTCCGCCGCATATCAATCGATAGAACAAACTGCATCTATCCAGTTGACACGATTCCTTTTACGGAATCTGACCACTTGGCCAACAGTTTCCGAGAAGTCGCCACTTAAGCCGTTTCAGTGACGAACTCGAATATTTGTGAATTTGTGGCCGAAGAAAAAATCCGGCGATTGCAGCGTGTAATTAGCGGTTTAATAGCGCCGCAAGTTCCTCGACCCGAAAGCTCATAAAACTCCTCTTAATAGCTTTCGATGTAGGTTTTTTTTTCCTCGCAACCAAAACGCTTTTCTGCCCTGGAATTAAGCAGCAATTCGGATTTGCGGCCGGAATGCTATTTGAATATTTTAATATTCAAAAAAGTTGCTCGAATAGGTAGAGGCACGCAACCGAAATTCTCGACTACCATCATTGTTACCAACTCGATAATTTCGCCAAGAAAACCATCTCGAAACCGAATCCCGTCCAAATTACGTGGCTCCCCGTGCTGTAATTGAAGTCATCGAGATACCTATGGTTCTCGTGTACGTAACGTGAGTAAAGCAACTGTTTGAAGCCTCATATTGACTGCTGGATGAGATGTGGTCCAACTATCTCGGGTGATGGTCACGAAGTCGTGCATGAGGAACCGGGAAAGGTCACTGCACAGGTGACGGTCATGGTGGTTTAATTGAACTGTGGCGGAGGCGCTTAATTTGACTCGGGACTATCGGAGCAATCACGAATAATGTTGCAGGAAATTGATTTCGAGCGACAACAGGAGGAATGCGGTTCCCTACGAAAGGACGTTAAAGAGATAAGCGTGAAAACAGTTCAAACAATTTACAAAATTGCCATAAAATTAGCGGAAACGCCGAGAAGTTTGTCCTACTTTTGATGGAGGTAGGAGATGCGTGGCCACGAAGAGTTTCAAAAAATTACAACAACAAAAAATTCAATTAAATAACTTTTAATGCGTTGCCGGTTTCCAAGTTGGAGACATTAAAATGCCACCGCACGTCTGACGTAACTTTCTTTTCGTTGAAGGATTTCGTAATGAAAATTTGTAAGACTCAAACAAAATATTAAAAAAAAACTGTTATGTTGGTTTTGTTGTTTCCTGGAAATTTTTGATCAAACTCCAGGAAAAAACTAGAGGATCACCTGCTGGAGGAACAGACAGTTTTTTTGACGAAACGAAATCTGCGCTCCAGAGAACTAGTTTCGCTGGGGATTGTGAGTTTGAGGAGGCAGAACACCCAAACTTCTTTTTTTGAGTCAGGTGGTAATTTATTGAGTTGAAGACGTTGAGCAAGATAACCATCCAACAAGCTCGTCGATCCTGTTTTAACATTGATGAATTGCTGCAGTGTGAAATTTCAAACCTCGTGAAACACAAACAGTACATCGAGAAGTTTAAATCAGATTAATGGAGAGTCATCAATCAACTCAATGGTTACACAGAAAGAGACTTATGGCCAACACGAAATTAATGAGGAGTGTAATTGAACCAAATAATTTTCATTAAAATCACCAAATGTCGCCATTAATTACGCACTTGAAAATGTGCAAGAAATTTGTAATTTTAATTAATTGGAGCACTTGCTACCATTAATTCCATCCGTTCTGCCGGAACCATGCAAGAATTTTATCTTTGAGATTCATTTTATTCAGAATTGTAGACTCGGCCGGTAATGGCTGCGATAATTTCCCATTACTGTCACTAATTTTTCACTTTCGACACCATATTACGCAACAAAATTATTGATGTTGCTTTAATTAATTTTTTGCCTTAACAGCGTGTAAACATCATAAATTAAACGGTCGTATTTAATTGTAATACCAAATTTACCCAATATTTTCATACAAAAAAATACTTTTATTTCCCAAAAATACTGAATGCTCACCAAAATTAAGAAAATACATAATCTTAAAGTGACAACCAAATATTGACATAATGCTGGCCTCTTATATATTTTGTTCGCCAAAATAACTTTTGTTGACCATAAATACTAAATGTTCACCAAATTTTATCCCAAATTTAATTCTAACATAATACCCAGATATTTAATTTTCGACAGTGTCTTATATTATTTAGCAGTTAAAAATACTATTTGTTGATCAAAAATACACAAGCAATAAAATATTGGGCAAATGGTAAATAATTTTATGCAAAATTACAGATGTAGATGTGCTAGGGCAAGGAAAATAAGAGTAAAAATAGAAATGGTTTGCACAAAAAAAAATATTGATTTCCGTAATATATAAATGCTTTGCTGTAATTGGCTTGCATTATGTAAAACGTAAAACTTCTTTTAGTGGTAATTTCTAATCATGCTTAAAAAAAAATTACAGGGCCCTAAACTGATCTTGTACAAAACTTTTTTGGCGTGCCTCTTGTCTGGAAGCGCAAGCGGCAAGGAGAGATGCGCGAGCATATTTCATTTTTAGAGTAATAAAATAATTATTTGACGCACAAAAGTTTTTTTGAGAAACACTAAATATAAATGGATAGCGCGAATACCTATTTATTGTGTACAGCACGGACGCGTAACTTGAGCGTTCTAAATTTGGTGAACATTTAGTAAAATTAATAGACATATAGAATTTAAAATGTAAGCAATGGTAAAACAATACGCAGCATAGTTATTTTAGTGATGATGTTCTCATTTTTTGATGTATAATAATTTGGGCGTCATTTAGATTTTTCGATGCTCATTAAATTTTCTGGTGGATAGTGCAAGGGATGTATAGTTTAATTTGGTGTACATTATATTTGTTCTCTAAATTAAATGACGCTCGTCTCCAACAATTCGTGCTACGAACTTTGCAAATTCAGATTACAGTTTTGTGGAGTTGGCGGCCTGGGGGCCTACTCACCAGGGAGACGGAGCGCTGTCCCAGCCCGGGCGAGTCTTCGGGCTCCGGGGGACAGTCCGAGTGCAGATGTCTGGTGGTGGGCCGACGGCCGCCTGCCTGGCTGCGGGATCGAGGACTTTGCGGGACCGCTGCAGAGGTCATCGCAACATTGCGATGCCAGCACTCGAGGACCCCGACACCTGGAAACAACGACCAAACGGCTCACTCTCTACAACAACAAACCGAGAAAAGAACAACAATAACCGTCAATATTGAATTAACAACAATCATTTTATTGTCGGTGGCCAGACGGAATTGCCATTGTTAACACCTGCCAGCCATCAACCATCAACGGCGCTCTTCCATTTCCGTTTCAACGGAACAGCGCATCAAAAAATCTCTGTCCCAGACAAAATTCAAATAAAATTGAGGATTTTAAGCCCTCCAGCACTGGGATCACCGACAAAGAGTTTCGACCGCGTCGCTTCCAAAGCGACCAAAAAGCTTCATTGTCGACCGAGTCGACTTGCATTTCTATCGGTTAAACACAGAGTTCCGAGAGGCCATCGCTTTTTTTGGTCACTTTGGAAGCAACGCGGTCGAAAGCTTTGTCGGGGATCCCAGTGCTGGAGTCTTTTGGAGGTGATGGGTTCTGGTGGTAGATAAGTTGCTTTGGGGTGCAGGGAGATGAGATCAAAGGCGGCCTGAGCCAAGGTTTATGGCAGCGAACCTCGTAAAGAGCCAGCCAACCTGGCAAGTTGCCTGCAATTATGGACAATGCCTGATATAAAATTTTATTGCTCATTAACTGCGACCTAACATAATTCAATAATTTACGACCTGGTATTGTGCTTGTGTATAAAAATCATAAACACCATCAAGCATCCGTATGTAAATGATTTACCCAATTAAAGTTGCGTTGAAAAATTTAAACGTTTTATAAACCCATCCAAATTGACAGGACGTCGACTTGGTTACTTTCGCGCCTTTTGGTTGTCGACACTAAACGCAATTGCAAAATTCCTCTCAAATTTAATACTAATTGGGACGATTAGTGGAATTAGCGAGGTTACTGGACCTAATCTCATGAAATTCGATTGAAAGTTACGGATTCTCTTACCAGTGACTCTTAATGCCAACTGTTACATAAAAGTTATTTCCTGGGATAAAACATTTGAAATTTATCATTGAGAAATGACGCAAACGTTTTAGCAAGAAACTCGGTTGGTACCCGATAAGGAAATTTATTACTTTCTATCGAGATCTCGGCAATTGGGCTCAAATTTGTTCCATACGAAGCCAAGTAACGAGTCCGTGGAGGCCACCAAATTCACCAGATTCACACCAAATTCAAGATCATAGATTCAAATTATTTGTCACCAGATCTGGTTCCCCCAGACCTCTAAATAAAAATAATAAGTTTGAAAAGACAAGTTTGCAGCTGGACTAAATTGAGGGTCAGTTTCAGAATAATATAAAGTCGAGACCTCCTCTTCGGATGTCTTGATTTTGATCGCAATCTGCCATCAAATTCTGTTCTTTTTTCGGATTTTTGGGAGAACTCCCATGTCGTCCATTACCGTTGAATTAGTGCTTATCGGTATAAGCCCACCTTCCAAGAACCCACTCGCCAACTTCTTCATTTGAAACTTATCGAATCGAAACGGCAGCGATGGTGAGTCTCGGTCGGTATTGTGGCAAACAAGTTTAAATTTTTTGCGATAACAGTCGCATCACGTCATAAATCATATCTCCGTCAAGAATGTTGATAATCTCACTTGTACACGCAACCTGGTAATGCGATACATTAAGGGTTTGTCTTGATTTACGCAAACGACTCTCGAGGATTACTTATGCGACTTCTTCCATTGCCAGAACTAATGCTCGTTCAGTCGCATGGACGCGTCTAATCCGTTTCGTCGACTGCCAACAGAAGCGGAAACCTGCAATTGATGTTGCAGCAATTAAAAATTCCCAACGAGAAGCTTCATCCAACAATTAAATTTGATAAGTTGACGCAGATCAGTTGATTGCGTCTGTACCGGTTCGAGCTTTTCTTTCCATATTCACTGGCCACGATCAGCAATTAATTTAATGAACAGTTGGGAGTTGTCGATTTTATGAAATGCGCTGACACTCCGACAGGTTGTCACAACAAGTTAATTTAACAGGAATCAAGCAAAAAGGGAGGAAAGCTGCAGAACTGCATCGATCTGGAAGCTCGATTTAGACACTCAGCGAGGAGGGATAAAGAGAGGAAAAGAAAATATGTAGATGAAAATAGAGGAAGAAAGGGAAAACAATATTGGGCGAATAAGAGTGAAATGACAAAAACTGGTAGGGAGGTAGGAGCAATTTTAAAAGCAATAGCAAAATTTGTTAAAGAGGGTAAAGTGGATGAAAGAGTAAAAAGTGATGATGAAGGCATAAGTCTTTCATTCTTGCGCCATTTGATAGCCTCTGAAATACGGATAAATTTGATGTATCTCAACATGGTATAAGTATCTCCGTTCAAAAGCTACAAGCATTTGAAAATTAGAAAAAAATAGATTTTTGTGATTTTTGGAAATTTAAAAGAAATCTTTCGGTTCTAGAGTCAAATTGAGTTCAGATACGATTACACAAAAAAACGTCAACTTCCAGCTTCCGGGCTCTTGTAGCAACCATGTCGATTTTAGAATTTTTTTGAATTTCTATCGATTGGGGTAGAAAAAAAAAGTCAAAAATTATGAAATTTTTTTACATCGATTTTAGGACATATTCTTGTAGATTTTGGACCGCTGAACATAAATCTGGCCGTAGTTTCTTCGTACAAGTCGTACTTTTTAAGTTATGACGATTTGAAGACTGATTCAAAATTTTCATCAAAATCGACCAAAATCGCAAAAATCAACTTTCTTATTCTAAGGCGTAGGTCTTCCATTCTTGCGCCATTTGAAAGCCTCTAAAATACGGATAAATTTGAGGTATCTCGACATAATATAAGTGTCCCCGTTCAAAAGCTACAAGCATTTGAAGATTGGAAAAAAATATGTTTTAGTGGTTTTTGGGAATTTACAAAAAATCTATCGGTTCTAGAGTCAAATTGAGTTTAGATTCGATTTTAGAGAGGTCGATCACATAAGAAAACGTCAACTTCCAGGTCCTTGCAGCAACGATGTCGATTTTATGATTTTTTCGAATTTCTATCGATTGGGGTAGAAAAAAAAAGTCGAAAATATTGAAATTTTTTACATCGATTTTATGACTTAATCTTATAGATTTCGAACCGCTTAACACGATGCTGACCGTAGTTTCCCTGTACAACTCGCACTTTTTAAGATATGACCGTTCGAATGTTTCAATTTAAGATTTTCGTCAAAATCGACCTAAATTGCAAATTTCAACTTTTTTATTATTAGACTTACAATTTTTGTTCATATAGCATTCGATAGCTTGTGTGAAATAGAGAAATTTGATGTATTTGGATTTGATGTAAGTCTGCCCGTTTAAAAGTTACAAGAGTTATCTATTTATTCTAGCGTCAAATTGATTACGGATTTGAATTCAGGAAATCCAATTGCATAAAAAAACGCTTATTTCCAGCCTTTAGATGCAACAATGTCGATTTTGGGAATTTTTCAAATTTCTATCGATTTGGGTAGAAAAAAAATCGAAAATATTGAAATTTTTTACATAGATTTTATGGCGTATTTTTGTAGATTTTGGACCGCTGAACACGAATCTGGCCGTAGTTTTTTTTGTACAAGTCGTACTTACAAGGAAGACCATGAAAGAAGGGGGCAGAAGATGGAATTTGTAAGAACTAATTGGTTCCTACTTTTAAAATTGCCTCTATTAATAATTTTGATCCAATCAAGGCCGGGAAATTGCCCATCAGTTCGCCTCCGAATCGTAATTCGCAATTACCTCCGAACGAAGCTTTAAAGGTCCCCGTTTTCAATTACCGTCCACGTTCGCTGACGATAACATTATTAGATTGACGCAACTTTTAATTAGTTATTGTTGGCGAAACAACAATCGCATTATGGCCAATTTCTCATAGTAGACAAACAGTTTCACACCCGTAACGGCGGAAAAAAAATCATCGCCAACACTGGAGTCGCTAGTGAAAGGCCAAACTTATTCAAATTTATCACCTTAACCCAATTTGTGCGATACCTGAGCAGAGAGCAGTAACATTGGATATCGGTCAAAAATGTCGTTTTACATAGATTTTTAGTCACAAATATTTCGACGGACCGCACCTTTGTTTACTGCTTCGGGATTATCTAATGTTAAATTCCGGCAATGAAGTCATTTTAACGGCAACTGGAGAGCATCAAATAACTGCCGAAATTATAACTTAATTAGGTGCTTTCTTGTTATTTAATCTATGGAATTGGGCTACTGAAGGGATTTGTTGCCGGTTATATTATCATACGAATGACGCCATTGTCTCGATATCAACAGAACTACTTGCAAGTTTATTAGGGAAATGAGAGATGAAGAATGAAGATGTGAATAAACTTTCTTTTGTTTTTAAGCTCTAGGCTTTTCATTCTTGCAGCCTTCGATAGCCAATAAAGCACTGGTTAATTTGATGTATCTTGATGTGACGTATGTCAAAAGTTGCAAAAGTTCGAAAATTGCAAGAATTTTTTTGGTAATTTGAAAATTCTTTAAAAAATTCTAAATTTATGGTTATTGCTATAATTTTTGTAAATTTCTAAAAAAAAAAATTTGGTAGAAAAAATCACCATAGACAAATTAATTTGCAAAAAAGAGTGGAGAAATGGTCGTAATCTTCATCATTACCATTACTCGTAATTACGTCGTAATTTAAAGCCACCATAGTGTAGTAACAATAATAATTACTGTTGATAAATGTTTCAAGGCTTCCATGAGAAAATTCTATATCGCGCAGATTTACCTCTAACAATAGAGAATGCAAAACAATATGCACATTTGCACATGTTTAACTTTTCGGTGTTTAGCAGGGATAACGCAAACACAATAACAATAGCAATGATTAAGCTTTAAGACTTTTTTCTTCACACTTATAATACTTTTTAAAGTAACCAACGAGCAATGTTAATCCTGTGCATGATCATTATAAATCTACTCCTACGACTCCATAGGCGGTTGGCTGTAGAGTTCTCGAGTCATGGCCGAGCCGTCATGGGAAGATGCAAAACAGCAATTTTCATCTGAACTGTAATTTAATAATTACCTCCAATCTCCAATAAAGCTCTCATTACCCGCAGAAAATCATCGACAGGCGACACCGATGCTCGATCAGACGACAAACCCGCAATCACCGTAAATTTCCTCCAAACAAATCCTTCTTTTTTCTTTTCCTTCATTTTATCCGGGGGGGTCTTTAACCGCTCCGACGTCCGCGTGTGAACTCGAGCCGGTTCAGAGGTCACATCCAGCTCGTGAAGATAAAAGCCGGTCGGAGATCATATCGTCGCCTGACACTGATTGCGCGCATTGTCCCGTGGCCGGGAGGTTTTAATTTCGCTCGAATTTCGCCCCGAAGCTCTCCAAGCATTCCATCGGCCATCGGACGAGTTCTGCATAATAATCGAACACCTGTCCGGTGTAAACAACAAAAGAGAAAGGAATCGATCGGGTCCACGAGGAAGGAGATCTTCGTATTTTGACACATGCTAATGACGAGAACGAGACGCGTTGGAGGCGCTAGCTGAGGAAGAGGAAAGCGAGAGTGACGGATGGGCGATCGAGTGCTAGATGCTGGATTGCGTAAGGTTCTTGATGGTCATGGATTGTTCCCGGAGCTTTTCATCACCTAACTCGCCTGCAAGCTTCAACTTCTATTGGTAGGTACAGTCGGGGAGTTTGAAAATGTCCAGCCCTGACTACTCTACTGGGTTCTTTGCGTTAGTTGACT
Source organism: Schizotus pectinicornis (assembly GCA_951805265.1). Lineage (NCBI taxonomy): Eukaryota > Metazoa > Arthropoda > Insecta > Coleoptera > Pyrochroidae > Schizotus > Schizotus pectinicornis. The sequence goes on from OX638207.1 coordinate 2,805,484, forward strand.
TATAATAATTAAATTATGGAAACGTGCCCATAAAGACAAGCAACGAGCTAGACTGACGGGACATTCTCCTGGTTCCTTACTGTACATGAAATGTGCTCGACGAAATTTTGCATGTGTCACAGATCGACTGTCAAATATTTGAAGTTTTTGTGTCAATATGGATACGTGCAGTACGTGAAAATATCCAAAATTTTTATTAACAACTATTTATGTTGGTAACGCCAATTTACATTACAGTTTGATTGAAAAGGTTGGTAGTAAAATTTTTATGTGGTTGTAACGAATTGAGTGGGGCTTGTCAAAACCTCTTCTTAAATTATCTTCTTTATTGGTACGAAAACAAATTTTTATTGCTCTTGCCTCATTGCATTGTGGGAAGAAATGATGCTATGTGGCTTCTGTTTTTCAATTTCCGAGTAGGCTGGAGCATTAATTTAAATCCTATTAATGAAGATCAAAATTCTTTTCTCTTCGTCTTCTTCTATTTAATTCTTCTTATTTTCTGTTTTCTATAAAGTAAATTATTTTTGCCAAGTCAAGTGAGAAGAGGAAAATTATTTTGATTTTTTTCTATTGCGGTTGACTGGAGGTTGACTGCACGCCCGCTAGCCGTCCAACCCTCGTTGGGAATTGTTATCCAACGGTCGTCCCCATCGACCCATGACCGCGCAGATGGTCAACAAGACTCGAGAGCAAATTGCACTTAATTTTTATCGCAAAACGTAACCGAATCGTAACGAAAAAATCACTGAAGTATCCCAGCCTTATTGATTATCTCGAAAGTAACCGCGATGGTGATAGTGATAATTAAACTTATCGTTGACGTGTGAAACGATTTTTTAATAACAATTTCTCCTGCACCTGCGATAACAATAAAATTAGTTCTACATGTCGTGCATGTAGTTAATCGTAATGATCATTGGGTAAATTGCGTGTAGTTGAGGAACGTTCGGTTGGTCAGCTGAAATTTTGTTAGTTACTATTCCGTGGAAGAAACAAGTCCGACCTTCACGTAAATTTATAACAAGACCAGCCATGCATGTTTAATGTTAATACAAAGGAAACACGGCCCGCAGCGAAGCGGGGCAATATGGATCGACGTTACCATAATAACAGGGGCCGAAGAGCAGACAACTTGCCCACATTTTTTAAATTTCTTGCGTCAGGGGCCAGGAATCTCATCAATTCTATCACACAACGCGCTCGGGCGCTGGAGATCAAGAACCGCCCGAAGAACCGCTCCAAGAGAAAATTCCAAAATCTCAAAAGTATGGGACTGACTTCCATGATAAACCTAAAGAATACAACCGATAGAAATGCAAGTGGACTTGGTCGAAACGCTTTGTCGGGGATCCCAGTGCTGGACTAGAAATATTTATGGAACAAATATAATGTACACCAAATTAAACCATACATCCCTTGCACTGTCCACCAAAAAATTTAATGAGCATCAAAAAATCTAAATAAAACCCAAATTATTATACATCAGAAAATGAGAACATCATCACTAAAATAACTATGCTGCGTATTGTTTTACCATTGCTTACATTTTAAATTCTATATGTCTATCAATTTTACTAAATGTTCACCAAATTTAGAACGCTCAAGTTACGCGTCCGTGCTGTACATAATAAATATTCGCGCTATCCATTTATATTTAGTGTTTCTCAAAAAAACTATTTGTGCGTCAAATAATTATTCTATTACTCCAAAAATGAAATATGCTCGCGCATCTCTCCTTGCCGCTTGCGCTTCCAGACAAGAGGCACGCGAAAAAAGTTTTGTACAAGGTCAGTTCAGGGCTCTGTAATTTTTTTTTTAAAGCACGATTAGAAATTACCACTAAAAGAAGTTTTACGTTTTACATAATGCAAGCCAATTACAGCAAAGCATTTATATATTACGGAAATCAATATCATTTTTTGTGCAAACCACTTCTATTTTTACAATTATTTTCCTTGCCCTAGCACATCTACATCTATAATTTTGCATAAAATTATTTACCATTTGCACAACATTTTATTGCTTGTGTATTTTTGATCAACAAATAGGATTTTTAACTGCTAAATAATATAAGACACTGTCGAAAATTAAATATCTGGGTATTATGTTAGAATTAAATGCGGAATAAAATTTGGTAAACATTTAGTATTTATGGTCAACAAAAGTTATTTTGGCGAACAAAATATATAAGAGGCCAGCATTATGTCAATATTTGGTTGTCGCTTTAAGATTATGTATTTTCTTAATTTTGGTAAGCATTTAGTATTTTTGGGAAATGAAAGTATTTTTTTGTCTGAAAATATTGGGTAAATTTGGTAGACTGTTAAATACGACCAACGATACGACCCAAATCTTTATGGCGGCGGCTAGAAAACCTGTTGGTCATATTCTGTAATTTGTCTGAATTGCCAGCAATTAAAATCTTAATCGCCTCTAACTGTGTTTTGGTACCAGCAGGTGATAACGTAATGGTGCTTATGGGCTTCAACGACTTTGTTGTTGCGTCGCGGTGGGTAAACCGAAGTCTTTTGGAACCACTTAACCAAACTGCTGAATTTTTTTTTTTGTGATAATTATCGCTTTTTGTTTCTTCTGGTCGTGGAGGCTCAAATTGTGGTTTAAAGCTCAACTCTGAGACGATTTCAGCAATTTTTCCTAGTGAAACGACCGACAAATCCAACAATGGCGTGATCTGTTAAGACCGGATATATTACGTCGTAAACAATGGCGCTTCCCGTTGGATTGTTGGGGAAATCTCGACAATGAAGTTTTGAAAAGACGTGCGTAGGCGAGCGATTTAGGAGAGCAATTTCAGTTAACTGGATCTGTCATTGATGGAATGGACGTAATAATAGTAATGGAAATGATACGAATTTCGATGAATGGGAAACGAAACCACAAAAGAAGATGTTGACTCGACAGTAAAAGGGGGAACAGTTGAGGGATTACACGCTGGATTTGACGTGCGGTCGTCGCCTGCCGAGGCGTGCAGATTCGATTTGCAGTTTCTGCCCAATTTATTATCATCAACCAAGAGCTACATTAATGCTCTTAAAATAAATTTCTAAAATTTTGGCTTTTGAGCAAATTTTTGATTGGTTCAAAAGGATTCTCTATGCGAACCAGGACCCATCAGTTATAAGTATCCTGATGACTCAAATAGTTAGTGCGCCTCGCCTAGATACTTATTAACTGAAACAAAGTAGGCAGCAAATTGAATCTTCTTTAGCGAATTAACGACACCTTTTCAACTATTTAGATGTAAGATAATAAAATTGTAGCGTTTTTGCAAATGAGCGAAAGTTGCAACTAGCAACAATTAAAATCTTATTGGCGAACAGAAAGGACAACTTTCAGAGCAAATCGCCAATTGGCAAGAAATACGTTCTGCATTATGACCAAAGCTCCACCAGAATCTTCCACATACCTATTTTCCTTCAGCCTCAGAGTCTAACTTTTAGTTAATGACGGTCAACAAACTTTAACTATAGTTCAGATTTACAAATAATTTTTTTCAGCCTCAGAGTCTGACTTCTAAAACCTTCTAGTTAATGACCGTCAACAAACTTGAACTATAGTTTAGATTTAGGTACAAATAATTTTTTCCAGACAGGAATTGTAGATGCAGCTGTTGCATGTCCTCAGTTCTTGTGGTTTATCAAAAAAATTGGGGAAAAAATCAAAAAAACATAAATAAGTTTTTATGGCGTTACCGAGCCACTTCGCGAGCTAATCGCTAATTGGCGACTTAATCAATTCTAATTTTGGCCCGTCCCATCCTCGCTAATGAAAATTCAATTAACTTAATCAACGGATGGACGCGTAGGCGCGTTAATGCCTTGTTTAAATCCCGCGATAAGCCAATTAACCCGGGCATTGAATGAAGCAATAACATAACTCGAACATTTATTTTTCTGGTAAATTTCCGCCAAAATTTATGGGACTCCCCGTCGAAATTTACGATCGCCGAATCAGTCCAAATCGACCGTTAACCTTCCGCTAACGACCACTTAAACGATAAATTACCTGATCTCCCCAAATTAATCCGTTCGATAACGTGCTGAATAATTTGTAAACACACCAATTCAAATCACCGTATAAATCAAACACCGACACCACCGACAAAGGTCACCCGAAACAACCACAAATTTCACAACGACCCTCGTCTGCAACAATCCACAACGCACGTGTGACGGATCGAGCACGTGGTTACGTGAGCGGCTCGCGATGTACTAACGTGCTTTTAGTTGTTGAATGCTTGAGCTCTTCGGACGGGTAGCGAAGCGTGCCGCGACTGGTGGGGAACGAAGGACTCCCCAATTATTCGAAACAATTGTCTTCCCGGGGGAGAGCAGGGCCATGTGCTCAGCGACTTCGACACCCTGGGGCCGGGGGCAGAGACGCTTGTTTACGAGCGGCAACCAGCAGCAAGTCTCGAGTGTTTGTGTGTTTGAGCGAAGAGGAAACACTCCGGAACATCTTCAAAGAGTGCTGGAAGTGTAAATAAACACGGCGGAGGAGCAATAGCTTAAACTGTTGAAAAAATATAGGTAAACGGGAATTTTTGTGAGTAACGACCAGTGGAGCCTCGCTTCACACTCTAGGGACTTCACTGCACTTTATCACCCCATTGAGCCCCTAAGAACAACTAGAATGGTAACTTTGACTACTCTAATCAACTCCGTTGACAAGGTGCAAAAAGGAGAGAAGGGGATATGAGGATATGGGCCCGGTCATTAAGCGCCTCGTCAGGATCGATGAAAGGTTTCAAAAAGAAGAGAAGAGGATATGAGGGTATAGGTCCAGTTCAACCCCGGTCATTGAGCGAATCGCCAGGGTCGATAACAGCAATTGCTACTACTTTTTATGTCTGAGTAGACGTATAGAAAGAATAAATAGATATTCAATTATTACTTTGCTAACAACAATAATTATTAATCCAAAGCTTTTACCCACATTCTTTGAAGAATCACTGTGAAGATTACTGTGTCAGTGAGAAAAATTGACTTGATATTGTAAGATAAATTCAGAAGTGCAGAAGAAGTGTTGTTTTATTTCAATCTAGTTGGTACTTTCAAGAGTTCTTAATTCTTCTTAGGGACGACCTGGACGAGGAATCCTGCCACCGATAGAATAAACTTGATGGCCTAAAAAAAATTATTTTGACTCTTCCACGTTCTAAAAAAATCGGTACCGTGATAACGAAACCGTAGTCGGCGGTGCAAAGGCCGGCAACCCCCAAAATTGGCGGTTTCTGGGTGTTAATCAAGAAGATCATCATCACTTTCCTGTTCCTCAAGTTCCACGAAGGCCAGGCTAAGCACGATATGTTCTTCGAGACGAGAAAGTACTAAAATTTCAAAATTAACAAAAATTTCCAACTAGTTAACAACCACCAAACTTCGTCAATTAGGGATTGACCTGCTTCAACCCCTAATTTTGTGGTTATCATTAGAGTTATGGTGACGCAGCCAATGCGAGAATACTTCATCAACCCTTCTTCCTAGAAGTTAATCAGTACTTTGCGGTCAGTTAGATTAAAAGTTTACCTCGAAAAAGTTGATTATCATACTAAAGTAGGTCAGAATCGACAAATACGTCATAATCAAAACTAAAGTTGAAGTTAATTTAAAAATCTTTAATTCAACTCTGTGGACAAACCTTTTAACTTTATTTTACACAACATGTTTGTTACCTTTTGTAATTTTGGTGGTGTTGAACGTAACGTTTTAACTTTTCGTGGACGTTGTTTTGGTAATTTTTGTTCCTCAGCAGCATGTGATCATATTTACCTCGAGAGTTTTTCGCGTCAATTTCTAAGATAACGTTAATAGCGTAGACGTGATATTTTAAATAGGAAACTGACCAAATGTAGGCGAAAGCGCTCATGAGCAAAGCGCAAGTTCCTGGTAACAAAGAAACGTAAAACGCCAAAGAAAGGATTGCTGCGAGGCTTTTGTTGTTAATTTTTTCGATTTGGTAAATAGCAAAATGCAGATTAGCGCCGTTTTGACCGCCAATTGGAAAATAATGGATAATCGCCATGAAGCCGAAGAAAATGTTCAAAATTACCCATCCAGTAGTTTTCGCGCCCTCTTTTTTTATTTTTGCTAAAACTTTTGGACTCGTTGCACATGCCGACTTTATTATAGAAATTTGCTCCTGGTATATCGCCCAGAAGTGATTCTTAAAAACCACGGAGATCACCATTCCTGCAATCGCCTATTGAAATCAAAAATAAGTTGTTCGTTAATAATCATCCATAATAACCGTGAGTGTTATGAAAGCAAACGGTCCAAACTTCAGCAAGAGCCGGCTATCAAAAGTCATTACCAAAGTGGTAAAAAAAGCGGCGGTAGCTACTGCCTGGACGAAGAGAGTGAAGAACATGATGTGCCGTAGAAACGTTATGGTCACAAAATTAACACCAAGGAAACGGATAACCGCCAATGGGTCGTTGGTAACTGAAAGGTGGAAGTTATTGTCAGCAAAAGTTGATCAAATGTTGTCCTTACGTTCCTTTTTGAGTTTTTTAATACCCAGCAACTGCCCCAATTTTGACAGCAGAGTGAGTTTAAACCTCAACATTATAAATTCCAGTTGATGTGTGGAATGACGAAGAGATGACAGTAACAAAGAAATATTTGTAAAATTTGCAAAGCCACAAAGGTGAAGTCTCAAGAAGTTATTTTCAAATGGTAAAAATATTAATATTAGCAACTCAATAAATTCAAGTCTTTTCTGCTTCTGCACCTGAAGCGTTTCTGCTTTTATAGAAAGTGTTTAAAAATTTCAATAGAAATATCTTCTTGGAAAGCATACAAAAACGAATGCAACATCAAAGGTTCACTTTAACGTTGATAAAATTTGTTTTACTTTTAGATATTTTACTAAGTGAATATTTAATATTTTAAAGTTTGCCTTCAGCTAATTACTGTGAATATAAGGAAGAAACGTGCTCCAATTAGTGCCGCATTTCTTAAGTAAAATGCAATTATTTGCTGACTTTAGAAAAGCATCTGCATAATTGATGCAGTGAATGCTCCAAAGCTAAAGGCATATGCAAGGCTAATTTCGAGAATATCGATGCTCAGTTTATTCATATAAATAATAAAAGACGTGGACGAGCACCAATAAGTATTAACTGCAATGCGGAAAATTTTCTTTTCAATTTTCAATCGAGTCTCACATTATTGGAAATTTTCTGCCCACTGAAACATTTTCCTCCTGTGGTGAAAATTGAAGGCGACACCAAAACCAGAGCTGCTTATCTTCCCAGCGATGTTTGTTAAAAATGTCAATGTCACAATGTCAAATTAAATAATTGCCGCGTTTAATTAATATAATGAACGCCAAATTTGGAAATAGGAAGTGATTATTGGTGGAAACGTAACATTTCAATAAAATTAATCGCGACAACGAAGGTTCCTCCTACTGTTGACGCCAGAAGAGCGCCATAGAGCCATAACAATTTGTTCAATGTCTTGAATGGACCAGTTTCCAGGTGTGGGTGGCTCATTTCATGAAACCGAGTAATAACAGTTTTGATTTTACGAGGCTGTAGCACTAATTCCTGAATGAATGTTAATTGGGTAACACTTAATTTTATTCAATTTAGAATTCATTATAGATTCTTGTGGTCAAATAAATCAACTCAATTAATATGTAAAAGTATCGTTTTTGAAACTAGTTTTATCCAAATTAAATTTTTACAAAATTGATAATTTGCAAAATAACAATAAAGCCTCAAGCAGGTCCAAAGATCCTATTTTAAAAAGTTGAAACGGCGAAATAACAATTTTTATTGAACCAATAATAATGTAGAAATACAAAAACAATTAGACATAAAATAGTTGTATAGATAACCAGTTACGACCATATCCCCAACCCCCATAGAATAATCTTGAGCAATTTCACAAGCATTACTGGGCTTTACTACTTTTAGCTTGTTGCTGACGTCTTTTGTTGGCAATGTAAATAGTCCAAAAGAATCCGACGAGGTTCACAATGAAAACTCGCAACTGCAACAATAAAAAGATCACGTTAATCCCAAGAACAATGCAGTTACGTCTTCTGGTAAACAAAACTAAAACGTAAGTTATGCAACCAAATATACACGAACGTAATTTCTCACCATAGGAGGGACCAGGCTCAAATTGAGCAATTGAATCACAGTCAAATACTTCCAGCTCGACGTTAAAACAATCCAATACAAACTCTGCAACTGTTCGACGGCTTCGTCGTGATTCTTGCCTTCGAGTCGGGCCAAAATATACAAAGTAAACGCCTGGTACAGCGGTGAATAAATCAGTCTCTCCAAAAACAATTTCTTGACTATCGGAAACGAGGCTTCTTCTGGAACGGCATTCTCCAACCACGTGTAGAAATAGTGGGGAATCGTGCCCCCAAACAGCAATCTAGACGGTAAAAGATCGAGTTTTCAAGTGATTGTGGACAATAATTCTGCTATTTACCCGAACAGTCCATAAGCAAGGAGGCTGTGGTGGTTCAAGACTTTGCTGCCTGCAATACGTTGCGAGGCATAGTTGCCGGCCGTGGCAATTATACAACTAAAAAAAGCAATTATTGGGGGTTGGAGGGTGGTTGACTGCTCACCAACTGATCGCTTTCGTTCTGATGGGGTGGTTGAAGAGTTGCTCGAAATAGAAACCGAGGGCCGAGAAAAGCGGCTTGGAGAGGACCATCGCTGATGTTGGCGTGTAACTTTTATCGCAAGTTGCGGTACAACTGTCCAAGGTTAAATCTGTGGTTAAAAGTTCAACAAATCGAGATTTGACATTTGACACTTCGATAAACATAAACACTCTGACTTTGATAGTGGTGAAGTTAGGCGCAGGCAAGATCACGTACTGCTCGTAGTATAACTTGGTGATAAAATTGGACGTAATCTACTTTAAAATTAAATTATGTAACTTCTCTCATTTAGCATCTACCACCAGTTAGGGGTTTGTTTTATTTTTGCTGACCACAATTTAAGGGCCAACTATTTAATTTGCTATTTTCTGAAGGGATTGAAGGAATAAAAGAAAAGATAATTTAAATAATTTAATAAACTAAAACTGCAAAAACATATTGTCGTGTTCTATTAAATTACAAAAATGTATGTACAATATATACAATATTAATATGAAGGTACAATCGATAATAAAATATCACAGTCAAAGAACATCAGTCTCTACAGATAGCGGTTCTAAAATTGGACCTGTCTTTTCATTCAATCGGCAAGACTCTTACCGGGTAAGATAACAACAATAATTAATATTTACAATAGTCATTGCTATAATAGCGTGCCGTTACAAATCTGGGAAGTGGTATTGCTAAGGCGCCCGAAATTTAACTTGAAATCAGGCCCTACTATCATCAATAGAATTTCCTTAAAACTCCCTAAGTTTTCACTTATATCAGTTCCAAGGCCTCCAAACCTTATTCAAAATTTGTGGTTTTTTCTCCAAATTCGAGGGCATAACGAAAACGATTTCGCCGCTTCTAAGTTTCGTGGGTATCAACGTTACGTCCATTTTCAGTTCATCAGAAGAACTGTCCGCTCCTCTAATGTTGGTCTCTTCTGTCGGCTTGGATTTTTTTAAATTGTCCAATTGATTGCGGAGTTGTTGCACGTACTGCACCGTCATTTCGAGGATGTCGGCTTTTTCGAGTTTGGCAGACCTTTGGCCGGTCTTCTTATCGGACGAACCGCTGGTGGGCGTTTTGGAGTCCAGAAGAATTTGTTTGAGGGTCTCCAAGCTCTCGTTGATGCGTGCTCGACGCTTCTTCTCCATTAGAGGTTTGCGGACCTGTAAATAATTTTTAAAATTAGAAAAATTACAAAAAAAATAACCGATGGCGCATTTTGAAAAGTTAATTTATGCTCAGTACTGGCAAGAAAAGATTACATTAAGAGAATAATAAAAAACAAAGAGGTAACAAAGCCAAAAGAAATAGAGCTATTGGAAAATACCAAAAAAAAATTATTAGAGAAATTATAGTAGACTTCGGTTATAACGTTCTCGTATACTTATGTATAACGAACCTTCGGTAATACCGAATTTCGGATATAACACACTAATTTTGACAATCCTTTGAAGTTCGTTATAACCGAAGTCTACTGTATTAAAAAACTTATTTTTAATTTATATTAAATTATATTGAACGTTAAGTCCATTATAGTTATTAACAAAAATAGTTGCTTACCTTTCTGCTTTCGGAAACAGTTTTTTTCTTGTTGTCGTCACTTCGCATTTTGGCAGATTGTAGTGCACGTCACACAACTGAAGATAACTAGTCAGAGATGAAAAATGCCAGTTTGGCGTAAATGACAGGGTACTTAAAGAGGCTGGGCAACCCCCTCCAAAAGACGTCCCCACTTTTCCATACCTGTTGAACGGCTTCTTCCTTCTTTTTGAGAACCGCCAAGTGCAAATCGGTGGGAACGAATCCGGCCAGGGGCGTGCTTCCAAGAAGGTTCACCACGTGGATACGTACTTACCTGTAAATCCCAAAAGTTTTGAGACTATTGCACGCGTCATTAAGCAATTTTTAAATTTTATAGTCTTTGTCAGCTGTCTAGTCCACTTTTGGAATTTAAGTCACAAATTATAATTACTTAAAAAAATTATTTAGAGTTTTTGAGAATTTTGATATTTTTTGCTACATTTTATTTCTTGTCTTTTTTATTCCAACTGATTTTCTAGAGTAAGGGTCATTAACGTCCTGTCAGTTTTTCTTTGGCAAATTCTTGGAAAGGCTTTACCATAATCCTTCTGTAGGGTCATAAATGTCCTGTCAGAGTTTTGGGACTATTGCACGCGTCATTAAGCAATTTCTAAATTTTATAGTCTTCGTTGGCTGTCTAGTCTACTTTGGAATTTAAGTCACAATTATAATTGCTTAAAAAAATTATTTAGAATTTTTGAACATTTTGAAATTTCTTGCTACATTTTATTTCTTGTCTTTTTTATTCTAATGGATTTTCTAGAGTAAAGGTGTAGGGTCATAAATGTCCTCTCAGTTCTTTGGCAAATTCTTGGAAGGGCTTTACCATAATCCTTCTGTAGGGTCATAAAAGTCCTGTCAGTTCTGTGGCAAATTTTTGGAAGAGCGTTACCATAATCCTTTTGTAAGGTCATAAATGTCCTGTCAGTTCTTCGGCAAATTCCTGAAAACACTTTCGCCATAATCCTTCTGTAGAGCCATAAATGTCCTGTCAGTTCTTCCAAATTTATAATATTTAGGTCTCTCCTCATTATGTATCAGCAACTGGTTGAATTGTTTTGTTGGTTTTTCCTGTTCGCTTTGTTGCCAATTCATATAGTAACTGCAAGAGAAGTCAAAAATTTAGGGGTGCGGGAAGGATGGTTGAGCAATGGTTCTGAATGCCTTGGCGCGCCGCCGCTGGGTTACCCACGCTTCTTCTAACCCAATGTTATTATGCTTTACGGTTGCGTGAACAAATGACAAAAAGGCCAGCAACAGCTCATTGAAGACATTGATGGTTCTCGGAGAAGTGGCATGAATGGATGAAAGGTCGCCGGGCTCCGAACAATTAGTTAAAGATTTTTCGTCGTTTAAGCCACCGAGTGATATATGACGGGGCGGCCAGATGTTCCACCCTCACCTTTAATACGGTCAAATTGCTTTAAAATACGGTCCTTTAGCGAAATTAACGCGACCCTTCGCTGCCGCTAACCATGACAAATGGCCGATTATTGATAGGGAGAATTTCAAAAATAATAATTTGGCCGTTGCGATCTCATCCCGAATTGGCCTTTTTTGCTGGCGGCGTGAAAGAAAACGTAAGTGGAGCAACGTTCACTTGTCCTCTTCTCAGGTTGCCAGGGCGCCTCCTTCTTCCTGTGCTTTGTCAGAAGTACGTTGGACCTCTTTGCATCGAGAGCGACAGTATTCTAATCCGGATCGGAATCGCAACGAATTTTTCCCTTTCAAAACAGGATGCCGATCAGCCTTTTCGACGGCCCGGAGCGATCATCCCTACTTTGGGCGCCAAAGGTACAAAAAGAAAATCAAGAAAAACGGCTTCAACAATCACCTGAACCGATTTCATCAGCGCCAAAAATTATCCAAAAGTTTCAAGGCTCACCTGAACCCCCAATAGGGTTGATTGATTGATTCATTGCTGCTCAAGAGGGTGATAATTTTGTTTGTTATGCGGCTGTGGTTCGGTTAGAGGGGTTAATTGCTCTGTTGGCGGCTTCGTCGATTTGGTGTGACGGTAGGTGTTTGGATTTGAATAATGACTAGGCGATGGAAGCACGCTCGAGCGCTTCCAGAGATGAGGTAAGGAAGGCACAAAAACGCTGGAAAAAGGAGAGCGGGCCCGTCAAGTGAAGCGAGTCGAAGTGTGACCGGCACGATGACGGACCCACGCCACCTCTGGGTGGCAAAAAGACAAATTGCAAGACAGATCCGCTACTATTTACATTATATATTACTTTTAATTATCAGCTGTTGACCGGACACCTACATAATAATATACATAATACCTACACCTACATAATAAATTTTTAGCAAGCTGACTCAATTCACTATATATTATGTAATTTTTTCTGAATGAATTACATAATACCTATAATGAATTGTGAATTTCTTTTATTTAACATTTTTAGGTAGCATTTCTACAAATTGTATTTCTAGAAAATGGAGGAAAAAATTAATTGAAGCTAATTTCAAATAGTAATGGTGGAGGAGCCAGGCAAAGTGCATAGTATAAAAATTTATAAAGAATAAACAAATTGAAATACAAATGTCTTAACTTTTTCCAGCAATGTCTAGCAATGTCGATAGAAGCGTTAAAGTTAAATAAAAAAATTAAAAAAAAAACTAAAACAATTAGAAGAGAAAAAATAATCAAAATTATTTAAATAAACAATCAGTGACGTCCCAGAGTATTGGTTATTGATTAGGTAAATAAAAGAAATGTTGTCTGCGTTATTAAGTTTCAAGTTAATATCACAAGAACGATTGAGAGCGCCTAAAGAAATCTTCAAGACTCTTCAGAGACGCACGCTTTATTGAAACTGGCGGAATGGATTAGTGGGGTGTGTTGAAGCGTGGATTGTTATGAGCTTTGAAGGTTGGCTACCTGGATGATAGAAAGCTGAATATTTCGACACGATAGAATCGTCATTTTTCAGTACTTCACCTCAGGCGAAAGTAATCATTTTCGAATTTTTTTTGGGCACAAATATAATGTACACCAAATTAAAACATGCATCCCTTGCACTGTCCACCAGAAAGTTTAATTATCATCAAAAAATCTAAATAAAACCCAAATTATTATACATCAGAAAATGAGAACATCATCACTAAAATAAGTATCCTGCGTATTGTTTTACCATTGCTTACATTTTAAATTCTATATGTCTATCAATTTTACTAAATGTTCACCAAAGTTAGAACGCTCAAGTTACGCGTCCGTGCTGTACATGATAAATATTGGCGCTATCTATTTATATTTAGTGTTTCTCAAAAAAAACTATTTGTGCGTCAAATAATTATTCTATTACTCCAAAAATAAAATATGCTCGCGCATCTCTCCTTGCCGCTTGCGCTTCCAGACAAGAAGCACGCGAAAAAAGTTTTGTACAAGGTCAGTTCAGGGCCCTGTAATTTTTTTTTAAAGCACGATTAGAAATTACCACTAAAAGAAGTTTTACGTTTTACATAATGCAAGCCAATTACAGCAAAGCATTTATATATTACGGAAATCAATATTTTTTTTTGTGCAAACCACTTCTATTTTTACTCTTATTTTCCTTGCCCTAGCACATCTACATCTATAATTTTGCATAAAATTATTTACCATTCGCCCAACATTTTATTGCTTGTGTATTTTTGATCAACAAATAGTATTTTTAACTGCTAAATAATATAAGACACTGTCGAAAATTAAATATCTGGGTATTATGTTAGAATGAAATGCGGAATAAAATTTGGTGAACATTTAGTATTTATGGTCAACAAAAGTTATTTTGGCGAACAAAATATATAAGAGGCCAGTATTATGTCAATATTTGGTTGTCGCTTTAAGATTATGTATTTTCTTAATTTTGGTGAGCATTTAGTATTTTTGGGAAATAAAAGTATTTTTTTGTATGGAAATATTGGGTAAATTTGGTAGACTCATTTACGACCCATTTTTTCTTCTATTATCACTTTGAGATTTGACGTTTCAAGTTCACCTCGCGCATCCCTTGTACGAAAAACTCGAAGCTGCCCGAAATTCCTGAAAATTTACAATTAACCGGCCGATTTTGGCACCTCGCCCTTACAGTATCTTTTTTCGCCCGGAATGCTTGAGCAGTGTAAACACCCTTTTATGAGGCGTTGTGTTAAGTGAAGCAGAGATAAATATCGCAAAAAGACCGCTGTCAGGTGTGCTCGCTGCTCAACTTGTCGGCTGCCGAAAAGAGAATCGCCGACGCAAATAAAACCCTAAGGACGATTCGCTCCATTGAAACCAGAGATTATCCGTATCATCCGTCCAAGAGGCCGCATAAGCTGACCGAAGGCGTGAAAGGGTGAGCTTAGTTACACCAACGGACAATCAAAAATGAAACCACATTGTCCACATAACGCGACACCCCTCAAGATTTTTCTTTTCTTGAAAACGATTTCGAACCTCCAATTGCCACAGTGTCCGAGGGTACGTTTTCGGGGATTTAATTGGGGAGAGATCGGGTTGCGACAAGCATCCGGTCAAGGATCTCATTAGAGGTTTTTTGGGTGTTGATGGTCGGTGTAAAAATTGTAAGCGTTCAAGCGCAGCCGGCCCATTGAATATTGGTGCGACGTGACTTCATTCATAAAACAAACAGTTTTGTTTTAAGGTAGCGGAAAAAGTTTTGCGCTTCAACGGCCATGACGGCAGGAAGAGGGTGAAGAAGAACGCCGAACACAAAATTTGCGCGGATTTGCTGACACACGTCAGAAAACTGATTGCACACATCCAGCATCAGTCAATCAAAATAAAAATAAAAAATTACGATAACACTCTTGTGACTTAAAGTTTTTCGAAACGTTTGTCAAACTGATTAATGAAGAAGGAAAGGGGAAGAACAACTGCCCCACTTGCAGTTTGATGGATACTGCCCTTGGCCTGTTCGACAAGTAGGGCATCCCTCAATCCGATCAATTGGGTCGAAATTCGATATTCCTTTTATGTGCATATACCTGTTCATCGTCGAGGATGAAACTTTCCCCTTTGCACTCTTTTCCAAGTTACGTGATCGTCCTTCCGAAAGGATGAAATTTCAGTGGAAAAAAGCGCGGTTCGTCCAAATTCCAGGAGCTCTATTGTCGGTGGAATCCGTAACTTGGTCGTGGCCATCGATAATGGCGACGTGGAGTATTTTAAATAGTCAATAATAAGCCACTTCCTGTCTCTAACAACGGAGAAGTAAACTGAACCGTTTGGAAATCGACAACAATACACGGTTGTATTTCGACCATTCACTGATCGAGTACCTTCGCCCACCCCTCTTGCACTTGCAATGGTATAATGGACTTCACAATTTACTACGAGCTCTGTTATTACCCACTATGAACAGCAAGTTATCCGGATACACAAAAGTCACGAATTCTTTCTCTTTTCGACGGCGGCAGGTGGCTGCTCGTGACACCGTCTTTTGTCGCACTTTTTCCCATCTCCGGAGGTTCGTGTTGGTCCATAAATCACCCGGAGTTTTTTTACTCTTATTATTGATCTTCGATATCGTGCATGGATAAGAAAGACGAGCAGGTTGGCCAAGAACCCCCGAAGCTGTCATTATGATGTGAAATCTTCCTTAAGTGTGGTGCATTTTTCTTTTTCTTGTATTAAACTGAATATAGTACTCAAGTTCATGTTGAAGGTAATTACAACTTCGCTTTTTCATTCAATTCTTCTGTTCTTTGTTATTTAAAATAATGGTTTTTAAGGAGTAAAACACGTGGAGAATTTAACAGTCTCTGGCAAAAAAGGTGGAAAAAGAAGAAAAAAACAGAGAAAAAAAATTAAAAAGAGACAACCCAGAAGAAACAAGAACCAAGAAGAACATGGCAGTTTGTGCTAAAAGACTAGAGAAGAGTATATAGACCAACAAAAGAAGGGAATAAAAGAGAACAGAAAGGAGGAGAGAAGAGAAGAGCAAAAAACTGACAAAATCAAACTGCTTTTCTGCTAGAAGAATAGAGCAGAATTGAGCAGAGAAGATAAGAAACAAAACAGAGAAACGTATAGCAGTTGTCTGCCAAAAGACTAGCGAAGAGTGGAGCAAAAATAGAAAAAAATAAAACGGAAACAAAAAAAACAGAGAAGAAAAGATCAGAAAAAGTGAAAAAAGAAAAGAAAATCAGAGAATCTAAGAAAAAAATAAAGAAGAGACAAGAACCGAAAAGAAACAAGAATCAAGAAGAACATGGCAGTTTGTGCTAGAAGACTAGAGAAGAGTATATGTATAGACTAGCAAAGGAAGGAAATGAAAGAGAACAGAATGGAGGAGAGAAGAAAAGTGCAAAAAACCGACAAAATCAAACTGCTTTTCTGCTAAAAGAGTAGAGCAGAATTGAGCAGAAAAGAGAATATAACAGAACAGAGAAAAGTATAGTAGTGGAAGATTAGCGAAGAGTAAAGCAAAAATAGAATAAAATAAAACGGAAACAAAAAGAACAAAGAAAGAAAAATCAGAAGAAGTGGAAAAAGAAGAGGAAACCAGAGAAAAATCTAAAAAAAAATAAAAAAGAAACAAGAACCGAAAAGAAACAAGAATCAAGAAAGACATGGCAGTTTGTGCTAGAAGACTAGAGAAGAGTATATGTATAGACCAACGAAAGAAGGGAATGAAAGAGAACAGAATGGAGGAGAGAAGAAAAGAGCGAAAAACCGACAAAATCAAACTGCTTTTCTGCTAAAATAGTAGAGCAGAATTGAGCAGAAAAGAGAAGATAACAGAACAGAAAAAGGTATAGTAGTAGAAGACTAGCGAAGAGTAGAGCAAAAATAGAAAAAAATTAAAAGAAAAAAAAAGAACAAAGAAGAAAAAGTCAGAAGAAGTGGAAAAAGAAGAGGAAACCAGAGAAAAATCTAAAAAAAATAAAAAAAAACAAGAACCAAAAAGAAACAAGAATCAAGAAAAATATGGCAGTTTGTGCTAGAAGACTAGAAAAGAGTATATGTATAGACCAACAAAAGAAGGGAATAAAAGAGAACAGAAAGGAGGAGAGTAGAGAAGAGCGAAAGACCGACAAAATCAAACTGCTTTTCTGCTAGAAAAGTAGAGCAGAATTGAGCAGAAAAGAAAAGATAACAGAACAGAGAAAAGTATAGTAGTAGAAGAATAGCGAAGAGTGGAGCAAAAATAGAAAAAAATGCAACGAAAACAAAAAGAACAGAGAAGAAAAGACTAGAAACGGGAGCGAAACAGTGAAACACCAAGACGAGAAGAACAGCTCCTTGCTAAAAGACTAGAGAAGAGTACCTAAATCTGAAAACGTAAAACAACGGTAAAACGAACAAAACGGAAGAGAGCATCAGAAGAGGAAAACACAAAAAAGAACAAAGAAGAAACAAGAAAAAAAAATAAGTAAAAAAATTTAAGATTTATCAAAGAGGAGCCGTTTGGCAAACATGATTTTATTATTATTATTAATTCTTCTTTAATTCTTAATTATATATTCTTTTCTATTAAATTCGCTTGTACCAACTCTTTATCGCTCCTGTTAAGAACCAGTTCCCTTCAAGGGCAACTTTCTTGATCTGTACCGTCAAAATGCCCCATTACCCACCTAATTTACCCATAGAAACCGTGCACATTTCACGCTTTATCTGTCAGGTCTATTGTGAGAATTTTGAAGTATTTATTGTTAAACACGTCCTATATTGGTCTATTATTGACTTCTTTTGAATCCACCACCTCGCTCCCCAACAAAGCGTCCGGCCGAAATCGAGCAGCTGAAACCGATCAAGTTTGCATAGCATCAGAAAACGTCAAAATGTGCGATTTTCATGTTTTTATTTAATTATTCTTTTTTGGAAACCTTCACTCATCCAGCCCGATGTTGTCCCTTTTGGGATTCGTTGAAATTGCAGCAGTTAATGATGTACGTTCACTGGAAATCACTCATCACAGTCGGTTTGGGCTTTTGGACCTTGCTGTATCTCACTGATTTACTCGGCGAATCCAGCTGGAAACGGTACTCGTCACGTAAGTCGTTGATTAATTTGAGAAAAATTTTTAACCAACGACAATCAACACCGTTCCAGATGTCGACGACATTTTGAAGAGTCAATACAACGAATTTGTGAGAATGCAGAAAGGTCGTCCACAAACCGGAAGTGGCACCCGAATCAACTGGTCGCTCCTCATTTGGAACATTTGCGCCTTTTTGTGCTCTTTGGTGTTTTTTTCGGTTATTCGCTCCATCTCGTGGATCGTCTGGAAACTGTTCAACCTTTATAGGTAATTTATCCGGAAAACTTTCCCAATTTTTTTCACGAGCTTTCCAGAAACCATGGGGTGCTGTCGCAATATTTAAAAAAAAAAAATTTCCACCACTACCATTGAGAGAGCCGGAAGCAGTCCAGCAATTAGCGCCAACTGCAAGTTGCTCTTCAAAAACCAATCTTTCACTCAAAGCAACAAGGACGTGTTACTGGCCGACAGCTTGTGCCAGCAACTCGAGGAAGCAAAGAGGAACAATGGCGAGCTTTCCCAGCAACTGGTGTCGGCGACGCGGGAAAATTCCGCCATCAAGCAGCAACTGGAAACGTACAAAGTGGAGTCGGCGGTGATGCGGGAGAAACTGGCCAAAACCAGCAGCAATCTCAAGACAAATTTGAAGCATAAGGAGTTTTCGACCCTAAGCCAGGAAGTGTTGGTGAGGAAGAGCCAAAATTTGGAACTACACCTCCAGGAAGTCAGCAGGGACCGGGATTTGTTGAGGAACAAATTGGGGAGTTTGGAGAAAAATTACGCGAAACTCGAGGAGAAATTGGGTTATTACCAGAAGCACGATTTGAAGAGCAATTTGCAAGTTCCCGAGAAGGACGACAGCCGAAATAAAATCATCGACGTACCTAAGTCAAGTTGATGATTCTGATTTTATAGTAACGAAATTTTTTAGACGTTTGAGTCGGACGTTACCGAAGGCGAAGTCGATTTGGGCAAGTTCCAGAGGAAAATTGGGCAACTCCAAAAAACTGGGCCAAAATTCGGAAACTTTGACAGCAACAGCAAACTCTCCCTAGATCTAGAAGAGGTTGGTGATTAATTTGTTGATTAACTGCGTTAGCGTAGATTTTTTCCGTAGTCAAATCTCGATATTTCGAAAGAGAGCGATTCGGAGGTGGAAAGGCAGAAGACTCGCGCTATCGACTTGGTGAAGCAAAATTTGCTCAACTACAACGTGTATAAGGTAACGAGATGAGGCTTCGTAATTTCTTGACTGGTCCGGTTCTGTTTTCAGACCCAAATGTTGCGACCAAAGTTCCAGTTGAATAACATCAACGAAACTGTTAGTGCTGCCACCGATACTACAGGGTCGTCTTCGGACGAAAATTCGGCCCCTCGCAGGATTATCAGCAGCACGGCCGAGTTTCAGAACTTCCTGAAGAACTTGAACTCGCAAAGCACCAGCAGCTTTCGCAGGAATTTATTGTGAATTGTCACTGTCTCATGCATCGACCTATTTCGTGAAAATTAATGTAACGTGAATAAAAACTATTCTTTTAAGTTTTGAATTTTCTTTTCAACAATAAATATTTTTTCCCAGACATAAAAACATTTTTTTAACAAAGTTGAAGATTGGTTGAGTGAACTAAATTTTTAGGCTGGTTTTGAATATATCTCAATCTCAATTATTAATAAATAATAATAATAATGTAAGTTGAAAGTTCCCAAAGAAACTTAGCTATTGAACTAGGGATAGGCAGCCAACAATACACCGAATCTGTAGGAATCTCCTTATTATCGGCGCTGTACAGATTCCTTTACCGTGCAGCTTAGCTTACTGCTAAAAAGACATTCAACAATTTGGAAAGGCTACTTAAACTCTCTCTTCTCTTGACTCATTTAAATCTTAATATGTTCTCTTTGTCACAGCTCTACTTACTTTTTGGTGTTTAGTTAACTGGAGGGACTGGATTACTAACTAAATACTACAGACTGGACTGGATCTCTCAAGGCTGGGAAAGTTGCAGTTTTGTGTTATTTTGCGCGTTTCGTTTTTATTCGTGCCATGTTAATTAATTACTAACAAAGTTTGTGGCAATCGAAAAATCGTAACATTAAATACCGCGTGTGTGTAAATGAAACCAGAATTGAAACTGCACTTCTTCAAAGGTGAGGTTAAGTTTTAACATAATTGCTCCAATTTGTAGAAGGACCAAAATTGGTACAGTTCACGTCCAAGCGAGTGGCATAACGTGGTTGTTTGTACCATTGTTGTACAGCACCCTTGTGTATTTTTTAAATTGATGATTTAAAAAATTGGCGGATGCTGCATTACTAATTTAAATGTGGTCACGTGTGTGTAATGAATCCTCTCTATGGTATACATGTCGACGCGAGGTGAGAGTGAAGGTTCTATAAATAAGATGTTCTACTTTGCATTACAATAGTTTTTGACGATTAGGTCCAGGTAGGCTAACCGCTAAAGGTTCCTTCATGTCTGGGTCGCTAGATCAACGCTAGAATTATTTATAAATTTATTATGTAAACGTTGCCGATGCTTCAATGTTCAATGAACGTGCAATTCTGCACGTAACAAAAGCAAACATACAGTAATAAAAATCATACTGCAAAAAATTGTTACATAGTTTTAGGTAGGTCATGAACGGTAAAAGAAATTTTAGTTGAAGTAGGCTGGGCAGGGTAGGGGTTCATAACTATTTGTTTTACCTGTCTTAAAACCTAGGATGACGTCATGAATATTAAGACAGGTGTATTTAAAAAATGATAAAGTTTGGTTACCAAATAAATGGTGGCGATAAGATTTCTTTATTAGTTTTGTTGATGAGGTATTTTGCAGTTATGTTCACCTCTTTTTATCGTTTATTAACATTAGCAAGCTCTTTCGCAAAATTGACACGTAGAGCTAGTTAGGTAAGACAAATGGTAATGAAGCCATAATAGAAGAACTCTTAAGAAATAAGTTAGTGCAGTTAGAAAAATTGTTAATTTTTTACTTTACCCACTCTTTAATTTTCAAAAAACTAATTACACCAAAGCATTCCTCACCATGTATACATTACGAAAATCAATATCTTTTTTTGTGCAAACCGCTTGTATTTTTACTCTTAGTTTCCTTGCATATCTACATCTATAAATTTTGTATAAAATTATTTATCGTTTGCACAACATTTTATTGCTTAAAATGGCATTATAATGATGTTTCACAAGGTTTTCACAAAAAACACAGCAAAAAGCGAAAAGTGGACATTGTAAACAATTACCATTTTTTTCCACAAAAACTATAATAATTAGGGCACCTACTTTAGAAGTTACAATTTTTTTTTTTTGTAGTTACTTATTGAGATGAGATTTGAGATGAGCCATCAATGTGGTAAAGAACTTTTAGTATAAGTATATCAATTTTGAAAATTTTTTCAATTTCTATCGCTCGAGGTAAATTTTTTTTCGAAAATATTGAAATTTTGGATATCGATTTTATGACTTCTTCTTGTAGATTTTGGACCGCTTAACACGAATCTGGCTATAGTTTCTTTGTTCAAGTCATACTTTTTAAGTTATGACGATTTGAAGACTTTGATTCAAAATTTTCGTCAAAATCGACCAAAATCGCAAAAATTAACTTTTTTATTATAAGACGTAGGTTTTCCATTCTTGCATCATTCGATAGCCTCTGAAATACGGATAAATTTGATGTATCTCAACCCGATATAAGTGTCTCCGTTCAAAAGCTACAAGCATTTGAAGATTGGGAAATAGTAGACTTTGGTGGTTTTTGGAAATTTACAAAAAATGTATCGGTTCTAGAGTCAAATTAAGTTCAGATTCGATATCAGAGAGGTCAATTACACAAGAAAACGTCAACTTCCAGGTACTTGTAGCAACGATGTCGATTTTAGGATTTTTTCGAATTTCTATCGATTGAGGTAGAAAAAAAAAGTCGAAAATATTGAAATTTTTTACATCGATTTTATGACTTATTCTTGTAGATTTCGAACCGCTTAACACGAACCTGGCCGTAGTTTTCCTGTACAAGTCGTACTTTTTCAGATATGACCATTCGAATGTTTCAATTCAAAATTTTCGTCAAAATCGACCTAAATTGCAAATTTGAACTTCTTTATTATAAGACTTACACTTTTTGTTCATACAGCATTCGATAGCCTTTGTGAAATGGAGAAATTTGATGTATTTGGATTTAATGTAAGTCCATCCGTTGAAAAGTTACAAGAGTTTGAATTTTAAGAGAAATCGAAACTTAGTGGTTTTTCTAATTTTATAAGAAATCTATTTATACTAGCATCGAATTGATTACGGATTTGAGTCCAGGAAGGCCGATTATTCAAGAAAACGCTTGTTTCCAGCCTTTAGGTGCAACGATGTCGATTTTAGGAATTTTTCGAATTTCTATCGATTTGGGTAGAATAAAAAAATCGAAAATATTGAAATTTTTTACATCGATTCCATGACTTATTCTTGTAGATTTCGAACCGCTTAACACAAATCTGGCCGTAGTTTCCCTGTACAAGTCGTAGTTTTTAAGATATGACTATTCGAATGTTTCAATTTAAAATTTTCGTCAAAATCGACCTAAATTGCCAATATTAACTTCTTTATTATTAGACTTACACTTTTTGTTCATACAGCATTCGATAGCCTTTGTGAAATGGAGAAATTTGATGTATTTGGATTTGATGTAAGTCTATCCGTTGAAAAGTTACAAAAGTTTTAGTGGTTATTCTAATTTTATAAGAAATCTATTTATGCTAGCGTCGAATTGATTACGGGTTTGAGTTCAGGAAGGCCAATTACATAAGAAAGCGTTTATTTCCAGTCTTTATGTGCAACGATGTCGATTTTAGGATTTTTTCGAATTGGGGTAAAAAAAAAATCGAAAATATTGAAATTTTTCACATCGATTTTATGACTTATTCTTGTAGATTTTGGAACGCTTAACACGAATCTGGCCGTAGTTTCCACGTGCAAGTCGTACTTTTTAAGATATGACCATTTGAACATTTTGACCAAAAGGCAATTTGTCTTGATATGTTTTTTTCACAAATTTTTTTTAAAATCCAGCACTTTCTACTCTCTCAACAAAAACACTTGTAAAAAATTGTCGTGTTCCGTTAAACGTTTACTTCCACCAACAATAGATCTAAAGAACAATTACTCGTCTAATTGCTGCGTGACTCTCATCCTCAATTCATCCACCTTTGCATGATCCAATCCACATTATTACCTTCATCAATTGCAAAAACAATTAATATTTGATTGGTCTATCGACGATTGCGGTTTTAATTGGGTCTTAGCATGTTGTTTCAATAATACTCCTCATTCCCTATCAGTCCGTGTAGAAAATAACGTCGCCTCAATTGTTGATGAAAAGGCAACAGACCGCATCTTGCCTTTATTATTTTATTTATCGCACTACGTGTGGAGATAACTGTACGTATTGTAGTTGTGGTTTTTTTCCTGGATTAATTTAGCTGGTTTGTGTGTTCTGTTGTTGTTGTTGTTGTTACTTATCCATATCGTGCAACCTTCACCTTGATCCCCAAGTCAAAAAATTTGCACAGACTCATGGAAGCGCAATAATTGTTATTAGACGAGTAAATCTAGCCTTGATTGCGTCATGAAAGTACTCGCACGCTACGTATGCAGTGAGAATGTAAAATAAGGGATTTCCTCGCCTCATGGAAGTACGTGAGGATAACAGAGTGTTTTTGACGGAAATGTGGGTTTTAGTCTATTTTTGTTGCATTGATTCACTTATCAATCTGAACGTTATTAGGAAGTCTAGACAAGTTTCAGTTCAGTACAGAAAGTGCCATGCAGTGAAATAGTTTTTTAAGGTAGATCTAATTTTTTTTCGAAAATTGCTAAAAAAATTCTCACATGGACCATGGACCCCTCGATTTTTAAATCCCTTACCAATAATTTTTCGAAGAGTTTCTTTATTTAAAAAAAATAATTTGCTGATTAACCATTCAACCTCCCTTCCTTCATGTTCGCTTATATATTTGGTGTTATGATTCTAGATGTGTCCAATAACGCCCATGGTGCAGTTCCTAATAGTAGTCGTCTCAATACTACTAGCAACCAACTTCGCCGTTGTTCGCTCCCAAATTATCAACTCGTTCAAAATAACGTTTGAGCCGAAAAATGCGTCGATCACCATGTACGACTTCATCACAGTCGACTACAGTATTACAGGTACCTACCAAATTTATTTCTTCGAAGACAACAATTTTAGCAACAATTTTCAGGCGACACAAACCCCGAAGCTGTGGAACTCTATTCAGAAGACACCAACGTCGCCGCTATAGAAAAAGAAATTTACATAAAAAATCCGGAGTTTTCAGTTACAGGGTCCTTCAAGCTCAATGGCCACTTTTTAGGTGTGTAGAATTTGATTTTGATCGTGCGGCGCTTAATCGCCTTTTCAGGGAACACCCGGGTTTTGTGTCGAGCTCCCGGAAGCGGCCAGAAGGCTTCGGGCCAATTGGACGTGACCGTGACGCGAGAAAAGAGGGTTATCGATACAGTATTCACAGCGTCTGTTGCTACTTTAGTCAGCATTATTTACATCAATTTCGGATGTGCCTTGAATTGGGGCGATATGGTCCAGACGCTGAAGAGGCCCATCGGGCCCACTATCGGCTTCATCGGCCAATTCGTCATCATGCCTTTGGTAGGAAGAATCTAACAAGTATAGTTCAGTTGAGGTTGCGATGCTTCATTCTAAATTAATTAAGAAAAAAATTGAAACTTTTTCCAAAATTTTCAGCTGAGCTTCGGCTTGGGGAAGCTGTTGTTCCCCGACAACCACGCCATGCAGTTAGGGATGTTCTTCACTGGCGTCTCGCCGGCAGGAGGCGCCTCCAACATCTGGACCGTCGTTCTCGACGGCAACATGGACCTATCCGTGACCATGACAACCATCAGCACTTTCGCCGCCTTCGGAATGATGCCCCTTTGGCTCTTCACTCTGGGCAAACAGATTTTTGACGAAGCCGAAATCGTAGTGCCTTACTCCCAAATTTCCACCTACGCCATCGCTCTCGTCATCCCCTTGGCCATCGGTTTCCTGATATCGCGCTATCTCAAGAAAGTCGGCCATTTCCTGGTCAGAATCTTGAAAGGATTCTCTTCGCTACTGTTGCTCTTCATCATCGTTTTCGCTATCGTAACGAATCTCTACTTGTTCGAGTTGTTTTCGTGGCAGGCCAGTCTTCTTCTTCAGTTTTGTTCCTTGCTTAATTTTTTTTTTTTTTAGATCGTGGTAGCTGGAATGGGGCTGCCGTACTTGGGATACGGGTTGGGTTACTTGATCGCGAAAATCTTGAAGCAGCCTCCGCGTGATTGTCTCGCCATCGCTATCGAGACCGGGATCCAGAACACGGGAATCGCGATATTCTTACTCAGGTTTACGCTGCCCCAGCCCCAGGCAGATCTGACCACAAGTAAGTGTTGCGGAAGAAAAATTAAGTTTAAGCGACAAAAACTGCGAGTTTGCTACGTCAGAAAACTTGCAGTATTCAGCGCCATCTACCGATTTTGCCCCTAATTTAACTGCAAGTTTGCAACGTCAGAAAACTTGCAGTATTCAGCGCCATCCACCGATTTTGCCCCTAATTTAACTGCAAGTTTGCAAAACTTGCAGTATTTAACGCCATCTATCGATTTTGTCCCTAATTTAACTGTAAGTTTGAAACGTCAGAAAACTTGCAGTTTTTAACGCCATCTACCGATTTTACCCCTAATTTTTTTCCAGTTGCCCCAGTTTCTGTTGCCATGATGACGCCCTTTCCTCTGTTGGCCCTGTTCATCTACAAGAAGATAAGGGAGAGGTTTCTACAAAATTTTGACACTATTCCGAATGCTATTGTAGTCAAACTGTTGCAGGCTATCAACTACTCACAAGAAGTTGAACGGTGATATGGACGCAATTGCGGAACTAACCAGTGACAAAAACTCAAACGACGTGAGGAGCGATCAAACGATAGCGACAATATCGTAAATGCGGTCCAAAAAATACTTAACCGACGTAAATAAGGTTAATCAAGAAGCTTGGATGCTCAACAAAGATTGTTAGATCCAAATTTTGATATTTTTGTATTAATTTTTATGGTGGTCGGGCGGTTAGGTGCTGAAGTGATGTTTTAGTATGCTGCAAATGTGTAGGCATTTGTTGTAAGATATTTTTTTGTAATAAAGTTAGATTAGGTGCTTCATTTTTTTTTTGGAACTTGGAAGTGTTGACTGCAGAATGACTTTTATTTTAAGTATACGTAATAAATACAACTCGTTGATACAAGTAAATTACTTAAGAAATGATACCAGTAACTAAATAATGTTATTATCACAAGAAGTACGTTTAAAAGTGGCAGGGCAAAAACCATCACGGCTTCCACGGTGCAACAATAAATAAAATTGATTTAAGGTAAGTATTATATACCTCTACGTTACGCCTAGCCTAGCTACATTGTATAAAATTGTAATAAATTAATAGACAAAATATACAACAATTACAAAAGTGTAAGCTCTCAAAATATCTATTCAAAAACTGCTATATTCAGAAAATAAGTTAAGAAATAATTTAAGGCTCACTTTTTTCTACCGGAATAAATACAACTAAAATCTGGCACTAAAAGTGGAATAAATTAAGCGTTTATATTATTTAATCTACTAGTTCCGTTCTCCTTCACCATAGCGTTGCTAGAATGGTTGTAGTGCGTGTAAATACTTTGAAGAGGAACGTGCAGCAATTCGATGACCCTAACAAATTCTTTTTCTGAAAAAAAAAAACACCTAAAATTACCCCCGAACCGTGCCAAACCTGCCCAACTGACCGTTGTCCGCCGTGACCAGTCCGTGTCTGATCAAAAAATCCAGAGCGACCGGTGCACTGGTCGTTTTAAAATCCGAACTAAACAACTTTTCCAAGCATTGGGCGGCCGGCAGCAACTCGAACGTTTCCACTTCGCCGTCGGCGTTTTCCGGAATAAAATCTAATGGAAGTTCCAGATCAAACACGAATTCGGTGTTGGGGAACAGGCCTCGCTCCGACTCGAAATAAAACCTGCGACCAACGCAACGTTAACGTTACACGTCGCCGAAAGGGGGCGCACTTACGAAACGCAACCGGCGCTGATGATGTTGGTCATCAAGGCGGCGGGGATCGAGGCCTCCTCCATGGCCTCCTTGTAGGCCGTCTCCAGAATGCCGTGGCCCACCGAGAGGCCGCCGCCCACCATGTTGTCCCATTTACCTGAGACAGGGACAAAATTTTGGAAATTTATTTCCAGCACGGCGCACAAAAACGCCCACTACCAATAAATTAATAGTATTTTCCAATAAATAGTAATATTTATTAATTAATATAAATAAATATGAATATTAATTAATATAAATAGTAATATTTATTAGAAAATAGAGGCTTGTTGTAATGAAGCATTTTCATGATTATCTAGTTACGTCAGAACTGTTGGGGAGGTGGGTAAAATACGAAAGTTTTCGAAATTTCGAGATTTTTCGGTAATTTGCAAGGTAGGATGCAGCGCAGTTACCTTGGAAAATCGCCGAAAACACTTATTAATAGAAGTTTGACAAAACAACAAAAAATGCGCCGGATGATGTAAGGAGGTGTAATTAGCGGCTGAATGAAGGGACCAACCTGGCCATGTTTGTTTTGTGGGCGACCTTTTCTGCAACCATATACACAGCCCCAATTTGGGATGTTTAACATAACCATTAATATCTACACCGTAGTTCCTAATTCCAAACAAGCAAGTGGCTGACCGGTCCATCTTAAAGAAACTGCTCGACACAAATTCGGTTTTGACTTCGTAACACTACAACCAAGTCCATCATTAATTTTAATTGTAGTAAAAGCCAAAGTTACCTCGTCCCTCCACCCCCTCAACGCGATAAACACGTTCTCCTCCTTCAAAGCTTTCAGGACTTTGTCAACCTGGTTGCTCCTCTCCTCGTAATCCCTGAAAGCCGGATTTAGCTCGACACAGCCGGGCGTTATTCGAAAAACCTCAAAAACGCCAAATAACGTAGGGTTAACAAAATTAAAATTGTGCACTCACTTGGGGATATTTGAGAAGTTGCTTCATGACCTCGGGACGCACCAAACCTACTTGAAATCCCTCGACGACAAAGGGCCTGCACTCTCCCGAAGACATGCCTGCTAATGGAGAAACAATTCCAAACTTATTCATGGGTGTATGCCAGGATCAATATCATAACAACGACGTTAAAGTAACGGTTTCGGTGGTTTTTTGAATGTGGCTGGGGGGGATAAGGACTAAAAGGGCCGAAGTGGCGTCGGGGCTCACCTGACAAGTAAAAACTGTTGAATTTTTGAGCGAGTTTCAGTAATCTTGACATGTTATCACAAGGCCTCACTGACATTCTACAGTTTTTGACACTGTTGACAGGTGCGACGATTGTTTGTTGACGTTTTCGGGGGATTTTGCGGCCTCAGGTTGCCGCACGGACAACAAAAACACCCAGTAGCGTCCGTCGCCGCAACAACACAACCGGGCAAACCTGCACAATAAAGATGATTGTTAATGAACCACGATAATTTTTTTTGCTGTATTAAAAACAAACTATATCTGACGCTTTCTTTTGGTTCAAATTTGGCAGCAAAAATTAATAGAAATATTTTTTGCCACTTGTTAAACCACGCTCTAACGTACTAGTTAAATTTAAATTAACGCCATAAAAACATAAAACATCGTTGCCACTTTTAACAATAATTTCCTTAAACTTCTTTCACCGTTTTTTAAATTTTGGAAACTTCTTTCACAGGTTTGGTGAGTTTCGCGTCGTCGGTTGCCGGTCTGCCAAGTGACAAGTGACAGCGGGCCAGACGTCAAAGTGACACTTCGAGTCTGACGTGGAAATTTCGAAAATTAGTTTTTCCCAATAAGCCGCGATGAGTTCGTTCAAACGCGACAAGAAAGAAGAGGAAGACGGTGAGATTTCTATTTGTCCAAAACGTTTTTGTCACGTTGTTCTAGGTGGTGGCAATCCCTTCCAAAACATCGAGAAGACAACCGTGCTGCAAGAAGCCAGAACTTTCAACGACACCACCGTAAATCCACGACGATGCACCCATATTCTAACGAAACTCCTCTACCTCCTGAACCAGGTAACCTCGAATTGTCGCTGAAAACCCCCGAAATAACTTGGGAATTGCAGGGTGAACAGCTGGGCGCTAAGGAGGCAACTGACGCTTTTTTCGCGATGACGAAACTCTTCCAGTCTCGCGATGTTATTTTGCGTCGCATGGTCTATTTGGGTATTAAGGAATTAAGTTCGATTGCAGATGATGTGATTATTGTCACGTCAAGTTTGACCAAAGACATGACTGGGAAAGAGGACATGTACCGGGCTGCTGCTATTCGGGCTCTCTGCAGTATTACCGACGCTACCATGCTTCAAGCGATCGAACGCTACATGAAGCAGGCGATTGTTGACCGCAATTCCGCGGTTAGTTCTGCCGCTTTAGTTAGTTCTCTCCACTTGACCAAGTTGGCGCCAGACGTGGTCAAACGCTGGGTTAACGAAGCCCAGGAGGCCGTCAACAGCGATAAGTAACTGATTTTGCTTCATTTAAGCGCGTTGCTAACTTTTGGATTTTTGGCTTCTAGCATTATGGTCCAATATCACGCCTTGGGACTGCTGTACCATATTCGAAAAACTGACCGGCTGGCAGTCACCAAGTTGGTGGCGAAGCTCACTAGAATGTCGCTCAAATCGCCCTATGCAGTTTGCATGCTGGTGAGTCTTCACGATCAACCCCCTTGAATCCCTAAAGTGTTCCCCAATATCCTTAAACCCTTCTTGTAAGAGCCTCACTAACAGGCCTCGTTTGTGCCATATTTTTTTTTCAAAAAAATAATGTTTTTGAAAACATCAAATATAAATTTAAATTAAAATAATAATTTTTTTTGTATGTATTTTTATTCAAAAAATTATAAGATCATTGTAACCTAAAAAAATAGTTTTTATTGTTTTAAGAAAAATTTTGTTATTTTAAACTAATTTTTATTTTTTTTTATTTGAAGTTTATGTTTTTGCAAATTTCATGTTAGAAAGATGTTGTTTATTTATGGCCTCACGCTCTCTCTTTTTTAAGAAATATTTTTCAATAAAAATGTTTTCTGTTGTTTTCTCATACCCCAAAGTGTTCCTCAATATCCTTAAACCCCCTAACTTTTTTATACACTTTTTTGTAAGAGTCTCACCAAGAGGCCTCGTTTGTGCCATATTTTTTTTTTAAATAATGCTTTTGAAAAAAATAAAATATAAATTTAAAAAATTTAAATCAAAATAATATGTTTTTTAAGTATTTCTATTTAAAAAATTATAAAATCATTGTAACTTAAAAAAATGGTTTTTATTGTTTTCAGAAAAATTTATTATTTTAAAATAATTTTTATTATTTTTTTAGTTGAAGTTTATATTTTTGCAAATTTCATGTTAATTTTGTTTATTTATTTATGACCTCACTCTTTCTCTTTTTTAACAAATATTTTTCAATAAAAATATGTTGAGTTGTTTTCTCATTTGTCTTGGTTGTTTGAAGATCCGAATTACGGCCAAGCTGCTCGAGGAGGAAGACTCCGGCAATGACTCGCCCCAGTTCGAGTTCATCGAGTCCTGTCTGCGCCACAAATCCGAAATGGTCGTTTACGAAGCGGCTCACGCCATTGTCAACTTGAAGCGCACCACCAGTCGCGAATTGGCCCCCGCCATCAGCGTTCTTCAGTTGTTCTGCGGGTCGCCGAAGCCGACGTTGAGGTTCGCCGCGGTGCGAACCCTGAACCAGGTCGCCATTTCCCATCCGGCCGCCGTCACCGCTTGCAATTTGGACTTGGAAAATTTGATCACCGACTCCAACCGGTCAATTGCCACATTGGCCATCACCACTTTGTTAAAAACTGGTAGTTTCTTTGTTTGTATTTTTTTAAATAAAATTTTCGTTTCGTTTCTTTTCGATAGGTGCCGAGTCGTCCGTGGAACGGCTGATGAAGCAAATCGCTTCGTTTGTTTCCGAAATCAGCGACGAGTTCAAGGTGGTCGTCGTCCAGGCGATCAGGGCTTTAACGTTGAAGTTTCCCCGTAAACACAGCGTTCTGATGAACTTTCTTTCGGCAATGTTACGCGACGAGGGAGGGTTAGAGTACAAGGCGTCGATCGCCGATACTATTATCACGATAATTGAGGATAATCCGGAGGCGAAGGAGACGGGGTTGGCACACCTGTGCGAGTTTATTGAGGATTGCGAACACACTTCTTTGGCCGTCAGAATTTTGCATTTGTTGGGGAAGGAAGGGCCGAGAACTAAGCAACCGTCAAGGTAGTTGTTTCGTCCAACGTTGCTCGTTCAAACCCGTTTTCCCTAATTTAACAACAATCACTAAAATTGCTTGCGTCTCTAGATATATACGCTTCATCTACAATCGAGTCATTTTGGAGAATCCTACGGTTCGCGCCGCCGCCGTCTCCGCCATGGCGCAGTTCGGGGCGTCTTGTCCAGACCTCCAGGAGAACATCCAGGTTTTGTTGGCGCGTTGCCAAATGGATTCAGATGACGAAGTTAGGGACCGCGCAGCCTACTACAGCAGCATTCTGAACCAACAGGACAAAACTTTGTTCAACAACTACATTTTGGAACCTCTGCAGGTGCCTTTTTTGGTTTTTATGATCAGATTACGACTAAACTTTACAAATCATCCCTTGTATCATGTATCATGCCATCTTCCTATGTCCAGGAATTTTTGACGAAAAGTAAAAATTTTTCTATGTCCAGGAATATTTGTCAAAAAGTAAAGTTTGACTTGTTTGAAATATTGTACAATTTTTTCGGAAAGTTTATCTTATTTACATTTGTGCAATTACTTTTTTGTAAACCGGGTGTTTTAACGAGAACCGCCGGTGCCGGTGCCAAATTGCGTATTTCTAATGGAGTTAAAAATTTGAAATTTGGCAGAAATAAACTTTAATGAATGCGCTACAATGTGGCGTCCATAAATAATTTCATGCGCCGTCGGGACGCTATAATGAGCTTTTTTAGAAATTTTCAATACATTTTTTTATTATTATTATGTTCGTAATACCGCCAGGTATACGTTCCTGTTGTTAAAAATTTGAAATTTGTAGTTGAAGTATCCCTAATTGTGTTTTTAAGAAGTTCACGGAATTTTGACGAATTTATGACACGACTGCTTTATTGAAGCAGTCAAATTTGGTGACAAAGACCGCCTAAACGGTTCGGTTATTTATGACTTAAAAGCGGTACCTACTCAAAGATCTTTGCAGTGCAGAGACCATCATAAAACCTAATGCGGTTATCCGCAAAACTGGCGCCACAAAAGTGTCATCTGTCAATCAAAAAATTCCCTGAGGGCTGAAATTTAAAAATCTATGTAATTCAATAACGGTTTGATGTAAAAATATTTCAATTGCTCGTTATCAATCTTGGAGGTCGTGATCATGAGCTTGAGGAAAATCAGAGAGATGAAGTGAATATTTCGATATGAAATCGCGATCGAAAGTAAAAACTCCCACCGTTTAAAAAAAGAAAAAACGATAATGTCATCTTGTAGTGCATGAATTATAGTTTATTTCTGCCAAATTTCAAATTTTTAACTCCATTCGAAATACGCAATTTGGCACTAGCGGTTCTCGTTGAAACACTCGGTATAGGGTGTTTCAAAAAATAATTGGGATATTGCAGGTTTCAATTCCGTCTCTGGAGCGCGTTCTGAAAGACTACATCCAGAACCCAACCAGCGACTGCTTTGACATCAAATCGGTGCCGATAGCCGCCATTCCCACCTCTGAAGACAACGAGCTCGCCAAGCACAAGGCCGAGGGCATGCTGATAACCACCGCCCCCTCCAAGCCGGTGGCGGTGTCTCGCGAGGAGAACTACGCGGAAAGACTCGCTTCAGTTCCGGGAATTTCCGAACTGGGACCTCTCTTCAAAACTTCCGACGTCGTCGAACTGACCGAATCTGAGACCGAGTATTTCGTTAGGTGCATCAAGCATTGTTTTAATCAGCACGTGGTGCTGCAGTTCGATTGTTTGAACACGTTGAGCGATCAATTATTGGAGAATGTTAGGGTACAACTGGACCCCAGCGAGGGGTATGCGATTGTGAACCAGATTCCGTGCTCTAAGTTGCCCTATAATGAAACTGGCACCGTTTACGTCATCGTTAAGTTTCCGGAAGGGGATTTGCCAAACAGTGTGGGGACTTTCGGGGCCGTTCTGAAGTTTATCGTCAAGGATTGCGACCCCAACACGGGTCTGCCGGATTCCGACGAAGGTACTTTTCACCTAGAACAAAATTGCCGGGTACCTCGAGTTTTCGTGACGTTTCAACCGTCTTGTCACGACCTTTCCCAAAAAATTATTTTTTTAAAGCTTTTTCCATAGATTTTAATTTATCGAACTACGTTATTGTTAAAAAAAAAACATTTTGAGGAAACGATCCGAAAAAAACATTCAAATATCCCCGATTTTACACAAATTTTAGTTATTTCTGGTTGCCTACATTACAGCAAATTGCGCAGCTAAATTGTTTTTTCAGTATTAGGGGGTTGTTCTAATTCTTTTTTCTGCAGGCTACGACGACGAGTATATACTGGAAGATCTGGAAATCACTCTTGGCGACCAGATACAGAAGATTAACAAAGTCAATTGGTCGGCCGCTTGGGAGGAGGCCGCGTCCAGTTTCGTGGAAATGGAGGATACTTACTCTTTGAGTAACATGACCAGTTTGGATGAAGCAATCAAGAACATTATCCAGTTTTTGGGTCTGCAACCCGCCGAACGTTCCGACAAAGTTCCTGAAGGGAAAACGACACACACTTTATTGCTGGCCGGTAATTAATTATTTTAATTTTTAAGGTGAGTCGCTTAAATTGGTGATTTTGTTGACAGGCATGTTCAGAGGAGGCATCGATATTCTTGTCCGCGCTAAATTGGCTCTGGCTGATGGAGTCACTATGCAGTTGACGGTGCGAGCGACAGATGGCGATGTTGCTGAACTCATTACGTCGGCCGTAGGTTAAGTTATTAATGTGTAAAAAAAATTAATTAATTAATGTTTATAAAATATTTGTTTTTATTAAAATTAGTTCATACAACGTATTGATTGTCCTGCAATTTCGCTATTTCGTCCTTGAATTGCGATATTGTTTCCTTGGCCAGCTTCAGCCGATTCTTGAGGAGGGCAATTTCAGTTCGCACTTTCTGTTTCGCATCAGTTATCGTCTTGAGGGTCTTCTCCTTCTTGTCTTCAACTAACAACAAACTTTGGATGAAAATAGGGCATGCAGTGAAACAAAATTCAAATGTCATTCATCACATTGAAAATCCAGCATAAAATTACAGATTCCTTTGCATATTTTCAACGCTTAACGACAAAATTAACAATTTCTGCTCAACGCATCCTCTATATTTTGCTAACATTAGTTCAAAAATAAGAAAGCTCTCTGGCCATTTTTACAATTCTATTTCGAAGTATTTTTTAAAATTTAACAAAATTTTTCACGTTTCTAGCCAACAGTTAGTGTTAGCGTCACCACGTAATTGGGTGAAGGAGGAAAATTATATTATGGTACAGAACTTACCTTTCGCTTTCTGAAGTAGATCTGGTTTGAAATCTAAATTATAGGGGGGTAAAGCATGCTGGATGTAAAGCAAGGAATCCTAGAAATTATTCCACAAACTCGGATGCGTCCCCTATTACTACCGTCTTTCGCGATCTCCCGTTTCTAATCTCTAACTAAACTAAAAGCATACTGACCACTGTCCTTATCGCTATAAACCTTTTTCTTCAGATATCGGACAGTGGCGTATCAAGATACATAAATTAAAAACAAATTGAACCTATTCCTGGCTTAGCTTAAACAGTTAGCTTGCAACAGGACTCGAACCCAAACTGCACTTACAATTTGTGTTATGGTCCCACCTCCCTAAGGTGAGCTGCTTGGTGTTGGTCAGCAGGTGGTGCATCAGCTGTGTGGGGTCCTGAAAAACGATTTCGTCGTAACTCTCCGACAACAGCCCCTTGCCCTGCTCCATCCCTATATCCATGGTGCCACCAGAATGAAACAACTTCAGAATATGGTACATGGTCACCTGAAACCGCAAAACTTATTGATCATCACTTCCACCTCCACCAACTTACGGGTCGTTCATTGGGGTCGTGAAAATGAATCTTGATAACAATCTCGAACTCGCCCCATCCAGTTTCGCTTATTTCGTATGGTGGCTTAACCACAATCCTATTTTGATTAGCATAACTTTCATGTAGCTTAAAGTGGACTTTCTTGACGTAACCAGAGAGGTCTTCGTTGATGTAGGGTTTCACGTAGACGGTCCATTGGTGCGTGTGGCCGTCTTCTTCGCGTTTTTTGCCGAAATACCGGGCGATGTTGCCGTAAACGATGGGTTTCACTATACAAATGCCCTGTGGAAAAATAATTAAGTCGACAAAGAACGGGTGCTGGACGACTCACTTTCATGCGTCCGCCAGAGTCAGGCCCGAAATCTGTCGGGAGACTCATTTTGGCGCAGTTACAAAAGTTTGAAAGTTTTAGGTTATGTTATGGTAACTTTAGGGACTTTAACAATCTTAGGTGTTGGCGATCCTGAACGCAAAGTTTAAAAGAGGTTTTGTTCCACTCCACTGTTACCAAACGTCAAGAAATTATTTTTGCTGATTTCTATTATCGTTTATTTACATTATGTGGTTGTTTTGCACATTGCCATGTAATAGGATTACATTTTTCAACTAAAAACTCTTCAGTCAGATTTTTTCTACAGGGCATATTATGCTGGCGGAGCTTTGCCTGTACACAATGAAGATTGTTCAAATACTCTTGTTCTGTATCTACACTAAAAAATTAACATTATTGTTGATTGAAATTGAGTTATTCATTTTTTATTGTACTAAGACAGCCTCCATCTCTTGAATTTGTAAGTTTCGTCACCAGGGGCGCCATAATCGTCTCGATAACTGGACGAATAAGTCAAACGTGGATCCTGTAACTCGCAGTGCCAGTTAGTTTTCTTATAGTCAAGAAGGCCGTGTTTGGTTAAATTGCCCTGTAAAATTAAAATTAATCAACATTTCTATTTATTTATTTATTTTAGTTCTTACAAAGGTTTGCAAGTATTCGTCGGTGGGTTCATGTATTTCCTGTCGAAATTTCAGCTTGCGGATCAGAGGGCTTTTGGAGCACTTCGGAAAGTGGTTGTAAGACAAGTCGTACAAGCTGGTAAAGTTCTCGAAATAGTTAGGGAAATCGAACCGGCCAATCTTTGAAATAATGTTATTTTCCTAAAATAATATTTTTGAAAATGTTTCATTGCAGACAAAGTCACTGGCCAACTTGGGCATTCAGAGTCAGGTCCCATATTAGAGATGAATCGTTTTCTGGAATAGGTTTGGGTCCAAAACAGTCCCCATAAGTAGTGGAGTGTGGATAATGTTCCTTCGTATCAAAAGCGCGGTTCTGCACCCATGGCCCGATCAACACCCTCTTGTCGTAATAAATTGGTTTCTAAAATTTCACAATTTTTGAAAAAGCTTTAACACTGAATTTGAATTATTGTACATCATATTTCAAAATTCTATCGTGTAAAGCAGCTTGTTTCATTACATAGAAGATAGAAGTAACTTTAGAAAAAAAATTTTTGATGGACATGAAAGCAGAAAACTTGATTTGCTCTTTAAAAATTTAAAGGTACAACTTTGGGTTGGTACTTCCGACAATAGGTAATCCTTATGTCACCCGTCACATTTGACATTTCTAGGTTAAGTTTCATTGACGAATTGCCAAGAATAACACCAAATTCAGTCAACTGACGTAAATTACCAGAAAAGTACCATGTCGCTTTCAAATGAACCCGAAGAAATCGAATTCGACTGGCTCCAATTGCAGTCTGACATGGACGCCATGAGTCCCACGGAAACGAGGGAACAGAAATTGATGCGTAAAATACGCGAAAACCCCTTCGTTCCCATAGGTGACAGTTCTTTAATCATCATCGGTCGTTGAGCAAGTCTCAAAAAGCCGTTTTTTCCAAAACGACGTTATTAACAAAATGAGTTTCAGGTTGTTTAGCTACAACAGCTGCTTTGGTTATGGGTTTGTGGAGCTTTCGCCATGGCAAAAAGAAGATGTCCCAATACATGATGCGAACCAGAATTGCCGCACAAGGATTCACGGTCGTTTCACTAATAGTGGGAATTGGACTGGGGGCGCAAGCAGCATCACAGAAGACCCACAATGATGAGAACTTACATACATAGACTACATAGTTTTAGTTATTTAGCCGCAAGCTGTGATTTGTATTTTGAGGCTGCAATATAAGTTTAGTAGTTGATTTTATTTATTTGTTACCTATTATCAGTTAAATTAGTAATGTTTAAACAGTTGCCGATAAAAGCGTGGCCGGCATTACCAGCCGCTGCGTCATTCTTGAGTTCTTGTCTTTCCCGTGCGGTGGCTCCGGTTTCAGTTTTGTGCGGTCGCGGCCGCCGTTGATGTTTCTTGAATCTCGATCGTTAAAATTTCCTCGTTGGCGATCAGTCGCGTTCGAGCATAGCAGGCGTACACTCAGTAGTCAGCTTGATTGTGTTCAGTTCCATGTTTTTCCGTCCATCACCTGGCCCGTTACCTTCCTCTTTCGCATGTGGCCGCGACCCGACAAATATGTAAACGTGCTTGCCCCAGAGAACATCCCCGATTTTTTCTGTTACCAACGGCGTTCGGACCAGCCACATAACGGAACGAAAGGCGGTTTGTTCGCTCAATCAAGAATCCTCAGGTAGCCAGTGCGCGAGTCGCTTTTGTTTTAACAGTTCGTTGTTTTTGTTTTTTTTTGTTTTTTTTTTGGAACGAAAACTGTCAAAATTCGTTGTCGAAATCGAGTGAATTGTTGTTTCTTTAATTGTTGTTGAGTGAGTTTGTCTCGATGATGGGATTTACGACGTCACGTGATGGACTATTGGAGATCTCCGAGGAGAGACTGGGGTCGGTGGTGCAAAAGGAGTCGATCCTGAACGTGTACAACGTGGACAAAACTCCGCTTGGCAGGTTAGTTATCTCCTTGTTAAATTAACTGATAACGTTGAATGGAATTCGGAGCTATCACGATCGGATTATAGCGTTTTCGTATTGT
This sequence comes from Schizotus pectinicornis, assembly GCA_951805265.1. Classification (NCBI taxonomy): domain Eukaryota; kingdom Metazoa; phylum Arthropoda; class Insecta; order Coleoptera; family Pyrochroidae; genus Schizotus; species Schizotus pectinicornis. The sequence goes on from OX638207.1 coordinate 2,843,923, forward strand.
TTAGGAGGGTACGTGCGAAGTTTTATCGCAAACTTAGAAAGCGACAGGCTGTTTTTTTCAACGGAAATTCTCGGTAGTGTCAGAGCTGACACTCGATTTATTTATGAGCATCCCCGGAAATCTGCCGACGGGCGCCGCTGTTTCTGCCCAAACCCCGGAAACAGTTGGCCGGGTCAACGCAGCGATTCTCGATTTTTTGTGAGGTTATGATGGCAGGCGAAAACACGACAATCTAGTGACCATTGCTCATAAAACAAAAACGAATCTTATGTAAAGTTCATTCAAAGTCCGAGGTTGTTTCTACTTCATTGCTTATATTCACTTCAGTTAACGTTAATTGATGTGTATTGTGGATATTTACTAATATGCGAAACATTTTCTTTGCAATTCCGGGATGACCCGCCGTTTACAATAAATAAATGATCGTAGTAAGTACATATCTTGAAAATTTAGACAACAGAGCATCGAATTGACATTTTAGGGCAGTGACGGCGGCGATTTTTATTTTAACCAGTGGCGTCCAAACTTTTTCAAAACGATTGGCAGTCGAGATTGTATATCGGATGTTCATTTTGTATAATCCGAAGTGTCGCGCCATTCGTGTCAACTGTGTCTAAGTTGACAGATGACACTATCTTTATATTATAAATTTGAACATATTTTGTAACGCGCTTTTCCTCGAGCTTTGGAGGTTATGTGTCAATATTTTGATGTAATTATGCAACAATAATTGATAATTTTGGGGTCGTATTTAACAGTCTACCAAATTTACCCAATATTTTCATAAAAAAAATACTTTTATTTTCCAAAAATACTAAATGCTCACCAAAATTAAGAAAATACATAATCTTAAAGCGACAATCAAATATTGACATAATGCTGGCTTCTTATATATTTTGTTCGCCAAAATAACTTTTGTTGACCATAAGTACTAAATGTTCACCAAATTTTATTCCGCATTTAATTCTAACATAATACCCAGATATTTAATTTTCGACAGTGTCTTATATTATTTAGCAGTTAAAAATACTATTTGTTGATCAAAAATACACAAGCAATAAAATGTTGTGCAAATGGTAAATAATTTTATGCAAAATTATAGATGTAGATGTTCTAGGGCAAGGAAAATAAGAGTAAAAATAGAATTGGTTTGCACAAAAAAAGATATTGATTTCCGTAATATATAAATGCTTTGCTGTACTTGGCTTGCATTATGTAAAACGTAAAACTTCTTTTAGTGGTAATTTCTAATCGTGCTTTTAAAAAAAAAATTACAGGGCCCTGAACTGACCTTGTACAAAACTTTTTTCACGTGCCTCTTGTCTGGAAGCGCAAGCGGCAAGGAGAGATGCGCGAGCATATTTTATTTTTGGAGTAATAGAATAATTATGTGACGCACAAATAATTTTTTTGAGAAACACTAAATATAAATGGATAGCGCGAATATTTATTATGTACAGCACGGACGCGTAACTTGAGCGTTCTAAATTTGGTGAACATTTAGTAAAATTGATAGACATATAGAATTTAAAATGTAAGCAATGGTAAAACAATACGCAGCATAGTTATTTTAGTGGTGATGTTCTCATTTTCTGATGTATAATAATTTGGGTTTCATTTAGATTTTTTGATGCTCATTAAATTTCCTGGTGGACAGTGCAAGGGATGTATGGTTTAATTTGGTGTACATTATATTTGTTCCCATAATTTTGTAATATTTAGCGGCCATTTTTGCTTACTTTTCACACATTCTTCCTTTTCCGGCGTTTTTTCGCCAGATCAGCGCAGGTTATTATGGGTACAGTTAGGTGTAAAAGAACCCGGACGAGCACTCTACCATCTTTACCTATGTGGAGGACTCCTCCCCAAAAAATGTAACTTCTCCGACTCGAAAGTTTCTTCATCTTGTAAATGTCACGTGCCAATCTTCAACTTCTGTTGGCCGATTGGTTGTCTGCCGCCTTTGTCTCGATGGCAGTAAGTCGGTTTCGTTGGTCACCCAACCTACTGTTCCACTTTTGTTTTATCTAGGCATTTTTTTGCAAGGCACGTTTTCGTTGTCTCCTTAGTAGCGTTGTTGTTGTTTCGCAATGTTCGAGGTTGTCTTAAAAATCGAGAGCTCGCTACTAGCTGCGCGTTCCTTTGTTCACTCTGTTAACGAATTAAAATCGAAAGTTAGGAAATTCATCTGAAAGATATCTAACTACTTCGTAGCTCGGTCTGTTGAACCTAAAACGCCTGAAACTTTTAATGGTTCAATGGAGATAAAGGTGGGTCGACTCGTGAACTGCACCACAGGTGATGCAACCATTAACATACCATACAGATTCTGTTCCAACACCGCAACACCGCATTAAACGATCGAGGGATAAAAGTATCACGTAAAGATTGTAGAAACAAAATTGAAAAATTACTAATTGGTGCACTCAGCGTTAAACGACGCGATCACACATTGACGTCTTTCGATAAAACGTCATTCTCAACATCGATTCTTTGTTTTAATCTTCTGCACGAATACTTTCGTAGAGACGTGCAAAGTGCTTCAAGGTTCTCTCGACGATGCAACTGCTAACCTATACACCCAAATGCTTAAACATAAACTTGATATGTGGATCAATTAGTTTGGTTACTTTCGATTTTTGAGGTTGACGACAATTTTTGACAGATGTCACCCTTTGAATAGTGGAAACATCCGACCGAATGCAACCGGAATGCGGCACAGTGCAACGTTGCCAAAACACCGTGCAGAAGATCCGACATAGTGACTAATGAATGGGAAAGTAACACACATTAAAATGGCGACGTCGAGATCGCGCCCGCAATCTAACCACATGCCTCTCCTTATCAATGGACTGCGGAGTGTGCAATTTGTTCTCGAGTGGCGGTTTGTACGTCGCGGAAAAATCTTCCACCACGCGCTGTTCAAAAAATGGACAATAAAAATTTTGTGCGGTCGATTGCTTGCTGATGGACGTTAACGAAGACAGGCGTGAAATTTGTTAATTTCGGCGAAATTAAAAGGAGCAATTTGCACCTGATATGACAAGGCTACTGTTCTATTGATTGAGAAATTGCTTTCACTCCACTTTTCTTTGTGAATTTCGTTTCAATATAGGTAAAGCTGCCCACGCCGTCATCGGTTATGACCAAGACTTTTGACGAAGTTGGTCAGCATTCAGATCTTGGGGTGAATGGCAAGATCGCTACGGTAGAATGGAAAGAGTATACGGAAAGTAATGCGAAGAGGTGAAGTATATTATGCTACCTGAAAGGAAAAAGGATACGAAAGGTTGAGAAGGACGTAACGTAGGAACTAGAGAAATACTTGGAAGATTGAAGAAATGGAAAGAATTTCTACATAAACTTGGAGACGATACCAAAGAAGAACTTATGCCAAAGACCATACGAAAATCTGTTGATCGAAGATGAGATCGAACGATTAAGGCAGGATTAAGATATTAAGTAATATATTATAATTTTTTTATAGACACAGAAAGGAGATGATGCTGGATAGGAAAATGGGAAGTGATAGAAAATGAAGCAGCGTTGGCGACCCCTCGAAGTGTTTCGTTTCCAACTTTCCCCGCGAGCCTTCTCGGCCTTCACTGCGAGAGTTATTTGTCTAGGCGTTCCGATCGGTCGCCATCCGACCATCAACTAGTCGAGAATCTCCTCTGCAATCAGGATTTAATTTTATGTTGGCAGGTGTGGTTGAACGAGCGTTTTACATCTGATATTGCTACTTGTGGCCGTCGTCATCCCGATGCCAGAGAGCTATGCACCTACCTCTCGAGGTTAGAAAGTTCCAGTTGATCCGACTCCAGACAATCAATCGACGGCAATTATTTGGTCGTTAGCACAAATAACTAACCAGAACCACCTGTAATGAACGATTTAAGACGATTATTAACTTCTGTTCTTCAACTGGTAACTGCGGCTTCACTCAGCAGTCATTGCTGGATGTTGCCGCGCCATCATGCGTCCAAGTCCGTTTTTGTTTTTACGAAACAGATCCATAGCCTACTTTCTCCGCGATCTCCAAGAGTCGCTGACGCGACCTTCTCGGCACCCAAGAGAATACCACCGAATGTTTTCGATATAATATGCACGCGAGAGGCGTCCGACCGGAATCTTCTGGACGCGACGAATTTACACGGTTTCTCGGTTTAAATCTTGCAAAGTGGAAAGGAGGCGATGCACCTTAATCCAATTAGTGCCTGAAATCAGGTCTCCTCGATCCTTGAATGCCGAATGGAGTCGATAAGCAAAATTCCAGTCAACATCTTGCAGGAGCCTTTCAAAGGTCATTATCCCGATGGAAGCAGTCTGGATCGCTGACGGATCGGTTTAATTAATCACGATTTGGTAGTCATGAGATCACCAGTCCCTATAGCACTATAGTTATCCTTCCACGAAATTGGCGGATGTCGGAAGAAACCGCATTGTCTCCCCCCTCACTCTTCCTGGAACGTTCCGGATTCAGGGATTGTTCATTAAAGCGTCGTCGGAGTTAATTAGTATGTGTTGAGGATCGTTCCGAGAACACTTCATTGTGTGTAGTTATCTCGCTTGTTGTTATTCATGTGGCGGACACTCGAATCTTGTACAAACGTGTCGCCAAATGACGGATTCGACAAGAGGGATCTTTTTGCGGTTTATTAATACCGCGGATACGTACTGCGCATCTTGGAGGCCAAGTTATCTTGGCGTAGATGTATATGTATAGAAATAAGTTGCGACGATTATGGGTTCTCTCTGTGATTGATGTGCAACGTTTTCGAATGAAGAGTGAATCGAGTCCATCCGACGAGAAACCACTTACGTCCCTGCCCTGGTCACGTTCAATTTTCCGTTTAATTCGAGAGACACGAGGACAAGAGTCATAAGTCACGCCGATTACCCTCCGGCCGGTCGTCAATTCGAACGACTAATCGCCTATTTGGACCGATGTTCTACTCGAGCGAGCAAGTAGGCACCGACATCGTCGGTTCTTCACCAAAATTCTAGCCGACGTCGATCGTTTCGATCGCGTGAAGATCGAGTCGATGAAGACATGGCCGCGGGACTTGACCGTCTGACCGAGCTATCTCTGCGATGGTCACACGGATGAAATAACTGTAATTCGAGACCGACATCTAACGATGTACAGGGTGGCTCGATAACACTGCAACAATTTTTTTTAACGTCGATTGTGCTTTGGAAGCTTTTTTGTCTAATGATGGGTCCTCGGGCAGCCGGAAACGGAAGTGTCGATTTGACGAGTGGTAGATGTGGACTGTACGACTTTGAAACTATGGGTTACGCAACGTCGGAATCAATCACGCCATGACCAATTTCGGATAACATTAGGTTTGTGATGGCAACCGTGAACCCGTGACCTACTTCCCTGCAGCATCACCCATCGATGCCGGAATCGCGGACAAAGAGGACCTCTGGGCTTTCGATTCCTCCGTCATGCCAGCGAGACGCAGATACAGTTAGCACTCTCCGGACTTCCTATAAGGCGAACTTGTGGCAATTGTTGCCAACTTGATTCTTGAATACCATACCGAGATTTGAGATCTATTTAAAAAAGCAGTTTTTTTCCTGAATGTCTTGACGATTATTTGGTGGCATGAAGTACTCTCGAAGGCGCCGTTGTTGACACTACCATAATGGGAATTCTTGTGTAAACATGAAGCGATCTGTAGATGAGTCGCGCCAATGCACCCATTGTGCACGTCTTTTCTTGGTCAACGGTAAAATTTCGACTTTAATAAGGTGTTAATGCGCTGCTCCTTCTAGGAATTATATGATGGAATATAAAGAATGTCTTTGCTTGGAGGTCGTCAAACGCTCCGCAACAAACGGACAAACGACCGACTTCTGCTTTTATGGAGAGCAACAAGCGGATTCCTCGACCAACGCGTCAAGGATGGGGTTGTTTTCGCAATACAACGCTTCAACGGGGATCCATCTGAGTATATAATTTGGGTGACCCCTTGACCCTTTAGCAGTTAATTAACCAGTTCCATGAGGCGTCGTTTAGAGCACCGTAAAAATCCCATTAACACTTGGTGCAGAAAGCCGAAAGAACCGCGGCTCTGTTTCGTTCCCGCCGGTTCGTTCACCTTCTTGTAACAAGCGTGTGGGTAAGTCCATGGGCGATCGTTTCCCCTCATGTGCACCAGTGTATGGTGCCGGACACCCAAAAACGTCGTTACGAAAGCAGTTTTTTTTTCTTCTATTAGTCAAACAACGAGGAGTGGCTGTGGTATAGGTGACAAAACGAGGTACTCCAGCATCAACCGCTTATCTTTCATCTTTCATTCACGAAATTTACGAACGAACCGCAATGTGGGTTAGGTTCGGCGTCGAGCACGCGGTTAACGTACAAACGAACTCTTCTCTCGTTGTTCGCGTCCTCTGGATGACCGAACCTGAATGAAGATTGCCTTCTTCTTGCATCGCGCTGCAAACTTGACCGGTTGATGTGTGGCGTGTGTGTAACTCGGCTCTGTGCGACTTGAGGTGAGTGGGTCGCCGTTTCATTCAATACTGGGTTTATGGGGCCGATCCGTTTAATCTTCCGTCTGGCTGACGTACACGCACTCGCCGCCTCATACCTCTCCTTTACTTTGGAGCGCCAAACTCACCAGTGACGTAAAAGGAGTTGGACAACCGACAGTTTCGTTTTCGACGTCGGGGTGGTAGAGTTGTCTATTTGCTCGAAGTAGAGTTGTATTTTTCAGGAAATCCGTCCCGAGTCACCTGCAGCACCTCGGGGGCCGGGAGATCCGTTCCGACAAAGGGAACAAAGGAGGTGGAGGATGTGGTTGTCTCGCAGGATCAACCCGGTCGACTAGACGATGGACGTAAATGGTGTCGTGTTGCTTTTGTCGGACCATATGGTCGACGGTCGGTCGGAACTACCAAACCGAGTGACGTGTAGGTGTTTGCGTTAATGAACGCTGCGCTTCTCGTTGGAACAATTAGACAAATTGGAAGCGTCTTGACCGACGATCGTCCACGTCCAGATTTGAACGATGCCAACGTCCAGGCGGAACGGTCAAAGCGACCAGTAATCAAGCAGCTGCGGGACAATTTTGCTGAATAATAGTCGTTAATTAATTTAAATTTCGACTCGAGTGTTCTAGACGTCAAACATACTGTCAGCTTGGTTAATTATGAATGTCGCAAATCTATGCTTAGATAAGACCGATAACATTGAATTTCGCATTTGGCCGTGTCATAGTCCATCGAATCCAAGCTGTCTTATCAACTGATTGTTGAAAAACTGTGATGCGACCTCCGGATATCGTATGAATTTTAGGGGTTAGGTACGAGTCTGGATACAAAGAAAGAAGAAAGGGAATTTGTATACAAAGAAGGAAGAGAGGAAAATGTGACTTGGGGTCGACGACCCTTCGGCGGACAATTTGGTCGCTTTCGAACTATCGACACCTGTGCCTATTATTCGCGTATCATCGGAACCGATTCGGTTCGAACCCCCCCACGTTCGTCCCGGTTCATAATGAATCGGTTTCGCAACCGCAGAGGCGCAAACGAACGAACGAAGCGAACGGTTGTTCGAGGGGTTCACAGACCACCCGCTGGATGTTGGATCACACATTCCGTGTTTGTGGAATAATGGGTCGTTGTTCTATTGTTCGATGGAAGCGCATTGACGACGTTTACACTACGCGCGTGTTTATACGGTTGTTTCCGATTTTACGGTTATCACCAAAAGTTACGGCCAATTACAATGGGTTGCGACAAAGAAACAATGACGACAGTAGAATTCCTGACTGGAATCGAAACGTTAACGCCTCGCTTCGGTGCAGTCCTGTTGAATCGACGTGTCAATTTGGGGAAGTGAAGGAAATTAGCCAATCTCGAAATTGATAAGAGGGACCTTCACCACCGAACCAACAATAGCCGGGAAGTCGACAATCAGCACAGTCAAGAGCGATGGATATGAATTGTACGGGTGCCACCAATAAGATGTCGTATAGAACAAGAAAGTTATCTTAAAATTTTTATTAATGACCAGATTTATTTTAAAACCAATACCTGGATGCCTAAGCACCAAAGGCTAGTGCTTGTTTTGAAATTTTGAACAAGACATGTATTTGAAAAAAATGTGTGCTGACTTAATTGGTTGACTTGCGAAAGTAACGCTATCATAATATAGAGGAAGGAAGAGTGAACTAAAAAGTTACTAATAGTAACAACAACTGTATGATGAAGAGGACAAAATTGTTGCGAAGTGGAAAGTATGGCAATTGCCCCGAATTGGACCATGGCGTGGTTGATGTTGTGAACTGATTTTTTTCGCCGACACTTAACCGGTGGGACATTGATTTTTATTAGGAGAAAATGCCCACTGTTCGACCTTAATTAGTTGGATTAACAATCGCGCTATTATTGATTTGGCATCGTTAAAATTTGTCCTGTAGCGAGGAATTCGCGACTGACCATCAGTCGAGAATTTTACTATTAGCGAACGAGATAAAGAGGTCGTTAGTTAGAACAGTTTTGCAAAATTATCTTTATTGACCCGATCAAACTTGAACGAAACGAACATTAATAATGGAGTCTTTCCGGCGAAGATGGGCAACGTTATAGTGACTCATTACGATTCACAGATAAGGTAAAGGTCATAATCAATAATAAATCGTGATGGCATCGAAACCGAAAACACGTGTTAAATTCTGTTATTGATGAAGAGAGGAAAAAATCTTCAGTTTGGTTCGCGTTGACACGAACCACACGCCCGATTTGCGGATATTTAAGAGTAAAAGTTGCAATGCCAGTGACGCAATCAATGTCCATTAAGTTTTAATGTTGCACACATGAATAGCGTTTTTCGTTTTGCCATGAGAAATTGCAGGGTTCCCATTCCCATAAGGCGCTTCGACGCGAGAGTGGAGAGTCCCCGATAAAAGTTGCACACACAAACGGCTTCTTGTGATCTCACACTGAAAGTGCCGTTTTGGCAATTCGGACATTAATTCAGGATATTAACTTCGCCACGGGTCAAAGGACTCCATGCAATGGCAAACGTTTTGGTCCTGACTTTCGTTTGTTTACCGTGATTTCGGCCGGAGCGTTTTGCAAGCCGAAGGGCATTCCTTCACTGTTTCCAATTCGACGCACGAGTCCGTTAACGGTAACGCCAGCACTTTCAATACAATTGCAACGGGCCAGCCAACTAATTACTTTAATTGTTCGAAATTGTTCGGCCTTCACCTTTTAACACTCGCAGTTGATACGGGCAAGTGTTGGACGACTGCTCGTTTGTTAAATTTCTTACTAACCTCAGCACTTTAATTGATTGTGTAGGTCGAATATTTTATATTGTGCTCGCTCTTTAAATGCACACATCTCGTTATAATCGCTATTGTTGTTTAAAGTAATTTTTCTGAATCATTTTTGTTGCGTATGCTTGCGACCTCGCCGAGCCGTTTCCTTATTGTTCAATCGTTCAAACGACAGTTGATCGGATCTGAATGGACGGCGCAATAAAAAAAAAAAATCTTAAACTTTTTAGATTGATATTTGGGGAAAATTGGTGATTTTCAGCGGTTGCATAAATGACCCGAACCGTTACCTTTGTCCGACGAATTGGCGCTGTCGCCAATTCACGACACGATGGAGCTGCTGTTACCTACTTTGTTTTTGGTGGTCCGTTCGATAAATTAATAACCGCGTCTGTGTGCTTGCACCCAATTTTCAAACGAGTTTCGGTCGCTGCAAGGAAAGTTAGAAAACGACGACGGCATCACCATGTAAATTATCCGGGTCAAGAAGGTTGCGCGCCGCCTTTCGAAGGTGCCACGATGTGCGTCGTGTCGTTTGTGGTTTTCCAGCGGCGGATTCCGTTTCCGATCTCTTCCGCCGACACCGGAAACCGGTCGTTACCGCCTCGGGGAGGATGATGGCCTGATGGCTCGCCACCGTTTATAAATCGATCCTTATAAAGTCGTTAATTTGGAGACGGCGACGAGTATTTTTGGCCCTGCCGGAAAAGTGGTCCAAGTGGCGGACTAATTTTGGAAATGCCAACGGGATGAAGGCCGACTCTTTAAGCGGTTATTTGTAAATCGTCGAAAATACGAGAGTTTTGTTGGTTTTGAACCAGAATCGACTCAAGTACCCGTTTGTTGATTGTAGATATTAATATTTTGGTTTCTTTGTTGCAGGTAAGGACCCTCTTGTTGGAAATTAGGCCGAAACTCTTGGAGCGTAAGTGCTAAAACTACAAGTCGAAATTTCGATCAAATCGACCTTCCTCGATTTGGCGCTGTCGATGGTGGCTAACGGTTCGTGCAAAAACTCTTGTTTCCACACAAAATCTCTTCCCACTCGCCAATCAGACCTATGGGGCCAATAATTACAGAACCGCTATCGACGATCGAGATCGGCGTTTTGCAACTTTGATTCGGTCCACGTCGCAGTTGTTAATTGTCGAAAAATCTCCGGGACGTTTGTTGCGACTTGCGAGACAAGAATTCGCAACGTGGGCAATTCGTAATTAAAACCGATCAAATAAGCGACGGTGAGCAGGCTGTTGTCACTCTTCGACCCAATTGTTACGGCACCTACTTTTCCCCTCTAGCACCTTTAGAGAGAGGCATTGAAGTGTGTAACGTAAGTACTCGATCGACTCTTTGTGGTGTTGTGCAAATGCGATCGATTTGTTTTGTAATATCCGTCGTTCGCTTTGTTTTTTTTTTTTTTTTTAAATAGTTGTTACACCTCGACTCCGGCCAATTAGCTCGGGGTAAACAAAGAAACGCCCTGGTCGCGTTTAATTAGAACCGATCGTATCCTTATTGACAAAATGGTCATTTTAATAAATGCGTTCCGTATTTGGCGTTATTAACCTTTAACGAAATCGATTTGTTCAACCGGATTACGGTTGGTACGCTTCAGTAATAAAACTGTTACCGTTATCCTTTATGTTTCCTTTCGATTGTGTTATGGGTGCTTGTTCGATTAAGCGTAGAACTGTGTCTCGTATTTATACGAAAGCAACGTCCTTGCAGTCGATTGTTATTCCGCCTCTGGTAGGTTGTCTAGTGTGCATGCCTTCTGTATGTAAATCTTTGCATTTGAATTTCCGAACGGAATGCCAGCGATATTCAAAATGTTCACCTTCGGCTTCTCTAATAACCTGCATCGTCCATGTTCCAGCTTTCCGCCATTTTCAATTCAATCACTGGTGGCTAAGCATTTATTTCCTTTCTCGTTTTCCCCCCTTTGGACGGATTTTTTGTTGGCGAAGAACGGTGCTTTTGGAGCAAGGTGTGAAGCGATGTGCAGTTGGCACTTATCAAGGTTCTCGTTCCCAGAAGGTCGCGTTTTCTGTGAACGTTACGAATGTTTCCTTCGTCGCCGGACCGCACATCCGGTTTCGTCCGTGGTCTTATTAAAAATGATGGATGCGCTCTGCTTTATCTCGTCTCGTCCGTAACGCCGTCATCAATTCGCTCCGTACATCAGTCGCTTTGCAAACCGCATTTCGTTCAGCAGCACCACCACCAGAAGAAGAGACGGACGGTAATTGCTTCATTGCGATTCTGGTTTCGATTACCGCGTCCTTCGACGCCGCGAGCTCGCGGGGAAGTTGCCAACCCAAACGGCAGTTTGTTGCGAAACATTGGACTCTCCTATACGATTCCGCTTCTTGATGGTATAATATGTTCGAACCTTCATCGTCATCGCGTTTCAATCTCTCGAAGCGTCGAAACTCGGGATCGATGTTGTTTTGTCGATTTTCACACCGACGGCGGTCGACGTCGACAAGCCACCACGTTTGTTTTATCAGTGAAAGTAACGGTGCGCGCTCGCCTTGTGAATTCGATATTAGATCAGCGATGGCGCAACAATTGTGTGTGCATACCGCAACGCGATTGTGAGCGGAATAAAAGGATCGGCGGAGTGAAGAAAAACGAAAATGATAATAATGATTGAGTTGCGGCAAAAGAAAGAAATTTAAACAAACCCTCCTCTTCCATGATGTGGTCAGTCGGTTGTTCGACGAACTGGTTCTTCCGCGTTCGGTGGTTGGTGGAGTTGCCATGCAAAATCGTCACGTATCTCTCTCTTTCTCACTCGACGATTTGATGATGGCATTTGTTTGGTCGGCGCGACACGGTTTTGTTGCTTGACGCGTTCGTAACTTGGTCTGGTGCTCCGGTTCCAGGCGGTTGCGAAAGGTCGTCGTCATTGTGTTTCCAATTTTTTTTTTGCTCTCCAGAGTATATTATCTCGTTGCATGTCCGGCCTATCCGTTGCACCGTTGTTGCGCAAGGTAATTGACGGTGCACAGGTGGTGTCGCGGAAAGTTCATACTTATTAGCTTGTAAGCGGTAAAGTCGACTTGCTGGCTTGATTTAGATTTACTCGATAATTTTGCAATTACTCTCCTGCTTGTATACTGCAGATGGACAGGAGTTATTCGTTACATCCGAAGGATAACAATTACCAGTTTCTGTAGTGGAGCTGTGAGGCGCCCTCTTTCGTTGCCTTCTAGCACTTGTCAGTTAGACAATTGGACAACTCACGAATCAACGAAAGAAGAATCAAAACCTTAAGTGATCATAGATTACGTTATTTCCTAATAACAGATATTTTTAATGCTTATATTTTTGTTTAGTGCTCTAGATGGGTGGGTGATGTTGGAATTTTTGCTGCAACGGGGTGGCATACCGTTGATTCATCGGCATGGGAAAGCTAGGCAGCGACATACACGTCGATGTTCAATGTCACCAAGCAACATAACAATAGCGTTATATCATACGAAGGAATAACTTGCGATCACTCAGTGGAACAAAACAGAAATTATCATCGAAACACTAATCAACTTCTGTACGATACGAATTCACTCGTTGTTCGTTCATACAACTGCGATATGTTCTCAGTTTCATCTGTTGTGTGGAAGATGTTGTAATAATAAACAGAAGGTCACAGGATACTCGAGAGACATTTCCAATGGTGCAGCAACGTTCGTTATCATAATAATCAGCTGAATGACGATGATCGCGAACTGTATGCAACTACTCCGTTGGATATTAATGAGAGAGTTGGCTTTTTCAAACTGTTGCTCAATGAAGCGCGTCACCAACAAAGACATTCCAGAGAAGGACGCGGACGGACGGTTGCATGCAGATGTTACGTGCGGTCGACACGCCACTTCGTTCCTCAAATTAGATGATACGCCAACAATCGTCGAAGTGTCATTAAACCAGGCTGTGTTAACGCCGCGAGAGAGGATCGAGAGCAGGGAGATGGAGCGGCACCGATACCTGCTGTAGCTGCAAGTTCGAACCTCGAGAAGAGTCGAAAAAGTGAAACGATTCACAAATGGGTCAGTACATGATACCCGGCCCTTGGCAAGAAGATAATCTTGCGATGAAGAGGTGTATAACATTAAAGATGTCATCATTCTTGAAAGTGTATTTATTGAGTGAGGAGCGTCTTCCAGTTATTATCGGACAATGCTATTGAAAAGCCTTGAAATAACATTGCAGCTATCTATAGAGGTTGCATCGTGGTTTCCAGTTTTGTAATAGGACGAGCTTGAAGAGGATGCTGAAAGTAATCTATCGTTTTATTGAAGATCAAACTTATTATTCAGTGTTTGGGTTTGAAGGGATTTTAACAAAGTCTTTGTCTTCCATAAGCAACGGGTTTGGAACGACTATCGTCTGTTGAAGCACCTAAGACCTCCACATCCTTTTGCCGTGTTGAGGCCGTCCAGAATCTAAAGTTTTCTTCCATTGACGTATCCATCGCCCCAAAGTGGTGTTGTATTTCGCTTTTCTCTTCAGTCCATTAAGCGATTGGAGGATATCGGCCAACATCTTCACACTCGACTGCCCTCGAAGGTGTAGGAGAGAACTACGCCAACTAATAAGGCAGGATACGATGCGAGGTCCCCGGTCGACGTTGTGATGATAGATAACGCCATCAAGTGAATTGCGCAATTTCACAATAATTATTGTCTCTACAGCGAACTGCGGACGGTTCTCACGATGGTCATGTAGAACCTCTTTGGCTGGGGCGGCGGTTCTTCATGTCGGTCTACCGAACCGAATTTTTGTCTAGCTAACGGCCAGGGATGCCGGCAGCGTTAGTCATCGTCGTCTTCATTTCGCATTCGTCGTTTCTTTTTCGTTAAATAACCGGCCGGTAACCCGCGGCCGTAAGGTGACGACCACTTCGTGATTCACGCGGTCTTCGGGTGTGGTGGACGAGGCTCATGTTTTATGCACGGCGGACAGACGATGCGAAAAAATCTAACTAACAACGGTAAAAAAACAAGACAAAGAAACAACAGAAACGGAAAGTTTGAACGGGCAGGTGCGGACGGCATACTCGAACAGACGAGGTACAGATTTTTGTTCTGCTAAGAATCGTATACTGCTCTGGCTCTACTAGGATCGTGCGACCAAAGGAGGAAGGAGGTAAGGAACTCAAGACGATGGCCATGGTATGGTAATGGATGCTGCAACCATCCGAAGCAGGGAGTGTGGTTACGTTAGCTGAAGTAATTTGTTCCGCCAGAGATTTTTTCGTCTATTTCAGTAAAGAAGGGAATAGAATGAAGACAATTTTAATAAGCCTTGGAGAATTTTTATGAACTCTTCTAACACTTCTGTTAGTCTTGTTGTGTTGCTTTAAAACAAAAATTTTATTATAGAAGAAGAGCAATAAAGAAAAGTTACTCAATCCCACGGATTGCGATTGGTAACCCCACGCGTTACATAACCACGATCATCACACAATCCTTTTGGAGTTGTTGACGGATGTTCCTGGTGGTCGTTTTGCAATGAATAACTTTGTGTTTTTAAAAGCCCCCCGCTTGAGTTTCTACCGAAGGGAAATTTGGAGCCGGAAGAGCGGAGCGCTTGGCCCAGAATTGCCTTCTTTGGCTTTCGCTTGCTGCCCGCATCGCATTCGTCCACCGCCGAATCGTCTTTTAATCTTTACGCGTCTGAATTATGCAGCGACGATTTCAGGCCGTTGATCTCCCAGTTCAGTCCCTCCGGATCCCACGGCAGTTAACCCGACTTTTCGGTAACCAACCACTTGAAGACCGAGTGGTTTTGTTGGAGATCGAAGAAAGCGGTTGGTTGTGTTGCGGATTGCGGAACGCGTGCGAACGTCTCGTCCGCTGGCCGCTTCTTGGGCGGTGCTGCCGCTAATGACGACGTTAAAGTCGCCCGTAAATAGCGCAATTAAAGCTCGACCGCGAATAATTGAGAAATTATGATCTCGACGGACACATCGACCAGGCAAAAGGAGGAGGAGGAGATGGAGAAGAAGAAGAGATGATGTCGATTGTCGCGCGGACGGATTTGGTCAGGACGGGTTTCCGTCGACGCGGAACGCTACGTGTAAATCAAGTCGGGTGCGATTTTTGCTCGAGAACGCAATAAGGCGACGGTTTCCGGTGTAAATATCGTCTGGACAATAAATTACAACCGCACTTTGTGGAAGTCTGTGGAAGTGTACGTGTTTGTTTGGTACAAAGTTGTTTGGTTTTATTGTTGCGGAGCGAACTTCGCCGACGCCGTCCTTGATGTCCTCCGCGGTCTGTTTGCCCGGGGATAAAGATAATCAGAGGGGACTTCCTCAATTATGAACATTAACAGTGATACTCATGATGACCGCTGGAATGTGCTAGCGCCAGCAAGAACCTCCCTCTAATAGGTATATTAAGTCTTTATGGGAGAGTACCGCCGGCGCAGAGTTTTTCCTAACAACTTTATTTTTTGTTTACTGAGTGCCTTTGCGGCTACTCACCATTTATGTTTTTTGCTTCCACCAAATAAAAATTTTTGTCATCACGAATGTGTTTTATGGCGATATACGATTTGTACGATTTAGTTGTTGGTCTTCCTGTGTTGTCTTCTTGCTAATCTCTGATTGGCGTAGAGTGGTTGGTGGTGGTGCGAGTCGATCCCAAGCCATCACCTTAAATTATGCTTTCTGCAATCCGACTTCTTCCAGCTGTCGGCACGAAGGCCGTTTGCTCAATTAGATTTTACCTTTGCCAGCGGTTAATTACTTCGTTTAATTGCTGAATTGAAGACGCCGGTTATTGCGGAACTGCTACCGGATCGTATCTCTCTCGTTCAACTACAGTGATATTTATTTATGGAAACGTCGTCGAGATTAAGACGGACGTTCCGTAATTTGTATGCGCCGTACGTACACCGACAACCAGTTCGCATCCTTTTGCGTGTTGCAACATTGTCGATTATGCAAAAGTACGTTTTCGCAGCTTGCGCTTTGTAAATTCCCGATAATTTCCTCTCGCCCGAGTTTTTCCGAACATTATCTCTACAGAGATGCTCGCATTATCTCGATTTTACCGACAATAAAATTTCAAAGAAAGATAAGATAATCAGCGTGTTTGTTGGTGATGGGTAATTTTTTCCTAATTATCTCGTCATTGTGTTGATGCTGAATTGAATGTTGTTTGCGACAATGTTACAGAGAAGAGTTTCGGTTCATAAGCCATTATGATCTTACAGTGTGCATATTGCAATTTAGTAATTATTGTCGTTGGCTTGAAGCTTAAGAAAATTTCAACAACGCCGTATTGTTTAAGACGAAAAAAAATGGGTCGAACGTGGTGCACGACCGAGCTGAACTTTGCAGTTTAAATTGGTAATCTTGTAAGTTGGTTACGTAGATAAGGTACATACGCAACTGTGTACAGTTTCATAACGTGCGATAACATATTTTATGCATTTGATGTCTAATGAGTTCAAACGTAACTGAGAAGCTATAAAACTCGAGTACCCATTATCGCAACAAACATTCAACAGTTACTTGGCGCCCGCGCGGTCGGTCCTAAATAACTGTTGGGGTTTGGGGTAGACACGAACTTCAAACGGATTTTCAAATTTTAAACCATCATTCATTATGATGCTGGCACGCTCGTTTCACACTAGTTCGAAATTGCCAATTTTGCTTCAGGAGTCGTGCCTTACTTTTTGACAGGTACTGTACTTCTGCCAGGAGGATTCTCGGGTCTTTGGTTGTAAATCGGTCGTGAAGCTTTTCCGGAAAAAATGAAAAACGGCCGCCACGGCGTCATTAACGAGCCGATCTTTGGCTCCTCCGAGGAGTCGCGCTCTGCTGCCTTGCGACAAAGACTCGTTTCTTCCGACTAAATTAACAATCGCTCGTTTATTATGCGCCAACAGTTGCCCCGCCATAAAACTCCGGTATATACCGTCGACCATGTTACAGGTCAAGAGCGGCAATTAATTTAAATCTGCGGACGTTCAAACTTTTCAAACTGTTGGTTGGTGGTAAGTAGATCCCGTAGAAACATTTATGTGGTAACAATGGAATTGCGTAAACCTTCAATTAAACGCCGCCGTGCATTGCCATTAACCCAATTTAATTTCAGTTGGGGCCATCACGGGGGCGGGCGTCTTTTGTTTGTGATATTAGCCGAATTTGGGCCGATCACGTCTCTTGAAGTTTATTGGCGTTCTTGATCTTGACGGGTTCGGGTAACTGTAGTGAAATCAGTTAACTCAATCCGTGTGTAGGTGCGTTTTATTGAGAAGTTTTAAAAGTATAATCGAATTTTATCTTTTTGTTTCGCCAAAAAATGCGGGCTAAATAACGTTATGGACCGAGAGGCAGAAATTTAGGACATTTCACATCAAACTCCATGTAAATGGAGTTTTTTTTTTAACTTTGGTTTTGTAATCTCAAAATTGACATGATCATAAATTTCAAGCTTTGCGACTTTTCATAAAGAAAATTGCGACAACGTCTCAAAGACAGACAGGTGAGAAGAGAACTTGATCACTTGGTGTTCGTCCATCTCTTAAGGCTTAAGAAATGTTGGTTAGTGGATGATGCGAGGAGGGCTGGTGGTATCCGTTTACCTTCTAAATGTTGGTTGGTGGATGATGTCCGTCTGCCTCCTAAGAAATGTTGGGCGGTGGATGCTGCGAAGGGGTGGTGTCCGTCCACCTACTGAGCTCTGACGTCCTTTTGAACTTTCCCACTGGACCGCCACCTTCTTCGGAATGTGCGGATGTTAGCGACCTTTCCCAGCGATTACAAGATTCCCGACCAGCACAAAGAGCGCCAACCGGCGACGCAGAACGAGAACCGCGACCATCAGAGGAAGTCCGAGGACTAATTAAGTCGTAATCAGACGATCGATAAATTAGCGAAACGAAGCAACTCAGCCCAATGTAATTACGTCGACGGTATACAGGGATAGAAACGTTGTGGCAACAGGAAAACCCATCAAAGCAGATCGATAACGGTACCAGTTTTGGTTCACACACACCCATTCCGGTGTAGGTAGAGGTATATATGAATTTCCAATCAAGTGGTTCGGTTCTTTAGATTCCATCGTCTCCATAATTTCGTTCAAGTTTCTATAGAGTTCCGCAATTTTGGTTTTGAATCACTCTATATATCGCTTTTTGTTAATAGACGTTTCTTAATTACCTACAAAGAGATTTACGTTGCAACTTTGATGGCGCATACTTAAAGTGCCGTTAACGAGATTCTCGCTCTTGTTATCTGATCCTGGCGGGATTCCCTCTGTGTGATACCGCCGATTCTAATTCATTGAGCAATGAACGAGCCTTTTTTTCTATTGCGGAATAACTGTAAATATTTGAACTTCAGCAGATAGCTGCCCCGGATGTTCGCAGAAAGTTGCCACATACTAATAAGAAGGCGACAAATTGGAAGGCAATGAAGAAAATTTTTTTCTCTGAAGTTATTAGGTGATTATTTGCCAGTTGTTAAAAAAAGTTTTTTTGCCTCATATAGCTTTGGTAGATTAGAGTTTGATTTTGTGTTAGATAAGGAGTGACCTTCAGTGGTCGGACTTTCTCTACACAGAAAGTGGACGATAACGAAGATGAAGATTTTCACTTTTAAGGTGAAAAAAATTATTGAACACTTCATTGTTGAATTATTATCATCGAAAAAAACGAGGACGAGAGTGTTGCGTGACAATTTCGCCTCTGCAACTTCCCCGATGATGATGATGAGCGACGAGGGCGTTGCAGTTATGAAACGTACATACTGGAGGTCCGAGTCGTAACGCAACTTTTTGTATTGCGTTTGTTGTTGCAGGCAAGAGTCATGTCGCAGATAAATGTCACTGGAATGCTGGATAACACGAGGAAATGTCACAATGCGAACAAAAAACGAAATCTCGAGGTGCACTGTGTTTCGCAAAAGTAAACGGCGGTCAAAAGAGTTGCGGGAGAGAAATTCGAAACGGTCACGGAGGGTCGTGCGGAACTTTCGACATTTCGTCCGTTACTTACTACACACATACTGTTTATAAGAGAGACTTAATAAACGATTTCGATTTTATGGGTGCGTTTTATGGGGCGATTAAGCAAAAAACTTGGCACGTAACCGCGAGTGTCCATCGTCTCGGTTAGATAATGAAATTAGCAAGAGTTTTCATTGCTCTCTAACCAGAAGACAAATAGAATTGACATTTTAACTTGCTACATGCGGGCGCACTAATTGTTCAGAGCGCCCGACGTTCACCTTGAGCCAATTCGGAATGGTGGTGCTAATGGAACGCTAGCCGACGCGACGTCTAGCAACTCGATTGAAACGAACAAAGGACACAAAGACTCGGAGGGTGGAGCCCGATCTAGCCGAGCACGACCCTCTAATCTTCAAATGATCATCGCTTCTGCAGAACACTTCACAATTGGTTGAAGGCTGGAGCAAGGGGTAATGGACTGTATGGTTGTGGGAAAAGAGGCACGCTGAGGGGTAAGACAAGAGTTGCTTGTGAGGAGGGACAAGAGGCAATGGAATGTACATATGCTTATGGGGAGGCATGAACGTTAAAGCCTGAAGCGAGGCCTAGTGGACTGTGTGTTTGAGAAAGAACGGACGTCGAAGATTGAAGCAAGAGTTAATGGACTGTATCACCGTGAGGAGGAATATACGTTGAAAGCAAGAATCAGTGGACTGTAGACCCATGTTGTGTTGAGGGGTAGCAGTTTGTCCGGGGAAACAAAGGCTCGATGCCAGTGGGTGGTGGGTGATGATGTCGAGTGGAAAAAAGACGCAACGATCGTTTGGCCATAGGTCGAGGACGTTCGATCATTGCGGCCTGGTGTGGTAAATAAACGACCGGAATGCGCCGTGCCTTGATGAAAATCGACGATTTTTTAAACAGATCAACGAAACACGAGACGGCCGGTCTATGGTTTCAGCCTTCGTCGCCAATTGTGGAAGATTTTTGCGCATCGTAAAACTGCAGGAATGCGGAGAGGCCGATTGATCAGATAATTAAAAGTTAAACGTTTTACGGCCGCCGCCAAAGAAATTGTCGTTAATTGCAATTCGCCACTGGCACAAATTCGAAGAGCTTCTATCCAACTTCCATTATGGTAGTATGGCAAAATATGATGAGGGGGTTTTTGGTAAGAGATCCTGGACCTATTCTCGATTCGAAGGAACTATGTATGTATAAAAGCTCCAAAGACCAAAGAATTGTGATAGTTAGCACATCAAACTTGGTCTTAAGGGAGCCAGCTCGAAGAAATTTGGAGAGGGTCTTTGGAGGAACACCCGAAATCGACGGCTAAATAGCTGATTGAAGCCATGTTGCGGTGGTTAGGAAGTGGGTCAACTGTCACGTTATCACTCTTTGCGGCGCCCACTATCGTGTCGTAATAATTAGTTCGGAAATTCGATATCGCTGTGAGTGATCGGGTCAAGGCTCCCTGAAATTTTCCGGAGTTTTTCGCAAGGTTTTCCTCGATGTTGACGGTTTGGTCATGTCGTGCGCGACAACTCGGAGACGACTTTGAAAATCCCCAACCTTGATTGCCGTCCAATAAATAATAAACCAAGCGAAAAAATCGAATCTCGTTGAATGCGAAACAATGCCGCGTACCTGTATCTAATAACACTCGCATAAATAAACAATCTATTGTGTTTGTAATAATAATCCGCGCGTATGGGACGCCCCAGCAATGGCTTGCAGGAATGCAAATTGTTTGTCGATCGGGCGGGCGCCCGGCGACTCTCGAGGACTTATATAGCGTTCCATGCCCGACGACGGTGGACGGACGATGGAAAGAAATTTCGCCAAACCAACGGCCTTCGTTGACCATGTCGCAAAAACACCATTAAATCTTAACGTGCGATGGCATCCCGATCTGGTTTTTATTTGTTGCCGGTCAAAAATTCGGGCGTGTGGGACGACGACAGCCAAAAGAGATTATGAGGCGAAACTGCAAGTTGCAGGGCCGGTTTCGACATTCCGCATGCGGGGTGAAGACCCCCAAAACATGCCAAGATTGCTAGGTTTTCCCACCTCGATCTCACTCGAGAGTCAAAATGAATCGCTAAGGTGTAGATGGTGCAAAAAATATTATGATTCAAATGCAGTCTTAGGCAAATGAAAATTTTGAGGTCCTTCGACGATCCCTCAAACTCGTTACTGAAAACTCGTCTGTGTTCAAAGATACAAGCACCTTACGAGAGTGATTATGGAACTTCTGCCCACTCTGGCTGCCAACAAGTTCCTTGCCTTTCTTTCCGTCCACTGGCGAAACTCTGGAACTTGTCGCAAGCAATTAGAGCCATCAACCTCTTCGATTTTTATGTGTGGCGTGCGGTAAACCGTGCAAAATGCAAATCGATGTTGCAAAATGTCTTCATCGTCCCATCGGGGAAAGTACCCGTGTTTCGATTATATCATTTGAGAGCGAAAGTAGTTCCTGGCATTCTTCGTGTTGATCATACAACAACGTAAACACTTTGCATGCAAGTCGAACCACGATCGATGCCTTCAGTGTCAAACATTTTCTTATTAACTCTTCCTCTATTCCAAGAGTTGTCGTTTCTTCAAATCTGACGTCAGGCTTCGAAAACTTCTTTCCCGCGCCGTAATTCATTGTCGACTCTAATTATGATGTTCACTTAATTAAGAATCGATCGTATTCCGCGATTAAATCCAACATCAATTATTCTCGACGCAGCGTTTAATGTACAAGTGAATCGAACATAAATTCTGGAAGCGCACGATGGACTCTTTCATCTTCTAGCGCAGCGATAGAGCCGGAGTGCAACATAGATCGTTTGGAGATTACCCTCCTTGGAGATTACCGACGGTTGAGATTTATGAAACGTCGAAGGACGTTGCGTCTTTGGTTGGTGGCGCCGCATCCAAAAACGCCACACAATGCCCAACGAAGGTTTGTTTTGACGCGCCCAGAAAAGCCATCAACGAGTACAATGAAAAGTCCTTTAACGAATCTCGCAATCATCTGCAATAACAAACAACGAGAGTTTCTATAAATAACTGACGGTGCATGAGTAACCATCGACCGGTAGCCCTGACGATGGCCGTTCGCAACATTGAACCCGAAAATTCGCCCGTAAACAACGCCATCCTCAAGAACGAACACCACCCACGGAACAAGCACCGTCACTGTCAACCGGGCTACCTCAGTTAGTTAGTTTCTTGGCCATGCAAAATCTGAATATTTACGTGCAGCTAGTCCTGTGAAAATCTCCGCTTCTCGGCCCTGTCAGAAGTGGGATGATGCTGGTGGGGGAGTGAAAGTGCAATTGAAGGTCGCAACACTCTCAGAAACGGCGGGCATCTTCTGTTTTGTCTAATTATCACGGTATCGCCTTATAAAGAAAGTGCGTGTCTAACGCGAGTTGACTCACATCCGACCCCACGCGTAGCCCTCTGGCTTTCGACGGTCAATCCAAAGATTCTCGACGTCATGGCAGTTGAGTTTAAGAGTTTTTCCGGATTTGCAACAAACGTTGGAAGATTGGTAAAGGTTCTTTCTGCGAAACCGTTTGTCGTCGTTGTTGTTGCAGAGGTGGTCTTTGGAATAGAGACTTTTTCGCATTCCTCTCGACGATAATTCAGCGCGTTTTGTTCCCAGCAAACGATCCCTAATTGCAGTGTTTTGTTGCGAAGAATAGGTCGTGAAACTGAAACGATGTTGGCGAGGTCAAGGTGTTGGTTGGTAGTTCTTTTTCTTTTGGGATCCAATGTTTTGCTTCTCGAATGAAGAGACAAGTAATGATTGTTGTGGTGACTAATCAGATTACGCGTTACGCATCCGAAGGATAGATAGGCGTCTTGATGTGTGCAAGTATGCGCGACATATCTCGACTGGCGCCTGACAACGCATTATGCAACAAACGAGCACATCCTGATGGTAATCGAATCAACTGATCAAAGTATATTTATGCGGAACTGCTCGTTTGCCGTACGGCCTTTTAATTTGTTCTGTCACGGTGTTGCGTGGCGCCATCGACGGAGGTGGAATACCGATGCCGACCTCTCCCACTCGCCGAGTACCACATACGGATTTTTGAAGTTGTTGGAACAATTAAGTACCTACCAGGCCGATTTTGAAGTCTTCCTTTTACCGAGGATGGTCTTTAAAGGTTCTCCTGTAAGGCAAACTTTGACTAAATTAACAGTTTGTGTTGTCTATTGGCTCGGTCTTGTGATGGTCGAAGAACTGGCTGTCGGTAGTATAACTCTTAACAGAATTTGATAAACATTATCTTCATTAAGACCTCATCAGTTGAAACTCTTTAGCAAAGCTTGTGTGTACAATTAGATATTTGTCACCTCAATTTGCTGCTTCTGTTCTATAAAGAGCTTTAATGCTCAAGTTTAGTTATTTTGAAGGTATTGGTTGACTGTATAGAAGTTTGACCTGTCGCTTGACATTTTCTTGCGGTTCAAGTCCTCCTCACCAGTTCGGTCGCCTTGAACTTCAAAGAAGAATCTCTTGTCTTGGAAGAGCAAAAAATGTCGCGGTGTATCGGGCCCACATCGCTAGGAAACGATCGGTTAATTACCGACGATTTGAACGTGTCGGTCGGAACGATGATGGTGCGTCAGGGTCGCGAGAGAAAGTCTTCGGCAGGAGGTAAAGGTTAAATTTTTACGCACGGTTTCGTTACACATCCCATCGTTCGATGGAGTGTTTGTCGAAACAGTATTATACGAGAGGTGATACGTAGATTGCGAGACTTTGAAATTTCTCTGTTGCGTGGCGTTTATACAAAAATCTTGTTTTGCATTAATTTCAACTTGTGTCTATTGACCTATTTCTTCTTTTGCTGATTAACATCCAACCGGCTACGCAGCATAATTAGTTAATTAATTAAAAAGTTATTTACGACCGGATCGAATCGATCTTTGAGGTATCTTTTGGATCGCGCAAAGGACAACGTGTCACTTCTTTCCCGAATGACATTGTGTTAGAATTAGGCGTTGCAATTTTGGAATCTAATCAACGTTATCTTAATTAAAAGCTATTTCGAACAACTGGTTTGGCGTAAATCACAAACACCGGTAAAGGTTGTTTGTTGTTGCCGAACGGTTCGGGTTCGAGCTATCTCAACTTAACCAAATGCGGCGTGAACGAGACACACGTCGTCCTTTCGGCAACTCCAGGGAACATCCTTGAAGTGTCCGGTCCACGGCGCCACGACGACTTCGACCCTTGAACGATACCCAAGAGGGCCCCATATTCCAGCCAAGTTGTTCTGCACGTTACACTTTGCGAACATTGAGATTGACCAACCATCACGAGAATTTCGGTTGGGCAAGCTGTCGGGTCCTTTGGAGCCGGATGGATGAACGTCGGCAATCAGTAGAGACCAAGTAGGAAATCGACTGATGGCATCGTGATCGGCGTCGGTTACCCAACAGAATTGCAAGCTTGCAACAGCCCCTCGAGCTTTAATCGTTATTGTGCAGCGCATAGTGCAAATAGTAAAAATCGCTATAAATCTGGTCTTGAGGCCAGAAGTGGAGGACGGACGAGTCACGAGTGAGCTTTACCGGAATGTCTAGCACTTTCTATAAATAGACGCGCACATTCTCTGGTGCTTTTGTATGGGGAGGACGAAGGAATGGACACTATCTGGTGTCTTTGGCTATCGCGCTCATCAATCGTCCAGCTCGACCGTTGCGTTGTTGTTTTTCTGAGAGGAAGAGTAGGTGTCCAGAAGAGATCCACGATCCACAGACTGGGTATCATTTACTTTTTCCAAAGTTAGTTGGGACCACCTGACGAAATGATTAGCGGAAAAGCGTCGAAAATGGATGGTGATTCTCCGGAAACGGAACCAACGAAACTGGCAAGGAATTGGTCAATTGTTGTCGTGGCGAAATTAGCCCCCCGCTAATGGCCCGCGACCAAAACAAATTAAATTTCGTCGTAACAAGCCGTTAAATGTCCGAATTACGATTGATTTCACTTCCATCCATGCATAAACAACCACCTTGATAAATACCGCACAAACTACCGGCGATTACGCGAAACATTAGTGGTGGCAATTTCACGGGTCCCTAATTCGTTGCGGACCGCGGACAAAACGCGTGCTCCCCTACCACCACCCGTAGTCACAGGCAGGTGAATGTCTGTAGAAACAACGAGAACGTCTCCTCGGTAACCCCGTTCTTCTTCCCGAAGAGCGTGACGGCTGACGACGATAAAAATTATCGATAATAACACGTTTTGGCTGTCGAAAATACGAAACGTCGTTCGTCGTCGTGGCCGACCAAAAAACCAGCGGCCATACAACCGGAACAAAAGAGCAATGCGCGTCCTTGCGTGAGTCAGAAGGCCTTGCCGTGAACTCTCTATACGCCAAGCTCTGTGAACACGTGGTCGTTGGGTTTCTTCGGCGGCGGTTACGGAAACACGTGACGGTGTTGTGTCGCTGTCGTACCCAAGAGGTGAATCGGGCGAGGGACGATGACGGACGCTTTTGGCTCGAATCGGAGGGAAAAAAAAAACAAACGACCGATAGAAATCTTCGGCTTCCAAGAGGTCTTCACGCCCACCTGTTTGATAGAAATTACGATCAACAAAAAGGCGATGCAGGTGATCTTGTGATAAAATCAATGGAGAAGCTGTTCACGGAGGGCTGACAGGTGATCATGTTTGGACGACACCTGCGTTGAATTTTGATCGGTTTGGTAAACTAAATAGTTGGACGTTGTTAAATAGTTATTCTATTGTTTTGGAAGGTTTTTCCGACCCCATTGACAGTTCAAACCGGTGATTGGAGAAGAAGTATGTTTGTCCTAGCGGTACGATCCATTTGACTGCCCTGCTGAAGTCTCGCACCCTCTGCTTGTCATTTGAGATGTCTTGTGGTGATGTCTTGTAGTAATTCGACTATGCGGTCCAGCTCGAACATCTGTGTGGTACACCTGGTTAGTTCTAAAATTTGGCCAATTTCAACCTTGCCAGCCCATCACGCATCTGATTAAGGCACACTTGAAAGGCGCTGAAAAACGTCCGACCAAGCCCGGAACCGCTCCTCTGTATGTGTAGAACGGCGACTCTCGGTGCTTCGACCTTGCTGCCAGCGAAATACCTGAAAACAGACTCAATTAAAATTGACGCAACACAAGTCCATTGTCGATAACCGTTCGATTTGTTGACGATAATAAGTTTTATTGTCTGCTCATTTGTTCTTTGCGATCTGGTGGCCGTGCAAATGCAAACGTGTCCATTGTGCTACTAGAAGTCGGATCTTTTGTATACGTCGGTTTCCTGATCTTACTTTTATCACTCCGTTTGCGGCGCTAACGAACGACACGAATGTTGTTGCATTCGCGTGCGAACGATCGAGGAAAACATTTACGTCGCATATTGAATTACGGAAATATAGGTAATTAAGTTACCACGAGAAATGGGAGCGTTCTACATTTTAACTGTTTGAAGAAATGGAAACTTTGACCTCTATTACTATACTTTTTTTTTTGTTTCAGGTAAGGAGGATCTTCCTAGAACGGAGCATGATGACGGCAATTTACTGTCCACGTACGTAATTTACGCCGGAATTCTCGTGAAGTAACAGAATACGTTCCGCTCACATAGACTTTTAGTATCGACGACAACGACCAAGAGGAATTTTAGTTATTTCGTATTCCGTAACTCAGGTGAAGCCGATCCCATCACGGCTGTCGGCGACATCTATCTATTTTGTTTTATCATGAAGTGTCACTGTCATCGTCAAAATCACGACAACTGTGGCAATTTTTCAAAATGGCACTATGGGAAAAATTCAAACGCGCAATTACTTTGGCCGTTCCCAAAAGCAAACCTATCGAATTTGAACCGGTTGTGGTGAAAAATGAAAAGGTGAGAACCAAACGAATTTTCTTTCTCGACAGCGCTTCTTTGGTTGAACCCGGCGCCAGCTCCGGTCGGTCGATTTTTCGACCGTCCAAGGTTTAAATTTGAATTTATAACTCGTCCTTCTTTAGCAGAGTTCGTCCGCTATATATTTTATCAATTTATTCGCGTTACATTAACGTTTTGTCATTGAACGACGTCCCACGTTCCGGGTGTTTAACAACAATTATGACGCTGTGTCTTCAAACAAAGAACCAGCAATTTTATCATCGAACCGGCATTTCCGGAAAACTATCTTAACAAGTCCAGAAATAACACCGTCGACAAAAGTGTCATCCGATCG
The DNA here is from genome assembly GCA_951805265.1 of Schizotus pectinicornis. NCBI lineage: Eukaryota > Metazoa > Arthropoda > Insecta > Coleoptera > Pyrochroidae > Schizotus > Schizotus pectinicornis. Next base: position 2,871,436 of record OX638207.1, read on the forward strand.
TGTTAACGCGTTCGTAACACGTCCGTACGGGAAATTTTTGTCGAAATGATTGATGACCGAGCGTCAAAGTGTCAATGTTAATCGTGTCAGACAGTAATTACGTCGGTCTTGTGCGGTTAGAGTTAATTGACCGACATGGCTGCAGTCAAACTTGAATTGAACTACATAACAGCATCCGGCGCTGATGGACCGAATTCGCTGTTTGCCATCAGCGTGAAAACAGGGGCGCGTCCGATCATCCCTCAGAATAACATAAATCAAAGTTTTGTACTAAAGTTAAATTGGAGTTTCCCTTTCTTTGCGATTAACTTGTTTCGACCTCGACAATTGTTCAATTAAACGTTGCCACACTGTCCCGATAAATTTTCGTAATAAATAGAAAGCCCGGTCGTAGTAAATTCGTGAATTACGACGCCGTCCGGCTATAAATTTTCATTATGCAAGTTGGCGATGATATGTCATGAGCGGCTGCTGTTTCAACGGTAAACTTCTTTATCTCCGAAAACTCGCGAACACATCCCCGCACCGACGACCAAAAGATAAGAATCTTCGGTCGCCTATCTCGTGTGTCATCGAATTATTTATAGACGAACAATCAGGTGTGGAAACTTGGTTTGCAATTTTTACCCCACTTCTGAAATTTTTGGAGAAATTGCCCTCTTTGCTTCGTTCGTAACTACTGCTCAAATTGATTAAAAGTGATTTTTTTTCTTGGCTTGCTGGGCCTTCAAGAAGGTGAAAGGTACCCTAACTCATAGAGACAAGGATAGACTGAAACACTACCTACATACCAAGAAGCTGAAGAATCTATAGAAGCTAGAACTAGTAATAGTGTCGTACCTGTTAGCTCATCTACCTGTGGCCGCATAGCACCGTCTAATAATACGGTGTCCCCTGGCACCTGCGTCCCATTCCTGAGCGTTCCCTTACGTAACGGGAACGACGTGAACCTGAAATCATCGCTGCATCCTAGATTAGCCCGGCGTTCCGGAGCCGCATTCCGGAGTGCGAAGAGGACGCCAGACTAATTGCAGAGGAATCTGCCACGAATAGCGACGGAGGACGGGAAAAAAACGACAGCAGAGGGGTATTTATAGAAATGCGCCATGCCGACGGCGCTTCCGAGATGATTAATCGACGTCTTGCAACAATTTAGCGCGAGTGCCAGTTGGATTTTGAACTTAACGTTGCCATTATTGCCCTCGTCCGGTCTGATAACCTCAAAAGTTCAAACTGGAGTTTCGTCGATTAACTGATGTTAGATCGGTTCTGCATCGTCTGGTGAACGTTCCCTGCGATTTTGAGACTTCTCGGTCAAAATTTGGGCGAATGGTGATGAAGAGAAAATTTGTTGGTTCTACTTCGAAGTTCAAATTTGGGTTATAACGCTGAAAAGTGATTGACATACCTACAAGTATTGACCATTAGAACAACTCAATGGTGATCACTTGTGCAAAATTTGTTGAGTGGAAATTTCAGCGCCGCGACCTTTTCAAGTTTCACCGTCGCCCGCCCGTCAAAAGAGGTTAAGACAAGTAGTCGCGTCCTCGAAGAAACAATAAATTTTAATATTCGCCTTTATTTGATTTATCAACAATTGTGTGTCGGCATTTGCATAACAACAGATTGATTATTGTTGGTTGTAAGACCACGATGGAAATTGGCGTCGGCGTTGATTTTAAAAGGGTTTCCTTTGCCGAACGGCCATCAATTTAGCGCTAATGGATTAGCGAAGAAAAAACGTTTTTGATTTACGTATTCTTCTCGTATAATAGAGTCGTGGTGTAATCCGTGGGCAGCCTATTCCTTTGGATTAAATGTTACTGGCGCCCACATTTGGAACGGTTCTTTGAGTCGCTGCACGAGTTCGTCGATACATCACCAAGTTTATAGTGCAAGAGGACCAATAACAAGGCGAAGAAACTGTTTTGGCACACGCCACTGAACATAAAACTCACCCGATCGGGTGATATTTATTGAACGACCATCATTACGGTTTATTACATTGCCATTACAACGATAATTAAGTGAAAGGATCGTTACGTTTACTGTTTTCAATTTTTGTCTGCCAATAAAATTAAACGAGAACGCGTCTACACTTTAAATTTCTTCTCTGAAGCGTAAACGAGGGGAACGGCAGTTTCGGAAGTCGGTGAGTCGGACGTTTCTGCGAGTTGGCGACGCAACAGTCGCCGATTACTTCACTTTCGTCATGAACGCCATAACCGGGCACGTAAAACATTATTCGTTATCACGTAAAGCGGCGTAAAACCGCACAACCGCGTAATGAAACTCGCTCGAAAAACACTGCAAGATCTCGTTGCGCCATGCAAATGGTCCGCTTTTAACTAAACAGTCATTCAGACCGACGACGAATTCCCTCGAGCTTAGTCACCACAATGTAAATTTTTCAATGATGAGCGACCCGCCGGGGTTTTTTTTGTCTTATGTTTTCATTAATCGACGTTTGTCTACCTGCGTGCCAGCATCGCAACGAGACATTGTAATCGACCCCGATGTAGCTGCACCCAGGCCAAAAATAAATTAACAGATTCGTTGTCGCGTGATTCACGCTCAGTGGTGACAACAATTTTAGATCAATTATCACAAGACGGGTGCTGAAAGAAGCGATGACTTTGACAAGAAAAAATTAAATCAAGGGTTGGGGAACAATTTTTTGTTGGTTGAGCGGACTGCATTCAGTAATGGTAGAAAAGTGATCCTTGCTGTAAGTGCCGGGTGTAAAATAAATCCTCTAAGAAGTTTCTGTCATATACACAAAGTTGCTGACTTCGGGACTTAACTTGAGGTCTTTTCTTAAGAGGATTGCTTGACTATTTATTTACGTGCGCGGCCGCATTAGCGCCCGCGTTTGATTTACATTTATTGCTCAAAGTCGATTAAAGAGCATTCCAGCAATTGATATATGCGCGCGACGTAAAACCTTTGAAATATACGTCTCGGAACGGCCGTAACGATCGCCACTCTTCATCATTCAAGCCATACCTAATTACTTCCTTAATTGTTTAGATTTTCCGTGCAGACGCGTCGTTATTGTGCCGTAAATCTAACCTGAGGAAAACTTGCAGCGTGATAGGAAGAGGTAGACTGGCACGTGCACGTCGATAGCTGGTAACCGATGCTACGAGGGGAGTTTGGAAAGTTTTTCGTCTGACACCGAGAGGGCGCTCAAGTCTCTATCTACCTTCTCCATGTTGGATCATTTATCATAACCTAAAATTTCAGTTCAATGATGACTTGAAACCCTCGATGACGTTCATGAAGGATCGTCGGGTCGAAGGGATTTTGGTCCTGGAGGTGGCTCCGAAATCAATTTGGGTCCGAACGAACCCGAACCACGTGGGTTCGCCGAAACTGATTGGCGGATGATTAATGGGCGATCGGCGCAAAAAGCAAAACTAATATCGAAGTGGACGGGTGCGATTTCAGACTGATTGGTTCGGCCCACGTGCAATCGCCGAGACACCTTTTAGGAAACCCCAAAGCGTTCCGCAATTACGTGACTCGTTAGAATAACGAGTTCGCGGGCTATAGAAACGCGCTCTACTATGTAATATGACAATTTGCCGAAATAACAAGGAGATAAGGTGCGAAATCAAACAGACTGTCGATTTCGAGCATAGAGCATGTGAGAGTTTGTTATTGGTATACGCGTTATGTAACGACACTCTCCACTTTCCGCTTCCACTCGTTATCTAATCGTATCATCATCATCAGAGTTTGGTTGTTGTTGTTCGAAGTCTCTTGAAGCGAAATTATTATTGGTGTTGTCAATTGAGTAAAGTCTGACGATTAGAATCTGCGGGGACGACAACAGCAAATTAAGATGGCTATTTGTTATGCAAAGTACACTTTTAATTTGAACGTTGCGACAGGCGACTGCGTTTTGGTTGCGAAAACGCCCCCACATCCTCGTCGACCTGAGTGTCGGTCGCCATAGAAAGGCGGTCGATAATCGGGGTTTAATCGAAATTTTCCATAAATCACCGGGTCGTATCCAGTTGGGCAATACCAACAAGATGTGTGCCAAAGACAACTACCGAGCAATTTTATTAACACCCAAGCGGTCGCCTCTTTCGATTGGAAAAAAGTGCGAACGTATATTGGCACGGTTGGTTCAATGTCAGCGTTATTTGAAACGACAACCGCTTCTAGACTGTGGACTTGTTTTTCTGATCGACTGAATTTCGGCCAATTAACGTCGCCTTCATTTAGTTCGCTCTGTATGGACATAATATAGAAGAAATCTGCATTCCGTCGCTGAAGAGGAAATGATCGCTTTCGCCCAAGATTAAAACCCAAGACTTGATGTTGTGGCGTTGAGGTCATCAAATAGTCAGACATTTAACGATTGATTGCCCTCAAAAGAGTTTTGGAGCGAGTACCGTCTTCCGTTCTTCGGAGGGTGAAAATCATAACCTCAAATCGGGGAGAAAGGTCTTGGAAACTACAACCAAAGAAGAACGATAGAAAATGGTTTTGCAGTCATCTTCCTTTACATTGTGTCTACATGCCGGGAAATGTGGGAGGCAACAAACTATTCGGCTGTCACATTACTCATTTGATTAGATATCACGTAGTTACGCTAAATCTACGACGACCGGAAGACGTTGTTGCAACGATTCAGTCGCATTAGCATATAAACCGCCACAATCCGATGACGGATCGTCCTTGCACCATCCGTTCACACAAAGTATGCCACGCAAACGAACCTTCGAGGAGCACACTTCAACAAGTTGTCTTTTTATTTACCCAGCACTCATCGACGTGTCGTGTTCTTAATCCGGCCGGCTACCGTGCCCAAAAATCCCCATGTTGATTCAGAGAAACCGTAACGTATAAGCTATTGTACAACCAACCGTTCCGATTAAGAAAAAGAACCAATCGAACCAAATCCGACGACGCCGATCCAACCTACACGATAATCCCCGATTACAGATATGTAGAACCTCCGGAGGCGTCAATGCGAGAAGGGAAAGCGCGTCAAAAGTCAATGGAGTTGTCAAAGAAGTGCACGGGGCGTGGTCCAGGTGTAACTAACACTGCCAAATCTACAAGTGTCGTTTACCTCTTCGCCAACGCGGATTTCGTTCACAAGCAACGGGGGGCTATTGTCGAGAGATACCCGCAAAATTGATAATCGCGAGGGCCTCTTTCTTAATTGCGAACGTAATCGTTGCCGGGAGAGGTTACGTGGTTACAAAGAGAGCGAGCTGATCGATTTTTTAATTTTGGTACCTTTGGAGCTAAATTGAACTCGCATCCATTTTGATTTTGGCATCATTACTGCCATTATAATACTGGATTTGTTCATTTTGTTTTCTGCGTCGAAACGTAAGACGCATGCGCAGTTAATTATCTTCTTGAGGCAGCGTCAAGAGACGTCACGATGATCCGACCTGTGGATGCTACGCTAGCGCCCCCGGCACATCCTATTGACAATAAAGGTACTTCCTTCATAGTTTCTTAAGTTTTTTCAGACTCTTGTGGGCTTGCGGTCGATGGTTGCTATCGCCTCCAGTCGCGTTCGGCTGATAAACTCCGAGTGCATAAAGATATGAAATAGTGGCGGACAGGCTATTAGACGCTCCACGTGGGCTCGCTCTATAAAAGACGGTATGCATACGAATCTGCCACCGACATGCAATTACTCTCTTGGCAAGTATACGTTATGCTAGTCTGATTAACAGAGATGTCATGTAGAGAGTATCTGTTCGAAATCGCGTCGTGTCTCCTAACATGATTATCCGGTAGTTGTCGGCTTCTGGTCGGAAAGGTCGCAACTTAGGTGGTATGGACGTCGTCGTGAAAAACGGTAATCTCAACTTCCGTCATTGTATCAGCTGGCCTGGCCATCATCGCGGGTTTCTTTGTCATAATATGTCAATTCGATGATGATGATGGGTCTTGGGTGGCTTCTTGTCCCGCAAATCAATGCTTCCTCCTCCCATCCATCGATTGTGAAGTTGTGTACGAACGCCACACGCGATACATTCTAATGAATGATTTTCTTCACTTCCGCTCAATTCTTCTGGTGCTCGCTCGTCAAAAGCGTCGGATTTTCGTGTCACGATTCGCGATCATGCGGACATGTCACTTTCTCATTGAGAGACGCGATTTCTTTCATAAATCACCCGGAATGCTCTCACAAATCATCTAGATTCAAATTATGTCGGATAGGATTTCGAACGGTTCAATTAATCGAGTTCGTTAGGTAATGGGTGTTGTTCATGGGACATGACCCACTTGGGTTGATTTAAAGAAGTGCGCCAACGTCAGGGTCCCACGCCACAATACCTAAGATTGTTGAGGGTAATTGGACGACCGTTATGCTCGCTAGTTTATTATCTCATTATGGCCATTAAGCGACGCGCGTTTCACAAACTTCGTTATGTAAAAATACCGCATCCGTCGGCTGTTGCGCTTCTGCCTGTGAAGCGTTCAATTTTTTTCCTCGTTATTGCACAAAGATTGTTGATGAGTCGCCGTGTTATAATCATATGCACGTTATTGAATGACCTAATATTGTCTTACTGTTGAGGTGACGTAAGGCTTAATTTTCAAAATGCGTCTTTGTCGAAAGTTTCAACGGGAATAGCTCTGGATGGCTCCCCGACGCACAAGTATCGAATTTGAACCGAATCCGAGTGTTAATTAGGAAGTTACCAAGGAAATCTGGAAATCAATCACCACATGGAGTAGTTTTTGATTGTTGGTCAAGGAAAAATTCGAGTTGATGGCAAAAATTCGGGGCAATACGGCAGAACGTTCAAAATGGTTCCTCAGTCGAAATTTTGGTGCGACCTGGTGTATCGGGACGGGGGACACGTCGGTATCGAATTTGGGCCAAATCCGAAGACGCTTAAGGATTTGGCAAGGAAAACTGCTTGGCGCCGATGATGGCTATGGTGCGCGATAAAAAGTCAAAATCTCCCCGTGAACTTCTACACCGTTTTCGGCACGCCATAACCTCATCGGCCACCCACTCCACGAGCGTGAGAAATCCAAGGCGCCGTACTTTTCGTCGGATAAAATTGCGTTTCGGCCAAACCCAAATTCAGCAACTCCAAGGCTCGGATCGGGCAACGTCCTAGACCTTCATCACGCAATCGGTTCTTCTTTTTCTCTCGACAAATAGGTAACTCTGCGTTCAATCGACGATGATACAGTTAAACGTTCAAGTTCGAAAACACTTAACGAACGCGCATCAAGCTGGAAACTTGGCAGGGAGTCTGTAATTAAGCCTCCACGAATGATTTATTGGAACGTAATCATAGGCAATTTTGTATTTATAAGGTCGTAGGCTATAGCGATGCGTTTCCACGGTGAGATTAAAAGCGGCGTGTGGCGGTGTGAGGAACGGACGTGTTTCCATTCTTTGGTGGACCCTGGACAGTTTGAGACTTCAGAGTCGCTGGTTCCTCGAAATGTACAGTCACGGAAAACAAAGCACCTAATTGTCCTCTAATCCCGATATAAGGAACCGGCCAGGTTGATACGGTCGTCGGGGCCCAAGGCCGATGTCCATATAAACAACGTCGTGCGCTTTCCGAATACGATTTAAAACATAATGACAATACATAAATGTTGGTTTAATAGTTTGCACCTACGACATATTTATCTATTTAGTGGCGGAAGGCGCACGTGGCTTGGTTACCACTGGATTCAACAAAACACTTGCAAACATGACTTGAAAAATACCCTGCAAGTATCACGTTAACATAACCTACAAGTGACAAAGTGTCCATTCAAAAATATCGCCAACTTGAAACTTCTTCTTGTGGTCTCAAGACTTTTCCGCTTTAGTTTTGATCTAAAACTTGTATTTTTGGGGTTCTCCAACCCGCATCCAAAATATTGTAATTGGACTTTAACCCGGATTGGAAGTGTATTAAATCTAGATAACCTTATATCGAGAAAGACCCGTATCGTTTGGGAGAGGACCACCCGGGCGCTTGTCCCGTTGTTCGAACGTGTGATTTGTGAACGAACCACAAACCATAGTTTTTGTCTTTGGAAGAAGCCTACGTGAAGTACTATGGCGTCGGTTTGAATCGTCGGCATGTTCCTAGAAAATGTCGCTTGACTTCACCGATTGCGGACGACGCGACTCTTGGTTGTAAGTCTTCAGGCCGTCGGTCGGCCTCACGGAAGTAGGTATAACCCTATACACTCTGGTATGATATCTAATAAAGAAGTGGATACAGACACCACCCACGTAGCGTTTATCCACAATACGCTTTCGTTGTTGTCCGATAAATCTTCACGATCCAAGAAATCCGATACGCGGTCAATTTTCAATCTTGTCCGTTCAACAACGAAGATTTACATATTGTGCACACTATACCTACTACGTTCAATTCCCACAGTCTCTCCAACTGCTGTCATGCCGAACTTAGCCAATGTAGGGCAACACGTGCGGAATTTATTAGTAAATCCGTCCGCCTTTTATAGGGTGACAATCGTGTTGTTTGTGTTCTCTATTTCGTGCGACTGTTCCTTTTCTTGAGTTTAAGTTGCAACAACCACCACATGTATAAACACCAATTATTGAGGTTTTGTAGAGGACACAATCCGGAAGTGCTCGCTCTATTGATTGATCCTCGATATCGTCGAGTGCTTTGTACAGATGTGTGGCCAAATCGAGAGAACGTTTAAATTACCGATTCAAAACCTCCCAAAAACCGAAGACATAAATCACGACGTCGAGAAAGTAGGCGCGCTGTTATTGCTGACAACGACATGAAAATTACACGTTGGGGAGACACCACGGCACTACAAGGTGTTGACCAGGTTTGGGTCGGCCCATTAACGGATTCGATTCCTGAATGAAGAGGTTGGATACAAGTTAGACCAGAAAGAACGACAATATTTGCAGTGAATGTCAAAAGGAATCTGTTTAGAACTAAAAAGGATATCTCTGTACAAAATTGGACCTGTCGATTGATATGACGCAAATCGCGACCTCCAACGTGTCGGGAGGTCTCGATTTTTCAAAACGTTGCTACCATTTAAATTTCGCTGCGAAAAGTAGCATGGAGTTGTTAAGTGCACGCGTATCAAATTTAAACCAAATCGGGTGATATGTTCAGGACTGCTGCTAACATCGATGTTAGCTCTTAAACATCGAAGTTTCGCAATAGGGCTGAATGCCAAGTTTTACATAGTGTTTTGGTATCTGAACACCCTAACACCTATGTTAGCTTCTGAACATCAATGATACGCAATGGGGTTGATCGGTGCAGGTAGGTTCGTTGTCGATTGTCGTGCGTCACGTTCTTCATGCGAGTCGCGGAGCTTTCCGTCGTTTGTGTGCAACACCAGGAAGACGCCCGAACAGTGTAATTAAGTACAGCTACGAATCGGCGAGTGTTTGCATTATAACAACAATAACCGAACGAGTATGGTATTGCGAAACGAATCGTTCGCATGGGATGACGGGTATTCGTTCGGCGAACACGCCGTCTAACACAATGGGGGGAAAAAAGGCGCGCAATCACAAACGAAACAAATCAGCTAGCAGCTCCGTTGGGTTAATTGTCGGCGTTCTCAAAGAAAGACATTCGCGGCGGCAAAGAGACTCGACGATAACGAAATACCTTCGTTATATAGGTACGGGTAATTCTCGGATATATAAGTGTGTCTGTATGACTCGATGCTATGGTAAATTATTTGTGTGCGGCGAAAGAGAGATGGTAATGGCGCAACGCGGGATCCCCGGGTTATCCCGGAACGTTTCTCGGTATGGAAACCTGGGGAGTCTCTAATGATTCAGATGCAAGACCATCAAGCGCGCTTATTGCTGATGGTGACCCCGGTATGTGACCTACCCGCCGGCCGGGACAATGCGCCAACAACCTCGCGTGAGAAGATCACCGGACAACGTGCAAGTTTCAAACAATTCTAACGACAAAACTGTTTAGCAGCGAAAACATCGATGGAGAGGGGGATTTTTCATAATGGTGCTAGAGAAAAACTTTTGGTCCGAAAAGTTGCCAATTGGTCTGTGACGAATACGTATTGAATTCGGGACCGATCTGACGACGACTGTTATTTTTATTTCCATCGAGGATTTTCCAGTGATCCACCCATAGAGGTATGCGTTGGTCCGGAAGCTTCTTCGCGACCTATAAATACCGCAAAACTATCGGTTTGTTTCGTAAACGCCACTTTTGTCTTCTTTGCGGGGCGTCGTTCATTATTTTGGGGCAACAAACTTTTTTATTGAACGAACCCGCATATTGCCCGTTCCGTCGTCTGCGTCCGCCAGATCGTTCCTGTTAAAACTCTTCGGCGCTATAAATAGGCTTCGGTCGAGTCGCCTCTGACTGCACACCGTTTATTTATGAAGCTTTAAGGCAGCATTCTTCTCCGCAACTATTTCCTGATACTCGAGTGATTCACGGAGAAGTACCAAGAGGGACATGTGCGGCGCCATCATGTCGATTAGTATTATTTTTGTAGTATTCTCTGAGTCTTTGAATCATATTCGAGAAATCAATGATACGGCTTATCGTCTTCCAAATACGACGCGTTGCTTTGGGGAGGGCATCGTTCCAAAGAGACGTTGCTTCTAAATTGGCTTAACGTGAATTTAGTGTTATTGCTGATTTATTAGCATAGGAGCAGTTTGAGATGATTAGGAGCGCAAGTGGGACGTGTGATGCAACGAGCATCTGTGGCTTACTATTATTATTGCTATTCAGAATTGCATCCAATCATCCACTGGTGAGCTGTTAACGCTCCGTTAATTGGACGACGGTGTGAAAGACTGACGGGACGACAAAACCGACTCGAAAACGATACACTTACAAAGTCGAAGATTACTCAATTTGGTCTCTGATGATGCCAGTTGGTGAGTAATAAGATTAAATCCACGCGCATTTCCCGGCGATGTTCAAATATTTGGAAGCAACACCGCCTTCTAATTCGGTTGGCCTTCGAGCGGAGATTTGTCTATTTTTATAGAGTAACGTTATGGTTTGTTTTTGTTACCTGAATAGTCCGACGATTGATTAATTGTTATTAGCGGCGACATTTCTACTAATTTGCCTTTTAAAAGGCGCGCCCGGCATCGCAGGGTTCCCAAGGCGTGACGAACTTACAGAATTGCCATACCGCAACGTTACCTTCCAGCCTTTCGCTGCCCATGTAGCAGGAGGAATTACCTCTTCCGTAAGCTTCCTCCTGGTATCAGGAGGAAATAACTCACTTTGGTAACGAGAGAAAATACCTCCTCTCTAGTATTAGGAGGAAATACCTCCTCTTTGGTATCAGGAGGAACTACCTTCTCTTTGGTATCAGGAGTAAAATTAATTGTTGTGATCGGAGATTGGGGGTCGCGTTTGTGTGGCTCCTAATCGCCCATTCGCTTGGCTCTTTTTTGGCGATGTCAGGAGACCGGCACGCAGGATGATGTCGCGCATTCATTTGCCGTTTGTTAGTTAAACAGGCCGAAATTCTAACATGCATGGACGTCCTTGGCGTATCCGCGAGATACCTTGGTCCGTGAGATCTGTCCCGTTTCGCCAAATTGTCGTCGTCTCGTTATTTGCATTCTAATTCAATTTGAATAATGGCCGTAACAGTTCTCAAGCAATTGTTGTTCGAATCTGAGAATGGCCAACTCGTAACGGGTTTCTCGTTGAACTGGGTGAAGTGTAATTTATGGAAAATTTGCGAAATCCTGTACGGATGGACCGCGTGGGACCGCGTGACCGTTCCCTCACATGCATTCCCTCCATGGTCGTTTGTGTGTTATGTACCAGGATGACCCGTCGGTTATGGACCTTGTTGTTGTTGGTGTTATGCGATTCTTTGTTGTGCAGAAATTTCTTGCGTGTGAATCCTGAAGCGAGTCGAGATGGCAGTTTGATGCGATGACTCAATCACGATCTTCCTCGCCTCCGTGATTAATTAGTTCGTCGCGGAGAGGCGTTTTGTTTGCCAGCAGCGTTCCCATCGTCTCGCTTAATTATAATGGTTACCTACAAACCATCACCAGGGAGGTGGCATTTGTAATAGTGGCGCCGGTCACCTGGAGGAATTTGCAAACACCATCTCCTTCCCCCGGGGACTTGTCTTGAGGGTGTTAAAAAGATTAATTTGGTTCTTGACGATGTCACTTGGAGGTAGGGAGGTCGCGAGCTCCCGGCCTAACTTGGACCTGCTCCGGTGAGGGATTTGGCATCTCGCCGGGGTCGTCGCGGAATTCGGAGCGGCGGACTCTTCAAAAACACTTTCCTAGCGAAGCGGGAAGTCGGCCGTTATTTAGCCGAGAGGTAACAAGTTTGTTTACCGGTCTCGCATAGAATTCGCGTCGTGCATCGGAATTCGTTGCATACCTCCGCGCCACCGAGGGATATAATATGAAGTCGGACGCGACTAATGAGCAGTCGCTGGTTAATTTAAGACAGAAATCCTTTCTTCTCTCCCAAACCTTGTAAGGTCTTTCTTTGGAAGTTAATCGATGACTGGAAAGTTTTTCCGAGGAGATGGAATTGTGTTGCTGACGGAGAGAACGGGGTCGAACACTGCGATAAGTCGAAGACCTTTTCGCCGTTCTTTGTTTATAATCAACAATAGAACACGTACGTGATTCTTCGCCGTGTCTGGGTATGTTTGCGATAGTTTAACACGAAAGGCCTTTACCATTTACGGCGTGTCCCACTGACTTCGGTTCAATTTCATGCTGGTTTCGAGTCGAGCGCGGAGCGCGTCCTTCCTCCAAAGGCGACGCTCCTTTTCAACGATCATCGCAGCCGATGGTCGATTCGCGGACTCATCTCGAACCGATTGACTACCAGAGTGAAACCGTGTCACCCTTTAGTTTTCGTTATGGCACCATTGCCATTGCCAACACAACAAGCAGGTATCGCGAGAGTCGACACCATTCTACAGCTCTTGGCAAAACTAATGATCCCGTTTTGGATCGATTTTTCAAAATGGCACCACGCCCAAGATTTTTGCACTACCAAGTGTCTAATGTCCTCTGACGTAATCGTATTGAATTTGGAGAGAATCGGATGATTAATAAAAATTTCATCCCATCTAAACAACATCGTTGCCAATTTTGCTTTTAAAGCAACTACAACTGCTTGGGTACTATTAGTATTTCTATTTGCCGCGAGGGTTTTTCAATGAAGCGCTAATAGTAGTTACGCGCTACCGGAAGTTGTTGATTTATTTAACTCTAGAGCCCCCTGCATTCTGTCATTCGACGGAAAAGTAATTTTTTGCCGTTTGATGGAAACATTAAAGTTCATCGACTATACAGTCGCAGTCTTATCTTTTTTCTGTTTTTTTTTGTAATTATTTTCTAAATATCCTGTTATCGTCACCGACTAATGGCCGCTGCAGGAAAAATTGCCCGTGTCCGAAGTGTCGTGAACTCGCGTTGCCATCCATTTACTTCGTGTGTAATGGCTTCCGCTTCTTCCATGCATATGTGCATAATTTGGCCATTTACCCCTTCTTCGCGTCCGCGCAAAGTTTGCTGACTTCTCATTCTAGGATGTCTAAACTTATCGCTTGGGCTTAGGATGAGTCGAACAATGGCCATCGGGACCTTGCGGGTCTTCCCTAGCACGCCGACCTTCCGCATGATCGCCGTTTATCTTTGACTGCTGGCCGGCTGTTCGTCGCCGCCTCCCATTATCAACACACGAAGCAACACCCGTTATGTTCCACGCCGAAAACGTGATCTTCGAACCCATCGTCTTTGTTACGAGGAGGTCATTAAAGTTTTCCGATTGTTTCACGCGTCTATTTGTTGTTGATAGCGACCGAAATAGTTCCCACTTTTGATGTGAGTAAATGTCGGAAAAATCGTTGTTGGAGCGTCGAAATTACCAACAATGGCATTCTGCGGTCGGCGCCGTCTATTTCTGGTTTTTCTACGGTCTCGTAAGCGATCGTTGGACGCGTAAACACGTGAACTGCTGCGAGAGGCCGACGACGTTTCGTCTAGACGACCGCATCGCCGTCCATTCAGGCGGCGTCGCGACGACTCATCTCGCCGAACGCCGTTCGTTCGCGTTGTCGTCGCGGTTAATCTGTCGTCGGGACGGCACGCGCCGCTCGCCTGTCTCTCGTCCGAACGACGTCGTTATATTTGATTACGCGGGATGAACACATGTTAATTTGTAGATGGGACGGCGTACAAGCACGTAAAAGCTTGTTTGCGTTACCCAAAAATTTATGGGCGATTCGTCTGTGAAATGTTACGGCAAAAAAACAAGCTAAACAAGTTTGTTGTTGATTTTTCAAAAAGACGCTAAGGCGAAAATGTTTTTGTCTCGTGGTTTGTTACATTCTCTGCTACCAAGGTATTAAATTTTAAATGAATCGAGGGGTCAATAACAATTTTACGACAAGATATTGTGTGATGGAGATGTGGATGTGGATTTTTCAAAATGGCGTAACTCCAAATTTTTTGCTACGGTCAATAGTGAAAACTTTCTGTGTGTAATCGTTTCTGATTTGAAAGTGTTTCGATATTTAGTACCTTCGCTTTATTTGTGAAAGATGTAAAGCTACTTCTCAATGTGACGGTGGCTGATCAATTTGGGCACCACCAGCTACCGAAAATAACGTTTTTGTTTCAGAAGTCTGTTGCTGATTTGTTTTGGTGGAGTCGAGATCCTGGTGGCGACACCTGGATTAGCTTTGGTGGACAAAGCGGTAGCCAACTTCGTCTTAAATCCCATGTTGACACTTTCAACAGTAATAATTTCCGCTAATAACCCTAATGGGTAGACTCTAATGGTCGTGGGGCTGTTTATAACTTCTTCGTTCTTGGGCAAGACCAAGCGAGTCGAGCCAAACGAGGACGTTACTGCCGCCACTGCTCGATGCTTGTTTTGGTTCGGCCGTCGAAATTGTTTCGTTTCGAGTCGACAGTTTTATGGAACGACCAACTTGGCGAATATCTCAGGCAGGATGGATGGACGAGCGCCCATTAAGCGACGCCGTAGACGAAACAGCGCCGCGACGCTTGTTTCTTTTTCGACGATGCCGACGACTACGATTCTTGAAAGGAAACGCTCCGTTAATGTGGGAAACGAATCGAGATATCTGGGCGCATACCTGTCTAATTGTCGCTCGTTATCGTTGCGCGCCTTTACTATTTTAATTACGGTTTTTGTGCCCGCGGTGTTGTTTTGGTCGACGGTTTCCGTCCGTAATTAGCGTGGCATCTTCGCGAATGGCTCTCTGTCGGTGCGGAATGCAACGATGACGGCGACTTATGGACAGCAGGAGTTGCAACGGTCGTCGATCGCTCGCCGATGATGACGGCGAAATTCCAAAGAAAAAGGTTATTAAATAACGAACCGATACGGCATCTGGCTGTTGATCTAACGGGCCAACTGATTCGGCTAATGGCTTCGTTTTTCGGAGAAAGAAAAAAACTGCACTGTAAATTTCGATTCCAGGAATTTTTGGCTCAATTAAGAATTTTTCGAAAATTTTTGAAAATTGACAGAATCGCCGATTTTTCAAAATGCCTCTATCCGAAAAATTTTGGCGGGAGAAGTTGCGTCGCGCCATTTTATCCAAATGTATTGAATTACAAACAAATCCAACTAGAAATAAGAAATTTGCGCTCAAAAATTGTAAAAATTCTACAAAAACGTGGATTTTTCAAAACTGTTTTATTCGAAAATTTTTGACAGGGGAAGTTGCGTGGTGTCCTTGGGCTCGTAGGTATTGAATTTGAACGAAATTGGGCGAAAAATGATTGTTCTACGACCAGATCGTGATTGTTGACTTGACGGTAACGCAACCATTACCCACGGACACAAAGAAACGGCCAACTTCCTTTACGAAAATGGACAGAGGTCAGTAACTTCCTGCTACCCCACGTGCATTCGTTGCCGAACAAGGCACGTGTGGTGCGAGTGTCGCTCCTGCTGTAAGTTATATACCTATTGGTGAAAATAACGGGATTTCCGAGACAATAAGATGCGGATAATATCGAACAAATGGCGTCGTCGACCATTGAATGTTTTTTGTTGTAACGGTCTTCGCGATGAACACGGTAGCATCTGCGTTCGGTGGTATTATTTATTGTTATCGAACAACGACTTCCACTAAGCTTCGAATGTTTGTCTATAATAACAATTTTTCGCAAGACGTTGGTTGTTGAGGGCGCGCTCGCTTGAATTTCTTCACGTTGCCGCTCGGCAACGGAGATTTTTTTTCGCCCAACCCAGTGACGGGGGATGATTTGTCCCGAATTGGTCTTTTTCCGGCGGATGGCGGCGTCGCGTCGATTTCCGGGTTGAAGGGCCTCCGGCCGTCGACTCGCGCCGGTAGTAGCGTTAGCGGCTCCAAGAGGTGCGAGCGACAAGGAGGAGACGTGCCGCCGTTGTCAAGGTCATCGGAGGCCGAAGTGTCTTCTTGTCCGCGAAGCGAAAGACAGCTGACGACCGTGATGATGATAATGATGATGATGATGACGACGACGACGACGACGACTACTAAACGGGTTGTTCTCGTCTCCATATTCATAGTCGCATATCCGCATGCACGCACGCGGCTCGAGGAGGTTGTCTTGTCTTGTGTCCCGTCCATCCATCCGGCGCGGTCTTCTGTAATGAGGCAACGCTTGACCGGTTCGGTAATTGATTTGAGAGCTTTTCACCGGGATCCGCCGCAAAAATGCGAACGAGGCATGCGGTTGATGCGTTTAAGAAGCTGCAACCGGCGACGAGGTCGTTGTTACCATCTCACCGCATTCTTCGTTTATGGGGAATTTGATCGGAAAAAACGCGCCGCGGAGTTATTATTATTGGCGACAACGGAAGGAGAAGTTACGGCAGAAGGACGCGGTTAATTGAGTTTCTTTTTCTTTTTTTTCTTATCGACGCGAATGGTGACGGTTTCCGCAATATTTTCAAACTCGAATCGTAATGTTATGCATACATTTAATTAAAATGCATTAGGCGCTTTCTGTTTATCCAGTTTGATTGATGTTTCATTTAAATTTTCAAAAGTACTTAGACTTCTCGCGTCTAATAAATGCGAACGACATTCTCGCAGTGAATAATAAACAGGTTGCACAATAAAAATGCGGAATATCCTGTTCTTTGACATTTGCCCTCATAAAGCTACGTGCTGTGTTTAGTTTCAAAGTCTTCACCTTGCGCAACGAACGTCTGAAATAAGCAATTTCTAATTTACGTTTCCATTTTTCATCTATTGATCGTTCACAAGTCAATTTTTTAAAAAGACTCGACACAAAAGCCATCGCTGTCAATTGATTTTGGACGTCTTCCCCTACAAGCGTATCGATTTTGAAACTTGTAGGTCGACGAATGAAAATTTTACTGCCAAAATTCTTGGGTTAACTAGGAAAAAACTTGGAGCGAATCGATTTGTACGGCGCGTACTGCGGATTTTAAGGTCATCGCTAATAAATAGGAAGAAGGGTTCAATTGAAAGATTCGAGCAAGTAAAAGTAATTTTTTTTTTGTTCTTCCCAAATTTCTGGTCTCCACTTTTGACGATTGAACGCTACTCGCGGGCAAATCTTGCATGTTTCCTTCGACAAATGTGGATCCAGCTGGCGTCCCACCGGATGTTAGGAATGTCAACTGCGGGGCTAATAATGGATTCGTTGGGAAGGTTGTCGAAACGCGGCTCCGAACGAAGGGTCTTCGTCCTGAAGATTTAGTTTAGGTGGAAATTTGAATGTATTTTCTAATTATAAAATATTTACCGTGAATGGTGTAAATACGTCAAGATTATATCAAGATAAAAAAAAAACACTCATTGTTTTTGTTTATAAGTTAAACAATACAATACAAATGAATGCCAACATTCTTACTCGTTCAACCTATTATTCAATGACGGAACTACCAATTATGCAGTTATTAATAATACATAATAGAGTGTTGGCCTGAGGTTTTAATTTTATGGAATTGATTACAAAATAATTCGCAATTTCATAACGTCACAAGTTTTTGATTATTCTCGTAGCGACAATTACGTAAAGAATGCTGTTTTATCGGCATTGAAATGCACCAGTCGTATCACCTTTTCTTCTTTTTTTTGGTTTGTCTTTGTTGGTTTTTTTCCTTCATGTAAGTACGTGTTTCTATTTATTTTTTATTTTGTATTTCTTTCTCTTGCTCTCCAGTTTATTTCTAATGGATCTTCTCTATTTTATATTGTTTTTTTTTTTTTTGTGTCAGTCGTGGCAATCTTTATAAGATTCGGGTCATTCGGGTGGGATTGCAGAAATTTGCAGTCCCGATTTTTTGACGGACTTTGTTGTCCTCTTTCATCCACTTCCATGAAGACAGAATTGTTGGCGTCATCTTTAAATTGCCCGGCCCCGCTCACCTGGCAAACGAACAACAATTCCGCGGCGCGTTGTCGGACTTTTTCCCAGAAGCGCGCAGATTTACAGCATCACGATTGGAAATGATAACAGTTAATAATAATGTTGCGTGTGGAGTCGACTAACCGTGGCAATTAAATGCAACAATAAACTGACGGAGATAGTTTATTATGTCACAAAGGCCGTAAATTATTGTTGTGTTACGTTATTACAACGATGTTGGTCGCATCATTGACGACCGCTTTTACGGTTAATTAAACCGGTGAGCAATGGGTCGATTGTGTCGCCACCGGCGACCACCATAAACCCTTCCTCAAGCTCATCTTATCGTCAACAGCCACTTTTTCACACCACCCACGCACTTGCCGAAACTCCCATCTAATCGTCTTGAGGATGCCGATTAACAGGTGCCTCACGAAATATCCAATGGGGCTTGTTGCGTTTAGATTTCTTCACGTTGGCACCCCCGTAGGGCGAGGTTGACGTCTTTAATTTTCATCAGTCACAGTTTTGACTTCAGTGATGTCAATTACGTTTGTTGGGGCAATCGTGAGTCCGAATGGGAGACTTGACGTTGATCGAGGAGCCTGATGCGCTGATTCTGGCCGACGTCCTAAATGCAGCTGGCGCGAAACAACCTTTTCCACCACTTTAACGGTTGGGCTAGGTTGAGGATTTATCGCGCATAGTTTGGCGTGCAGAACCAAAACAATTAACCAGGCAGGGCGTCACGACGCTCTCTCTCTTCTTTCTAAATTTAGTCGCTTCCCCGCATCACTCTCCGTTTTCGCGACTAATTTCGTCGCGACGCATCCGTTCAACCGTTATCTTTCCCAATCATTGACGCGTTGCGGTATACGGGCAACGGAATGCGGGAGACCTGGATATTTGCTCCGGAATTATTGCCAAATAGTTAGTTGCGGTGGTGCACCGCAATGGCATTTCAGGGAAACGGTGCCAAGTCGTCAGGGGGGAACGTAAACAGGACGAACGGGCCAAAAATTTCAAAAATTTTGCATTTGATGGCTGACAGTTGGTGAAAATACGATGACGTTTTTCTTTGATTCATGATTTATCGGTCGGTAATTCACCAACTGAAATCGAAAAGTGGTGAGACCGGTAGAGAAGTTTTCACTTATTTGAGGACATTTTTTGCGCCTAGAAATTGAACCCGGTGGTACAGTGTCTATCAATAAATAAGACACCCCGTTTCTTCCCAGTGTAAGCCAACTCTATGCGGTAGGAGGGATAGCCATTGCGGCCGGCCCATTCCCAGTTGATTGGCGGCCGCGCGGTCGGTGGTCGGTTTAACTGTTGAGGTTTTACCGAAATTTCAAAGCAAAGCAACCGGCCGCTGTAGCTCCCTAGTAAAGAAGGAACACATCCATTGCTTAATTAGTCATCAACGTTAGTAAAATCGCGATGTAACGCTTGGCATCGGCGTCTTCGAGGCCAAGTTTAACCTGCCAATGGCCGGTGCCAAAGCCGAAAGGTTTTTAAATACCCAGAAATTTTTGGGAACAAATATAATGTACACCAAATTAAACCATACATCTCTTGCACTGTCCAACAGAAAATTTAATGAGCATCAAAAAATCTAAATGAAACCAAAATTATTATACATCAGAAAATGAGAACATCACCACTAAAATAACTATGCTGCGTATTGTTTTACCATTGCTTACATTTTAAATTCTATATGTCTATCAATTTTACTAAATGTTGACCAAATTTAGAACGCTCAAGTTACGCGTCCGTGCTGTACATAATAAATATTCGCGCTATCCATTTATATTTAGTGTTTCTCAAAAAAACTACTTGTGCGTCAATTAATTATTATTACTCCAAAAATGAAATATGCTCGCGCATCTCTCCTTGCCGCTTGCGCTTCCAGACAAGAGGCACGCGAAAAAAGTTTTGTACAAAAGTCAGTTCAGGGCCTTGTATTTTTTTTTTAAAAAGCACGTTTTGAAATTACCACTAAAACAAGTTTTACGTTTTACATAATGCAAGCCAATTACAGCAAAGCATTTATATATTACGGAAATCAATATCTTTTTTTGTGCAAACCACTTCTATTTTTACTCTTATTTTCCTTGCCCTAGCACATCTACCTACATCTATAATTTTGCATAAAATTATTTACCATTTGCACAACATTTTATTGCTTGTGTATTTTTGATCAACAAATAGTATTTTTAACTGCTAAATAATATAAGACACTGTCGAAAATTAAATATCTGGGTATTATGTTAGAATTAAATGCGGAATAAAATTTGGTGAACATTTAGTATTTATGGTCAACAAAAGTTATTTTGGCGAACAAAATATATAAGAGGCCAGCATTATGTCAATATTTGGTTGTCGCTTTAAGATTATGTATTTTCTTAATTTTGGTGGGCGTTTAGTATTTTTGGGAAATGAAAGTATTTTTTTGTATGAAAATTCCCATTGGGTAAATTTGGTAGACTGTTAAATACGACCCGAAATTTTTCCGGTCTCCAATGAGTTTCGATGTCGGATGTGACATTGTCGTTTTTTTCTTCAATTAAATACAACGCGAACCAGGAAATTGACGAGAGTGGAAGATTCGCGTGTTTGACTATCGGCGATGGGCAGAGGTCGTGCGGGTTAAACGCGACGGGTCGCTGTGCACTTTCTCCATTCGCGCAAATTTTCGACCATGATCACGTCAACGATACTTTCGCCGTTACCCTTCAACCGTCGCGACGATCATCCCGTGATCGATCAATCGTCGAAGAAACCTCTCGGTTAATTGACAAAAGTAAAATTTTTGACAAAATGTTCTCTAAAATGGTCTCGATCCCACAAGAGAAACGAAACGTTTTTTTGGTAGTTGACCACAAGTGGTAAAGGTCGTAATGATCGAAGTGAAAGAACTTCTTCTGGTCGTAGTTAGCTGCGTCGACGTTCACGAGATTGAGCGCGTTATCCCATTACCATTGTAAAGGAAGCAACACGTAATCTGCATGGATATGACAGTTGGGATAAACAACAACAAACAGTACGTGGTAAAACGATTCAGGAAATGAGACGTTGGGCCAACGACCAACGGTCACCGACAACCACGTCGACTTGATATGCGGAGAAGAGAAACGTTACTTGGTTGCTTATTCAATTACGTACGTGGGTGGATGGGTCGCCGAAACGAATAGCGTCTTTATTACCGCAATTTGACCAACTCGCGACCGGCATGGTAAATGGTAATAAATGAGCGGTTTGGTGGCGCGAAAGCTGTTTTGTTAGAAAGCGATTGAATTTTTGTACTCGTACGTAACCAATTATTGGGTAACATCTGGATGATATAATTAGACTTTCATGATGAGAGGATCATAAAAAAAAAAATTGACGGAAAGAGATTAAGTTTTTTCGCAGATAAGATCCGAGACTACAGTTTCAGATCCTTATTGATACGTCAAACGCTCCGAAATTGGTCACCGGAGACCTATTGCAACGGCGCAGATAGCCACTTCGAGCCTTTCTTTGTTGTCGTTGGCAAACGAGGCCATTAATTTTCTTAATTGGAGGCTATCAGTCTTTGTCCCCGAAATATCATCTCATTAAGTACCTACTCCTTCTATAAACTGTTTTTTCTTTCCCTACATCTTGTATTATCACATGTAGAAATATACGAGAAACTCCCTGTATATGCATAAATTAAAGTTGCAAGTGAAACTGATTGTCTTTTGGTTGTGCTGTTGGCTGACGGTTGTTGTTTGTTGCAGGGGCAAATACGCGACGGTGTGCCGCGCCGTCCACAAGACGACGGGGGTGCAGTACGCCGCCAAGTTCGTGAAGAAGCGCCGCCGCAACCAGGACCAGATGCGCGAGATCATCCACGAAATAGCCGTTCTCATGCAATGTACCGCCACCGGACGCGTCATCCGACTTCACGAAGTGTTCGAATCACCGACGGAGATGGTGCTGGTGTTGGAACTGGCCGCCGGCGGTGAACTGCAACACATCCTCGACGGCGGCCAGTGTTTGGGCGAGGTAGAGGCCAAAAAGGCGATGAAACAAATACTGGAAGGGGTGGCGTTCCTGCACGACCGCAACATCGCCCATCTCGATCTGAAACCCCAAAACCTGCTGCTCTCCGTCGAGGACTGCTGCGACGACATCAAATTATGTGATTTCGGTATTTCAAAAGTGCTGGAGCCGGGCGTCAAAGTACGGGAAATACTGGGTGAGTTAGTTGGACGGGAAGAAAAGGAGAATTAACATTGGGCGCACTTGACATGCTTGATATTAAATAAAAAATATATTTTTTTGCAAAAAAAAAACTGTTATCGTTAAAAATTACTCTCAATACGGGGGACACCGTTGCTGGTTGTTCTACTGAAATGACCCCTAGTTGGGGTACCTTTCTTATAATTTGTCCAAAAACGCAATTTTCCAATTAAGTGAAGTTTCTGTTGTTAAAGTCTGTTATTTTTTCTCTATTGACTCTCTTTTGTTTGCAGGTACTGTAGATTACGTAGCACCAGAAGTACTGAGTTACGAACCGATTAGCTTATCAACGGACATATGGTCGATCGGCGTCTTGGGATACGTCCTCCTTTCAGGCTACAGCCCTTTCGGCGCCGACGACAAACAACAGACCTTCCTCAACATTTCAAAATGTGCCTTATCGTTTGAACCTGAACATTTCGAAGACGTATCGAGCGCAGCGATAGACTTTATTAAAAACGCCCTTGTAGTAGATCCCAGGTAAATAAAAGGGAGCAAATATAATGTATACCAAATTAGACCACACATCCCTTGCACTGTCTACCAGAAAATTTAATAAGCATCAAAAAATCTAAATGGAACCCAAATTATTATACATCAGAAAATGAGAACACCACCACTAAAATAACTATGCTGCGTATTGTTTTACCATTGCTTACATTTTAAATTCTATATGTCTATCAATTTTACGAAATGTTTACCAAATTTAGAACGCTCAAGTTACGCGTCCGTTGTGTACATAATAAATATTCGCGCTATCCA
This sequence comes from Schizotus pectinicornis, assembly GCA_951805265.1. Taxonomy (NCBI): domain Eukaryota; kingdom Metazoa; phylum Arthropoda; class Insecta; order Coleoptera; family Pyrochroidae; genus Schizotus; species Schizotus pectinicornis. Next base: position 2,894,816 of record OX638207.1, read on the forward strand.
TTTATATTTAGTGTTTCTCAAAAAAACTATTTGGGCGTCAAATAATTATTCTATTACTCCAAAAATGAAATATGCTCGCGCATCTCTCCTTGCCGCTTGCGCTTCCAGACAAGAGGCACGCGAAAAAAGTTTTGTACAAGGTCAGTTCAGGGCCCTGTAATTTTTTTTTAAGGCGCGATTAGAAATTATCACTAAAAGAAGTTTTACGTTTTACATAATGCAAGCCAATTACAGCAAAGCATTTATATATTACGGAAATCAATATCTTTTTTTGTGCAAACCACTTCTATTTTACTCTTATTTTCCTTGCCCTAGCACATCTAGATTTATAATTTTGCATAAAATTATTTACCATTTGCACAACATTTTATTGCTTGTGTATTTTTGATCAACAAGTAATATTTTTAACTGCTAAATAATATAAGACACTGTCAAAAATTTAATATCTGGGTATTATGTTAGAATTAAATGCGGAATAAAATTTGGTGAACCTTTAGTATTTATGGTCAACAAAAGTTATTTTGGCGAACAAAATATATAAGAGGCCAGCATTATGTCGCTTTAAGATTATGTATTTTCCTAATTTTGGTGAGCATTTAGTATTTTTGGGAAATAAAAGTACTTTTTTGTATGTACATATGTATTGAGTAAATTTGGTATACTGTTAAATTCGACCCTAAATAAAATAATAAAAGTATAATGAAATAAATAGTAGTGAGCCACTCTATTCTGCAACTTGAAGTTGGCCAAAAGTTTCACTTCAAAGTTTAAAATGTTTATCTTAATTAATAAAATTCAAAACAACGTTTTTAACTTTGTTGGTTTCAGGAAACGGCCGTCGATCCAAGAGCTCCTGGACCACCCGTGGATCTCCCTCAAGTCCAGCATATTGCCGGCGTTAACGTTGAAATCGCCGACGTCCGACTCGACGCCGGCGGCAACGCCCAAATCGACGCCGATAAGCCAAAGGAAGAGCCTCTCGTGCATCGCGGACGCCGCCCCCACCACCAAATCGCACAAAACCACTTTCTGTTCGGACACGTTGAACGGCAGTTATACAGACTCAACAGTTCGTACGTACACAGTATCAGCTAACTGTCTTTGTCCGCAATGTGGAACGAGGTGTCGCCATTTGACGCACACGCCAGTGACCAAAACGACCATCACCGTCGATCGAGGCATTCTATGTTAGCCAAAGTTTTTTTTCGAAAATTAAAACAGAAAAAAATTAAACTAAGCCCGGCTCGGAGGCGTCGTCGTTGGGCTTTTTTTGATAAGAGGGAGAGCCTGTTGGCCTTGCGACCAGTGATCGTTCGTTGTGCTGTTTGTTGGGTTTATGTACATTTTTTGCTAGTTTAAGTTACAGTAATTTATGTCTTTATCTCGCTTGTTTTTTTTCCCTCCTTTTTTTTATTGGTTAGTTTGAGAGAGTACCCCTAATCGAAGTATTCTTTTGTTTATTGTGCACATTAATTATTGTAAGACTCTGGAAAATTGTTTTTTTTTTTTTTTGTTATTATGTTTTGTACAATGTACATTTGTGCGTGCGGTAACTGCGGGACACCGTGGAAGTTTATTTGTAGCTTCAACGGGAAACTTCAAAACTTACAGCCGAAAATGTCAAGTTGATGAAGCCAAAAAAATTTTTTTGCACGAAATTTTACAACCTGTAAAGGTCTTTGTTTCCTGCTTTTATTGTAAAGTGATGAAAGCTACTAATTTCTGCAATGTGGGGTGTAAATTGTCTTTGGCGAAATTGCGTTGTGAGAGGCGGCCACGGTGTTCCCCCTGGGCGCTTTTAAAAGAAGACAAGTTTTCAATTATGCAAGAGAATCCGACGTTCGGGCATTCAACGCGACTGATCGATTCACGAACCGGCCCTCGGCTCAAACCATGTCGCATCAGTTTCATAGACTAGTCAAATTTTTATCTAATACTTATATCGGCTCTCGGTCGTTACTACTACCTAAATTCGACGTGTAGTAAACCACCAGCACCAGGTGCTGCGTCAGTTGTTGTTAATACGTGTATTTAATGAAAAATCACACTCAGGATGAAATTGTGTTGAGCACAGAGCTACTACTTAACGAAAATTTCCCTTCAACGACTAACGAAAAAGTTTCTTTTAAGTTGGATTTTTTCATGGGACAAACTGGGCTGTGGTTAAAAACGTTGGAGCGTGCTCGAAACGGCGAGGTTTAGTTCAATGTTATCAACGCTGTTGGAAAAATTAGAAAATTTACCCCTCGCTGTTTACAACATGTGGACGACGGTGTTTGTAGCGAAATTATCATTCTGTTCCCAGTTCCTTCCGTTTCGATTCATTTACCGCTTGTATGGTTTTTACTCTTTTGTTTTACTGTCTCAATGTTTGTTTTTTGTATATTTATGTCGATAAATGTTTAATTATTTAAAGCACCGGTAGCTTTGCGTGCACTTTTCGCCTTTATTGTCATTAATTTCAAATATTCTCGTTGAGGCTTAATTAAAAGTTGTTGGTGTTTGCGTTTGCACCGGAAATTGGGGCCAGCGGCAAAGTGCATGGAAAGCTGCCTGTATTATTTTCTATCTACTGTTTATGTGAATGTAGTATGTAGTAGTTTTTGTGTTAACGTGGACCATTGAAGGATTTGATGCCACTGTAGTATAAGTCGCTGCTATGTTTGCATTCACAACTGTATTGAAAAAAAATAAAGGTTTTCTTTACAAACAAACGTTTTATTTTCCAGAGGAACTCATTGAGAATGTCTGACCAGGATTGACAGGGTGTTTGTGGGCGTCTCTTCACTGCTAAATTGTTGACTATTTATTATTACGATTACTGTAACATATCAAATTTGTTTTTACATTAAGACGTTGATTTGCAATAAATATTTTTGTTACACGTGCAGCTTACTTAACCCCGTTGACCATAGCAATTCTGTTGACATTTTCGTTTTAATTGAATTGATGGACGCGCAATTCAATTAACATCTCAAAAAAGAAAGTTGTGAAGGAACAACCAAGCAGTTTCCAGATTACAGAAATCTGTATGTGGTTCGCCACTTCTTCCACCAGATCAGGGCGCCACTTGTCTTCAAAAACTTTCCAGGATTTCGATAACATTTATTCTGCAGAGTTTTATAGAAATGGGGAAAAAGAAAGAAATATAGTACGTAACAAAGGTTTATTTTTCTGGAATGTTACAGATGAATTCAGCTTTTAATACGACATTAACTAATACACTCAAACAAATTATACTCTAAGTATTGGCATACGGTATTAAAATTAACATATTTCTGCCCATTACTCGAAAGTGAATTATACAAAGTACTGACTAGAATTAAGTAAATCACAACGACTTTGAAACTTATGATTCAAACGCAACAAATTACGAAACGTGGGCGTTAAACAATTAATAGTTGGTAACTAGCGATAAAATTGTTAAATAATAAATAATAATTGAGTTCTTGGTTAGTTTTGATGACTAAACAAAACTATAGTAATCGAGACGCTACTAGACTTGCAGATTCTAGGGTTACCTTAAGGCATAGCAACAAATAAATATGACTATATAAAATACAAACTGCAATATAAAACGTTAAAACTATTAACAAATAAATTATTATATACAAATCCCATTGAAAACGTGACACGACTTGACTGTACAAATTATTTGGTAAGTAAAACGTTGCGTGTAGCTCCACAAACAAAGTCACAAGAGGAACAATTTGAGGCGAGACTAAAGTACACTCTGCAAATTAAGTAAAATTTACTCAATGCCGAACGTGTTTGTTTCTTCGACGGCCAACAACAACTTCTCGTATAAAACTTCAGAAGTGGGGTAAGGGGGCAAATCGAGTCGATTGAAGCACGTGTGCGCCCTTGGAAGACTGTTGGGTTTGCCCCACTTTTCAATGCAAAACTTTCTAGGCCCTATCGAACCCCGCAACGCCGAAAAGCCCTCGAACGGTATGCTCGAGGTGCCCGTGACGAACTGGAGCAGCCTCAACCTCTGCTCGTTGGTAAATCTGAAAATTTTCACTTTAATTCGTTACGTTCTTCCTTTTTGTTTGTTTTACCTTTCGATGGCTTGCCAGAACCAAACAACTACCGGGTGTTGATCGTGGTACCCGCCTCGATATTCGGTGTTGTGCCTCCAGTCGATCAAGTCGATCTCTGCAGTACCGGCAATCACCAATTCTAATTCGCGAGCGTCAAAAACGCTCACCAGTCTCGGATCGACGACTTCATAGAAGCCTCTCACTAGCGACTCAGTTTGTTCCGAAACACCCCTCTCCAAGCGCCACCTCACAATCCTCTCTAAATATTCCTAAAAAAAATTGTTTCGGTAATTAACTGGTGATTGAAAGAGCGCGGAAAAAATACTTTTTTATTTTTTTCAGTCACTGGTACATTTCTTCCCCCGGGTTTCAGTTCTCTTTCTAAAACTTGGCCAAACACCTCTTCGGTGACGGCAAACGTTAATTCGAGTTCACCCTGCATCGAAACGTCGTGTTCGCGGATCCACTGGAGGGACTGGTGGAACTCGAAATCTAAACTTTCGAGGTCGGACAGGGCCACGGGAAGGCGTAATAAGGCTTTGTAAAAGGGGCGGGTGAAGAAGGCGTCGAGGAGGTATTGGTGGACGAGGGCCAAGCCCAGAACTCTGCCGCTGAACCTAAACCTAGAAACAAAGTGTTATTAAACAGATTCGGCGATTTAAAAAAAAAATTACCAATCGTGGTAGTTATCGACAAATGCCGACATGGGGGAGATCTGGACCGTGTAAGTGTCATTGGCGGAATACTCAAAGAGGCCATAGTAAGGATTGAACAATTCTCGCGACAACAAGAAGAAAAATTCCCGCGACGGTCCCCCGTAATCCAGCCCTTCCTCGTTGTCCCACACCACGCACAACTTCCCTTTTTGAAGCTCCTTCTTGTTGGCGGACATAATTCTTCGGAAAGCGTCCTCGAGCAAATGTTCGCGTCGTATGTGCAACCTGGATACAAAGATTAGGAACGGGAGAGCGACGCAACAGTAGAAATTACTTGAACTTTCCGGGTCCTTGGCCGTATCCTTTGCTCTCCAATTTCCGGTAGAAATTTCGCAATTTCGCCTCGAAATCCCGCTTGTGGGGGGCAGGAACGCGATGGCGGTTCAAGCCGGGGGAGGCGATAGGGGACGGTTGAGGGGAGCCCCGGGGGCTCCGGGCGGCCGCCGCCGATCTCGTCTCGACGGCGGGAACATATGACATGATCTCCTGCTCGAAGAGGCTGCAACAAGAAAAATTTTTAGAAACCTTAATTTTTGGGCAACTTTCCGATTCAGGCCGTCAATCAGGTCTGTTTAGTGGTTTACAGTCAACTGTTGTCGCTTCCCCTATTAATAGGGCGAGTCAATGAAAACCGCGATCGGTCTGAAGACCCCAATAAAACACAAATAAAGTTCGCGCGTAAATAGAATCCGACTCTGCGTGAGGACGGACAGCGATTTCCTCTGCAACAAGAGCTCTAAATTTAGATGCGAATGCACCTCTGCCAGGCTGCGGTGTCATTCAGAAATACAATTTTCGAGCAGCGAAGTTCGTTGAACGATTCGGTTGAGATGGCGAAAAGAGATCGCAGATGCCCAGCAACGTGGAGATGTTGAGGCAAGTTTCTTAATTAACAAACATTAATGGGCGTCAGGTACTTGTCTCAATTGGGGTTTTTAGCCCTCTTGTGGTTTCGTACCAACACTGGAGTTATTTTTGGGTCGTATTTAACAGTCTACCAAATTTACCCAATATTTTCATACAAAAAAATACTTTCATTTCCCAAAAATACTAAATGCTCACCAAAATTAAGAAAATACATAATCTTAAAGCGACAACCAAATATTGACATAATGCTGGCCTCTTATATATTTTGTTCGCCAAAATAACTTTTGTTGACCATAAATACTAAATGTTCACCAAATTTTATTCCGCATTTAATTCTAACATAGTACCCTGAAATTTAATTTTCGACAGTGTCTTATATTATTTAGCAGTTAAAAATACTATTTGTTGATCAAAAATACACAAGCAATAAAATGTTGTGCAAATGGTAAATAATTTTATGCAAAATTATAGATGTAGGTAGATGTGCTAGGGCAAGAAAAATAAGAGTAAAAATAGAAGTGGTTTGCACAAAAAAAGATATTGATTTCCGTAATATATAAATACTTTGCTGTAATTGGCTTGCATTATGTAAAACGTAAAACTTATTTTAGTGATAATTTCTAATCGTGCTTTAAAAAAAAATTACAGAGCCCTGAACTGACCTTGTACCAAACTTTTTTCGCGTGCCTCTTGTCTGGAAGCGCAAGCGGCAAGGAGAGATGCGCGAGCATATTTCATTTTTGGAGTAATAGAATAATTATTTGACGCACAAATAGTTTTTTTGAGAAACACTAAATATAATTGGATAGCGCGAATATTTATTATGTACAGCACGGACGCGTAACTTGAGCGTTCTAAATTTGGTGAACATTTAGTAAAATTGATAGACATATAGAATTTAAAATGTAAGCAATGGTAAAACAATACGCAGCATAGTTATTTTAGTGGTGATGTTCTCATTTTCTGTTGTATAATAATTTGGGTTTCATTTAGATTTTTTGATGCTCATTAAATTTTCTGGTGGACAGTGCAAGGGATGTATGGTTTAATTTGGTGTACATTATATTTGTTCCTGTTATTTTTGTCCAAAATTAAACAATAACGTCTTGAAATTTCGAGAGTGGTCGCTCGATGATGGTTCATTTGGGTGTGCTCAAGCTATCGCTTCTCCCAGAATTAGGAAAATAATAGCTAAAGCATCTATCCATATCCACTAGATTAGAACACTCTATTATTATCCATATCGTACCATTGCTGTTCAAATATACACACTATAAATAGGTTATTGTCGTTATCGCGTTGCGCCATAAGTCAAGCCTGTGGATGGGTGGAGGAAAATGGTCGGAAAAGCGCCAATATCAGCGGTGAACAGTCGGGCCGTCCTCAAGGGTTAACAATATTGGGGGAAGAGGAGAAAAAGTAATAATTCTGAGGAAGAGAAAGAAACGGCGAAAAATTTGAGAAAATGATTGAAACAACGCGTCAAAAGATTAAATGGTAATAAAGTGCCGGATGGTGAGTGTCGGAAGACCCGGAAACAAAAAAATATACAAAGAAGATAACTGTTGTGGGTCCTGAATGACGTTGAAATTTGGTCGAAACTGTGCCAAATCCGGCGCGTCTTCGACAATTCCGATTGCCTCACTGGACTTGAACGGCGATTCTTCTGGTGGCGTTTCAGCCATGGGTCGTACTCGACCTTGACCAACGCACCGCGCCTACCTTATAATTAAAATGGTATCATCATTTCGAAAGCGCCCGTACCTCCGCTGAGCCCAAAACGTTTAATTAGGCGAGAGGGCACAAACGTTTCATTAGTACCCGTTCCAAAGTATAATTGGACCTTCTTAATTCGCGTGCGTTAACGTAGGTCGTCCGTGCCGTAATTGCTAAATTGCTGTCATTTATCACGAAATCAGACCAGAAAACCCGCAAGTTTGTCGCTTTTCAAAAATTTCTTTCCGATCAGTACCCAAAACCGAAAGTCTCATTCAAGCCACTATCGGGTTCGATCTTGCGGCCCGCCTCCAACCATCGATGTCCACGTTTGATTACGTCTCCCGAAATAGTATTTATTCCAACATTTCCTATTATCGCAACTCACCCGACGTAATTACCTAATTAGGCGAAAAAACTAGATTTATTAATTATTCGTTTCGGGCAAATAATTTTTATCGAGATGGGGCGATAGTAGAAAGCAATTCGTTACTTCGGCGCTTATCTTCGGAATTATTTAAATTTTCAACGGCCAGCACTTGAAATTGACCGGATTAGATTGGATGCAAGCAAACACTTGTTTGATTGTTTAATTAATTGCGGCGACCGGAAAACGTATTTAAACCGACCCGTCCTATTTTGTTTTAATTACATTTGTTGCTTGTTTATAATTTCCTGTGAGATAACCGCCAAAACTCGCCGCTCTTGTTTTTGCGCACTATCAAAATCCGAAAACCGTTGGGCCATTTCGATAATTTTAACATTCAACCATTTACACTTTTTTACGATAATAGACGATATCTTTTCTGTCGTTACTGGCGCAATGTTTGTCGTCGTCGTATCGCCGTCAAACGAAGATTGGAGATAAATGCGTTTGTATTGTGGAGAATCACTTGTGTCTCAACCCTATTTGCCTAGATATTTCGGATTTGCGTTGCGAATGCTGGCGATTTATTTTTAAATTCCGCCAATTGGTGGAATCATCGGACAAGCATTCCGACCATTTCGCTCCCGCGTCAACAATCACATTACACCATCATTATCAACGTCCCAGTAGGCAGCCGAATCACCGAATTGTTAACGAACCGACAATAATTTTCAATAATTCTAAACGCTCCCGAAGGCTAAGCGTGGGCTCCGACCAGCTCAACCCCCACACCCCCAGCCCCTAGAATCGAGCTATCGTCCATCAGTTAGCAGTATCTTTATGTCAAGTCGAAGGATCGAATCAACTTCCGGGGCAGCATGCTTGATACAAAATTACAAATGTTTGTATCACCATTCCATATAATTATTACTAAAAATTGCTGTAGTTGGACCTATACTTACAGGGTGTCTCAAAATAACCTGCAATATTCTACCAGTGGCCTCTATGACCAAAAATAAGAGGACTATATTCGTAGTCACATAGCCTGACTATTATTATTATTATTGACTTGGCAATTTCTATTGATTTCTTCTATTCAGATGTTAATGTGCAAATATTTGTTTGAGGATCACTGCTTGAATGGAAGCGCTGGTACTTTGCAACGTAGTCTAAGCTCACGACCGACCGTCAGGCTATGTGACTACGACTATAGTTCATATTGGGTCTTTTCCATCAAGGAGTTTCGAAACGGCCCGGACTGCTTGATGCAGCAGACCTATAAACTTGGGTTGAGAAATTGTTCCTAAGGGTGGTACCACCCCTAAATGTGAGTGCCTTAACGAATAATTTCATAAGAAAGTTTTTTTAAGCTTTATTATCAAATTTCGGTATTTAATGAGGGGTCATAGGCGTCTTCACTTTCCCTCCTCGAAATCCCGGCCCGTTCAGCTCGAAAACCCTCAATTTCGCCTCTGTTTACCATCGAAAGTAAACGAAAGCGCTCGGTGATTCGATGAGAAAAGCGCCGCCGATTAGTAACGAACGTGTAAAATGCAAATGATGGAGAACGAGGTTAATGAAAATTATTAGTGCAAAAATAGACGTTCCGACATCACACATGCGTTTCAACATTACCACGATTAATCACACTTACAGACTGAAAATGACTCCGATGGTTTTCGTGACAATTCCCATATTAACAAATCCACAAGTTCGCTGGAAAATCCGGAAAATCTCCAAAAATCAACCGTCGTGCCATTGAACTTGGACCCCGGCAAATCCAAACGTGGCCACCGAAAAAAAAAAAAATTCACGAAACCACACACACACGAAAACTTCTCCTAATACACGACTGTTTATTTAGATGTTCCATGGGGCTTTTAAAAATTTTATGGTCCCGATAACGAACTGATTCAACAAAACTGTTTGGACTGTTTACTGTTGGACAAACGAAGAGGCCGATGAAGACGCGCGCCCACTACCACTCGACATCGCCGCTGCGTTGTTCATCCCGACAGCGCTTCACGTGGACTCCACCAGCGATAATAAAATAACTACGTGAAGGTGGACAGAAATGAACTAACTGCCCGGGTGATTGGTGGGGACTTGATATCTTTGCCGTTGGCTTTTCAGATCGGAGAGCGCGCTTTGGGCCCGGCCCGAAGACCGGAGAGATGAGGGCCGAGATTAAAAAACGAAAGCAATTACCGGGAAATCCGGGATTAGGGGGTGGCAAACTCCCCAACTTGAAGATCAAAGCGAGCCCTACTGGAAAGGGTACAAAAACTTGAGGGAGAGTTAATATTGGGAGTTGAAGGAAGAACAATGGTGATTTGAGAAAATTTTGTTGCTCAACGGTGGCCGAAGGCGGATTGCAGATGTTTGGTTGAATTTCCTCAAAACCGCGCATCTGCTTCGGGAACATCCAAACAAACACGCGTTTCCCGTTGCCCCATTATTCCCTCGAATTTGGGTCACTTCCGATTCCGAAATTTCCCAACAGCAACTTTTCGGCCGATACTCCCCGACTCGCTGGTAGTAAGCTCGTGAGTAATTGTGACAATTCAATTAAATCCTCCTGACGAATCGTTGACCCCAACGTTGCGTTGTTGAGCTTCCACACATGTGCGATGGTAAAAACAGCCGTTTCGACATCGGGACGATATGCAAAAGTTGCAAATTGTGACACCACCCGCCGTGAATCAAGCCAAAATAAGGTTTTCTCGCTACTTTAGGAGAGCGCCCGATTCGGAATTGTTTTTTTGTTCATTCACAACCATCTCTGACATCCCAACGAAGAGCTTTAAAATAGAACGTTTATTTATGCTCGGAGCTCTTCAATTAACGCCATTAAGGTCCAAATATTGCATCTCTAATCTCTACTACTAAACTATAAGTACTCTCTCTGATCTTCTCTAAGTCAAAGGACCTCTGAAGACACATGATGAAGATGCAACGATCTTTTTCCGCAAGTTTTGTTCTTCTAGTAGCCTTTCAAAGAGCTTAAAGTGACGTGATCTTCTTTACTGCATCTCTTTGAAAATTTTTATGTGTTTTGAGGCCTCAATTTTTTCAGTCTTCTGATTTTTCTTTTTCGTGTTCAACTCTTCAATTAACGTTATTTAGGCCTAAATGTGGCAGAAAGTGAGTGCCACGTTCCCTATGAATTTCACTTTTAAACCCGAACTGTTCCCAGAGTCGCTTTTTTCGGGAAAGGGTTGACGTGCTCCTCTGCGCCGTTACTCTATTGTAGAAAAAATACCTGAAAGCAGCGATTTGCCTAGAAAATTCTCTTGAAAATTTATGGCGTCCGCCTAAAGATCAGGGCCCCCTATAAAACTTTATTGAAAACGTTTATGGCAAGTGACGAAAGTCCCTGCCCTTATTACCTCCACTTTCCCTCACAAATCTGTGTTGTGTTGTTAACTTCCGGACGAAGCGGGCACCTTTTGAGTTTCAAGGTTGCAATTTCACTTTTACGGGACCTGACGCAATTTCGACACAAAAAAAAACCTCTTCCAGAAACAGGTATCGTTTTTATCGGGCAACGGAATATCGTCAATCATAACTCATTGGTGTTTTTTCGACGACTCGTCTCTTACCCCCCGAATTAAGTGCCGACGATTACTGTAGTTGCGCTGTCAAAAATGTATACCATTCAACAAAGCCCGACCGGACAAGAGCCAATTACAAGAAGGGTTCTGTAATCTATCTAATATGACAGGTACACAATTTGGGGTAATAACAGTAAGGGGCCCGTTAAAGCAAATCGCGAAGGCTTGTCCGGTGGATTCCAGCCATTCCCAAACATTAGAAAAATTGACAGCCACTAACCAGAAACACCAAAGTGGGGCTCAAAAAACTTATAAAAGATCTACTTTTTTAAATTAATTAATTGTTAATTAATAGCTGTCAACAAGTTTCAAAAAGGGAACAAATATAGTGTACACCAAATTAAACCGTACATCCCTTGCACTGTTCACCAGAAAATTTAATGAGCATCAAAAAATCTAAATAAAATCTAAATTATTATACATCAGAAAATGAGAACATCACCACTAAAATAATTATGCTGCGTATTGTTTTACCATTGCTTACATTTTAAATTCTATATGTCCATCAATTTTACTAAATGTTCACCAAATTTAGAACGCTCAAGATACGCGTCCGTGCTGTACATAATAAATATTTGCGCTATCCATTTATATTTAGTGTTTCTCAAAAAAATTATTTGTGCGTCAAATAATTATTCTATTACTCCAAAAATTAAGTATGCTCAAGCATCTCTCCTTGCCGCTTGCGCTTCCAGACAAGAGGCACGCGAAAAAAGTTTTGTACATGGTCAGTTCAGGGCCCAATAATTTTTTTTTAAAAGCACGATTAGAAATTACCACTAAAAGAAGTTTTACATTTTACATAATGCAAGCCAATTACAGCAAAGCATTTATATATTACGGAAATCAATATCTTTTTTTGTGCAAACCACTTCTATTTTTACTCTTATTTTCCTTGCCCTAGCACATCTACATCTGTAATTTTGCATAAAATTATTTACCATTTGCACAACATTTTATTGCTTGTGTATTTTTGATCAACAAATAGTATTTTTAACTGCTAAATAATATAAGACACTGTCGAAAATTAAATATCTGGGTATTATGTTAGAATTAAATGCGGAATAAAATTTGGTGAACATTCAGTATTTATGGTCAACTAAAGTTATTTTGGCGAACAAAATATATAAGAGGCCAGCATTATGTCAATTTTTGTTAGTCGCTTTAAGATTATGTATTTTCCTAATTTTGGTGAGACTTTAGTATTTTTGGAAAATGAAAGTATTTTTTTGTATGAAAATATTGGGTAAATTTGGTAGACTGTTAAATACGACCCTTTCAAAAATCGGTCAACCTCGGGCCAGTTTTCTTCAAAATAGCAATAAATAGTAAGAAACTCCCCCGAAAAAAAATTAAATAAAATAACCATGAAAAAGTTGTTTTTTGAAATTTCCTAAACAACCAACAATAGTGTTAGGTGCGGTGCAATTTTCCATCGAGGCTGCTTGTTATCGCCTTGAAACGTTTAGCACGTGAAAACCGTCTAAAACTTTTCGCTTACAACTAATTTATTTATTTTGCTCTTGAGTAACGTTATAATTAAATTAACGAATATAATAAAGCCGCCCGTGATGAGGATGTGTAGCCGGTTCGGGGTCACCACAAAAATTTCAGTGATTCGACGCAGTGTCGCTATTACTATTAAACAATTAGTTTAGTGATTTGTTTTTCCTCCATGCACTATGGAACCGTCAAATTTTAATTTTTATCAACATCGCCGCCCCTTTATCAACCAACTTTTTGCCGATGTTTACGACTTAACAACTATGATAATTAATAACGGTTTTACGACCTATCGTTGTTCTCATTGTTGCAACAATCCGATGGAATATTTCGCTTTTTCGGATGGAAAGTTCGATTGGCAAATTCACTCCAATTAGTCCCTGAAAGCACGCGGACCGTGAAAATGCGCCATTTGCGATAAATCATCTCTTGGCCGACCGCATGGGGGCCTAATTGTCCCCATCGACCGCCCCAAATCCATAATTCGAATCGATCGGTACGATTTCGCGCCTGTTCTAATCGAGAAACTCGGGGGGTATTCAAAAAACAAAAAAAAAACTAATTTCCGTCATTATTACAAATTGTTTCACGGTGATTTTAGTTGTTGCACAAACGCCACTTACGTCCCCGGAATACAATTAAGTTATTGTTGTTGCGCCAAGGAGCAAAAAAGTATTTAGATCAGTTTACCGGCGACCTTTCGACGAGCGAGCTACGCTTTAATTTCGAATTTTTACAACAAAATCGTTTTCCGCTGTTTACACTCAGGAATGCGTCAGGAGAACGACACGTGGTCCTACTTGGATTACAGAAGCTCATCCGAGCTCGAAACGGCGTTTTAACGTCATTTGATAAAACTGGCACGATTTTGAATTTATTCCCGAATGGCGCGCCACAAATTACCCGCTCTTTCCGCATACTTAATTTGTTCTTCACGTGAGGAATGATTTGTTTACTGGGGACCAAGGAAGAGGATTGGCGAGAGCAACTTCGCGTTTTGAATAAGGTTAAATCTAATGACCGCCATACATTACCTCACAAAACTGGCGCGGAATCACAAATTACGTCGCGCGTTCAAAGTTATGCAAAACGACGGGAAATAATTCAACACTGCGCCGCTACTTGAGTTGGTAAGGGTGAGCGACCCTCTCCAATCATTGTTTTAGAGCAACAAACGATTTTTAAATTAAAAATAAACACTTGAAGCTTTGTCTTTTCTCAGTCAAGTTGTTTCTTCGGTTTTTCCTTCTCCTCGAGAATTGCTTCTGGTTCCTGCTTATTGGAGGGTTCTGCGCCTCCATTTCCCTTTCTTTTCCCAAATCCGTTCCTCCAACTAGCCTTGCCCTAAAGTTAGATCATACAATTATTTGAACTTTTCACCTCTCCGTATTTTCTTTCATTTTTCCTCCGCCTTCTTAATTTTACATTAGCACTTTCTCTGATTTTCGCCGTCCTGACTTCCCTCGCAGCAAAATCTTTTCTTTTCGCAAGATTCTTCAAACTTCCAGCTTTTAGAAAGCTCTTGACCCAATAAACGGTTTTCTTTTCCCTATTTTTCTTAGTGCAACTTTTAAATTTTTTCTCAAGGCCTGACAGGCGGTTGAGTGGAGAAACGTTCGCCTCCTGTCCAGCAACCCTTCAGTAAATAAAGCCACTGTTATTGTTGTTAATATTTACATCAGCTGGTTTTCCGTTTGGAATCTAACAAAATTTCCGCGAATTCTTTGGCGACGTCGGTCGAGTTCTGAGGTTTGCACCAGGTGACCCCTGCGAAATTAGGTCATTGTAGGTAGCTCTTACTTGCGGTTAGCTAAAACATTTTTCAATTCAATATTAATCACGATTATCTAAATGCCGCCATTAAAGACATTCATTTTCAATTATTCTAGCGGGGTTCACACCGGAATCACTTTACAATGCATTCGTGTTTGATTCAATTAAACGCGAATGTAATTACCCAATAAGGCCGGTTTCCTCTACCATTTTATACCTTAGTCATTGTATTCATGATCACATGCAAAATTATCATGTCAACACGCATGGATGTGGTTTCGTCCACGATAAGCGACCAGGCCAGGAAAAATAAAAACCGAAAACAACCAAGAAACGGATGAAAGAGCGACATGTGTGCGACGTGGGCCCCCAAAAAATCTAACGGTACCCTATTTTCGCACATTCCATTCCACCGCTTTTGTCATCCCCATCGAAATCGATCACTTTTTTTCGGGAAACGCATTGATGAAAGTAAAACCTCTTCGATTTCAATGGATTCCGGAGGACAGGTAAAGGTCCGTTATTCGATAATTTCAATCGCTGAACCCTTCTCCCGTATCCTCCCACATCGGCAGGTCGAGGAACGCACGTGTTTTGTGATCACAAATGCACACACACACAAATATGCGCTACTAACTTCGAACCCTGTAATTTTCATAACTTTTCCAAATTTCAGGTCGTAAATTATAATTTCGGACTGTGCCGGGTCCGGGCTCAGGGCGATAGTACGTCCCTCAGAGAGAAGAAGCGGCACTGGTGGAAAGTTTCCGATGATGGGTCCGATGCGAAAGCGTGGGTGTTAGTAATAATGGAGGCAATTACGACCGAGGTGCGAAAATTGTTAATTAATCGCCCATTTGCACGACGATCGGCGATCGGTGGCCGAAACCTTAAGACGGCCGCTAATTGGGGAGGGGGGCAAACCCACATCTGCAAAAAATTTCTTTGAAATGGGTTCAAGCAAAATTTTCCACAAAAAGCCCTGTTTCGGCTAGTCAAAAATTCCACCAACTGCATAAAGAATTATCACCTCAATCGCAAAATTATAGAATTAAGGAAGAAAAATTTTCCTTGTAATCAAAAAAAACTTTGAAGTTTTGCTCAATGTTGCTGGAATTGTTGAAAACCCTCAGCTGTGGAGCTACAGGCACAATCAACATGATAGGCGCCCGAAGAAGAAGTACAGTTAGTTGCAAAAGAAAGGGTCGTATTTAACAGTCTACCAAATTTACCCAATATTTTCATACAAAAAAATACTTTCAATTCCCAAAAATACTAAATGCTCACCAAAATTAAGAAAATACATAATCTTAAAGCGACAACCAAATATTGACATAATGCTGGCCTTTTATATATTTTGTTCGCCAAAATAACTTTTGTTGACCATAAATACTAAATGTTCACCAAATTTTATTCCGCATTTAATTCTAACATAATACCCAGATATTTAATTTCGACAGTGTCTTATATTATTTAGCAGTTAAAAATACCATTTGTTGATCAAAAATACACAAGCAAAAAAATGTTGTGCAAATGGTAAATAATTTTATGCAAAATTACAGATGTAGATGAGCTAGGGCAAGGGAAATAAGAGTAAAAATAGAAGTGGTTTGCACAAAAAAAGATATTGATTTCCGTAATATATAAATGCTTTGCTGTAATTGGCTTTCATTATGTAAAACGTAAAACTTCTTTTAGTGGTAATTTCTAATCGTGCTTTTAAAAAAAATTACAGGGCCCTGAACTGACCTTGTACAAAACTTTTTTCGCGTGCCTCTTGTCTGGAAGCGCAAGCGGCAAGGAGAGATGCGCGAGCATATTTCATTTTTGGAGTAATAGAACAATTATTGGACGCACAAATAGTTTTTTTGAAAAACGCTAAATATAAATGGATAGCGCGAATATTTATTATGTACAGCACGGACGCGTAACTTGAGCGTTCTAAATTTGGTGAACATTTAGTAAAATTGATAGACATATAGAATTTAAAATGTAAGCAATGGTAAAACAATAAGCAGCGTAGTTATTTTAGTGGTGATGTTCTCATTTTCTGATGTATAATAATTTGAGTTTAATTTAGAATTTTTGATGCTCATTAAATTTTCTGGTGGACAGTGCAAGGGATGTATGGTTTAATTTGGTGTACACCCAGATTCAATAGAATTGAGACACTTGAATAACTGGTTGTCTACCTTTATTTTGTAACCCAAAAAATTAGACAACACTGTAAAGATAGTAAGGCCGTAGGCACGGAGTGACAGAGCTGACGGAGGGTAAACTACACATTTCACCAGCTGGCAGCATCAGACAGAACCCTTCGCTGTCTATGCGACCCTCAATAAACTTTATGGTCCAGCTCATTAACAAATAGTTACTTGTGCTTTCAGAAAGGTTTACCTGCGTATTCGGGTGAATGCACTTTGGGTAACTACTGTGCTGCATTTAAGAAATAAATTCTCAAGACTCGGGTCGTAAATAATTATTGTCTGTTAATTATCCTTTTCTTACCAATTTAAAATAGTAAATGGTAAATGTTTTGAACAAAAATGGTTCCTTTACTATGTCGAGTTCTCTATTCTGTATTATTTTATCAGTCATTTGCTTTTGGTTATCGGCTTTAGCCATTGGAAGAATTTATATAGAATGAGGAATCATAAGCATTTCAAAAACCATATAGAAAACATAAAAAATTTAATAATAAGATGAAGTTTAACATCAAAAATAGATGCAACACTCCGAAGAAACAGAAAAACCGTTCCTCGTTTTAACAGGCTAAAATGACTCAGGATGTATAAAAAAAATTTTGTTTACTTAATAGTAATTTACAATAGTGCTTTTTGGCTTGTGAAATGACCACGAGCGCAACGCGCGCGCGAGTGGTCATTTAAAAATCCGACAAGCACGAATCTTTGAAAGCCGGAAATTTCCGGAATCTGCAAAGTCTCGAGCTGAATTTGACATGACAACTTAAACTAAAACTGCAATTTAAAAAAACTCACACAATTATGAATCTAGTTTTCTAAGCACGCTATTTTTATTTCAAAATTTGTGTTTCAATTGCAAGGAATAAATAAGTAATATAAAAAAAATTTTTCCGGAATAGCCCGAAGAGACCGTAGTTTTCCAAGTGCATTGAGATTTCCATTAAATTGTTTTCTGATTGGTCAAAACTGCTAAATTTTATTAGTTTTGATATAGTTATGATTATGTTAGTTGAATTATTGTCACTTATAATATCCCTAGTGCATTGATTATTTCCGGAAATTTTTTCGAATGCATTTCCAAAACATATTAATTAGCCCGAGTGGAACACGAGGGCTAATTACGTTTTGGAAATGCATGAGAATAAAATTTCCTGATATTAATCAATGCACGAGGGCGTAAGAAAATCGCAACGACACAGACATTTGCCCATTATGTCATTATGATATCATTATTAATAAATAAATAATTTTGATTGGCTGAAATAATTTCCACTTATTAATTTTATGCATGGCGCAAAAATTTCCAGGAAATTTTTACATTGTCATACAAATGACAGCAAATTCTATTTTTCTATTGGCTACTTTTCAGTGTCGTGCAATTTTCATACAAATTAAATAATAATTTATAATAAATTAAAAGCAAACTTTCGTTAAACTTAAATCCAAAAAACGTGTCGATGACTTGTGTAATTTTCGTTGGTTCGAGGTTCGAGGGAGCCTTCAAACCAAACAATCCCGTCCACGTGCGTTTCAGTTTCAGAATTTTGAATAACGGCCTCCGTCAGCTCTGTCACTCCGTGCCTACGGCCTTACTATCTTTACAGTGTTGTCAAATTTCTTGGGTTACAAAATAAAGGTAGACAACCAGTTATTCAAGTGTCTCAATTCTATTGAATCTGGGTGTACATTATATTTGTTCCCCAAAAGAAATGGGTCTTCTATCTCCTCATCAGGACGACAGAGGAGAGCGTCCGTCCGGTTTTTCTTGCACCTAGATATACTTTTCTGATTACTAATTTCTGGAACTTTATTTCGGGCAACCTGGACGGTTGTTGGCGATAAGTGAACATCGTTATTCCTCCGGCGGGTCGCGACTCCCATTTCCGCTGCTGCACCGCTAAACAATGCCACCAATAAAAGCGCGACTTAACGGAAACGATTATTATGCAAATTCGCCGATTTCACGTAGAAGCCTCCGGTGAACCCTGGAAGGAAGAAAAGCGACGAAACGAAAAAAGTTGTGTGTGACCAACACTCCACACGAATCAATAACCGTAGCAAGGCCGCTAGCGAACTCATTAAACAATCACATTTCATTCAATCGAATTATGGCAAAAAGTGCCCCAAAAACGTTCCGCGCTAATGTCGTAAGTTTTCGCACGTGATCCAATCAACACTCTCAAAGTGTCAGTTAAAACCCATTAAAAGCCCCCATAACACGATGCATTTTAAAACAATTTCCATTAACGCATACGTGAATTAGTGCGTGAAGTGGCGGTTTGTCCGTCCGTTGGAGGTGCAAAATTTCGTTGTTTCAAAAACTCACTTAATATGCACCCCCGTAACGTCCGGAAACGTGACGTAACGCCGCAACCTTGCAATCTTGTTAACGAAATTATTAAATTGCCGCTACCCAAAAAAAAATTGTAATTTTTTCGGGTGCCGGTAACAATAGCGTTGCGTGCATTCGACTTTAACACTAATATGAAAACATCTGCTCGAGTTTGGCGACGCTTCCGTTCTTTACAATATTTGCGACGGTTGCCGCAATTAATCCACGGTTTTGCAAAAACGTCCTCGAACAGGTGGAGGACGGCGCTGTTGCTAAGACCTAGAACGATTCTAAGTGGTTGGGGCGGAAAACGAGGTACTGTCGAGTTACCCCGTTCGGCAGCTGTTAATAATTATTTGTTACTTGAACAAATATCAAGTTTTAATATTGGGGTAGATAACGAAGTTGGTCAATAATATGCCGACACGGGATGATAAAACGAGACTTTAATACCGAAAACTAAGTGGCACTGCCACTCGTGTGTCACATAAAAATATTTAATGTGCTTCGCCAAGACCAAAAACAAATATTAATATCTCGACTTCTTGCAATTTGTAACTATTTAACAAAGAAATTCTCAAATTTTGAAAGTTGAACACAAGAATTTGAAGTTTTCATACCCACTACAACTCAATCATTGTAGTGTCCTGTCAATGGCAGTAATTAAGTTTTCCAGTAAAATTCATCCCCTGAACATTGAACGATGCACCCTCAAATATCATTTCTCTACCATGAAACCGTCAAGTTCATTGTGAAAGGATAGACGGCGGTAAAATTGCTGCAAAGGTAGGCAACACATTATACATTCTGGATAAATCGTAACTGCTAATACGTTGGACAGATGGCGCTCATTTCAGCTCTTGAAAAACTTACCTTAGTAAAATTGTTAGATGGACGTCGTGACTGAACCTATCCAGGGCCGTTGTCCCGTCTACTCGGACCGCGTTAACTTTATCCCTTAGCGACAAGGTAGTGGCGACGGCATGATGACGTTCACGTAAAATATCAAAGATATTCGGCTGTCTCAAAAACGCGACAACTTTGTCATTGTAGGCTATGGGAACCTCGGGAAGGACAGTTGTAGGAACGAAGCTCGTTGTAGTTGCTGCCGGCCTAGGAGGGGGCACTGGGGCCTGAAACAACGATTTTTACTTTCAAGAGGGACAATAGTCGAGTTATCTACATTTAAAAGACTAAAATTAAAAAAATACATGTAGGGGACTTACGTAAGGGTTGCAATTGACAACAAATAATAAAAAAATTTAATCGATTAAACTAGGCGTGGTAAGTGAAAAGAAATAAAAAAAGACCTATAAGCAGCTGTCCATCTTACCTGTCCTTCATCAGACACTCTTCTCGAAAACGTCACGGGCTCAGTTGGCACCCGTGGATCCATGTAAGTAGTTTTCTTGTGTGTGTGATCGATGAAGAATTGCTACCGAAGGCAAGGTTAGTGAGGTTAGTCGCATAGTTGCAATTAGCATTATCAAGTTTCCCGAGAGTCCCGAACCTTGTTGCCCCAAATTACAGGTTTCTGTAATACCCCGCCTGAACAAAACTCATTGAAACTGGCTTCAAAAGCGACAAAGTTCGGGACCTTTTCTGAATCGACGGCGACAATAGAGGGCCACAATTTGTCAAATAAAAACGAACCTTGGCAGTGCGGTCCTTCTTGGTGTCCCACCCATTGGGCAATTCCGCCGTGCTATCGGCAAACATATTGACCAAAGCCACCAACTCCTTGTTGTGTTGGTACTTATCGAACGCACTGGGGTCTCTCCTGATCCTAACAATCATGTGCTTCAACGTTGGATTTCTATTGTACAAAGATAAGGCATCCTGTAATCAAATTTCCGATAACGAACCGATTGACAGACGCTTGGAGTGGCGACAACAAACCTGGTTCATGTGTAAAATGGTAAAAAAGTCCGGTCTGGTCAACAGCCGGCAACCAGGTGGCGCAGTTGAATAATCCGCCACCTCCAAACGATTCGAACTGATCGTCCTCCTGATGCTTTGGTATCTCCGGTCCAACTGGCGGCGGTGTTGTTCTGCGCCGGCGCCGCTCAAAGCGGCACTAGAAGTGCCGCCCGGCCGCGTCCAAGACGTAGTGCGGGTGGCGTGGTCAATGTAGAAAACTCGGCCGTGACTGTCCATCCGAGCTTCCCACGCTACAAATTTTTTTTTTTAAATAAATTACACCTCAAACTTTAACCAAACTAACATGGAGGTAGAGGTTCTTCGTGCTCCCCCGGAATATCGGGCACTGGAAGTATCCGATGACTTCGTTCCGGTATCGAAGGCAACCTCGTCGTGCTCAACCTCTGCAACGGCAGCGGCACCCCGCCGCTAGCCTCATCCTGCGTCACAGCCCCATCAACCCTCTCCCGAACCCTCAAACTCGGCCTCGTCAAATCGTGACTCCTCATTTCGGGACTTCGAGTATCGACACTCCTCAATTCCGACAACGCTATCAAACTCAATCTCGGATTATCCTTCGCCGGTTTCAGCAACAAATCGTTGTGCGAACTCGCCCCCCCGTTACACCCACTCCAACCGTCCAAAGTCTCCAACGGCCTGATATCGGCCTGTTTGACTTCGGGAGCCGGCACGACCTCTTGTCCGTCGACCGGAAACTCGTCCGATTTCAAGTTAGGCGGACGCAAATCGGAGTTGCGCAACTTCCTCGATCGGTGAGTCGGGGTCGGAGGACAAACCGGGAGGGTCGCCGACAACCCCGCGACTCTATCGAGAGCTTTAGGGTGCGGCCGGCAGAACTCTTTCGGACTCTTGGAGTTGTGGAGGAGGGTTTGGGGAATTTCCGTTGCTTGTTCTAGGCCGATTTCGTCGGTGGTTTCGGGAGTGCGCAACGAACCTTGACGCGTCAACGGCTTGTGGGGTTTGACGACGGAATCTTGAAAAGACTCGATCGCGTCGACTGAACTACTGCTCTGAGTCGACAACGAGCTTTGACTATCTTTAGGTTCTAAACTTAAATGAGCATTTGCGAGTGGACTAGAATTGGCGTCTAAATTCTTGGAGAGAACGGTAGTGATGTAGTTATCGCTTCCTATTAACTTTTTGCCGTTTTCGATGAACGCCGCCTTGATTTTGTGACTCGGCGTCGGGGTTATTGCGGGCGTAACGACGGGAGGCGTCGCGTCCTCGTCGGTGTCGATCAATTCAAAATTGAAAGTGTCCTCGATTTGCTGCATCTTTTTCGGCTTGTTCTGTCTGAGGACCGCCGGAGGTGGAAAACTGTTGTTGAGCGCGTGGGACCGCTCCAACGGTCGATGTTGGGTGGAACTTCTCGGAGGTAGAGGCGGCGCTGATTGAGACGTTGAATCGAAACTTGTTGAAGTGTCTTCTTTGGTATCGCTGTACGCCGTCCATAATTGATAATATTCTTTGCCGGGCGCCGATTTGCTGGCTTTCGATCGAATTTTCTTTTTGGTTCCGCCCATGTTGATGCTTTCGGACCGCACCAGGCCGTTGAGAGATTTTTTTTTCACGCCCGAAAAGAGCTTGTCTTGGTTCGTGCTCAGATCTTCCAGGGAATTTGAGCTCTTCAGTTTGGGCAGGTCGGACTCGTCTTGGAAGGCGTCGTTCTCGATGCCATTGCACTTGTTTTTCTGCTTGGCTTTGATAAATTTCTTAAAAATGTCCGATGGGTGCTTGATTATTAAAGAGTCCGTTTGCGCCAAGTAGTCTAAGGTCGCGCCGTCGTAGTAGCGAAAACACAGCAACTTCTCACAGTCTGTAATGTCAAAGAATTAATATAACTAAAAGCGCAGAAGAAAGTAATAAAATAAAAATTTCATTTAATGAAAAAATTGTAATAAGATAAATACAATAGTTAATTAAGTATAGTATCTACCATTGTGGGAAGGAATATCTAGCAACCACATCGTGCTGGGTTCCTGGCTGCTGATGTCTTGCCTCGCCAGGCACTCCTCCGCACTACCGCTATCTGAAATAAAAACACTAAAATTAGTAAGATCCTCAGAAAGAGTTACAAAAACTGGAAAAGAGAGAAATTTAAAAAAATTTAGACAAAAGTACAAAACACTAGAAAAAATAATTATACAAATTATCAACATAAATGAAAGCCACCAACCAAAAGTTTAAAAAATGTAACGTAACAACTTATGAAACGCATGTGCTAAAGAAAATGGGGCCTTAAATTGAGCAATTGCGTCATCGCAGGGAAAACATAGGCAACCAATTATACACCCCTGCACAGCGGTTTGCTGCGCTTTTTCCTTTTCGTTGTTGCACCGATTGCATGTTCTTATGTTTTTTTCACTTCAACAGTTTCGAAAAGTTGCCGGATTAAATATAGACACGGGTAAACATATTTTTGGCAAAAAGTTTAGATAAGCGAGCGTTTAAACGCAGCCTGGCGCTTACCATTAACAATTCAAAACCGCCGGAAATTTACTGCCCCGACGAAAAGACACACTAAGGTCAATATTAGCATTTCAGAAATATTTCGAGCGCGTTGCAAACACACTTTAAAAATAAATTCGCCAACTTTATTGCTTCCACATGCCACCAAAATACTGTTTGCAACAAACACGTCTTGGTAGATTCGATAGGATAGCAAACTTAACTGCAACTTAATTTATTATTGATCTTTCGCAAAGATTCGCCTCCAGTTGTTGAATTTCCCACGAAATTCGCTCGTAGTTAACCGCAAAATCCTGTGCGTAATTCCGTTTCGTCGAATTCTCCTTCTGGTCGTGGCAATTTTTGCTGCCATAAATCTGCCCCGAAAATCTCAACGCAATAAAGCGCCATAAATAGTTTTGACTTCTTCACCCGACATCCCCTGAACCAACAATCAAGGGGGCTTGTGCTGGCCCGACCAGATGGCGGCAGTCGAGAGGAAACGGAACCGGCCTTGTTACCTGCCCGTTGTAAAAGCCAAATCGGACGTCCTATATCCGGTGCGACAATGCGACCGGAAGAACCGTTAAAGCTGCGGAATGTCGACGAATGCCGCTTTTCGGAGGTTCGCGTGTTGTTGATGCGGCAGGGGGTGAGTCACGTTTTCGATTAGTTAACGCGAAGAAAGGGTGATTCAGATGACGGACGGGAGCGGCGAGAGGGCGCAGTCACTCACTTACGTATTACCCTGCAACAGGCCGAATGAGCAATAAGAAAGTCAACCACTTAAGTAATGACGAAACGTGAGAACAATTGGAACTTGCAACGACACTGCACTCGGCGAATGGATGTTCGTTCACCTTTGCGACCGGTGTCTATTTCGGTTTTTATCCTCCTCATCTTTTATGCCAAAAGTTTTTTATCAATTGAGATGTAGAAAAATGTTTGGAGACTAATAAAATTTTTTCGGTCAACACGGGAACAAATATAATGTACACCAAATTAAACCATACCTACATCCCTTGCACTGTCCGCCAGAAAATTTAATGAGCATCAAAAAATCTAAATGAAACCCAAATTATTATACATCAAAAAATGAGAACATCACCACTAAAATAACTACGCTGCGTATTGTTTTACCATTGCTTACATTTTAAATTCTATATGTCTATCAATTTTACTAAATGTTCACCAAATTTAGAACGCTCAAGTTACGCGTCCGTGCTGTACATGATAAATATTGGCGCTATCCATTTATATTAATGTTTCTCAAAAAAACTATTTGTGCGTCAAATAATTATTCTATTACTCCAAAAATGAAATATGCTCCCGCATCTCTCCTTGCCGCTTGCGCTTCCAGACAAGAGGCACGCAAAAAAAGTTTTGTACAAGGTCAGCTCAGGGCCCTGTAATTTTTTTTTTTAAAAAGCACGATTAGAAATTACCACTAAAAGAAGTTTTACGTTTTACATAATGCAAGCCAATTACAGCAAAGCATTAATATATTACGGAAATCAATATATTTTTTTGTGCAAACCACTTCTATTTTTACTCTTATTTTCCTTGCCCTAGCACATCTACATCTGTAATTTTGCATAAAATTATTTACCATTTGCACAACATTTTATTGCTTGTGTATTTTTGATCAACAAATAGTATTTTTAACTGCTAAATAATATAAGACACTGTCGAAAATTAAATATCTGGGTATTATGTTGGAACTAAATGCGGAATAAAATTTGGTGAACATTTAGTATTTATGGTTAACAAAAGTTATTTTGGCGAACAAAATATATGAGGCCAGCATTATGTCAATATTTGATTCTCGCTTTAAGATTCTGTATTTTCTTAATTTTGGTGAACATTTAGTATATTGGGCAAATTTGGTAGACTGTTGAATACGACCCAACTTCCACTCGTAAAAATATAAAATTACACAATTTTCCATTCGCTTCTACCCCACGCAACTTTAAAACGATGAAATTTCGTCAAATAGTAAAACGTGTCAATGAATGAACGCTGGCTCATAATAATAAACCTTACGATAGGTCAAACGTTAAAATGTCCTCATCTCGCACCTGTGCACCGCCGCTGTACCAAAAGGACTTGTTAATTGCTAGTACGTATGCGACCCGTCGTTTTCGGCGCCCCTCTCGCAGATCAAAGAATTCAAAACGTCATCCTCATCGTAAACCCGTAAAAGTCCCCGATTTAGCCGACGCCACGTCGCTGTCACATCCACGTCAATATCACCAACGACAGATGGTTGAAGCGGTGGCGTCGCGACGGCGGCGTCGACAGCACCGGTGATGCGTGTGATCGGCGGCTGGAAGGAAGCAGGAAGTGCGCTTCTTACGACGATTTCGCGCCTATCAGATAAAATTAGTCACGCAGCTATCTTTGCGGGACCGCACCAACCAAACTAGACAGGAAACGATATTCTACTGTTTTCGTTGATAGTTTCCGGAAGTAAAATAGTCGCGATTCGTTAATGAAACAATTTAACTCGATCGGTCCGACGCTCATTTATTTCCATTCATGCCGTCGTCTCTTCGTGTTTGTGTTGTCGGCGTGAATGGGCGGTTTTCGATCGACGGGCCACACACAAAATTTGGTCGCTTCTCTGACACAATGACTTGTATGTGCGCTTCCGGCAAGCCGCCGGAAACTTCTTTACAAGGCTCTAATGAAGTTATTATACGCCGGCAACGGACAACCCTTCCTTTCTCACTGCTGTTGCTCGAAACGAAACTTGCGTTTTCTCATGGGAATTAAGGAGTGGCGACGACCACGACGCCAGCGTGATAAAAAATAAAATTTCGACGGCAGAAACAGCACAGAGACGTTTATTGGAATTAAGGAGTAGCGCACAACCACGATAAAAAATAAAAATTTCGGCGGCAGAAACAGCACAGAAACGTTTGGATTCGCGGTACGCGAATCTGGTGCACCGCTCGCTAATTGTCGACGAGCACCGAGGCGAAGTGCTTGGTAGTGTTAATTCGCTATCTGCTTCGTTACGTCACGATCCTGCCGAAGTCACAACATAAAAAGTAAAAATTATGAAACGTCAAAATGGTACGGTACGCGGTGCGGTACGGGCAACTCTCCCAAAAAAATATAACCGAATCAAACGATTCGTTGGCGTTAGAGAATAGGGGCGATTTTTATTGGCGTAAGCTTAAATTGCGAATAGGGCAAAGCAAGCACCAGCTCATTATTCAAATTGGATAGATCAAGAAGCTCGAGCAACGAAAAAATTCGCTACGCCAAAGTTTCCTGTGTTTATTTGTGTATAATTGCCACAGCGATGCATCCGGTTTGCAGGAGGATACGCACACATTTCCGTTTCAAAAATGCAGTCATTAACAGTGAAGCATTTTATTTGCTTAACATGCGCCACTCAAACCAAGCAAATAGCACAAAAAAAAACAGCGGAAATTAGACAAACAAACAATGAAACGGACCATTATTGTGCAATCATCATACCATAATTTATGTTTTATTGAACAGAAACGTTACTGTGAACGAAACAAAAAAAAAACTATTTCTCTAATTGCTGTTTGCCCGGAATACGAAACGTCACTGGTGTCGGGATGAAGAGGATCATTATCGGAAAAGCGTTGTTGCGAGCACGATAAGATTTATTAGCTTTTTCGAGTGGAGCGATTAGTATTGCATGACCGAAGCGTCAATCAAACATGACGGGGATTCAGATGGGTCCATTAAATCGATGTAATGTACATAAGGCCAGAATCACTGGGCGATTAATCGCCATTTCCAACGATTGAGGCCATTCAACGCTATCTGCAACGGGGTCAGTGGAGCCAACCTCTACTGGACCGTTGAATCCTCACATCGACCCCCTCAATTTTCCTATTTTTGAAACTAAGGGGTTGGCCTCTTTTGCCTTTGATATCTGAACCTCAAGTTTCCACCCAAAGTCTTATTTCTGGACCAGTGGTCAAGATTTGGACACTCTCATCTCTTCAAATCTTTATAGATCTAAGATGCACGAGTCAAAATTTGGACACCCTCATCCCTCATCTCTGAAATCTCTACATCTAGTTTGGCGACTACCCAAACTCGAGCCCCTGTCTTTTCCTTCTGGACCCTCAAATTTACATCAAAAATTCTTCTTTGCTGACCACACGTAATTTGATGGCTGCTCAGCAAACTCGAGAAGAGGTAGAAGAGCAAGAAGGCCCAAACCTTCAAGTTAGGGCATACCAAAAAAGAGGAGGCCTTATGGACGGTTGTGACGTAGATGGCGCTGCGCTGGACCTGCGTCGACACCTGGACCGACCTTTCGAAGCCCCCCGACTTGTTAATTATTATCCGCGCGCATTTCCGAAGCGTGTCATATCCGGCGGTAGGATGCTGCACATGTCGCCGTTTCCGGTAAAAAGAAACGCCGCCGCGCCATAAACTCATAGGTAAAAAACGAGAAAAAAACGAAATGACGCAGAAGATTCGACGAATCGAAGAGTCGATTTCGTGATGGAGCGATATCGAATGTGGTCGTTTTCCGAAAAAAAAGAGGAAGAAGTTGAGAGGTCATCGTGTCATCCGTATTCAAATAAACGTCCCAGATAATGACTAACAGGTGTTCGTTCGCACGACTTACGTGTTCGCGTTTTGTGGTCGTCGTTGCGGTCGTGACGACGACTCCCTGCATCATCAACATCGTCGACACAGTCCAGAAGTCACATGCAACAACAATGGGTGCGAGTTCCGTTTCTGGTGACTGCCATTGTTTCGAACGGAGGTTACACTTTTCCTCCGCGACATCGACACTTGCAGCGGTCACCTCAAAAATCGCGAAAGTACGGACCGAGAAGGTGGCGACGTCATCCGCGCGGCACCAGTTGCCACGATAACGAAAAAAATTGCTCCCTCTAATATCTAATACAACAGAATTTACCTATTAACATTATGTAGACGCCTCCATAACTTTTGTTAAAATTCAATAAATTGCCCGACGAGGTAGCTTCGGAAGTGCTTTTGTAGTCGACGATTTTCCCAAGTTCTTGATCTTCGCCACCACACAACTTGGTTCTTCTGTCGATACTGGAAGTTCTAACTTTCTGCTTTCTTCCTTCTGGCGAACCAAGTTCTTCTTTTCGTCGGGCTCTGTTTAATTAGCATTAATGAAGAATGGTAGCACGACGGTAATTACATGCGTGTGTCGGCTGCCCACCTGGTCGCAGCTTGCCGAGATCACCACCGCGGCTAATGGTAAATGGAAATGAGAACGTGCAGAGGTGTCGTACGCGACATTCAACCTGCTATTCCCATCTCGGTGAAAGACCTGACATACCCACACAGGTCCGTTCGTACCACCTTCTGGATCAGACCGGCCATTCATGCGACGACGGAAAGTTGACAGATGTGACGATTACAGCGATAATTTGCGCAACTGGCCCGGCGACCTTAAGTGTAAAAAAAATTTCTTTCTTAAAATTCTGAAATTGTCAACACCAAAGTCCAAATTACAGCGATAATTTCGTCAGGTCCTCCTATAACGACTCATGTTGGAGGCATTTAACCATAAAAAAAAAATCGATCGCCTCCACTGAGAATGTTGACTCCCGGGCCGTCGACTCAGATCTGACGCGCTCTCTTCCCGCCACGGGCCGCCTAATTTTCCTCGCTTTATATTAAAAAAAGATTTCCTAACGTTAAAACTATCCTCAGTTCTCACTTGTTTTCATTTTTCGACAATTTAATTTATACTACGTGGTCGCGGTGTCCAAGATTTTCGCTGTTCGTCAAAAATTCCCGGTGGAGCTGGTGGAATCTCCTGATTGCGGCGTTAAATAATTAAAATAGCTGTTGGCAATTAAAAGCGACTAAGTGGTGCCGTGTTCGGCCCGACTTCCGTTATTAGCTGTGACAGTTTTAAGTCCCCATAATTTACGCCATCAACCGTCCAGGACAATGTTCCATAACTCCTCCGGCATCGAGAAAATGCCTCGACAATTATTATGTAATTTTTCTAACAACAATCAGCCGTAAGTTACGTTTCGTGGTGAGAATTTTTTTCTTTCTTTTATTATTATTGCGATGGTGCAACACACAAAACGTGTCGCCCCCACACCTCCAGGTGATGTTGTCGGTTTTTATTGTAGTTCATAATTCCCACACGATCCACTATTTTTAGTTGATATAATAAACGAAATTTCCACATAATATTGAGCGCGCACACAGGATGTTTATGTAATTGTAATTCTCTGTTTAATTTTGAAATGTTTAATATATTTCGCGTTCGACTTCCTTTTCCTCCTCCTGGAAGCACGGGAAACTTCCCGGTGGACCAACAAAAAAGTGCGCGACCTAACGGTTCGGGAACGAGGCCGGTGCAACCTCAATCAAAAATATTACGCAAAAATTAACATTTCACTTTTGAAATTGGAAACATTAAAATCGAAGGTTGGCCAGAAACTTCCCAAAAAATTATTTCATCGATTATATCCAAGTTGTACCTTAATAAATATACAGTGTGTCATACTTTTAATTCGACTGCTATTGCAGCACCAGCTGACGGACGAAGCAGAAGGAAGAGATGCTCCAAATAAAGCTCTCATCCCCCAACTGGTGGCGCCCGTCCAATTTTCAACCCGAAGACCCTCGAGTGCCATCCTCTCTTTATTAACACATCACCTTGTGTGATTTTGCGTTTTTTTCCGTGGTTTTGTGTGCGACCACGTCAAATCGCCGGATGCTGGCCTCATTAAAAAATAATAGTGTGGTGGGCTGTAAAATTCACAATGGCAAAATTCCAGAGCCCGTGCGATCTGGCCACGATAATTGGCCCGCCAACTTAGGGACAATGCTTTATTGCGCGCATTTGCCGTTTTATTGTATCCCGATTGGCGAGCAAATTCGACAAAAGGAGGCCGTGAGGCCGAAGTCGACAAACGGAGCAAGGCGACGAAGTTGGATGCACCTGAACGCCAAGGGGTTGGAGAATGACTGAACTATACAGAGTGTTCTAACATCAAGATCCCACTTCTGATAAAATACATCAGGCCATATCCAGGCGTCCCACTTCTGATCCGTTAGACCGTGAATTAGGCAAGAGTGGATTCGAACCCGGGACCTCGCAGATCACCTCCCGCTCTCACTGTACTTAACATTAGTTACTCAACAAAACAACGGGGCTGCCACATTAAATACTTTTATCGGTACAGTGAAAACCGTTCCATTGGCGTGGTGGAGGTGGGCCGTCGATTTTGCGGTCGACCGCACACGGGTGTTTTGGGTCCCGATTTTGAAACGCGGGGGTCATCCTCCGGAGGGCCGGAAGCGCGGGATTCACCTGCAAAATTGGAAATCGTCGGCCCGTCACCATGTGGCTAGCAAAACGAAATAAACAAGCCACGTGGTTAGTTCGGTTCGGGAGTAATTTTTACGAGTCCACCCACTCACATCCTGTCCGACCAACGTTGAACAGGGCCGAACGGGCGACGTGTAAACATTTATTTGTCGGGGGGGCCCCGATTCTCCCCGGTTCCGATCAATTTTACGCTGCCTTTCGACTTGTTAAAAATCCATCAAAATTAAATTTACGCTTTCCACGCTCCCTCCCTCGCGCTCTTCTCCTGGAACAACACATGGAGCCGGTCGTGTAAACAAACGTTGGTACATACAACGCGTTGTTGTTTTTTTTTATTATTTCTAACGGGTTTCGTGTCACTTTCAGACGTGGGAGGGAAATTATTGCTAATATGCGGCGAATACGCGACGCGTAAATTATTTTGATGATTTTTGCAGGAGCGACGAAATTCATGCAAAGATTATACCAGTGGAAACTGCATTCTCGAACGAAGAGTTGAGGAGTGCCATTACATAACCGCCACAATAAAGGTGTTCGGCCACTTTTCCGTTCAAATTGAACACGATTTTTTCAAAAAAACCTATAATGTAAAAAGAAAATTTCAAGGGTTGCAATAATTATTATTTAGCTCCCGTTACGGATCGTCCATAATAATTCTAGGCCTGTAGCACATGAATCTCATCTCGACTCTTCCACTGCTTGAAAACAAGACAAAAAGAAATCGCCACAGGAAATCACTTTGGCATATAGCGGCGATGTAATCGAGTTGCTGTAAATACCGCAACCCATACGCATGGGTGCATACAAAACGAGATATGCGGGCGACTCCGATTTTTTCGTTGTGGGTTCGCCTGTATGTAGTCGAGTCACGACATATTTAGGTGTTCCGTGCACCTATTTTATGGCTTGTTTCGCATTCGCTTCATACTCGGATACTTTCTAATCGACATACAGAAATGGAGTGTGTGCTGCTTTTGCGAAGCGGAAGAAATTTGAATATCGCGGTAATGCCGCATGGTAATAATGCAAATCGGCCATCTAGAATGATTTATCATCGCCCAAGCAAAACCACCGATTACCTAATCGATGAGAACGTAAGCCGTTCGCCTTAAGTCCAGATTCTTGTCAGAAATGATTAGCGATAAAAATTGACGGAACCATTTGGTGCCTCGGTTTCGCGCCCACCTCCAGACCACTTTCCATCCCGAATGGCATCCTCACGGCATTATGTGCATGATTCTCGACTGCTTCGTTTTTCCTATATTTATTGTCCTATTTTATTTACTTGGTTTTGGCTAAATTTTTATTTGAATATGTCTATTTAATATAGGGTCGTATTTAACAGTCTACCAAATTTACCCAATATTTTCATACAAAAAAATACTTTCAATTCTTAAAAATACTAAATGCTCACCAAAATTAAGAAAATACATAATCTTAAAGCGACAATCAAATATTGACATAATGCTGGCCTCTTATATATTTTGTTCGCCAAATTAACTTTTGTTGACCATAAATATTAAATGTTTACCAAATTTTATTTCGCATTTAATTCTAACATAATACCCAGATATTTAATTTTCGACAGTGTCTTATATTATTTAGCAGTTAAAAATACTATTTGTTGATCAAAAATACACAAGCAATAAAATGTTGTGCAAATGGTAAATAATTTTAAGCAAAATTATAGATGTAGATGTGCTAGGCCAAGAAAAATAAGAGTAAAAATAGAAGTGGTTTGCACAAAAAAAAATATTGATTTCCGTAATATCTAAATGCTTTGCTGTAATTGGCTTGCATTATGTAAAACGTAAAACTTCTTTTAGTGGTAATTTCTAATCGTGCTTTTAAAAAAATATTACAGGGCCCTGAACTAACCTTGTACAAAAAATTTTTCGCGTGCTTCTTGTCTGGAAGCGCAAGCGGCAAGGAGAGATACGCGAGCATATTTCATTTTTGGAGTAATAAAATAATTATTTGACGCACAAATAGTTTTTTTGAGAAACACTAAATATAAATGAATAGCGCGAATATTTATTATGTACAGCACGGACGCGTAACTTGAGCGTTCTAAATTTGGTGAACTTTTAGTAAAATTGATTGACATATAAAATTTAAAATGTAAGCAATGGTAAAACAATACGCAGCATAGTTATTTTAGTGGTGATGTTCTCATTTTCTGATGTAATAATTTGGGTTTCATTTAGATTTTTTGATGCTCATTAAATTTTCTGGTGGACAGTGCAAGGGATGTAAGTATAGTTTAATTTGGTGTACATTATATTTGTTCCCTTTGATATACTGTTCTTATTTGTCGTCTACAACAACACATAATTATGGTCTAGGGATTTTATTCGCTACCAGATCTGCAAAGTGTTGATTCTAAACCAACACTATGTATGTTGAAGCAAAAAGTCCGCAAAAATTTAACCCCCTTCAAATAATATTTTACAATTGTTGGTAAGTACCTACCATTATTAAAAAAATACCAAACTTCATAAACAACTTTGGGGCAAAAGTAGTTTTAAGTGTCTTTGACCGATTCATTACTGGTTGACAGCTGACAGGTGTCTAAATCTGATGGGATTTAATTGAGATTAGAACAATATCCATAATATGGCACATGTCAAATAGAAGAACTTGAAACACTTACAAATGTGAGATTAGATTATAAAGTGAATGTGGGTTTGGAAATTTTGCTTCTTTTCGAGCAAAACGTCAAATCGGAAAATTATGGCGATGCAGTAACACCAAACGGCATTCGACAGATTTTGTTTTTAATGCTCAAACGTCCCAAATAATTTTTACTTTCTAGAGCCACTTCTAACTCAACAGGTTTGCCGTTTAAAACCTTATAAAAGTTCTTTTAGGAAACCTCAAGAAAGTTTTAACACCCACACACAATTGAGTATTTTTTTGCTTGTTATTAATAATAATTACGCCAAATTGCAACAACTGCAGTAGAATCGCCGAGTATTTTTTTTTTCTTTTTACTAACAATTGCAACAACTGCATTGGACTCACGATTAGGGGTCAAACTTCGAACGATCCGGCATCGTCGTCGATTGCGACCGTTCCCCGTACATCAGAACGTAATCGTCGTCCTTGCATGAATTACTCAAGATTCCATTCATAAAACGCCAACTTTCATCGTTCGTGTCTCGCCCAACTGTCACACCACACCGCCTCACACTCACCTCAGAAACAACAAACGCCTCCGTTGTCCTATCCCAAAAAGTCGAACAACACCACGCAACAACGACGACGAAGAAGAAGAAGAAGCAGCAGCAGCAACAAAAAAAAAAAAAAAAACACTACCGTCGTCCCAGATCACGCCGCAACCACTTCCGCGCACCCAGATAGCGTACCATCCCGCCAAAAAACCACACTTCCGGTCTCCGTCACAAGAAACTGCGCAAAAATGTATTTAGGCAGGTATATCGTTTTCTCGAAGCGTTTCCGAACCGGTCGCTATCGAATTTACAACTGAGCACACGCCTTCGGTCGACGGGGTGGGGATTCATGAACGAGAACGGCGAGAAAAGGGGATTGGGAAGGGGGACGGAGACGCGGGAGGCACGTTCATTCATAATCGCGCGACCTTTACGAGGTGAGGCGGCAGAGCGAGGGGAGGGGGGACAGGCAGATCCGGTCTTACCTTGGCGGCGGTTTGATACGTCGAAATTCTTAAGTGCATTGTCTATTATAGATATAGACGACCTGAATTGCCGGTTTTGCAATTTTTTTTTTTCGTTCGGTCAATTGTTTTAGCGATGACGGTCGGCATTTTTGCGGTTTTGCCATAATTAAAAATTTCATTTGTCACGATTTTTTTTCCCCCGATTTCTTTGATTTTTCTGACGTTATCTCCAAGTTTTTTTTTGTGTGTTGTTGTTTTGAGATTGCGATCGAAGTAAGCCGCTCGTTGAAAGTGATACCAGGAAGAGGCTTGTTGTTTTCGAGAAGGCTTTAGAAGAATCCCCGGCTTTGTAGTAATTTGCTTTTGAATTGCCCACTTCCTCCGCATAGGCGATTCGCCAACCGGCGAAAGAAGACCGGAAATTACTTTCTAAAAAGCATTTTCTATCTCGAAACCGAGCAATATGGTAAACCACGACTTTAATTAATTTAATAAAAAAAATTCGTCAAGAAGAAGATTTAAAAAAAGGACCTATACTCATTTTAACGACATAAGGATGTTATAGCTACAAATAATTTTTTTTAAATGTCCGAAAAGTAATTTATAATAAGTATTTATAATAATAAAAACTAAGCTCGCCAGGAAACTTAGTGGCATACCTCAAGTTGATATGTCCGCCTTCGCTCCCGATTCTTCAAGACGCGCGGCAGTTTCGCTGCCGCCTAGCTAACATACCCTCGAGGACACAGGAAATTTCGAGCTGTTTGAGAGCGAACTTGAAACAACAAAAAATGGCCGTAGAGTACGCAACTTTTTGCAAGCAACTGTACCTTGTATATGTATAAGTGAAACTGAAACGTAGGTACACCAATTTTGCTATACATATTTGAATAGGACACAAAGCATATTTTATCATTCTTGTTTTATTCATAAACTTGTCATTCCAAATATGTCATACAATAACCTGGCGTTAAAAAAGAACCCGAATTTTGACCAATTCTTAACGACGACAAAAATTTGGCAAACGCAATAAATATTAATCTAGATGGCCCGGGTCCTTGTTTGTTTACCAAATAATGACATTGATTTGACACCAATTTTGGCGCATTATTGTTTCTAAGTGCGCTAATTACGGTGCGTTATTGCTTCTAACAAACACTAAAACAACGAAAATAGATTATTAAAGAAGCAGTTTTCATTTTCTTGTCACCCACGTGATCTCTAGACTTGTGTTGAGCGCGTAAGGAGCGTTTCACTTTTCGTTACGCATCCTTTTACATTGGTCAATTTCCGCTGCCGCGTCTAAAATTGTCAGTGGCTCGATCTAGGTACTCGTGTTGCAAAACTACTACTAGAACCGTTTTTGCGCCAATTAAAAGAAATTTGCTGTAATAAAATTAACCTCCCAAGACGTATCGCAATAATCAAACCGTAATTTACAATTGTCAACTTGGAAACGTTACGTGCTTCGATTGGTCAATGGTTCGGAAATTCGACGTCGTGTCTAAAACCACGCGTTCACCTTCGAATACCTGGAAACGGTCAGGAACAAGGATGTCCATCCTGTTGGACGTTATTTCATCGATATCCAACACCAAAGGGGAAACGCCGATCGACCGGCCGATCGAAAGTTCTTCTTCTTTTTTCTTCGACGTGTACAGTTGTGGACGCGTCCACGTGACTTGCCTCTTTAATCGCAGATTTGTCCGGCCCCTTTCGTTCCTTTTTCTTCGTTTTGGCGCTTTGCAATTTCGCCATCACAATGACGCTTCTTCGATCGACGACACGCCGACAGACAGCGATGATGTCACGACGGACATAAGCCATACCGGAATAAAGATGTGTGAGGAAGTGTATAGAAAACTCTCAAGGGTATCGCGATTCAAGAGCGACGACGCAGATTCGGATTAGAATAGCGCGTAATTTGTTGAGAACGATGCGACAAGATTCGAATCGAGCAATAAATGGGCGAAAATTTGGGGGAAAGGCATTTCAACATAATCTCCACAACGAGCCAGGTAGGAAAAAAATTTGAGAAACCAAAAAAATTTTGGACCTACCTAACTGTGGAGATTATGTTGAAACCTCTTCTTTGGAGCTTCAAGAGCACTCCCAAATTTCCTCCACTTCTTCCAGTACCCTATTCATTAACAGTTTGGAAACACCGGCAGATTGCTTTTCTTCTTGACGTTTCGGCCATCTTCTCGCACCCTTCCTCAGAAGAAACTCTTCTGAACTTAATTATTTAAACTTCTGGCGAGTGTTGGTAACTTTGGAGGAAAGGTCATGCACATGCTGTGTCGAAAATTGGTCAGATCAAATATATCACCTGCTCGCCACATCCGCCAGACTGGGTCAAATTACAATAAATTACCGATCGCAGCCGAATAGCATTATTCTAATAAGGGCTGCATCGGGCTGGAAAGCCATTGACTCGTTGGCCATAGCCAGAGGCCAGAGGCTAGACGGCCGATTTTGCGTTGGAAATTCGGCGAAACCGTCGAAAATAAATTACGCACCCATCAGCCTATTCCGCTTGTTTATTTACAATTCCGATTAATTGGCGAAATTTCTGGAACCGCTCCGTTATGAAACGAAACGTTCGTGCAAAGTAATTAGTCGAACAGCAAACAGGTTCTGGGAATCGCCTCGATGCAAATCTTTGTTGCAAAATATTTATTCAACAATAATAAATTAACTTTCTTGATGCTGTCGGATTCTCTGAAACTGCAGGTGTGTCGCGCCGTTTAGTTATCTCCTCTCCAGGTCGTCCGTCCGTCCGGTGGTTGATGGCGATTGTTCACGTGTCCGCAACGAATTAATTCCATCGGGAACGACGGCCGGCCGATTCCAGAAAACGAATTATGGTAATTTGAGGAAACACATCGCGACGACGTCCACGGACGACGTTTCGGCGCCGACAACGGATATTATAATTAAGTTTTTCGACTAGCGCTAGTTTTGAGGATGTTGCTGACGAATTAAAAATAGACAAGCAATCCGAAAGGATGTTGTTCTTTCTTACTTACACGAGCGACGTTGAACAGAAACAGGAAATTAATTATGAAATAATTGTGGGAAGAACGGCGCGAAACTTCTGCACCCATGAGAACGACATCCCATAACAACCGACGTCCAGGGAGTAGGTGACCAGAGAGGTTAATTGGATCGTAAAACGACGGATTCAGCGAAAACGACCCGAGAAACGGTCAGAGAACTTTGCGCAAACCTCCGAAGTCTGATGGAGCCAATTCCATAGAAAAAAATTTTTTTTGTTAAATCAAATTATTTATCATAAGTACCTACACGTAAATATAAATATCCATGATTCAAGATATTTAAGGCATGACGCCTTCAATTTCGAGAGTATTCAAGCCAGATTGGTTGTAGTCTTAAGGTGTACACCCGGATGATCTGTGAATGAGACTCTTGAATCGCTGGTTTGGCTGATTTGGCAACATTGTAGACTGGGTCTGGTAAGATCGAAGGCACCGAATCGACCCGAACGCCGGGCAAAATCGGTTCGGTGCCTTCGATCTTACCAGACCAGTCTACAATGTTGCCAAACCAGCGATTAAAGAGTCTCATTTACAAATCATCCGGGTGTACAAGATGGGGGGATGGAATAGAGTCCAGGGGTACCTACACCTTTGATTTATGTCGTTAGCGATGTTCTTGCATCATTTGCTTCCCTTCTGTCAACTTCTTTTCTTTCTTTGCACTCCGTATCGTTGCTAAAGTCTCCTCTTTTTTCCCCGCTTCCTTCAATTTTCTAAAATAATCAGTTTTTCTTCACTTTCTTCCTTTTGATTATGCAACAACTAGATTGTGATTTCATTCTAGGTTAGCTCTAGGACAAAGTAATAAATTTTCTTACTCTTTCGTACAAGTCGTAAAAAGTTTTTGGTTTCGTACTACTGCTGCAGATTTTTTTGGAAAATTCAAAAATATATTTGCTGCACATAACTTACTTCCCAATCGCGACCTTTTCCAGCTTCCCGGGGACGGACGGTCGACCCACCTGTGATTTATGGCATCAACAGCCAC
The DNA here is from genome assembly GCA_951805265.1 of Schizotus pectinicornis. Lineage (NCBI taxonomy): Eukaryota > Metazoa > Arthropoda > Insecta > Coleoptera > Pyrochroidae > Schizotus > Schizotus pectinicornis. The sequence goes on from OX638207.1 coordinate 2,933,366, forward strand.
ATCAATTTACGAAATGGGTTCAACCTCCGTCTCTCATTGTCAATGATGGTTCTAGATGGGCGTATTAGACCAACTCCAGTTCGTCGGGTGATTTCGGTAAATATTTGCAGAGTCCTTGTTTATTTTGTGCGACCTTGGCACCTGTATTTTATACAAAAGTTAACGTTGATGCCGTCGGCATAACGGCGTAGGACCCAGGACTGTCAATATTTTGGGTGTTTGATGCCATGTTTGTTCAGGTAATAACTTGAGGAATGGACAGAGAAAAACAATCGCTACCGCCGCTTACGTCGTTTCCGGCTTTTTCGTCCATCTATCGGACGTAAGCGGATTGTCTACCGTTTCCGTTCCTGTTAAATCTGACTTACACCTGCGGCTTTTCTGGAGCTGTTGACGTTTCTACTTAACCAGAAGCACGGCGAAAACACGAGAAACGCACCATTCAGGACAGCCCCTCAATCAAACCATTAAACGTCATAAGATTAATTCTCGATTTATAGAAAATAGGGTCATTGTTTATTACCAACAACATGTACACCCGAATTATTTGAAAATGAAACACTTGAATCGCTGGTTTTGGATTTGGCAACCTTGTAGACTGCATAGCAAGGTCTGGTAAGAGGCACCGAGTTTTACCGAACCGACCCGAACACCGGCACTAAATGACCCATGCAGTCTACAATGTTGCCAAATCAGTCAAACCAACGATTTAAGTGTTTCATTTTCAAATTATCGGGGTGTTGATAAAAGCTGTTTGTTTTTATTGCAGTTTTCCTTTTGATCAAGTGACTTTCTTTATGTACGAGTTCTCTATTATCGAGAGGTTACACGAAATAATTTCCCGGTCGTTATTGATGCATTAGGAACGTTTTCGTGATGGTCGTTTCAGCTCTTTCAATTTAGACAAGAAACAATTAAATATTAACGGTAATTATTGCCCACATCCGCCCTTGAAACGGCACTGGCACCGTCACGTTAAATCTAGAGTAGTACGATAATTGAAGAAAGGGCCAGAGGTCAAAACTTTTGACGTTCATTCATCGTTGTCGCCTCGACGCCACGACCGTGGAAAAGGCTGCAAAAGCGACACTTCCAATTCCACATCCATTCATCCCCCTAACGAAACGACCCCAAAAGTTAAAAATATAATATTTTTATTGGGAACAAATATGTATGTAAGTACACCAAATTAAACCATACATCCCTTGCACTGTCCACCAGAAAATTTAATGAGCATCAAAAAATCTAAATAAAACCCAAATTATTATACATCAGAAAATGAGAACATCACCACTAAAATAACTATGTTGCGTATTGTTTTACTATTACTTACATTTTAAATTCTATATGTCTATCAATTTTACTAAATGTTCACCAAATTTAGAACGCTCAAGTTACGCGTCCGTGCTGTACATAATAAATATTCGCGCTATCCATATATTTAGTGTTTCTCAAAAAAACTATTATGCGTCAAATAATCATTCTATTACTCCAAAAATGAAATATGCTCGCGCATCTCTCCTTGCCGCTTGCGCTTCCAGACAAGAGGCACGCGAAAAAAGTTTTGTACAAGGTCAGTTCAGGGCCCTGTAATTTTTTTTTAAAAGCACGATTAGAAATTACCTCTAAAAGAAGTTTAACGTTTTACATAATGCAAGCCAATTACAGCAAAGCATTTATATATTACGGAAATCAGTATCTTTTTTTGTGCAAACTACTTCTATTTTTACTCTTATTTTCCTTGCCCTAGCACATCTACATCTATAATTTTGCTTAAAATTATTTACCATTTGCACAACATTTTCTTGTTTGTGTATTTTTGATCAACAAATAGTATTTTTAACTGCTAAATAATATAAGACACTGTCGAATATTAAATATCTGGGTATTATGTTAGAATTAAATGCGGAATAAAATTTGGTGAACATTTAGTATTTATGGTCAACAAAAGTTATTTTGGCGAACAAAATATATAAGAGGCCAGCATTATGTCAATATTTGGTTGTCGCTTTAAGATTATGTATTTTCTTAATTTTGGTGAGCATTTAGTATTTTTGGAAAATAAAAGTATTTTTTTGTATGAAAATATTGGGTAAATTTGGTAGACTGTTAAATACGGCCCATTTTTGTTTACATTTTCTGCTCCTTTATTTTGGTAACTTCTATGAAGAAAAATCAAAGAGGTCCAGAAGAGTAGTGAAATTTTTAGACGTTTTTGTAACTATTTGTTTGAAAGCCCTCTTGCAAAATTTTGGCCCCAACTGTCACCAGTGGCACATGGCAAAGTTTGTTGAAATTCTGCGGCAACAGGGGGGGTCCCAGGGGGACCCTGCTCCTCAGCCTCCTCTCGCATAACGATCCCATTCATCCTAACTTGGCGTGAATGATAGTATTATTAGTCGTCATTTAACTGACCCCATTCGCCCCGTCAAGTTGGTTGCGTAATATCCGATTTCGTAAACATATTAGTTTTCATTCATGAACGTGCAAGAAGCTGTATGTATGTGTGTGTGCGTTACATTACATAGACACACATACACATCATACTGCACGCACACATCAAGTTAAGTAGGTACACACACATTGTTTCCTTTCGTGGACACATGGGGGCCACAATTACCCATCTATGCGACTGTTTGTTTCTGATGGCAAGTCGGCGGGTATCTAATTAGTGCGCATACAAGCGGTTTGTCGGAAACCGGAAGCGATAATTAGCACGTATGCGATATTGTTCGAGAAGTGAGTCATAAAATCGACGGAATAAATGCCTTCTCACCAATGGGCGGGGTGGGAAACGCTTCCGCCGAATGTCAAAGTGACAAACTACTACTGGATAAGAAGAGTTGGGTCCAGAACATTTCGGAACGCGGTACTCACCTGGTAGAAGATGACTGCAATTTGTGGATACCGGAATAGGGCATAATTACCTAATGAGACCTAATCAAGATCCTAAGAACACCCACAAGTTTGACGTTTCACCCACAGCTGGTTACCTAATCCTTGGCCATACCAAATGATTTGTAAAAAACCGGACCCACGTCTCGTCCTGCTACCAATGACCAGTGACACCCTTATCTCAATGAAAGATAATCCATACTAGAGCGCAGGTCCGTCCTGCTTCTTTTGAAACTGACTGTACACGCATTGATGTCTCCTCAGACTCAGGAGGACTTAATCATAGAGAAAATTGACAGTATTAGACTCATATAGAATCATAGAGAAAATTGATTTTGACAAATTTTTGTTTTTGGTTCCACCCCGTCGAGCTAATTAGTGTCCGTCGAAGAATTTGAACGCAATTTGCGAGGCGTCTGATCAATTTGTCGGCAACCAATTAGTGTCTGGTTGTTACTTTTATTACTTTTATGTTACCTTATGTTACTGCTTATGCGCCTTGCGCTCTAGGCCTTCATGACTTCTGTGCCGCGCGTGTGTGTGCGCAAGACCGGAGATAACGGTTGTTGGCATTCGGTAAAAACCTAAGAAAGGAAACGCATGTGTTTTTTTGGTTTTGTGGCTTGTTAGTTTTGCTTTTATCAATAAATAATACAAAAATCTATGGTCCTTCGAACTCAACGAAACCGCAACATAAAATGGTCCTAATCGAACCGGATTGTACCGCCCAGCAACCAGCAACTTCACCGAGAAATTGTTGAAGCCACGAAGCAAGCGTAACCGCCGCCATTACAACAGGGCCGGACCGGGGACGCCAACTCGCCAACAAAATAACCTACACCCACGCAAACAAAAGTGAGTCCTTTCCAGCTTTCATTTAGCAATTTCCCTTAATTTCACGTGCAATTTTCGGAAAACAATAAATATGGCTGAAGACGCGAACGTCAAATTATTGACACGAAAACGGGCCGCTTTAAAAACAAAGCTTACTAACTTCAAAAACTTTCTTGACAAAAACACGCTTGATTCTCAAATCACACCTTCCTCAACATTTTTCTTGCAGGTAGAACAACGTAGTGAAGGTTTTAAACAACTCGTAAGCGATTTTAACAAAATTCAAGACGAAATAGACATTACAGTATCGGAGGAGCTCTTTGCACAGCAGGCCAATGAACGAGAGCAATTTGAATCTTTATTTTACGAATTATTAGCAACCACAAGCCAGTTGTTATCGGGAAACCAGGTTCAAATTCCAAATCCGCTTCAAGTTGGTGCAAACGCTCAAAATTCACTATCAGACAGTGCTTCTGAAAGCTTTAGCTCACCTATGCTGCCGCAAAATGCGCAAGCAGCTGTAGAACAAACTACTGTTAAATTACAAGCGTTAAAACTCGAAACTTTCGACGGCAAGCCTGAACATTTCCCCGCCTTTTCTGATGCTTTTAAAAGTCTCATAGAAAACAATAGCAAGCTTGACGACTTATCAAAATTCTTGTACCTTAGGTCGGCACTTTCTGAAGAACCGCTTCGGGTCATTCGATCATTAGAGGTCACCTCCATTAACTATGCTACTGCTTGGTCACTTCTGAAGAAAAGATACCAAAACAAAAAGCTAATGGTTCACAATCACGTCAAAGCCATTGCTGATGCGCCTAAAATTCCAAAAGAGTCTTTTCAATCTCTTCGTCAGCTACTCGATGACCTTCAAACGCATTATCGTTCCTTGAAAAGTTTAGGGCAACCAGTAATGCACTGGGATAGCATGCTCATATACCTAGTAGTTGATAAATTCCCGTATCAAACCAAAAAAGAATGGGAAAATGAGGTTGAAGAAGCAAAGGAAGTTGATCTACCAACTTATAACGATCTCGTCAACTTCTTAGAAAAGCGCTGCAGATTGTTAGAAAAAATGACCAAGCTGCATAATGCTGATTCAGCGTTAAGCAAAAACAAATACGAAGGTAAGTTTTCAAAGTCTCAATCTCATGTTGTGACAAAGTATAACGCGTGCCCTTCTTGCAAAAATGATCACCCTTTATATGCATGTCGCTCGTTCCTGAGCATGCCTGTCGATAAAAGATTGGAGGAGGTAAACAAAATCGGAGTTTGTTCTAACTGTCTGCGAGAAGGTCACAAAAAGTCTAATTGCAGATCTCGACATTGCAAAAAATGTTCCAAATTTCATTCAACCCTCTTGCATAAAGACACCAGCATTTCTGATCAAGCCGAGCGTACTTCTCCTACCCCCTTAACTCTCTCGAACCATACCGTTCATTGCAACGCAGAACAAATTTTGCCAACCGCAAAAATAATTGTAATCTCGGAGGATGGTAAGCAAATTCAATGCACAGCACTACTAGATTCTGGCAGCATGAGATCTTATATGACCTCTCAGTTATGCAAAAGGCTTTCCCTTCCTACCATTCATAGCGACTTTTCAATCGCTGGCATTAATCAAACAAGGTCAAAGATTTCTTTCAGCACTTCTGCCAAGATAAAGTCAATTCATAGCCATTTCGCAGCGGAACTATCATTTCTAATACTTCCAAATATAACCCAAACTCTATCTGCTGCAAACTTCAGCATGAAATCGTTGACCATTCCACCTCGAATCGCTTTAGCCAATGTGGATTTCGCTAAGAGCACGCGAATAGACATATTGTTAGGGGTTGATGTTTTCTGGCAGCTCATAAAGGCTGATCAGCCCTACATTCACGAATATCCATACATCATCAACTCAGAACTCGGTTACTTGATCTCTGGTAGCTTTTCATGTTTAAGGAATCAAACCAATAATGACATAAGCTGTAATCTTTCCGTTTCCACGCTTTCGAAACAAATATCTCGTTTTTGGGAGCAGGAAGTCTGCGAAGATTCAGCACCCATTCTTTCTGAAGAGGAACAACTTTGCGAAGACAATTTCGTTAAGACAACTAAAAGAAATGAAGAGGGCCGCTTCGTAGTCACCATCCCGCTACAAAGCTCTCCTAGCGTCTTAGGCGATTCAAAACAAAGAGCGACTAAGCAATTTCTGTCTCTTGAAAAGAAGCTTTCTTCTAATGCCGCTCTTAAAACAGCCTATTCTGATTTCATTAACGAATACGAATCTCTTGGTCACATGGTCAAGCTTTGTCACGATGCCGATATAGCTTCTTACAGCTATTACATGCCACATTTGCCGGTTATACGCGAGCAGAGTTTGACTACAAAGCTGAGAGTCGTTTTTAATTCTTCAGCTCCCACTACTTCTGGAGTATCTCTTAACGACATTCAGATGAGCGGCCCCGTAATTCAAGATGATCTTTTCTCTATCGCACTTAGATTCCGCCGTTACAAGTACATTTTGTCCAGCGATTGTTCCAAAATGTATCGTTCCATCATTATCGATCCTGCTCAACGTTCTCTGCAAAGAATTGTATGGAGACCCGACCCTTCGCTTCCGATTGAAGGTTATGAGCTATGTACTGTCACATATGGTCAAAAGGCCTCAAGTTTCCTTGCCATAAGGTGCTTATTCGAGTTAGCTGCTTCTCACGAAAAAACACAGCCGGAAATCTCTAAAATCATACGAAGAGATATGTACTGCGATGATCTGTTGACCAGTATCGATTCCTTTGAGCAAGCTCGATATGTTTGTAAGACAATATCAGAAATTCTTCTATCAGGGGGATTTGTTCTCCGCAAGTGGACGTCGAATGAGCCACAAGTTCTTAATTGTGTCAATGATGGCAACGTATCGCAAATGGTATTAAACTTTCAACAGGATGAAAGCACTAAGACTCTTGGTCTATCATATGCTCCTCATTCTGACCAGCTGTTTTTTAGCATTGGTTTCAAAAAACATGCATCAATTCCTACCAAACGTGAAGTTTTGTCCATTATTAGTCAAATTTTTGATCCCCTCGGTCTTTTAAGTATTTGTACTATTTCTGCAAAAATTTTTATGCAACAGCTATGGTTGGCTCAGCTAAAATGGGATGACCCTCTAACACCTGATCTAAGAATCCAATGGGAAAGTTTCAGCAATGAACTGCCCATCTTAAATGATTTACGAATCTCTCGGCATGCAATGTGCCATCAGCCTTCTAAAATCGAGTTGCATGGATTTTCTGATGCAAGCAGGAAAGCGTACGGCGCCTGTATCTACGCTAGGTCAATAGATAGGCAGGGCAAAGTTTCAGTTCATCTTCTCTGTGCTAAAACCAAGGTTGCTCCATTGAAGCACCTAACCATTCCCAAACTCGAATTGTCTGCCGCTGCCATACTTGCAAAACTTCTCAAAAAAGTGAAATCTTCTTTGGACTTGAATGTCGACTCTATATTCTTGTGGACAGACTCCGAAATCGTCCTGGCATGGATCAACTCTGAACCTTACAAGCTAGAGACTTTCGAAGCCAACCGGATCGTTCAAATACACACGATTTCACCACGCGAGCAATGGCGATATGTCCATACCAGCGAAAACCCCGGAGATCTGCTATCACGCGGCGTTAGCCCTCGCAAAGTTGCGAACTTAAAGCTATGGTGGCATGGTCCGGATTTTCTCTTGCTGGACGAGCGCCAATGGCCCAAGCAAAAATCTGTCTTCTGCCACAGATTTCAGGGAACTAAACCCACGACTCAAGCGTGCCTGTCACAAATTCCCATGTCAGGTTTTCCCTTTCAAAGATTTTCCTCTCTTTCAAAAATGGAACGCGTAGCCGCATATATTCGGCGATTTATTCAAAACTGCCGCGTCTCAAAAAATGTCCGCCAAACCAGTCCTCTGACAATTGTCGAATTACACGAATCTCTGCTATTCCTGATTAGGCTTGCTCAGTCAGAAGAATTCTCCACTGATATACAAGATTTGAAGGCTTCTAAAAGTCTAAGCAAATGCAGCAAATTAATTGCTTTAAACCCATATTTTGATGAGACCGAAAAACTACTACGAGTAGGTGGGCGTTTATCGAGATCTGATTTTTCCCACGACAAAAAACATCCCATACTGCTTCCTGGAAAGCATCCTTTAACCAAAGCGCTTTTTCTTAAGGAGCACTCCCGCCTACTGCACGCTGGACCACAATTATTGCTTTCAACCATCAGGGAAACTTACTGGCCTCTTGGTGGCCGGTCCTTAGCCAAAAATATTGTTAGAAGTTGCGTCTCATGTTTTAGGGCAAAGCCTTCTTCTATCAGCAACCTCATGGGAGATCTTCCCGCTGATCGCGTCACTCCTCACTCGCCCTTTACAATTGTAGGTACCGATTATGCCGGTCCGTTCTTAGTGAAAGACCGAAAAGGTCGGGGTGCGAAAGTTTCGAAAGCCTACATTTGCGTTTTTATCTGTTTTGCTACCAAAGCTGCGCATTTGGAATTGGTATCTGATTTAAGCTCAGATTCGTTTCTTTTAGCATTGAGACGATTTGCGTCTCGCCGAGGCATGCCTGCAAAGATCTACTCCGATAATGGAAAAAATTACGTTGGCGCGAACAACAAATTAAAAGAACTTGGTCAATTCCTAATCGATAACAATTTAACAGAATCTTTCAAAAACGAAAAGTTTAATTGGATTTTTTTACCCCCCTATTCCCCTCACATGGGTGGTATTTGGGAATCGTGCGTCAAGTCAGTTAAGAATCATTTGCGACGAGTAACTGGAAATTTAACTTTTACATTTGAGCAGCTTAACACTCTACTTGTACAAATTGAAGCCATTCTAAATTCAAGGCCGCTTTGTCCGCTATCTAGTGATCCTAGCGACCTCACTCCTCTTACTCCCTCACATTTTCTACTGGGTAAAACCTTGACTACGGTTCCGGATCCACGCCTGACACACCTGAGGCCAAATAGGCTCGACACGTATCAGCACATCCAGCTCATTACACAGCATCTGTGGTCAAGATGGTCCAAGGAGTACCTCGCAGAGCTTCAGCGCCGCAATAAGTGGCAGGTTCGCCATCAAAACTTGAAGGAAGGCATGCTGGTCATTTTGAAAGATGACAACCTACCCCCTGCCAAATGGCGCCTCGGACGCATCCTCAAGCTGCATCCAGGAGCTGACAACATCGTTCGAGTCGTCACGCTTCGCACTTCCAGCGGTGACACCCAACGTGCAATAAACAAAATTTGTGTTTTGCCACTCGCGGCCTAGTGCAGTGAGTGATCACCTTTACTGAGTTTTCCAGATTGACTTTTATAGTACTCTTTGGAATTTCAAATTTATTTTATAACTTTACTCTTCCAACGGGGGGAGTATATGTTACTTTTATTACTTTTATGTTACTTTATGTTACTGCTTATGCGCCTTGCGCTCTAGGCCTTCATGACTTCTGTGCCGCGCGTGTGTGTGCGCAAGACCGGAGATAACGGTTGTTGACATTCGGTAAAAACCTAAGAAAGGAAACGCATGTGTTTTTTGGTTTTGTGGCTTGTTAGTTTTGCTTTTATCAATAAATAATACAAAAATCTATGGTCCTTCGAACTCAACGAAACCGCAACACTGGTAATTGCCCGTTTAATTCGCCACCTCTTCTTACGTAAAAGCTGGTTCGGCAGCACACGTCATCCGACGTATTTACAAAAGGCAACGCCAGACAGATATTCGGATGTAAACAATTTAGAGTAAAACGAGAAAAAACGCGTCCGACCGGTTTCGTGAAACGCGACTGATAATCCCAGATTACGTCCCCGACAAAAAAAAAAAACATAAAACGAAGAAACCGCTTGTTAATAGGTCTCTTCCCATTGAGGAGGCTCTTCGTCAAATACTCGGTTGAGGAAAAATAGGTAAAAACGATGTTTGAGAGGAGATGGGTAGTAAATGTTGGTGTCAAAAATCTTGAAGGATGGAGGCGAAGGCGGGTAGTAAATGTTGGTGTCAAAAATCTTGAAGGATGGAGGCGAAGGCGCCGGTTGTGCTAAAAGACGACGTGCTCGAGAGTGTAATTATCAATTAAGAGATGAAGGTTCCTTTTATTGATGCAATTGATTTTATGGACCCATCCTGAGGCTTCCGGCCGTAAATCAATTAAGGAGAAGATAACGCGATTATTTTAACCAAATTAAAGCCATTTGCCAAAGCAACTGACTATACTCGTGCTGACAGTAGCAACAGCAGGAGCGGGGCAAAAACCCTGAAAATGTTCATAGCACCATGTTGAAACCAAGTCCAGAATTCCTTCACCAAGCGCCAACTCCTACAAATAACTAATAAAGAATCATAGTTTGAATCGTTCAAAAGGTACAAGAGTTTGTAAATTTAAAAAAATCATAATTTAGTTTTTCCAATGTGGTTAGTACCCATAGTAGTTTTTCCAATGTTGTTGCAACACAATTCAGAACTTCTTTATCTCAATTATTATTTATGATTGAAGAGTTTTGGTAGCCAATCGATTCATTATGTAACTTCTCTTTAATAGTATAATCGTTTCTTGGATGTTAACCTCCAAATAGTTGTGACGTCAACGAATTTGACAGCTGTCAAAATCGCGGTTGCGCCGGCGGCCATTGCCGGGGCCCGCTAGATTTCTGACGTCACTAACCTCGAAATTCGAAATTTAATTAGCGTACCTTGCCAGCAAAGGGCCACGAAGTCGCCCTCCTTCTGCCCGGCGACGTCCCATCGCAGCAGCCAGGCCCCGTCGTCGTTTTGCTTGGCGAAAATCCGGTTTTCCGCGGCATTGTTGGCGGTCCTCTTCAGCGCTGCGTGCTTGTTGACGACGTCGACGACGGCCCCTTCGTCGTCCGGCAACGTTTCGAGATAAATCGGCGGTTTTTCCTTGGGATTGCACTTCAAAAACTGAAAATGGCACGGATCGTCCTCCTCGTCCCCATCGACACTCCCGTTGCTCCTGGTTTCCTCGTCCATGACATCTTTGCACATAGCACGGTTTACATCCTGAACCGAGGGACCGGAGTCGCCGTCGTCGCCGCCGTTGCGATGCTCTTCTTCTTGTCAGTTATCATCTCGCGTAGATGGGGTTGCCATGGTGACAGACTGCCGGGCGACTGCGACCGGACCCGCCGGCACCGCGTTTTCGCGACAAAGCCAACATGATTAATTAAGCGCGAATTTTATTGTCAATTATCGATAATTGCTAATTTGCGGACGTTCGCACCACTTTACAGTACTTTACACTAAATTTCGCACGGAAGCTCAACAGCCGAAGTTCATCGCGGAAAGTTGAACGACACACCGGAAACACGACAGCGGCAATGCGGCGGCTCGAAATTTTTGTCAGAAAATCGTGCAATTTCAAAAAAATTGATTGAAAGTTGTTGCATAAAATATTTTGTGTACAACAGCTGATTTGACAATTTTGACAGCTCAAATTGTTTGAGCGTGCGCAGAAAGCAGTTGCCAGAATCCCTACAAGCAGTTTTCATAATGGCCATTGTACATACTTGGAAAATTAGGTGTATTACTGGCTGCATAACCCCAGAGCGTATTATGTAAAACTGTAAACACTTTCGATTACTGCACAAAGTTCAATACCAAATAAACTTTTTTTAAATAATTCAAATAAATAATTAAAGGAATCTAAATAAAGTAAGCATCTTTTTAAACGCCGTACTAAGACATTTTTTATTAGGGTATTTTGTTACAAACATAAGATTCACGAATTAAAAAATAACCACTGCAATTCTAGTAAAATTCAGGTGGTCTAACAAACCGCTAAAATTTCAATAAAGTATAATTGATGTGAACCTAAATCGTTACTAGAAATTTCGTAGTTATACTATATGATAATAAAAAAAAAGATAAATGTAAATATTCTACTATAATCAATTCATTAGACACATTAGAAAGATACAATAACCAACCTTGCATCTCACAACACGCACAAATTATCAGCAGTTTGTGCCTGCAGGACAATATTTAATCATAAGAGTAAATATAATATCCTGGAATCTGAACCAACCATTATTTTCTATTTAAAGACCATTTCTTGTAAAACTAAAGATTTGTGCAAATTGTTACCTACGCAACTGTACGAGAGAAGGCCAGCAAAATAAGAACCTATATCACTAGTGGGAAACAAATAGAGATGGCTTTTGAGCTATGTTGCTGTAGAAATCTCTCAAAACGCCAAAATTATTTGTTTTTCCACGTGAACCGGAACGCGTTATCGAAAGTGTTGGTCCAGAATTCGTGTATTATATCTACAAGTTTACATTTAAGTATAAAAGTCTATATTGGTGTAAATTTATTAATATAATGAACACATTTTTCTTGCACCTTGCAAAGGGGTTTTTGAAACAAAAACTCAGGAAAGCAAAGTATTTTCACAGCGCTAACAATAATTACAAAAATTCCAGAAATAATTAAAACCGAACCAATGTAAGTTTTGCCGCTACTTATCACGTAATAGGGTAAAGTAAAAGACATGTAGAGTGCAAGGTGAGTTACACATTAAAAACACCCCGTAAATATGCAAAAAGTTAAATAAAGCTCCTACAATATAGTTTATTCTTTAGTTAACCAAGTTAAAGCCCAAATCCACTACCTATATTTGTTTATTTATTTAATTATCATAACAAAAATTACGCTAGGATGACGTTCGTATAAAAACTCAGAATTTGTAATTAACTGTCTGGAGAGCCCAACTTCTAATCTCGCACGCCGTTAAGTTGAACGAACAAATAAGGTTGCAGTTTTGAAACTTTGTAAATTTACGCAAGACCAAACCGATACACTTTATACAATGTGTACCGCAAAACGTATTACATGCACGTCCTAAGATTAAATTAAACCTAAATATATATTTTCGCAATAATTTTGATTCTGTTCTACTGTTTACACCACGACAATATCTCTCCATAGAAAATTGATGAGTTTGTTTATATAAACGCGCGGCAAGGTTTATATGGTAACAAAATTCAGCTAAGTGGTGCCTAAAATCCCGACAATGAACCAAAGTAATGGTTAATAATATACACCGGCCCCCGTGTAATTACAACTATTGCAAGTCGCCTAGGTCGCTACCGCTCATCTCAACATAAAAATAATTGTTCTTCAGCAATGGAATAGTTTTGTTCAAAATAAAAAGTAAAGTAAAATTGGCGAGTCAGTCAACGCGACAGGTTGCAGAATTAGCAGGCAATTATCGTTAAATAAAATAGGTAATTCTATCCAGTTTGGTAACCATAGTAGTGAAATAAATTACAAACAAAATTGAACTAAATATGAATTAAACACCCATATAATTAAAATTAAATGCCACACTATACGGGATGTATATCGTTGCTAACATCCATCATTGAGAGCCTGCGGTCAATTAACATCATATCCTCGGGATGGTTAGCATTTTGCACCGCCTCGGCGTGTTGATTTAAAAAATTCGCAGGCACCGGCAACCCGAAACCGGAATTATCTAAACGGCCATTAAAGATGTCCATGTTAATGGCGTGCATCCTATCTCTATTCACGTCGTGATTATTATCCAAATTAACGTACGGCGCAAAATGGCTAACATCTCGAGGTTGAGGTGCGACATTGTTTAGTAACGGTTCGTTATGACGTTCGTCCAACCTACGCGACGGTCCCGCCGCGTTATCGAGATTCCCATAGCCCCCCCATCTCACGACATGCGGCCTGGCAGCGTGATTATTAAGATAATTATGATCGCCCATGTGAGGGGGTTGATGCCGGATAACTGCAGGTTGGTTGTTAACTGGAGGCACCGGCTGGAATCTGTCAGGATCCATAACCAGTTGATTGTTGGTGTAATTGTGGTCCGAGTTGGAAACGTGATTGCAAACATCGCAACGTCTGCCGAACCGGAGTCTTTTCGGCATACTACCCTTGACGGCTTCCAGAACTGAGGGCGCCACGTAGGTGAATCCCTATAAAAAAATCGATAAATTTTTGAAAGTTTTTTTTTTGGTTAATTTTCTTTACTTGGAAAATTTGATTGGCGCTTTCGCTGAGCGTCGAGTCATCGGGAGAATCGACGGGAGTTTGCCTGGTAAACTTCTGGTCGAAATTTGACGTGTCATCTTCCTTCTTTTTCGACCCCCCTTCCGAGACCGGCGGCTTGACTCGCTTGGCCAACACGTCGTCCCATTTGATGTTTTTGAAGAAAGGATGTGCCTTGATGGAGGAAGCGCCGCCAGCGCTGCCGAGTCTTGCGGCCACTTGACGTTTCAGTAATTTCCTAATTAAGTCCCGTGCGTCCGCAGTTAGATACGGTGGAAGAAATAGTTTACTTTTGAGGATTCTCTCTATTGTCTTTTTGCGATTATCACCTTGGAACGGTGGCTAAAACACGAGGGTGGTCATTTAAACGGCAAAGTCGAACCGAAAACAAGTAATGGACGAAAAGTGGCGAAATGGGTGCGGGTGCGGGATGACACAAAATAGAAACCTTTTCCTTGTCTAGGCCAAAAGTTGGTTATCTAGACCTTTTCCCAAAAAAGAGGTTTCAGTAGAAAAGATAGAAACAATAATTAGCGCACAATCACACATTCAAAAGCAAAACAGCGAAAGATGACTACAAAGGTAACACTCATGCGGACGATAAAAACTTTAAACATTAAAACCAATAGAGTTCAAAAAACTTTTGGCCCGAAATCGCGAATTTAGATTTTATTTAAACGTAATAATCAATGAAAGGTCGGTCAGTCTGTGGGCAACGCCTTAATAAACTGAGATGGTAAAAGTTACTTTGGGACATAAGAAATTTCAACAAACCTCAATCTTCTTTTTGTGTTGTTTCTTGTTTTTTTTGTGTTTTTTATATTTTGTGTCACTTATGCGAAAGTATGCATAAGCTTCTTCTCTAGAGTCAAACATAAATGGCGTCTAGAAAAACGAAAATTTGAAAGATTAAAAAATATCTAAAAGATATCTACTCGTAACCAGCACCTCTCTATTACCATTACACCACGATTATAAAGAAAAATAGTTTTTGCGAACACAACCACCAGTTTGCTAAAACAACCAAAGTCTAAGACAATAACTACAACAATCCACCGCAAATCATTTACGACTATTTGATACACACTGCAAATAAAAAAATTTGAGTGGAGTCAGTGCTATACCGGGTGTTTCAACGAGAACCGCCGGTGCCAAATTGCGTATTTCTAATGGAGTTAAAAATTTAAAATTTGGCAGAAATAAACTTTAATGAATGCGCTACAATGTGGCGTTGTTGGTTGGTCCATAATTAATTCCATGCGCTGTCGGGACGCCATAATGTGCTTTTTCAGAAATTTTCAATAATTTTTTTTATTATTATTATGTTCGTAAT
This sequence comes from Schizotus pectinicornis, assembly GCA_951805265.1. Taxonomy (NCBI): domain Eukaryota; kingdom Metazoa; phylum Arthropoda; class Insecta; order Coleoptera; family Pyrochroidae; genus Schizotus; species Schizotus pectinicornis. The sequence continues at coordinate 2,948,494 of OX638207.1, forward strand.
ACCGCCAGGTATACGTTCCTGTTGTTAAAAATTTGAAATTTGTAGTTGAAGTATCCCTAATTGTGTTTTTAAGAAGTTCACGGAATTTTGACGAATTTATGACACGACTGGTTTATTGAAGCAGTCAAATTTGGTGACAAAGACCGCCTAAACGGTTCGGTTATTTATGACTTAAAAACGGTACCTACTCAAAGATCTTTACAGTGCAGAGACCATCATAAAACCTAATGCGGTTATCCGCAAAACTGGCGCCACAAAACTGTCATCTGTCAATCAAAAAATCCCCTGAGGGCTGAAATTTAAAAATCCATGTAATTCAATAACGGTTTGATATAAAAATATTTCAACTGCTTGTTATCAATCTTGGAAGTCGTGATCATGAGCTTGAAGAAAATCAAAGAGATGAAGTGAATATTTCGATATGAAATCGCGATCGAAAGTACAAACTCACATCGTTTAAAAAAAAAAACGATGTCATTTTGTAGTGCATGAATTATAGTTTATTTCTGCCAAATTTCAAATTTTTAACTCCATTAGAAGTACGCAATTTGGCACCGGCGATTCTCGTTGAAACACCCGGTATTTGATGGTAAACTATTTAACATTGACCAACTTGAACTTGACACTCTGAAAAATCCCAATAGTTTATTCAACTGAAATAAACCATAATTTTACCAATCCTCGTGTAAAACAAGAATTTGTTAACACCGTTAAGGGATTGAGCAACATTCCAAATTAGCCACACCATTTTGGTGTCACTAATAAATTAAAATTGTGCTAATGAACAACTACAAAGTTTTATACAGTCCACGCGAGATTGTAGAACGAATTGTGGATGATTGTTCAAATTGTGAAGATGAAACGACATGCTAGCTACAACACCCTACCATGCAACACCAATGATCACTTACAGCCCCTGTTAGCATGTCAAAAAGTAAAGCGCCGAACGACCACCAGTCGACTTCTCTGCTGTGTCCGCTTCTAGTTAAGATTTCTGGCGCCCTGTAAAACGCGCAAAATTTAGTTACAAGTTACAATTGTTGTCCCAGAAAGTGTTAGGTAAAGTGAAACAATCACAAGTTTTCCCAGTTACAACTTACATGTATTCAATAGTGCCGCAGAAAGTGTGCGTGAGGACGCCGTCTTTGATATGTTCCTTGCACAGACCGAAATCGGTGAGTTTCACGTGCCCTTCAGCGTCCAGCAGAACGTTTTCGGGCTTCAAATCCCTGTAGACGATACCGAGGAAATGCAAGTGCTCGAGCGCCAGCAAGATTTCCGACAGATAAAATCTGAGAAGAAAAAAAACCATCAACCGAATTCAGCCAATCAACAACTAGTTGTCTTACAGAGCGGTATCTTCCAACAGAAGACCTTCTCGCTCCAGCATGGTGAAGAGCTCGCCGCCTTGTAAATATTCTAATATCAAATAGAGCTTGCCGTTAGTTTGATAGGCGTAAACTAAACTGACTATAAAAGGATGCTGGGAAAGAAAAAAAAACAATTGTCAAATTTTGCCAACGAGAAAATCGTCGAAGCCCACCTTCACAGCTTCTAAGATATTGCGCTCAGCCTTAGTGTGTGCAGTGTCTTTTTGGTTTCGGACAATGGAAGCCTTGTGGAGGATTTTCATGGCGTAGATGCTGTCTTTGTCCGATCCGGTTTCCTTGATCACCTGGAAAACCTTGCCGTAACCGCCCTTGCCCAAAACGCTAAGGATCCTGAAGTCCTCGTTGCCGATCTTCTTGCCGTGATTGACGTTCATCTCGTTCACGGGCACCCTTTCGGTGTCATCAGTACTGGAAAAAAAAAATCATCAAACGTTATTAACATCAAATATTGCACATTGGCGGAAATAAGTTTTGATTGTATCTACAATAATTATTGTATTAAATAAATATAACGCAACTACTGTTAATCTTATCATTATCGGGATATCCTCGTGCTCGGCCAGTGATTTGGGTAATAAATGTTAAATTCGCGTTGTTCTAAACTGGTTGTAATGGATACAAAGTAATTATTTTACATGTCGAGCTCGGGCGTGCGGTTTCCGACAAATGAGCCTGAATGACCTCAACACACAATACTATTTGCGTTTGTTGCAACAAAAAAGTTAGATGTCACATTAGGCTTTATTTTGGACGAAACGCTATTGGAATGTTTCTATAGTCAGCTGCACTCGGGCGTAGATAGATGCCGTCCGTCTGCAGGGCCAATGTAGGTCACGAGGACGGATGGAATGCAGCGTTGAAAAATACGAAGAGTGTTCGGGATTCTACAAAAAGTTTGGGAGGACGTGCACAACTTGCACTTTTTGCAGTAAAAATTAACAAATAAAAAGTATAAAAATGGTATTTCCTTTTACCTACGTAGAGTGGTTTAGATAAATTTTATTAACGAATTACATTTTTTTTTTTGTACAGTACCTATCAAAAAGTAAGGTAAGACTCGTGAGGCAAAATCGGCGATATCAAATTTGTGTAAAACGGGCTGTAGGAGTGACCATGTCAAAGTAGGCGTGGCACCGCCATAATGGTGGTGTAAAATTTTAAAATCCGTTTCAGGTTTATACCTAACCCACCAGTTACCTACCACCGACCGCGCGGCCGCTAATCAACTGGAAATGGTTCGGGCGCAATGGTACTCCCTCCTACCGTATGCAGTACACTGGAAAAAACTGCATGCCTTATTCATTGATAGACACTGTACCTCACCTCATAAATTTGTTAAGTTTCAAAATTACCTCCGTCAAGAAAACTCTTTTTAAAAACATGTGTGAAAGCCAATAACATTAATTTTTTATTTCCTGCACCGTTTAGCTCTTTACCTTAAAAATTTCATTCCAAATCTTCGGTAAAACTAGAAACTCTACAAATGGTGTAGGCGCCAATAAAAAAAATTATAAAAAATCCAAACAGAAAGTGGTTCAGGTGCGAACACACCGGAAGAATCACATTTCGGAACAAACACTGCAAACTACCAAGGCCGGAGCCATATAAGCGGACCCCTCAGCCTCCATTATGCGTAGAGTGGTCGTAAATAATCAGGAAGCAAATAATCTCACTAGATACTTTACGACTGTGTCGAATCCCTATTGTTTGGTGGTAGTACTAGAAATTTACCAGAAAAGCCTAATCCTTAATGACAAGAGAAAGTCCAACAACAAAAGCTTCAGGTAGACTCCTTACAGCGTTAGAATGCAGCATGCCGACTACCTACCCATAAAGTTAATAATAGTTCGTGGCTAACTTCAAAGACGACAACAACAACAACATGGGACTGATACGTCAGATAGTAAATCAAGCTGCGCGCGCAGCGCACTTTAGTCTCTATTCAACTCATTGAAAAAGCGTAGTTTTGTCTCTGTTTTACAAAATAGAAACCTCTATACCTGCATGCGAAGAGCCTCAGGACCTAAATTTATGTTTAGAATTAACTTAAAAATAAACCACAAAATATTAATTTGGGCTTTTCCAAAGTATCCAATTTCCAGCTGTCACAAGACAATTACGCAGATGACTTACCTGTGATGGATATCTTCAATTACTGGCAAAATTTAACAATTTTTTATTTTATTATTAACCGAAGTGTTTGCTGTTGAAGATGTAAGAACAAAATGGAAGCCTTTGCAATGTTGGCGGCCATGTGGTTTTTGTTATGGTTGCAAGATTGTTGACAAACCGCCATGGTGCCATGGGCGGAAGCCACGCAGAAGCCTCGAGGGGGTAAAAAGGGCTATTAATAGGGGGCGGAAGTTGCGTTACTCCCCAACGTCGCATCTCCACCATTTGATCATGGAGAGGCCGCATGCCTCAAACTAACACCATTTCATTTTTGAAGCAATTATGATAAGTGACTTCTTGCAGAACTTCATTATAAGGTTAACATCTCAAAGCGCGTTTTTTTTTATCAACAGATAAATCCGTCAATGTCATACTTACTCAGCCATGTCGGAGACATCAGGTTGTTCATCATATTGGTCCTAAAAATACACAACACGATTAAAAACCAATTTCATAACAACGTTATCAAGTTGATAGGGAAGTCAGGGAAGGTTTTTTTCCAAAAATTCCAGGCGCGTCGCCAAAAATTAACAAACATTCCGGGATCGGGACGGGGATGGCGAAAATGCGCTGGGATTTGGAAAGTTTGGAGGCCATGAATCAGGATTAGCGGCCGAATTACAAAAGATGTGGACATTTGCTGGAATTCCATAAGGCGTGACAGTGCAACTGCAACGCTCAAGGATGCAGTTAGCACAACCGGGATGCATAAAACGGGATAGTTCGTCGAGACAACGTGACCGAGAACCAATTAGACGCACACAATTAGCTTATTCACCTCTGCAATATGTATTGGATCATTGTCGTCCTCCTCGGAATCGGACGTAACTTGGGGCACCCCGTCGTGCAGCTCTATCTTGAATATATCCGTCATGTCGGAAACCATAACACTCTTTTCACCACCAAAACTGTTGTTGTTTCGCAAGAGACACCTCCGAAACTGTTAAGAGAAATGTACTGTTAGCACGACGACACCATAATATTGGGTTATGTCGGTGACGAACGCTACCAACCTAACTCTCGCCAGGAGCGCCAACTGATTTCCCTAAACAAAACTGCGCGCCATTGGCGGGTTTGAATGGCGCGGAGGGAAAACTGCCGGAAAATTTTTAGAACGGACGCAGTTGATGGCGAAATTAAAATTTGCATACAATTCGAGTTCGATAAGGAAATTGCGACGCAACTGCGACTGGTTGCGATTTGACGAGCAACGATAAAAATCTTGTTCCGTCCAGGAGAAAGTGCCCGCTTAATTGCCTTTAACCGCCTCATTACGCCTAATTTTTGCGTTAATTGGGCCCATTTCTCACAACAATCGTAACTAGTACACAAACATCTTTTAATGACCCCCCCAGTTTCGGCGGCGTGCTGCTTTCCAGAGTAGAACCCAAAGTACTCCAATTTGGTCGGCCCGCTCCGTCCGTTAATTAGCTAGTTAACTAATTACTACCTAATATACAGGGTGGGGCAATAGTGCGTCCGACTTCGATAGCTCGAGTTCTATGATAGGTAAAAACTTGATTTAAAAAAACAAATAAAGTAGAGAAAAAAGTCTATAACCGGAAATTATTTTTGAACATCCAGGGTGAGCCAAGACAATTATACAGGGGCAAGTGACATTTTTTTAAATTGAATGTGGTGTGCAAAAGAAGATTTTTGGGAGCCTTTTTCTAGACTCTTTTCAATCCAATATTATTGCTGACTATTTCCAAACCACTTGGATGTAGCGATTTTTTCTGTTCAAATAATGGCATCTGCAGATGCTTGTTAAAAAAATCACTACAGTCATAATTATGAGTTCTAAAAAAAAATTTTGTAAAGACTAGTTATGAAAGATCTGTAGAATGTCTTTGAAACGTTTTAACTTTTAAAAAATTATACAGGGTGGCTAAATTTAATTTTTAAATTTAGAACTTTTTAAATTTAATTTTCTCTATTTTTTCAAATAGAACATCCTGTATATTTTTTATCGGTATGATGTAGAAACTAAATACAAACATTTTTTGTATGTACACCCTTATGGTTATTTGTAACCATTTTCGATTTATCGCCCAATAATTACAAAAATCAAGAATAATCCTAAATAATTAGATTGTTTTTCAAATTACTCGACAGATAAAATTGTAATAAGTGCTCCAGATTTTTTGTTTATAAAAACAGCATAAGTTTTTTTAGTAAGTTCACTTTATGTTTGTATCTTAATCATTTTTTGCATTTCATATTATCCGACAAGAAATACACATTTATCGCAGCTACCTGTTGTCAGTTGTCATTGTTGTGTCAATTTTGAAATATTTGAAGTTTTTTATCGAGTTATTTGGAAAACGATCTAATTTTTTAGGATTATTCTTGAATTTTGTAATTATTTGGCAATATTTCGAAAATGATTACAAATAGCCATAGGGGTGTGCATACAAAAAACGTTCGTTTTTAGCTTCTACTTTATATCGTTAAAAAATATACAGGGTGTTCTATTTGAAAAAATAGAGAAAATTAAATTCAAAAAGTTCTAAATTAAAAAATTAAATTTAGCCACCCTGTATATTTTTTCAAATGTTAAATCAAATCAAAGACATTCCACAGATCTTTCCTAACTAGTCTTTATATAATTTTTCCTTAGAACTCTTAATTGTGACTGTAGTGATTTTTTTAACATGCATCTGCAGATGCCATTATTTGAACAAAAAAAATCGCTACATCCAAGTGGTTTGGAAATAGTCAGCAATAATATTGGATTAAAAAGAGTCTAGAAAAAGGTTTCGAAAAATCTTCTTTTACACACCACATTCCATTTAAGAAACTCTCACTTGCCCCTGTATAATTGTCTTGGCTCATCCTGTATGTTCAAAAATAATTTCCGGTTATAGACTTTTTTCTCTAGTTTATCTGTGTTTTTAAATTTAATTTCTACCTATCATAGAACTTAAGCTATCAAACTCGGGCGCACTATTGCCCCACCCTGTATAAATAACAACAAAATTACCAATTCATTTTGTTCAATCTTATTTAATTTTGTTAATTTTGACCTTTCTCAATTTTTTTCTATTTCTTTTACTTCAACCTTTAAAAATAATATTTTGTTTTTTTGTACTCAGTTTTTCTTTTGGAGAGCTCTAACTACTCTAACATGTCGGAATAGTTTTTACAAAATTCAAAATACTCTGATGATACATATTAAATTATCTAATTGTTCACTTTACTAACTTTAGATATGCATCTAATAAATTAGGTTAATGGGACCGCTTGGAAATGTCAAGATCAGTGAAAGTTTATCAGATTAATGGAAACATTAATAATCTGCCAAAAGCTCTAAACAATTTAAACGTTCTTAAATTAACTCATGCATATACATAGCTAACAAATATACAGTGCGAGAGTTAACCATTTAAATAAGTTATTGACAAAGAGCAAATGTGGAAAAGTTGGACGTTCTTTGATACACTTCGTTTTATTTCAAAAAAGTAGATGTGTGTACATAAATAAGTTTATTCATGTTGAGCTAAGGGTCCTAAACTAGAGTACTTAGTCATTTATCTACAACTAACATCACAAATGAATGTATACAGTTATACACGTATAATAATGTATACGTTCGATTTATAGAGTAGCACCGTTTTTGAGTCCATGGATAACAATTTCATTGGGTTCCAGCGTCTTTGGTATATTGTTCGAGGTGTGGTTCTCGAAACTGGTCGATTCCTGCAAGAATATTATTAACAACCATTGATTCACCCACTTTAATGCCCGGTTGTTCGAACGATGATGGAAGTTAATTTATTGTCAACAGTGTATCGAGATTAGACATAGAACCTTTAGCAACGAATCAACGGATCGACAAAGTCATCATCGATGTTTTGTCCAGTACAAAAGTAAATAAATCATTAATCGTTCATCAACACTTTATCATCTGAATTAATGAATGATTAATGTTTGATTTAATGATTTTGTTGATTCGTTGCCAAAGGTTCTATATCAAATTTCGACGCACTGTTGACAATGAATTAACTACTTTAATCATCGTTCAAGCCACCGGCCCAAATTAATCAATAATAGCTGTTGCACTATTATAGTTCCAAAAACTAAAAAATACCTGAAACAGCATGGCATCGCAAGCCATCAACTCTTTTTTAGACAACTTTTCAACAACAGCGGCAGCATAACAGTCTCCTAACATATTATTGGTGGTGCGAAACCTGTCACTGCAACCAACAAAATTAAAACGTTAAACCACCCCTCGAATTATACTTACACTAGCCAATCAACGGCGAATAATAAGAATACATCTTGGTCAGGAATGTCGATGGCAGTTAGCACCATCAAGAGCAGAACTAGAGCTGCGCTTGGCACACTTGCCGAAGAGAACGACGCCGCTGTCGACGTAAAACTGAAATTCTCAAAATAAAAAAAAAATCGAGACAACTAAGAAGAAACTTACCAAACAGTGATGAGTTCCCCGATTCCCAAAGTGATCCTGTTCATTTGGGCGAAAAACACGGAAGCTACCGCAATAAACAACGCGGTGCCGTCCATGTTAATATTGCAACCTATAGGCAAGACAAATCGGGTGATCCTCGAATCTATCTTCAACTTATCTTCCATCAAAGTGAAGGTAACTGGAAGTGCGGCGGCTGTGGAAGCGGTCGCGAATGCCGTAACAGTTCCTTGCACCAACCCCAAGTAAAATTTGAAAGGGTTTTTTCTCAAGAAAACGAAGTAAATTAGTTGCATTATAATCAATTGGTAGAGAAACACCCCCACGACAACCGTGGCTATGAACCACCCCAGTTGCGATATCACCAGGGTTATATTGCTTACTGACAGGATTTTTCCCGCGATCACGCTGGCTATCCCGATCGGGGTCAGCCAAATCACGCCCGTTACCATCTTCATTACAACCTCGAAGATCACAGTGAAGAAGTCTATCACAATTTTCGCCTTCTGGCCCAAAGTGCCCAGAATGGTGCCGAAGGCCAGGCAGAAGACCACGATGCCCAACGTGTTAGTGCCGGCCCTGGAACCAAATCGGAAAAGTCACATAAGTGTAGAAAGCTTCTCAAGAATTGAGGAAGCCCGCAAATGGTGGAGGCGCCTAATGAAAATTTTAAACAAAAGGCTTTCTGGCTCGAGCTCGAGGGACGAAAATTGCCCGAGTTCTTGAGTAAGAGAAAATGTGTCAGCGGGGATGAATAGATGTGGCTCATCGTGTGTGGTTTTAACCGGTGAAAGGGGGTTGCGGCCAGGGACGGGGCGGGAGTTGGGGTTGCTCTAATTACCTGTATTTCACCACGGGCTCGGTGACGTTAGCCAGATCGAAGAGTCCGCTTTGCTCATTGTACACCCTGACGGTGGTGTTGATGTAGTCCGTGTGAGCCTGAAATTTTGAAACGTGCGTTACTGCGATTGACTGAAACGACACACGCAACCAAACTCAAAAGTGTCGTTTTTGCCATACTCACTTGCTGAAAAGTCGCTTGAAATATATTATCGGCGACGATGTTTCTAAAAATAAAAATTACAAGTAATATTTGTTTGTGTGCGTGTGTGAAATTGGCAAATTTATCATTGGAAATGTTCGCCCTAAACCGTTCCATCGTTCACCCTTTAACGTCAGCACGAGCCCCGACCCCGATCGCGTTATGAAGTTCAAGTGTTAAATGTCGTGTGTTTCTAAACATAGACGTTATTAGGGTTGAGAAAGAAATTATTAATCACCTCCCCAAATCCAGGAGACTGTCCAGAACTGAAACGCTCCTCTTGTGGCCCGACTCTCGACCTTTCGCCGCCTTCATGCCGGGGTCACCGGGGTGGATGGCGGTGGCAAGAAGCACCCCCAATATGGCGTTAATCACTGAAGTTACTAAAAAATACACTAAAGTCCTCAACGCTATTCGGCCGTTGAGGCGAGCGTTCAAACTCGCGCTTCCTGCCACCAAACTCGATATAATCAAAGGGAGGATTATGAGCTTCAGGATTCTCATAAACAGCTCTCCTGGGTACGACAGGAGGGTGATGGAGCTTTTCGAGGGCTCCAGCGGCCGAACCCCGAAACCTGCAACAAGTCAACATTGAAAAACAATCGCGGAAAATTGTCGTAGGGGCACAAAGGTCAAGAATGTTCTGGTTTTTTCCACGCGAGATCTCTTCCGAGAAAAACGTTGTTTGGCTCTTTTCTTGCGTCTTAAATAAATAAATTCTTGTTGTTTGTAAAGAATTAAATAAAAATAGTTCTGTCCAGCCACAGCAGAACTTAGGTGGGCAATTTTAAGCAAATTTATCACACATTTGCACCACCTGTTACGTCTCTATTGGCATGCTTATCTTGGCTTGATACCAACACTAACAATTTATGAAGACAAACTTTAATTTACGTTTCTTCCGTCTTTGTTTAAGAAAAAAAAGCGTCTGAAGTCATGAAAACTTAGCAAGCTTCTGGAGCAAATATCGATGGTTTAAACTCCAATTATAGCATAAGAACTTACTGACATGCTGTTTCCACAGTACCATTTAAAAACTTTCTCAATTTGTAACTGCTTCTTGCTCCTCCTCACTTTAATTGACTCAGCATATGTATGTACAGCTGGTTGCAAAAAAGCCGGAAGACTCTGCACGTTCTTGGTCTTATTTCTCCTCCTCTACTTGAAGGGTGATAAAGCAAAAGCTGGAAGACTCTGCCCTTTCTTGGTCTTATTTCTTCTGGACTTGAGGGTGGTAAAGCAGAGAAATCGCCCGGATTTACTTGCAACTAGAGGTACAGTTAGTTGTAAAAGAAATTGGACGCACCATGCGCTCTGCCACTTTTAGACCGTCTCTACATAAGGGTGAGAGTGCGGAGAGTGCGTTTTTTGCAACTAAAGATGTTGTCGTAACGGAAGCAGTAGTGGAGGTGGCAACCGGTAGAAGGGTATTAGGGTAATTAGTCGCGAGTGTTTACCTCTTTACCTTATCGCTTCCAAAACATTCGTGGTAGAGCAAAAAAGTTACGACTTGTCCCATTTCGATTTCGATACAGTTTCTGTGGCTTCAACTGTATAGTTTTAAAAATGGCGAGCGCGTTAGAGTTGTGCAATGTTTGCAATCAGCAACAACCTATTGAGATGATATGTCAAAGATGTTTCGAGAAGGTGATTTTTTCCTGTACCCCAAGAGAATGTTGGGGTTTAAGTTTTCAATCAAAAAAGTTCTATTGCGATCCGTGCGTTTTGTTCTATATCCGGAAAAACTCACAACAATTTCCTGACACCGAAGAAGATGTGGGTTACGTGAAAGTCGGAACTTTTTCCGCCGAAACTACGCCGATTAAGAGTGAAACTCCTGCCGCAGACGAAGTCGAATACATGGAAATTGTTGAAGAACCTCCTTCAATAGAACCAATCAGAATTCCTCCGAATTTGCCGCGACGCCAATTGTTTCCAGAAACATCAACATCTGATGACGCAACAAGTAAGTAGCTATCTCTAAAGAAATGATTACCTAATAATTAAAAAAAAACTAGGATTAACTTCGGAGACTCAAGCCAGTGGTTCCTCCTCACGTTTGGGTTGGAGAAAAGACTTTTTCAAATTCAAAGTACCACCGTTGTCTCCGACACGTGGAAATAAAGAGGACTTCTCCAAAGGCAAAGCTACGGTGGTACCTAAGCTGCCAGTGTTGTCTCCAGGACGTGGAAATAAAGAGGACTTATCCAAAAGCAAAGCTACGGTGCTATCAAAGGTGCCATTCTTGTCTCCAAGACGCGGAAATAAAGAGGACTTGTTCAGAAGCAAGGCCACGGAACTACCTAAAGTGCCATCGTCATCACCTTTGGCCTTTGGAATAGAAGACAACTCGATGGCGTCAGAAGACCAAGAAATTGCTGCAATGGGGGAGAAGCTATTCCAGAAGTTGGTGGAAGAAAGCAAGAAACAGGTAACGGAATTTCCGGAACCTAATCCCACCCCAAAGTTGAAAGAAATTTGCAAAGTTGTCAAGTCATCATTAGGGCTTTACAAGAAATTCAAGGAGTCGCCCTCGAAGAACTAAATCGAATCAAATTCCCTCCAAGTGGTACTACCGAAACATTGACAATGATGCAAGATTTTATTAGTTCTTAGTTGTCTGTGGAAAAATTTATTTTTAACTTGGTGTTTTAAGCGTTTTTTTGTAAAATAAATCATTACCTGAAACATAATTATTATTTCCTAATTAAGTTTCTGACTTTCGAAAGATTCAACAAAAGAATAATTGGGCAAGTTTCTTGGACCCTTTTTTCAGCAGTACCTACCACAATGGAACTTGGCGGCCCCCATCTCGCCTCCTGCGACTCCAGTAAGCAGCGTTCTTTTTTTAAGAAAAACGTTGACAGGTGTCTTATCTGTTAGTTTGTTGTGTGTTGGAACTATTTTGCTGACGATCCCGTTAACTTTTTCAGTTTGCAGAAAAAATAAATCTATTTACGCCAAAATGCCAAAAAGGTGTCGTCAGTGTCGTTACGTGCAACCTATTACCGTGCAATGTCGCACTTGTGCAACTTTACTAGTAGATAATTACAAGTGTGATCCTCCATCTTGGTGTTGGGGCAATGTGGATCCACGTCTGAGAAAACAATACTCGGAAGGGCTGGATTGCCACTTTTGCAAATTAAGCAAGCCCAAATCAGAAGATGTCGGCCAAGTCGTTGGTCTTCTACACCAAATTGGTGACAATAGTCCAAATGTCAAGCACCTTTCAACCCATAAAGTTTTCTCCAAGGATCAACGTAGAATTATGAGAAAGGAACCAGTTTGTCCTACCCAAGCCGCTTTTTCAAGTTTTGAAATGGAAACTGAACAAATTGCAGATAAAGACTTTCAGAGTTGCAAGGCCCTTAAGAGAAAAGTTGCAAGTGGACAACCTTCTCGTAAGTTTTTGGCAGGTATCGAAGGCAATTTTTACAACTTAATTTATAGATTCACTTTTTCCTCAAACTGATCAAAGAAGAAGCGGTGGTAGTGACCACATTGTTCCAACGCCAGAGACTTGTAAAGAGTTAACAGAAGAAGACGAAGCTGAAAGGTTTACGCAATTAACACCAGTCGTCATGTGACCACATCCTCTAAACGAGGACAAGATTTTCAAGATCCCAATCAAAGAACTAACAGAAGAATTTTTTTCCAAATCTTTACTTTTACTTACTACTTCAAAACAAACTATATGTTCAACATGTTAGCAACCAAAGTGATTATATGGTATACACCCAAATTTCGTTGTTTTGATAACAGTTTTTTATTCACAACAAACGAGAAATTAAATTTTTCTTTGGTTGTGGGACCAGAATCAATATTTGAAGGAAATGTTCTATTTCATCTCATGCTCAACATATTGCGAGAACATCAAAAAATCTTTTCTAACTACAGCCCGTTTTCCTAATTGATCTCAAAATCTTCTAATGAAAACAATTGAGTTTTTCTATTGAGGTGCGTTTCTGGTTCTACCGTTATCTCTTTTCAAAAAACTCCTACTCGCTCAAAAAGTTCTAATTCCACGCAAGGGCTTGAGTTGCCGCAGAAATTTTGTTCATTGTAAAAGTGTGTGTCCAAAAGTGTAATTGTGTTTTAAACAAATGTCACCAAGAAGATACTGTCAAATATGCTGCAGATACCAACCAATTTGGACCAACTGCCGCGGTTGTGTCGGTCGCGTAAGTCTAGTATGTGTAGGAAGACGATGCTGGACAAGGACGCTAATAATGCTGGAAAAAGAGACTAACGCGTCTTTCCTTCTCTGCACATCTTGTCGTGCCAACAAAAGCAGACGATCCGGCCATCAAGACGATGAACCAAGACCCACCACTCAGCCCAATTCAAAGACAACAGAACTTGTTGTTATTATTGATCTACTCCAACTGTACATTGATCGAAAGCTCAGCCTTGTTTTAGATTCAGTAATTTTTGTCCCAAAAGGAAGGGCAGATGCAATAGCTAGAGGTAGAAGAAATTACAGGAATTAATAACAATTTTTTATAGCGCTTAAATAGTTTCAGTAAACGCACCCAGCACCTCAACATCAACCCAAGAACCAATAACAACTACAAGAGAAGTCCAATTGGATCAAGTACTTTCGAATAGTGGAGGTTCTGGGGAGCTCAAACCCTCTACTGGCAAAGAAAATGCTGAAAGTGTTAACGTCTCCACTGATGTTAAACCTTTAATAACCGCGGAGGACAAGAGCGCCACTACTTCTGAAGCTAAATCCTCAACAACTACAAAGAATAAGAACACCAATGTCGCTCAAGCCCCCAAGAGTGTTATGACTTTCACTGCTGGTAAAACCGCCAATGGGGTTTTAGTCCCTACTCCTGTTGGAACATCAGCATCCAAGGAAACCAAAGCCTCACCTGCAAAATCCAAAAGTACCATCACTCCTGGTAGAACCACAAGCGCTGAATCCACGTCTGCTGCGGAAACGTCAACAGACGCCCAGAAGTTTGCAGAAGTTTCTACTGGTGCTAAAGCGTCCACAAATGGTGAAACGTCAACGGGAGCAATTCCAAAAGTCTTGACCAAAACTCAGAAAAAGAAGTTGCGAAAGCGAAACCAAAAAATCCCTCCACAAATAGCTACGTCACTTCCTCAAAAATCCGGTGAGTACCAAAAAATTACTTTTTCCCTTAAACTAAACGATTTTTTTTATTTAAAGGACCAGAAGCTGCCAAAGCTGTTCATGATTCTAAACCCGAGACTTCGAAGACCAAAGATGCACTAGACTTAAAATTGGAGGAAGTCAAATGGAATGGTGCAGAATTTATCAAGTCGTTCTTGGAAGAAGTCAAATTAAAAGATACAGAACTTATCAAGTCGTTCTTGAGTGCCGAATTTATCTTCCTGCAATCACCAACAACTTCGCCCGAGGCGGCGGGAAAAAAACAAAAACCAAAGAAAAAAGATAAAACAATTGAAGGTAGGTGTTTTGGAAAAATTACGTTATCAATCTTTAGTGGGCAAAATTATTTTAGACGAAGCGCCTGACAGTTTGGCGCTGATCAAAAGTATGGCAAATCTCGCATTAGATTAAGTGACAGACCCCCAAGCCAGAGCTCTACAGGAGCAATTCCAAAGATTTTTTTTTGAAAATCGGAAAGACAAGAAGCAAAAAAAAGCCAAAAACTCCTGGTAAATATACTAATTACTGAAAATCACTTTAGCTAATCGGTGCTTAAATAGTTTTAGAAGCAACCCCTTCGACATCCCAGGAACCTGGAGAACAAGACGATTTTCTGCTCCCACGATGACGCCCGAAGACCAAGAAATTGCTGCAATAGGGGAAAACGTGATGACCATCGTGGCAATAGTGCATTATTTTTAATTTACCGTTGTAAAACTAACAGCCGCATGGCATATACATAGATGTCAATTATTAGTAATAAGTTTTTTATGTAGATAAACACTAGGGGTTGCCAAGTGCCCCCAAGTGTAAGTACAAATTGGTTTTAATATATTAGAGTCAGAACCAGTTGCGTCTTATTGATATACAAATACTGCTGACGCCACTCCAAGACATCACACGACTCTTTTTGTATTATTGCCGTAAAATAAAGCATTGCCTAAAAAATTATTATTATTTTCTAATTAAGTTTCTTACTTCCGGAGAAACCAACAGAAAAATAATTGGGTAAGTTTCTTGAATGTTTTTTTCAGCAGTGCTAGTACAACGGAACCTGGCGGCTCTCATCTGGTCTTCTGCGCATCATTCCTTTTTAAAGAAAAACTTTGACAGGTGTTTTGTCTTTTATCTTGTCGTGTGTTGGAACAATTTTGCTGACAATCGCGTGAACTTCTTCAGTTTGCAGAAAGAATAAATCTATTTACGTCAAAATGTCAAAAAGGTGCCATCAGTGTTATTTCGCGCAACCTATTACCTTGAAATGTCGCTGTCGCACCTGTGAAGCTGTACTACTAGACTATTACAAGTGTGATTCTCCAACTGGGTGTTGGCATAAATCGGCACAACGTCTGAGAAAACTATACTCCAGAAGGAAAGATTGCGAACGTTGCGAATTAAACAAGTTCATGGCAGAAGATGTCGGCCAAGTCGTTGGTTTTGTGCCCCAAATCGATAACAATATTTCAAAGGTCAAGCACTTTTCAACTCAGAGAGTTTTCTTAAGGGAACAAGTTAGTGCTACGCAAGGCTCTTTTTCAAATTTGGAAATGAGAACTGGACCAATCGCAAATAGAAACTTTCAGAGCCGCGAGGGCCTTAGGACGGAAGTTGCAAGTGGACAACCTTCTCGTAAGTTCTTGGCAGGCATCGAAGACAATGTTCACAATTTTATTTGTAGGTGCAAGTAATTCATTTCTTCCTCAAACCGATCAAAGAGGAAGCAGTAGCGATGACCACGTTGTTCCAACGTTAGAGACTTGTAAAGAGCAGTTAACAGAAAAGACGGAGCTGAAAAGTTTACGCAATTAAGACCAGTCGCCATGTGACCACATCCTCCTAACGGGGACAAGACTTTCAAACCCCCAATCAAAGAAGTTACCAGAAAATTTTTTTTTCATATTTTTATTTGCTTGTAACTTCTAAACCAATTATATGTTCAACATGTTAGTAACAAAAGTGATTATAATATACAACCGAATTCAGTAGTTTTGATACCAGTTTTTTATTCACAAAAATCGGCCATCTTGATTCTCCTTATCGCCCTTCCTTAATATGTCGTTATCAGATGAAGAAAAGTTCGCGGACCAGACGTGCTTACAGTGCTTCTCTAGATTAGAACCCGTCTACAGATATTGCCCCAAATGCAACAGTGATAATTACCTGAGTTGCGTCAATCCTGATTATTGCTGCAAAGACGACGTTCGTCTTGGTGTCTCTGAGTCGTGGAAGTGCCGCCAGTGCAAGATCGACGACGGCGAAGAGGAAGATATCATCACAGAGACATTTTTGATTTTTACGACCAAAACATCGATATCTTCGATTGCTTACTACCTTTAGTCCCCGAAAATCCTACAACTCCAGAAAAGAACGCAATAGATTTTAGGTTGCTTTGTACAACACCATCACCACACTCCACCAGAGTCAAGTCAGGTCCAAGCGAAAACATGCCGAAACGTAGACATAGATCCAAGTCAAGGAAAGGAAAGAAGAAGAACGTCAACACTCAAAAAACTGCGGGAGAAAACCAGGAACAACCAGAAAATCCAGTTGTTGGAACTTCCAGCGACGACAAGATACCGGAAAAAGAAGAATCTACCCACAACCAAAGTGTAGATGTTGAAGAAGTGGATCCAGGTGTGGTTTCTAAATCCCAATCCGGGAAAGTTGAGAGTTCCAAAGATGCTAAAATTGACAAAATGGCGGACAAAGAAGAGAAAAAAGTCGAAAATATTGCTGAAAAACCCATGGTCGATTCGAAGCAAGAAGAAAAGGAGAAAGATTCGCTAGTGAACGCGATCAAAAATGTTGCAAAAGTTGTAAGCGGTACCGATCGAGAAGAAAAACAGGAAAAAGAGGGTGCGGTTGTCAACGAAGCTGCGAAGGAAGTGTCGACCGGAGCTGTACCGAAGCAAAAGTTCAAAGAGCAGGAATCGAGTCAAAAATGTGTGGCATCCTTGACAACTGGCCAAGTGACGAGCGTGAAGAAAGAAGAGGAGCTGAGTCCGCTCGATAAGCTAATAGGAATTGTTAAGAAACCTTTCGTCAGTTTGATCCAAAAAGAGGAGAAGCGGGCGGAGTCGCCATTAAACTTGACCGACATTCAAGCAGGAATCATAAGCATTCATACTAATTTTAATCAAGGAGGTGCACTGGAAGAAGCAAGTGCTGTTGGATACTCTAAAGACGAAGCTGTAAAGAAAAAGTCTACGCAAGCTGAAGAGGAGAGGCCAGGGTCTAAAAGAAAAGAAAAAATGTCTCCACTTAATATAGACTGGCCAGAAGACGATGAATCCGATTATTCCTGGTAACGCGCTGCTAAAAGTAACTGACTTTTTCTTTTAAAATTATTGTTATGCATGTAAAATAAATTTTGGTGTTTTTGTAAGATTGTGATCAATTTGTAAATTTACTACTTTTTTGTAATAAAAATTTTGTTAATAAAGTATGAAGATAATTAAGAAATTCTCTTTTTCTTTTCTTCACCACGTTGAAAGATTAAGTGTCATCATTATCCCTCCATCTAACTTTCTTCAAAACGAGGATTTTAGAAACTAATTTTTTCTAAATTTTGGGGCCAAAATCAATATAATTATTTGTATGAAGAAAAATTTTTATTTTTATTTTTTATTTTTATTGCAGTAACATCAAAAAATCTTTTTTAATTAAAGCCCGTTTTACTAATTGATTTTAAAATCCGCTAACCAAAACAGTTGGGTTTTTCTATCGAGGTGTGCTCCTAGCTTTAGCCTTATCTTTTTGCAAAAAACCTCTACTCGTCAAAAAAGTTATCTAATTTCACGCGAGGGCTTCAGTTGCCGCAGAAATTTCGTTCATTGTTAAAGTGTTTGTCCAAAAGTGTAATTGTGTTTTAAACAAATGTCACCGAGAAGACGCTGTCCCTTCTGCGGAAGATTCCAACCAATTTGGATCAACTGTCGCGATTGTGGTGGTTACGTAAGTCTAGTATGTGAGCCAAGGCGATGCTGGGGATATGCGCTCGAGTTAATGGAAATGCCCTATGTGAAACCTTTTTTCTGCACATTTTGCCGTTACGACGAAAGTGGACTTCCTTACGGAGTCAGTCCCAAAGACCCTAGACGATTCGGCTACCAACACGGTGAACCAAGACCTACCAATTGGCTCGATCCAGACGAAGACAATCTGCTTTCAGTCATTGATTTGCTCCAAGTGTACATTGATCGCAAGCTCAGCCTTGTTTTAGATTCAGTAATTTTTGTGCCACAAGGAAGGGCGGCGGCAGTAGCTAGAGGTAGAAGTTATTAGAAAAATTAATAACAATTTCTTATAGCGCCTAAATGTTTCAGCAAACGCATTCAGCATCTCAACATCAACTCAAGAAGCAATGACAACTACAACAGAAGCCCAATTGGAACACGCACCTTCGGATGGTGGAGTTTCTGGGGAAGTCAAACCCTCTACCGGCAATGGCGCTAAACCCTCAACAACTACAGAGGAAACAACTGCCACTGGTCCTGATGCTAAACCCTCAACAACTGCAGAGGATAAAACTGCCGCTGCTCCTGATGCTACAGCCTCAACAACTACGGAGGATAAAACTGCCACTGGTCCTGATGCTAAACCCTCAAGAACTACGGAGGATGAAACTGCCACTTCTCCCGATGCTAAACCCTCATCAACTGCAGAGGATAAAACTGCCGCTGCTCCTGATGCTACAGCCTCAACAACTACGGAGGATAAAACTGCCACTGGTCCTGATGCTAAACCCTCAAGAACTACGGAGGATGAAACTGCCACTTCTCCTGATGCTAAACCCTCATCAACTGCAGAGGATAAAACTGCCACTGCTCCTGATGCTACATCCTCAACAACTACGGAGGATAAGACCGCCACTGCTGCTAAAGCTCCCAAGAGCGTTATGACTTTCACTGCTGGTAGAACCGCCACTGGGGTTATAGTTCCTACTCCTGCTGCAACATCAACATCCAAGGAAACCAAAACCTCAGCTCTTTTTGGAAAATCTAAAACTACTTTCACTGCTGGTAGAACCGCCACGGGAGTTATAGTCCCCACTCCAGCTGTAAAATCCAAGGGAGCTAAACCAGTACCACCTCCTAAACCCGCCGTTGCTTTTGGAACATCAACGGGACCTAAAACTCCCACTACAAGTTCGAAATCAACCGGAAATAAAACCCCTATTAGTGCTGGAAAGTCTACGGGGACTAAAATTCCAACTCCTGGTGCAAAATCCACAGAGGCTAACACACCCACTGGCAAGGGGCCTAAGACTCCCACTCATACTGGAAAATATACGGGAAACAATATCCCCACTCCTACTGGAAAATCTACGTGGTCTAAAACCCCCACTTCTGCTGGAAAATCCACGTGGTCTAAAACCCCCACTCCTACTGGAAAATCTACGTGGTCTAAAACCCCTACTCCTGCTGGAAAATCCACGGGACCTAAAACCCCCACTTCTGCTGCAAAGGACAAAGGGGCTAAAACTACCCCGGTTTCCAAAACTCCCAGTGGCACAACCGCTGAAGCGTCCCCTATTGCTGCGAAACCCACGGGGGCTCAAACCTCCAATCTCGCTGCAGCATCCACAATGACTGAAACCTCAACCGCTACTGAAACCTCAACTGCCACTGAAATCTCAACTGCTACTGAAACCTCAACTGCTACTGAAACCTCAACTGCTACTGAAACCTCAGCTGTTACTGCCACCTCTGCAGTCGCCGAAATCTCCATTGATGGAGTTGCAGCTGCCGCAAGCGCTGAATCCACGGTTGCTGCTGGAACGCCAACGGATGCAGAAATCTCTGCTGGTGCTGTAGCTTCCACAAATCTTGGAACGTTGATGGTAGCAATGCCGAAAATCTTGACCAAAACTCAAAGAAAGAAGTTGAGAAAGCAAAGCCAAGAGAACTCTCCAAAAAAAGTTGCGCAATCTCCTCAAAAATCCGGTGAGTACCTACCAAAAAAAGAACTGTTTGCCTTAAACTTAAACGATTTTTCTAATTCAAAGCACCAAGAGCTGCCAAAGCTTTTTATGACTCTAAAGTCGGGACTTCGAGAACCAAGAATCCGCTACAAATAAAAATAGAGGAATTCAGTTTGGAAACTGCAGAGCTTATCAAGTCGTACTTGGGTGGCGACATTATCTTCTTGCAATCACCAGTAACTTCGCCCAAGGCGCCGAGAAAAAGCCAACAATCAAGTACAGGTGAAACAACTGAAGGTATGTGTTTTGAAAAAATTACGTTATCAAATTGATTCAAATTTGGTCAAAATTATTTTAGACGAAGCGCATGACTGTGAGATAGTCGAAGGTATGGGAGATCTTGCATTGGAGGACGACGAAGCGCCTGAGTGTGTGGAAATAGTCGAAGGTGTGGAAAATCTTGCAATAGAGGAAGTGTCTAGAGAGCCTCGAGTCAGACCTCAAGAATCTACAGGAGCAATTCCAAAAGTTTTTTCTAAAGCTCAAAAAGACAAGAAGAAAAAGAAGAAGTCTAAAACTTCTGGTAAATATACTAATCACTGAAAATCACTTTAGCTAATCGGTGCTTAAATACTTTTAGAAGCAATCCCCTCGACATCTCAAGAACCTGAAGATTATGACGATTTTCCACCGCCTGAAGCAATTCGTGCAGATAGCATATCAATAGCTCAATGGCTGGATAATATGGAGGGAGTTATTTCGGAAGCCATTGACATGTTCCATCAAGAAAATAGAGAAGATTTGAAAGGCATGTTCGAGCCTTCTGAACTGGCCCGGCAGAAACATAGAACGTATCAAGGTGAGAGCCGCATGAGAAGGATCATAGATTCATCGTCTGAACCCCAAGCGGTAGAGCCTCTGTCTCCTGAGCGGAGGTTCAAAGAACTTGTTCGAGTTATTCTCGGCAAGTCCCTTCTTCAACTGCTGCAAATATGGAGGGCTTGTCTTACGCAAAAGAGACTAGATCGCGAGTCCCAGTCCCGGGAAGACTTTTATTAATTGTTGTAATTATCTGTTTTTGACGAAACTTGTTTTAATGTGAATGTGAATGTAATACTTAAAAAATAATACCAATACATCCTATATTTCAGTAAACGTTGTTGTTAATGCTCAGCTTTTTCTGTCAATAATAGTCTTGTGCATGTCTAGCTTTATGGCAACATATTTTTTGCATCAGATGCGTTGACAGTTCTTCATTCAATCCCCGCAAGATGCTACAATCTTCCCCTGACTTCTGTTTCTAAGAGAAGCTACTTCCCTTTATTTATCTACCCTAATCAATTTTAATAAAGAAAACTGTAAAGTCGAAAGAATTCTGTATCGGCTAATCACTGCTATTTAATGGACGGAACCGGTCATCTTGATTCTCCTTATTGCTCTTCCTTAATATATCCTTATCAGATGAAGAAACTTTCTTCAACATCAAAAGTTTTTCATGATCAATAACATCGCCAGCTAGTGGTGGTGATCTTAGAAAAATTTAATAGAAGACGATTCCAAACCGTCAAGTGCAAATCTTCTTTAACAGAGCTCAAAACGTTGTGAAGCCGCCTTAACGAAAAGTTTTGTTTACGTAGTTTTTAGATCTCAAATGGTCTTGGTCCTGATAATAAAAATTTCTTTGTGTCAAAACGGTGACGTACTAAAATAGTCAAGCAACCATGGCGAAGAAAGTGTTAAGTCCCTCAAAAACCTTTGATATGTGTAAGATTTGCAAACTTGAAAAACCAATTTTCAGGTACTGTGCCATGTGTGGGAGTTCTCGAAAATTCTTCTGCGGAAACTCTCCGGATGCCTGCTGGCAAATTCCGGAATTTCCATCTATAGAGGCACCGTTTATATGCAATACTTGCATGAAGAACCAAGCAACATACCAAATTGAAGACTTCACCTCGAGCATGAACAGCTTGAATTTCAGCTTTGGTAGTTCCACTGAATCAGAACCCGTCAGGGGGCAAGACGATGATACTGGACGTCCCCAACAACCACCACAAAATGTAGATGCTTGCAAGCATCTTTCTCAATGTATAAACATGGACAGAGTTTACGATTGGGTACAGAAAGATTATCAAAAATCCCTCCAACCACCTCCAAAAGAAGCAAAAAGGACCACTGCAGACCAGCAGAAACCTAAATCGTCCACTCACCCAAAACCTTTTCGTGCTTGGTATCCCAAAAGTAGTCCCATAAGCCAATATTCCATGCCTGTAAGTCCATCATCGTCATATCCTGGCCGTAAGCTTTCTTTTGTACCAGCACCTCTGTTGCCCACCCCATCAAATTCTGTTCCTTCCACCCCCAACAAATCTAATAATAATATAGAATCAGCCGATACGATCCCGATGGATTCTTTGTATGAAGTCCAGGTTTCTCAAGAGCTTCCATTTAAGGAGAAGCTCAAAACTGCCACCCCTTCGACGACTCCAGCTATTAACGAAACTGACACGTCCAATATCTTTAATACTGAAGGCCCATTGCTGGTACCACCTCACATCAATACTTCAATGTACTACACCATGCAGGCAAAACTGGTTGAAGTGGATGCGCAACTTCAGAAAGCACTAAGCAACTTGGAGGAAGAAAGAGTAGAAACGCAACACATGCTGAAGAGGCTGCAAAGATTAGAGAGTTCTGAGTCGAGTTCAGTCACCGTCGGGAGAACAATGCGAAAACATCGGACGATGGTGGAAAAGTTGGAGAATGAACAAGCGGCTGCATCCACCGTTGAAAATGATCAGCCAACCGAAGCAGTTGTCGGAAATCATCAATCGGCGCAGAAAAACCGGAAACCAAGAAGAGACTCATCTTCTGATGAGGAGTACAACGTTCATGTCAAGTTGACGCAGTCGAGACGGAAAGACCAAAAGTTTCACGTGCAAATGTTCTACGTAGAGAGAAAATCGGAAAAAGGGGAAAGGAGGAAGTCGGAAGAGCGAGATTCAGAAGATGAAACCACCGTTTGAGTAGAAGTTTCTTGAAGGTTTTCAAGAATTGCTGTAGAACGTTAACAATTTTTTAATATGTGACAATTGTGACTGTGTTGTAACATTAACAACTAACATACTAATTTTGTAAATTATAGAAAGATTATTACAAACTTTGTAGTCATATTATGGAATGTCAACCCCACTTTCATGATGCCAAGACCACTTATATCTTCTATTATGCTAATGATTTGTTGAACGAAAGGAAACCAAAACCTCCAAGTTGCTCAAAATTTTTTTCAAGCTTTATCTGTCATTTTCCTTAAACAAACAATAGAAAATATAGCTGAAGCAGTTGTGAAGCTGCCTTAACGGCCACTATGTACATAGTTTTTCAGACCACAAAAAATAGTCTTGGTTGTTTGATAAGAGGTTGGTCTGTGTCAAAACAGTGATTTAATAATAATAATAATACCACACTACAACCACCATGGGGGGCAGAGTTAATTGGCCTAATAAGATTATTTGTAGATTTTGCAAAAATGAACAACCAATTATTCAATGCTGCACAGAATGCTTTGATTCTCACAAATTCTTCTGTGGAAATTCGCCTAAACGCTGCTGGACCGTTTCGAAATTTTTCTCAACAGAAACACCGTACATTTGTGGTACTTGCAAGAGCTATGCACACTTTACAGCACAAGATCGAGCAGCTTCAAACGTGAGCAGTGTTAATAATCATAACTCCTACAAATCAGAACAATCAAACAATAATACTCGAGCTCCATTTCCACGTCCACCACGCGTAAATTGGGGGATTAGTAACCAATGGGTAGGCAATAGACCTCCAAACTACTCCCAATCTCAAGGGAAATCAAACAATAATACTCTAGGTCCATTTCCATTTCCACCTCCACCACGCGTAAATTGGGAGGTTAGTAACCAATTGGTAGGCAATAGACCTCCAAACTATTCCCAATCACTTCCAAAAGAAAGACGAGTGAATGCTGTGGACAAGCAAGCATTTTCACAGACACCATTTGGTACGACAACTCCCATACATTTTTCGACAAATTGTGAAAATAATTCTCACCAACAAATGCCCCCCTTACTCAATGATTTGTCTCAATTTAGTACCAGAATCAAAGACATCAACCAGTTTATGCCCAAATCAAACCAAGAGACGTTCCAGAAACTACCAGATAACGTCAAACCTACCACCAATTCAGGAAGTGCCACTACATGGGTTACTGACGATTCCTGCAATATTGAAGCCACAACACCGCAATCACTGTATGAGAGTTCAGAAGCTATCAAAAAAGTTGTTCGTGAATTATTCAATGTTAAACTGGCATTGTCGCAACCATCTTCTGAAAGTTTAGAAGCCACCAAAGGCGTTACTGACGGTTTTTGTAATATTGAAGCCACAACGCCACAACCACCTTGTAAAAGTTCAGAAGCTATCAAAGCGGTTGTTGATGGATTCTTCAATATTGAACCGCTATCGCCCCAACCACCTTCTGGAAATTCAAAATATGCCAAAGAAGCTGTTATAGGAAACTCGAATAATGAACCAGCATTGCCTCCACCACCTATTTCAGTTTACTATTCGATTTATTTAAGACTGCTTCGAGTGGACGTTCAGCTCCAAAAGCTGCGAGAAAGCTTGAACAAGACAAGAAAAGAAAGAGAACAATTCCTGCAAAGACTGGAAAAGTTGGAGAATTCGAAGCCAGCTGCATCCAATTGGGAAAGTGGTCAACCGGTCAAAACAATTTCTTCAAGTCAACAGCTGCATCACAAACAAGACAGACAATCAAGAAGAAATTTAGTTTCTGATGAAGATTCATCTTCAGATTACTAAGTTGGAACCAAGAGACGGCAAGTTTGACGTCCAGACTACGTCGCAACGAATTTACGAGATGGGAAAGTGGAAAAGGTTGTAATGGCAGATTTTGAAGATGAGACGACAGTTTCAGAAGAAGACCCAAATATTTTAATGTTGTAATTTTTGTGACTTATTGTAATGTTAACAATTAAAGTATTATTAATTATACCCCACAGTCTTAAATAGTATGGTTAATGGGTGCACCCTCCACCCCATGACTTATGTCAAGCTCAAAAATGTTGGCTCTTTATACCAGATTTCTGCTTTCTCTTCCAATACAGATTCCTATTTTTCAATTTATTGACACTTGCTTCAATTGATGAGTCCAGTTGTTGGTACATTGAAATTGACTATTTTTCTTCATAGTAATTTTAGAGAACGACAAATTAGTGTAGAAAAGAAAAAGTGATTTCTTGGAAAATTCTTTGGAAGGAATTGAAACAATGGTAGATTAATTGTAAACCTATCTTGAACAGTGTGAACGGGCCTTTATGCGCTTCTTAACAACAAGAAACTTTTAGTAACTTTTTCCCAAGTACAAAAAGTGATTGAAATTCAGTCGAATTTAATCCTTAAGAAGAACCGCAGCTCACGGGTGGATCCAACAGTTCTAAAATGGCACCCCCTCACAACAAGTGTGAATGTCCCAAATGCAAAGATTACAATGCTTCTCTCGAAAGTAATTCTTCAACATCGAAGGTAACTGATTAACCCTAATTTTCTCAACACCAGCTCAATTCCAATATGTTGCAGAATGAAAAGTCTTCCAGAAGTTTTTCCGAAACATTTGAAGACTTTGTTAAAGACATGACAAATACGGTAGAAGAGGCAAAATCTTACGCAAACTTTCCAAAAAGTAACGAAGTCTTCAAAGAAATAACCAATAAATGGTAAAAGCTCCCAAGTCGCCTTGTAACGAAATAATTTATTTTCTTCAACAGTTACAACAGAGGCAAAGAATTTGGCGAAACAATCCGAACGTGGTTTGCTAATAAGCAACCGGACCAAGAGAATAAAGAAGAAGGACCTTCAATACCCAAAACGGAACTCAATCCTGTTTGGTACGAAAAAACAAAAGATCATTTTGACTTCGAGAACGGTTACGAGAAGTTCCTGAAAGAACTACCACCATCGCGAAAAGCGGCGCCGACCCTAGCCGAGTACGTAGCAGCAAGAATTCTCAGCACAAGCATGGGCGAACTCATCAAGACAGCCAAGGAATGGCCCCCCAAAAAAAATGACACAACCGCCTCCAATGAAGACGGTCTCCAGAGTTTTGTTATGGTAGAAAGTACGTCTGGAAGTGATGAATGGGAGATGGTTGGCAACAGCGATAATAGCCAAGAGGCGTCTCACTCATCTCCGGAACGCAGACAGTTCACTCCACCTCCATTAGGCTATCTTGATACTCCCGAGAAGAAGGAATCGCCAGAGAGGCCCGGCCTGAAAAGGTTACTTCAAGCTAGAAGTCTATCGGAGTTCGACTTCGAGGATCAGGAAAACCAAGAGATCCCCCGCAAAGTGCCAAAGCCAAATTGAGGAGAAATTTAACTTTAACGCTAGTGTTTGTCGGGACTTGATTTTATAACTTTGCACGTTTCTTGTTAATTTGTTGTGATTGTTCAAAAAAATTTTTAGTGACTAGTTACTTTCGTGTAGCAACTGCCAATGTTAGTTAATATAGACATCTTAAATGCGGTCAACTTTTCTCCCCATTGCTTCCCAGTCCCACTTCCTTAGGGAGCTTACAGGAAGTAATTCTCGTGATAATTGAGATGGCAACGATTAATTAACGATTACAGCGCCATCTATTGGACAGGTGGGAATATAGAAAAATATTTTTTTTGATTGAAAAAAGAAAAATCTTCACCATTCTTGATTCGCAAGAGTCGAAGAGAAAATTTAAGAAAATAGTCTAACAAAGTTTATTTGAAGAAAATTAGGAAAGACAAATTGCAGAGAGAATAAATTTTTGGAAAGACCTTTGTCCCATGCATCCTTGCCATTAGGTGTGAACCAACGTTAATCTTTATCAATGGCACATCCACAAAACCACGTTTGTTGACGTTGGCGTTTTTCCTCAACCTCCCGTCGTTCTCCGAAGAAGCTGTTTGTCACCATGTCCACTCCAGAGCCCGTGAAGCTCCCCGGTACGTGCCCAACTTGTAACAACGTCCAACCCATCACGCGATTTTGCAAAAAATGTCGCTATCGCGTCGAACTGACTTGCGGCCCGACTTGTTGGCGTCTCCCCATGGGCCCCACGACCCTAGACGACTTCATCTGCGAAAAATGTAAAACCCACGACGAAGAAAGTTTCCAACCCCTAAAACGCAAACCTAGCGCAGGTAATAAACCAATGTTTCCAATCAAACCCAATTAAAATTTTCACGCTAAGTTCTCACTAGAGAGGAGAGTCGACGCGTCTCGGAAGCGCCCCAGAACACCCCCGGCAAAACTTGGGTGTACGGCGTGGGAACTTACGAAGATTTTCTAAAAGAATCGAGACCTAACGATCGAGCGGACGGAGCGGGACCTTCCCACGAATCGGAGAGATACAGCACTCCAACCCCCGAAGACGAAGAAGTTGCGATGATAACGAGAAAGGGATCTAGAATGCGTACAAGAAAAATTTTAATACCAATGAGGGTTACCACGGACACTGAGAGTGGCGAAGAAGAAACTCCGGTAGACCATAAGGAAGCCAATGGTGCGGGTAAGGCTTCGAAGGGAAAAAAGAAGAAAGGGGGATGCAAGCCAATGAAGAAAGGCCGGCGGCCAGCCACCGACTCCCCGGACGATGAGAGGGATTTCAGCAAACGCAAGCAGCCTCCAAGGCAAGAAGGAAACACCACGCGAGTGTTGAGGAAGAGACTGAAGTAACCCCGAAATTTTGTTTGTTTGACTGTAAAGACTCTAATTTCTGTTGAGTTTCGTAAACTTGTTCTTTATACTAAAAAATTAATGTACCTCTACCCACTAAATTTTGATTAAACGCAATTGTTAAGTAGTTGCTTCAATAACAATTTTTTTGTAAGCAATCAATTTCGATTTTTATTACCAATATTTGTTTTAGCCTCTAGTGGTTGTTGACTCGACTAATTCTGTTGGAAATGGTGACCTGTCGGGGGTGAAGGGCGGGTGGCCACCGTAAGGGTTATTTTTAGCTACTAATCCTTTTGTGGCGAAGCTAACAATTCCCCTGTTTTGTCGACTGGTTGATAGTTGTATTATCGAAAAACGCCAAATTGCTTGTCTCATTCCATCAGAAGTTCAGGGACGCTCAAGATAATTGGGCATGACACTGAAAAAATTGGTTCGTCATTCGTCTGCCATTAATGAAATTGATGGCACGAGACATGCAGGCGAACTAGCCGGAATTTACGAAATGCCATTAGTTCTTTCCAATTTCCATTAAGGCGTCTGAAAATCGATTAAACGCTTGTAAACAGAGTGCGAAGCCGGCCCTGAACTTCCCCAATCGTAACGTTCGGGGTTGACTTTTGATTGGGACTAAATTTAGAAATTGGCTTACCTATGACGACCCCAACGACGACGCCGAAGATGGTTAGGAGGAGGAGCAAATTTTCTGATATCCATTTTCGCACCCCTGTCAGCTCTTTCTTTTCGCCTGGCTGTTCCGTGCATTCCACCTTAGGGTTATTGTCGGACGACATTTGGGCAAACAAATAATCTGAAACACAGAACGAAACGAAGATGAGTGACGGCCCTGTTGGCTGAGTCGAGGTAGAAGCAATAAAACGGCGTGAGTTGGGGGCCACTTCTTGTCTACAATTCTACGCGAAAGGGGAAGCGCTACAGGGTGTTGAAATTGCAAAAGAAGCGTTCAGTTGTGCGAGAAACGTTTGCCTGATGTCGCTTTGTTTCTTTATTTACCAATTCTACATGTTTCGTTATTGTAGGACCTAAGGAATCACTGTTACTGCAGCGGTGCATTGGCTAGAAAGAAGTGGCGGACTGTACCTCTTTTAAATATTTTTCTCGAATTTTGCGACGCCAAATCTGGAAATAAGAGATACTTTAATACATTCGTCTCCAAAGTACTTCTGTAATTGTTGAAAAAAAAAAATTAAGAAGTGGTCGCAGTCTTTTCTGCTGTTCTATTTGTATAGCCATGGACCAGCCACAGCCACAAGATGCTAAAGGTCATTGGGAAGCACAACAAAAACAGTTTTCAGCAATTTCAGCACAACAAAACTTTGTTGTCTGTTGACGTGGTTGTAAACAACAAATTTTGTCTGCGACAGCTATTAAGAGAAGACCTTTAATTGCAGCTTTCATCCAATTAAGGATGACGTACCTATTATGCCGCAACTTGTTAAAAGTGATTATTTTTATGTCGAATTACGTTATTTCTAGTTTCCAGTGGCATTATGGCAATAATCAAGAAAAAAGTAGTTGTAAAAAAAATAAATGTTGGAATAAGGAAGGAATTATGGAGATAAGACAGAAGATAATACAAAAAGGGCACAAATATAATGTACACCAAATTAAACTATACATCCCTTCCTTGTACTGTCTACCAGAAAATTAAATGAGCTTCAAAAAATCTAAATAAAACCCAAATTATTATACATCAGAAAATGAGAACATCACCACTAAAATAACTATGCTGCGTATTGTTTTACCATCGCTTACATTTTAAATTCTATATGTCTATCAATTTTACTAAATGTTCACCAAATTTAGAACGCTCAAGTTACGCGTCCGTGCTGTACATAATAAATATTCGCGCTATCCATTTATATTTAGTGTTTCTCAAAAAACCTATTTGTGCGTTAAATAATTGTGCTATTACTCCAAAAATAAAATATGCTCGCGCATCTCTCCTTGCCGCTTGCGCTTCCAGACAAAAGGCACGCGAAAAAAGTTTTGTACAAGGTCAGTTCAGGGCCTTGTAATTTTTTTTAAAAGCGAGATTAGAAATTACCACTAAAAGAAGTTTTACGTTTTACATAATGCAAGCCAATTACAGCAAAGCATTTATATATTAAGGAAATCAATATCTTTTTTTGTGCAAACCACTTCTATTTTTACTCTTATTTTCCTTGCCCTAGCACATCTACATCTATAATTTTGCATAAAATTATTTACCATTTGCACAACATTTTATTGCTTGTGTATTTTTGATCAACAAATAGTATTTTTAACTGCTAAATAATATAAGACACTTATGAAAATTAAATATCTGGGTATTACGTTAGAATTAAATGCGGAATAAAATTTGGTGAACATTTAGTATTTATGGTCAACAAAAGTTATTTTGGCGAACAAAATATATAAGAGGCCAGCATTATGTCAATATTTGGCTGTCGCTTTAAGATTATGTATTTTCTTAATTTTGGTGAGCATTTAGTATTTTTGGAAAATAAAAGTATTTTTTTGTATGAAAATATTGGGTAAATTTGGTAGACTGTTAAATACAACCCATACAAAAATGTTGTTGGTAACTTCAACGTTTAGAAAATCACCAGTTAGTTTGGAAAAAGTATTAATAATAATCGAGCTTGTTTCGGCCATCTACTAGCACTTCGGCGCTGTTAGAAGCGTAATTAAATTATAAACGTCCATTACCAACGTGAATAGCTGCACGCCACTTTTGGCGGAGGCGCCGGTGAATTTCCGTTGTCACCTACCTATTAAAACTGTCTTCCTGTCACCATTAAAACTCACTTCCACCATCCCTCATCAACTAGTTCATTTATTAACGCAAACTGAAACGGGGGGGATGAATGCAGAATTAGTTACAATCACCTAAATATCGCTCTGCTGAATCAGTTTCGTGTTTATTATCCTCACGCATATCTAATTCGTTTCATCAACCAAAAGACGTGTAATCGATAGAACAATTCCTGAAATGTCCAACCCGGAGGTTCAATAATCCAGGTAATTCATGGGGCTGATGGTCAAAGTAAGCCCTACGCCTTTGCTCCGCGTAGCATGCGAAACCGCTATTAATTTCGGCCAAATGGAAATCTTGTCAAGTTTCCAATTAGACCTGGCCCCAAGCAAAATTTACTTTAGCCTTACCTCACCTTCAGAATTAAAAAAAAAAATATTTTTGGAAAATGTGGGTACCTAGGTAAAACTTGCAAAATTCTCTTACCTCTTACCACATGGGTACTTTTGAACTTACTAACAACCCTCTGGGGTTGAGAAATTAACTTGGGGTTGAGTAATGGGGAGGAATTTGGTGCCGGTTTTCGCATCATTAAGCGTGTCTTGACGTAACAGTGATTACTTAATACAAAAGTGCAGTGCAAATCCAATTACCCGAAAATCGCGATGAGTTTTCTTCCATTCCACGTGCGGTGTCGCCAACGAACCAAATACCCTTCCGTTAGCCGTTTTTGTTTGTGGTAGGTCACTTCCTTCCGATACTATTCTACCAAATCACTGATTTGCGAGGCCGGTTCGACGACTGGATTGGGGAAAAACTGACGATTCACCGAGGGGGTCTTGACTGCGAAGCTTTCGGGCTGTCACTGGACTGAATCCAGCCAGTGGGGCATCCATATATTGATTGCGTCGCCGGCAGCGCGACTACCACAACCCGAACTTCCACAATTGAGGTTGCAGGAGGTTCGGGTAATTGCGGGAGAGCAGAAATAAAAATTGCGCTGTAGATAATGAGTATTTTTGGTGGTGGTCCAAAGACTAAGTCAGACGCAAGATCTAGATTTCACGCTTCAAAGACTCACCTATTTAAAAATATGAGCACGACTGCGCATCGCACTCACTTTTATTGCATAAACACTAAAGTTCTTGTTTACATGCATCTCGCAAATGTGGGGAAGATTCAAAAAGGTTTTCGCTATATTTCCGTATCATATGTTTCCTCAATCAGGCGGCAGCGTCGCTGCCGCTCGTCTTGATGGGCTCGAAGCGACCACTTGAGGCATGCCAGTAAGGTTAGCTTCTATTATTACTCTTCAATAAAACAATCACCGTCAAAGACTACTCTCAATAGAGGAGTCCCTTTTGTTGTTACATTTTTTCTCTCCATCAAATTTCTGTATTATTAGTTCCTTCATTTAATTTTTCTCTTCATTTGCTTGTTTATTTTACTAGCAGCGCCTATGACCAAAATTGGAAAAATCTAAGGATGAGAACTATTTCCAAGAGGAGTTACCTAGTTACCACCCCAAAATGGTGTTTATGCCTCATTTTCAAAATAGGTACCTTTACAACTTTCGTGTCATGTTAGAAAAGTGCAATAGGTACTTTGTTGATAAAATTTTAAATACCTAATTATTTGATAGTTAATAATTTTTTTTTAGCGTATGTATGCAAAATTAAGATATGAAACCTAAACCATATCTTTGAATGACATCAGCACATGCAACAACAATTTTGTAGTGATAACGGTTGTTATGGTAAGTCTTAATAACTTTTTAAATTGTGGTCGAGTCTCGTTTTTACATTGCTCGACGGTCAGGCAGTGGAGTGTGGGATTAACTTTCCAGTTCATTATTCGCATGGCAGCCGTTTAAAACAAGAATTTATTTGTCGTCAATAATAAAGTTCAATTAAACCTCATTAAACAGGGTTAAACAAGAAATCTTTCCCGTCTATTATCGTTAATTTTCCCTTCGCCGCTAGTCAATTAAACAATTACTAAAATAGCCAGCAGCTAATGACCGAGTTGGTAACTTCAATTTTTCAAGGAAGAGCCCTAATTATAAATAGGCGAAATTAGCGTCGTCTCTGACTCGATATTAATAGAAGAATCGATGACTATGCAATACTTAAATTTTCGCTACCTACAAGTAATTCGACTTCTACCACTGAATTGTTGACTATGCAATACCAAATTTTTCGCTATCTACGAGTAATTCGACTTCTACCACTCACTACTTACGGTCATAAAAGATCCATCAAATCGCCGGTTTAGCACTTTGACTATTCAGAAAACGGTGCACACGTTGTTTTTATCGATCATGAATGACTGTTGGAAACGTTTGATATTTCGCATCGCATTTCTAACACTTGCCAAAATGGATTTCAAGAAAGGATTAAAATAATCACGAGTGAAGAACCTGTGAGTTACAATGTTGGCGAAAAGCTCGTCGGCTATCTGGCCGTCTATTTTTAAAATAAGACAAACTTTTTCGCCGTCTATTGTCAATGCGTTACCGCCGTAATTGAACAAAATTGGAGGTATAAATATCAATGAAGAGTGCCAATGGATGTGGCGTGGAGGCGGAACACTCAGAAATGCGAGAGCCGAGCGCTATTTACACAAGCAAATTTGTTTAAAGAAGTGATGGCAAAAAACTAGTTTACACTTTTTTACAAATTATTCTAGTAACTTAGTTAGAATCCAGTAAACAATTAATTATTTACCAAGGAACAACTGTGGTAAGTCATGTCAGAAACCTTGAGTCATTTTTGTGAAACTATCCCTATCATAGGCTGCACAAAAATAATTGGCAATAAATGGCGTCTTAAACACGTCTTCTGATAGCTGACCAATATCAATGCTATCCATTTATTTTGAGATAATGTTGAAAGTTTTTTAAGAGGGTGCTAAGGTGCACCCCAAATTTCCCAATAAATCAATCAAAATTAATGTTTGACTAAAAAAGATACAAACGCTTTTCGATTTTCTGTATTCTATTGCCCTCAGCTCTAAAACTAAATAAGTCAAGTTGGCTCAATTAAGTAATTTATTTGTAAAAAACTGTACACTTAGTTTTCAAGACCGCCCATCTTTCCTCCTGCTAGAGTGTTTGTCCCTCTTATCCCGGTCACTGTCAGAGTTTTGGTGTCGTGACTTCTTGCTCTTCTTCTTCTTCTCCTTTTCATGATCAGAATCCCTATGTTTAGATTTTTTTTTCGACTTCTTCTTGTGACTCTTCAAAGATTCGCTTTGCTGCTTTTCCAATTTATGTTTCCTGCGCTTCCTATCGTAATCAGAATCCGACTCAGTGTCGCTACCTCTCTTTCTGTGGTCATCATTGCCATTCAAGCTGCTTGATTTATCTTTCTTGTTACTCCCAGAAGCCTTCTCTTGCTTCACTTCGAGACTTCTGCTTCTTTCCCTTTTCACTTCAGGACTTCTTTTTCTCTCCTTTTTAGGAATTCTGCTTCTTTCCTGATTAACGTCGCCTCTTCTTCTTTCCTTCACTTCGGGCGTTCTGCATCTTTCCTCTTTAATTTCAGGACTGTGACTCTTCCTTTGCTTCCTTACTTCAGGACTGTGACCCTTCCTTTCCTTCTTGATTTCTGGGCTTTGACTCTGCATCATCTTCAGCTTCTTATCGGATTTTTCTTTGTATTCCTCGTATTTTGCGCTGTCTACAAAAAATTAATAACTACTTTTCCTTCATTAAGTGTCAAACGTACTTATCACTTTTGAACTTGCAACGTACTCCTCTTTAGTGACTGGCACGACCAAAAACTCGTTGAGACTCAAAACTTCTTTGGTCAATGTTGTTCTAACGATAATTCGACAATTTTCGTCGTCCAAACCCTCAACTTCGCAATAGTGACCTTTACGAGCTCCCGCAATAATTTTGGCAAAAGCTCCTTTAACAAGCATCAACTCCTTGCCTTCCTTGTCCACAGCTTGCTTGGGCGTGTTTGCTTTAACTAGTTTGTTGGCGCCTAATCCTAACCCCTTAGGGCGTAACTCCGGCGCTACATTATTCACAGTTCTGAAAAAACAATAGTGTTAACTGTATTTAAAAAAAAAAAAATTTACTTACTTGGATGGATTCTTGCCAATTGTTTGTCCTTCTTTCCAGCCCATTCCCCGTAACATCGCCATTCCGTAATCAGAAATAGGAATACTTTCATAATCATCTAAAGTGGGTTCTACTTCTCCTTCTATGATGAGTTTCTCGGTGACAGGAAGAGTGAAAACTTTCGTGGTTGTTGTCACTTTGCTTTCGCGGTTTTGAGCATCTGGAATTCGAAAATTGGAATGTTGCTGTTTTGGGTTTTATGGAAATACCTTTGATGAGTTCCAAAGCGGCTAATTCGTCCAAAGTTAGGTCGCTATCTGGGCGGTCTTGAGGCTCTGAGGTCGGCTTATTGACGTCGCCATTTTCGGCCTTGGATCGCGCTCCGTTACGTATTCTCGCAAATAAATCTCTATTTGAAGTCCTAATTGGTATCACCAAGGGCTGCTTAACTTCCTCAACTGCGCTGGAAGTAACAATTCGTAAATATCAAAATATTAGTGTCAAGTTTTCTTACCCTCTAATTTTGATTGATTTGCCTTCCAAACAGTCGATTAACTCAAGAGACTTTTCCTTTTTAACCATAAGTTCATTCTTTTTTACGGTTTTACTGAAACCAAACGATATTTTCTTATTTGCCATAACGTAAATATTTCGTTTTTGACAATAGCTTCTAACCTAACAACGTGACAGTTTGGCTTGCGCTTGCGTGATTTATACAATTCAATTTGACCACAACCAAAAAGCAAAATTCCCCAAAATTTAAAATTAAATTTTTATTAACTATTTGAACGTAAAAACATTAAAACCTATATTATTGTGATTCCCGATCACATTTGCCCGCATTGAATGATGGTAACTGGAATTTTCGGTTTGTTGTTGGGACCGGTGGGCACATTTTCAATTTTCCTCATAACCAGCAGTCCGTCGATAACTCTTCCAAAAACCACGTGTTTGCCGTCTAGAAAATTACATTTGGAACACGTGATAAAAAACTGGCATCCGTTGGTGTCTTTTCCGCTATTCGCCATAGAAAGAAGTCCCGGGCCGTCATGCTTTAAGTTGAAATTTTCATCAGGAAAAGTGCCACCTCCATATATGCTCATTACCCCAGTGCCATCGCCCTAAAACCCCATTTTAGACAACTACCAACAGGCCAATAAGATTAATTACGTTCACAAAATCGCCGCCTTGTATCATAAAATCTTTGATGACTCTGTGGAAACTTGCTCCTTTGTATCCTAATGGAACGCTGTCCTTCCTGAATTCGCCCGTGCAGAATTGGCGGAAATTTTCGCTAGTTTTTGGAACTGCGTCGGCGAATAACTCAAAAATCATGCGTCCAATCTCCTGCAACTTGAAATGTGAACAAAAACGAATTTTAGTTGCGGTAACTTACGGTTGTTCCTACGGAGACGTCGAAAAAAACAACGGGATTTGCGGGGTGCCTCAATTGGGCCTGTATTTGGTTCCAGTTAGGCATCTTTATTCGAATTACGTTAGTTTCAAAGATTTAACAACAAACATAACCTCCAAGCGGCAACCAACAACTGTCAGATGTCAGTATGTCAGAATCTTTTTAGTGTAATTTAGTTTAGAACTGCATTGTTGGCACGGCCGGTCAACAAGACAGAGGCGTTCGTGAAAATCAATAACAATAACAATCAATTACTGGGTTAATAGCTTGTGAATAAAGCCTGGTTAAGTACCTAGCGTTTAAAACTTAATATACAAAGACACAAGATAACTTTATTGGTTTTTGTAATCAGGTTAGAGTTAAAGGTCTACTGCCGCCAAACTTTAAGTTGGCGAAGAAGGCTGTGACTTTACTGCGCATGTTCACAAAACAATTGCTTAACTTGAAAATTGTATAGTTTTCTCGACTTTTAGAGCCAAATTTGCAAGTAATTCACAATTTTCTTCAATTTTCAGACCTAAACAACGTCGAGGCAGTGCTAAAATAACTACGTAGGTATTTATGTGTTTTTTACAAAATTTTAGAAAATTTACTTAATACAGTTCATTTTTTGTCTAATTAGTAATTACTGATATAATTATTTTTGTAGGTAAAAGCTGACAATACTAGGAAGGAAACTGAACAAAATGTGGCCACTTTTGTATCTCATGGTGCAGCTTTAGACCGGGGCTCTCAGTGGCGCTCACTTGCCGGGCCCCAAATAACTTGTACTGCTCGTGCAATTCTCCCAGTTCCACCCCGCATTGTAGGAAATCCTTAGCGGCTTGCAGTTGCTTCTGGTTTGGAAGTTGTTCTAAAAACTTGGCTTTATCACCCTTTGAAATTTGAAATAAGTTAAAATTACCTGAAAAATTTCCTATAAAAGCCAGCCCTAGCGACCTGGAATTGTATCCTCTAGTGTGGGCTCCCACCTTGTGCCAGCCAGCTCCCTCGTAAATTCTCCCATCGCCACCCACTAAAAAGCTATAAAAGACAAGTTATTTGACTATTTAAATTTCAAACCGGTAATACTTACTTGTAGCCAATATCGTGAAAACCTAAGTTTTCCATATGAAAATTCTGTATGCTTGTTAGTAATTGCGAGCAACTACTTTCGGTTTTGCAATCTTGAGTAACCGTATGATGAACAATGACGTTTCGAATGGGGACTAGGGCATGTTCTACTTCAATGGGGGTACGTCCGCCCCACCTAGTGCGGTTGATCAGTTCCGGGCAAATGTTTGGCATTTCTTCTTCTAATAAATAAGCACAAAATTGCTATTGATACAAAAATTTATTCTAAAGTGTTACCTGTGTAAGCCTTGGCGTTGTCAAGTGCCAGGTAGACCAGGAAACTCCAGAAAATAGTTTTCATCTTCACAAGGCCCAATAATGTCGGTTTAATTAAAATAGCGCGTTGCCGGTAAACAATATGCAAAAAACTGTTTGATTTATTTTGATTTTATATCGATGGCCTTTGAACTGGCAAAACAAGAAGTGATGAGGTGACCTTACATGTTAATCGTTTAAACTTGGATCATAATATGACGATTCAGACGATGCACGCGCAGATTTATGAGCTTGAAGGGGTCCCCCTTGTTTTTCTTGCTTAGAAGGATTCCCCCCGAAAGCAAACAATCTACTGATAGCGAATTGGTCATTTTATTGATAAATGTAAGTCGAGTTTTACATCTTTCTAAAATATTATAACTTACAACCATTAATTGATATCAAAAGTTTAGTTACGGAAATCTAAATAAATTTTTACATGTCCTAATGTTTAAGAGACCACATTGTGTTGCAGTATACTACCAATGATACTACCAATGATACTACTTATGAAGGAGTAAGTAAACAAGTTCTTAGTATTTATAAACTCAGTTGTTGAACTCGGAGGTATCTCTTACAAACATTGCAATATTATTGTTGTTATTATTATCGTATCCCCACCTCTCGCCGTAAAATTGCTTGAGAGGTGCTTTTCCTAGACTGTCCGAACGTAACAGTTATAAAGTTAAATATTGCCCAAACAAGGCAATTTTTCCGCCGAGGTGCGAGGTGTGGCATTCGCGCGAACTTGTTGAGAACCGCAGCGCCGCCTTTCTTTTGTTTACTTATCCCAAGGTTGCCTACCCTGTCTGCAATTCTGACATCTGTCGGAACGTGAATAAATAAAAATGTCCATATTTGGTGCATTATTTCAAGTGTATTGACCCATGGGCGTGTAATTAAACTTTCCACAACACGAACTGATCAACAGGCAGCTACAATGGACGATTTAGGTGAGTGGACGTGTTTTCGCAACCCAACCACCTGCCCTTGTCACATAGCCACATAACCTTAAAAATCCTTGAAAAATGTTTACGAACGCGACGTGATAACGGCAAATTCTTCCAATATCAACGGCCTGCGACGAATTACCACAAAAACACGACCGTTGGAGAAATGTTGCGCAAGAATTTAAGCGATTTCGCCAAAGACAAAAATTGCAAGCGGCCGCCAGCGGTCCCCAAAATGTTTCCGAAACGACCGAAACTTCCCAATCGCCAAAAGGTGTTATAGCTTCTTCACCCCATTTTGCACTAACAGCATCTTATTTCGGGAACAAATATAATGTACTCCAAATTAAACCATACATCCCTTGCACTGTCCACCAGAAAATTTAATAAGCATCAAAAAATCTAAATGAAACCCAAATTATTATACATCAGAAAATGAGAACATCACCCCTAAAATAACTATGCTGCGTATTGTTTTACCATTGCTTACATTTTAAATTCTATATGTCTATCAATTTTACTAAATGTTCACCAAATTTAGAACGCTCAAGTTACGCGTCCGTGCTGTACATAATAAATATTCGCGCTATCCATTTATATTTAGTGTTTCTCAAAAAAACTATTTGTGCGTCAAATAATTATTTTATTACTCCAAAAATGAAATATGCTTGCGCATCTCTCCTTGCCGCTTGCGCTTCCAGACAAGAGGCACGCGAAAAAAGTTTTGTACAA
Source organism: Schizotus pectinicornis (assembly GCA_951805265.1). Taxonomy (NCBI): domain Eukaryota; kingdom Metazoa; phylum Arthropoda; class Insecta; order Coleoptera; family Pyrochroidae; genus Schizotus; species Schizotus pectinicornis. The sequence continues at coordinate 2,987,643 of OX638207.1, forward strand.
AGTCAGTTCAGGGCCCTGTAATTTTTTTTAAAAGCAGGATTAGAAATTACCACTAAAAGAAGTTTTACGTTTTACATAATGCAAGCCAATTACAGCAAAGCATTTATATATTACGGAAATCAATATCTTTTTTTGTGCAAACCACTTCTATTTTTACTCTTATTTTCCTTGCCCTAGCCCTAGCACATCTACATCTATAATTTTGCATAAAATTATTTACCATTTGCACAACATTTCATTGCTTGTGTATTTTTGATCAACAAATAGTATTTTTAACTGCTAAATAATATAAGACACTGTCGAAAATTAAATATTTGGGTATTATGTTAGAATTAAATGCGGAATAAAATTTGGTGAACATTTAGTATTTATGGTCAACAAAAGTTATTTTGGCGAACAAAATATATAAGAGGCCAGCATTATGTCAATATTCGGTTGTCGCTTTAAGATTATGTATTTTCTTAATTTTGGTGAGCATTTAGTATTTTTGGGAGATGAAAGTATTTTTTTGTATAAAAATATTGTGTAAATTTGGTAGACTGTTAAATACGACCTTTTTACTTCCAGATTTTTTGTGAACGACCAGCCCCTAAACTAAACCTAAAACCTGGTCAGATTTTTGCCAATTTTTGCCAACTGTCAAGAATTGCCCCCCTAGGCCTAGATAATGCTCTAATTTTGATGTTAATGGACTGCTTCAAGTGTGGTTTTCAAAATAAACCACCGGGTTATTTATAAAAACTTCTCAAAGACAGCTGAATTATTGCAAAATCAAGCATGTCGTAATCGAATCATTCTTCACTTTTTCTAATTGATAATTTTTCTCCTTTTATTTTTGTCCTAATTGGTTATTGACGAGTTCTTTTTATAGTCCCAAGGAAGTTGAGGCGAAACGAGCGGAGTATTTTAAGCGCTTCCGGCATCATTAACACCGACAATTTTTTCTCGATTTCTGTTGATCCTCTTGAATGCCGGCCAACAATAAATAAGTGTCGCGGTTTTCCAATAAAAACTTTATTAAAATTCGCGCACGTTTCACCTTGAAGGCGAATTATTGCGATTTTAGGCAGCTAAACTACAACGCCATATGTGGCCCCTCAGGGTCTCGCGACTTACCATTACGGGACTTATGAAATTAATGCCGCAATAATTCATGTACGTATTTGGTAAAGCGAGAAAGTGCCTCGTATGGACTAAACAAGTACCAATTGTCGGCGGTTTGAGGAAAATTTGCGCTTTTCGAAACAGTTTGCTTCGATCACTTGCGACATAACGAGATTTGCACGGAAAAATCCTGAAATTTGGCGAAGAGTCCAGAAAGTCCTTGACACAATGGTCCAGTGATCGTCAAGGTGGCTGTGATAGTGCGGGAGGTGGATTTGCAGCGAGCAGCGGGCGTGTGTAAATATTTAAGTCATAATCTAGTCCGGGCGTTACTTTCGAACAATAACCGTCTATTTAGGTGATTAAAGCTAAAAATGAACCATTTGGTCACCAGTGATGTAAAGTGAGTAGGTGCAGTTTGAATCAACCAGATCGGAACTTTGAAACGAAATTTTGGATTAAGTGTTGACAGGCAAATCGCGTTTAGAGTTGATGAGGAGGCAAAAGTAGTTGTTAAAGTCGGAAAACCAGTTTCTGTAAATAAAACTGCAAACAAAAATTAACGAGATAAAGGGGATTTTTAGTTGCGTCGTATATGATTAATATGAGGATAGTTCAAAAAGTTGGTGGCCTGACACAGAGAGGGCGCTGAAATCGGTATCCATTTTCGCCATGTTGATTTATAACCTGAATTAAATCTATCAAACAAACAATCCGTGAAGACTTGGGAACTGTCTTGGTTGAACCTGGACCTTCGTAATTAGCAAAAAAATGGACCAAACAATTTTTCGAACAAGGAAGAGAGTCTGGGCGACACAGCAGTTGATATTTTTTGGGTCGTATTTAACAGACTACCAAATTTACCCAATATTTTCATACAAAAAAATACTTTTATTTCCCAAAAATACTAAATGCTCACCAAAATTAAGAAAATACATAATCTTAAAGCGACAACCAAATATTGACATAATGCTGGCCTCTTTTTTTTAATTTTTTCGCCAAAATAACTTTTGTTGACCATAAATACTAAATGTTCACCAAATTTTATTCCGAATTTAATTCTAACATAATACCCAGATATTTAATTTTCGACAGTGTCTTATATTATTTAGCAGTTAAAAATACTATTTGTTGATCAAAAATACACAAGCAATAAAATGTTGTGCAAATGGTAAATAATTTTATGCAAAATTATAGATGTAGATGTGCTAGGGCAAGGAAAATAAGAGTAAAAATAGAAGTGGTTTGCACAAAAAAATATATTGATTTTCGTAATATATAAATGCTTTGTTGTAATTGGCTTGCATTATGTACACCGTAAAACTTCTTTAAGTTGTAATTTCTAATCGTGCTTTTAAAAAAAAATTACAGGGCCCTGAACTGACCTTGTACAAAACTTTTTTCGCGTGCCTCTTGTCTGGAAGCGCAAGCGGCTAGGAGAGATGCGCAAGCATATTTAATTTTTGGTGTAATAGAATAAATATTTGACGCACAAATAGTTTTTTTGAGAAACACTAAATATAAATGGATAGCGCGATTATTTATTATGTACAGCACGGACGCGTAACTTGAGCGTTCTAAATTTGGTGAACATTTAGTAAAATTGATAGACATATAGAATTTAAAATGTAAGCAATGGTAAAACAATACGCAGCATAGTTATTTTAGTGGTGATGTTCTCATTTTCTGATGTATAAAAATTTGGGTTTCATTTAGATTTTTTGATGCTCATTAAATTTTCTGGTGGACAGTGCAAGGGATGTATAGTTTAATTTGGTGTACATTATATTTGTTCCCATATTTTTTTACCAATGGTCGAATGAAGTTGTCCAGATCATGAACACCTCAACGGAAGGAGTAGGGTTAAATACAGTCCAAACCTAGGGCTCAAATGGATAACCTTGATTGGCTGAGAAATGCTCACGTATTTAACCTAAAGGAATGATGGTTTGACTTGATGGTAATGCAGATTCTGCGCAGTCATTAGTGTTGGGCCACCTCCATTTCGACCTGCCCTCGTAGATACCTATAGATTTCTACTTAGATCGGAATCGTGATCAATTTTTGACTGTACCTCCTTCTTTTGATACTTTTTGAAATTACTTACAAATTTGACACGTGCGGCGGTAGTAGAGGGCATAAACAGTGTCCGTCGACGATAATTCATGGATCAAGTGTGCTTTTAGTGTTAGCACCGCGCATGTTTAGCACTCCAGCAATTAATCTGACAAACGACTACTATTGCCCGCCATAACCACACATCAATTTTTTCTCTCTCGCGGCGTCGTTGTTGGCGTCGCCGTCGTTCGGTCGGCGGGGAAAATGACATAACGACCGTGCCGGTAGTTTCGTTTTCGGACCACTCTCGATTTCTGATGGCAGTTTCGTGGCAGTTGTGTTTTTCGTACCTACAATTGTCGGGCCCGCTTCTAAATTTGTAGTTCGCGCACGCGCCCTCCGACATTTGTAAATAAATTCAAATGGAAAATAAAAATAATCGTAGATATGTCCGCGACATTTCCGACTTCATGTTTTCCGTTGGATAGTGTCGTTCGACCACGTGATTGTTAAGTAATTGAGTGATTCGTGCTTGTGACGTTTTCAAGGATTTATTTACGAGACGCGGCGTGCGACTTTTGAATTTGGCGCTGTTTTTTCGGTCACCACCATGGATCGCACTATGTACGGAAAAGTAATACCGGGCACGTTGCACCCCTATCAGTGCACCCTCAGGAACGGGACCTCGCCAGGATGTAAGTTTGATTCGCAATAGTAAAACTGTTATCGTCCACAAGTCGTTTTTTGGCGAGTGAAAGCACTCGGATAACGTCGATAAAAGCGATTAGATACCCATGTAAATAAACCAAGGTGTTATTTAATAATTAAAAAATCGAAAAAAAAACTTCATGGTGATAAAAATAAAAAATTTTGGTAACTGGGGAGATAATAAAATTATGAAGGTGTCTCATTGTCTGTGTTGATGTTGACAGTATTTGAGCCAGTCGCAGCATTGGAAAGTCGGCGTCTAATGGCAATTGTCCAAAATTTGTGCTAAAGCTGAAACTGCTTCAGTATAAAAGTAAAAAGTGTAGAGGCTTATTCGGTCTGCTGCTCCTACCATTTCTATTCTATGTGCGATAAAGGGATCCAGATGGAAGAAGCTCCCACGTTAATAAGCCATAAACAACACTTTGCCACTTCTACTTTTTGCACATTATGGGTAATGATGGCGCGTTTAACTGGTGATCTCATTGCGTTATTGGTTAAATTGCGCATTTTCTTAAGTGGCAGGCTGTTGTTTGCAAGAATTATGTTGTGGCGGTACAGTAATTACCTCGAGAATTACCTTGTTCGTGTTCCTTGAATCACCCACACACCCAGCGATTTCACTTTGTTATCGTTAATTATCGAAGAATCTATTTTAAAAAAAAATTCAGAAGCGGTTAATTGCCTTGTAAATATTTCTGTAAGCAATTACGTTGATACGCAATATCAACACTATTTATTTATTATTCGTTGTTCCTCTTCGATGTTTGCTCGGTGCTTGATTTTTTTGGGAAATTTTCATCAAAATCGACCAAAATCGCCAAAATCAAGTTTCTTATTATAAGACGTAGGTTTTCCATTCTTGCATCATTTGATAGCTTCTGAAATAGGGGTAAATTTGATGTATCTCGACACGATATAAGTGTCTCCGTTCAAGAGCTACAAGCATTTGAAGATTGGGAAAAAATAGAATTTGATGGTTTTTGCGAATTTACAAGAAATCTATCGGTTCTAGAGTCAAATTGAGTTCAGATTCGATTTCAGAGAGGTCGATTACATAAGAAAACGTCAATTTCTAGGCCCTTGTAACAACGATGTCCATTTTAGGAGTTTTTCGAATTTCTATCGATTGGGGTAGAAAAAAAAAGTCGAAAATATTGAAATTTTTTACATCAATTTTATGAGATATTCTTGTAGATTTTGGACCGCTTAACACGAATCTGACCGTAGTTTTTTTTGTACAAGTCGTACTTTTTGAGTTATGACGATTTGAAGACTTTGATTCAAAATTTTCATCAAAATCGACCAAAATTGCAAAAAACAACTTTCTTGTTATAAGACGTAGATGTTCCATTCTTGCACCATTCGATAGCTTCTGAAATACTGATAAATTTGATGGATCTTGACACAGTATAAGTGTCTCCGTTCAAGAGCTACAAAAATTTGAAGATTGGAAAAAAATAGACTTTGGTGGTTTTTGTGAATTTACAAGAAATCTATCGGTTCTAGAGTCAAATTGAGTTCAGATTCGATTTCAGAGAGGTCGATTACACAAGAAAACGTCAACTTCCAGGTCCTTGTAGCAACGATGTCGATTTTAGGATTTTTTCGATTTTCTATCGATTGGGGTAGAAAAAAAAAGTCGAAAATATTGAAATTTTTTACATCGATTTTATGATTTATTCTTGTAGATTTTGGACCGCTTAACACGAATCTGGCGGTAGTTTCTTTCTACATGTGGTACTTTTTGAGTTATGGCGATTTGAAGACTTTGATTTCAATCGATTTGGGCGAGGATTAGGGTTGAAAAAAAAGTCGAAAATATTGAAATTTTTTACATCGATTTTATGACTTGTTCTTGTACATTTCGAACCGCTTAACACGAATCTGGCCGTAGTTTTCATGTGCGAGTCGTAGTTTTTAAGATATGACCATTTAAAACTTTTGATTTAAAATTTTCGTCAAAATTGTCAAATAAAATTTATTAATTTTTATTAAAAATTAAATTTATTAAATAAAAAAAAATGATTACGCTCTTTACCTGACTCTTTCACTATTTGTCTTCCTGTATTCCATAGTTTAAAAATTCAAAAATACACTACGTAAATTATGACATTGTTTCAAATGAAAAACGAAATTATGCAAATATGCTAGGTAATTTACATACTGACGAGATACTTTATAAAATATTCCAAGTCCATTTACTTTAGTTATTTTTTTCGTGGAGTTAGGGCCGATATTATAATGTATGGTTGAGCAACCAGATGTAGTATCAGCCCTGAAGTGGGCCCTCTCTCCAACATTGTCTCTTCTGGCCTGGCACAGATGGCGACACACTCTACATCTTGAGCTCTAGATTCGCCCCATTTTAGTTATATTCTCGACAGAAACAAGCCACCAGCATACTTACCTGGCGTAGGGATCAACCGTGATCAACAAGGCGGTTTCCCCGGGGTGAGGCCCTTCCATTGCACTACGGTCGGGCTGACCCCTGCGATTATCCCTAATGCGGATAACTCGGGCGCATAATTTTTGGTAGTCGGGACTGCGTGCGCGCCGTCCCGGTCTAATTTAATCAAAGAATATTCATTCCTCTTCCTGTTCGATCATCTCATCTCCAATTGTTTTTAATCTTTAATCCCTAGGAGTCCCCGCTGGAAATCCATTCTCTCTGAACATTAGTCATTAGTGTCGAGTCATGAAAAAAAAGTTTTATAACTTATCATGAAATTAAGAATATTGACACTGGCCAGGGTGAAAAAAATATGTTTTTTATTAGTAGAAAACTTTAACTACAATATTTATTTGTTCTACTAATGTACAAAAAAAATGTAAAAAAAAATAATTAAATTGTTTTGCTATTTAACAAATTATTAAACGTCAATTATGCGCAAACATCATAAACGTCGTTGGGCGTGTCAGGTGTTACGAGTAGTTACGATTGTATCCAGGACAAATAGCATTCTTAGAACCACATTACGCCAATGTTTTGTGTAGAATGTAAACAACAAAGTGATGAATTTCTTTTTGGGAAATTCAAGCTGCCGAGAATTGTCCATGTAGTATAGGCAACCCGCGTACACCATTGCAAGTTGTGTTGCTTGCGAAACCAACTTCTCTTTCACTTTTCACACTTTCGCTTCGATCCCTGTATGGTTTGTTTAGACACATTTGAAACAATACATTAACTTAATAATTATTAATGTAATTCAGAACTAGATTTGAAAGTTTCTACGGTCGGGTTCAGACGTAGGTAGAGGCAACGAAACTGTTTCGTTTCCGTTTTGTCCCATCAATGGTGTCACGTTCCACAAACATTACCATGTGATTATGGCTAAATGTGTGACGAAACAAATGATGTCATTTGAGGGAGGCAACAGTTGCGGTCGATTTGCTCGCTTTTGTGCAAACATTTAATTCGATTCCTTCCCCAGTGTCAAGTTTAAAGTGTTTTAGTGTCCCGACATGTTGCACGGATAATGAATGGTAAATCATAAACATCCATGCGACGTGTTTACCGTAATTTTTTTCGATTTTAAGTAGGAAAAGTCGTACTGGATTATTTTGACGACGTCGCTATCGAAATAGAACGCATTACGTTAATTATTTATAACTGTGTTGCGGCACTCCTAAAGTCTGGGTATAACCGAAACGTATAAAACATGTATACGGCACCTATTAATTTTGGTGAACAATAAAGAAAATCGCCTAGTAAAACTATTTTTGCCCGTTTTTACGGCTATTTATAATCGGCAATGGTCCATTTTTAATCCCGTCGACAACACGTTGAAACATCTCTGCGTCGTTAATTAAAGGATTGTACGAGAATCGCAATTTTACTAACAATCTGTGATTAAAAAAAAAAGTTTTGTGTTGTTTGTAGTGGTGCAAAGTGAAAACTGTGATTTTTTCGCCAACAGGTACGAAATCGTCACAGACGCTAAAGAAGCACCAGAAACTTCCGGTTTACATAGTGGAGTACCACAACGAGGTTCTCCCGTTTATTTACAGAAATATCGGCTCGAAGCACTTACCTTTGGAGGGTGCCACTTTCGTCCATTTTGACTCCCACCCCGACATGCTGATTCCGAAGGACATGCCCGCCGAAACTGTTTACGAAAAAAAGAAATTATTCGAGGAGATCAGCATCGAGAATTGGATGTTGCCGGCGGCGTACGCGGGTCACTTCAAGCATTTGCTGTGGATGAAACCACCCTGGGCCCGTCAAATAGACAACGGCACTTACAACTTCACCATCGGCAAAAGTAGAGAGGGCCTAATCAGAGTTGATCTCAAACAGAATTATTTTATTTCCGAATGTCTGGTTGTTGGCGCTAACGAGTTAGACAACTGTAAACAAATTAAGCTCGACGTGTTGACTTTGGGGCGGGAAATTGTCAAAGAATCCGACGATTTGGGGAGCGTTAGGAAAACGATGGCGCAAATCGAGTTGCCATACATTCTCGACGTTGATCTCGATTTTTTCAGCACCAACAACCCTTTCGCCAGTATTTACGGCAAAGCGTCGCTTTACGCGAGACTTAAAGAACTGTACAACTTTCAACCCCCCCAATCGAACGACGAAACTGCCGTTTTGGAAACTATCGAGAAAAGGAAGCAACAAATGGAAAAGCTCGAAACCATTTTCAAACACCTGGAAGCTCACAGGAAAACGCCCGAAATTGACGACGAAACTGTTGATAAAGTGGAGGAGTTGCGGAGAGTTCTTCTGGAGCATTACGAAGATAAGGAGATCGACTGGTTGTTGGTGCACGATGCCGGCTGTACTTGTGACGATACTGAACTGCCTCAACACGTTTCGAGTGACGAGGAGTTGGAAGTTATGTTTAGGAGTTTCAGAAATTTTCTGGAAATTTTGCACGCGCCCCCCACCATCGTGACCATCTCCAGGTCTACGGAGGATGACTACACTCCCGGAGAAGACGTCGATAAGATCCAGGCGTTCGTGGTGGAGGTTTTGAAAGAAAAATTCGACTGCGACGAGCCGGTTTTGCACTACTTGGAGACTGAACCCCACGGAGAAGCTACTTAGGGGTCTTATGGAACTTTTTGCAGTTTTTTTGTTTTTGTGTCTTAAGTAATAAAGTCGCGGCGCCTAGTTAATGGTTGTTAAATCGATCAAAACCCGCGTTAACTTGTCAGATTTCCATACCAAACACCTGCTCGTTGAATATTTCCAATTACTCGTCAAGTACGTCATGTCTGTATAAGTCTCGAGTTGTAAAGTATCGTGTAGGCTTTGTTCCACGTGGGTGTCCCTTCGTCCACGGGCAACTCCAAATACGCTGAAATGCCGCAAAATTCCGCAAAACAATTGTTAACATTTCGCAACTGCCCGTCTCATGAAACGCTCCATCAATTAGTTGGGTCAATTGTTGTAATTGGTGATTTTACACCCGTGTCTTGTGTCGTTTCGGCAACTCCTGTAGGAGGAGACCTTGATGGCACCGAAAGTGGTCAGTTTCGACGGTGCGTGCCGTGCAATCACGCGTGTTTTTCTCCGAAGAAACCCTCTTCGGGAGCTAATTAGTGCGAATTGTGCAAAGTCGCTGTTTACTTACGACTAAATTTAATTTGGCCGCTACTCAAATCACCTCGTGACGCATCCACTATTTCCGCCGCCTTGGTTCCGGTCCTACATTTGTTTTCGTTTGGATTTACGTCGATATTTCCAGCCATATCCGATTACCTGGCGGTCACGTCGCGTCTTAATCGAAGATTAATTCAAACACCCGAACGACAGCATCCCTCGTCCCTACTAAACAGCACTGTTGCAATATCGACCATCTGTTGTTCGCCGGAATTTTCTATCGAAATTTTCGACGACGACGCCGCACTTACGTAAGGTTAAGGTGGAGTTAGAGAATCCGCGACTGCTCTATTTTTAGTGGGTGTCGGACATCCAGGCTTGCCAAAACACGGGTGCAACTGTTAGTCATAGCCGGGATCTTCCCTAAATATTGTCCCATTGTTTACGTGGCGATTAATCGGACAGTGTACCAATTAGTGTTCCACTTGAGTGATCTTCGATAGAGAGTCGGTCGTGTGGCCCCTGGTCGCGGTTAGTGCGTCGACGAATTCAGGGCGAAATTCGGGAGTTGTTGTTGAAAATTTTGAATTTCGAGTTGTCGCAATGAGTGCTAAGTTACGCAGGCGTACTCCGTCACCCAAAACCGTCACTTTCGACCCTTCGCCGCCCACCACGCTGGAGAGGACGCGGAAGAGGTTGAGGTTTAAGAGTCACGCGGAATGGGAGCAGTACCTCAGTAAGTAATTAGTTGGGAAGCGGTGAGAGGTCTAAAAATGGCCAATTTGGGGTTCTTTGCTAAATTAAGGATGTAAATGTAAACAGAGTTTGCGTAACGTAAATAAAACATTTTTTTCTAAGTGCTGGCAATGTTTTTGCCAGAACAATACCGGGATCCTGGGCCAAGTGCTGTCCGGTTTGAATGCCGGGACTGAAGCATATTTTTAAATCTAATTCAATGCCACGCAGCGGAGCAACGGAATGATGTCAAATCTTATCTAAAAATTTTAGCAATATTTTAGGTTTTCATAACCAAAACATTGTTTGCAAAGAATTATTAAATAACACTCTCCGTATTATGTATTTAATTGCACTTTGCTAGCTTTCATTTTTTATTTGTTATGGATCAAAGGTGCAGAATTTGCGGCAGTGTATATTTGGTTGCCTACCTACATTTAACCCGGCGCATCCACCATTTGTACTCGGGAATTATCTTGTATTTACCTCATTATTTCGCAATTGAACTGTTTGTTTCAACTAAACTTTTGTTATTAACGATTTAAGGGTCACATGTGGCGAAAAAGTGATTTTGCTTTAAAATGTAACTTCTATCATGCGTTGCAAAATGTCTTATCTTGTCTCCTAGATATAGAGTCATATCAGGTCATAGCTCCTGCTTTATATAGAAACAGTTTTCTTCAAATATTTATGCACTAGGTTTCCCTGCGATGACTGCACTCGGAAGAATGCAATAACTTTCTTATAATCATAGCATATTTGATTTGTTGATATGTATAAAATGAGTGTGGAGGTCAACTAAAGTTGGAACGATCTTGACAGTGTTCAAGCCAAGGTTTGTGCAACGCATAATTTCGGTTTGGGTCCGATAAAAAATTATCAAAGAAAACCTTGCACTTTTTGACATTATTTTTTATTTAACGATTCTATTTACTGGTTTCTAAAGACAGGTTTCCAACAGTTGGTGTTATAACTATTATGCAACAACAAATGTGTTAATATTTAAATTTTTAGAGAGATTGCACGACAACGGTTAAACAACTACTAGCGTTCAGTTCGCCTCGTTCTCGCCAAACTGAGAGTTGTGGTGCAACGAGTTTAAATTTTTATTCCGTGTAAGTGGTCTTAATTAAATAATTCATTGCCGTTCAACGCTCCACAATTAAAACGCTTAAGATGTTTTGCATTAGTACGCGTGATATAAAAATAAAACAAACAAATGCTCTGCAAGGTTAAACTAATTTTGTTGAAACAAATAAGGCGACGACAGCAATAATTTAAATAATCTCGTTGTCCTCCTCAACGTGTAGGAACAAATTTGTTGAGTTGCCATTGAACGTAAATCATAAAACTAAAAACTTGCTATTATTCTTTTAAAAAATTCTACGAATCTGCATAACGTTTCTGGAATTTCTGCTGGTCAAGTTGCGGTTTCAGCCACGTCACGCCCTTTAACAATAACAAATTCATCGGTTATTAGCGGTGCATTCTCCGAGTTGATAAGAGATTTCCGGTAGTTTTCTCCTTCCTGTCGCATCAAATCTGACCGTGACACATCTATTCCTTATCTTCCTTCGCCGTACCCAATTCGCGGTTTACGTTTCTTGCAATAAATCGCCTCCCACTTACCAACCAATTTCGCTTCATCGCGACATTATATCCAATTAATACAGTCCATTGTCGAGTTCATCGCGATGAACGTGCAAACTTGCCTCACCCAACCCCATCTTTCCGACACCTCGGTCTTTGACGAATTCGGTAACTGTTCGGGGGACGTTTTTGTTGCAATTTTAATTAACTCGTTCTTTTGTCGTGTTGCAGACGCTCTTTTGGCCGATCTCCAGAACACGGTTTCTCCAGGATCGGGAGTCGGGGGCAACACCCCCGGATACGGTTCTTTACGAGGGGGTTCCAGACAACAGTCGCCCGGCACGGAGAGTCCCGCTTCCAAAATAGACTCTTACAGTGTGAAATCGGTGAGTTGGTAGGATTTTATTAATAATAGAGTGTGCAGTGAAGAAATTGTGTTTGGTAATAATCTCCAGTTTTACATGTGTAGTTGATAAAATTTATGTGTCGGCCAAAAAATTTTTCTAACGTCGACCAAAGGACCGACATCGTAAATTTAATCTCGCGGGTATTTTTGGGCGACTCCTCTGCTGAATGAAGTTTTTTTTTGTCGTGAGAGTTGGCAACTGGCGCCATCGAGTTGACGCATTCATAAGTTTGTAGTTTCGAAATCTGCCGGGTGGTGGCGGTCAGCACGCCGATCCTGAAGGATTGGGACCTAGATCGGGAATTTCTGTAAATTGCGCAATTTTATCTCGGGACGTTGATCATAGAGAGCAGCAAAAACTCTGCAAGTATTGGTACTTGGGTCCAGGTTGGAATTTTTAACAAAATTTTTTTTTTAATTTTTTTAGTTTTACTTTCTAGTCTTCTGTTCCTTTTTTCTATTTTAGAGTTTTTTATTCTTTTTTTCTGGTTCTTTATTTGTTTTACCATCAGTCGATTTGATTATATTTTTCTTCCCAGGTGCCACATTTTTTGTGGACATTAATTTTGGAATCGGCTGTACGAAAGACAATGGCTGAAGTTGAGGGAGATAAAAGGAGATTTATTTAAATTACAAGCGAACATCAATTAAATCAGATTACTCGGGACCTTTAAAATCAAACATTGGAGAAGATGTTTGATCGTTCTAATGATAGCGTAATAGGCAAAATTACTACTGCGTTGGATCTTGAGGTTAATATTTTGAAATTTTTTATTGTCGATTATAATTTGGACATGACGCCAAAGCAATAAACATGAAATGTGTCAAATAAAGTTGAACAAGTCCCTTATAAAGTTTCAGTGTTTTGGCAAAGGTGCAAATAATTTTTGGACGAAGCTGACGATTATGTTGGAAACTGCACAACGACCAATGCCAAACTGCACTTGAAATCGTGAAATCGATTCGAATCCCAGTATTTGATGTATTCATTTAGAGAACATGTCTATTAAATTAGAAGTAATTAAGAACGGTAATGGCTGCCAACATCTGCCTCGTGCTACCATAAACAAAATGCACATTTTCTCTAAAACAACTGCCACCATCACCAGTCGCGGACCATAAACCCAAAAATCTCCACTCATCGATTACGCAGAGTCTCGAATATTTCGGGCCAAAATCCGGCGCCTTTGATCGATAACGATCTCCACCCAACAAAAAAAAAATCGGTAATTTTTTCGACGTTTCCACGGGTTTTTGCGACGTCCGCGCTTTATTTTTTCGCCGTCGACCCGAGCCGTGCGCAAAGCGTCGCTCCCCTACCGACCCGCCGCGATACCCGTTCCGTCCTCGTCGTGCGCGGCGCGTCGCGACGCTCTCCGTCCTTTTCGCCGAATTTCAATACCGATCGCTCCATAAACGGATCTCGCCACCGCCGCCGCCAGTCTGACTAACATCCACCGAATTAAAATGCACCGCGGAGGATCGCGACAACCCCTCGTTCGCCACCCCTGAAACTGTCGAAACTGTTTTTATTTTTTTTTTCGGGAGCGACGCCGGGACGCTTGATTCGACCACTTGTTGATCGCAATCAACAGGTGGTTGTGTACTCGAAATGCCGCCGGGTGGTGCATGGGAGGTGTCCCGCGGGTCTTTTGCGCTTTCGTTTCCGCCACCACTTCTTCGTGTTTGTTTTAATTATTTTTAGACACTTGTTTAAATTTAAATCGTCGTTATTGGGAAATTTGCTGCTTTAGTGGAGGCGAAAATTATTGCGCACGGCGGGTTTGGAGGACCGCGAGGGAGGAAAGAATGCGGGCAATTAACGTTATCCGGTTCATTGTTAACTTAAGGAAAAAAGTGGTAGTTAATGTCACCCAAATCATTTGTTTTGATTTTTTGATCCGCTCTCTTGTTACTTGAGTCATTGTTCGAAAATATGGAAGAGGTTAAAGTCTTTGGGCGCGCTCGCTCACTTCTTCACGTGCACATGTCAACGTGAAGAAAATCGGGCACCAAAGTTTGATTTATGAGCGATAAATTATTGGTGGTGGTTATGGCCTTGTCGAATCTCAAAAATTTCCAAAATTCGAAAATGAGTTTAACATTTTTAGAAAAAAATGGAAGAGTTGATGTGACCTCTGGTTGTTGGAACGCTTTTAGGAGACTCTGGTCTTTGTGGATGCTGCTTTTTGGCGGAGGACGCGGGGTGATTGGCCGGGACTGTTCGGCTTATCTCTCTTGGATGTTGGAGCCCTCAAGTGCGAATCCAGCGACATAATAAAAGTATTTATAAATGCGGGCGGTTTTCCTCTGTGTGTTGGTGCGGCGAAAATAACTCGGATTTTCTCAGAGGTGCCCGAAGGTATGGCCCAGATTTTTAAAACGCCGTAAACCTGTCAGCGAAATAACGTAATAAATTATTCGCCTATTTTTTCGCAAAAACGACCTATTTACCTCAAAACACCGCCGAATTGTTTCCGCGTCATCACTTTGATGTTGCGAGCACTTAATCTAGTGTTAAGAAAATGCCGAAAATTTGTTTGCTCAATCCGATACACACACAGAGAGAGAGGCACAAGACGAGTCCTGTATATTTATATAGATTGTAAGTTAAACTGATGTAAATATAAAGTTCCTGAAATAAGTGAACTAATGGCGGAATTGATGGTAGTGAGTCGACTTGTATCTTTTAGACTATCAATTTTTGATAAGAAGCGGTTTTGTTGCAGGGAACCTACGGCAAAACCCAACCGAGTTCCGGCACGTACACTCACAGAGTCCAGCAGGAGTACAGTTCTGGGACGGCTCCCGCAGGCGAGAAGAGGACCTTCAACAACAACCTGTCAGAACTCGACACCCTCTTGCAGGACTTGAGCAACTCCCGATACGCCAACACCTCAGGTCAGTACAGTTTACCGCAACCCCCGAAAAGTTACCCTAAAGAGATAATGAACTCAGCATCCAGTAGATTATATCTCTCAAAATTAACTGAAGGGAGACGGGAAGACCCTCCCCCATTCAGTAGGTTAAACCTCTCAAGAGACTGTCAGCTTCAATCTTATCCAAGCCCACTTGTTTGATCGTGTGTAGCTTGATTTTTGTAACGTTGAAAATCCCTTCAAGTATACAATAAGGGGAAAATACCTTTCGTATGAGGATTATGGGGCAAAAATAGAACATGAAGGGAAATTGACAGACAAGATAAAAATAGGAAGTGTAGCAAAACACATTACCACTTACGTTGTTTCTAATAATAATTGATAGGGATATGATAATGGAGGAGACTAGAAAACGATTTTACCGACCTCTTTCTAATAAACAAATAAAGTTGTTTTCTCCTCGTGTCGAAAAATTGCAAATTACGTAACGTCTCTTTTCGCAAAACGGAAGTTAACGTCAACAGTCAGTTCTCATGGTTTAATCTTTTTTTTTCTTCCAGAAAACGGGATGAACGGGACGCTGAACGGGTCCTACAACGGATCCGGGGGTCGCAGCCCCGCCACTCACTCCAGGCCCTCCAGCGCCCAAAGCACTCTGAACAGGCGCACTGTGGAGAGTCTTCTGGACGAACTGAACTCGGGGTGAGTTTCGGTTCACACGACGTCACTGCTTTTTGGCAGGGTACCCCGAAAGAAGCGCGATAATTTAACGCTCCATAGCGTAAATAAATTACGAAAAAGTGTGGGGGGACGCATTCCCCGAAATAAATATAGCAACAAAATACATTTTACGGCCATCCAGTCACGTTTATTGTAAACTTGCTAGATCGTAGTGTTTAAGCTGTTAAATTATTTGTCCAATAATGTTGTACTCAATAAGAGATATTTTCAATAGGCCGATTGTTGTGTGAAGGGGCCGCCGGTGGATGGGGCTGGGAGAAATATTGCGTTTGGCTCGGGAAAAAATTTATATCGCGTCTCGGCCATCGGTGACTTTTGTGAGTGGTCTCGATTTTTATCGTCGTTGATTTGCCAAATTCACCGTTTCGCCGCCGAGAACCTGCAACTCATCATCGCCGGGCTCCTCGATTCTCTGACCCACTGAGAAACCGAACTAGTTCTATTTTTGCCCCCCGTCCGGAAATAGAAACAAATAATTTTTTGCCACGCCGTCGGATTTATTCAACAAATCGCGGTGCAAAAACACATTATGCAACTAGAATCGGGCGGATTTAGAAATTAATGTTCGACATTGTCGACGTAAGGTTGCGCCAAGGACTGGGGCCGCCGCCGTTGCACTTCCAGAATGCCATTCGGCGTCGGATTTTTCGGATAGAGGCCAACATTTTGTTCAATGGTCAATTTGAAGCGGCGTCAACAGACGATCGGGGGCTAACACGGCCTGACCCACCCACAATTTAGTTTAGCGATTGGCTCGAGGCTCCTTAATTCGATTAGTTAATAGATTATTACGTTATCTGTAAAAATATCGGACTTTTATTTCACAACGACGCCGTATGAAAATTTAATTATATACTCTCATAATTAGTTTTCGTAGTTGTTCCAAAACTATAAATACCCGTGACGATGCTATAAACTGACAAAACACCGTAAATCGTTTTACTTATAATAAATAGCTGGGGAATTGGGGCTCATTTTTTTGTTGTTGTTTTTTTGGGGTACGCTCGCGGTGAAATATCGCGGGAAAATGTACAGTTCCAGAAAATAACGGAAAGAAACCAGGTGGTTAGCCGGGGCAGCTAAATATAACGAATTTACAATGTTTTGGTGTCACTCCAACGCTAATCAGTTGCAGTCGACAATACTGTTATTTATGCGTCGAATGGAGCATCGAAGCCGAATGCTTGATATGTGAACAACATGGAGGAAAATGGGCTGTCAAGATATGACACGAAAACAAACTGAAGGTGTTGAGATCGGACGTGGGAAATCAAATCAATATGTTATGCGTCGGCTGGAGGCGAGCCAGGCCAACTTCATCACCTTTTGATCGGCGAATCGCCACCTCTGACCCGCAGAAGATGGCCAGGAACCCCGGCGTAGTAAGTCCCCATTTTGAGATGAAGCCACCTCGACGAAGACGGTGTCATAACGAAATGGGCACCATATCATGTCAATAGCCAAAGGACTTGGAAATTGCATTAAGGAAAGAATAGAAGAAGGAAGAAAGAATAGGAAGAATAGGTAGACCAGAAAAAGTTACAGAGACTGGGAATGAGATAATAAACTGAGAAATAAAGAAAGACTGGTTAACAAGGGACTACTGTAAAAGAAATATAGAGACAGGAAAAAGGTTGAGATACTGTTAAGAAGGATTTAAACCAGAGAAAAAATGTCGAACCTGCTGGGATTTGAACTCGCGAATATTCCGGTTCAGGCCTGAAGCGCTAACCGCTGCGCCACGGAACGAACTCCTTCTCTAATTTAAAACCTTCCACATCTCTTACGCAAGTGACGTCATCTCTCATGACTCACGATTGTAACAGTTCGGCCAAACCTGACAATACAGCCGTCCTCGGCTGTCCTCTCGACACCTCAGATCAACTGTCATTGCCACCGAATCTGTACACCTCTATAACGACCACGCTTTGCTACTCCAAGCAGCCAAGTACGCAGTGAATCCCACTTCTGATCTGTTAAGAAGGATTTAAACCAGAGAAAAAAAGGTCGAACCGGCTGGGATTTGAACTCGCGAACATTTTGGATCAGGCCCGAAGCGCTAACCGCTGCGCCACGGAACGAACTCCTTCTTTAATTTAAAACCTTCCACATCTCTTACGCAAGTCTCTCATGACTCACGATTGTAACAATACTAGCAAAAAAATTAAAGGAGACTCTCAATGGGGGCAGCACCTTTGCTAGCGATATAATAATTTAGAAATTTGATGTCGTTTCTTTAAATCTCGACTTGGTCAGGGTGTAAGTTACCTTATTGTTTATTTCAGGGAGGTGATCTACACCGGGCCTCGAAAAGTGACCATTACGGTGAAGGAAACCAAAACCGAGACCGGTTATCCCGGTGAAACCGAATTGGTTTCGTCCCATGTGACAACTACCGCAACTCCGGCAGCTTCAACTGCCACTAGAGAACTTGACGATCTAATGGCGAGCCTGTCCGGCATCAAGGTAAGGTTCTAAAAATTTTAAATTCAATATAACCGATACCTGTCGGCGGTATCATTGACGGTCTTGAAATCTCGAACTCGACCAGTACGATTTAACCAAAAGTGCCGTTTATCTCAACCGTCACGGTGGCTTGATTAATTATTTTTAAACTAGCCAGATAATGCCTAATTTTTTTCCACGTAAATAGTGATTCACGTGGAAGTAATCTAATTGCTACTCATATTAGTTATTTTTTTTTCTGGTGTAAATATATTTTTTTTTAAATTGTGGTCTCGAAGTAGTTTGTTTCAATTTTTGCACTGATTATAAAAATAAACATTAGTTCGGTGGCAGTTAATAAAGTAGATGGTTGGCGAAGTAAAAATGATCGCATTCATTATAAAATGCTTCAAAGGCTATATAAATAGCTCTCATAACTAAATATTTTTGCCAAATTTCATAAAGCATTCTTTTCGGTACGTTAGACCTATATCTAGCTTATTGGTTATTGTCAATAAGAGGATGGTGTCGGTTGTTTGGGTTGAAATAAGTTCGTGGTCGCAATGTTTTCTAGCCACGTGCCGGCCATCGAGGCGGAAGATTTGTTATTTTCCCCAAGTGCCGTCTGTTTCTGTTCGATTATCTGCTCATCATGTTGGCAAAATCGTGACATAACGGGTGCCTTAATAAATAGTTCCGTAAATAGCCGTCCATTTGGGAAACGGAAACTCCCGTAAAATGCCGGCGTCGCGTCGTCTCGCTTTTCCGCGCCGGCCGCGAGAGAGACGTCCGCGTTAAAGCGACGCCGCGATGGAGGGGTCCAGGTTCGTATTGGAGGGGGCCGCGTGGGGGGAAAGCTTTACTTCGCCGGAAAATCCCCCAGAGACTGTCAGTTTCCACCAAACGTCCCATCCGACGGTCAGCATCGCCTCCCGCAACACTCCAACTAAATAACGCACTCTGTCCCCAGGTCAACCAGGCGAACGCCCAACACCACACCGTCACCGATTCCCAATACGCGCGTCCGACAAAAGCAACCCAGTCGCACAGCGCACCACCTCCGAAGCAGAATTTGGATTCTATGCTCGGCAATTTACAAGCAGACATGAGCCGTCAAGGAGTCAACACCAGCCAAAAGGGGTGCTGCAACGCCTGCGACAAACCCATCGTCGGTCAGGTCATCACTGCCCTGGGCAAAACCTGGCATCCGGAGCACTTCACCTGCGCCCACTGCACCCAAGAGTTGGGCACCAGGAACTTCTTCGAGCGCGACGGGAAACCCTATTGCGAACCCGACTATCACAATCTTTTCAGTCCGAGATGCGCGTACTGCAACGGTCCAATTTTAGACGTAATACCGCGATTCCTCTTCGACGGTCTTTCCGGTTCTAATCGAACGTTTTCAGAAATGCGTCACCGCACTCGAGAAAACTTGGCACATGGAGCACTTCTTCTGCGCCCAGTGCGGCAAGCAGTTCGGCGAAGACGGCTTCCATGAGCGCGAGGGCAAACCTTATTGTCGCGACGACTACTTCGACATGTTCGCCCCGAAATGCGGCGCCTGCAACCGGGCCATCATGGAAAATTATATTTCAGCTCTCAACGCGCAATGGCATCCCGATTGTTTCGTTTGCAGGGTAAGTATCGCTTCGCAGGTCATCGAAAATCACCGTCGAATTATGAGCAAAAAAAGTTAAAAAAAAAAAAAACTAAAATCTGGGATTAATAGGATTGCAAGTTGCCGGTTCAAGGAAAATCGTTTTATGCAGTAGAAGGTAAACCGGTATGCCCTGGATGCATTGGAGCGGAGGACGAGGAAGAGGACTAAATATGCACACATGCCCCCTAAATATGCCCTTCACCCTTACACTAAAGAGCAAAAAAAAAAACTGACATATCCCCACTATAAGAGCAAAGCCCTTGCTAATGTTAAGACTTGTATAAAGATATTTGTATAATACACTTAAGATAATAAAGATTTATAAGAAAAAAAAGCACAAAAAAAACAACAAAAACAAAAAACACAAAGAATGAAAAGGCCGAAATTGTGCCGGGTTTTGGCACGCGTTTTCAGACCATTGCTGGTGAAAACGAAAGTCCCGAATTGTAAATTGGGCGATTATTAGGTCAGTCGGGTTGCTACACAGCTACATAAATCGGTTGGCCGACTATTTTTAGATTTGTCTACCTACATGAAAATATGGTTGGGCGGTTCGAGTCGAAGAGTGTCGTCTCGCTTCTGTAGTTTCTTTTTGAATGCGATTCGTGCTCCTGTGGGATGTGAGCGGACGTCCGAGATAAATATTTGCGATCGTTTTGGATTCGCCTAGGCCAGAAATAGCAAATAGGGAATGTTTTGTCAACAAATTATTGTCATTTGCAAGTCTCTTCAGCATTTGGCCCCTCTTACTATTGATTGAGTCTCTTTTATTTTTTTAATTAATTAATTAACACCGAAAAATTAATTAAATTTTTAGTTACATAACATAGGTACGTGCTTAACATTAGTAAGGGTGTCGTTTCGATTGATGTAACATTAAAAAGTTTGGTCCTCTTAAGAGACAATTTTTGCCGGATCTCGCCGAATGACTTCCTGTTACAAAAACCAGTGGTTAAATGTTTACTGGTTGTCGGTTCTCATGAGTACCTACTGTTGTTTCAGGACTGCAGGCAGCCCTTTATAGGAGGTTCGTTCTTTGACCACGAGGGCCAGCCCTACTGCGAGACCCATTACCACTTGAAGCGCGGCTCCCTCTGCGCGGGCTGTCACAAACCAATTTCGGGCCGATGCATAACGGCCATGTTCAGGAAGTTCCATCCCGAACATTTCGTCTGCGCCTTCTGCCTCAAGCAGCTCAACAAAGGCACTTTCAAGGAGCAAAACGACAAGCCTTACTGTCACACGTGCTTCGACAAGCTTTTCGGTTGAGAGAGCTCGACGGGCACCCAACGCTTCTTTATTTGTATTAAAACGAACGTCGAATCAAACATTGATGATACTAGAGTTTATTGCTAACGGTGGAAGTCTAAGTCACAAAATTAGCGTTTTATTAAGTGCCATTGAACGGGCCATCAAGCGTACTTTAATTTTAGATATGTAGGCGTTTACGGAAAATTGCTTTATTAAAAAATTCAAACTTATTAATTTAAGTCTAGTTTAGAACTTTTCACGGAATACTTCATCTAGCTATGCACGTGGCGAGAGTTTCAACTTTTAACTCTTCTCAATACTGAACATGTAAGGTTGCAGTGAGGTTGTTTGGTTGCCAAACACCTTTTGCAATCATTTTATTATTACTCGATAGAAATCGCACTTGTTGTATTTTGCATTTCGTTTACTTAATGGTTGCCATTTTATTTTTATACGTTTTAATAATGTCGTTAATTATTATTTTTAACAAAGGCCAAACTAATTCTAGAGACTATTGTATTTACAGTGTGAACTAAAGTGATTAAATAAAGCTGTAACGTTCAAATTTTCCACAAGCATTAATTAGTTCCTAATACAGTCCTCCGGGATGATTGAACGCGGCGTCAGGGGTACCGTCTCGCAATGTTTATGAAAACTTACTTCCATTTGTTACTTTTGACGGTTGCCAACTGTCAGTGCTGCCCAAGGTATTTTGCTCATCAGGTCGTGTTTTAACCGTTTATTTTTGCTAAAAACCAGAGCTTTTCAACGTTGCATAACAAAACCAAAACAGGCGCCACATCATTAAAAAAATTTTTTGCCGTTAGTACACTGACGAGCAATAAATAAAGCAAATAGTGAAAACCAGCTCCATTTGGTAGGATGGGGACGCCATTGCGACTCACCCATTTCCAGGTGATTCGCGGCCGGGCGAGGGAGGTGGGTAAACGCGCGTTCTGCGCAAACTCAGTTCTAAGATGAATACCTATTATAAAATATTTTATTTTCATTAATAATAGGCCAGTGAGTAGGTAAAAAATTTAACAGTAATTCTAACATTTTTTAAATTTTGCCGTGTAATGTGTAACGAATCGAAACGGAACTATAAAATTTTGCAACTCGATTAAAGGTCGGCATCATTGTGAAAATCGGAAAAATTTAAATTAAGCGATATCTCAACGAAAAAAATTATAACATTATTGCAAACTCGATCGAATTTTCATTACAATATTCAAAATGCACAACAAAATTTGCAGGAACTTATGAATTCAGCATAATAATTAATTATCATTAATAAACATTTACGAATGCAGTCATTTGCAATTGACATCTACACACTTTACGTTTTTTTCGAATCGTTTTTACGTAAATAACTATTGATTTTGTTGTAAATTATAAAAAAATGGACCATGCCGTGACCGAATAGAGTTGCAAACTTACAGAGTCTTGTAAGGCGATTTTAGCAAGTAGATTGTAGTTTTGCAAGGATGTTAATATTTTTGCTGGAAAATTAGATGAAAAAATGTTATTAATGATAATTAATTATTATGCCTAATTCATAAGTTCCTGCAAATTTCGCTGTGCATTTTGAATATTGTAATGAAAACTCTATCGAGTTTGCAACAATGTTACATTTTTTTTCGTCGAGATATCGCTTAATTTAAATTTTTCCGATTTTCACAATGATGCCGACTTGCAAAATTTCATAGTTCATTTCATAGTTGCAAAGTTTGAAAAATGTTAGAATTAATGTTAAATTTTTTAGTTACCATGTCTCTATTCACTGGCCTATAATTTAAACATTGAAATCTGACTTTTCAAATTCGTCTAAGACAAGAGAGTCATTGACAAGTTCCATGATGTCCAACGCTAGTATGTCTGCTTTCGCGTTGCACAGGGTACCTAGAGAAGGTTTCGTCCTCCTGAAGTCACCGTGAATAAACTCGGAGATGTACAAGCCAGCTTGCGCCAGTACATCTAGCACGATCAGGTTCTTTAAACTTTTCTTGCCTGCAATTTGCGTTGTTAACACCAATTTCTCCGTTATAGAGATCTAGTATACCTTCTTCAGCTCTCGCCTTAATTTTATAAATTATCTTTTCTGTCGTAACTACATTTTTAATGGAGCAAACTCTAATAGGGGTTTTTTGCTTGACTTTAAAAGAGGAAAAGGAATTAATTTGTTTCACGTAATCGCCGATTTCTTTTGGACCTTCTATTGTGCATAGAGCACGATATGATTTGGGGAGAAGTGCCTCGCGGTCCATTATATGACGCAACGGTACTCTGAAAGATGATTAAGTAATTTATTGGCGACTTTAACTTCGAAATTGACAATAATCACTTTCTCACCTGTTGACTTCCCGAAGATTTTGTACTTTGATGAGTTTTGATCTGTTGATGAGATTTTGGATTGCGTCCATTTGCACATCTGTTATGTTACCAAATATCGGATTAGTGATGGCAATGCAAAACGTCCGCCCCTGATTTAAAACTCGATCGTGTTGGTTTTCATAACCGGACGTTCGAAAATCATAGAGCGGCTTGTCTCTGTAAGTGAAATCAAATAAACTATTCAACACTAGTCAAAAGAAAATACCCCAAAATTTGTTTGAAAGCGTCCACAATCATAGAAGAGATACTGTGGTCCAGGAGCAGAGCATTTTTCTCGTGTTGCGAGATTAGATTAATATTTCTCGAAAATTTGCAGTAAGTTCCTGCGACCGTAAAATCTTGACCATAACAATTTACGTCTTTTAATTCAACTTCTCCCAGTGAAATCCTTGGCGGCACCCTAACATATTTCTTAAAATGATCATCAGAGGAATTTTCCAACGTTGAAACAATAGAATGTCTGCCAAAATCCTTGCCCAATTTCAGCTTTCTGTTTAACCGAGTTACCACAAAGGCTTCATCCACGTCCAAGTCATAGTCCGTAACAACATGCAAACGCACTCTGGAAGTGTGACAAAAAGGTTTGCCGACCAGCTTCGTCATTTTTTTTTCAATAGCATACCGCCAAGCTCTTTGCATTGGAACAACGCTCATCTCTTGAAACCAATGTTTTAACACATATATTTAATAAATGACGCAACTTACTGTCAAAATTGTCTTTATATGTTTCACGTAAATAAATTAGCATGCTTTGTTCTCTCAATAATAGCGAAGTGGCATAAGTTACGTTAAGCGTGTAGTCTTCGGTGGTAATTTTGAGCATTCCTTCAATGCCTCTGTGACTCAAGATCTCCTCAAACAAAGGCTCTGAAAGCAAACCCAAACAAACTATGCATGCATTCATTTTTCTTCTTTTCTGGGCATGCAATTCGTCCTCCAACTCAGGTGGTAAGACGCCGATCTGCAATAATTTTTTCCATTATTAACAACAAGCGATACTTAATAAATTTTAGCCAAGCAAGAAACCAAAAACGCAAAAGTTGATTACTCATGATAATTGTTACCAACCACTATTAGTGCACTTTCTGGGTCTTCGAAGGACTCTGGAGAACTCCCGACATATCTCAAAACGCAACGTTTGCAGCACCCCTTATCAAGAAGGTCTTCCACTATCACACGTACGGGATCAAGTTGTTGGGTCATATTATCTAAAATAAATCTGGGTTTAAAGTTGGCCCGAAAAACAGAATTGAATTACCTGAAATACAAACTATTTATTTAAAAGTGATAAAGAAAATGGAAAAATTGGTTGATTCCAAATATTTTGAGGTTATGCTTTGTTTGACTAGTGTCAAACACCATGACGGTAACCTCAAGAAAATTAACTCGTACCCACAAAGTCGCATCGGAACAAGGACTTCCGATGAATTATGTTGGTGACAGTTGACACTTGTTTGTAAACAGCTTTGACAGTGCCTCAGAACAAAAGCAGCCTTTCTGTCATAACCTCAATTTTTGCTGCAAAGTGTGATCAAAGCTAAAAAATGGTTGTAAGGCAGTATAACCAAGAACTGGAATACTTGGAGAAAATCAATTCGTATTGCTGGCGTATTAAAAAAGGCTTCCAGCCAAACATGAACGTCGAGGGCATTTTCTACGTTAATCAAACTCTGGAGAAGCTCATGCTGGAGGAGCTGCGTAACGCTTGTCGCCCCGGCATGGTCGGCGGCTTCCTACCAGGCGTCAAACAAATAGCCAACGTAGCGGCTCTTCCAGGTATTGTCGGGAAGTCAATAGGTTTGCCTGATGTCCACTCCGGATATGGATTCGCTATTGGTAACATGGCAGCTTTCGACATGAGCGATCCAAACAGCATAGTTTCTCCAGGTTTGGCCAACAACACTTCCGGGAGTTAATTACAAAACATCTATTTTATAGGGGGAGTAGGTTTTGATATAAATTGCGGGGTCCGCCTGTTGAGGACGAATTTGTTTGAAAAAGACGTGTTACCGGTCAAAGAACAACTGGCACAGAGCCTATTCGATCATATTCCAGTCGGCGTTGGGTCCAAAGGCATAATTCCCATGAACGCCAAGGATTTGGAGGAGGCGCTGGAAATGGGCATGGATTGGTCGCTTCGCGAAGGGTACATTTGGGCCGAAGACAAGGAGCATTGCGAGGAGTACGGCAGGATGCTGAACGCCGACCCCTCGAAAGTCAGCATGAGGGCCAAGAAACGCGGCCTCCCACAAGTAAGTTGAACAGCTCAGAGTACAGTCTGTCACACAACCATAGACTTTAAAAGCGGTTAGAGTACAGTCTGTCTTACACCCATAGACCTCCAAGAGTTTAGAGCACAATCCGTCTTACATTCATTGACCTCAAAGTCTGTCTCACAACCAAAGACCTCAAAAGTCTTTAGAATACTTACAGTCTGGCAGGCAGTGATGGACTTTAAAAGTGTTTAGAGTACAGTCTGTCACACAAGCATAGACTTCCAAAGGGTTTAGAGTACAATTTGTCACACAACCATAGACTTTAAAGTGTCCAAAAAAAAAAACTGCTGATGAGGTTTTGTTGTAGTTGGGAACCCTGGGTGCTGGGAACCATTATGCCGAAATCCAGGTCGTCGAAGAGATCTTTGACAAGTGGGCCGCTTGTAAGATGGGCATCGAGGAGAAGGGTCAGGTTTGCGTGATGATCCATTCCGGTAGTCGCGGTTTCGGCCATCAAGTGGCCACTGACGCTCTGGGCCAAATGGAGAAGGCCATGAAAAGGGACAACATCGAAACGAACGACCGCCAACTATCTTGCGCCAGGATCAACTCGCAGGAAGGACAGGACTACTTGAAATCCATGGCGGCGGCGGCAAATTTCGCTTGGGTTAACCGAAGTTCAATGACCTTCTTGACTAGACAGGTCACTAATCACTTCGCGTTTGTTCACCCTCGAAAGTTGTTTTGTTAATTTCTAGGCTTTTGCCAAACAATTCAATATGGCGCCAGACGACCTGGACATGCATGTGATTTATGACGTTTCGCACAATATCGCAAAAGTTGAAGAGCATATGGTTGATGGTAGACCAAAAACCCTTCTGGTGCATAGAAAGGTGCAAAATTATTAATCAATAGCTTTTAAATAACACGTTACGTCTCCAGGGATCAACCAGAGCGTTCCCGCCTCACCACCCCCTAATCCCCGTAGACTACCAATTAACAGGGCAACCGGTCTTGATTGGGGGAACTATGGGGACTTGTAGTTACGTTCTAACGGGAACTGAGCAAGGAATGCTGGAAACTTACGGATCCACGTGCCACGGAGCCGTAAGTTTGATTTTTGAGAATAAATTTACGGAAATTTGATCCAAATTTTCTATAGGGGAGGGCACTGTCGCGGGCCAAATCCCGGAGGAACTTCGAATACACGGACATCTTGAAGAAAATGGAAAGTATGGGGATCTCTATACGCGTAGCGTCCCCCAAACTTGTGATGGAGGAAGCGCCAGAGTCTTACAAGAACGTCACGGACGTCGTGGACACTTGCCACGCCGCCGGTATTAGCAAAAAATGTATTAAATTGCGGCCCATTGCGGTAATTAAAGGTTAATTTGTATTCTTGAAGCCGTAATTGTTTCAATCTAAGGCCTTAATATAACTTTTATTTGATTTCGACCTAACATTAACGGGATTTAAGTTACACATCTACACATATCACAATAGATTTCTTTAGATCATAAGAATCATCGCTTAATCTACTACAATAATATCTAAGTAATATAGGGAATGTCTCGAAAAATCTAAGCATCAAACTAAAGATGAGATAATGCGGCTAAAACATTTGACTTAATTCTTTGGCGGCGGCTTTTCGTCCTCTATTTGTTCCTCGGCGGAAACATCGTCTGTTTCGCCACTTTGCGTGGCTTTATTTACAAGATTCACTTCCAAGCGGGATTCGAACTCGACCGATTGTCGATTGTTTTCCAATTTTTTCTCATCTCCTGGCGGTTTTTCGGCTGGTCCATCGTCGGCGTTTCGGGCGTCGACAGCGCCATCGTTCGAATCTTCGGGTTCCGACTGAACTTTGTCTTCTTCGGGGATGGTACCGTTGGTCGGTTTCGGTTTCGCCGCCTCCTCTTTTGCAACGATGTCCAACTTCAGTTTTATCGAATTAGGTTCGATCGGTTCCAGGGGTTTGTGAACGTGATTGAAGGAATATTTGTTGATGTCCGGGAATGTGTTCACTCTGGTGAACTTGTTGACGTTCGGAACCCGACTCAACGGTATGTAGAAGGGCACCGACGTCAGAGTGTTGCCGTCTTTGAATTCGGGCTTGTGCATCACCAACATGGGCTCGATCTCCTCCTTCAGCACGCAATCACAGTCGAATTCGCCACATTTCGGACACTTATCGTACAGGTCCGACTTCAGGCTATTCTTCAATTTCTGTTTAAAAAAAAATATTTAAAAAAACCTCTAAATTCTCTATTTAAAAAAAATTAAAAATTCCAAATTTTCTATTAAAAAAAGTTTTTAGAAAAATTCTCTATTTAAAAAAATTCCAAATTTTTCATTAAAAAAATCTAATGGACCAATTTCAGCTCGAGTTGCGCCAGGAGTAGAATTTACGTTACTCCGATCAGTTGCGCCGGCTTTGCTTCGTTCCTTTACCCTTAATTTTAACTCCTTTCACTGAGCCGCCCGATTTAGCTCAATTTAATCCGTGGCAATTTGCATTTAGCAGTTGAAATTGAGCGCAACCGATTTGCGCTGCTCCGCCCATTTATGCCAGGCGTAAGTCAAGTTGAAATTGATCCATAAATTTCTAATTCAAGCAACTTACTTCTAACATTGTTTCGCCGGGGGTCTTCAGGAACACGTACACCATGCAGATGGGGATGCACAGGATAGAGAGGGCCGATATGAACCACCCTATGACGATGGCCCACACTGGATAGCGGTATTCGCCGTTGTTGTAGGTGGGTGACTCGTAGTCGATCATGCAAAATACCCAAACCGAGAATATCAGCAGCGGCGTCGCGACCATCCAGCAAAATTTGAAATAGATCCCCGGGTGGCGACCGGTCATAGTTTTGACGTTCTTGCTCAGCCGACAGACGCCGTAGAACCAAGCTATGGCTATGACCTCGAAGAAGGCCAAGTACATTATTGAAATGGAGGCGGCGTAATGGTCAATCAACTGGAAGAAGTAGATTCCGCCCTAAAATCAAGAAACCAATCAAGTTCAACCCCACAATATAGTTAATTTAGCAGTCACGCAGTTTAGATTCTCAGAATGGGCAATAGAAGGGTGTGAAGCCCTAAAGTTTTCTTAGGACCGCTGCGCCTCAAAAATTTTAGATTTGCACGTTTTCCAAGCGGGTGACGTCGCCACCGCAATTTCAGTAGCATAAATTAAAATGGGTCGTTTTTAACAGTCTACCAAATTTACCCAATATTTTCATACAAAAAAATACTTTCATTTCCCAAAAATACTAAATGCTCACCAAAATTAAGAAAATACATAATCTTAAGGCGACAACCAAATATTGACATAATGCTGGCCTCTTATATATTTTATTCGCCAAAATAACTTTTGTTGACCATAAATAGTAAATGTTCACTAAATTTTATTCCGCATTTAATTCTAACATAATACCCAGATATTTAATTTTCGACAGTGTCTTATATTATTTAGCAGTTAAAAATACCATTTGTTGATCAAAAATACACAAGCAATAAAATGTTGTGCAAATGGTAAATAATTTTATGCAAAATTATAGATGTAGATGTGCTAGGGCAAGGAAAATAAGAGTAAAAATAGAAGTGGTTTGCACAAAAAAAGATATTGATTTCCTTAATATATAAATGCTTTGCTGTAATTGGCTTGCATTATGTAAAACGTAAAACTTCTTTTAGTGGTAATTTCTAATCGTGCTTTTAAAAAAAAATTACAGGGCCCTGAGCTGATCTTGTACAAAACTTTTTTCGAGTGCCTCTTGTCTGGAAGCGCAAGCGGCAAGGAGAGATGCGCGAGCATATTTCATTTTTGGAGTAATAGAATAATTATTTGACGCACAAATAGTTTTTTTGAGAAACACTAAATATAAATGAATAGCGCGAATATTTATTATGTACAGCACGGACGCGTAACTTGAGCGTTCTAAATTTGGTGAACATTTAGTAAAATTGATAGATATATAGAATTTAAAATGTAAGCAATGGTAAAACAATACGCAGCATAGTTATTTTAGTGGTGATGTTCTCATTTTCTGATGTATAATAATTTGAGTTTTATTTAGATTTTTTGATGCTCATTAAATTTTCTGGGGGACAGTGCAAGGGTTGTATAGTTTAATGTGGTGTACATTATATTTGTTCCCAATTAAAATGGTGAAGCGCAACATTTGTAGATCTATAAGTAACCAGTAACCCTAGCAGCGGCCCTTATTTTTACGAGCGACGAAGGGCGGACTTTACCTGCGTGACGTTGGGTAGTCCGCATAGTAAGGAGACCACGCATATGATCAAAACAAGGATCTCGTGGCACATCAAGTTTTTCTTGATCCAGGTGGGGAAGCCGTCTTGGATGGACGTCACGACCACTTCGACAATGGCGAACTATAACACATCTAATGAAACAATATTACAATACTTATGACGCCGTGTGTGCATTACTTGGCTGTTGAGGGACAGGCAGATGAGCATGAAGAAGAAGAGAACGGCCCAGAGTTGCGCCGCCGGCATTTTGGCCATGGCCTGGGGATAGACGACGAAAATCAAGCCCGGACCTGCAACAATTTCGGGATTGACCAGATTTTTGCGGTTTCCTCGAGTACGATTGCGACATTTTTATAAATCACGGCCGTCTAATCCCTCGGAAAATATAATTGTTTGACACGATAAGATTTATTGCGTTAGTTTCGAAACAAACATCCACTCGAGACGATTAGGAGGGATTAGAAATTTTGCCACTCACCATCATCTATGACGTCCTCAATAGAAGTGTTTTGTTCCATCGCTATATTTCCAATGGTGGCAAAGGCGAAAATTCCGACCAAAAGACTGGTGATGGCGTTAACGAAAGACACCGCCAAAGTATCGTGTAAAATGTTATTGTTGTATTTGCTGTAACTAGCGAAGGAAATCATGGAGCCGAAACCTATTCCCATAGAATTGAAGGTTTGAGCCGCTGCGTTCACCCAAACCTGAAAACTTTTGTTAACTTAGTTTCTTTTGTTGAAAATTGTACCTTGGCTTCCAGGAGCAGCTCGAATCGCGGCCGAAAAAAGTACCGCATCCCTTTATCGGCGCCCGGCAGCGTCAGAGATTTGGCCAAAAACACGATGATGAGGAGGAACGGCAGAGTTGCGGTGAAATATCGGACTTTAGCGGACGACTTGATGCTTTTCCAAATAGCGAAGTAGACGAGAACCCAAGCACAGATCAGGCAAGCGACCAACTCCCATCGCAAACTGTCGAAATCCTCGATGCCGTTGCCGATTTGCAGGACCTTTTTGCTGCGAATTGCAACCGAATTAGTTTCTGCAACCGAAATTGTCAAAACTCACTCGTAAAACTGTTCGGCGGGGGTTTGGCTGTTCATCGGCTTGGAGATGTTAGCTGGAGTTTTGCCCGGGATCCAGCACGACCCGGTGTTCCACCGATGCGAACAGTCCTCCCAGGGTTGTTTCGCTTTAAACGACGTGAAGAAGTAGTAGATTCCATAGGCTATTATCACACTGTAATACGTTGACATCAAGAACGATATTACCACGCTGCCCAAGCCGGTTCCTGAAAATTGTCGGGTCAACGAAACTGCCGGTTTGGGCCGATAGGTCGGTACCTTTCAGCAGGGGGCATAAGTGGCCCAGAGCGCCGATGGGGCCGCGGCCCGTGAACTGCCCCACTGCCAGCTCCATGTACAGCATGGGGACCCCGCAAATCACCATGATGATGGCGTACGGGATGAGGAAGACGCCTACAACAACAGCGACTCAGCAAGAAAGTCTGAAACGTGTCACCTCTACCTCCCTCTTACCATCAAGTTTTTATCTAACCCCCCCTCGAATCAGAATTTAGGGCCTTAACAATTTTTCAAATTATTTTGACCAGTCACCAATTTTGGATTCCAAATTTGGTTCCACAGCATGTTGGATAGAGTCTGACGCGTCCAGATCAAATCATAGGAGGAATCAGTGTAGCCACACGTGGCGCAGGATTTGTATAATTTTCATAATTTAGTTTCAAGAGCACCAACTCTAATTGCAAATCGCATTGAAAGCCACGAGACCACGCATCATGTTTTAATTATCCAACAGCCGTAAGCGTGTTTCCTGCAAAATCCCGAGAGCGGCTCCACTGCCGGCAAGAAACTAACTCCGGAACATTTTCGGTACCGCGTCCCGAAGTCCTCATTTCCATTCCAACTTTTTGCGTCATTATGTCACTGAATTGTCATTCCCACACGGGCTTATGAATGAGTCAACACTTACTATACCTACTATTATTTTGTCACGACCTCGTTTTAATTAATCAATCCGTTACGCAGTTTTGATTCGAGCTCTTCTCCCGAAATTTCCAGCGAACTTGACCCCTGCCTGACGGTTTAATGAAAAAAAACTGCCACGTTGGGCTGGAGGACCCTCAAAACGAGGTGACACACTTTGGAGGCGTGATCGAAATAAATTTTTGATACCCACCTCCACCACTTTTGTAGCATAAATAGGGAAATCTCCAAACCGAGCCCAGACCGACGCTGTAACCGACGCAGGCCAGGACGAACTGGAGCTTATTGGACCAATGCTGCCTTCTGGGCTTGATGTAGACGCTGTCTTCATCGTCGCTGCCGTCGTCGCTCTCGGCGTCGTACAAATACTCTTCAGGCGGCCTGAAACCAATCAACAAACGAAACTTAACAACAAAAAACTAGAGCGCGCCACAATAATTGTTTGTTACTAATTAAAGATTTTCTAGATAGTCAACTCGTATGGGTAAAAAGTTTGAGGACCGTTTCGGAACGCTTTGCAGACTCCAACAGAACAAATTCACAGCTGTTGACCTTGCGAATTGCTTCCGTTTCGATAGCAACATGCGATCCGGCTGCATACACGAAACTAATAACAATAACGTAATTACCCAAAAGGTCAATTTTTCCAAAAATTATCTCGTCGCCATCTCGCCGACCGAAAGGGTGAATCCTGCCGCAATTCCGCTGCTGCCAATTATTTTCGGCCACCTGTCAAGACAACAATGCCTGGCTTGTTGGCGGTAATTTATTTTTATTATTTGTTTTTTTGGCGCAAAGGTCGTTTACGTTAAATAATTAACCCACGTCACCACTTGTCGCCTAATTTTATTGGGTGATTTTTGGCGTTATCAAAGTTCGTTTGTTGGGGCAACCTTCTCGTCAATTGTGTTGTTCGATGGTTCACCTTGCCACACATACGTTTGCGATTTGGCGCAATGGTTTTAGCACTTGGGGCGGCAAATCGCTGGGTTTTGCGGTGAAGGCTCCGGCTGTTTATCAGTTCCAAGTGGAACAAGTGATTTTTTAAATACTTGGCGCATAACTGTATTTTTACCTATCTACAATTAGTAAAATAGTAAAGCACGGCCGGAGGTGTGGAAAGAATTTTTAAAACGAAATAAAACTCGTAAAATGTTATCACTTAGCAAGTGCGAGATAAAGAGTTGAGTCTGGAACTGAGTAGGTAATTCTATTTCTGGACCCACATGATTTATGGCGAGATAATTTAGACGCTAGAACATATTAATAATTTTTATTCGCAAATAATTAGGTAGGTACAAGCGTTTTTATCCCGTTGAGTGTTTTAATGCATTTACTTGTTCCGCTATAGATATACTATAATTAAATCAGATTGGCCACTCTCCAGCATTATCAATTTAGCAGTAATAAGTACTTGAGCAATAAAGTATTCTTGTTTTAATAATATTGTTTTAAAAGGTTTTATTGTTGTAATAAAAATCCTATTAACCTAATCAAAGAGGAATAAATCATGTAGAAAATCTGGCCTTAAAAAGAGGGCGAGGGGATTTTTTCTATGACAGCATAACAGTGAATCTTCAGCAATAAGTACCCTTTTGTTCACCAGATCTGGACCCCTCGGACTTCAGATCTTGCCTCAACACATAATAATTGAAAAGTTATAAATATTCTTCTAACATGGTTACAGTTTTCGAAACAGGCAACGAACTTGCATTAATGAGCTTATTCCGTTCAATTATGGCGATGGTTGAAGTTTGAACCCAAATTGCATAAAACTTCATAGCAAATTGTTTAACAAACAATTTTTTGTTGATACAACGCAGAAGCTAAACGTAACCTGAGCTGAACTTTATTGTTGTTTAAAGCGATTGTTTTGTACATCCATAAATTACTAGTTCTATTAATGATCGGTGTAAATTACCTGATATCTTAAGACTTAAGACATGCATTAAATTTCCACGTTAGCGAAGTCGATAAAAGTATTTATTTACGTATAATTTTTGCATATTTAGCAGAACGTAATTAAAGTCGTAAAATACATTTGAAAGTTAATAAAGAGATAAATTAATGTCGGTGAAAATAATTGCGCATCCATTAAAACTGCAAATGACTGGAGAGGTGCGGCCATACTTATGCTTTCTCCAACAAACTTGCAACATGCTAACCACTCTTTTACTATACAGGGTTAGCCAGTTACAGGGTTGTGAAATGACTCTAATTTGGGGGCATATTATTGCCACTGGAACTCGACCAATAGGGTCGATTGGAATCCAGTTCCCTTTTACAGGTAACTCGGGTGGGCGGAGCTTAGGAACAAGCAGTTTTCATTTTTTTCCAAGTCAAACAGTTTAGGCAGGAGAAGCTTAGTTCCACACTTTTGACCAACCCTGTATTGAGTGTCTTTCAAAAAGTTCTATACAACCCCTAAAAGTCATCAAAAGAACACTGAAAAGCACCAAAATTTTGAGGTTCATGTAATTCTCCCAATAAAACTGCAAAACCCTACCTGCAAACATAATTGCAGTGGAGAAATTTCCAATAAAAGAAAAAGAATGACAAGAAGATTAGTTATACAAATGGCAAGGAGACGAAGCCATTTAGCACGGTTCATTAATTTAAAGCCCAACCACGCAGAACTGTTATCCACAATCAGGTTTCTGGTTTAATTAAGCAAATTGAGTGAGCATTGGCAAGCAATTTAGAAACTCTTGTTAAGAACAATTATTGTTAAAGTCTTTCCAAGATTGGGAACGTTGCTAAACTGTTCAAACGCAGGACAGTACTAAAAAATTATTTGTCGACCACTACGACCACTGTTACTAGTCTCAACTGAAATGGACGATGACATCTTGCTGCAATGGAATAATGGGATTTCCTTCTTATCGAATTACGCAACCAACGGACAAATCAAAACCTGTTGTATTAGGCTGGAGGCACCACTGTGTACATTAACTTCATAACAACTTTGAGGCACTTAAGACCAATCGGTTTGGCACTTACAGAACTGTTGGGAACACAAATCCGTTTTGGTCGATCCTCGATCTGGGCTTCAGATAATAGGGTTTGGTATCGCCCATACTGGCCACGTTACCATCACAACACTACGATACTAATGGACCGCCAAATAGCCTCTTGCCTATTTATACCATCCAATCTGATTGATTCGCTAACAAGTGACAATCAAATTAACAAATGAAGGTGTTACAATCAAGATTACTACTGCATTAATCGTTTTGTCGTCAACTACCAGTCAAGGAGCAACTGGCAAAAAATTGTGCTCTTCGCCGTAATTATGCGAATAAATTTTGGGTCCATTAGTGCTAAAAGGTCAGTGAACAGTTAAATAATGACTCTGTTCCGTTTACATTGCCGCGAAGTGGTGGAAAAAAAGTTACTATCAAAATTTCCAGTCGTTCCACCAGGATTTGTTTATAATGAAGCCAAAGTCTTTAGCTAATCAACGAGTGGTTTAAGACAATGAATTTCCAGACCAACAATGAAGAGAAGAAACGCGGATAACAAGTTGAGGATAAAATAGCGTTATTTGGGGAAAAATTAAAATTAGTTAATAACTAATGAATTGATTGGGGATGAATCCGGCCAGGGCCGGATTTCGTGCAAATTGCCCATCGCGTCACCGCTTGCTTGTTGATGCGATTATGGAGAACGTGCGAAGTAATTTGTTTGTAACGAGGTGCAAATATTTATAGACCGTATTGTGTAAAAGTTGATAGACGCGCATAAAACACGTGACAAATTAAGTGTTAATTATTTATTTCGGTATAAATTTAGCGCCAGGGAAATATTTCAATTCCAAACACCTCGTTACATTGTTAACGAGTTGAACCAACACTTCTGTTATTTGAGGGATTACAGGGTGTTACTTCCACTGGAAGTGAACGGCGTAATGACGCAAATTTCCTCGCGGTTCTTTCTTGTTTGCCCGTTCCAGTCGTTACGATAAGATTGGAATCA
Organism: Schizotus pectinicornis; assembly: GCA_951805265.1. Classification (NCBI taxonomy): domain Eukaryota; kingdom Metazoa; phylum Arthropoda; class Insecta; order Coleoptera; family Pyrochroidae; genus Schizotus; species Schizotus pectinicornis. The sequence continues at coordinate 3,023,645 of OX638207.1, forward strand.
ATGTTATCGCTCAATAAACAGACCTTTACCTGATTTCGTGGTATTCGCGGTGTATATGGAAATTTTAACGCGGGCGGGACGGCGCGCCGTCCGGATTCGGTGCCCGTTGAGAACGCTGGGTTCGTTCCGGCCGGGATTAGCATACAATTTGTCGTCTCCATGAATGAAATTATGATTGGAGCGGGCATGCAGAACTAAAGCGATTACTTCCTGCAGAGGATGCGCTAATAGTCGACCTTGTTGGCCAATCTGACCTCCAATTTTCTCATTCCTGCCCGGCTCCCATTTGCCGTATGCGCGTTTTTTTGACACTTCGCGTGATCCCGCCAGTTCTCTTCTAATCACCAGAACCGGCATGACCACGCAAATATCGAAACAAGAAAAAAAAACGGGAGAAGAGAGTAATCGATTCTAAGACCGTGACGTACGTGTTTGCAGATAATTATTTATTATTCTCTAATCTTTATATCGTTTTTTTTATTTTCGTTCCGAGAAAGCCGCTGTAACAATGACTAAGAGGGTTGGGTCAAATAACCTGCGACACCTTGACTGATTGTTAATTCGACGTTTCGTTTCCTTTATGCAAACACTTCGAGTGTCGCTTATTAAAACAGAAGATGAGTTAGTGACACGTTAAACACTCGGTTAAACAAAGCGGGTCATTAAATGACACCAATTGTCGTCAGGACCTCTTTGTTTCTCAATTTCGCCAAGGCTTGTTTAGGCAATTAGTGGCCAACTGACATTTTCGTAAGCGACATCTTCAGTAGCAAATTCAAAAATTTTTTTTTAAACAAGGACCACTCTTTTACGATTAAAGGCTCCAATTGGTTATTCTAGTCTCGAATTTATATACGTTGGCTCTTATTGAAGTGAAACATTTGGAGAGTATTAAGAGCCATCACTCTTCCCCGTGACTGCATTTGCGTAATGAGTGGCACTTTTTTCAGGGATAATACGTCGTTAATAGGCAAACAACTTCCGGCTAATCAACATCCCACCTATGCACTTCTTCGAATTATAGCAGCGAATCTTAATGTTGCAGCAATGTAAACTTCAGCTGCGTCCGAACGTTCGTTTATTTTTGCACCTTCGAATTAGGGGTGGTTAGAATTTTTTTTTTTTTTGGGTATCAAACACTGAAGTTAGTGTTAACTGGAGCAAAAGCTCTTTTGATAAATTTTCTGCGTTGAACAGATCGAATTAAACGCTACACATACAGGGTGTTCTTTGAGAAACGCCTCAACCGTACCTCCGTTAATTATTATCCGATTTGAATAGACAAACATCATTCTTTAAGAACTGCAAAGTAGCTTTAATCGTTTTTTTTTTTTTAAACAATAACTTCAATGTCAAACGATGCTCAACTTTTTTTTTTTTATCTTTTGCAACAGGCATCCTCTAGTTTTTAATATCTTAAGGAGGATTTTGTGAATGTAGATAAGAAGAGAAACTGCGTCGCTCCTTTCTGCCCACTCACTGCAGGTCAGGTGAAGGTGTTAATATTTATTGATGCATATTTTTCAATTAGATATTACTTCCTGACTCAACTGCACCACAGCATATATATATATATATGCTGTGACTGCACCACAGCTTCTCATCGAAGTTACAAATAACTTTTAGGGGTGACTTTAAGGGTGGACTTTTTTAGGTAAAATTGTAACTTATAAGCCTACTCTTCTATAGCTATAGACAACATAACTCTTTTCATTATCATTATTTGAAGTACAGTGTTTATTAATGAATAAGACACCCTAGTGTAAACCAACACCATTCGGAAGGGGAAGAGGGCCATTGCGGCCGGCCCATTTCCAATTGGCGGCCGCGCGGTCGGCGGTATGTTAGCACGATTGTGACGTCACGCTAAGCTGTCATGGCAATAGGGCAATTTTCACCAGGGGGAAACAAAAAAGCAATTGCAATACCAAATGGTAAACCAAAGGCCAACTACGCAGAACGCCATCATGAAATCGTCAGTCATTATCAATAATAATTAAGTTACACTGGAAAAAATTCTCTATATTTTTTGGGTCGTATTTAACAGTCTACCAAATTTACCCAATATTTTCGTTCAAAAAAATACTTTCATTTCCCAAAAATACTAAATGCTCACCAAAATTAAGAAAATACATAATCTTAAAGCGACTACAAAATATTGACATAATGTTGGCCTCTTATATATTTTGTTCGCCAAAATAACTTTTGTTGACCATAAATACTATATGTTCACCAAATTTTATTCCGCATTTAATTCTAATATAATACCCAGATATTTAATTTTCGACAGTGTCTTATATTATTTAGCAGTTAAAAATACTATTTGTTTATCAAAAATACCCAAGCAATAAAATGTTGTGCAAATGGTAAATAATTTTATGCAAAATTACAAATGTAGATGTGCTAGGGCAAGGAAAATAAGAGTAAAAATAGAAGTGGTTTGCACAAAAAAAGACATTGATTTCCTCCTTAATATATAAATGCTTTGCTGTAATTGGCTTGCATTATGTAAAACGTAAAACTTCTTTTAGTGGTAACTTTTAGTGGTGCTTTTAAAAAAAAATTACAGGGCCCTGAACTGACCTTGTACAAAACTTTTTTCGCGTGCCTCTTGTCTGGAAGCGCAAGCGGCAAGGAGAGATGCGCGAGCATATCTCATTTTTGAAGTAATAGCATAATTATTTAACGCACAAATAATTTTTTTGAGAAACATTAAATATAAATGGAAAGCGCGAATATTTATTATGTACAGCACGGACGCGTAACTTGAGCGTTCTAAATTTGGTGAACATTTAGTAAAATTGATAGACATATAGAATTTAAAATGTAAGCAATGGTAAAACAATACGCAGCATAGTTATTTTAGTGGTGATGTTCTCATTTTCTGATGTATAATAATTTGGGTTTCATTTAGATTTTTTGATGCTCATTAAATTTTCTGGTGGACAGTGCAAGGGATGTATGGTTTAATTTGGTGTACATTATATTTGTTCCCTATTTTTTTTTATAATTTTTTTTAATATTTACGACTTGTTGCGGTAAGAAAAATATAAAACCTTTTTGCAGGTTTTTCATTTCAAGGTTTTGTGTGAAACTAGAAACTTTTTAAATATGAGTAGGTAATCAAGAAAAATAATGCGATAGCAGATTTTGCTTACAATAATAACAAACAACTTATTACTTGGTACAGGTAATCGTGGCAAATCGAGAATCAGTAAAGCAAAGATAATTGCTACACTCAATTCAATGTATATGGATTAGATAATCGATGACTAGAACATGATCTTTTGTCGAGGAGAGCAAACAACAGAATCTTATTTTGGAAGCATCGTAGACGATGATAATCACCACAATAATTTTTGCAATTCTCAAAAAACCAACAATTCGTTAGTGAGACTTTTAAAAATTCGAAAAAAGTTTTTGGTTCAGTGTATGTCTTCCGAAAAGTCTAATTTTGTAAACCATTTTCGAAAAGCAGTGCAGAGCGTTAACTGAAACAGGTTGTAACTAACTATTGATTGATAGAACTCGTATAATTATCATTGGCAACAACTTCGATCTAGCCTTCTTCGTAGCTGGCCGATGACTCATTGCTCTCACTAACGCCACGAAGGAAGGTAAGTTTCTCGGTAGGATTCGTCATTGATTTTCGACTGTGGACTGCTGGACCGTGGACTTGAAAATATCTTTGAGGTCGTCGATTTTCACGAATCTCGTTACGAAACGCCGGGAACAAAACGAAGACCGAAGCCGGCCGAGTCAGTGACTCGGTGCAGGTAGATTCTGCGCTAATCGCCAGGAGCAGGAACTGGTTACTCGGCAGGAATTCCGCGCCGCAAAAAACCACCGTAATTCCATCCAATTAATCAAGAAACTTCCAAACAAGATAAGATAGCAACAAACTCACGTTGGCGGATTGACGATGTTGAACAACTCGACGGGCGACGTCGGCACCCTCCTGACGATCATTTTCTTCCCATCGGTCGACCCCATCCCGACCGACGCCCAGGACCGGACCGACGCCGCGTCCGAATACGGTTTCGACACGTGACTGCCCGACTCGCTGCTGGTCTTCCCGTAGGTCATGTCGGCGATGTAGGCGGATTTGAGGGAGCGCGAGCTGTTTTCCCGCCGGAAATTCGCCGGTGAGCCGGGGTTGGAGGGTTCGCCGTCGTGGGGTCGGCCCAGTTTCGACAGCTTCTGCAGGGACTCCGCCGGTGATGGCGCTCTTTGGTTCGCTTCTTTAGCATCGGTATCACAGTCGTGTTTGTCGGCCACTTCGTTTTTGAGGGTGTTGACGCGTCTGGGCAACACCTGGGGCTTGGGGTCGCGCCCCAACAACGCCGTCTCCTCCATCCTGACGGGCCTCCTGGTCTTTTGGTCGCCGGTAGCGTTGAACTGGAGCGCACTGATAACCTGCTGTTTCTGTTGACCGTTAGCTTCCATTATTAAAAGATTGTCTGCAATTTAATCCTACACCGCTATTAAGAATGTTGCACTGGCGCTGTTTTATTGGCACTTCCACTCGCTGGAAACGTTCCTTGACATTATTTCGCACCCCTTTCAGTGGGCTTTCGAGGGCGGGACGCTGCTGGCGGGAGAGGATCGGTTCGAATCACGCGCGCACATTTTTTAACGGACAGCTGAATGTCGCTGGAACAGCCTTCGCGATTCGGTGCTACAGCGAGACTGGCGACGGACTTGAATTTGTTATTAACTGCAATCTAAATGTCCCACTCTTTTATACCATTATGTCGCTTTATTTTGCTTAATAATCGCGGATTTTATCTCGCTCAGTCGAAAGATGATGCAGCACGTGTTCTCTGAAACATCTCTTCATTGTTTTCGCAAATGTTCGATACTTCCTGGTGCTACACTTTTAATAAGAGTCGTAATAAAATGATCACTATTTAATCCATTATGTAACTACAGTATAAAATCATAAATGATCAGTAATTAATTAATTTTATTGATTATGGCTCATTTTGCCGAGTTTATTAACTTTACAGACCGATTATTATTATTACCGCCCGCTTATTATTTTACCGACCATTCATTGTTTTTATTCACCATATTTTATAATATTGACCGGTTGAAATGCAGTACTGGAAAAATGTACTGCCCTTGAAATTTATATATACTGACCATTAATTTATTGCGTTTTAATAATTCCTAATCAGACCTTTTATAGCTTTGCGGTCACGAACTTTGCATCGTCAATCGAACCGACTTATCAAAAACGACGTAAAACTGCACTTTATTCTTTAATTAGGGACCAACGAGTTTTCTATCGAAAAAATTAAATAATCGCCACTTACCTTGAATTTATGACCATCAATAATAACGTGTTACCATTGACTACTTTTATTATGGCAAATTTTACAAAATTTGCAGATTTGTTGGCTTACTGGACTCAAATTAACTCAAAGTTTAAATTATTCCTATTTTATATAATTTACCCTTTGGCTCCTGGTCGTTACGCCAATGGCCAACGGAATCCTTTTGTTGACGGCAGATGGCAGCACCTTCAAACGCTTTAATCAAAACTGGGGCGAATAGATTTCTGTAATTCTGACAGCTTAACTTAACCTAACTTTAAATTATTTTTATTCAAAAATCAAAACCGGTCCGCGAAGAGTGCAAGGCAAGAATGTTAATCGCCCGGATTAAAATCATAAAAAAAAGTGGGGACACGAAGGTTTGCAACAACGTTAAGAGTGCAAAGTCCAAAAAAATACCGGCGCGCTATATTAGTGTGACAACCGAAGACAAGAAAGAACATTTAGTGTCAGTGGTTGGAGACTGCCGTTAGTCTCGAGCTAATTCCGAAATTCTTATTTGTTGGAAAGTGACTCCATAGTTGTTGGGCGAAATGTTCGAAATTTTGGCGGATTTTGAGCCGGGGCCGTTGGATTATTACCGCAAGAAAGCCTCCTTTGATTGGAAGAAACTGAAAGTTCACATCTTAACTGAGGCCGTCACCAAATTTGAGGTGAATTTAACTAAACTTTTAATACCCTGCTAATTATCAGTTTTTTTTTTTTAGAATGACTTGTATGAAGAATACAGAAACCACCCTGAATTCCAGAAGGACTTGCTGTCCTGTTCTCTGGATGAAGAAAAACGCAGGATCTCCAGACAAACCCTTGCTCACAGGGACAACAAATTGGCGGACCTTTCACATCTTTTGTCTAACGTGAAGTTTCCAGCTACTTTTGGCAGGGTCATAATGCAACTTAGCCCAGCCGCCTGCATTAAGTATAATGTGGGAATGCATCTGTTCAATAGCGTAGTCAGAGCTTTAGGGTCAGAACGGCACCATAAATTTGTTGAGGAAGCAGAACTGGGCAATGTAAGTAACGAAAAGAGACAATTTGACTAAATAAGATTCTGAATAGTTATTTGAAGCTCTCAAAAGTAACCACTTTTTGTCTTGTTTGCAACTTGCTGGAGTAAAATTTTCAGGTTGCATCCCAATAATTCTCTAAATTAGTTTTTTTCTTAATTGCTGCACATAAATTGCACGTCACTGACTTGAGCTGCTCGTTAAGTTAGCAAGTTGCATCTTCAAATGAAGGTCGTGACAGAACGGCCGGAACGTCAAAAAATTATTTATTAAATTATTATTATTTTTAGGAGTCTCCCCAAAACGTCCAAACCAACATAACACTTTGCGTAGCTCATTCGTTAATAGAAAAAAAAAACTTTTTTCCTAATTTAATTTTGTTTCTATTGATTGTGTTTCAGATAAGCGGTTGTTATTGTTTGACGGAAGTCGGTCACGGCTCCAACACGAAGGGCATGCGCACTACGGCGGTCTACGATAAGGAGAGGAAGCAATTCATTTTGCACACTCCCGATTTCCAGGCGGCTAAATGTTGGTCGGGAGGTCTGGGTAAGACCGCGTCTCATGCTGTCGTGTACGCGCAGCTCTACGTCGATGGCGTCCATCACGGTCTCCACGTCTTTGTGGTGCAGCTCAGAGACCCAAAGACGCTGCTGCCTTGTCCCGGCGTTATCGTGGGGGATATGGGCGAGAAAATCGGCCTCAACGGGGTAGATAATGGGTAATCAGATTTTGTTATTACAATTTTTATTTTTTGGAGCACCTTAGATGCAGCGCCATAGTCTATTTACCCCATATTGATCCAAAGTAGTAAGCCAGGTTTTCTGTGTACAGTTAGTTGCAAATGAAACCGCTCTGAGGAGAAGTAAGGGCGACGCAGTCGCACTGGGTTGTCCGGTTTCTTTTGAAACTAGCTGTACCTACCACACGTGCTCACAATACTATTGGAAGCCATGGGGTAGTTTGACGTGTAACTAATTATAGTCCAAGGTTCGTCACACGTACAAATTCTACTACTACAAATTATTTTGTAGACAATGTACGCTAATAATTATTCTTTATCATGTGTGACCTTATTTGGTTATGGCAACAAAGAGTTTATCAAACATGGGTAAAAAGTGTACAAGAGTTAGGGGTCAGTTTCAAGTATGAAAGGCAACTTTGCAATCTTTTGAGGTGGGGGGAAGTCAAGGCCGACTCGCTGGTTGGTGGAGCATAAACAATTGCGATGTAGGAAAAGGCGGTCTCAGCGGTACTTTGCCGCAGAATCGCAACTATACTTAAAATTCAGCCCTTAATAAAGTATATGCTTGGGATGGCCTGTTGCAAAATTTGATAACATTTCATGAACAACTGTTGGGAAATTGGCCAAACTGCCGTTTTCTAGAGTGCTGATGTTCGACCACTACCCGATCCCCTGTGAAAATATTCTGGACAAAACCGGTGACGTCACCGAAGACGGCAGATACGTCCAACGTTTCAAGACTTCCAAAGAGAGGTCGGGCGCCTCTTTCGCCATCCTCTCAGTGGGTCGTATCAACATCACTTCGGAATGCGAAAGTATGATCACCAAAGCCATTACGATAGCCGTCAGATATGCGGCGGTTCGCAAACAGTTTGGTCCTGACGGCAAGGAAGAAGTTCCCATTCTGGAATACCAAACACACGTAAGGGTAGCACTTCTCGCGAGCGACCCTCACTTACTTTGCGTTTTCAGCAACATCGTCTTTTCCCCTACCTTGCCGCCTCTTACGCTTTTCGGATTTTAAGCGGGTATCTAATGGAGACTTTACACCTTGCGCACCTAGGGTGGGAGAATAAGGAAGAATTAGCGGCGTTGGGAATGGAACTTCACGGCCTGTCTTCGACGGCCAAGGTGCTGACCAGCTGGATTTCCCGGGATGGGATTCAGGAGTGTAGAGAGTCGTGCGGGGGTCACGGATATTTAAAAGGTGATTCAATTGTTTTTTGGCACCGAGCGTGACGCAGGATTGGTAATTCTGACCCACAAGTCATCGGTTGCTAGACGATTGTTGTTAATAGACGACAACAACAATTTTTCGAATTTGCGTCACGGATTCAAGGACTTTTTTTTGTCTAGTTTCAACTTTCTTACTAAAAATACAAATTGTTTGTTTTTCTTAGTTGCGGGACTTGGCGACCTCAGGAATGACAACGACGCCAGTACGACGTATGAGGGTGATAACCACGTGATGGTTCAGCAGACCAGCAATTGGTTGTTGAAATTATGGCCTTTAGTTGAGAGAGGCCAAAAAGTTGCTTTTCCACTCAAATCCACTAATTTCTTAGGAGACGCTTCGCGTATTTTAAATCACAAGTTTTCCGCGACCACTCCAAAGGAAGCTTGCCTTCCGGAAAGTAAGTGTTAAAATTGACCAGAGATGGAGTTAAACTCATACACCCGGATTCACTAAAGATGTTTAAATTTTAGAACGGTCTAAATTGACAGATGACAAGTTACCCTAACAAGTTATTGAAAGTCAAAATAGCGAAACTTTACATTGCTAACCTAACCAATTAAATTTAAACCTGACCGTTTCAGGTATCATTAATGTCGCTAATACAGGGTCCTTCTTTTGTGAAATTTTTGCGTCATTTTCTAATTATCGGTTTTCTTTTACGATTTCCATAATTCTTGCACATTCTTTTACATTATTCTCTAACTATGGATCTGAATTGTACAAATAAATCTTATTCCATTTTATTTTTTATGGCCGAGAAAGTTACAACTGGCATTAATAAATGTTGTGGCATTTTCCAGATATTATCGACGCGTTTCAGTGGCTTGTTTGTTATTATTTGAAAGAAACTAAGAGCCGAGCGGATCTGAGAACGAAGACAGGCGAGGACCCTTTCTGGGTCAAAAACAATACTCAGGTTTTTTACGCCAAGAATTTGAGCATAGCTTACGTTCAAGTAAATATATTAACCTGCGTCAGTTTTGATGATTTACGTTAACTCAATTTTAGCACTTTATTCTGCAACGCATGTTGGTTGTAGCCAATGAAGCTACTGACGACAGCATAAAGAACGTACTTTTAAAGTTGCTTTCTATGTACGGATTATGGTCGCTCGAAAAATTTCTACCCACTTTATATGAAGGTGGGTACGCTGTTGGTGCGAGCCCCGCCAATTTAGTGCATGATGCCATACTGCAACTTTGCGAAGAAATCAAAAACGACGCAGTGTCTCTCGTTGATGCCATTGCACCTCCTGATTTTATTCTGAATTCTGCACTTGGAGCTTCAGATGGACAGGTAAATTGTTTTCTTCTAGGCTAGGATGCCTATTAGACATTCTTACTCATCTCCACATCCACCCTAATATGTTACTAAACTCACACATTGCTCAGATGTTTAATTTTTGGTTTTTCCTTTATTAATCTTTAGTGTCTTTCTAGGTCTACAAGCGATTACAATCGGCCATGTTCCGCAATCCGTACTCGATGAGTAGACCTGAATGGTGGCAAGAAATTGTCGGTTGGAAGACCAGCATAAGAAATAAAATGTGATTTTCAATTTTTTTATTTAGATACAATTTTTATGCACTTGTTTGTTTTTGGATTAACAAGCCTATTATTAACGATAGTATAACTATTCCCTTTTGAGCCCTGTTTAGTTAGTGCATGTTTTTGGTTTAATATTATTAGCGATAGTGATTAGCCTATTATTAGCTATAGTATAACTATTTTCCCTAAAACCCTGTTCAGTTAGTACATGTTTTTGGTTAATGCTTTTTATTAGCGATAGCTATTACTCTATTATTAGCTATAGTACTTGAACCCTGTTTAGTTAATGCATGTTTTTGGTTTAATATTTATTATTAGCAATAGTACACAATAATGGCTCTTTCTTGAACCCTATTTAGTTAGTCCAGTATCTGATACGTTTTGTCCGATGTAGCAACTAGACGTGGATATCTTGACACCTGTAGTTCTGTAGTTCTTCGGTTCTTCTGCTTTGAAACAAAGCTAAACCTCTTTGGCTCCCACCTCCTGTTAGCTTAAGCTTTGTATAAACAATGGCTTAAGTAATGAAACGTATGTAGATGTTCACAGATGCCGCTGTGGTGGTATCGACTTCGTCAGGTCCAGTTTTCTAACTATACAGTTTCCTGTAATGTTAATGACAACTCGCTGTATAAAAAATGCTATTTACATACACAGCTGATCGAGTGATAATTAAAAATCATGTAATGGTTCAGATAACCATGTAATTTAGGTGTAAAGTTCACCAAAATGAAAGTACTATCCTTTTTACTAGCCGCTGACGCTCATTAGTAGTTGGTACGTGCGGCCGCGTTAGTCGCCAGAACAGAACCAGTTTTCAGTTGATTTTATATTGACTTTGACCATGTCGCAAATTCTGCCAGATTTTGAACCCGGTCCCTTGGATTACTACCGGAAGAAGGCCTCTTTTGACTGGAAGAAACTAAAGATTTTCATTGAGACTGAAGACGTTGTAAATTATGAGGTAGAATTTATTGGAAAGTTTAAGCAACAAAACTAAATTGCTAAAATTGCAGGTTGAGTTTTACAAAGTTTTTCAAGAGCACCCAGAGTTTCAGAAGGACTTGTTGTCGCTTTCCTTTGATGAAGAAAGACACAGGGCTGCCAGAAGAACATTCGCCCATAAAGACATTGAATTTTGTTCCTTACTGTACATGATCAAGAATTTGAGATTCCCTGCGGTGTGTGGACGAGTAATGATGCAAGCTGACCCTTCTTCCAACGTCCGTCATAAAGTTGGGACCAATATGTTCGGCAACGTTGTCAGAAGCTTGGGGTCGGCAAGACATCTCAAGTATTTAGAAGAATCAGAAGATGGCAATGTATGAGTTTTGAAAATCTCGACAATTTTTTTTCTTCATGGATTATTAATGCTAATATTATCCTTAAGTTGTTAAGACATATTTAATGAAAAAATTTAAGATAGCGATGTTTTGAAAAACATTGTTTTATCACAATTTTTAAATAATTACTTTATTATCTGATAACATTTCCAGATTTATGGCGCATTCTGTTTGACCGAGATTGGCCATGGCTCCAACACCAAGGGCATGCGAACTAGAGCCGTTTACGACAAGGAAAAGAAACAATTTATTTTGCACACTCCCGACTTCGAGGCCGCTAAATGTTGGGCAGGTGGCGTTGGCCAAATCGCTTCTCATGCCGTCGTTTACGCCCAACTCTACGCCGATGGGGTCCATCATGGTCTCCACGCGTTCGTGGTTCAATTACGGGACCCCAAGACGCTGCTACCGTGCCCAGGGGTGATCGTTGGGGACATGGGGGAGAAAATCGGACTCAACGGCATAGATAACGGGTAACTAATTGATAAAACAAGCTCTTCACCTTAAAAATATTGAAGCATAGAATTAATATTTAGATAATAAATTGAACGCGAAGAGTTAGTTGAGGTAACAAATTGATTTGCGCAGATTTGTGATTTTTGACAACTACCACATTCCTCGCGAAAATCTGCTGGATAAAACCGGTGACGTCACGGAAGACGGAAAATACGTTACACCCTTCAAAAGTTCGAACGAAAGGTACGGCGCTTCTTTCGGTGCTCTTTCTATGGGCCGCGTGAGCATCACATCGGATTGCGAGGCGTACGGGACCAAGGCCATCACTATAGCCATCAGGTATGCCGCTATTCGAAGGCAGTTCGGTCCAGACGAAAAAGAGGAAATTCCGATTCTGGAATACCAGTCGCACGTGAGCCCGATCCCCAAATAAGTTTGGCATTATTTTAACGGAGAATTCTAGCAACATCGTCTCTTGCCCTATCTGGCGTGCTCTTACGCGTTCAGGATCTTCAGCAACTACTTCTCCGAGGTTATGTATCAATTTACGGTAGACACCCTAATGGGGGAAGCTAAGGAAAAGCTGCACGAGTTGGGAATGGAACTTCATGCTATGTCGTCGGTTTCTAAACCCATGTCAGGGTGGACCTTCCGAGACGCCATCCAGGAGTGCAGAGAAGCTTGCGGAGGTCACGGGTATTTAAAAGGTGACGCTTAATTTTTAATTTTCTAAAGAAAATTTCTACAATTTTTTTTATCGCGTTCTTTTCGGGATTATAAATAATTTTATAAAGTTCAGTAGCAGGTTGAGATTTATCACCTTTTCTTAAGTAATAAAATCTACCAAACGATATTGACCGAAAACAGGCAAACAAGAGCCACGTTCAGTTGCATGAAAGTTCATCGGTCAGTAATGTTTGCGACTTTTAACAACGCTGCTTCTTTACTTTTGACAAAACATTTTGTTTTATCATCTTATCTTCAAGAAAAGTTTGGTTTTAGCTGCCGGACTGGGCGATATTAGGAACGACCATGATGCCTGTACCACTTACGAGGGTGAAAATCACGTGCTCATCCAGCAAACCAGCAATTGGTTGTTGAAACTCGCCCCTCTAATAGAGAGTGGCAAAAAAGTGTCTTCCCAATTAGGTACCATCGACTTCTTGAACAACAGCTCAGAATTATTGAACCACCGGTTCACCGCCAGTAGTATCGACGCTATTTGCCGTCCTGAAAGTAAGTAAATTGTTCTTCAAACGTTAATTAAACAATTTTTGAATTATAGCTGACTGCCTTTCTTCAGCAGTTCTAACATTAAAAGATGAACTGTTTTAGATATTATTGATGTCTTCCAGTGGTTGGTTTGTTATTATTTGCGAGAAACCAAAAACAAGCTGGACGTTAAAGCGCGAACGGGCGAGAATGCCTTTTGGGCTAAAAACAACGTCCAAATCTACTACGCGAAAAACCTCAGTGTTGCCTACTTCCAGGTAAGTTTCGAAAACAGACGAAGATCGCTAGTAATATTTTTTTGCAGCATTTCGTGCTGCAGCGGTTTTTAATTTTAATCGAAACTGCCACTGATGTGGCAATAAAAAATGTTCTTCTGAAACTGTTTGCCTTGTACGGGTTGTGGTCACTTGAAAAGTTCCTGGCGACTTTGTACCAAGGAGGATACGCAGTTGGCCCTAGTGCCACTACTCTGATTCATGACGCTATCTTGAAGCTTTGTGGTGACCTCAAGGACGAAGCTGTGACTCTTGTTGATGTTATGGCGCCTCCTGACTTTATTCTCAATTCTGTTTTGGGAGCATCAGATGGACAGGCAATAATTTTTTTTTTGTATTAATTATCGTCTTTATTGAATTTCTTTCTAGGTTTATAAGCGTTTGCAGTCGGCTATGTTCCGCAATCCCTACTCTATGAGTAGACCGGGATGGTGGCAGGAAATTGTCAATTGGAAAACAAACATCAGGACCAAAATGTGATTTTTTTTTATTCAGTTGTTGAGGTGACGGACAGATTTTATATTTGATATTGCATAATAAAACTACGGGAAAGTTGAGTTTGCGCTTGTAATGATTCTCTCCCTGTAGCTACTGGTGTGATTAAAGTAGCTTAAAAATAATGCATAGAAAATAGAAAAATGACTAAGAAAACTAGGCATAAAAATCTGAGATAAAAAGTTACACTTATTAAACTTACAATTAACGTTAAGGTAAATTTGCGTAGGCCATAGAGGTCGGCAAATTACGCAAATAAAGATAAATTTGCATTCAATTAAATGCTTGGTCATTTGCGCGCGGTACAACAATCCAGCTGGTTGTTTTGTGGTCTCCAAACATGTCGCCCCTTTTGCCCGATTTTGAACCAGGTCCGTTGGATTTTTACAGAAAAAAAGCGTCTTTTGATTGGAAGACGCTAAAAGTGTTTCTTACAACCGAAGAAGTGATTCGCTATGAGGTAAATTAGCCACAATTTTGTTGAATTGCGTTCAAGTTCTATTTTTAGAATGAACTGTGCGACTTCTTTCGGCACCATCCAGAGTTTCAGAAAGATTTGTCACCATATTCTTTTCAAAAGGAAAGACATCGGGCTTTAAGACAGATGTTTGCTTTCAAAGACTGCGATTTAGCCTCAATTCCTCACTTATTGTCGAATTTGAAATTTCCAGCGGCTGCAGAACGTGTCACGTGGCTAATAAATGCTTCGTTTCACTCTAAGTATGGGGTAGCAACTATTATGTTCAATAATGCTATCGTTAGTCTAGGTTCGGAAAGACATCTTAAATTTTACGAACAGTCAATGGATGGCGATGTACGTTTTATAAAATCCTATTTGATAACTTTATAAAAATAGCCACTAATTCTGATAACTTTCTAGATTTACGGCTGTTTTTGTTTAACTGAGATCGGTCATGGTTCAAATACAAAGAGCATGAGAACTACTGCCACCTATGATAAAAAGAAGAAACAATTCGTTTTGAATACTCCAGATTTTGAGGCTGCCAAGTGTTGGGCGGGTGGTTTGGCCAAAACAGCCTCTCATGCGGTCGTGTACGCCCAACTTTACGTCAGCGGTGTCCACCATGGGCTTCATGCTTTCGTGGTTCCAATCAGGGACCTAACAACTTTTATTCCTTATCCAGGGGTGACAATCGGAGACATGGGGGAGAAAATAGGGCTGAACGGCATCGATAACGGGTAATTTTGGCCTTGTTGATCAGATTCTTTTGTCTCGATTCATTTATGTTTTCTCTAGTTTTTAACTAGCGGTTTATTTATTTATATTAGGACTTGTAACAAAAATGCTGTTTCGTAACTTTTGTTGAGTTAACAAAAATTTGTTCGTTCAGATTTATGATGTTCGACCACTACCCCATTCCTTGTGAAAATTTGTTGAATAAAACCGGTGACGTCACCGAAGATGGTAGATACGTCACGCAAGTCAAAACTAGCAACGAAAAATATGCGGCTTCATTCGGCACCCTTTCCATAGGTCGCGTGGCCATCACTGCGAATTGTGAAGCTTTAGGTACTAAAGCGGTTACTATAGCTTTGAGGTATGCGGCAATTCGAAAACAGTTCGGTCCAGATAACGAAAATGAAGTTTCCATCCTCGAATACCAATCACACGTAAGTCTCGAGACAAATTGGTAAAAATTTTGGCTTTATAGAAGATTTCAGCAATACCGTCTTTTGCCTTATCTCGCATGTTCTTACGCGTTCAGGATCTTCAGCAATTATATTTGCGAAATTCAGTACCAATACATGATGGATTCATTTGGGAGCGATAATAAGAAGGCAATGCACGAACTGGGGATGGAACTGCATGGAATTTCATCGGCGAGCAAACCAGTGGCTGGTTGGACTTTTAGGGACAGCATTCAAGAAAGTAGGGAAGCTTGTGGAGGACACGGATACCTAAAAGGTTTCTTTTATTGCGTTATTTACACATTGGCGGTACGCGCGCGTACCGTACAATTTCGCATAAAGTTCAAACTTTAATATTTGATTTTTAGCTGCTGGAATTGGAGACTTGAGGAACGAACATGACGCCTCTCTGACTTACGAGGGTGAAAATCACGTCCTCATCCAACAAACCAGCAATTGGTTACTGAAATTGTGTCCTTTAATAGAGAGCGGCCAAAAAATTTCTTCGCCACTAAAATCCCTTAATTTCTTAAGCGACAGCGCCAAAATTTTGAACAAACGATTAATGGCCGACAATATAGAGGCAATCTGTCGCCCCGAAAGTGAGTAACGCAGTGGATTTGATACTTACCACCATTTTAACTATATATTACATAGTTTAAAATTTTGTGAAAATAGACTTTTGGCAGTACTATTCGTCAGTTTAGGGACGAAATATTAAATAATAATATTAATAATAAATAACAACATTAAATAATTTACAACTTTTTGCAGCTATTATCAACGCATTCCAGTGGTTGACTTGCTACTACTTGCGAGAAACCAAAAAACGGCAGGATGTTAGAGCACAAACAGGAGAGAATGCCTTTTGGACTAGAAGCAACACCCAAATCTATTACGCGAAAAACCTGAGCCTTACCTACCTTCATGTAACTCTCAAAAAAAAAAAAAAAAAAACGAAGGTCGCTAGTAACATGACGTAATTTGCAGCATTTCGTGCTGCAGCGCTTTTTGATTCTAATTGAAACTGCCCCTGACGTGGCAATAAAAAATGTTCTTCTCAAACTGTTCGCCTTGTATGGGTTGTGGTCACTTGAGAAGTTCCTGGCGACTTTGTACCAAGGAGGATACGCAGTTGGTCCTAGTGCCACTACTTTGGTTCATGACGCTATCTTGAAGCTTTGTGGTGACCTCAAGGACGAGGCTGTAGCCCTCGTTGACGCCATTGCATCTCCTGACTTTCTTATTAATTCTGTGTTGGGAGCGTCAGATGGACAGGTACTTAGTAATAATTCTTTCTATTAACTTTATTGAACCTTTTTCTAGGTTTATAAGCGTTTGCAAGCCTCATTGTTCTACAACCCCAACTCCATGAGTAGACCGGAATGGTGGCAGGAAATTGTCAATTGGAAAACTAACATCAGAACCAAAATGTGACTTTTTTATTTAGTCGCTAAGGTGGTAAACAATTCTGACGTTACCTAATAAAGTTATGGAAAAGTTGAGTTTGCTTTTTTGTCACTTGTTCTATTATTTGACGATGACTTTGCATCTACATATATCAATGATATTGTTTACGTAAACGCAAAAAGTTATAAATAAATTACAATAAATTAAATAAAGGTCAAAGATTCGTTGACTTGTATCTGTTAAGATAAGAGCTCCATCGAATTAAATGCTTGGTCGTTGAAGTGTAGAGCAACAATCAAGCTGTTTGCATCGTGAAACCTCTAAAATGTCCCAACTTCTGCCGGATTTTGGACCAGGACCGCTGGATTATTACCGAAAAAAAGCCTCGTTTGACTGGAAGAAGCTAAAAGTGTTTCTTGTAACCGAGGAAGTGATCCGTTATGAGGTAGCTTAACCACATTTTTTTTAAATTTGTATTCAAGTTCTATTTTTAGAATGAGCTCTGCGATTATTTTCGGCACCATCCAGAGTTTCAGAAGGATCTAACACCATATTCTTTTGAACAAGAAAGGCATAAGACTTCAAGACAAGCGTTTGCTTTCAAGGACTGCGAATTAGGGTCATGGCATCGATTAAAAGCGAATTCGAAATTTCCAGCAGCTTGCGATCGTTTCACGCTACAAATAAATCCAGCGTTTCACTCCAAAATCCAAGTGGGAACTCACATGTTCAATAATGTTATCTTCAGCTTAGGCTCGCAAAGACACCGCAAATATTTACAAGAATCTATCGACGGCAATGTACGTTTTAAAAAGTTGGTAACGTTTATAAAAGGTTTTTTCTAGATTTTTGGCTGCTTCTGCTTGACTGAGATAGGGCATGGTTCAAATACAAAGAGTATGAGGACCACCGCTACTTATGACAAGGAGAAGAAACAATTCGTTTTGAATACCCCAGATTTTGAGGCTGCCAAATGTTGGGCGGGTGGTTTGGGCAAAATTGCCTCCCATGCTATTGTCTACGCCCAACTTTACGTCGGCGGTGTCCATCATGGGCTCCATGTGTTCTTGGTTCCAATCAGAGACCCCAAAACTCTTATCTCTTATCCAGGAGTGACCATCGGAGACATGGGGGAGAAAATAGGACTGAACGGAATTGATAACGGGTAACTTTGACTTTAAAATTATGGAACTAAACTAGCAACGATGACTCCTTATTGAGAGTAGTTCTTGACGGTGACTGTTTTATTTGCAAAATAAAATTTTGCATGAATGCATGTCTTTAATGACTCGCGGCAGCTCTGCTGCCTTCCGCGACCGCCTAGAACACCGCTACTAAAAGCTAAAACTTGTTTGTGCAGCTTTATGATGTTCGACAACTACTTCATCCCCCGTGAAAATTTGTTGGATAAAACCGGCGACGTCACCGAAGATGGTAGATACGTTACGCCCTTCAAAATTAGCAATGAAAGATATGCCGCTTCATTTGGCACTCTCTCCATAGGACGTGTGGCCATCACTGCGTCTTCTGAAGTTCTTGGTACTAAAGCTATCACCATAGCTGTCAGATATGCGGCAATTCGAAAGCAGTTCGGCCCCGATGCCGAAAATGAAGTTTCCATTCTAGAATACCAATCTCACGTAAGTTGCAAGCCAAATTGGTAAAAATTTTGGTTTCATGGAAGGTTTCAGCAATACCGTCTCTTGCCTTACCTCGCATGCTGTTACGCGTTCAGGATCTTCAGCATCTATATTTGGGAAACTTTAAATCGATACATCGTAGATTCATTTGTTGGTGATAATAAGAAGGCGATGCACGAATTGGGGATGGAACTGCATGGAGTGTCATCGGCGAGCAAACCGGTAGCTGGCTGGATTTTTAGGGACAGCATTCAAGAAAGTAGGGAAGCTTGTGGAGGGCACGGATATCTAAAAGGTTTCTATTACATTTGCGTTATTTTTGCGGTACGCGCGCGTACCGTACCGTGGCGAGATACTAAGGCAAATCTAAATAAAGTTTAAATTTTTAGCTGCTGGATTTGGAGACTTGAGGAACGACCATGACGCTTCTATCACTTTCGAGGGTGAAAATCACGTCCTCATCCAACAAACCAGCAATTGGTTACTAAAATTGTGTCCTCTAATAGAGAGCGACAAGAAGATTTCTTCGCCACTAAAATCCCTCGATTTCTTAAGCGAAAGCGCCAGAATTTTGAACAAGCGATTTACGGCCGACAGCATAGAGACAATTTGTCGTCCTGAAAGTAAGTTACTCAGAGAATTTGATACTTACTATACCTAACATACGTTACCTAACTGGATGCACACTAACAAAATCAGTTGGGAGTTGGTCCATTTAAGTAATGCTGCGTCAGCTTTGCTGCTAGTTGCGCAAGTCGCTTCTAGCTTCACGTTCTTTAAATTTTTCTTTGGATTTGAGTTATTATTTTTTGTCAACTTCTTGCAGCTATCATCGATGCGTTCCAGTGGTTGACCTGCTACTACTTGCAAGAAACCAAAAAGAGGCAGGACACTAGAACGCTTAAAAACGATAACGCTTTTTGGGTTAAAAATAATACTCAGGTTTTTTACGCTAAAAACTTGGCCATCGCCTACATTCACGTAACTCTTACAACTTTTGACGTTCTCCTCACTTTTTCTACATTTTAGCACTTCGTTTTGCACCGATTCCTCGTTACAATCAACGAAGCCAGCGACATCAAAATAAAGCGAGTACTTCTGAAATTGTTTTCGCTGTACGGATTGTGGACTCTCGAAAAGTTCTTATCTACGTTATATCAAGGTGGATACGCTGTTGGTCCTAACGCAACCACTCTGATCCAAAACGCCCTCTTGGACCTTTGCGAAGATCTTAAGGATGATGCTGTCGCGCTGGTGGACGTGCTCGCTCCCCCTGATCTTCTTCTAAATTCGGTCCTGGGATCATCTGATGGACAGGTAAAAGTTATTAATTGTTTCGATGAAAATGACGTAACTTTTTTAGGTGTACAAACGACTGCACTCGGCGATGGTCCATCAACCAGAGTCAATGAGCAGGCCGGAATGGTGGCAGGAAATTGTTAACTGGAAAACTAACATAAGGAGCAAATTTTAACTTTTTTAATTGACGCGCAACAATTTTTGTAGCCAAGTCGAAACTTTCCTCAAGAAACTTTAAACTTACGATTATCTAATAAAAGATATTTGACATTAACGTTATGATAGTAGTAATTATTATTGTATTACGACAAGTACTGCGATAACAGTACAACCTCAAATGTCCGATTTGGTTTATATTTTTGTTGCGGACATTAAATAATTAATACCTTCAGTCGAAGCTCTTCACAATACAAAGAAGTAGCTACCACAAGGAGGTTGGCTATCGCCATTAATTGAATGCAGAATTCTGCAATTAATTTAATAAATTAATTAATTAGTGGGGTTTCAAGGTTAATTTAAAAATTCAAGTGTTGATAAAATTAAGTAAGGATTACCACGTTTTGACGGGGGGTAAAGTTCAAGCAATTAAGTCTTGCACTCTTGCCGATAAAACTATTGAATCAAAACGCTTTATCTCAAAAACACGCATATCATTTGGTATCAGATCAGAACAATAAAGTTCCCCGTTATTGAACCCATTCTTTAGTTTTGTTGGGACAGTGTAGCGTTTTGGACGAAAATGTCGCAACTTTTGCCAGACTTCGAGCCCGGTCCGTTGGACTACTACCGAAAAAGGGCCTCGTTCGACTGGAAGAAACTCAAAGTTTTTCTCGACACTACAGAAGTTATTCAGTACCAGGTAAAAATTAATCAATAAACTGTTCGATTAAATTAAAAAAAATATTTTAGAATGAATTTTTCGAAATGTTCCGGGACCATCCCGAATTCCCGACAGAGTTGGGGTCGGTGTCGCACGATGAAGAGCGACGTCGGACGGCAAGACAAACCTACGTTTTGAGGAACAACCCTTTCGCTCATATGCCGCGCTTAATGTCAAATTTGAAATTTGGAGCAGCTTTCGTGAGAGTGATGATGCAGAGTGCGCCGGCGGCCAGCGTGAAATGGGGGGTAGGCGCCAGCATGTTCATCAGCGTCCTCAGGAGTCTCGGCTCGGAAAGGCACAACAAATATTTAACCGACTTTGAAGAAGGCACTGTAAGTATTAAAATTATCAAAAACCACAAGTTGTTTGAAAATTAAATATTAACACCCCATTCTACACCTCATTTAAGCCACAAGAAATCACAAGTTATTTGAAAATTAAATTAAAAAAAAATTAACACCCCATTCTACACCTCATTTAAGCCACAAGTCTGGTCTCGGTTATCTTTTAATTATAACCAAATTTTTATTTCTTAATGGCAGTTCTACAAAATTATCGCTTTGATTATCAAACACACCTGCAAATTATCAGGCCCTTCACCTTAATCATCTAGACTCTGAACTAAGTAGATTTGGGCGATACGAGAATCAAAACCATTGTTCTCTAATATCGTAATTTATTAAATAAGACCACTTTCATTGTTTGACGATTTTTCAGATAACTGGCTGCTTCTGTTTGACTGAAATCGGGCACGGATCTAATTCTCAGGGAATGCGAACTGTTGCTGTCTACAACAAGGAAACTAAGCAGTTTGTTCTGCACAGTCCAGATTTTGAAGCTGCCAAATGTTGGGCAGGTGGGCTTGGGCAACTTGCCACCCACGGCATTGTTTACGCCCAACTCTACGTTGAAGGGGTCAATTACGGCCTCCACGCTTTCGTGGTCAAAATAAGAGACCCCAAGACTCTCGTACCCTGTCCAGGGGTGATAGTTGGGGACATGGGCGAGAAGATTGGACTTAACGGCGTAGACAATGGGTAATTGAATTAATTGAATGAAGAAAAAATTTTCTCCAAAACTGGTCAAAATAATGTCGAGGACCAAGGATACCACACTTCTGAAGCTCCACAAAATTTTTCTTGTGGTCGATCTTTCCAACTCCTAATAGGGTTCTTAATAACATTAATTTGCCAAATAACAGTATTAGATTTGGCAAATAAATTTTAGGAGTTTGACAGACCGGTCGGAAAAATTTTGGAAAGCGGAAAAATGGACCAAAGTAGACTGTTAGATAAATGGTGTTCTTTCTTAGATTCATGATGTTCGACCACTACCAAATTCCTCGCGAATGTCTGTTGAACCGCGGCGGTGACGTGAGCGAAGACGGCAGATACGTCACACCCTTCACCCGTTCCAGTGAAAGATACGGCGCTTCTTTGGGCATCTTGTCAATTGGTCGGGTCAATATCGTGGTAATATGCGAAAGTTGCGGCGCTAAAGCCATCACCATAGCGGTAAGGTATGCCGCCATTCGAAAGCAATTCGGTCCTGACGACAAAGGAGACGAGGTTTCCATCTTGGAATACCAAACACACGTAGGACTTAATCAATTAACGTTATTTGCAGCTAATCGGGTGGTTTTAGCAACACCGACTGCTTCCGTACCTCTCCGCTGTCTATACGTTCAGAATTTTCGGAACTTACATCCAAGAGATACTTCTTCAGTTCAACATGGACACGCTCATGGGGACTGATAAGGGGTCGTTGCATGAGCGAGGGATGGAACTGCATGGGGTGTCTTCAGCGTTGAAAGCGGTGTCGAGCTGGACGTTCAGAGACTGCATCCAAGAGTGCAGAGAGGCGTGCGGAGGCCACGGCTTCTTGAAAGGTATTGACTAGACCAGGTTCAAGACGTGGCAATTGTTTGTTGGTAGAGTTTTATTGAAAGCAATTTTCAGTTGCTGGAATTGGGGACCTCAGGAACGACCATGACGCCAACTTGACGTACGAGGGGGAAAATTACGTGCTCATCCAGCAGACCAGCAACTGGTTGGTGAAGATATGGCCCCAAGTGGAAGCCGGCAAACAAGTTTCTTCGCCTCTCAAATCCATCGATTTCTTGAGTGACGGCCCATCAATTTTGAACCATCGTTTTACTGCCACGAGTGTAGAGGGAGTTAGTAGCCCGGAAAGTAAGCATCTAGCTAAATGTTAATGTTGGCCCAAAGATATGAGGATTACGTGTTTGATAAAAATTAGTTACGGAACCACTTTCCAGGTATTATTGATGCCTTCCAGTGGTTGGTTTGCTACTATTTGCGGGAAACCAAGAACAAGACCGAGGCTCTATCTAAGAAGGGCGAAAACGAATTTTGGGTTAAAAACAATACTCAAGTTTTCTACGCCAAAAGTCTTTCTGTCGCTTTCGCCCAGGTAAATTGTTACGACGTGAGAGGTTCCAGAGCGTTACTACTTTCTAATTTTAGCACTTCATCCTCCAAAAGGTTTTGGCCGTAATCGAAGAAGCCACCGATGTCGCCCTGAAGAACGTCCTCCTGAAACTGTTTTCTTTGTACGGCTTGTGGTCATTGGAGCAATTTTTAGGTACTCTATACCAAGGCGGCTACGCCATTGGCCCCAACGCTGCGACTCTAGTCCGGGACGCAATCCTGAAATTATGCGGAGACCTTAAAGACGACGCAGTTGCGTTAGTTGACGTTATCGCTCCTCCTGACTTTATTCTCAATTCGGTTCTGGGAGCGTCGGATGGACAAGTAATAAAACTTTTTGTAGTAACAATTTCAATTGGCGGTTAACTTTTAGGTGTACAAGCGGTTGCAATCGGCCATGTTCCGGAATCCCGCCTCCATGAGCAGACCCGAATGGTGGCAAGAGATCGTCAACTGGAAAACTACCATAAGGAACAAGTTGTGATTTAGAAAAATTTTAATTGTATTTTTTATTATGATTGCAATAAATTGCGAACGAGAACTTTCACACTTTTATTTCACCCGATAATTATTGATAAAAAACTGATAAGAAGAATGACAAAAAGATAAAAACTTTTGTCAACTATCCGGAGTAGCTTTTGGCAATTGCCAAGAGCTACTCTGACACGTACTAAATTCAGTGCAGCGTACCATCACTAGCGCAACAAAAGAAAAGAATTAATGAGGTGTTACTTAAGCACCTTAGAGCCCAGTGACAGTTGTCAACCGTCAAGAGCATCCAAACGCAAGAAATGGAAGTAAGTTTTGGCGAAAGACGAGCTGGTACAAACAACATCTTAAAAATAACTTATAGAATTTATTTCGTACAAGTTTCAACAAGAAAATACCAAAATATACAAACATTTTGAATTAAGAAAAGATAAAAGCACCGCTCTTAAACAATTTTTTAAGTGCTTAGAATTACAATAACATTTGATAACAATTAAGTAGAGTATATAGCTCAATTAGCGCTTGTGGACCGTTTGGACAACAATATTGCGAATTGCCAAATTACGACGCATCTTTGTTGATGTACCGGTTCAGCAGCTTGTCGCCTTCTGGGTCGACTTGCGATAGCTGCCTGAACCCCTCCTCGTCAACAAAACAAATTTCGTGGCCGTCCGGGTCGGCCAAAATAATAACGCGAACCGTCGCTTTTCCGGGAGTGTCCAGCGAAATGAGAGGAGTCAAGATGGTTTCTTTGTGGTCCTTGATCTTCTTGTCGATCAGCGGCTGTTGGTCGAAGGGGCAAGCGAAAGCGATCCGGCCGTAAGCTTTAGCGCGCACGACGGGTTGACCTGCGTAAAATTCCAATCGTTATCTTTATTTTGGCGCCAACAATCGACGTACCAATGTTTTCCAACTCCAACTTCGCCTCGTTCTCCGCAAAACCCAAAACAACCGTCTTGTCGGTTCTCTCGAAAATCGTTAACCCCAGAAGCCCGTTCCAATAATTGATGGACTTCAGCAAGTTTGACGAGGACAGCGACACCTTTTCGACGGGGTCTTTAAAAAAATTAAAAATTAAAAAAAAGTAGAAAAACTTCGGTCTGCGAGTCTTCAAAAAAAATTAAAAATTAAGAAAAAAGTAGGAAGTGCTGGAATAAAAAACAAGGACAACACCTTCACAATGGGGTCTTCAAAAAAAAAAATAAAAAAAAGTAGGAAGTGGTGGAATAAATACCTCGGTCTGCGGGTTGGGGTTCGTCGATGATGTTGAAGCGGTAGCCGCCGGGGGCTTCCAAAACGCCGCCGTCGAGGACGGGCCAATTTTGGGCCCTGGCTCTTTGGAGGGCCTCCCGGCTGCGAATGGTGATACCGCGAAAATCGTTGCCCGTTTCGTAGGATTTGACGCCGTAATTGTAGGTCAACTCGACGACGAAATGGGTGTCTTCGGGGCCGTAACCCACCATGGTTTTGCTCCATCGGTTGGCATATGGTCTGGAAAATTGGGGAAAGCTCGCAAACGTCCAGCTGTTGTTGCTGCCGAACTCACCCGTTGCAAGTCGCCTCACAACCGTCGGCGAACTCTTCGTGTCTCAGCACTTTCATGCCCAGAATCTCGCGGTAGAAACGGGCCGTCTCCTTGCGGTCTGGAATTTTGAAGACGTAGTGGAGGGCTCTGCCTTTGATGAAACACATGTCGGCGGGTTTGGTGACGGTAGCTGGTTTAGTTAATGCACGAGGAACTTATCGACGTAACAAGGTAAATGGTTGTTACTTGGATAATTTAAGTGGTTTGGCGGCGACAACAAAGTTTCGTATCATGTTGACAGTCACCTGACACTTGGAAAATTCAAGGTTATGTTCTTTTGACGTCTTGTCGTGTTTAATTGGTTGCCTACATCGAGCCAATTTAAAGAGGGTAAAGTTTAACTTTGAATTAAATTGTTTATTTAAGAAACTACTTTATTTATTTTAGTTAATATCGCCAAACAGTAGCAGAGATTCAAGACTTAGAACAATGAGTTTACGTCTAATTCTTTAATTCACGTGCTTGCAAAACGATCAAGAAGTGTAGTCTGTATTTACTGTTGATATAACTTATCAACAGTTGAATGTAAAGTTGTGGTAATTTGAATCAGTAATACGGATTGACCTGTAAATCTGATAGCGCTAATAATTTGCGCCAACGTTTGTGCATAAGCCGCTTATCTGTTTGGGCACGCCGTAAATAACCCATTTTATGGGGTGATCCATTCACCCCCCATTCGCGGTATTTTTGTGTGGAAACGAAAATATTGCCTGCAGAATCAACACGGGATTTACCTCGAATGCAGTTACATCACGCAATGAATAATAGAGTCAACAATACACGAAGATAACGGGTGGAGTTTGGCTAAAGCTTCTCCATCCCCTAAATGAGTTGACGCCGCCGGAACGACAAAAGGCAGTGGGTGAACTGTTGAAATATGCAAGTTTCCATGCGTCGGGACGTCCCGAATTCATTATTTATAACCCCGTACTTAGTATAAACACTTGAGCTCTTTCCCGCCTTACATTTTATTATTCCATGTGAAATTCCTCCTGTTCGTTTGCCTTCTCCCGTCAATAATTAACGCCTTAAAGGGAATCTCTGAAACGGTCGAGGATAAGTAGGTTGTTGTTAAACCAAACAAAGTTTTTCTTCATAAACCCGAAACTTTCTTTTCCGGCGGCGGTCTCATTCATCCCTCAAAGAATCGCGGCCAACTCGAGCGGCGCGGCATTATCATACTAATTAGATTGTTTAATTGGCGGAATTATTTTCCGGGAACGAAAATATAAACAAGTGCCAACAGGAGAGGGATAATATAAACAATTATCAGCTTAACTCCATAACAAAACGTCGCAGGAGTTCCGTTGGAATTATCGCACAATAAAATCGAAAAAGCGCCACCTAATTGAGTGCTCCGTCACAAAAGGGCTTAATTAAAGGGGTGTATTGCCCATTAAGGACAAAGCGACGATGAAAGCGCCTTCCTGGTAGCAAATGCTCTTCAGTTTTCAAATTTCTTTTTCTATTATTAATAATGTTGGACGAAGTTAGGCCGTCGTTAAAGTTTAGACCGTAGAGCCGAAAACTTTACGACAAAGCGATGCGGTTTGAAAGGTTTGTTGAGGCAACAGGAATTCCCGCGGATTTGGATATTTTCCCTACTTAAGTCGCCACTGTTCAATTTATTTCGAGGGGTCTCGAGGCGTAAATTCTTTATTAGGCAACTTACCGATGCGGCCGTCGGACCAATAGCCGTCGTTCTATTCGCTAAGGGTCGTAAAGCTTTTGTGCTATCAAACGCTTTTTTCGCCTCCTTCTATCGTTTGATTTGGATCTTTGTTGTTTAAAACGTGATGGAGTCGTTCAACCAACGACCGGCGTTCATTTTCCGATATATTTCCATAAAAAGCATTCTAGTATAAAAATAGAGGCTATTTCATATTTATAGCTTACACAGAGAAGTACTAAGAGCCTTGAAGGGCTCAAGTGCAGGTATGGCATGTGGCGTAGCAAAGATGTGTTATTCCCCAACCAGGATTCGAACCTGGGTCTCCCAATTGTCGGTTGGTGACCGCTAAGCTATCAAGGGAACACATGCAGCTTTGTCACGCACACCGCCACAGCCTCGAAAGAGCCAAAAACATGTAGGCCCTGGGAAGCTCAAAAAGAGCCGCCCCCCAAAAAAAATTTTTTGCAGGCTCCGAAAGAACTCAACTAAGAGCTCCAAAGAAAGTTTTATTTATTTCACTGTAATAAGAGTTTCAAAGTTGATTAATGACAGTTTTTGGTAGCCTTTAGTCCTAAATTAGTCAAAATTACCTTTTAAAGAAACAAACTAAAAGTAAGGTTATGTGTAGAAAATTGGACACAAAATTAAGGAATAATTAAAAACTAATTGCGGGTTACGGGAAAAGGCGCCTCTTCATTGTCTGACAACGTTATTAATGCTTAAAACTAATTTTATTGAAAATTAAATTTTAAAGGAAGCACCAATATAGCGCGGCAAAAACCACCAAAGATTTAGAGGCAATTCTAGCCATTATTTATAGCAATCATAAATTTGTAGCTAAATTAAATTACCAATTATACACTTGGCAGCCGTAACTTCGCCTAAGATTGTTAATTGTATTAATTATTAACAAAACTTTTTTTAGCATGTGGGGTTTTTTCGTGTCGTGTGGTTGGCTGCTTTGCTCATCGCAACTAGATTTTAACGCGCAAGGGTGCAGATCGTTACTGGTTTAAAATTCGAAATTTCCCGCAAATCGAGTGCAAGTGTCGGTGTAATCGTGATTTAAACGTCGCTGTAAATAAGCAAAGTGTTTGTGAGTGAAATTCGTGTTCGTTTTCCAAAATCCGGGTCTTTTTATAACGCTTTGAAATTGAAGATTTCGATTGTCTTTTGTTTTGAGGTGTGGCCGCCATCACCTACTTGATTTCGTCAGCCAGCGTAAGTAGGTATTCGTTTAACAACTTTTGCAACTTGCAACTCAACACCAGTAACGTTGTTGTTAGTTGGTTGCTGTTTTATTTGTTTGTTTCGTATTAATTAGCCACGAATTTTTAAGTAATGCCAGTTTTTTTGTTTGACCAACCAAATTTTGAACTTTTAAAATTTTTACTTATAGTGCATTGATTATTTCCGGAAATTTTTTCGAATGCATTTCCAAAACGTATTAATTAGACCGAGTGGGGCACGAGGGCTAATTATGTTTTGGAAATGCATGAGAATAAAATTTCCGGATATTAATCAATGCACGAGGGCATATTCGGTAAGAAAATCGCAACGACACGGACATTGGTCTATTATAACATTTTTAATGAATAAATGATTTTGATTGGCTGAAATAATTTCCACTTATTAATTTCATGCAAGGTGCAAAAATTACCAGGAAATTTTTATATTGTCATAGAAGTGCCACCGAATTCTATCTTTCTATTGGCTACTTTTCAGTGTCGTGCGATTTTTGTCAAAATCGACCTAAATTGCATATTTCAACTTCTTTATTATTAGACTTACGATTTTTGTTCATATAGGTAGCATTCGATAGCTTTTGTAAAATGAAGAAATTTGACGTATTTGGATTTGCTGTAAGTCTGCCCGTTCAAAAGTTACAAAAGTTTGAATATTATAAGAAATCAAAACTTAGTGGTTTTTCTAATTTTATAAAAAATCTATTTATTCTAGCGTCGAATTGATTACGGATTTGAATTTAGGAAAGCCGATTACATAAGAAAACGCTTATTTCCAGCCTTTAGGTGCAACGATGTCGATTTTAGGAATTTTTCAAATTTCTATCGATTGGGGTAGAAAAAAAAGTCGAAAATATTGAAATATTTTACATCGATTTTATGGATTATCGTTGTAAATTTTGAATCGCTGAACACGAATCTGGCCGTGGTTTCTTTGTAAAAGTCGTAATTTTTGAGTTATGGCGATTTAAATACTTTGATTCAAAATTTTCGTCAAGATCGACCAAAATCGCAAATATCAACTTTCTTATTATATGGTGTACTGTTTTCATTCTTGCACCTTTCGATAGCCTGTGAAATACGGAATAATTTGATGTATCTTAACTCAACATAAGTGTTTCCGTTCAAAAGCTACAAGCATTTAAAAATTAGATAAAAATAGACTTTGGTGGTTTTTGGATATTTACAAGAAATCTATCAGTTATAGAGTCAAATTGAGTTCAGATTTGATTTCAGAGAGATCGATTACACAAGAAAACGTCAACTTCTAAGCCGTTGTAGCAACGATGTCGATTTTAGAATTTTTTCGAATTTCTATCGATTGGGGTAGAAAAAAAAGTCAAAAATATTGAAATTTTTTACATCGATTTTATGACTTATTCTTATAGATTTTGAACCGCTGAACACGAATCTGGCCGTACTTTCTTTTTGCACGTCGTACTTTTTGAGTTATGGCGATTGGAAAACTTCGATTTCTATTGATTTGGGCAAGCATTAGGGTTGAGAAAAAAGTCGAAAATATTAAAAAATTTTACATCAATTTTATGACTTATTCTTGTAGATTTTGAACCGCTAAACACGAATCTGGCCGTAGTTTCTTTCGACACGTCGTACTTTTTGAGTTATGGCGATTGGAAGACCTTGATTTCTATCGATTTGGACAAGCATTAGGGTTGAAAAAAAAGTCAAAAATATTGAAATTTTTTACATCGATTTTATGACTTATTCTTGTAGATTTTGAACTGCTGAACACAAATCTGACTGTGGTTTCTTTGTACAACTCGTACTTTTTAAATTATTACGATTTGAATACTTTGGTTCAAAATTTTCGTCAAAATCGACCAAAATCGCAAATTTCAACTTTCTTATCATAAGATGTAAGGTTTTCATTCTTGCACCGTTCGATAGCCTGTAAAATACGAATAAATTTGATGTATCTTAACACAACATAAGTGTTTCCGTTCAAAAGCTACAAGCATTTAAAAATTAGATAAAAATAGACCTTGGTGGTTTTTGAAAACTTACAAGAAATCTATCAGTTATAGAGTCAAATTGAGTTCAGGTTTGATTTCAGAGAGATCGATTACACAAAAAAACTTCAACTTCTAAGCCGTTGTAGCAACGATGTCGATTTTAGAATTTTTTCGAATTTCTATCGATTGGGGTAGAAAAAAAAAGTCTAAAATATTGAAATTTTTTACATCGATTTTATGACTTATTCTTATAGATTTTGAACCGCTGAACACGAATCTGGCCGTACTTTCTTTTTGCACGTCGTACTTTTTGAGTTATGGCGATTGGAAGACTTCGATTTCTATTGATTTGGGCAAGCATTAGGGTTGAGAAAAAAGTCGAAAATATTAAAAAATTTTACATCGATTTTATGACTTATTCTTGTAGATTTTGAACTGCTGAACACAAATCTGACTGTGTTTTTTTTGTACAACTCGTACTTTTTAAATTATGACGATTTGAATACTTTGGTTCAAAATTTTCTTCACGTGGAAATGTCAACATGAAGAAATCTTTTAGAAAAAATCTAAATTTTAAGAAAATTTTTTGGGCGCGCTTGCTCGACTTTCTTTACGTGGAAATGTCAACATGAAGAAAACTTTTAGAAAAAATCTAAATTTTAAGAAAATTTTTTGGGCGCGCTTGCTAGACTTTCTTCACGTGGAAATGTCAATATGAAAAAATCTTTTAGAAAAAATCTAAATTTTAAGAAAATTTTTTGGGCGCGCTTGCTCGACTTTCTTCACGTGGAAATGTCAATATAAAGAAATCTTTTAGAAAAAATCTAAATTTTAAGAAAATTTTTTGGGCGCGCTTGCTCGACTTTCTTCACGTGGAAATGTCAACATGAAGAAATCTTTTAGAAAAAATCTAAATTTTAAGAAAATTTTTTGGGCGCGCTTGCTCGACTTTCTTCACGTGGAAATGTCAACGTGAAGAAATCTTTTAGAAGAAATCTAAATTTTAAGAAAATTTTTTGGGCGCGCTTGCTCGACTTTCTTCACGTGGAAATGTTAACGTGAAGAAATTTTTAGAAAAAATTTAAATTTTAGGAAAATTTTTTGAGCGCGCTTGCTCGACTTTATTCACGTGGAAATGTCAACATGAAGAAATTTTTAGAAAAAATTTAAATTTTAGGAAAATTTTTTGAGCGCGCTTGCTCGACTTTCTTCACGTGGAAACGTCAACATGAAGAAATCTTTTAGAAAAAATCTAAATTTTAAGAAAATTTTTTGGGCGCGCTTGCTCGACTTTCTTCACGTGGAAATGTTAACGTGAAGAAATTTTTAGAAAAAATTTAAATTTTAGGAAAATTTTTTGAGCGCGTTTGCTCGACTTTATTCACGTGGAAATGTCAACGTGAAGAAATCTTTAAAAAAAAAATTAAATTTTAAGAAAATTTTTTGGGCGCGCTTGCTTGACTTTTTTCACGTGGAAATGTCAACGTGAAGAAATCTTTTAGAAAAAATCTAAATTTTAAGAAAATTTTTTGGGCGCGCTTGCTCGAATTTCTTCACGTAGAAATGTCAACATGAAGAAATCTTTTAGAAAAAATCTAAATTTTAAAAAAACTTTTTGGGCGCGCTTGCTCGACTTTCTCACGTGGAAATGTCAACATGAAGGAATCTTTTAGAAAAAATCTAAATTTTAAGAAAATTTTTTGGGCGCGCTTGCTCGACTTTCTTCACGTGGAAATGTCAACATGAAGATCTTTTAGAAAAAATCTAAATTTTAAGAAAATTTTTTGGGCGCGCTTGCTCGACTTTCTTCACGTGGAAATGTCAACATGAAGAAATTTTTTAGAAAAAATCTAATTTTTAAAAAAATTTTTTGGGCGCGCTTGCTCGACTTTCTTCACGTGGAAAAGTCAACATGAAGAAATCTTTTAGAAAAAATCTAAATTTTAAGAAAATTTTTTGGGCGCGCTTGCTCGACTTTCTTCACGTGGAAATGTCAATATGAAGAAATCTTTTGGAAAAAATCTAAATTTTAGGAAAATTTTTTGAGCGCGCTTGCTCGACTTTCTTCACGTGGAAACGTCAACATGAAGAAATCTTTTAGAAAAAATCTAAATTTTAAGAAAATTTTTTGGGCGCGCTTGCTCGACTTTCTTCACGTGGAAATGTTAACGTGAAGAAATTTTTAGAAAAAATTTAAATTTTAGGAAAATTTTTTGAGCGCGTTTGCTCGACTTTATTCACGTGGAAATGTCAACGTGAAGAAATCTTTAAAAAAAAAAATTAAATTTTAAGAAAATTTTTTGGGCGCGCTTGCTTGACTTTTTTCACGTGGAAATGTCAACGTGAAGAAATCTTTTAGAAAAAATCTAAATTTTAAGAAAATTTTTTGGGCGCGCTTGCTCGACTTTCTTCACGTGGAAATGTCAACATGAAGAAATCTTTTAGAAAAAATCTAAATTTTAAGAAAACTTTTTGGGCGCGCTTGCTCGACTTTCTTCACGTGGAAATGTCAACATGAAGAAATCTTTTAGAAAAAATCTAAATTTTAAGAAAATTTTTTGGGCGCGCTTGCTCGACTTTCTTCACGTGGAAATGTCAACATGAAGATCTTTTAGAAAAAATCTAAATTTTAAGAAAATTTTTTGGGCGCGCTTGCTCGACTTTCTTCACGTGGAAATGTCAACATGAAGAAATTTTTTAGAAAAAATCTAATTTTTAAGAAAATTTTTTGGGCGCGCTTGCTCGACTTTCTTCACGTGGAAACGTCAACATGAAGAAATCTTTTAGAAAAAATCTAAATTTTAAGAAAATTTTTTGGGCGCGCTTGCTCGACTTTCTTCACGTGGAAATGTCAACATGAAGATCTTTAGAAAAAATCTAAATTTTAAGAAAATTTTTTGGGCGCGCTTGCTCGACTTTCTTCACGTGGAAATGTCAATATGAAGAAATCTTTTAGAAAAAATCTAAATTTTAAGAAAATTTTTTGGGCGCGCTTGCTCGACTTTCTTCACGTGGAAACGTCAACATGAAGAAATCTTTTTGAAAAAATCTAAATTTTAAGAAAATTTTTTGGGCGCGCTTGCTCGACTTTCTTCACGTGGAAATGTCAACATGAAGATTTCTTTTAGAAAAAATCTAAATTTTAAGAAAATTTTTTGGCCGCGCTTGCTCGAATTTTTTCACGTAGAAATGTCAACATGAAGAAATCTTTTAGAAAAAATCTAAATTTTAAGAAAATTTTTTGGGCGCGCTTGCTCGACTTTCTTCACGTGGAAATGTCAACATGAAGAAATCTTTTAGAAAAAATCTAAATTTTAAGAAAATTTTTTGGGCGCGCTTGCTCGACTTTCTTCACGTGGAAATGTCAACATGAAGAAATCTTTTAGAAAAAATCTAATTTTTAAGATATTTTTTTGGGCGCGCTTGCTCGACTTTCTTCAC
Source organism: Schizotus pectinicornis (assembly GCA_951805265.1). NCBI lineage: Eukaryota > Metazoa > Arthropoda > Insecta > Coleoptera > Pyrochroidae > Schizotus > Schizotus pectinicornis. The sequence continues at coordinate 3,057,058 of OX638207.1, forward strand.
GTGGAAATATCAAAATGAAGAAATCTTTTAGAAAAAATCTAATTTTTAAGAAATTTTTTTGGGCGCGCTTGCTCGACTTTCTTCACGTGGAAATGTCAACATGAAGAAATCTTTTAGAAAAAATCTAAATTTTAAGAATATTTTTTGGCGCGCTTGCTCGACTTTCTTCATGTGGAAATGTCAACGTAAAGAAATGTTTTAAAAAAAAAATTAAATTTTAAGAAAATTTTTTGGGCGCGCTTGCTCGACTTTCTTCACGTGGAAATGTCAACGTGAAAAAATCTTTTAGAAAAAATCTAAATTTTAAGAAATTTTTTTGGGCGCGCTTGCTCGACTTTCTTCACGTGGAAATGTCAACATGAAGAAATCTTTTAGAAAAAATCTAAATTTTAAGAAAATTTTTTTGGCGAGCTTGCTCGACTTTCTTCACGTGGAAATGTCAACATGAAGAAATCTTTTAGAAAAAATCTAAATTTTAAGAAAATTTTTTGGGCGCGCTTGTTTGACTTTCTTCACGTGAAAATGTTAACGTGAAGAAATCTTTAGAAAAAATTTAAATTTTAGGAAAATTTTTTGAGCGCGCTTGCTCGACTTTATTCACGTGGAAATGTCAACGTGAAGAAATCTTTTAAAAAAAAATTAAATTTTAAGAAAATTTTTTGGGCGCGTTTGCTCGACTTTTTTCACGTGGAAATGTCAACGTGAAGAAATCTTTTCGAAAAAATCTAAATTTTAAGAAAATTTTTTGGGCGCGCTTGCTCGACTTTCTTCACGTGGAAAAGTCAACATGAAGAAATCTTTTAGAAAAAATCTAATTTTTAAGAAAATTTTTTGGGCGCGCTTGCTCGACTTTCTTCACGTGGAAACGTCAACATGAAGAAATCTTTTAGAAAAAATCTAAATTTTAAGAAAATTTTTTGGGCGCGCTTGCTCGACTTTCTTCACGTGGAAATGTCAACATGAAGAAATCTTTTAGAAAAAATCTAAATTTTAAGAAAATTTTTTGGGCGCGCTTGCTCGACTTTCTTCACGTGGAAATGTCAACATGAAGAAATCTTTTGAAAAAATCTAAATTTTAAGAAAATTTTTTGGGCGCGTTTGCTCGACTTTCTTCACGTGGAAATGTCAACATGAAGAAATCTTTTAGAAAAATTCTAAATTTTAAAAAAATTTTTTGGGCGCGCTTGCTCGACTTTCTTCACGTGGAAATGTCAAAATGAAGAAATCTTTTAGAAAAAATCTAATTTTTAAGAAATTTTTTTGGGCGCGCTTGCTCGACTTTCTTCACGTGGAAATGTCAACATGAAGAAATCTTTTAGAAAAAATTTAAATTTTAAGAATATTTTTTGGCGCGCTTGCTCGACTTTCTTCACGTGGAAATGTCAACGTAAAGAAATCTTTTAAAAAAAAAAATTAAATTTTAAGAAAATTTTTTGGGCGCGCTTGCTCGACTTTCTTCACGTGGAAATGTCAACGTGAAGAAATCTTTTAGAAAGAATCTAAATTTTAAAAAATTTTTTTGGGCGCGCTTGCTCGACTTTCTTCACGTGGAAATGTCAACATGAAGAAATCTTTCAGAAAAAATCTAAATTTTAAGAAATTTTTTTGGGCGCGCTTGCTCGACTTTCTTCACGTGGAAATGTCAACATGAAGAAATCTTTTAGAAAAAATCTAAATTTTAAGAAATTTTTTTGGGCGCGCTTGCTCGACTTTCTTCACGTGGAAATGTCAACATGAAGAAATTTTTCAGAAAAAATCTAAATTTTAAGAAATTTTTTTGGGCGCGCTTGCTCGACTTTCTTCACGTGGAAATGTCAACGTGAAGAAATCTTTTAGAAAGAATCTAAATTTTAAGAAATTTTTTTGGGCGCGCTTGCTCGACTTTCTTCACGTGGAAATGTCAACATGAAGAAATCTTTTAGAAAAAATCTAAATTTTAAGAAAATTTTTTGGGCGCGCTTGCTCGACTTTCTTTACGTGGAAATGTTAACGTGAAGAAATCTTTAGAAAAAATTTAAATTTTAGGAAAATTTTTTGAGCGCGCTTGCTCGACTTTATTCACGTGGAAATGTCAACGTAAAGAAATCTTTTAAAAAAAAATTAAATTTTAAGAAAATTTTTTGGGCGCGCTTGCTCGACTTTTTTCACGTGGAAATGTCAACGTGAAGAAATCTTTTAGAAAAAATCTAAATTTTAAGAAAATTTTTTGGGCGCGCTTGCTCGACTTTCTTCACGTGGAAAAGTCAACATGAAGAAATTTTTTTGAAAAAATCTAATTTTTAAGAAAATTTTTTGGGCGCGCTTGCTCGACTTTCTTCACGTGGAAACGTCAACATGAAGAAATCTTTTAGAAAAAATCTAAATTTTAAGAAAATTTTTTGGGCGCGCTTGCTCGACTTTCTTCACGTGGAAATGTTAACGTGAAGAAATCTTTTAAAAAAAAAATTAAATTTTAAGAAAATTTTTTGGGCGCGCTTGCTCAACTTTCTTCACGTGGAAATGTCAACGTGAAGAAATCATTTAGAAAAAATCTAAATTTTAAGAAATTTTTTTGGGCGCGCTTGCTCGACTTTCTTCACGTGGAAATGTCAACATAAAGAAATCTTTAAAAAAAAATCTAAATTTTAAGAAAATTTTTTTGGCGCGCTTGCTCGACTTTCTTCACGTGGAAATGTCAACATGAAGAAATCTTTTAGAAAAAATTTAAATTTTAAGAAAATCTTTTGGGCGCGCTTGCTCGACTTTCTTCACGTGGAAATGTTAACGTGAAGAAATCTTTTAGAAAAAATCTAAATTTTAAGAAAATTTTTTGGGCGCGCTTGCTCGACTTTCTTCACGTGGAAATGTCAACATGAAGAAATCTTTTAGAAAAAATCTAAATTTTAAGAAAATTTTTTTGGCGCGCTTGCTCGACTTTCTTCACGTGGAAATGTCAACATGAAGAAATCTTTTAGAAAAAATTTAAATTTTAAGAAAATCTTTTGGGCGCGCTTGCTCGACTTTCTTCACGTGGAAATGTTAACGTGAAGAAATCTTTTAGAAAAAATTTAAATTTTAAGAAATTTTTTTGGGCGCGCTTGCTCGACTTTCTTCACGTGGAAATGTCAACATGAAGAAATCTTTTAGAAAAAATCTAAATTTTAAGAAAATTTTTTTGGCGCGCTTGCTCGACTTTCTTCACGTGGAAATGTCAACATGAAGAAATCTTTTAGAAAAAATCTAAATTTTAAGAAAATTTTTTGGGCGCGCTTGTTTGACTTTCTTCACGTGGAAATGTTAACGTAAAGAAATCTTTAGAAAAAATTTAAATTTTAGGAAAATTTTTTGAGCGCGCTTGCTCGACTTTATTCACGTGGAAATGTCAACGTGAAGAAATCTTTTAAAAAAATATTAAATTTTAAGAAAATTTTTTGGGCGCGCTTGCTCGACTTTCTTCACGTGGAAATGTCAATATGAAGAAATCTTTTAGAAAAAATCTAAATTTTAAGAAAATTTTTTGGGCGCGCTTGCTCGACTTTCTTCACGTGGAAACGTCAACATGAAGAAATCTTTTTGAAAAAATCTAAATTTTAAGAAAATTTTTTGGGCGCGCTTGCTCGACTTTCTTCACGTGGAAATGTCAACATGAAGATTTCTTTTAGAAAAAATCTAAATTTTAAGAAAATTTTTTGGGCGCGCTTGCTCGAATTTTTTCACGTAGAAATGTCAACATGAAGAAATCTTTTAGAAAAAATCTAAATTTTAAGAAAATTTTTTGGGCGCGCTTGCTCGACTTTCTTCACGTGGAAATGTCAACATGAAGAAATCTTTTAGAAAAAATCTAAATTTTAAGAAAATTTTTTGGGCGCGCTTGCTCGACTTTCTTCACGTGGAAATGTCAACATGAAGAAATCTTTTAGAAAAAATCTAATTTTTAAGAAATTTTTTTGGGCGCGCTTGCTCGACTTTCTTCACGTGGAAATATCAAAATGAAGAAATCTTTTAGAAAAAATCTAATTTTTAAGAAATTTTTTTGGGCGCGCTTGCTCGACTTTCTTCACGTGGAAATGTCAACATGAAGAAATCTTTTAGAAAAAATCTAAATTTTAAGAATATTTTTTGGCGCGCTTGCTCGACTTTCTTCACGTGGAAATGTCAACGTAAAGAAATCTTAAAAAAAAAAAATTAAATTTTAAGAAAATTTTTTGGGCGCGCTTGCTCGACTTTCTTCACGTGGAAATGTCAACGTGAAGAAATCTTTTAGAAAAAATCTAAATTTTAAGAAATTTTTTTGGGCGCGCTTGCTCGACTTTCTTCACGTGGAAATGTCAACATGAAGAAATCTTTTAGAAAAAATCTAAATTTTAAGAAAATCTTTTTGGCGCGCTTGCTCGACTTTCTTCACGTGGAAATGTCAACATGAAGAAATCTTTTAGAAAAAATCTAAATTTTAAGAAAATTTTTTGGGCGCGCTTGTTTGACTTTCTTCACGTGGAAATGTTAACGTGAAGAAATCTTTAGAAAAAATTTAAATTTTAGGAAAATTTTTTGAGCGCGCTTGCTCGACTTTATTCATGTGGAAATGTCAACGTGAAGAAATCTTTTAAAAAACAATTAAATTTTAAGAAAATTTTTTGGGCGCGCTTGCTCGACTTTTTTCACGTGGAAATGTCAACGTGAAGAAATCTTTTAGAAAAAATCTAAATTTTAAGAAAATTTTTTGGGCGCGCTTGCTCGACTTTCTTCACGTGGAAAAGTCAACATGAAGAAATCTTTTAGAAAAAATCTAATTTTTAAGAAAATTTTTTGGGCGCGCTTGCTCGACTTTCTTCACGTGGAAACGTCAACATGAAGAAAACTTTTAGAAAAAATCTAAATTTTAAGAAAATTTTTTTGGCGCGCTTGCTCGACTTTCTTCACGTGGAAATGTCAACATGAAGAAATCTTTTAGAAAAAATCTAAATTTTAAGAAAATTTTTTGGGCGGGCTTGCTCGACTTTCTTCACGTGGAAATGTCAACATGAAGAAATCTTTTAGAAAAAATCTAAATTTTAAGAAAATTTTTTGGGCGCGCTTGCTCGACTTTCTTCACGTGGAAATGTCAACATGAAGAAATCTTTTAGAAAAAATCTAAATTTTAAAAAAATTTTTTGGGCGCGCTTGCTCGACTTTCTTCACGTGGAAATGTCAAAATGAAGAAATCTTTTAGAAAAAATCTAATTTTTAAGAAATTTTTTTGGGCGCGCTTGCTCGACTTTCTTCACGTGGAAATGTCAACATGAAGAAATCTTTTAGAAAAAATTTAAATTTTAAGAAAATTTTTTGGCGCGCTTGCTCGACTTTCTTCACGTGGAAATGTCAACGTAAAGAAATCTTTTTAAAAAAAAATTAAATTTTAAGAAAATTTTTTGGGCGCGCTTGCTCGACTTTCTTCACGTGGAAATGTCAACGTGAAGAAATCTTTTAGAAAGAATCTAAATTTTAAGAAATTTTTTTGGGCGCGCTTGCTCGACTTTCTTCACGTGGAAATGTCAACATGAAGAAATCTTTCAGAAAAAATCTAAATTTTAAGAAAATTTTTTTGGCGCGCTTGCTCGATTTTCTTCACGTGGAAATGTCAACATAAAGAAATCTTTTAGAAAAAATCTAAATTTTAAGAAAATTTTTTGGGCGCGCTTGCTCGACTTTCTTTACGTGGAAATGTTAACGTGAAGAAATCTTTAGAAAAAATTTAAATTTTAGGAAAATTTTTTGAGCGCGCTTGCTCGACTTTATTCACGTGGAAAAGTCAACGTGAAGAAATCTTTTAAAAAAAAATTAAATTTTAAGAAAATTTTTTGGGCGCGCTTGCTCGACTTTTTTCACGTGGAAATGTCAACGTGAAGAAATCTTTTAGAAAAAATCTAAATTTTAAGAAAATTTTTTGGGCGCGCTTGCTCGACTTTCTTCACGTGGAAAAGTCAACATGAAGAAATTTTTTTGAAAAAATCTAAATTTTAAGAAAATTTTTTGGGCGCGCTTGCTCGAATTTCTTCACGTAGAAATGTCAACATGAAGAAATCTTTTAGAAAAAATCTAAATTTTAAGAAAATTTTTTGGGCGCGCTTGCTCGACTTTCTTCACGTGGAAATGTCAACATGAAGAAATCTTTTAGAAAAAATCTAAATTTTAAGAAAATTTTTTTGGCGCGCTTGCTCGACTTTCTTCACGTGGAAATGTCAACATGAAGAAATCTTTTAGAAAAAATCTAATTTTTAAGAAATTTTTTTGGGCGCGCTTGCTCGACTTTCTTCACGTGGAAATGTCAAAATGAAGAAATCTTTTAGAAAAAATCTAATTTTTAAGAAATTTTTTTGGGCGCGCTTGCTCGACTTTCTTCACGTGGAAATGTCAACATGAAGAAATCTTTTAGAAAAAATCTAAATTTTAAGAATATTTTTTGGCGCGCTTGCTCGACTTTCTTCACGTGGAAATGTTAACGTAAAGAAATCTTTTAAAAAAAAAATTAAATTTTAAGAAAATTTTTTGGGCGCGCTTGCTCAACTTTCTTCACGTGGAAATGTCAACGTGAAGAAATCTTTTAGAAAAAATCTAAATTTTAAGAAATTTTTTTGGGCGCGCTTGCTCGACTTTCTTCACGTGGAAATGTCAACATGAAGAAATCTTTTAGAAAAAATCTAAATTTTAAGAAAATCTTTTGGGCGCGCTTGCTCGACTTTCTTCACGTGGAAATGTTAACGTGAAGAAATCTTTAGAAAAAATTTAAATTTTAGGAAAATTTTTTGAGCGCGCTTGCTCGACTTTATTCACGTGGAAATGTCAACGTGAAGAAATCTTTTAAAAAAAATTAAATTTTAAGAAAATTTTTTGGGCGCGCTTGCTCGACGTTTTCACGTGGAAATGTCAACGTGAAGAAATCTTTTAGAAAAAATCTAAATTTTAAGAAAATTTTTTGGGCGCGCTTGCTCGACTTTCTTCACGTGGAAAAGTCAACATGAAGAAATCTTTTAGAAAAAATCTAATTTTTAAGAAAATTTTTTGGGCGCGCTTGCTCGACTTTCTTCACGTGGAAACGTCAACATGAAGAAATCTTTTAGAAAAAATCTAAATTTTAAGAAAATTTTTTGGGCGCGCTTGCTCGACTTTCTTCACGTGGAAATGTCAACATGAAGAAATCTTTTAGAAAAAATCTAAATTTTAAGAAAATTTTTTGGGCGCGCTTGCTCGACTTTCTTCACGTGGAAATGTCAACATAAAGAAATCTTTTAGAAAAAATCTAAATTTTAAGAAAATTTTTTGGGCGCGCTTGCTCGACTTTCTTGACGTGGAAATGTCAACATGAAGAAATCTTTTAGAAAAAATCTAAATTTTAAAAAAATTTTTTGGGCGCGCTTGCCCGACTTTTTTCACGTGGAAATGTTAACGTGAAGAAATCTTTTAGAAAAAATCTAAATTTTAAAAAAATTTTTTGGGCGCGCTTGCTCGACTTTCTTCACGTGGAAATGTCAACATGAAGAAATCTTTTAGAAAAAATCTAAATTTTAAGAAAATTTTTTGGGCGCGCTTGCTCGACTTTCTTCACGTGGAAATGTTAACGTGAAGAAATCTTTAGAAAAAATTTAAATTTTAGGAAAATTTTTTGAGCGCGCTTGCTCGACTTTATTCACGTGGAAATGTCAACGTGAAGAAATCTTTTAGAAAAAATCTAATTTTTAAGAAATTTTTTTGGGCGCGCTTGCTCGACTTTCTTCACGTGGAAATGTCAACATGAAGAAATCTTTTAGAAAAAATCTAATTTTTAAGAAATTTTTTTGGGCGCGCTTGCTCGACTTTCTTCACGTGGAAATGTCAAAATGAAGAAATCTTTTAGAAAAAATCTAATTTTTAAGAAATTTTTTTGGGCGCGCTTGCTCGACTTTCTTCACGTGGAAATGTCAACATGAAGAAATCTTTTAGAAAAAATCTAAATTTTAAGAATATTTTTTGGCGCGCTTGCTCGACTTTCTTCACGTGGAGATGTCAACGTAAAGAAATCTTTTAAAAAAAAATTAAATTTTAAGAAAATTTTTTGGGCGCGCTTGCTCGACTTTCTTCACGTGGAAATGTCAACGTGAAGAAATCTTTTAGAAAAAATCTAAAATTGAAGAAATTTTTTTGGGCGCGCTTGCTCGACTTTCTTCACGTGGAAATGTCAACATCAAGAAATCTTTTAGAAAAAATCTAAATTTTAAGAAAATTTTTTGGGCGCGCTTGCTCGACTTTCTTCACGTGGAAATGTCAACATGAAGAAATCTTTTAGAAAAAATCTAAATTTTAAGAAATTTTTTTGGGCGCGCTTGCTCGACTTTCTTCACGTGGAAATGTCAAAATGAAGAAATCTTTTAGAAAAAATCTAATTTTTAAGAAATTTTTTTGGGCGCGCTTGCTCGACTTTCTTCACGTGGAAATGTCAACATGAAAAAATCTTTTAGAAAAAATCTAAATTTTAAGAATATTTTTTGGCGCGCTTGCTCGACTTTCTTCACGTGGAAATGTCAACGTAAAGAAATCTTTAAAAAAAAATAAATTTTAAGAAATTTTTTTGGGCGCGCTTGCTCGACTTTCTTCACGTGGAAATGTCAACGTGAAGAAATCTTTTAGAAAAAATCTAAATTTTAAGAAATTTTTTTGGGCGCGCTTGCTCGACTTTCTTCTCGTGGAAATGTCAACATGAAGAAATCTTTTAGAAAAAATCTAAATTTTAAGAAATTTTTTTTGGCGCGCTTGCTCGACTTTCTTCACGTGGAAACGTCAACATGAAGAAATCTTTTTGAAAAAATCTGAATTTTAAGAAAATTTTTTGGGCGCGCTTGCTCGACTTTCTTTACGTGGAAATGTCAACATGAAGATTTCTTTTAGAAAAAATCTAAATTTTAAGAAAATTTTTTGGGCGCGCTTGCTCGAATTTCTTCACGTAGATATGTCAACATAAAGAAATCTTTTAGAAAAAATCTAAATTTTAAGAAAACTTTTTGGGCGCGCTTGCTCGACTTTCTTCACGTGGAAATGTCAACATGAAGAAATCTTTTAGAAAAAATCTAAATTTTAAGAAAATTTTTTGGGCGCGCTTGCTCGACTTTCTTCACGTGGAAATGTCAACATGAAGATCTTTTAGAAAAAATCTAAATTTTAAGAAAATTTTTTGGGCGCGCTTGCTCGACTTTCTTCACGTGGAAAAGTCAACATGAAGAAATCTTTTAGAAAAAATCTAATTTTTAAGAAAATTTTTTGGGCGCGCTTGCTCGACTTTCTTCACGTGGAAACGTCAACATGAAGAAATCTTTTAGAAAAAATCTAAATTTTAAGAAAATTTTTTGGGCGCGCTTGCTCGACTTTCTTCACGTGGAAATGTCAACGTAAAGAAATCTTTTAAAAAAAAAATTAAATTTTAAGAAAATTTTTTGGGCGCGCTTGCTCGACTTTCTTCACGTGGAAATGTCAACGTGAAGAAATCTTTTAGAAAGAATCTAAATTTTAAGAAATTTTTTTGGGCGCGCTTGCTCGACTTTCTTCACGTGGAAATGTCAACATGAAGAAATCTTTCAGAAAAAATCTAAATTTTAAGAAAATTTTTTTGGCGCGCTTGCTCGATTTTCTTCACGTGGAAATGTCAACATAAAGAAATCTTTTAGAAAAAATCTAAATTTTAAGAAAATTTTTTGGGCGCGCTTGCTCGACTTTCTTTACGTGGAAATGTTAACGTGAAGAAATCTTTAGAAAAAATTTAAATTTTAGGAAAATTTTTTGAGCGCGCTTGCTCGACTTTATTCACGTGGAAATGTCAACGTGAAGAAATCTTTTAAAAAAAAATTAAATTTTAAGAAAATTTTTTGGGCGCGCTTGCTCGACTTTTTTCACGTGGAAATGTCAACGTGAAGAAATCTTTTAGAAAAAATCTAAATTTTAAGAAAATTTTTTGGGCGCGCTTGCTCGACTTTCTTCACGTGGAAAAGTCAACATGAAGAAATTTTTTTGAAAAAATCTAAATTTTAAGAAAATTTTTTGAGCGCGCTTGCTCGAATTTCTTCACGTAGAAATGTCAACATGAAGAAATCTTTTAGAAAAAATCTAAATTTTAAGAAAATTTTTTGGGCGCGCTTGCTCGACTTTCTTCACGTGGAAATGTCAACATGAAGAAATCTTTTAGAAAAAATTTAAATTTTAAGAAAATTTTTTTGGCGCGCTTGCTCGACTTTCTTCACGTGGAAATGTCAACATGAAGAAATCTTTTAGAAAAAATCTAATTTTTAAGAAATTTTTTTGGGCGCGCTTGCTCGACTTTCTTCACGTGGAAATGTCAAAATGAAGAAATCTTTTAGAAAAAATCTAATTTTTAAGAAATTTTTTTGGGCGCGCTTGCTCGACTTTCTTCACGTGGAAATGTCAACATGAAGAAATCTTTTAGAAAAAATCTAAATTTTAAGAAAATCTTTTGGGCGCGCTTGCTCGACTTTCTTCACGTGGAAATGTTAACGTGAAGAAATCTTTAGAAAAAATTTAAATTTTAGGAAAATTTTTTGAGCGCGCTTGCTCGACTTTATTCACGTGGAAATGTCAACGTGAAGAAATCTTTTAAAAAAAAATTAAATTTTAAGAAAATTTTTTGGGCGCGCTTGCTCGACGTTTTCACGTGGAAATGTCAACGTGAAGAAATCTTTTAGAAAAAATCTAAATTTTAAGAAAATTTTTTGGGCGCGCTTGCTCGACTTTCTTCACGTGGAAAAGTCAACATGAAGAAATCTTTTAGAAAAAATCTAATTTTTAAGAAAATTTTTTGGGCGCGCTTGCTCGACTTTCTTCACGTGGAAACGTCAACATGAAGAAATCTTTTAGAAAAAATCTAAATTTTAAGAAAATTTTTTGGGCGCGCTTGCTCGACTTTCTTCACGTGGAAATGTCAACATGAAGAAATCTTTTAGAAAAAATCTAAATTTTAAGAAAATTTTTTGGGCGCGCTTGCTCGACTTTCTTCACGTGGAAATGTCAACGTGAAGAAATCTTTTAGAAGAAATCTAAATTTTAAGAAAATTTTTTGGGCGCGCTTGCTCGACTTTCTTCACGTGGAAATGTTAACGTGAAGAAATTTTTAGAAAAAATTTAAATTTTAGGAAAATTTTTTGAGCGCGCTTGCTCGACTTTATTCACGTGGAAATGTCAACATGAAGAAATTTTTAGAAAAAATTTAAATTTTAGGAAAATTTTTTGAGCGCGCTTGCTCGACTTTCTTCACGTGGAAACGTCAACATGAAGAAATCTTTTAGAAAAAATCTAAATTTTAAGAAAATTTTTTGGGCGCGCTTGCTCGACTTTCTTCACGTGGAAATGTTAACGTGAAGAAATTTTTAGAAAAAATTTAAATTTTAGGAAAATTTTTTGAGCGCGTTTGCTCGACTTTATTCACGCGGAAATGTCAACGTGAAGAAATCTTTAAAAAAAAAATTAAATTTTAAGAAAATTTTTTGGGCGCGCTTGCTTGACTTTTTTCACGTGGAAATGTCAACGTGAAGAAATCTTTTAGAAAAAATCTAAATTTTAAGAAAATTTTTTGGGCGCGCTTGCTCGAATTTCTTCACGTAGAAATGTCAACATGAAGAAATCTTTTAGAAAAAATCTAAATTTTAAGAAAACTTTTTGGGCGCGCTTGCTCGACTTTCTCACGTGGAAATGTCAACATGAAGGAATCTTTTAGAAAAAATCTAAATTTTAAGAAAATTTTTTGGGCGCGCTTGCTCGACTTTCTTCACGTGGAAATGTCAACATGAAGATCTTTTAGAAAAAATCTAAATTTTAAGAAAATTTTTTGGGCGCGCTTGCTCGACTTTCTTCACGTGGAAATGTCAACATGAAGAAATTTTTTAGAAAAAATCTAATTTTTAAAAAAATTTTTTGGGCGCGCTTGCTCGACTTTCTTCACGTGGAAAAGTCAACATGAAGAAATCTTTTAGAAAAAATCTAAATTTTAAGAAAATTTTTTGGGCGCGCTTGCTCGACTTTCTTCACGTGGAAATGTCAATATGAAGAAATCTTTTAGAAAAAATCTAAATTTTAAGAAAATTTTTTGGGCGCGCTTGCTCGACTTTCTTCACGTGGAAATGTCAACATGAAGAAATCTTTTAGAAAAAATCTAAATTTTTAGAAAATTTTTTGGGCGCGCTTGCTCGACTTTCTTTACGTGGAAATGTCAACGTGAAGAAATCTTTTAGAAGAAATCTAAATTTTAAGAAAATTTTTTGGGCGCGCTTGCTCGACTTTCTTCACGTGGAAATGTTAACGTGAAGAAATTTTTAGAAAAAATTTAAATTTTAGGAAAATTTTTTGAGCGCGCTTGCTCGACTTTATTCACGTGGAAATGTCAACATGAAGAAATCGTTTAGAAAAAATCTAAATTTTAAGAAAATTTTTTGGGCGCGCTTGCTCGACTTTCTTCACGTGGAAATGTTAACGTGAAGAAATTTTTAGAAAAAAATTAAATTTTAGGAAAATTTTTTGAGCGCGCTTGCTCGACTTTCTTCACGTGGAAACGTCAACATGAAGAAATCTTTTAGAAAAAATCTAAATTTTAAGAAAATTTTTTGGGCGCGCTTGCTCAACTTTCTTCACGTGGAAATGTTAACGTGAAGAAATTTTTAGAAAAAATTTAAATTTTAGGAAAATTTTTTGAGCGCGTTTGCTCGACTTTATTCACGTGGAAATGTCAACGTGAAGAAATCTTTAAAAAAAAAAATTAAATTTTAAGAAAATTTTTTGGGCGCGCTTGCTTGACTTTTTTCACGTGGAAATGTCAACGTGAAGAAATCTTTTAAAAAAAATCTAAATTTTAAGAAAATTTTTTGGGCGCGCTTGCTCGACTTTCTTCACGTGGAAATGTCAACATGAAGAAATCTTTTAGAAAAAATCTAAATTTTAAGAAAACTTTTTGGGCGCGCTTGCTCGACTTTCTTCACGTGGAAATGTCAACATGAAGAAATCTTTTAGAAAAAATCTAAATTTTAAGAAAATTTTTTGGGCGCGCTTGCTCGACTTTCTTCACGTGGAAATGTCAACATGAAGATCTTTTAGAAAAAATCTAAATTTTAAGAAAATTTTTTGGGCGCGCTTGCTCGACTTTCTTCACGTGGAAATGTCAACATGAAGAAATTTTTTAGAAAAAATCTAATTTTTAAGAAAATTTTTTGGGCGCGCTTGCTCGACTTTCTTCACGTGGAAACGTCAACATGAAGAAATCTTTTAGAAAAAATCTAAATTTTAAGAAAATTTTTTGGGCGCGCTTGCTCGACTTTCTTCACGTGGAAATGTCAACATGAAGATCTTTAGAAAAAATCTAAATTTTAAGAAAATTTTTTGGGCGCGCTTGCTCGACTTTCTTCACGTGGAAATGTCAATATGAAGAAATCTTTTAGAAAAAATCTAAATTTTAAGAAAATTTTTTGGGCGCGCTTGCTCGACTTTCTTCACGTGGAAACGTCAACATGAAGAAATCTTTTTGAAAAAATCTAAATTTTAAGAAAATTTTTTGGGCGCGCTTGCTCGACTTTCTTCACGTGGAAATGTCAACATGAAGATTTCTTTTAGAAAAAATCTAAATTTTAAGAAAATTTTTTGGCCGCGCTTGCTCGAATTTTTTCACGTAGAAATGTCAACATGAAGAAATCTTTTAGAAAAAATCTAAATTTTAAGAAAATTTTTTGGGCGCGCTTGCTCGACTTTCTTCACGTGGAAATGTCAACATGAAGAAATCTTTTAGAAAAAATCTAAATTTTAAGAAAATTTTTTGGGCGCGCTTGCTCGACTTTCTTCACGTGGAAATGTCAACATGAAGAAATCTTTTAGAAAAAATCTAATTTTTAAGAAATTTTTTTGGGCGCGCTTGCTCGACTTTCTTCACGTGGAAATATCAAAATGAAGAAATCTTTTAGAAAAAATCTAATTTTTAAGAAATTTTTTTGGGCGCGCTTGCTCGACTTTCTTCACGTGGAAATGTCAACATGAAGAAATCTTTTAGAAAAAATCTAAATTTTAAGAATATTTTTTGGCGCGCTTGCTCGACTTTCTTCATGTGGAAATGTCAACGTAAAGAAATGTTTTAAAAAAAAAATTAAATTTTAAGAAAATTTTTTGGGCGCGCTTGCTCGACTTTCTTCACGTGGAAATGTCAACGTGAAAAAATCTTTTAGAAAAAATCTAAATTTTAAGAAATTTTTTTGGGCGCGCTTGCTCGACTTTCTTCACGTGGAAATGTCAACATGAAGAAATCTTTTAGAAAAAATCTAAATTTTAAGAAAATTTTTTTGGCGAGCTTGCTCGACTTTCTTCACGTGGAAATGTCAACATGAAGAAATCTTTTAGAAAAAATCTAAATTTTAAGAAAATTTTTTGGGCGCGCTTGTTTGACTTTCTTCACGTGAAAATGTTAACGTGAAGAAATCTTTAGAAAAAATTTAAATTTTAGGAAAATTTTTTGAGCGCGCTTGCTCGACTTTATTCACGTGGAAATGTCAACGTGAAGAAATCTTTTAAAAAAAAATTAAATTTTAAGAAAATTTTTTGGGCGCGCTTGCTCGACTTTTTTCACGTGGAAATGTCAACGTGAAGAAATCTTTTAGAAAAAATCTAAATTTTAAGAAAATTTTTTGGGCGCGCTTGCTCGACTTTCTTCACGTGGAAAAGTCAACATGAAGAAATCTTTTAGAAAAAATCTAATTTTTAAGAAAATTTTTTGGGCGCGCTTGCTCGACTTTCTTCACGTGGAAACGTCAACATGAAGAAATCTTTTAGAAAAAATCTAAATTTTAAGAAAATTTTTTGGGCGCGCTTGCTCGACTTTCTTCACGTGGAAATGTCAACATGAAGAAATCTTTTAGAAAAAATCTAAATTTTAAGAAAATTTTTTGGGCGCGCTTGCTCGACTTTCTTCACGTGGAAATGTCAACATGAAGAAATCTTTTGAAAAAATCTAAATTTTAAGAAAATTTTTTGGGCGCGTTTGCTCGACTTTCTTCACGTGGAAATGTCAACATGAAGAAATCTTTTAGAAAAATTCTAAATTTTAAAAAAATTTTTTGGGCGCGCTTGCTCGACTTTCTTCACGTGGAAATGTCAAAATGAAGAAATCTTTTAGAAAAAATCTAATTTTTAAGAAATTTTTTTGGGCGCGCTTGCTCGACTTTCTTCACGTGGAAATGTCAACATGAAGAAATCTTTTAGAAAAAATTTAAATTTTAAGAATATTTTTTGGCGCGCTTGCTCGACTTTCTTCACGTGGAAATGTCAACGTAAAGAAATCTTTTAAAAAAAAAAATTAAATTTTAAGAAAATTTTTTGGGCGCGCTTGCTCGACTTTCTTCACGTGGAAATGTCAACGTGAAGAAATCTTTTAGAAAGAATCTAAATTTTAAAAAATTTTTTTGGGCGCGCTTGCTCGACTTTCTTCACGTGGAAATGTCAACATGAAGAAATCTTTCAGAAAAAATCTAAATTTTAAGAAATTTTTTTGGGCGCGCTTGCTCGACTTTCTTCACGTGGAAATGTCAACATGAAGAAATCTTTTAAAAAAAATCTAAATTTTAAGAAATTTTTTTGGGCGCGCTTGCTCGACTTTCTTCACGTGGAAATGTCAACATGAAGAAATTTTTCAGAAAAAATCTAAATTTTAAGAAATTTTTTTGGGCGCGCTTGCTCGACTTTCTTCACGTGGAAATGTCAACGTGAAGAAATCTTTTAGAAAGAATCTAAATTTTAAGAAATTTTTTTGGGCGCGCTTGCTCGACTTTCTTCACGTGGAAATGTCAACATGAAGAAATCTTTTAGAAAAAATCTAAATTTTAAGAAAATTTTTTGGGCGCGCTTGCTCGACTTTCTTTACGTGGAAATGTTAACGTGAAGAAATCTTTAGAAAAAATTTAAATTTTAGGAAAATTTTTTGAGCGCGCTTGCTCGACTTTATTCACGTGGAAATGTCAACGTAAAGAAATCTTTTAAAAAAAAATTAAATTTTAAGAAAATTTTTTGGGCGCGCTTGCTCGACTTTTTTCACGTGGAAATGTCAACGTGAAGAAATCTTTTAGAAAAAATCTAAATTTTAAGAAAATTTTTTGGGCGCGCTTGCTCGACTTTCTTCACGTGGAAACGTCAACATGAAGAAATCTTTTAGAAAAAATCTAAATTTTAAGAAAATTTTTTGGGCGCGCTTGCTCGACTTTCTTCACGTGGAAATGTTAACGTGAAGAAATCTTTTAAAAAAAAAATTAAATTTTAAGAAAATTTTTTGGGCGCGCTTGCTCAACTTTCTTCACGTGGAAATGTCAACGTGAAGAAATCTTTTAGAAAAAATCTAAATTTTAAGAAATTTTTTTGGGCGCGCTTGCTCGACTTTCTTCACGTGGAAATGTCAACATAAAGAAATCTTTAAAAAAAAATTTAAATTTTAAGAAAATTTTTTTGGCGCGCTTGCTCGACTTTCTTCACGTGGAAATGTCAACATGAAGAAATCTTTTAGAAAAAATTTAAATTTTAAGAAAATCTTTTGGGCGCGCTTGCTCGACTTTCTTCACGTGGAAATGTTAACGTGAAGAAATCTTTTAGAAAAAATCTAAATTTTAAGAAAATTTTTTGGGCGCGCTTGCTCGACTTTCTTCACGTGGAAATGTCAACATGAAGAAATCTTTTAGAAAAAATCTAAATTTTAAGAAAATTTTTTTGGCGCGCTTGCTCGACTTTCTTCACGTGGAAATGTCAACATGAAGAAATCTTTTAGAAAAAATTTAAATTTTAAGAAAATCTTTTGGGCGCGCTTGCTCGACTTTCTTCACGTGGAAATGTTAACGTGAAGAAATCTTTTAGAAAAAATTTAAATTTTAAGAAATTTTTTTGGGCGCGCTTGCTCGACTTTCTTCACGTGGAAATGTCAACATGAAGAAATCTTTTAGAAAAAATCTAAATTTTAAGAAAATTTTTTGGGCGCGCTTGCTCGACTTTCTTCACGTGGAAATGTCAACGTGAAGAAATCTTTTAGAAAAAATCTAAAATTGAAGAAATTTTTTTGGGCGCGCTTGCTCGACTTTCTTCACGTGGAAATGTCAACATGAAGAAATCTTTTAGAAAAAATCTAAATTTTAAGAAAATTTTTTGGGCGCGCTTGCTCGACTTTCTTCACGTGGAAATGTCAACATGAAGAAATCTTTTAGAAAAAATCTAAATTTTAAGAAAATTTTTTGGGCGCGCTTGCTCGACTTTCTTCACGTGGAAAAGTCAACATGAAGAAATCTTTTAGAAAAAATCTAATTTTTAAGAAAATTTTTTGGGCGCGCTTGCTCGACTTTCTTCACGTGGAAACGTCAACATGAAGAAATCTTTTAGAAAAAATCTAAATTTTAAGAAAATTTTTTGGGCGCGCTTGCTCGACTTTCTTCACGTGGAAATGTTAACGTGAAGAAATCTTTTAGAAAAAATCTAAATTTTAAGAAAATTTTTTGGGCGCGCTTGCTCGACTTTCTTCACGTGGAAAAGTCAACATGAAGAAATCTTTTAGAAAAAATCTAACTTTTAAGAAAATTTTTTGGGCGCGCTTGCTCGACTTTCTTCACGTGGAAACGTCAACATGAAGAAATCTTTTTGAAAAAATCTAAATTTTAAGAAAATTTTTTGGGCGCGCTTGCTCGATTTTTTTCACGTGGAAATGTCAACATGAAGATTTCTTTTAGAAAAAATCTAAATTTTAAGAAAATTTTTTGGGCGCGCTTGCTCGACTTTCTTCACGTGGAAAAGTCAACATGAAGAAATTTTTTAGAAAAAATTTAATTTTTAAGAAAATTTTTTGGGCGCGCTTGCTCGACTTTCTTCACGTGGAAACGTCAACATGAAGAAATCTTTTAGAAAAAATCTAAATTTTAAGAAAATTTTTTGGGCGCGCTTGCTCGACTTTCTTCACGTGGAAATGTCAACATGAAGAAAGCTTTTAGAAAAAATCTAAATTTTAAGAAAATTTTTTGGGCGCGCTTGCTCGACTTTCTTCACGTGGAAATGTCAACGTGAAGAAATCTTTTAGAAGAAATCTAAATTTTAAGAAAATTTTTTGGGCGCGCTTGCTCGATTTTTTTCACGTGGAAATGTCAACGTGAAGAAATCTTTTAGAAAAAATCTAAATTTTAGAAAAATTTTTTGGGCGCGCTTGCTCGACTTTATTCACGTGGAAATGTCAACATGAAGAAATCTTTTAGAAAAAATCTAAATTTTAAGAAAATTTTTTTGGCGCGCTTGCTCGACTTTCTTCACGTGGAAATGTCAACATGAAGAAATCTTTTAGAAAAAATCTAAATTTTAAGAAAATTTTTTGGGCGCGCTTGCTCGACTTTCTTCACGTGGAAATGTTAACGTAAAGAAATCTTTAGAAATATTTAAATTTTAGGAAATTTTTTTGAGCGCGCTTGCTCGACTTTATTCACGTGGAAATGTCAACGTGAAGAAATCTTTTAAAAAAAAATTAAATTTTAAGAAAATTTTTTGGGCGCGCTTGCTCGACTTTTTTCACGTGGAAATGTCAACGTGAAGAAATCTTTTAGAAAAAATCTAAATTTTAAGAAAATTTTTTGGGCGCGCTTGCTCGACTTTCTTCACGTGGAAAAGTCAACATGAAGAAATCTTTTAGAAAAAATCTAATTTTTAAGAAAATTTTTTGGGCGCGCTTGCTCGACTTTTTTCACGTGGAAACGTCAACATGAAGAAATCTTTTAGAAAAAATCTAAATTTTAAGAAAATTTTTTGGGCGCGCTTGCTCGACTTTCTTCACGTGGAAATGTCAACATGAAGAAATTTTTTAAAAAAAATCTAAATTTTAAGAAAATTTTTTGGGCGCGCTTGCTCGACTTTCTTCACGTGGAAATGTCAACATGAAGAAATCTTTTAGAAAAAATCTAATTTTTAAGAAATTTTTTTCGGCGCGATTGCTCGACTTTCTTCACGTGGAAATGTCAACATGAAGAAATCTTTTAGAAAAAATCTAAATTTTAAGAAAATTTTTTGGACGCGCTTGCTCGACTTTCTTCACGTGGAAATTTCAACATGAAGAAATTTTTTAAAAAAAATCTAAATTTTAAGAAAATTTTTTGGGCGCGCTTGCTCGACTTTCTTCACGTGGAAATGTCAACATGAAGAAATCTTTTAGAAAAAATCTAAATTTTAAGAAAATTTTTTGGGCGCGCTTGCTCGACTTTCTTCACGTGGAAATGTCAACATGAAGAAATCTTTTAGAAAAAATCTAATTTTTAAGAAATTTTTTTGGGCGCGCTTACTCGACTTTCTTCACGTGGAAATGTCAAAATGAAGAAATATTTTAGAAAAAATCTAATTTTTAAGAAATTTTTTTGGGCGCGCTTGCTCGACTTTCTTCACGTGGAAATGTCAACATGAAGAAGTTTTTTAGAAAAAATCTAAATTTTAAGAAAATTTTTTGGGCGCGCTTGCTCGACTTTCTTCACGTGGAAAAGTCAACATGAAAAAGTCTTAGAAAAAATCTAATTTTTAAGAAAATTTTTTGGACGCGCTTGCTCGACTTTCTTCACGTGGAAATGTCAACGTGAAGAAATCTTTTAGAAAAAATCTAAATTTTAAGAAAATTTTTTGGGCGCGCTTGTTCAACTTTCTTCACGTGGAAATGTCAACATGAAGAAATCTTTTAGAAAAAATCTAATTTTTAAGAAAATTTTTTGGGCGCGCTTGCTCGACTTTCTTCACGTGGAAATGTCAACATGAAGAAATCTTTTAGAAAAAATCTAAATTTTAAGAAAATTTTTTGGGCGCGCTTGCTCGACTTTCTTCACGTGGAAATGTCAACATGAAGAAATCTTTTAGAAAAAATCTAAATTTTAAGAAAATTTTTTGGGCGCGCTTGCTCGACTTTCTTCACGTGGAAATGTCAACATGAAGAAATCTTTTAGAAAAAATCTAATTGTTAAGAAATTTTTTTGGGCGCGCTTGCTCGACTTTCTTCACGTGGAAATGTCAAAATGAAGAAATATTTTAGAAAAAATCTAATTTTTAAGAAATTTTTTTGGGCGCGCTTGCTCGACTTTCTTCACGTGGAAATGTCAAAATGAAGAAATCTTTTAGAAAAAATCTAAATTTTAAGAAAATTTTTTGGGCGCGCTTGCTCGACTTTCTTCACGTGGAAATGTCAACGTGAAGAAATTTTTTTAAAAAAAATTTAATTTTAAGAAAATTTTTTGGGCGCGCTTGCTCGACTTTCTTCACGTGGAAATGTCAACGTGAAGAAATCTTTTAGAAAAAATCTAAATTTTAAGAAAATTTTTTGGGCCCGCTTGTTCAACTTTTTTCACGTGGAAATGTCAACTTGAAGAAATCTTTTAGAAAAAATCTAAATTTTAAGAAAATTTTTTGGGCGCGCTTGCTCGACTTTCTTCACGTGGAAATGTCAACGTGAAGAAATTTTTTTAAAAAAAATTAAATTTTAAGAAAATTTTTTGGGCGCGCTTGCTCGACTTTCTTCACGTGGAAATGTCAACGTGAAGAAATCTTTTAGAAAAAATCTAAATTTTAAGAAAATTTTTTGGGCCCGCTTGTTCAACTTTCTTCACGTGGAAATGTCAACATGAAGAAATCTTTTAGAAAAAATCTAAATTTTAAGAAAATTTTTTGGGCGCGCTTGCTCGACTTTCTTCACGTGGAAATGTCAACTTGAAGAAATCTTTTAGAAAAAATCTAAATTTTAAGAAAATTTTTTGGGCGCGCTTGCTCGACTTTCTTCACGTGGAAATGTCAACTTGAAGAAATCTTTTAGAAAAAATCTAAATTTTAAGAATATTTTTTGGGCGCGCTTGCTCGACTTTCTTCACGTGGAAATGTCAACATGAAGAAATCTTTTAGAAAAAATCTAAATTTTAAGAAAATTTTTTGGGCGCGCTTGCTCGACTTTCTTCACGTGGAAAAGTCAACATGAAGAAATCTTTTAGAAAAAATCTAATTTTTAAGAAAATTTTTTGGGCGCGCTTGCTCGACTTTCTTCACGTGGAAACGTCAACATGAAGAAATCTTTTAGAAAAAATCTAAATTTTAAGAAAATTTTTTGGGCGCGCTTGCTCGACTTTCTTCACGTGGAAATGTCAACGTAAAGAAATCTTTTAAAAAAAAAATTAAATTTTAAGAAAATTTTTTGGGCGCGCTTGCTCGACTTTCTTCACGTGGAAATGTCAACGTGAAGAAATCTTTTAGAAAGAATCTAAATTTTAAGAAATTTTTTTGGGCGCGCTTGCTCGACTTTCTTCACGTGGAAATGTCAACATGAAGAAATCTTTCAGAAAAAATCTAAATTTTAAGAAAATTTTTTTGGCGCGCTTGCTCGATTTTCTTCACGTGGAAATGTCAACATAAAGAAATCTTTTAGAAAAAATCTAAATTTTAAGAAAATTTTTTGGGCGCGCTTGCTCGACTTTCTTTACGTGGAAATGTTAACGTGAAGAAATCTTTAGAAAAAATTTAAATTTTAGGAAAATTTTTTGAGCGCGCTTGCTCGACTTTCTTTACGTGGAAATGTTAACGTGAAGAAATCTTTAGAAAAAATTTAAATTTTAGGAAAATTTTTTGAGCGCGCTTGCTCGACTTTATTCACGTGGAAATGTCAACGTGAAGAAATCTTTTAAAAAAAAATTAAATTTTAAGAAAATTTTTTGGGCGCGCTTGCTCGACTTTTTTCACGTGGAAATGTCAACGTGAAGAAATCTTTTAGAAAAAATCTAAATTTTAAGAAAATTTTTTGGGCGCGCTTGCTCGACTTTCTTCACGTGGAAAAGTCAACATGAAGAAATTTTTTTGAAAAAATCTAAATTTTAAGAAAATTTTTTGGGCGCGCTTGCTCGAATTTCTTCACGTAGAAATGTCAACATGAAGAAATCTTTTAGAAAAAATCTAAATTTTAAGAAAATTTTTTGGGCGCGCTTGCTCGACTTTCTTCACGTGGAAATGTCAACATGAAGAAATCTTTTAGAAAAAATTTAAATTTTAAGAAAATTTTTTTGGCGCGCTTGCTCGACTTTCTTCACGTGGAAATGTCAACATGAAGAAATCTTTTAGAAAAAATCTAATTTTTAAGAAATTTTTTTGGGCGCGCTTGCTCGACTTTCTTCACGTGGAAATGTCAAAATGAAGAAATCTTTTAGAAAAAATCTAATTTTTAAGAAATTTTTTTGGGCGCGCTTGCTCGACTTTCTTCACGTGGAAATGTCAACATGAAGAAATCTTTTAGAAAAAATCTAAATTTTAAGAAAATCTTTTGGGCGCGCTTGCTCGACTTTCTTCACGTGGAAATGTTAACGTGAAGAAATCTTTAGAAAAAATTTAAATTTTAGGAAAATTTTTTGAGCGCGCTTGCTCGACTTTATTCACGTGGAAATGTCAACGTGAAGAAATCTTTTAAAAAAAAATTAAATTTTAAGAAAATTTTTTGGGCGCGCTTGCTCGACGTTTTCACGTGGAAATGTCAACGTGAAGAAATCTTTTAGAAAAAATCTAAATTTTAAGAAAATTTTTTGGGCGCGCTTGCTCGACTTTCTTCACGTGGAAAAGTCAACATGAAGAAATCTTTTAGAAAAAATCTAATTTTTAAGAAAATTTTTTGGGCGCGCTTGCTCGACTTTCTTCACGTGGAAACGTCAACATGAAGAAATCTTTTAGAAAAAATCTAAATTTTAAGAAAATTTTTTGGGCGCGCTTGCTCGACTTTCTTCACGTGGAAATGTCAACATGAAGAAATCTTTTAGAAAAAATCTAAATTTTAAGAAAATTTTTTGGGCGCGCTTGCTCGACTTTCTTCACGTGGAAATGTCAACATAAAGAAATCTTTTAGAAAAAATCTAAATTTTAAAAAAATTTTTTGGGCGCGCTTGCTCGACTTTCTTCACGTGGAAATGTCAACATGAAGAAATCTTTTAGAAAAAATCTAAATTTTAAAAAAATTTTTTGGGCGCGCTTGCCCGACTTTTTTCACGTGGAAATGTTAACGTGAAGAAATCTTTTAGAAAAAATCTAAATTTTAAAAAAATTTTTTGGGCGCGCTTGCTCGACTTTCTTCACGTGGAAATGTCAACATGAAGAAATCTTTTAGAAAAAATCTAAATTTTAAGAAAATTTTTTGGGCGCGCTTGCTCGACTTTCTTCACGTGGAAATGTTAACGTGAAGAAATCTTTAGAAAAAATTTAAATTTTGGGAAAATTTTTTGAGCGCGCTTGCTCGACTTTATTCACGTGGAAATGTCAACGTGAAGAAATCTTTTAGAAAAAATCTAATTTTTAAGAAATTTTTTTGGGCGCGCTTGCTCGACTTTCTTCACGTGGAAATGTCAACATAAAGAAATCTTTTAGAAAAAATCTAAATTTTAAGAATATTTTTTGGGCGCGCTTGCTCGACTTTCTTCACGTGGAAATGTCAACATGAAGAAATCTTTTAGAAAAAATCTAATTTTTAAGAAATTTTTTTGGGCGCGCTTGCTCGACTTTCTTCACGTGGAAATGTCAAAATGAAGAAATCTTTTAGAAAAAATCTAATTTTTAAGAAATTTTTTTGGGCGCGCTTGCTCGACTTTCTTCACGTGGAAATGTCAACATGAAAAAATCTTTTAGAAAAAATCTAAATTTTAAGAATATTTTTTGGCGCGCTTGCTCGACTTTCTTCACGTGGAGATGTCAACGTAAAGAAATCTTTTAAAAAAAAATTAAATTTTAAAAAAATTTTTTGGGCGCGCTTGCTCGACTTTCTTCACGTGGAAATGTCAACGTGAAGAAATCTTTTAGAAAAAATCTAAAATTGAAGAAATTTTTTTGGGCGCGCTTGCTCGACTTTCTTCACGTGGAAATGTCAACATGAAGAAATCTTTTAGAAAAAATCTAAATTTTAAGAAAATTTTTTGGGCGCGCTTGCTCGACTTTCTTCACGTGGAAATGTCAACGTGAAGAAATCTTTTAGAAAAAATCTAAAATTGAAGAAATTTTTTTGGGCGCGCTTGCTCGACTTTCTTCACGTGGAAATGTCAACATGAAGAAATCTTTTAGAAAAAATCTAAATTTTAAGAAAATTTTTTGGGCGCGCTTGCTCGACTTTCTTCACGTGGAAATGTCAACATGAAGAAATCTTTTAGAAAAAATCTAAATTTTAAGAAAATTTTTTGGGCGCGCTTGCTCGACTTTCTTCACGTGGAAAAGTCAACATGAAGAAATCTTTTAGAAAAAATCTAATTTTTAAGAAAATTTTTTGGGCGCGCTTGCTCGACTTTCTTCACGTGGAAACGTCAACATGAAGAAATCTTTTAGAAAAAATCTAAATTTTAAGAAAATTTTTTGGGCGCGCTTGCTCGACTTTCTTCACGTGGAAATGTTAACGTGAAGAAATCTTTTAGAAAAAATCTAAATTTTAAGAAAATTTTTTGGGCGCGCTTGCTCGACTTTCTTCACGTGGAAAAGTCAACATGAAGAAATCTTTTAGAAAAAATCTAATTTTTAAGAAAATTTTTTGGGCGCACTTGCTCGACTTTCTTCACGTGGAAACGTCAACATGAAGAAATCTTTTTGAAAAAATCTAAATTTTAAGAAAATTTTTTGGGCGCGCTTGCTCGATTTTTTTCACGTGGAAATGTCAACATGAAGATCTCTTTTAGAAAAAATCTAAATTTTAAGAAAATTTTTTGGGCGCGCTTGCTCGACTTTCTTCACGTGGAAAAGTCAACATGAAGAAATTTTTTAGAAAAAATTTAATTTTTAAGAAAATTTTTTGGGCGCGCTTGCTCGACTTTCTTCACGTGGAAACGTCAACATGAAGAAATCTTTTAGAAAAAATCTAAATTTTAAGAAAATTTTTTGGGCGCGCTTGCTCGACTTTCTTCACGTGGAAATGTCAACATGAAGAAAGCTTTTAGAAAAAATCTAAATTTTAAGAAAATTTTTTGGGCGCGCTTGCTCGACTTTCTTCACGTGGAAATGTCAACGTGAAGAAATCTTTTAGAAGAAATCTAAATTTTAAGAAAATTTTTTGGGCGCGCTTGCTCGATTTTTTTCACGTGGAAATGTCAACGTGAAGAAATCTTTTAGAAAAAATCTAAATTTTAGAAAAATTTTTTGGGCGCGCTTGCTCGACTTTATTCACGTGGAAATGTCAACATGAAGAAATCTTTTAGAAAAAATCTAAATTTTAAGAAAATTTTTTTGGCGCGCTTGCTCGACTTTTTTCACGTGGAAATGTCAACATGAAGAAATCTTTTAGAAAAAATCTAAATTTTAAGAAAATTTTTTGGGCGCGCTTGCTCGACTTTCTTCACGTGGAAATGTTAACGTGAAGAAATCTTTAGAAATATTTAAATTTTAGGAAATTTTTTTGAGCGCGCTTGCTCGACTTTATTCACGTGGAAATGTCAACGTGAAGAAATCTTTTAAAAAAAAATTAAATTTTAAGAAAATTTTTTGGGCGCGCTTGCTCGACTTTTTTCACGTGGAAATGTCAACGTGAAGAAATCTTTTAGAAAAAATCTAAATTTTAAGAAAATTTTTTGGGCGCGCTTGCTCGACTTTCTTCACGTGGAAAAGTCAACATGAAGAAATCTTTTAGAAAAAATCTAATTTTTAAGAAAATTTTTTGGGCGCGCTTGCTCGACTTTTTTCACGTGGAAACGTCAACATGAAGAAATCTTTTAGAAAAAATCTAAATTTTAAGAAAATTTTTTGGGCGCGTTTGCTCGACTTTCTTCACGTGGAAATGTCAACATGAAGAAATTTTTTAAAAAAAATCTAAATTTTAAGAAAATTTTTTGGGCGCGCTTGCTCGACTTTCTTCACGTGGAAATGTCAACATGAAGAAATCTTTTAGAAAAAATCTAATTTTTAAGAAATTTTTTTCGGCGCGATTGCTCGACTTTCTTCACGTGGAAATGTCAACATGAAGAAATCTTTTAGAAAAAATCTAAATTTTAAGAAAATTTTTTGGACGCGCTTGCTCGACTTTCTTCACGTGGAAATTTCAACATGAAGAAATTTTTTAAAAAAAATCGAAATTTTAAGAAAATTTTTTGGGCGCGCTTGCTCGACTTTCTTCACGTGGAAATGTCAACATGAAGAAATCTTTTAGAAAAAATCTAAATTTTAAGAAAATTTTTTGGGCGCGCTTGCTCGACTTTCTTCACGTGGAAATGTCAACATGAAGAAATCTTTTAGAAAAAATCTAATTTTTAAGAAATTTTTTTGGGCGCGCTTACTCGACTTTCTTCACGTGGAAATGTCAAAATGAAGAAATATTTTAGAAAAAATCTAATTTTTAAGAAATTTTTTTGGGCGCGCTTGCTCGACTTTCTTCACGTGGAAATGTCAACATGAAGAAGTTTTTTAGAAAAAATCTAAATTTTAAGAAAATTTTTTGGGCGCGCTTGCTCGACTTTCTTCACGTGGAAAAGTCAACATGAAAAAGTCTTAGAAAAAATCTAATTTTTAAGAAAATTTTTTGGACGCGCTTGCTCGACTTTCTTCACGTGGAAATGTCAACGTGAAGAAATCTTTTAGAAAAAATCTAAATTTTAAGAAAATTTTTTGGGCGCGCTTGTTCAACTTTCTTCACGTGGAAATGTCAACATGAAGAAATCTTTTAGAAAAAATCTAATTTTTAAGAAAATTTTTTGGGCGCGCTTGCTCGACTTTCTTCACGTGGAAATGTCAACATGAAGAAATCTTTTAGAACAAATCTAAATTTTAAGAAAATTTTTTGGGCGCGCTTGCTCGACTTTCTTCACGTGGAAATGTCAACATGAAGAAATCTTTTAGAAAAAATCTAAATTTTAAGAAAATTTTTTGGGCGCGCTTGCTCGACTTTCTTCACGTGGAAATGTCAACATGAAGAAATCTTTTAGAAAAAATCTAATTGTTAAGAAATTTTTTTGGGCGCGCTTGCTCGACTTTCTTCACGTGGAAATGTCAAAATGAAGAAATATTTTAGAAAAAATCTAATTTTTAAGAAATTTTTTTGGGCGCGCTTGCTCGACTTTCTTCACGTGGAAATGTCAAAATGAAGAAATCTTTTAGAAAAAATCTAAATTTTAAGAAAATTTTTTGGGCGCGCTTGCTCGATTTTCTTCACGTGGAAATGTCAACGTGAAGAAATTTTTTTAAAAAAAATTTAATTTTAAGAAAATTTTTTGGGCGCGCTTGCTCGACTTTCTTCACGTGGAAATGTCAACGTGAAGAAATCTTTTAGAAAAAATCTAAATTTTAAGAAAATTTTTTGGGCCCGCTTGTTCAACTTTTTTCACGTGGAAATGTCAACATGAAAAAATCTTTTAGAAAAAATCTAAATTTTAAGAAAATTTTTTGGGCGCGCTTGCTCGACTTTCTTCACGTGGAAATGTCAACTTGAAGAAATCTTTTAGAAAAAATCTAAATTTTAAGAAAATTTTTTGGGCGCGCTTGCTCGACTTTCTTCACGTGGAAATGTCAACGTGAAGAAATTTTTTAAAAAAAAATTAAATTTTAAGAAAATTTTTTGGGCGCGCTTGCTCGACTTTCTTCACGTGGAAATGTCAACGTGAAGAAATCTTTTAGAAAAAATCTAAATTTTAAGAAAATTTTTTGGGCCCGCTTGTTCAACTTTCTTCACGTGGAAATGTCAACATGAAGAAATCTTTAGAAAAAATTTAAATTTTGGGAAAATTTTTTGAGCGCGCTTGCTCGACTTTATTCACGTGGAAATGTCAACGTGAAGAAATCTTTTAGAAAAAATCTAATTTTTAAGAAATTTTTTTGGGCGCGCTTGCTCGACTTTCTTCACGTGGAAATGTCAAAATGAAGAAATCTTTTAGAAAAAATCTAATTTTTAAGAAATTTTTTTGGGCGCGCTTGCTCGACTTTCTTCACGTGGAAATGTCAACATGAAAAAATCTTTTAGAAAAAATCTAAATTTTAAGAATATTTTTTGGCGCGCTTGCTCGACTTTCTTCACGTGGAAATGTCAACGTGAAGAAATTTTTTAAAAAAAAATTAAATTTTAAGAAAATTTTTTGGGCGCGCTTGCTCGACTTTCTTCACGTGGAAATGTCAACGTGAAGAAATCTTTTAGAAAAAATCTAAATTTTAAGAAAATTTTTTGGGCCCGCTTGTTCAACTTTCTTCACGTGGAAATGTCAACATGAAGAAATCTTTAGAAAAAATTTAAATTTTGGGAAAATTTTTTGAGCGCGCTTGCTCGACTTTATTCACGTGGAAATGTCAACGTGAAGAAATCTTTTAGAAAAAATCTAATTTTTAAGAAATTTTTTTGGGCGCGCTTGCTCGACTTTCTTCACGTGGAAATGTCAAAATGAAGAAATCTTTTAGAAAAAATCTAATTTTTAAGAAATTTTTTTGGGCGCGCTTGCTCGACTTTCTTCACGTGGAAATGTCAACATGAAAAAATCTTTTAGAAAAAATCTAAATTTTAAGAATATTTTTTGGCGCGCTTGCTCGACTTTCTTCACGTGGAAATGTCAACGTGAAGAAATCTTTTAGAAAAAATCTAAATTTTAAGAAAATTTTTTGGGCGCGCTTGCTCGACTTTCTTCACGTGGAAAAGTCAACATGAAGAAATCTTTTAGAAAAAATCTAATTTTTAAGAAAATTTTTTGGGCGCGCTTGCTCGACTTTTTTCACGTGGAAACGTCAACATGAAGAAATCTTTTAGAAAAAATCTAAATTTTAAGAAAATTTTTTGGGCGCGCTTGCTCGACTTTCTTCACGTGGAAATGTCAACATGAAGAAATTTTTTAAAAAAAATCTAAATTTTAAGAAAATTTTTTGGGCGCGCTTGCTCGACTTTCTTCACGTGGAAATGTCAACATGAAGAAATCTTTTAGAAAAAATCTAATTTTTAAGAAATTTTTTTCGGCGCGATTGCTCGACTTTCTTCACGTGGAAATGTCAACATGAAGAAATCTTTTAGAAAAAATCTAAATTTTAAGAAAATTTTTTGGACGCGCTTGCTCGACTTTCTTCACGTGGAAATTTCAACATGAAGAAATTTTTTAAAAAAAATCTAAATTTTAAGAAAATTTTTTGGGCGCGCTTGCTCGACTTTCTTCACGTGGAAATGTCAACATGAAGAAATCTTTTAGAAAAAATCTAAATTTTAAGAAAATTTTTTGGGCGCGCTTGCTCGACTTTCTTCACGTGGAAATGTCAACATGAAGAAATCTTTTAGAAAAAATCTAATTTTTAAGAAATTTTTTTGGGCGCGCTTACTCGACTTTCTTCACGTGGAAATGTCAAAATGAAGAAATATTTTAGAAAAAATCTAATTTTTAAGAAATTTTTTTGGGCGCGCTTGCTCGACTTTCTTCACGTGGAAATGTCAACATGAAGAAGTTTTTTAGAAAAAATCTAAATTTTAAGAAAATTTTTTGGGCGCGCTTGCTCGACTTTCTTCACGTGGAAAAGTCAACATGAAAAAGTCTTAGAAAAAATCTAATTTTTAAGAAAATTTTTTGGACGCGCTTGCTCGACTTTCTTCACGTGGAAATGTCAACGTGAAGAAATCTTTTAGAAAAAATCTAAATTTTAAGAAAATTTTTTGGGCGCGCTTGTTCAACTTTCTTCACGTGGAAATGTCAACATGAAGAAATCTTTTAGAAAAAATCTAATTTTTAAGAAAATTTTTTGGGCGCGCTTGCTCGACTTTCTTCACGTGGAAATGTCAACATGAAGAAATCTTTTAGAAAAAATCTAAATTTTAAGAAAATTTTTTGGGCGCGCTTGCTCGACTTTCTTCACGTGGAAATGTCAACATGAAGAAATCTTTTAGAAAAAATCTAAATTTTAAGAAAATTTTTTGGGCGCGCTTGCTCGACTTTCTTCACGTGGAAATGTCAACATGAAGAAATCTTTTAGAAAAAATCTAATTGTTAAGAAATTTTTTTGGGCGCGCTTGCTCGACTTTCTTCACGTGGAAATGTCAAAATGAAGAAATATTTTAGAAAAAATCTAATTTTTAAGAAATTTTTTTGGGCGCGCTTGCTCGACTTTCTTCACGTGGAAATGTCAAAATGAAGAAATCTTTTAGAAAAAATCTAAATTTTAAGAAAATTTTTTGGGCGCGCTTGCTCGACTTTCTTCACGTGGAAATGTCAACGTGAAGAAATTTTTTTAAAAAAAATTTAATTTTAAGAAAATTTTTTGGGCGCGCTTGCTCGACTTTCTTCACGTGGAAATGTCAACGTGAAGAAATCTTTTAGAAAAAATCTAAATTTTAAGAAAATTTTTTGGGCCCGCTTGTTCAACTTTTTTCACGTGGAAATGTCAACTTGAAGAAATCTTTTAGAAAAAATCTAAATTTTAAGAAAATTTTTTGGGCGCGCTTGCTCGACTTTCTTCACGTGGAAATGTCAACGTGAAGAAATTTTTTTAAAAAAAATTAAATTTTAAGAAAATTTTTTGGGCGCGCTTGCTCGACTTTCTTCACGTGGAAATGTCAACGTGAAGAAATCTTTTAGAAAAAATCTAAATTTTAAGAAAATTTTTTGGGCCCGCTTGTTCAACTTTCTTCACGTGGAAATGTCAACATGAAGAAATCTTTTAGAAAAAATCTAAATTTTAAGAAAATTTTTTGGGCGCGCTTGCTCGACTTTCTTCACGTGGAAATGTCAACTTGAAGAAATCTTTTAGAAAAAATCTAAATTTTAAGAAAATTTTTTGGGCGCGCTTGCTCGACTTTCTTCACGTGGAAATGTCAACTTGAAGAAATCTTTTAGAAAAAATCTAAATTTTAAGAATATTTTTTGGGCGCGCTTGCTCGACTTTCTTCACGTGGAAATGTCAACATGAAGAAATCTTTTAGAAAAAATCTAAATTTTAAGAAAATTTTTTGGGCGCGCTTGCTCGACTTTCTTCACGTGGAAAAGTCAACATGAAGAAATCTTTTAGAAAAAATCTAATTTTTAAGAAAATTTTTTGGGCGCGCTTGCTCGACTTTCTTCACGTGGAAACGTCAACATGAAGAAATCTTTTAGAAAAAATCTAAATTTTAAGAAAATTTTTTGGGCGCGCTTGCTCGACTTTCTTCACGTGGAAATGTCAACGTAAAGAAATCTTTTAAAAAAAAAATTAAATTTTAAGAAAATTTTTTGGGCGCGCTTGCTCGACTTTCTTCACGTGGAAATGTCAACGTGAAGAAATCTTTTAGAAAGAATCTAAATTTTAAGAAATTTTTTTGGGCGCGCTTGCTCGACTTTCTTCACGTGGAAATGTCAACATGAAGAAATCTTTCAGAAAAAATCTAAATTTTAAGAAAATTTTTTTGGCGCGCTTGCTCGATTTTCTTCACGTGGAAATGTCAACATAAAGAAATCTTTTAGAAAAAATCTAAATTTTAAGAAAATTTTTTGGGCGCGCTTGCTCGACTTTCTTTACGTGGAAATGTTAACGTGAAGAAATCTTTAGAAAAAATTTAAATTTTAGGAAAATTTTTTGAGCGCGCTTGCTCGACTTTCTTTACGTGGAAATGTTAACGTGAAGAAATCTTTAGAAAAAATTTAAATTTTAGGAAAATTTTTTGAGCGCGCTTGCTCGACTTTATTCACGTGGAAATGTCAACGTGAAGAAATCTTTTAAAAAAAAATTAAATTTTAAGAAAATTTTTTGGGCGCGCTTGCTCGACTTTTTTCACGTGGAAATGTCAACGTGAAGAAATCTTTTAGAAAAAATCTAAATTTTAAGAAAATTTTTTGGGCGCGCTTGCTCGACTTTCTTCAC
Organism: Schizotus pectinicornis; assembly: GCA_951805265.1. NCBI lineage: Eukaryota > Metazoa > Arthropoda > Insecta > Coleoptera > Pyrochroidae > Schizotus > Schizotus pectinicornis. Next base: position 3,088,828 of record OX638207.1, read on the forward strand.
GTGGAAAAGTCAACATGAAGAAATTTTTTTGAAAAAATCTAAATTTTAAGAAAATTTTTTGGGCGCGCTTGCTCGAATTTCTTCACGTAGAAATGTCAACATGAAGAAATCTTTTAGAAAAAATCTAAATTTTAAGAAAATTTTTTGGGCGCGCTTGCTCGACTTTCTTCACGTGGAAATGTCAACATGAAGAAATCTTTTAGAAAAAATTTAAATTTTAAGAAAATTTTTTTGGCGCGCTTGCTCGACTTTCTTCACGTGGAAATGTCAACATGAAGAAATCTTTTAGAAAAAATCTAATTTTTAAGAAATTTTTTTGGGCGCGCTTGCTCGACTTTCTTCACGTGGAAATGTCAAAATGAAGAAATCTTTTAGAAAAAATCTAATTTTTAAGAAATTTTTTTGGGCGCGCTTGCTCGACTTTCTTCACGTGGAAATGTCAACATGAAGAAATCTTTTAGAAAAAATCTAAATTTTAAGAAAATCTTTTGGGCGCGCTTGCTCGACTTTCTTCACGTGGAAATGTTAACGTGAAGAAATCTTTAGAAAAAATTTAAATTTTAGGAAAATTTTTTGAGCGCGCTTGCTCGACTTTATTCACGTGGAAATGTCAACGTGAAGAAATCTTTTAAAAAAAAATTAAATTTTAAGAAAATTTTTTGGGCGCGCTTGCTCGACGTTTTCACGTGGAAATGTCAACGTGAAGAAATCTTTTAGAAAAAATCTAAATTTTAAGAAAATTTTTTGGGCGCGCTTGCTCGACTTTCTTCACGTGGAAAAGTCAACATGAAGAAATCTTTTAGAAAAAATCTAATTTTTAAGAAAATTTTTTGGGCGCGCTTGCTCGACTTTCTTCACGTGGAAACGTCAACATGAAGAAATCTTTTAGAAAAAATCTAAATTTTAAGAAAATTTTTTGGGCGCGCTTGCTCGACTTTCTTCACGTGGAAATGTCAACATGAAGAAATCTTTTAGAAAAAATCTAAATTTTAAGAAAATTTTTTGGGCGCGCTTGCTCGACTTTCTTCACGTGGAAATGTCAACATAAAGAAATCTTTTAGAAAAAATCTAAATTTTAAAAAAATTTTTTGGGCGCGCTTGCTCGACTTTCTTCACGTGGAAATGTCAACATGAAGAAATCTTTTAGAAAAAATCTAAATTTTAAAAAAATTTTTTGGGCGCGCTTGCCCGACTTTTTTCACGTGGAAATGTTAACGTGAAGAAATCTTTTAGAAAAAATCTAAATTTTAAAAAAATTTTTTGGGCGCGCTTGCTCGACTTTCTTCACGTGGAAATGTCAACATGAAGAAATCTTTTAGAAAAAATCTAAATTTTAAGAAAATTTTTTGGGCGCGCTTGCTCGACTTTCTTCACGTGGAAATGTTAACGTGAAGAAATCTTTAGAAAAAATTTAAATTTTGGGAAAATTTTTTGAGCGCGCTTGCTCGACTTTATTCACGTGGAAATGTCAACGTGAAGAAATCTTTTAGAAAAAATCTAATTTTTAAGAAATTTTTTTGGGCGCGCTTGCTCGACTTTCTTCACGTGGAAATGTCAACATAAAGAAATCTTTTAGAAAAAATCTAAATTTTAAGAATATTTTTTGGGCGCGCTTGCTCGACTTTCTTCACGTGGAAATGTCAACATGAAGAAATCTTTTAGAAAAAATCTAATTTTTAAGAAATTTTTTTGGGCGCGCTTGCTCGACTTTCTTCACGTGGAAATGTCAAAATGAAGAAATCTTTTAGAAAAAATCTAATTTTTAAGAAATTTTTTTGGGCGCGCTTGCTCGACTTTCTTCACGTGGAAATGTCAACATGAAAAAATCTTTTAGAAAAAATCTAAATTTTAAGAATATTTTTTGGCGCGCTTGCTCGACTTTCTTCACGTGGAGATGTCAACGTAAAGAAATCTTTTAAAAAAAAATTAAATTTTAAAAAAATTTTTTGGGCGCGCTTGCTCGACTTTCTTCACGTGGAAATGTCAACGTGAAGAAATCTTTTAGAAAAAATCTAAAATTGAAGAAATTTTTTTGGGCGCGCTTGCTCGACTTTCTTCACGTGGAAATGTCAACATGAAGAAATCTTTTAGAAAAAATCTAAATTTTAAGAAAATTTTTTGGGCGCGCTTGCTCGACTTTCTTCACGTGGAAATGTCAACGTGAAGAAATCTTTTAGAAAAAATCTAAAATTGAAGAAATTTTTTTGGGCGCGCTTGCTCGACTTTCTTCACGTGGAAATGTCAACATGAAGAAATCTTTTAGAAAAAATCTAAATTTTAAGAAAATTTTTTGGGCGCGCTTGCTCGACTTTCTTCACGTGGAAATGTCAACATGAAGAAATCTTTTAGAAAAAATCTAAATTTTAAGAAAATTTTTTGGGCGCGCTTGCTCGACTTTCTTCACGTGGAAAAGTCAACATGAAGAAATCTTTTAGAAAAAATCTAATTTTTAAGAAAATTTTTTGGGCGCGCTTGCTCGACTTTCTTCACGTGGAAACGTCAACATGAAGAAATCTTTTAGAAAAAATCTAAATTTTAAGAAAATTTTTTGGGCGCGCTTGCTCGACTTTCTTCACGTGGAAATGTTAACGTGAAGAAATCTTTTAGAAAAAATCTAAATTTTAAGAAAATTTTTTGGGCGCGCTTGCTCGACTTTCTTCACGTGGAAAAGTCAACATGAAGAAATCTTTTAGAAAAAATCTAATTTTTAAGAAAATTTTTTGGGCGCACTTGCTCGACTTTCTTCACGTGGAAACGTCAACATGAAGAAATCTTTTTGAAAAAATCTAAATTTTAAGAAAATTTTTTGGGCGCGCTTGCTCGATTTTTTTCACGTGGAAATGTCAACATGAAGATTTCTTTTAGAAAAAATCTAAATTTTAAGAAAATTTTTTGGGCGCGCTTGCTCGACTTTCTTCACGTGGAAAAGTCAACATGAAGAAATTTTTTAGAAAAAATTTAATTTTTAAGAAAATTTTTTGGGCGCGCTTGCTCGACTTTCTTCACGTGGAAACGTCAACATGAAGAAATCTTTTAGAAAAAATCTAAATTTTAAGAAAATTTTTTGGGCGCGCTTGCTCGACTTTCTTCACGTGGAAATGTCAACATGAAGAAAGCTTTTAGAAAAAATCTAAATTTTAAGAAAATTTTTTGGGCGCGCTTGCTCGACTTTCTTCACGTGGAAATGTCAACGTGAAGAAATCTTTTAGAAGAAATCTAAATTTTAAGAAAATTTTTTGGGCGCGCTTGCTCGATTTTTTTCACGTGGAAATGTCAACGTGAAGAAATCTTTTAGAAAAAATCTAAATTTTAGAAAAATTTTTTGGGCGCGCTTGCTCGACTTTATTCACGTGGAAATGTCAACATGAAGAAATCTTTTAGAAAAAATCTAAATTTTAAGAAAATTTTTTTGGCGCGCTTGCTCGACTTTTTTCACGTGGAAATGTCAACATGAAGAAATCTTTTAGAAAAAATCTAAATTTTAAGAAAATTTTTTGGGCGCGCTTGCTCGACTTTCTTCACGTGGAAATGTTAACGTGAAGAAATCTTTAGAAATATTTAAATTTTAGGAAATTTTTTTGAGCGCGCTTGCTCGACTTTATTCACGTGGAAATGTCAACGTGAAGAAATCTTTTAAAAAAAAATTAAATTTTAAGAAAATTTTTTGGGCGCGCTTGCTCGACTTTTTTCACGTGGAAATGTCAACGTGAAGAAATCTTTTAGAAAAAATCTAAATTTTAAGAAAATTTTTTGGGCGCGCTTGCTCGACTTTCTTCACGTGGAAAAGTCAACATGAAGAAATCTTTTAGAAAAAATCTAATTTTTAAGAAAATTTTTTGGGCGCGCTTGCTCGACTTTTTTCACGTGGAAACGTCAACATGAAGAAATCTTTTAGAAAAAATCTAAATTTTAAGAAAATTTTTTGGGCGCGTTTGCTCGACTTTCTTCACGTGGAAATGTCAACATGAAGAAATTTTTTAAAAAAAATCTAAATTTTAAGAAAATTTTTTGGGCGCGCTTGCTCGACTTTCTTCACGTGGAAATGTCAACATGAAGAAATCTTTTAGAAAAAATCTAATTTTTAAGAAATTTTTTTCGGCGCGATTGCTCGACTTTCTTCACGTGGAAATGTCAACATGAAGAAATCTTTTAGAAAAAATCTAAATTTTAAGAAAATTTTTTGGACGCGCTTGCTCGACTTTCTTCACGTGGAAATTTCAACATGAAGAAATTTTTTAAAAAAAATCGAAATTTTAAGAAAATTTTTTGGGCGCGCTTGCTCGACTTTCTTCACGTGGAAATGTCAACATGAAGAAATCTTTTAGAAAAAATCTAAATTTTAAGAAAATTTTTTGGGCGCGCTTGCTCGACTTTCTTCACGTGGAAATGTCAACATGAAGAAATCTTTTAGAAAAAATCTAATTTTTAAGAAATTTTTTTGGGCGCGCTTACTCGACTTTCTTCACGTGGAAATGTCAAAATGAAGAAATATTTTAGAAAAAATCTAATTTTTAAGAAATTTTTTTGGGCGCGCTTGCTCGACTTTCTTCACGTGGAAATGTCAACATGAAGAAGTTTTTTAGAAAAAATCTAAATTTTAAGAAAATTTTTTGGGCGCGCTTGCTCGACTTTCTTCACGTGGAAAAGTCAACATGAAAAAGTCTTAGAAAAAATCTAATTTTTAAGAAAATTTTTTGGACGCGCTTGCTCGACTTTCTTCACGTGGAAATGTCAACGTGAAGAAATCTTTTAGAAAAAATCTAAATTTTAAGAAAATTTTTTGGGCGCGCTTGTTCAACTTTCTTCACGTGGAAATGTCAACATGAAGAAATCTTTTAGAAAAAATCTAATTTTTAAGAAAATTTTTTGGGCGCGCTTGCTCGACTTTCTTCACGTGGAAATGTCAACATGAAGAAATCTTTTAGAAAAAATCTAAATTTTAAGAAAATTTTTTGGGCGCGCTTGCTCGACTTTCTTCACGTGGAAATGTCAACATGAAGAAATCTTTTAGAAAAAATCTAAATTTTAAGAAAATTTTTTGGGCGCGCTTGCTCGACTTTCTTCACGTGGAAATGTCAACATGAAGAAATCTTTTAGAAAAAATCTAATTGTTAAGAAATTTTTTTGGGCGCGCTTGCTCGACTTTCTTCACGTGGAAATGTCAAAATGAAGAAATATTTTAGAAAAAATCTAATTTTTAAGAAATTTTTTTGGGCGCGCTTGCTCGACTTTCTTCACGTGGAAATGTCAAAATGAAGAAATCTTTTAGAAAAAATCTAAATTTTAAGAAAATTTTTTGGGCGCGCTTGCTCGATTTTCTTCACGTGGAAATGTCAACGTGAAGAAATTTTTTTAAAAAAAATTTAATTTTAAGAAAATTTTTTGGGCGCGCTTGCTCGACTTTCTTCACGTGGAAATGTCAACGTGAAGAAATCTTTTAGAAAAAATCTAAATTTTAAGAAAATTTTTTGGGCCCGCTTGTTCAACTTTTTTCACGTGGAAATGTCAACATGAAAAAATCTTTTAGAAAAAATCTAAATTTTAAGAAAATTTTTTGGGCGCGCTTGCTCGACTTTCTTCACGTGGAAATGTCAACTTGAAGAAATCTTTTAGAAAAAATCTAAATTTTAAGAAAATTTTTTGGGCGCGCTTGCTCGACTTTCTTCACGTGGAAATGTCAACGTGAAGAAATTTTTTAAAAAAAAATTAAATTTTAAGAAAATTTTTTGGGCGCGCTTGCTCGACTTTCTTCACGTGGAAATGTCAACGTGAAGAAATCTTTTAGAAAAAATCTAAATTTTAAGAAAATTTTTTGGGCCCGCTTGTTCAACTTTCTTCACGTGGAAATGTCAACATGAAGAAATCTTTAGAAAAAATTTAAATTTTGGGAAAATTTTTTGAGCGCGCTTGCTCGACTTTATTCACGTGGAAATGTCAACGTGAAGAAATCTTTTAGAAAAAATCTAATTTTTAAGAAATTTTTTTGGGCGCGCTTGCTCGACTTTCTTCACGTGGAAATGTCAAAATGAAGAAATCTTTTAGAAAAAATCTAATTTTTAAGAAATTTTTTTGGGCGCGCTTGCTCGACTTTCTTCACGTGGAAATGTCAACATGAAAAAATCTTTTAGAAAAAATCTAAATTTTAAGAATATTTTTTGGCGCGCTTGCTCGACTTTCTTCACGTGGAAATGTCAACGTGAAGAAATTTTTTAAAAAAAAATTAAATTTTAAGAAAATTTTTTGGGCGCGCTTGCTCGACTTTCTTCACGTGGAAATGTCAACGTGAAGAAATCTTTTAGAAAAAATCTAAATTTTAAGAAAATTTTTTGGGCCCGCTTGTTCAACTTTCTTCACGTGGAAATGTCAACATGAAGAAATCTTTAGAAAAAATTTAAATTTTGGGAAAATTTTTTGAGCGCGCTTGCTCGACTTTATTCACGTGGAAATGTCAACGTGAAGAAATCTTTTAGAAAAAATCTAATTTTTAAGAAATTTTTTTGGGCGCGCTTGCTCGACTTTCTTCACGTGGAAATGTCAAAATGAAGAAATCTTTTAGAAAAAATCTAATTTTTAAGAAATTTTTTTGGGCGCGCTTGCTCGACTTTCTTCACGTGGAAATGTCAACATGAAAAAATCTTTTAGAAAAAATCTAAATTTTAAGAATATTTTTTGGCGCGCTTGCTCGACTTTCTTCACGTGGAGATGTCAACGTAAAGAAACCTTTTAAAAAAAAATTAAATTTTAAAAAAATTTTTTGGGCGCGCTTGCTCGACTTTCTTCACGTGGAAATGTCAACGTGAAGAAATCTTTTAGAAAAAATCTAAAATTGAAGAAATTTTTTTGGGCGCGCTTGCTCGACTTTCTTCACGTGGAAATGTCAACATGAAGAAATCTTTTAGAAAAAATCTAAATTTTAAGAAAATTTTTTGGGCGCGCTTGCTCGACTTTCTTCACGTGGAAATGTCAACGTGAAGAAATCTTTTAGAAAAAATCTAAAATTGAAGAAATTTTTTTGGGCGCGCTTGCTCGACTTTCTTCACGTGGAAATGTCAACATGAAGAAATCTTTTAGAAAAAATCTAAATTTTAAGAAAATTTTTTGGGCGCGCTTGCTCGACTTTCTTCACGTGGAAATGTCAACATGAAGAAATCTTTTAGAAAAAATCTAAATTTTAAGAAAATTTTTTGGGCGCGCTTGCTCGACTTTCTTCACGTGGAAAAGTCAACATGAAGAAATCTTTTAGAAAAAATCTAATTTTTAAGAAAATTTTTTGGGCGCGCTTGCTCGACTTTCTTCACGTGGAAACGTCAACATGAAGAAATCTTTTAGAAAAAATCTAAATTTTAAGAAAATTTTTTGGGCGCGCTTGCTCGACTTTCTTCACGTGGAAATGTTAACGTGAAGAAATCTTTTAGAAAAAATCTAAATTTTAAGAAAATTTTTTGGGCGCGCTTGCTCGACTTTCTTCACGTGGAAAAGTCAACATGAAGAAATCTTTTAGAAAAAATCTAATTTTTAAGAAAATTTTTTGGGCGCGCTTGCTCGACTTTCTTCACGTGGAAACGTCAACATGAAGAAATCTTTTTGAAAAAATCTAAATTTTAAGAAAATTTTTTGGGCGCGCTTGCTCGATTTTTTTCACGTGGAAATGTCAACATGAAGATTTCTTTTAGAAAAAATCTAAATTTTAAGAAAATTTTTTGGGCGCGCTTGCTCGACTTTCTTCACGTGGAAAAGTCAACATGAAGAAATTTTTTAGAAAAAATTTAATTTTTAAGAAAATTTTTTGGGCGCGCTTGCTCGACTTTCTTCACGTGGAAACGTCAACATGAAGAAATCTTTTAGAAAAAATCTAAATTTTAAGAAAATTTTTTGGGCGCGCTTGCTCGACTTTCTTCACGTGGAAATGTCAACATGAAGAAAGCTTTTAGAAAAAATCTAAATTTTAAGAAAATTTTTTGGGCGCGCTTGCTCGACTTTCTTCACGTGGAAATGTCAACGTGAAGAAATCTTTTAGAAGAAATCTAAATTTTAAGAAAATTTTTTGGGCGCGCTTGCTCGATTTTTTTCACGTGGAAATGTCAACGTGAAGAAATCTTTTAGAAAAAATCTAAATTTTAGAAAAATTTTTTGGGCGCGCTTGCTCGACTTTATTCACGTGGAAATGTCAACATGAAGAAATCTTTTAAAAAAAATCTAAATTTTAAGAAAATTTTTTTGGCGCGCTTGCTCGACTTTCTTCACGTGGAAATGTCAACATGAAGAAATCTTTTAGAAAAAATCTAAATTTTAAGAAAATTTTTTGGGCGCGCTTGCTCGACTTTCTTCACGTGGAAATGTCAACATGAAGAAATCTTTTAGAAAAAATCTAATTTTTAAGAAATTTTTTTGGGCGCGCTTACTCGACTTTCTTCACGTGGAAATGTCAAAATGAAGAAATATTTTAGAAAAAATCTAATTTTTAAGAAATTTTTTTGGGCGCGCTTGCTCGACTTTCTTCACGTGGAAATGTCAACATGAAGAAGTTTTTTAGAAAAAATCTAAATTTTAAGAAAATTTTTTGGGCGCGCTTGCTCGACTTTCTTCACGTGGAAAAGTCAACATGAAAAAGTCTTAGAAAAAATCTAATTTTTAAGAAAATTTTTTGGACGCGCTTGCTCGACTTTCTTCACGTGGAAATGTCAACGTGAAGAAATCTTTTAGAAAAAATCTAAATTTTAAGAAAATTTTTTGGCGCGCTTGTTCAACTTTCTTCACGTGGAAATGTCAACATGAAGAAATCTTTTAGAAAAAATCTAATTTTTAAGAAAATTTTTTGGGCGCGCTTGCTCGACTTTCTTCACGTGGAAATGTCAACATGAAGAAATCTTTTAGAAAAAATCTAAATTTTAAGAAAATTTTTTGGGCGCGCTTGCTCGACTTTCTTCACGTGGAAATGTCAACATGAAGAAATCTTTTAGAAAAAATCTAAATTTTAAGAAAATTTTTTGGGCGCGCTTGCTCGACTTTCTTCACGTGGAAATGTCAACATGAAGAAATCTTTTAGAAAAAATCTAATTGTTAAGAAATTTTTTTGGGCGCGCTTGCTCGACTTTCTTCACGTGGAAATGTCAAAATGAAGAAATATTTTAGAAAAAATCTAATTTTTAAGAAATTTTTTTGGGCGCGCTTGCTCGACTTTCTTCACGTGGAAATGTCAAAATGAAGAAATCTTTTAGAAAAAATCTAAATTTTAAGAAAATTTTTTGGGCGCGCTTGCTCGACTTTCTTCACGTGGAAATGTCAACATGAAGAAATCTTTTAGAAAAAATCTAATTTTTAAGAAATTTTTTTGGGCGCGCTTGCTCGACTTTCTTCACGTGGAAATGTCAAAATGAAGAAATCTTTTAGAAAAAATCTAATTTTTAAGAAATTTTTTTGGGCGCGCTTGCTCGACTTTCTTCACGTGGAAATGTCAACATGAAGAAATCTTTTAGAAAAAATCTAAATTTTAAGAATATTTTTTGGCGCGCTTGCTCGACTTTCTTCACGTGGAGATGTCAACGTAAAGAAATCTTTTAAAAAAAAATTAAATTTTAAGAAAATTTTTTGGGCGCGCTTGCTCGACTTTCTTCACGTGGAAATGTCAACGTGAAGAAATCTTTTAGAAAAAATCTAAAATTGAAGAAATTTTTTTGGGCGCGCTTGCTCGACTTTCTTCACGTGGAAATGTCAACATCAAGAAATCTTTTAGAAAAAATCTAAATTTTAAGAAAATTTTTTGGGCGCGCTTGCTCGACTTTCTTCACGTGGAAATGTCAACATGAAGAAATCTTTTAGAAAAAATCTAAATTTTAAGAAAATTTTTTGGGCGCGCTTGCTCGACTTTCTTCACGTGGAAATGTCAACGTGAAGAAATCTTTTAGAAAAAATCTAAAATTGAAGAAATTTTTTTGGGCGCGCTTGCTCGACTTTCTTCACGTGGAAATGTCAACATGAAGAAATCTTTTAGAAAAAATCTAAATTTTAAGAAAATTTTTTGGGCGCGCTTGCTCGACTTTCTTCACGTGGAAATGTCAACATGAAGAAATCTTTTAGAAAAAATCTAATTTTTAAGAAATTTTTTTGGGCGCGCTTGCTCGACTTTCTTCACGTGGAAATGTCAAAATGAAGAAATCTTTTAGAAAAAATCTAATTTTTAAGAAATTTTTTTGGGCGCGCTTGCTCGACTTTCTTCACGTGGAAATGTCAACATGAAAAAATCTTTTAGAAAAAATCTAAATTTTAAGAATATTTTTTGGCGCGCTTGCTCGACTTTCTTCACGTGGAAATGTCAACGTAAAGAAATCTTTAAAAAAAAATAAATTTTAAGAAATTTTTTTGGGCGCGCTTGCTCGACTTTCTTCACGTGGAAATGTCAACGTGAAGAAATCTTTTAGAAAAAATCTAAATTTTAAGAAATTTTTTTGGGCGCGCTTGCTCGACTTTCTTCTCGTGGAAATGTCAACATGAAGAAATCTTTTAGAAAAAATCTAAATTTTAAGAAATTTTTTTTGGCGCGCTTGCTCGACTTTCTTCACGTGGAAACGTCAACATGAAGAAATCTTTTTGAAAAAATCTGAATTTTAAGAAAATTTTTTGGACGCGCTTGCTCGACTTTCTTTACGTGGAAATGTCAACATGAAGATTTCTTTTAGAAAAAATCTAAATTTTAAGAAAATTTTTTGGGCGCGCTTGCTCGAATTTCTTCACGTAGATATGTCAACATAAAGAAATCTTTTAGAAAAAATCTAAATTTTAAGAAAACTTTTTGGGCGCGCTTGCTCGACTTTCTTCACGTGGAAATGTCAACATGAAGAAATCTTTTAGAAAAAATCTAAATTTTAAGAAAATTTTTTGGGCGCGCTTGCTCGACTTTCTTCACGTGGAAATGTCAACATGAAGATCTTTTAGAAAAAATCTAAATTTTAAGAAAATTTTTTGGGCGCGCTTGCTCGACTTTCTTCACGTGGAAAAGTCAACATGAAGAAATCTTTTAGAAAAAATCTAATTTTTAAGAAAATTTTTTGGGCGCGCTTGCTCGACTTTCTTCACGTGGAAACGTCAACATGAAGAAATCTTTTAGAAAAAATCTAAATTTTAAGAAAATTTTTTGGGCGCGCTTGCTCGACTTTCTTCACGTGGAAATGTCAACGTAAAGAAATCTTTTAAAAAAAAAATTAAATTTTAAGAAAATTTTTTGGGCGCGCTTGCTCGACTTTCTTCACGTGGAAATGTCAACGTGAAGAAATCTTTTAGAAAGAATCTAAATTTTAAGAAATTTTTTTGGGCGCGCTTGCTCGACTTTCTTCACGTGGAAATGTCAACATGAAGAAATCTTTCAGAAAAAATCTAAATTTTAAGAAAATTTTTTTGGCGCGCTTGCTCGATTTTCTTCACGTGGAAATGTCAACATAAAGAAATCTTTTAGAAAAAATCTAAATTTTAAGAAAATTTTTTGGGCGCGCTTGCTCGACTTTCTTTACGTGGAAATGTTAACGTGAAGAAATCTTTAGAAAAAATTTAAATTTTAGGAAAATTTTTTGAGCGCGCTTGCTCGACTTTATTCACGTGGAAATGTCAACGTGAAGAAATCTTTTAAAAAAAAATTAAATTTTAAGAAAATTTTTTGGGCGCGCTTGCTCGACTTTTTTCACGTGGAAATGTCAACGTGAAGAAATCTTTTAGAAAAAATCTAAATTTTAAGAAAATTTTTTGGGCGCGCTTGCTCGACTTTCTTCACGTGGAAAAGTCAACATGAAGAAATTTTTTTGAAAAAATCTAAATTTTAAGAAAATTTTTTGGGCGCGCTTGCTCGAATTTCTTCACGTAGAAATGTCAACATGAAGAAATCTTTTAGAAAAAATCTAAATTTTAAGAAAATTTTTTGGGCGCGCTTGCTCGACTTTCTTCACGTGGAAATGTCAACATGAAGAAATCTTTTAGAAAAAATTTAAATTTTAAGAAAATTTTTTTGGCGCGCTTGCTCGACTTTCTTCACGTGGAAATGTCAACATGAAGAAATCTTTTAGAAAAAATCTAATTTTTAAGAAATTTTTTTGGGCGCGCTTGCTCGACTTTCTTCACGTGGAAATGTCAAAATGAAGAAATCTTTTAGAAAAAATCTAATTTTTAAGAAATTTTTTTGGGCGCGCTTGCTCGACTTTCTTCACGTGGAAATGTCAACATGAAGAAATCTTTTAGAAAAAATCTAAATTTTAAGAAAATCTTTTGGGCGCGCTTGCTCGACTTTCTTCACGTGGAAATGTTAACGTGAAGAAATCTTTAGAAAAAATTTAAATTTTAGGAACATTTTTTGAGCGCGCTTGCTCGACTTTATTCACGTGGAAATGTCAACGTGAAGAAATCTTTTAAAAAAAAATTAAATTTTAAGAAAATTTTTTGGGCGCGCTTGCTCGACGTTTTCACGTGGAAATGTCAACGTGAAGAAATCTTTTAGAAAAAATCTAAATTTTAAGAAAATTTTTTGGGCGCGCTTGCTCGACTTTCTTCACGTGGAAAAGTCAACATGAAGAAATCTTTTAGAAAAAATCTAATTTTTAAGAAAATTTTTTGGGCGCGCTTGCTCGACTTTCTTCACGTGGAAACGTCAACATGAAGAAATCTTTTAGAAAAAATCTAAATTTTAAGAAAATTTTTTGGGCGCGCTTGCTCGACTTTCTTCACGTGGAAATGTCAACATGAAGAAATCTTTTAGAAAAAATCTAAATTTTAAGAAAATTTTTTGGGCGCGCTTGCTCGACTTTCTTCACGTGGAAATGTCAACGTGAAGAAATCTTTTAGAAGAAATCTAAATTTTAAGAAAATTTTTTGGGCGCGCTTGCTCGACTTTCTTCACGTGGAAATGTTAACGTAAAGAAATTTTTAGAAAAAATTTAAATTTTAGGAAAATTTTTTGAGCGCGCTTGCTCGACTTTATTCACGTGGAAATGTCAACATGAAGAAATTTTTAGAAAAAATTTAAATTTTAGGAAAATTTTTTGAGCGCGCTTGCTCGACTTTCTTCACGTGGAAACGTCAACATAAAGAAATCTTTTAGAAAAAATCTAAATTTTAAGAAAATTTTTTGGGCGCGCTTGCTCGACTTTCTTCACGTGGAAATGTTAACGTGAAGAAATTTTTAGAAAAAATTTAAATTTTAGGAAAATTTTTTGAGCGCGTTTGCTCGACTTTATTCACGCGGAAATGTCAACGTGAAGAAATCTTTAAAAAAAAAATTAAATTTTAAGAAAATTTTTTGGGCGCGCTTGCTTGACTTTTTTCACGTGGAAATGTCAACGTGAAGAAATCTTTTAGAAAAAATCTAAATTTTAAGAAAATTTTTTGGGCGCGCTTGCTCGAATTTCTTCACGTAGAAATGTCAACATGAAGAAATCTTTTAGAAAAAATCTAAATTTTAAGAAAACTTTTTGGGCGCGCTTGCTCGACTTTCTCACGTGGAAATGTCAACATGAAGGAATCTTTTAGAAAAAATCTAAATTTTAAGAAAATTTTTTGGGCGCGCTTGCTCGACTTTCTTCACGTGGAAATGTCAACATGAAGATCTTTTAGAAAAAATCTAAATTTTAAGAAAATTTTTTGGGCGCGCTTGCTCGACTTTCTTCACGTGGAAATGTCAACATGAAGAAATTTTTTAGAAAAAATCTAATTTTTAAAAAAATTTTTTGGGCGCGCTTGCTCGACTTTCTTTACGAGGAAAAAGTCAACATGAAGAAATCTTTTAGAAAAAATCTAAATTTTAAGAAAATTTTTTGGGCGCGCTTGCTCGACTTTCTTCACGTGGAAATGTCAATATGAAGAAATCTTTTAGAAAAAATCTAAATTTTAAGAAAATTTTTTGGGCGCGCTTGCTCGACTTTCTTCACGTGGAAATGTCAACATGAAGAAATCTTTTAGAAAAAATCTAAATTTTTAGAAAATTTTTTGGGCGCGCTTGCTCGACTTTCTTTACGTGGAAATGTCAACGTGAAGAAATCTTTTAGAAGAAATCTAAATTTTAAGAAAATTTTTTGGGCGCGCTTGCTCGACTTTCTTCACGTGGAAATGTTAACGTGAAGAAATTTTTAGAAAAAATTTAAATTTTAGGAAAATTTTTTGAGCGCGCTTGCTCGACTTTATTCACGTGGAAATGTCAACATGAAGAAATCGTTTAGAAAAAATCTAAATTTTAAGAAAATTTTTTGGGCGCGCTTGCTCGACTTTCTTCACGTGGAAATGTTAACGTGAAGAAATTTTTAGAAAAAATTTAAATTTTAGGAAAATTTTTTGAGCGCGCTTGCTCGACTTTCTTCACGTGGAAACGTCAACATGAAGAAATCTTTTAGAAAAAATCTAAATTTTAAGAAAATTTTTTGGGCGCGCTTGCTCGACTTTCTTCACGTGGAAATGTTAACGTGAAGAAATTTTTAGAAAAAATTTAAATTTTAGGAAAATTTTTTGAGCGCGTTTGCTCGACTTTATTCACGTGGAAATGTCAACGTGAAGAAATCTTTAAAAAAAAAAATTAAATTTTAAGAAAATTTTTTGGGCGCGCTTGCTTGACTTTTTTCACGTGGAAATGTCAACGTGAAGAAATCTTTTAGAAAAAATCTAAATTTTAAGAAAATTTTTTGGGCGCGCTTGCTCGACTTTCTTCACGTGGAAATGTCAACATGAAGAAATCTTTTAGAAAAAATCTAAATTTTAAGAAAACTTTTTGGGCGCGCTTGCTCGACTTTCTTCACGTGGAAATGTCAACATGAAGAAATCTTTTAGAAAAAATCTAAATTTTAAGAAAATTTTTTGGGCGCGCTTGCTCGACTTTCTTCACGTGGAAATGTCAACATGAAGATCTTTTAGAAAAAATCTAAATTTTAAGAAAATTTTTTGGGCGCGCTTGCTCGACTTTCTTCACGTGGAAATGTCAACATGAAGAAATTTTTTAGAAAAAATCTAATTTTTAAGAAAATTTTTTGGGCGCGCTTGCTCGACTTTCTTCACGTGGAAACGTCAACATGAAGAAATCTTTTAGAAAAAATCTAAATTTTAAGAAAATTTTTTGGGCGCGCTTGCTCGACTTTCTTCACGTGGAAATGTCAACATGAAGATCTTTAGAAAAAATCTAAATTTTAAGAAAATTTTTTGGGCGCGCTTGCTCGACTTTCTTCACGTGGAAATGTCAATATGAAGAAATCTTTTAGAAAAAATCTAAATTTTAAGAAAATTTTTTGGGCGCGCTTGCTCGACTTTCTTCACGTGGAAACGTCAACATGAAGAAATCTTTTTGAAAAAATCTAAATTTTAAGAAAATTTTTTGGGCGCGCTTGCTCGACTTTCTTCACGTGGAAATGTCAACATGAAGATTTCTTTTAGAAAAAATCTAAATTTTAAGAAAATTTTTTGGCCGCGCTTGCTCGAATTTTTTCACGTAGAAATGTCAACATGAAGAAATCTTTTAGAAAAAATCTAAATTTTAAGAAAATTTTTTGGGCGCGCTTGCTCGACTTTCTTCACGTGGAAATGTCAACATGAAGAAATCTTTTAGAAAAAATCTAAATTTTAAGAAAATTTTTTGGGCGCGCTTGCTCGACTTTCTTCACGTGGAAATGTCAACATGAAGAAATCTTTTAGAAAAAATTTAATTTTTAAGAAATTTTTTTGGGCGCGCTTGCTCGACTTTCTTCACGTGGAAATATCAAAATGAAGAAATCTTTTAGAAAAAATCTAATTTTTAAGAAATTTTTTTGGGCGCGCTTGCTCGACTTTCTTCACGTGGAAATGTCAACGTGAAAAAATCTTTTAGAAAAAATCTAAATTTTAAGAAATTTTTTTGGGCGCGCTTGCTCGACTTTCTTCACGTGGAAATGTCAACATGAAGAAATCTTTTAGAAAAAATCTAAATTTTAAGAAAATTTTTTTGGCGAGCTTGCTCGACTTTCTTCACGTGGAAATGTCAACATGAAGAAATCTTTTAGAAAAAATCTAAATTTTAAGAAAATTTTTTGGGCGCGCTTGTTTGACTTTCTTCACGTGAAAATGTTAACGTGAAGAAATCTTTAGAAAAAATTTAAATTTTAGGAAAATTTTTTGAGCGCGCTTGCTCGACTTTATTCACGTGGAAATGTCAACGTGAAGAAATCTTTTAAAAAAAAATTAAATTTTAAGAAAATTTTTTGGGCGCGCTTGCTCGACTTTTTTCACGTGGAAATGTCAACGTGAAGAAATCTTTTAGAAAAAATCTAAATTTTAAGAAAATTTTTTGGGCGCGCTTGCTCGACTTTCTTCACGTGGAAAAGTCAACATGAAGAAATCTTTTAGAAAAAATCTAATTTTTAAGAAAATTTTTTGGGCGCGCTTGCTCGACTTTCTTCACGTGGAAACGTCAACATGAAGAAATCTTTTAGAAAAAATCTAAATTTTAAGAAAATTTTTTGGGCGCGCTTGCTCGACTTTCTTCACGTGGAAATGTCAACATGAAGAAATCTTTTAGAAAAAATCTAAATTTTAAGAAAATTTTTTGGGCGCGCTTGCTCGACTTTCTTCACGTGGAAATGTCAACATGAAGAAATCTTTTGAAAAAATCTAAATTTTAAGAAAATTTTTTGGGCGCGTTTGCTCGACTTTCTTCACGTGGAAATGTCAACATGAAGAAATCTTTTAGAAAAATTCTAAATTTTAAAAAAATTTTTTGGGCGCGCTTGCTCGACTTTCTTCACGTGGAAATGTCAAAATGAAGAAATCTTTTAGAAAAAATCTAATTTTTAAGAAATTTTTTTGGGCGCGCTTGCTCGACTTTCTTCACGTGGAAATGTCAACATGAAGAAATCTTTTAGAAAAAATTTAAATTTTAAGAATATTTTTTGGCGCGCTTGCTCGACTTTCTTCACGTGGAAATGTCAACGTAAAGAAATCTTTTAAAAAAAAAATTAAATTTTAAGAAAATTTTTTGGGCGCGCTGCTCGACTTTCTTCACGTGGAAATGTCAACGTGAAGAAATCTTTTAGAAAGAATCTAAATTTTAAAAAATTTTTTTGGGCGCGCTTGCTCGACTTTCTTCACGTGGAAATGTCAACATGAAGAAATCTTTCAGAAAAAATCTAAATTTTAAGAAATTTTTTTGGGCGCGCTTGCTCGACTTTCTTCACGTGGAAATGTCAACATGAAGAAATCTTTTAGAAAAAATCTAAATTTTAAGAAATTTTTTTGGGCGCGCTTGCTCGACTTTCTTCACGTGGAAATGTCAACATGAAGAAATTTTTCAGAAAAAATCTAAATTTTAAGAAATTTTTTTGGGCGCGCTTGCTCGACTTTCTTCACGTGGAAATGTCAACGTGAAGAAATCTTTTAGAAAGAATCTAAATTTTAAGAAATTTTTTTGGGCGCGCTTGCTCGACTTTCTTCACGTGGAAATGTCAACATGAAGAAATCTTTTAGAAAAAATCTAAATTTTAAGAAAATTTTTTGGGCGCGCTTGCTCGACTTTCTTTACGTGGAAATGTTAACGTGAAGAAATCTTTAGAAAAAATTTAAATTTTAGGAAAATTTTTTGAGCGCGCTTGCTCGACTTTATTCACGTGGAAATGTCAACGTAAAGAAATCTTTTAAAAAAAAATTAAATTTTAAGAAAATTTTTTGGGCGCGCTTGCTCGACTTTTTTCACGTGGAAATGTCAACGTGAAGAAATCTTTTAGAAAAAATCTAAATTTTAAGAAAATTTTTTGGGCGCGCTTGCTCGACTTTCTTCACGTGGAAAAGTCAACATGAAGAAATTTTTTTGAAAAAATCTAATTTTTAAGAAAATTTTTTGGGCGCGCTTGCTCGACTTTCTTCACGTGGAAACGTCAACATGAAGAAATCTTTTAGAAAAAATCTAAATTTTAAGAAAATTTTTTGGGCGCGCTTGCTCGACTTTCTTCACGTGGAAATGTTAACGTGAAGAAATCTTTTAAAAAAAAAATTAAATTTTAAGAAAATTTTTTGGGCGCGCTTGCTCAACTTTCTTCACGTGGAAATGTCAACGTGAAGAAATCTTTTAGAAAAAATCTAAATTTTAAGAAATTTTTTTGGGCGCGCTTGCTCGACTTTCTTCACGTGGAAATGTCAACATAAAGAAATCTTTAAAAAAAAATCTAAATTTTAAGAAAATTTTTTTGGCGCGCTTGCTCGACTTTCTTCACGTGGAAATGTCAACATGAAGAAATCTTTTAGAAAAAATTTAAATTTTAAGAAAATCTTTTGGGCGCGCTTGCTCGACTTTCTTCACGTGGAAATGTTAACGTGAAGAAATCTTTTAGAAAAAATCTAAATTTTAAGAAAATTTTTTGGGCGCGCTTGCTCGACTTTCTTCACGTGGAAATGTCAACATGAAGAAATCTTTTAGAAAAAATCTAAATTTTAAGAAAATTTTTTTGGCGCGCTTGCTCGACTTTCTTCACGTGGAAATGTCAACATGAAGAAATCTTTTAGAAAAAATTTAAATTTTAAGAAAATCTTTTGGGCGCGCTTGCTCGACTTTCTTCACGTGGAAATGTTAACGTGAAGAAATCTTTTAGAAAAAATTTAAATTTTAAGAAATTTTTTTGGGCGCGCTTGCTCGACTTTCTTCACGTGGAAATGTCAACATGAAGAAATCTTTTAGAAAAAATCTAAATTTTAAGAAAATTTTTTTGGCGCGCTTGCTCGACTTTCTTCACGTGGAAATGTCAACATGAAGAAATCTTTTAGAAAAAATCTAAATTTTAAGAAAATTTTTTGGGCGCGCTTGTTTGACTTTCTTCACGTGGAAATGTTAACGTAAAGAAATCTTTAGAAAAAATTTAAATTTTAGGAAAATTTTTTGAGCGCGCTTGCTCGACTTTATTCACGTGGAAATGTCAACGTGAAGAAATCTTTTAAAAAAATATTAAATTTTAAGAAAATTTTTTGGGCGCGCTTGCTCGACTTTCTTCACGTGGAAATGTCAATATGAAGAAATCTTTTAGAAAAAATCTAAATTTTAAGAAAATTTTTTGGGCGCGCTTGCTCGACTTTCTTCACGTGGAAACGTCAACATGAAGAAATCTTTTTGAAAAAATCTAAATTTTAAGAAAATTTTTTGGGCGCGCTTGCTCGACTTTCTTCACGTGGAAATGTCAACATGAAGATTTCTTTTAGAAAAAATCTAAATTTTAAGAAAATTTTTTGGGCGCGCTTGCTCGAATTTTTTCACGTAGAAATGTCAACATGAAGAAATCTTTTAGAAAAAATCTAAATTTTAAGAAAATTTTTTGGGCGCGCTTGCTCGACTTTCTTCACGTGGAAATGTCAACATGAAGAAATCTTTTAGAAAAAATCTAAATTTTAAGAAAATTTTTTGGGCGCGCTTGCTCGACTTTCTTCACGTGGAAATGTCAACATGAAGAAATCTTTTAGAAAAAATCTAATTTTTAAGAAATTTTTTTGGGCGCGCTTGCTCGACTTTCTTCACGTGGAAATATCAAAATGAAGAAATTTTTTAGAAAAAATCTAATTTTTAAGAAATTTTTTTGGGCGCGCTTGCTCGACTTTCTTCACGTGGAAATGTCAACATGAAGAAATCTTTTAAAAAAAATCTAAATTTTAAGAATATTTTTTGGCGCGCTTGCTCGACTTTCTTCACGTGGAAATGTCAACGTAAAGAAATCTTTAAAAAAAAAATTAAATTTTAAGAAATTTTTTTGGGCGCGCTTGCTCGACTTTCTTCACGTGGAAATGTCAACATGAAGAAATCTTTTAGAAAAAATCTAAATTTTAAGAAAATTTTTTTGGCGCGCTTGCTCGACTTTCTTCACGTGGAAATGTCAACATGAAGAAATCTTTTAGAAAAAATCTAAATTTTAAGAAAATTTTTTGGGCGCGCTTGTTTGACTTTCTTCACGTGGAAATGTTAACGTGAAGAAATCTTTAGAAAAAATTTAAATTTTAGGAAAATTTTTTGAGCGCGCTTGCTCGACTTTATTCATGTGGAAATGTCAACGTGAAGAAATCTTTTAGAAAAAATCTAAATTTTAAGAAATTTTTTTGGGCGCGCTTGCTCGACTTTCTTCACGTGGAAATGTCAACATGAAGAAATCTTTTAGAAAAAATCTAAATTTTAAGAAAATCTTTTGGGCGCGCTTGCTCGACTTTCTTCACGTGGAAATGTTAACGTGAAGAAATCTTTAGAAAAAATTTAAATTTTAGGAAAATTTTTTGAGCGCGCTTGCTCGACTTTATTCACGTGGAAATGTCAACGTGAAGAAATCTTTTAAAAAAAAATTAAATTTTAAGAAAATTTTTTGGGCGCGCTTGCTCGACGTTTTCACGTGGAAATGTCAACGTGAAGAAATCTTTTAGAAAAAATCTAAATTTTAAGAAAATTTTTTGGGCGCGCTTGCTCGACTTTCTTCACGTGGAAAAGTCAACATGAAGAAATCTTTTAGAAAAAATCTAATTTTTAAGAAAATTTTTTGGGCGCGCTTGCTCGACTTTCTTCACGTGGAAACGTCAACATGAAGAAATCTTTTAGAAAAAATCTAATTTTTAAGAAAATTTTTTGGGCGCGCTTGCTCGACTTTCTTCACGTGGAAATGTCAACATGAAGAAATCTTTTAGAAAAAATCTAAATTTTAAGAAAATTTTTTGGGCGCGCTTGCTCGACTTTCTTGACGTGGAAATGTCAACATGAAGAAATCTTTTAGAAAAAATCTAAATTTAAAAAAAATTTTTTGGGCGCGCTTGCCCGACTTTTTTCACGTGGAAATGTTAACGTGAAGAAATCTTTTAGAAAAAATCTAAATTTTAAAAAAATTTTTTGGGCGCGCTTGCTCGACTTTCTTCACGTGGAAATGTCAACATGAAGAAATCTTTTAGAAAAAATCTAAATTTTAAGAAAATTTTTTGGGCGCGCTTGCTCGACTTTCTTCACGTGGAAATGTTAACGTGAAGAAATCTTTAGAAAAAATTTAAATTTTAGGAAAATTTTTTGAGCGCGCTTGCTCGACTTTATTCACGTGGAAATGTCAACGTGAAGAAATCTTTTAGAAAAAATCTAATTTTTAAGAAATTTTTTTGGGCGCGCTTGCTCGACTTTCTTCACGTGGAAATGTCAACATAAAGAAATCTTTTAGAAAAAATCTAAATTTTAAGAATATTTTTTGGGCGCGCTTGCTCGACTTTCTTCACGTGGAAATGTCAACATGAAGAAATCTTTTAGAAAAAATCTAATTTTTAAGAAATTTTTTTGGGCGCGCTTGCTCGACTTTCTTCACGTGGAAATGTCAAAATGAAGAAATCTTTTAGAAAAAATCTAATTTTTAAGAAATTTTTTTGGGCGCGCTTGCTCGACTTTCTTCACGTGGAAATGTCAACATGAAGAAATCTTTTAGAAAAAATCTAAATTTTAAGAATATTTTTTGGCGCGCTTGCTCGACTTTCTTCACGTGGAGATGTCAACGTAAAGAAATCTTTTAAAAAAAAATTAAATTTTAAGAAAATTTTTTGGGCGCGCTTGCTCGACTTTCTTCACGTGGAAATGTCAACGTGAAGAAATCTTTTAGAAAAAATCTAAAATTGAAGAAATTTTTTTGGGCGCGCTTGCTCGACTTTCTTCACGTGGAAATGTCAACATGAAGAAATCTTTTAGAAAAAATCTAAATTTTAAGAAAATTTTTTGGGCGCGCTTGCTCGACTTTCTTCACGTGGAAACGTCAACATGAAGAAATCTTTTTGAAAAAATCTGAATTTTAAGAAAATTTTTTGGGCGCGCTTGCTCGACTTTCTTTACGTGGAAATGTCAACATGAAGATTTCTTTTAGAAAAAATCTAAATTTTAAGAAAATTTTTTGGGCGCGCTTGCTCGAATTTCTTCACGTAGATATGTCAACATAAAGAAATCTTTTAGAAAAAATCTAAATTTTAAGAAAACTTTTTGGGCGCGCTTGCTCGACTTTCTTCACGTGGAAATGTCAACATGAAGAAATCTTTTAGAAAAAATCTAAATTTTAAGAAAATTTTTTGGGCGCGCTTGCTCGACTTTCTTCACGTGGAAATGTCAACATGAAGATCTTTTAGAAAAAATCTAAATTTTAAGAAAATTTTTTGGGCGCGCTTGCTCGACTTTCTTCACGTGGAAAAGTCAACATGAAGAAATCTTTTAGAAAAAATCTAATTTTTAAGAAAATTTTTTGGGCGCGCTTGCTCGACTTTCTTCACGTGGAAACGTCAACATGAAGAAATCTTTTAGAAAAAATCTAAATTTTAAGAAAATTTTTTGGGCGCGCTTGCTCGACTTTCTTCACGTGGAAATGTCAACGTAAAGAAATCTTTTAAAAAAAAAATTAAATTTTAAGAAAATTTTTTGGGCGCGCTTGCTCGACTTTCTTCACGTGGAAATGTCAACGTGAAGAAATCTTTTAGAAAGAATCTAAATTTTAAGAAATTTTTTTGGGCGCGCTTGCTCGACTTTCTTCACGTGGAAATGTCAACATGAAGAAATCTTTCAGAAAAAATCTAAATTTTAAGAAAATTTTTTTGGCGCGCTTGCTCGATTTTCTTCACGTGGAAATGTCAACATAAAGAAATCTTTTAGAAAAAATCTAAATTTTAAGAAAATTTTTTGGGCGCGCTTGCTCGACTTTCTTTACGTGGAAATGTTAACGTGAAGAAATCTTTAGAAAAAATTTAAATTTTAGGAAAATTTTTTGAGCGCGCTTGCTCGACTTTATTCACGTGGAAATGTCAACGTGAAGAAATCTTTTAAAAAAAAATTAAATTTTAAGAAAATTTTTTGGGCGCGCTTGCTCGACTTTTTTCACGTGGAAATGTCAACGTGAAGAAATCTTTTAGAAAAAATCTAAATTTTAAGAAAATTTTTTGGGCGCGCTTGCTCGACTTTCTTCACGTGGAAAAGTCAACATGAAGAAATTTTTTTGAAAAAATCTAAATTTTAAGAAAATTTTTTGGGCGCGCTTGCTCGAATTTCTTTACGTAGAAATGTCAACATGAAGAAATCTTTTAGAAAAAATCTAAATTTTAAGAAAATTTTTTGGGCGCGCTTGCTCGACTTTCTTCACGTGGAAATGTCAACATGAAGAAATCTTTTAGAAAAAATTTAAATTTTAAGAAAATTTTTTTGGCGCGCTTGCTCGACTTTCTTCACGTGGAAATGTCAACATGAAGAAATCTTTTAGAAAAAATCTAATTTTTAAGAAATTTTTTTGGGCGCGCTTGCTCGACTTTCTTCACGTGGAAATGTCAAAATGAAGAAATCTTTTAGAAAAAATCTAATTTTTAAGAAATTTTTTTGGGCGCGCTTGCTCGACTTTCTTCACGTGGAAATGTCAAAATGAAGAAATCTTTTAGAAAAAATCTAATTTTTAAGAAATTTTTTTGGGCGCGCTTGCTCGACTTTCTTCACGTGGAAATGTTAACGTGAAGAAATCTTTAGAAAAAATTTAAATTTTAGGAAAATTTTTTGAGCGCGCTTGCTCGACTTTATTCACGTGGAAATGTCAACGTGAAGAAATCTTTTAAAAAAAAATTAAATTTTAAGAAAATTTTTTGGGCGCGCTTGCTCGACGTTTTCACGTGGAAATGTCAACGTGAAGAAATCTTTTAGAAAAAATCTAAATTTTAAGAAAATTTTTTGGGCGCGCTTGCTCGACTTTCTTCACGTGGAAAAGTCAACATGAAGAAATCTTTTAGAAAAAATCTAATTTTTAAGAAAATTTTTTGGGCGCGCTTGCTCGACTTTCTTCACGTGGAAACGTCAACATGAAGAAATCTTTTAGAAAAAATCTAAATTTTAAGAAAATTTTTTGGGCGCGCTTGCTCGACTTTCTTCACGTGGAAATGTCAACATGAAGAAATCTTTTAGAAAAAATCTAAATTTTAAGAAAATTTTTTGGGCGCGCTTGCTCGACTTTCTTCACGTAAAATGTCAACATAAAGAAATCTTTTAGAAAAAATCTAAATTTTAAGAAAATTTTTTGGGCGCGCTTGCTCGACTTTCTTCACGTGGAAATGTCAACATGAAGAAATCTTTTAGAAAAAATCTAAATTTTAAAAAAAATTTTTGGGCGCGCTTGCCCGACTTTTTTCACGTGGAAATGTTAACGTGAAGAAATCTTTTAGAAAAAATCTAAATTTTAAAAAAATTTTTTGGGCGCGCTTGCTCGACTTTCTTCACGTGGAAATGTCAACATGAAGAAATCTTTTAGAAAAAATCTAAATTTTAAGAAAATTTTTTGGGCGCGCTTGCTCGACTTTCTTCACGTGGAAATGTTAACGTGAAGAAATCTTTAGAAAAAATTTAAATTTTGGGAAAATTTTTTGAGCGCGCTTGCTCGACTTTATTCACGTGGAAATGTCAACGTGAAGAAATCTTTTAGAAAAAATCTAATTTTTAAGAAATTTTTTTGGGCGCGCTTGCTCGACTTTCTTCACGTGGAAATGTCAACATAAAGAAATCTTTTAGAAAAAATCTAAATTTTAAGAATATTTTTTGGGCGCGCTTGCTCGACTTTCTTCACGTGGAAATGTCAACATGAAGAAATCTTTTAGAAAAAATCTAATTTTTAAGAAATTTTTTTGGGCGCGCTTGCTCGACTTTCTTCACGTGGAAATGTCAAAATGAAGAAATCTTTTAGAAAAAATCTAATTTTTAAGAAATTTTTTTGGGCGCGCTTGCTCGACTTTCTTCACGTGGAAATGTCAACATGAAAAAATCTTTTAGAAAAAATCTAAATTTTAAGAATATTTTTTGGCGCGCTTGCTCGACTTTCTTCACGTGGAGATGTCAACGTAAAGAAATCTTTTAAAAAAAAATTAAATTTTAAAAAAATTTTTTGGGCGCGCTTGCTCGACTTTCTTCACGTGGAAATGTCAACGTAAAGAAATCTTTTAGAAAAAATCTAAAATTGAAGAAATTTTTTTGGGCGCGCTTGCTCGACTTTCTTCACGTGGAAATGTCAACATGAAGAAATCTTTTAGAAAAAATCTAAATTTTAAGAAAATTTTTTGGGCGCGCTTGCTCGACTTTCTTCACGTGGAAATGTCAACGTGAAGAAATCTTTTAGAAAAAATCTAAAATTGAAGAAATTTTTTTGGGCGCGCTTGCTCGACTTTCTTCACGTGGAAATGTCAACATGAAGAAATCTTTTAGAAAAAATCTAAATTTTAAGAAAATTTTTTGGGCGCGCTTGCTCGACTTTCTTCACGTGGAAATGTCAACATGAAGAAATCTTTTAGAAAAAATCTAAATTTTAAGAAAATTTTTTGGGCGCGCTTGCTCGACTTTCTTCACGTGGAAATGTCAACATGAAGATCTTTTAGAAAAAATCTAAATTTTAAGAAAATTTTTTGGGCGCGCTTGCTCGACTTTCTTCACGTGGAAAAGTCAACATGAAGAAATCTTTTAGAAAAAATCTAATTTTTAAGAAAATTTTTTGGGCGCGCTTGCTCGACTTTCTTCACGTGGAAACGTCAACATGAAGAAATCTTTTAGAAAAAATCTAAATTTTAAGAAAATTTTTTGGGCGCGCTTGCTCGACTTTCTTCACGTGGAAATGTCAACGTAAAGAAATCTTTTAAAAAAAAAATTAAATTTTAAGAAAATTTTTTGGGCGCGCTTGCTCGACTTTCTTCACGTGGAAATGTCAACGTGAAGAAATCTTTTAGAAAGAATCTAAATTTTAAGAAATTTTTTTGGGCGCGCTTGCTCGACTTTCTTCACGTGGAAATGTCAACATGAAGAAATCTTTCAGAAAAAATCTAAATTTTAAGAAAATTTTTTTGGCGCGCTTGCTCGATTTTCTTCACGTGGAAATGTCAACATAAAGAAATCTTTTAGAAAAAATCTAAATTTTAAGAAAATTTTTTGGGCGCGCTTGCTCGACTTTCTTTACGTGGAAATGTTAACGTGAAGAAATCTTTAGAAAAAATTTAAATTTTAGGAAAATTTTTTGAGCGCGCTTGCTCGACTTTATTCACGTGGAAATGTCAACGTGAAGAAATCTTTTAAAAAAAAATTAAATTTTAAGAAAATTTTTTGGGCGCGCTTGCTCGACTTTTTTCACGTGGAAATGTCAACGTGAAGAAATCTTTTAGAAAAAATCTAAATTTTAAGAAAATTTTTTGGGCGCGCTTGCTCGACTTTCTTCACGTGGAAAAGTCAACATGAAGAAATTTTTTTGAAAAAATCTAAATTTTAAGAAAATTTTTTGGGCGCGCTTGCTCGAATTTCTTTACGTAGAAATGTCAACATGAAGAAATCTTTTAGAAAAAATCTAAATTTTAAGAAAATTTTTTGGGCGCGCTTGCTCGACTTTCTTCACGTGGAAATGTCAACATGAAGAAATCTTTTAGAAAAAATTTAAATTTTAAGAAAATTTTTTTGGCGCGCTTGCTCGACTTTCTTCACGTGGAAATGTCAACATGAAGAAATCTTTTAGAAAAAATCTAATTTTTAAGAAATTTTTTTGGGCGCGCTTGCTCGACTTTCTTCACGTGGAAATGTCAAAATGAAGAAATCTTTTAGAAAAAATCTAATTTTTAAGAAATTTTTTTGGGCGCGCTTGCTCGACTTTCTTCACGTGGAAATGTCAACATGAAGAAATCTTTTAGAAAAAATCTAAATTTTAAGAAAATCTTTTGGGCGCGCTTGCTCGACTTTCTTCACGTGGAAATGTTAACGTGAAGAAATCTTTAGAAAAAATTTAAATTTTAGGAAAATTTTTTGAGCGCGCTTGCTCGACTTTATTCACGTGGAAATGTCAACGTGAAGAAATCTTTTAAAAAAAAATTAAATTTTAAGAAAATTTTTTGGGCGCGCTTGCTCGACGTTTTCACGTGGAAATGTCAACGTGAAGAAATCTTTTAGAAAAAATCTAAATTTTAAGAAAATTTTTTGGGCGCGCTTGCTCGACTTTCTTCACGTGGAAAAGTCAACATGAAGAAATCTTTTAGAAAAAATCTAATTTTTAAGAAAATTTTTTGGGCGCGCTTGCTCGACTTTCTTCACGTGGAAACGTCAACATGAAGAAATCTTTTAGAAAAAATCTAAATTTTAAGAAAATTTTTTGGGCGCGCTTGCTCGACTTTCTTCACGTGGAAATGTCAACATGAAGAAATCTTTTAGAAAAAATCTAAATTTTAAGAAAATTTTTTGGGCGCGCTTGCTCGACTTTCTTCACGTGGAAATGTCAACATAAAGAAATCTTTTAGAAAAAATCTAAATTTTAAGAAAATTTTTTGGGCGCGCTTGCTCGACTTTCTTCACGTGGAAATGTCAACATGAAGAAATCTTTTAGAAAAAATCTAAATTTTAAAAAAATTTTTTGGGCGCGCTTGCCCGACTTTTTTCACGTGGAAATGTTAACGTGAAGAAATCTTTTAGAAAAAATCTAAATTTTAAAAAAATTTTTTGGGCGCGCTTGCTCGACTTTCTTCACGTGGAAATGTCAACATGAAGAAATCTTTTAGAAAAAATCTAAATTTTAAGAAAATTTTTTGGGCGCGCTTGCTCGACTTTCTTCACGTGGAAATGTTAACGTGAAGAAATCTTTAGAAAAAATTTAAATTTTGGGAAAATTTTTTGAGCGCGCTTGCTCGACTTTATTCACGTGGAAATGTCAACGTGAAGAAATCTTTTAGAAAAAATCTAATTTTTAAGAAATTTTTTTGGGCGCGCTTGCTCGACTTTCTTCACGTGGAAATGTCAAAATGAAGAAATCTTTTAGAAAAAATCTAATTTTTAAGAAATTTTTTTGGGCGCGCTTGCTCGACTTTCTTCACGTGGAAATGTCAACATGAAAAAATCTTTTAGAAAAAATCTAAATTTTAAGAATATTTTTTGGCGCGCTTGCTCGACTTTCTTCACGTGGAGATGTCAACGTAAAGAAATTTTTTAAAAAAAAATTAAATTTTAAAAAAATTTTTTGGGCGCGCTTGCTCGACTTTCTTCACGTGGAAATGTCAACGTAAAGAAATCTTTTAGAAAAAATCTAAAATTGAAGAAATTTTTTTGGGCGCGCTTGCTCGACTTTCTTCACGTGGAAATGTCAACATGAAGAAATCTTTTAGAAAAAATCTAAATTTTAAGAAAATTTTTTGGGCGCGCTTGCTCGACTTTCTTCACGTGGAAATGTCAACGTGAAGAAATCTTTTAGAAAAAATCTAAAATTGAAGAAATTTTTTTGGGCGCGCTTGCTCGACTTTCTTCACGTGGAAATGTCAACATGAAGAAATCTTTTAGAAAAAATCTAAATTTTAAGAAAATTTTTTGGGCGCGCTTGCTCGACTTTCTTCACGTGGAAATGTCAACATGAAGAAATCTTTTAGAAAAAATCTAAATTTTAAGAAAATTTTTTGGGCGCGCTTGCTCGACTTTCTTCACGTGGAAAAGTCAACATGAAGAAATCTTTTAGAAAAAATCTAATTTTTAAGAAAATTTTTTGGGCGCGCTTGCTCGACTTTCTTCACGTGGAAACGTCAACATGAAGAAATCTTTTTGAAAAAATCTAAATTTTAAGAAAATTTTTTGGGCGCGCTTGCTCGATTTTTTTCACGTGGAAATGTCAACATGAAGATTTCTTTTAGAAAAAATCTAAATTTTAAGAAAATTTTTTGGGCGCGCTTGCTCGACTTTCTTCACGTGGAAAAGTCAACATGAAGAAATTTTTTAGAAAAAATTTAATTTTTAAGAAAATTTTTTGGGCGCGCTTGCTCGACTTTCTTCACGTGGAAACGTCAACATGAAGAAATCTTTTAGAAAAAATCTAAATTTTAAGAAAATTTTTTGGGCGCGCTTGCTCGACTTTCTTCACGTGGAAATGTCAACATGAAGAAAGCTTTTAGAAAAAATCTAAATTTTAAGAAAATTTTTTGGGCGCGCTTGCTCGACTTTCTTCACGTGGAAATGTCAACGTGAAGAAATCTTTTAGAAGAAATCTAAATTTTAAGAAAATTTTTTGGGCGCGCTTGCTCGATTTTTTTCACGTGGAAATGTCAACGTGAAGAAATCTTTTAGAAAAAATCTAAATTTTAGAAAAATTTTTTGGGCGCGCTTGCTCGACTTTATTCACGTGGAAATGTCAACATGAAGAAATCTTTTAGAAAAAATCTAAATTTTAAGAAAATTTTTTTGGCGCGCTTGCTCGACTTTCTTCACGTGGAAATGTCAACATGAAGAAATCTTTTAGAAAAAATCTAAATTTTAAGAAAATTTTTTGGGCGCGCTTGCTCGACTTTCTTCACGTGGAAATGTTAACGTGAAGAAATCTTTAGAAATATTTAAATTTTAGGAAATTTTTTTGAGCGCGCTTGCTCGACTTTATTCACGTGGAAATGTCAACGTGAAGAAATCTTTTAAAAAAAAATTAAATTTTAAGAAAATTTTTTGGGCGCGCTTGCTCGACTTTTTTCACGTGGAAATGTCAACGTGAAGAAATCTTTTAGAAAAAATCTAAATTTTAAGAAAATTTTTTGGGCGCGCTTGCTCGACTTTCTTCACGTGGAAAAGTCAACATGAAGAAATCTTTTAGAAAAAATCTAATTTTTAAGAAAATTTTTTGGGCGCGCTTGCTCGACTTTTTTCACGTGGAAACGTCAACATGAAGAAATCTTTTAGAAAAAATCTAAATTTTAAGAAAATTTTTTGGGCGCGCTTGCTCGACTTTCTTCACGTGGAAATGTCAACATGAAGAAATTTTTTAAAAAAAATCTAAATTTTAAGAAAATTTTTTGGGCGCGCTTGCTCGACTTTCTTCACGTGGAAATGTCAACATGAAGAAATCTTTTAGAAAAAATCTAATTTTTAAGAAATTTTTTTCGGCGCGATTGCTCGACTTTCTTCACGTGGAAATGTCAACATGAAGAAATCTTTTAGAAAAAATCTAAATTTTAAGAAAATTTTTTGGACGCGCTTGCTCGACTTTCTTCACGTGGAAATTTCAACATGAAGAAATTTTTTAAAAAAAATCTAAATTTTAAGAAAATTTTTTGGGCGCGCTTGCTCGACTTTCTTCACGTGGAAATGTCAACATGAAGAAATCTTTTAGAAAAAATCTAAATTTTAAGAAAATTTTTTGGGCGCGCTTGCTCGACTTTCTTCACGTGGAAATGTCAACATGGAGAAATCTTTTAGAAAAAATCTAATTTTTAAGAAATTTTTTTGGGCGCGCTTACTCGACTTTCTTCACGTGGAAATGTCAAAATGAAGAAATATTTTAGAAAAAATCTAATTTTTAAGAAATTTTTTTGGGCGCGCTTGCTCGACTTTCTTCACGTGGAAATGTCAACATGAAGAAGTTTTTTAGAAAAAATCTAAATTTTAAGAAAATTTTTTGGGCGCGCTTGCTCGACTTTCTTCACGTGGAAAAGTCAACATGAAAAAGTCTTAGAAAAAATCTAATTTTTAAGAAAATTTTTTGGACGCGCTTGCTCGACTTTCTTCACGTGGAAATGTCAACGTGAAGAAATCTTTTAGAAAAAATCTAAATTTTAAGAAAATTTTTTGGGCGCGCTTGTTCAACTTTCTTCACGTGGAAATGTCAACATGAAGAAATCTTTTAGAAAAAATCTAATTTTTAAGAAAATTTTTTGGGCGCGCTTGCTCGACTTTCTTCACGTGGAAATGTCAACATGAAGAAATCTTTTAGAAAAAATCTAAATTTTAAGAAAATTTTTTGGGCGCGCTTGCTCGACTTTCTTCACGTGGAAATGTCAACATGAAGAAATCTTTTAGAAAAAATCTAAATTTTAAGAAAATTTTTTGGGCGCGCTTGCTCGACTTTCTTCACGTGGAAATGTCAACATGAAGAAATCTTTTAGAAAAAATCTAATTGTTAAGAAATTTTTTTGGGCGCGCTTGCTCGACTTTCTTCACGTGGAAATGTCAAAATGAAGAAATATTTTAGAAAAAATCTAATTTTTAAGAAATTTTTTTGGGCGCGCTTGCTCGACTTTCTTCACGTGGAAATGTCAAAATGAAGAAATCTTTTAGAAAAAATCTAAATTTTAAGAAAATTTTTTGGGCGCGCTTGCTCGACTTTCTTCACGTGGAAATGTCAACGTGAAGAAATTTTTTTTAAAAAAATTTAATTTTAAGAAAATTTTTTGGGCGCGCTTGCTCGACTTTCTTCACGTGGAAATGTCAACGTGAAGAAATCTTTTAGAAAAAATCTAAATTTTAAGAAAATTTTTTGGGCCCGCTTGTTCAACTTTTTTCACGTGGAAATGTCAACATGAAAAAATCTTTTAGAAAAAATCTAAATTTTAAGAAAATTTTTTGGGCGCGCTTGCTCGACTTTCTTCACGTGGAAATGTCAACTTGAAGAAATCTTTTAGAAAAAATCTAAATTTTAAGAAAATTTTTTGGGCGCGCTTGCTCGACTTTCTTCACGTGGAAATGTCAACGTGAAGAAATTTTTTTAAAAAAAATTAAATTTTAAGAAAATTTTTTGGACGCGCTTGCTCGACTTTCTTCACGTGGAAATGTCAACGTGAAGAAATCTTTTAGAAAAAATCTAAATTTTAAGAAAATTTTTTGGGCCCGCTTGTTCAACTTTCTTCACGTGGAAATGTCAACATGAAGAAATCTTTTAGAAAAAATCTAAATTTTAAGAAAATTTTTTGGGCGCGCTTGCTCGACTTTCTTCACGTGGAAATGTCAACTTGAAGAAATCTTTTAGAAAAAATCTAAATTTTAAGAAAATTTTTTGGGCGCGCTTGCTCGACTTTCTTCACGTGGAAATGTCAACTTGAAGAAATCTTTTAGAAAAAATCTAAATTTTAAGAATATTTTTTGGGCGCGCTTGCTCGACTTTCTTCACGTGGAAATGTCAACTTGAAGAAATCTTTTAGAAAAAATCTAAATTTTAAGAAAATTTTTTGGGCGCGCTTGCTCGACTTTCTTCACGTGGAAAAGTCAACATGAAGAAATCTTTTAGAAAAAATCTAATTTTTAAGAAAATTTTTTGGGCGCGCTTGCTCGACTTTCTTCACGTGGAAACGTCAACATGAAGAAATCTTTTAGAAAAAATCTAAATTTTAAGAAAATTTTTTGGGCGCGCTTGCTCGACTTTCTTCACGTGGAAATGTCAACGTAAAGAAATCTTTTAAAAAAAAAATTAAATTTTAAGAAAATTTTTTGGGCGCGCTTGCTCGACTTTCTTCACGTGGAAATGTCAACGTGAAGAAATCTTTTAGAAAGAATCTAAATTTTAAGAAATTTTTTTGGGCGCGCTTGCTCGACTTTCTTCACGTGGAAATGTCAACATGAAGAAATCTTTCAGAAAAAATCTAAATTTTAAGAAAATTTTTTTGGCGCGCTTGCTCGATTTTCTTCACGTGGAAATGTCAACATAAAGAAATCTTTTAGAAAAAATCTAAATTTTAAGAAAATTTTTTGGGCGCGCTTGCTCGACTTTCTTTACGTGGAAATGTTAACGTGAAGAAATCTTTAGAAAAAATTTAAATTTTAGGAAAATTTTTTGAGCGCGCTTGCTCGACTTTCTTTACGTGGAAATGTTAACGTGAAGAAATCTTTAGAAAAAATTTAAATTTTAGGAAAATTTTTTGAGCGCGCTTGCTCGACTTTATTCACGTGGAAATGTCAACGTGAAGAAATCTTTTAAAAAAAAATTAAATTTTAAGAAAATTTTTTGGGCGCGCTTGCTCGACTTTTTTCACGTGGAAATGTCAACGTGAAGAAATCTTTTAGAAAAAATCTAAATTTTAAGAAAATTTTTTGGGCGCGCTTGCTCGACTTTCTTCACGTGGAAAAGTCAACATGAAGAAATTTTTTTGAAAAAATCTAAATTTTAAGAAAATTTTTTGGGCGCGCTTGCTCGAATTTCTTCACGTAGAAATGTCAACATGAAGAAATCTTTTAGAAAAAATCTAAATTTTAAGAAAATTTTTTGGGCGCGCTTGCTCGACTTTCTTCACGTGGAAATGTCAACATGAAGAAATCTTTTAGAAAAAATTTAAATTTTAAGAAAATTTTTTTGGCGCGCTTGCTCGACTTTCTTCACGTGGAAATGTCAACATGAAGAAATCTTTTAGAAAAAATCTAATTTTTAAGAAATTTTTTTGGGCGCGCTTGCTCGACTTTCTTCACGTGGAAATGTCAAAATGAAGAAATCTTTTAGAAAAAATCTAATTTTTAAGAAATTTTTTTGGGCGCGCTTGCTCGACTTTCTTCACGTGGAAATGTCAACATGAAGAAATCTTTTAGAAAAAATCTAAATTTTAAGAAAATCTTTTGGGCGCGCTTGCTCGACTTTCTTCACGTGGAAATGTTAACGTGAAGAAATCTTTAGAAAAAATTTAAATTTTAGGAAAATTTTTTGAGCGCGCTTGCTCGACTTTATTCACGTGGAAATGTCAACGTGAAGAAATCTTTTAAAAAAAAATTAAATTTTAAGAAAATTTTTTGGGCGCGCTTGCTCGACGTTTTCACGTGGAAATGTCAACGTGAAGAAATCTTTTAGAAAAAATCTAAATTTTAAGAAAATTTTTTGGGCGCGCTTGCTCGACTTTCTTCACGTGGAAAAGTCAACATGAAGAAATCTTTTAGAAAAAATCTAATTTTTAAGAAAATTTTTTGGGCGCGCTTGCTCGACTTTCTTCACGTGGAAACGTCAACATGAAGAAATCTTTTAGAAAAAATCTAAATTTTAAGAAAATTTTTTGGGCGCGCTTGCTCGACTTTCTTCACGTGGAAATGTCAACATGAAGAAATCTTTTAGAAAAAATCTAAATTTTAAGAAAATTTTTTGGGCGCGCTTGCTCGACTTTCTTCACGTGGAAATGTCAACATAAAGAAATCTTTTAGAAAAAATCTAAATTTTAAGAAAATTTTTTGGGCGCGCTTGCTCGACTTTCTTCACGTGGAAATGTCAACATGAAGAAATCTTTTAGAAAAAATCTAAATTTTAAAAAAATTTTTTGGGCGCGCTTGCCCGACTTTTTTCACGTGGAAATGTTAACGTGAAGAAATCTTTTAGAAAAAATCTAAATTTTAAAAAAATTTTTTGGGCGCGCTTGCTCGACTTTCTTCACGTGGAAATGTCAACATGAAGAAATCTTTTAGAAAAAATCTAAATTTTAAGAAAATTTTTTGGGCGCGCTTGCTCGACTTTCTTCACGTGGAAATGTTAACGTGAAGAAATCTTTAGAAAAAATTTAAATTTTGGGAAAATTTTTTGAGCGCGCTTGCTCGACTTTATTCACGTGGAAATGTCAACGTGAAGAAATCTTTTAGAAAAAATCTAATTTTTAAGAAATTTTTTTGGGCGCGCTTGCTCGACTTTCTTCACGTGGAAATGTCAACATAAAGAAATCTTTTAGAAAAAATCTAAATTTTAAGAATATTTTTTGGGCGCGCTTGCTCGACTTTCTTCACGTGGAAATGTCAACATGAAGAAATCTTTTAGAAAAAATCTAATTTTTAAGAAATTTTTTTGGGCGCGCTTGCTCGACTTTCTTCACGTGGAAATGTCAAAATGAAGAAATCTTTTAGAAAAAATCTAATTTTTAAGAAATTTTTTTGGGCGCGCTTGCTCGACTTTCTTCACGTGGAAATGTCAACATGAAAAAATCTTTTAGAAAAAATCTAAATTTTAAGAATATTTTTTGGCGCGCTTGCTCGACTTTCTTCACGTGGAGATGTCAACGTAAAGAAATCTTTTAAAAAAAAATTAAATTTTAAAAAAATTTTTTGGGCGCGCTTGCTCGACTTTCTTCACGTGGAAATGTCAACGTGAAGAAATCTTTTAGAAAAAATCTAAAATTGAAGAAATTTTTTTGGGCGCGCTTGCTCGACTTTCTTCACGTGGAAATGTCAACATGAAGAAATCTTTTAGAAAAAATCTAAATTTTAAGAAAATTTTTTGGGCGCGCTTGCTCGACTTTCTTCACGTGGAAATGTCAACGTGAAGAAATCTTTTAGAAAAAATCTAAAATTGAAGAAATTTTTTTGGGCGCGCTTGCTCGACTTTCTTCACGTGGAAATGTCAACATGAAGAAATCTTTTAGAAAAAATCTAAATTTTAAGAAAATTTTTTGGGCGCGCTTGCTCGACTTTCTTCACGTGGAAATGTCAACATGAAGAAATCTTTTAGAAAAAATCTAAATTTTAAGAAAATTTTTTGGGCGCGCTTGCTCGACTTTCTTCACGTGGAAAAGTCAACATGAAGAAATCTTTTAGAAAAAATCTAATTTTTAAGAAAATTTTTTGGGCGCGCTTGCTCGACTTTCTTCACGTGGAAACGTCAACATGAAGAAATCTTTTAGAAAAAATCTAAATTTTAAGAAAATTTTTTGGGCGCGCTTGCTCGACTTTCTTCACGTGGAAATGTTAACGTGAAGAAATCTTTTAGAAAAAATCTAAATTTTAAGAAAATTTTTTGGGCGCGCTTGCTCGACTTTCTTCACGTGGAAAAGTCAACATGAAGAAATCTTTTAGAAAAAATCTAATTTTTAAGAAAATTTTTTGGGCGCGCTTGCTCGACTTTCTTCACGTGGAAACGTCAACATGAAGAAATCTTTTTGAAAAAATCTAAATTTTAAGAAAATTTTTTGGGCGCGCTTGCTCGATTTTTTTCACGTGGAAATGTCAACATGAAGATTTCTTTTAGAAAAAATCTAAATTTTAAGAAAATTTTTTGGGCGCGCTTGCTCGACTTTCTTCACGTGGAAAAGTCAACATGAAGAAATTTTTTAGAAAAAATTTAATTTTTAAGAAAATTTTTTGGGCGCGCTTGCTCGACTTTCTTCACGTGGAAACGTCAACATGAAGAAATCTTTTAGAAAAAATCTAAATTTTAAGAAAATTTTTTGGGCGCGCTTGCTCGACTTTCTTCACGTGGAAATGTCAACATGAAGAAAGCTTTTAGAAAAAATCTAAATTTTAAGAAAATTTTTTGGGCGCGCTTGCTCGACTTTCTTCACGTGGAAATGTCAACGTGAAGAAATCTTTTAGAAGAAATCTAAATTTTAAGAAAATTTT
Organism: Schizotus pectinicornis; assembly: GCA_951805265.1. Lineage (NCBI taxonomy): Eukaryota > Metazoa > Arthropoda > Insecta > Coleoptera > Pyrochroidae > Schizotus > Schizotus pectinicornis. The sequence goes on from OX638207.1 coordinate 3,124,853, forward strand.
TTGGGCGCGCTTGCTCGATTTTTTTCACGTGGAAATGTCAACGTGAAGAAATCTTTTAGAAAAAATCTAAATTTTAGAAAAATTTTTTGGGCGCGCTTGCTCGACTTTATTCACGTGGAAATGTCAACATGAAGAAATCTTTTAGAAAAAATCTAAATTTTAAGAAAATTTTTTTGGCGCGCTTGCTCGACTTTTTTCACGTGGAAATGTCAACATGAAGAAATCTTTTAGAAAAAATCTAAATTTTAAGAAAATTTTTTGGGCGCGCTTGCTCGACTTTCTTCACGTGGAAATGTTAACGTGAAGAAATCTTTAGAAATATTTAAATTTTAGGAAATTTTTTTGAGCGCGCTTGCTCGACTTTATTCACGTGGAAATGTCAACGTGAAGAAATCTTTTAAAAAAAAATTAAATTTTAAGAAAATTTTTTGGGCGCGCTTGCTCGACTTTTTTCACGTGGAAATGTCAACGTGAAGAAATCTTTTAGAAAAAATCTAAATTTTAAGAAAATTTTTTGGGCGCGCTTGCTCGACTTTCTTCACGTGGAAAAGTCAACATGAAGAAATCTTTTAGAAAAAATCTAATTTTTAAGAAAATTTTTTGGGCGCGCTTGCTCGACTTTCTTCACGTGGAAATGTCAACATGAAGAAATTTTTTAAAAAAAATCTAAATTTTAAGAAAATTTTTTGGGCGCGCTTGCTCGACTTTCTTCACGTGGAAAAGTCAACATGAAGAAATCTTTTAGAAAAAATCTAAATTTTAAGAAAATTTTTTGGGCGCGCTTGCTCGACTTTCTTCACGTGGAAATGTCAACATGAAGAAATTTTTTAAAAAAAATCTAAATTTTAAGAAAATTTTTTGGGCGCGCTTGCTCGACTTTCTTCACGTGGAAATGTCAACATGAAGAAATCTTTTAGAAAAAATCTAATTTTTAAGAAATTTTTTTCGGCGCGATTGCTCGACTTTCTTCACGTGGAAATGTCAACATGAAGAAATCTTTTAGAAAAAATCTAAATTTTAAGAAAATTTTTTGGACGCGCTTGCTCGACTTTCTTCACGTGGAAATTTCAACATGAAGAAATTTTTTAAAAAAAATCTAAATTTTAAGAAAATTTTTTGGGCGCGCTTGCTCGACTTTCTTCACGTGGAAATGTCAACATGAAGAAATCTTTTAGAAAAAATCTAAATTTTAAGAAAATTTTTTGGGCGCGCTTGCTCGACTTTCTTCACGTGGAAATGTCAACATGAAGAAATCTTTTAGAAAAAATCTAATTTTTAAGAAATTTTTTTGGGCGCGCTTACTCGACTTTCTTCACGTGGAAATGTCAAAATGAAGAAATATTTTAGAAAAAATCTAATTTTTAAGAAATTTTTTTGGGCGCGCTTGCTCGACTTTCTTCACGTGGAAATGTCAACATGAAGAAGTTTTTTAGAAAAAATCTAAATTTTAAGAAAATTTTTTGGGCGCGCTTGCTCGACTTTCTTCACGTGGAAAAGTCAACATGAAAAAGTCTTAGAAAAAATCTAATTTTTAAGAAAATTTTTTGGACGCGCTTGCTCGACTTTCTTCACGTGGAAATGTCAACGTGAAGAAATCTTTTAGAAAAAATCTAAATTTTAAGAAAATTTTTTGGGCGCGCTTGTTCAACTTTCTTCACGTGGAAATGTCAACATGAAGAAATCTTTTAGAAAAAATCTAATTTTTAAGAAAATTTTTTGGGCGCGCTTGCTCGACTTTCTTCACGTGGAAATGTCAACATGAAGAAATCTTTTAGAAAAAATCTAAATTTTAAGAAAATTTTTTGGGCGCGCTTGCTCGACTTTCTTCACGTGGAAATGTCAACATGAAGAAATCTTTTAGAAAAAATCTAAATTTTAAGAAAATTTTTTGGGCGCGCTTGCTCGACTTTCTTCACGTGGAAATGTCAACATGAAGAAATCTTTTAGAAAAAATCTAATTGTTAAGAAATTTTTTTGGGCGCGCTTGCTCGACTTTCTTCACGTGGAAATGTCAAAATGAAGAAATCTTTTAGAAAAAATCTAAATTTTAAGAAAATTTTTTGGGCGCGCTTGCTCGACTTTCTTCACGTGGAAATGTCAACGTGAAGAAATTTTTTTAAAAAAAATTAAATTTTAAGAAAATTTTTTGGGCGCGCTTGCTCGACTTTCTTCACGTGGAAATGTCAACGTGAAGAAATCTTTTAGAAAAAATCTAAATTTTAAGAAAATTTTTTGGGCCCGCTTGTTCAACTTTCTTCACGTGGAAATGTCAACATGAAGAAATCTTTAGAAAAAATTTAAATTTTGGGAAAATTTTTTGAGCGCGCTTGCTCGACTTTATTCACGTGGAAATGTCAACGTGAAGAAATCTTTTAGAAAAAATCTAATTTTTAAGAAATTTTTTTGGGCGCGCTTGTTCGACTTTCTTCACGTGGAAATGTCAACATAAAGAAATCTTTTAGAAAAAATCTAAATTTTAAGAATATTTTTTGGGCGCGCTTGCTCGACTTTCTTCACGTGGAAATGTCAACATGAAGAAATCTTTTAGAAAAAATCTAATTTTTAAGAAATTTTTTTGGGCGCGCTTGCTCGACTTTCTTCACGTGGAAATGTCAAAATGAAGAAATCTTTTAGAAAAAATCTAATTTTTAAGAAATTTTTTTGGGCGCGCTTGCTCGACTTTCTTCACGTGGAAATGTCAACATGAAAAAATCTTTTAGAAAAAATCTAAATTTTAAGAATATTTTTTGGCGCGCTTGCTCGACTTTCTTCACGTGGAGATGTCAACGTAAAGAAACCTTTTAAAAAAAAATTAAATTTTAAAAAAATTTTTTGGGCGCGCTTGCTCGACTTTCTTCACGTGGAAATGTCAACGTGAAGAAATCTTTTAGAAAAAATCTAAAATTGAAGAAATTTTTTTGGGCGCGCTTGCTCGACTTTCTTCACGTGGAAATGTCAACATGAAGAAATCTTTTAGAAAAAATCTAAATTTTAAGAAAATTTTTTGGGCGCGCTTGCTCGACTTTCTTCACGTGGAAATGTCAACGTGAAGAAATCTTTTAGAAAAAATCTAAAATTGAAGAAATTTTTTTGGGCGCGCTTGCTCGACTTTCTTCACGTGGAAATGTCAACATGAAGAAATCTTTTAGAAAAAATCTAAATTTTAAGAAAATTTTTTGGGCGCGCTTGCTCGACTTTCTTCACGTGGAAATGTCAACATGAAGAAATCTTTTAGAAAAAATCTAAATTTTAAGAAAATTTTTTGGGCGCGCTTGCTCGACTTTCTTCACGTGGAAAAGTCAACATGAAGAAATCTTTTAGAAAAAATCTAATTTTTAAGAAAATTTTTTGGGCGCGCTTGCTCGACTTTCTTCACGTGGAAATGTCAACATGAAGAAATCTTTTAGAAAAAATCTAAATTTTAAGAAAATTTTTTGGGCGCGCTTGCTCGACTTTCTTCACGTGGAAATGTTAACGTGAAGAAATCTTTTAGAAAAAATCTAAATTTTAAGAAAATTTTTTGGGCGCGCTTGCTCGACTTTCTTCACGTGGAAAAGTCAACATGAAGAAATCTTTTAGAAAAAATCTAATTTTTAAGAAAATTTTTTGGGCGCGCTTGCTCGACTTTCTTCACGTGGAAACGTCAACATGAAGAAATCTTTTTGAAAAAATCTAAATTTTAAGAAAATTTTTTGGGCGCGCTTGCTCGATTTTTTTCACGTGGAAATGTCAACATGAAGATTTCTTTTAGAAAAAATCTAAATTTTAAGAAAATTTTTTGGGCGCGCTTGCTCGACTTTCTTCACGTGGAAAAGTCAACATGAAGAAATTTTTTAGAAAAAATTTAATTTTTAAGAAAATTTTTTGGGCGCGCTTGCTCGACTTTCTTCACGTGGAAACGTCAACATGAAGAAATCTTTTAGAAAAAATCTAAATTTTAAGAAAATTTTTTGGGCGCGCTTGCTCGACTTTCTTCACGTGGAAATGTCAACATGAAGAAAGCTTTTAGAAAAAATCTAAATTTTAAGAAAATTTTTTGGGCGCGCTTGCTCGACTTTCTTCACGTGGAAATGTCAACGTGAAGAAATCTTTTAGAAGAAATCTAATTTTTAAGAAAATTTTTTGGGCGCGCTTGCTCGACTTTCTTCACGTGGAAACGTCAACATGAAGAAATCTTTTAGAAAAAATCTAAATTTTAAGAAAATTTTTTGGGCGCGCTTGCTCGACTTTCTTCACGTGGAAATGTCAACATGAAGAAATCTTTTAGAAAAAATCTAAATTTTAAGAAAATTTTTTGGGCGCGCTTGCTCGACTTTCTTCACGTGGAAATGTCAACATAAAGAAATCTTTTAGAAAAAATCTAAATTTTAAGAAAATTTTTTGGGCGCGCTTGCTCGACTTTCTTCACGTGGAAATGTCAACATGAAGAAATCTTTTAGAAAAAATCTAAATTTTAAAAAAATTTTTTGGGCGCGCTTGCCCGACTTTTTTCACGTGGAAATGTTAACGTGAAGAAATCTTTTAGAAAAAATCTAAATTTTAAAAAAATTTTTTGGGCGCGCTTGCTCGACTTTCTTCACGTGGAAATGTCAACATGAAGAAATCTTTTAGAAAAAATCTAAATTTTAAGAAAATTTTTTGGGCGCGCTTGCTCGACTTTCTTCACGTGGAAATGTTAACGTGAAGAAATCTTTAGAAAAAATTTAAATTTTGGGAAAATTTTTTGAGCGCGCTTGCTCGACTTTATTCACGTGGAAATGTCAACGTGAAGAAATCTTTTAGAAAAAATCTAATTTTTAAGAAATTTTTTTGGGCGCGCTTGCTCGACTTTCTTCACGTGGAAATGTCAACATAAAGAAATCTTTTAGAAAAAATCTAAATTTTAAGAATATTTTTTGGGCGCGCTTGCTCGACTTTCTTCACGTGGAAATGTCAACATGAAGAAATCTTTTAGAAAAAATCTAATTTTTAAGAAATTTTTTTGGGCGCGCTTGCTCGACTTTCTTCACGTGGAAATGTCAAAATGAAGAAATCTTTTAGAAAAAATCTAATTTTTAAGAAATTTTTTTGGGCGCGCTTGCTCGACTTTCTTCACGTGGAAATGTCAACATGAAAAAATCTTTTAGAAAAAATCTAAATTTTAAGAATATTTTTTGGCGCGCTTGCTCGACTTTCTTCACGTGGAGATGTCAACGTAAAGAAATCTTTTAAAAAAAAATTAAATTTTAAAAAAATTTTTTGGGCGCGCTTGCTCGACTTTCTTCACGTGGAAATGTCAACGTGAAGAAATCTTTTAGAAAAAATCTAAAATTGAAGAAATTTTTTTGGGCGCGCTTGCTCGACTTTCTTCACGTGGAAATGTCAACATGAAGAAATCTTTTAGAAAAAATCTAAATTTTAAGAAAATTTTTTGGGCGCGCTTGCTCGACTTTCTTCACGTGGAAATGTCAACGTGAAGAAATCTTTTAGAAAAAATCTAAAATTGAAGAAATTTTTTTGGGCGCGCTTGCTCGACTTTCTTCACGTGGAAATGTCAACATGAAGAAATCTTTTAGAAAAAATCTAAATTTTAAGAAAATTTTTTGGGCGCGCTTGCTCGACTTTCTTCACGTGGAAATGTCAACATGAAGAAATCTTTTAGAAAAAATCTAAATTTTAAGAAAATTTTTTGGGCGCGCTTGCTCGACTTTCTTCACGTGGAAAAGTCAACATGAAGAAATCTTTTAGAAAAAATCTAATTTTTAAGAAAATTTTTTGGGCGCGCTTGCTCGACTTTCTTCACGTGGAAACGTCAACATGAAGAAATCTTTTAGAAAAAATCTAAATTTTAAGAAAATTTTTTGGGCGCGCTTGCTCGACTTTCTTCACGTGGAAATGTTAACGTGAAGAAATCTTTTAGAAAAAATCTAAATTTTAAGAAAATTTTTTGGGCGCGCTTGCTCGACTTTCTTCACGTGGAAAAGTCAACATGAAGAAATCTTTTAGAAAAAATCTAATTTTTAAGAAAATTTTTTGGGCGCGCTTGCTCGACTTTCTTCACGTGGAAACGTCAACATGAAGAAATCTTTTTGAAAAAATCTAAATTTTAAGAAAATTTTTTGGGCGCGCTTGCTCGATTTTTTTCACGTGGAAATGTCAACATGAAGATTTCTTTTAGAAAAAATCTAAATTTTAAGAAAATTTTTTGGGCGCGCTTGCTCGACTTTCTTCACGTGGAAAAGTCAACATGAAGAAATTTTTTAGAAAAAATTTAATTTTTAAGAAAATTTTTTGGGCGCGCTTGCTCGACTTTCTTCACGTGGAAACGTCAACATGAAGAAATCTTTTAGAAAAAATCTAAATTTTAAGAAAATTTTTTGGGCGCGCTTGCTCGACTTTCTTCACGTGGAAATGTCAACATGAAGAAAGCTTTTAGAAAAAATCTAAATTTTAAGAAAATTTTTTGGGCGCGCTTGCTCGACTTTCTTCACGTGGAAATGTCAACGTGAAGAAATCTTTTAGAAGAAATCTAAATTTTAAGAAAATTTTTTGGGCGCGCTTGCTCGATTTTTTTCACGTGGAAATGTCAACGTGAAGAAATCTTTTAGAAAAAATCTAAATTTTAGAAAAATTTTTTGGGCGCGCTTGCTCGACTTTATTCACGTGGAAATGTCAACATGAAGAAATCTTTTAGAAAAAATCTAAATTTTAAGAAAATTTTTTTGGCGCGCTTGCTCGACTTTTTTCACGTGGAAATGTCAACATGAAGAAATCTTTTAGAAAAAATCTAAATTTTAAGAAAATTTTTTGGGCGCGCTTGCTCGACTTTCTTCACGTGGAAATGTTAACGTGAAGAAATCTTTAGAAATATTTAAATTTTAGGAAATTTTTTTGAGCGCGCTTGCTCGACTTTATTCACGTGGAAATGTCAACGTGAAGAAATCTTTTAAAAAAAAATTAAATTTTAAGAAAATTTTTTGGGCGCGCTTGCTCGACTTTTTTCACGTGGAAATGTCAACGTGAAGAAATCTTTTAGAAAAAATCTAAATTTTAAGAAAATTTTTTGGGCGCGCTTGCTCGACTTTCTTCACGTGGAAAAGTCAACATGAAGAAATCTTTTAGAAAAAATCTAATTTTTAAGAAAATTTTTTGGGCGCGCTTGCTCGACTTTCTTCACGTGGAAATGTCAACATGAAGAAATTTTTTAAAAAAAATCTAAATTTTAAGAAAATTTTTTGGGCGCGCTTGCTCGACTTTCTTCACGTGGAAAAGTCAACATGAAGAAATCTTTTAGAAAAAATCTAAATTTTAAGAAAATTTTTTGGGCGCGCTTGCTCGACTTTCTTCACGTGGAAATGTCAACATGAAGAAATTTTTTAAAAAAAATCTAAATTTTAAGAAAATTTTTTGGGCGCGCTTGCTCGACTTTCTTCACGTGGAAATGTCAACATGAAGAAATCTTTTAGAAAAAATCTAATTTTTAAGAAATTTTTTTCGGCGCGATTGCTCGACTTTCTTCACGTGGAAATGTCAACATGAAGAAATCTTTTAGAAAAAATCTAAATTTTAAGAAAATTTTTTGGACGCGCTTGCTCGACTTTCTTCACGTGGAAATTTCAACATGAAGAAATTTTTTAAAAAAAATCTAAATTTTAAGAAAATTTTTTGGGCGCGCTTGCTCGACTTTCTTCACGTGGAAATGTCAACATGAAGAAATCTTTTAGAAAAAATCTAAATTTTAAGAAAATTTTTTGGGCGCGCTTGCTCGACTTTCTTCACGTGGAAATGTCAACATGAAGAAATCTTTTAGAAAAAATCTAATTTTTAAGAAATTTTTTTGGGCGCGCTTACTCGACTTTCTTCACGTGGAAATGTCAAAATGAAGAAATATTTTAGAAAAAATCTAATTTTTAAGAAATTTTTTTGGGCGCGCTTGCTCGACTTTCTTCACGTGGAAATGTCAACATGAAGAAGTTTTTTAGAAAAAATCTAAATTTTAAGAAAATTTTTTGGGCGCGCTTGCTCGACTTTCTTCACGTGGAAAAGTCAACATGAAAAAGTCTTAGAAAAAATCTAATTTTTAAGAAAATTTTTTGGACGCGCTTGCTCGACTTTCTTCACGTGGAAATGTCAACGTGAAGAAATCTTTTAGAAAAAATCTAAATTTTAAGAAAATTTTTTGGGCGCGCTTGTTCAACTTTCTTCACGTGGAAATGTCAACATGAAGAAATCTTTTAGAAAAAATCTAATTTTTAAGAAAATTTTTTGGGCGCGCTTGCTCGACTTTCTTCACGTGGAAATGTCAACATGAAGAAATCTTTTAGAAAAAATCTAAATTTTAAGAAAATTTTTTGGGCGCGCTTGCTCGACTTTCTTCACGTGGAAATGTCAACATGAAGAAATCTTTTAGAAAAAATCTAAATTTTAAGAAAATTTTTTGGGCGCGCTTGCTCGACTTTCTTCACGTGGAAATGTCAACATGAAGAAATCTTTTAGAAAAAATCTAATTGTTAAGAAATTTTTTTGGGCGCGCTTGCTCGACTTTCTTCACGTGGAAATGTCAAAATGAAGAAATCTTTTAGAAAAAATCTAAATTTTAAGAAAATTTTTTGGGCGCGCTTGCTCGACTTTCTTCACGTGGAAATGTCAACGTGAAGAAATTTTTTTAAAAAAAATTAAATTTTAAGAAAATTTTTTGGGCGCGCTTGCTCGACTTTCTTCACGTGGAAATGTCAACGTGAAGAAATCTTTTAGAAAAAATCTAAATTTTAAGAAAATTTTTTGGGCCCGCTTGTTCAACTTTCTTCACGTGGAAATGTCAACATGAAGAAATCTTTAGAAAAAATTTAAATTTTGGGAAAATTTTTTGAGCGCGCTTGCTCGACTTTATTCACGTGGAAATGTCAACGTGAAGAAATCTTTTAGAAAAAATCTAATTTTTAAGAAATTTTTTTGGGCGCGCTTGTTCGACTTTCTTCACGTGGAAATGTCAACATAAAGAAATCTTTTAGAAAAAATCTAAATTTTAAGAATATTTTTTGGGCGCGCTTGCTCGACTTTCTTCACGTGGAAATGTCAACATGAAGAAATCTTTTAGAAAAAATCTAATTTTTAAGAAATTTTTTTGGGCGCGCTTGCTCGACTTTCTTCACGTGGAAATGTCAAAATGAAGAAATCTTTTAGAAAAAATCTAATTTTTAAGAAATTTTTTTGGGCGCGCTTGCTCGACTTTCTTCACGTGGAAATGTCAACATGAAAAAATCTTTTAGAAAAAATCTAAATTTTAAGAATATTTTTTGGCGCGCTTGCTCGACTTTCTTCACGTGGAGATGTCAACGTAAAGAAACCTTTTAAAAAAAAATTAAATTTTAAAAAAATTTTTTGGGCGCGCTTGCTCGACTTTCTTCACGTGGAAATGTCAACGTGAAGAAATCTTTTAGAAAAAATCTAAAATTGAAGAAATTTTTTTGGGCGCGCTTGCTCGACTTTCTTCACGTGGAAATGTCAACATGAAGAAATCTTTTAGAAAAAATCTAAATTTTAAGAAAATTTTTTGGGCGCGCTTGCTCGACTTTCTTCACGTGGAAATGTCAACGTGAAGAAATCTTTTAGAAAAAATCTAAAATTGAAGAAATTTTTTTGGGCGCGCTTGCTCGACTTTCTTCACGTGGAAATGTCAACATGAAGAAATCTTTTAGAAAAAATCTAAATTTTAAGAAAATTTTTTGGGCGCGCTTGCTCGACTTTCTTCACGTGGAAATGTCAACATGAAGAAATCTTTTAGAAAAAATCTAAATTTTAAGAAAATTTTTTGGGCGCGCTTGCTCGACTTTCTTCACGTGGAAAAGTCAACATGAAGAAATCTTTTAGAAAAAATCTAATTTTTAAGAAAATTTTTTGGGCGCGCTTGCTCGACTTTCTTCACGTGGAAATGTCAACATGAAGAAATCTTTTAGAAAAAATCTAAATTTTAAGAAAATTTTTTGGGCGCGCTTGCTCGACTTTCTTCACGTGGAAATGTTAACGTGAAGAAATCTTTTAGAAAAAATCTAAATTTTAAGAAAATTTTTTGGGCGCGCTTGCTCGACTTTCTTCACGTGGAAAAGTCAACATGAAGAAATCTTTTAGAAAAAATCTAATTTTTAAGAAAATTTTTTGGGCGCGCTTGCTCGACTTTCTTCACGTGGAAACGTCAACATGAAGAAATCTTTTTGAAAAAATCTAAATTTTAAGAAAATTTTTTGGGCGCGCTTGCTCGATTTTTTTCACGTGGAAATGTCAACATGAAGATTTCTTTTAGAAAAAATCTAAATTTTAAGAAAATTTTTTGGGCGCGCTTGCTCGACTTTCTTCACGTGGAAAAGTCAACATGAAGAAATTTTTTAGAAAAAATTTAATTTTTAAGAAAATTTTTTGGGCGCGCTTGCTCGACTTTCTTCACGTGGAAACGTCAACATGAAGAAATCTTTTAGAAAAAATCTAAATTTTAAGAAAATTTTTTGGGCGCGCTTGCTCGACTTTCTTCACGTGGAAATGTCAACATGAAGAAAGCTTTTAGAAAAAATCTAAATTTTAAGAAAATTTTTTGGGCGCGCTTGCTCGACTTTCTTCACGTGGAAATGTCAACGTGAAGAAATCTTTTAGAAGAAATCTAAATTTTAAGAAAATTTTTTGGGCGCGCTTGCTCGATTTTTTTCACGTGGAAATGTCAACGTGAAGAAATCTTTTAGAAAAAATCTAAATTTTAGAAAAATTTTTTGGGCGCGCTTGCTCGACTTTATTCACGTGGAAATGTCAACATGAAGAAATCTTTTAGAAAAAATCTAAATTTTAAGAAAATTTTTTTGGCGCGCTTGCTCGACTTTCTTCACGTGGAAATGTCAACATGAAGAAATCTTTTAGAAAAAATCTAAATTTTAAGAAAATTTTTTGGGCGCGCTTGCTCGACTTTCTTCACGTGGAAATGTTAACGTGAAGAAATCTTTAGAAATATTTAAATTTTAGGAATTTTTTTTGAGCGCGCTTGCTCGACTTTATTCACGTGGAAATGTCAACGTGAAGAAATCTTTTAAAAAAAAATTAAATTTTAAGAAAATTTTTTGGGCGCGCTTGCTCGACTTTTTTCACGTGGAAATGTCAACGTGAAGAAATCTTTTAGAAAAAATCTAAATTTTGAGAAAATTTTTTGGGCGCGCTTGCTCGACTTTCTTCACGTGGAAAAGTCAACATGAAGAAATCTTTTAGAAAAAATCTAATTTTTAAGAAAATTTTTTGGGCGCGCTTGCTCGACTTTTTTCACGTGGAAACGTCAACATGAAGAAATCTTTTAGAAAAAATCTAAATTTTAAGAAAATTTTTTGGGCGCGCTTGCTCGACTTTCTTCACGTGGAAATGTCAACATGAAGAAATTTTTTAAAAAAAATCTAAATTTTAAGAAAATTTTTTGGGCGCGCTTGCTCGACTTTCTTCACGTGGAAATGTCAACATGAAGAAATCTTTTAGAAAAAATCTAATTTTTAAGAAATTTTTTTCGGCGCGATTGCTCGACTTTCTTCACGTGGAAATGTCAACATGAAGAAATCTTTTAGAAAAAATCTAAATTTTAAGAAAATTTTTTGGACGCGCTTGCTCGACTTTCTTCACGTGGAAATTTCAACATGAAGAAATTTTTTAAAAAAAATCTAAATTTTAAGAAAATTTTTTGGGCGCGCTTGCTCGACTTTCTTCACGTGGAAATGTCAACATGAAGAAATCTTTTAGAAAAAATCTAAATTTTAAGAAAATTTTTTGGGCGCGCTTGCTCGACTTTCTTCACGTGGAAATGTCAACATGAAGAAATCTTTTAGAAAAAATCTAATTTTTAAGAAATTTTTTTGGGCGCGCTTACTCGACTTTCTTCACGTGGAAATGTCAAAATGAAGAAATATTTTAGAAAAAATCTAATTTTTAAGAAATTTTTTTGGGCGCGCTTGCTCGACTTTCTTCACGTGGAAATGTCAACATGAAGACGTTTTTTAGAAAAAATCTAAATTTTAAGAAAATTTTTTGGGCGCGCTTGCTCGACTTTCTTCACGTGGAAAAGTCAACATGAAAAAGTCTTAGAAAAAATCTAATTTTTAAGAAAATTTTTTGGACGCGCTTGCTCGACTTTCTTCACGTGGAAATGTCAACGTGAAGAAATCTTTTAGAAAAAATCTAAATTTTAAGAAAATTTTTTGGGCGCGCTTGTTCAACTTTCTTCACGTGGAAATGTCAACATGAAGAAATCTTTTAGAAAAAATCTAATTTTTAAGAAAATTTTTTGGGCGCGCTTGCTCGACTTTCTTCACGTGGAAATGTCAACATGAAGAAATCTTTTAGAAAAAATCTAAATTTTAAGAAAATTTTTTGGGCGCGCTTGCTCGACTTTCTTCACGTGGAAATGTCAACATGAAGAAATCTTTTAGAAAAAATCTAAATTTTAAGAAAATTTTTTGGGCGCGCTTGCTCGACTTTCTTCACGTGGAAATGTCAACATGAAGAAATCTTTTAGAAAAAATCTAATTGTTAAGAAATTTTTTTGGGCGCGCTTGCTCGACTTTCTTCACGTGGAAATGTCAAAATGAAGAAATATTTTAGAAAAAATCTAATTTTTAAGAAATTTTTTTGGGCGCGCTTGCTCGACTTTCTTCACGTGGAAATGTCAAAATGAAGAAATCTTTTAGAAAAAATCTAAATTTTAAGAAAATTTTTTGGGCGCGCTTGCTCGACTTTCTTCACGTGGAAATGTCAACGTGAAGAAATTTTTTTAAAAAAAATTTAATTTTAAGAAAATTTTTTGGGCGCGCTTGCTCGACTTTCTTCACGTGGAAATGTCAACGTGAAGAAATCTTTTAGAAAAAATCTAAATTTTAAGAAAATTTTTTGGGCCCGCTTGTTCAACTTTTTTCACGTGGAAATGTCAACATGAAAAAATCTTTTAGAAAAAATCTAAATTTTAAGAAAATTTTTTGGGCGCGCTTGCTCGACTTTCTTCACGTGGAAATGTCAACTTGAAGAAATCTTTTAGAAAAAATCTAAATTTTAAGAAAATTTTTTGGGCGCGCTTGCTCGACTTTCTTCACGTGGAAATGTCAACGTGAAGAAATTTTTTTAAAAAAAATTAAATTTTAAGAAAATTTTTTGGGCGCGCTTGCTCGACTTTCTTCACGTGGAAATGTCAACGTGAAGAAATCTTTTAGAAAAAATCTAAATTTTTTGAAAATTTTTTGGGCCCGCTTGTTCAACTTTCTTCACGTGGAAATGTCAACATGAAGAAATCTTTTAGAAAAAATCTAAATTTTAAGAAAATTTTTTGGGCGCGCTTGCTCGACTTTCTTCACGTGGAAATGTCAACTTGAAGAAATCTTTTAGAAAAAATCTAAATTTTAAGAATATTTTTTGGGCGCGCTTGCTCGACTTTCTTCACGTGGAAATGTCAACATGAAGAAATCTTTTAGAAAAAATCTAATTTTTAAGAAATTTTTTTCGGCGCGCTTGCTCGACTTTCTTCACGTGGAAATGTCAACATGAAGAAATCTTTTAGAAAAAATCTAAATTTTAAAAAAATTTTTTGGACGCGTTTGCTCGACTTTCTTCACGTGGAAATGTCAACATGAAGAAATCTTTTAGAAAAAATCTAAATTTTAAGAAAATTTTTTGGGCGCGCTTGCTCGACTTTCTTCACGTGGAAATGTCAACATGAAGAAATCTTTTAGAAAAAATCTGATTTTTAAGAAATTTTTTTGGGCGCGCTTACTCGACTTTCTTCACGTGGAAATGTCAAAATAAAGAAATATTTTAGAAAAAATCTAATTTTTAAGAAATTTTTTTGGGCGCGCTTGCTCGACTTTCTTCACGTGGAAATGTCAACATGAAGAAGTCTTTTAGAAAAAATCTAAATTTTAAGAAAATTTTTTGGGCGCGCTTGCTCGACTTTCTTCACGTGGAAAAGTCAACATGAAGAAGTCTTTTAGAAAAAATCTAATTTTTAAGAAAATTTTTTGGACGCGCTTGCTCGACTTTCTTCACGTGGAAATGTCAACGTGAAGAAATCTTTTAGAAAAAATCTAAATTTTAAGAAAATTTTTTGGGCGCGCTTGTTCAACTTTCTTCACGTGGAAATGTCAACATGAAGAAATCTTTTAGAAAAAATCTAATTTTTAAGAAAATTTTTTGGGCGCGCTTGCTCGACTTTCTTCACGTGGAAATGTCAACATGAAGAAATCTTTTAGAAAAAATCTAAATTTTAAGAAAATTTTTTGGGCGCGCTTGCTCGACTTTCTTCACGTGGAAATGTCAACATGAAGAAATCTTTTAGAAAAAATCTAAATTTTAAGAAAATTTTTTGGGCGCGCTTGCTCGACTTTCTTCACGTGGAAATGTCAACATGAAGAAATCTTTTAGAAAAAATCTAAATTTTAAGAAAATTTTTTGGGCGCGCTTGCTCGACTTTCTTCACGTGGAAATGTCAACATGAAGAAATCTTTTAGAAAAAATCTAATTTTTAAGAAATTTTTTTGGGCGCGCTTGCTCGACTTTCTTCACGTGGAAATGTCAAAATGAAGAAATATTTTAGAAAAAATCTAATTTTTAAGAAATTTTTTTGGGCGCGCTTGCTCGACTTTCTTCACGTGGAAATGTCAAAATGAAGAAATCTTTTAGAAAAAATCTAAATTTTAAGAAAATTTTTTGGGCGCGCTTGCTCGACTTTCTTCACGTGGAAATGTCAACGTGAAGAAATTTTTTTAAAAAAAATTTAATTTTAAGAAAATTTTTTGGGCGCGCTTGCTCGACTTTCTTCACGTGGAAATGTCAACGTGAAGAAATCTTTTAGAAAAAATCTAAATTTTAAGAAAATTTTTTGGGCCCGCTTGTTCAACTTTCTTCACGTGGAAATGTCAACATGAAGAAATCTTTTAGAAAAAATCTAAATTTTAAGAAAATTTTTTGGGCGCGCTTGCTCGACTTTCTTCACGTGGAAATGTCAACTTGAAGAAATCTTTTAGAAAAAATCTAAATTTTAAGAATATTTTTTGGGCGCGCTTGCTCGACTTTCTTCACGTGGAAATGTCAACATGAAGAAATCTTTTAGAAAAAATCTAAATTTTAAGAAAATTTTTTGGGCGCGCTTGCTCGACTTCCTTCACGTGGAAATGTCAACGTGAAGAAATTTTTTAGAAAAAATCTAAATTTTAAGAAAATTTTTTGGGCGCGCTTGCTCGACTTTCTTCACGTGGAAATGTCAACATGAAGAAATCTTTTAGAAAAAATCTAAATTTTAAGAAAATTTTTTGGGCGCGCTTGCACGACTTTCTTCACGTGGAAATGTCAACATGAAGAAATCTTTTAGAAAAAATCTATGACTTATTCTTGTAGATTTTGAACCGCTGAACACGAATCTGGCCGTAGTTTCTTTCGACGCGTCGTACTTTTTGAGTTATGGCGATTGGAAGACTTCGATTTCTATCGATTTGGGCAAGCATTAGGGTTGAGAAAAAAGTCGAAAATATTGAAATTTTTTACATCGATTTTATGACTTATTCTTGTAGATTTTGAACTGCTGAACACAAATCTGACCGTGGTTTCTTTGTACAACTCGTGCTTTTTAAATTATGACGATTTGAATACTTTGGTTCAAAATTTTCGTCAAAATCGACCAAAATCGCAAATTTCAACTTTCTTATTATAAGATGTAAGGTTTTCATTCTTGCACCGTTCGATAGCCTGTAAAATACGAATAAATTTGATGTATCTTATCACAACATAAGTGTTTCCGTTCAAAAGCTACAAGCATTTAAAAATTAGATAAAAATAGACCTTGGTGGTTTTTGAAAACTTACAAGAAATCTATCAGTTATAGAGTCAAATTGAGTTCAGGTTTGATTTCAGAGAGATCGATTACACAAAAAAACTTCAACTTCTAAGCCGTTGTAGCAACGATGTCGATTTTAGAATTTTTTCGAATTTCTATCGATTGGGGTAGAAAAAAAAAGTCTAAAATATTGAAATTTTTTACATCGATTTTATGACTTATTTTTATAGATTTTGAACCGCTGAACACGAATCTGGCCGTACTTTCTTTTTGCACGTCGTACTTTTTGAGTTATGGCGATTGGAAGACTTCGATTTCTATTGATTTGGGCAAGCATTAGGGTTGAGAAAAAAGTCGAAAATATTAAAAAATTTTACATTAATTTTATGACTTATTCTTGTAGATTTTGAACCGCTGAACACGAATCTGGCCGTAGTTTCTTTCGACACGTCGTACTTTTTGAGTTATGGCGATTGGAAGACTTTGATTTCCATCGATTTGGGCAAGCATTAGGGTTGAAAAAAAAAGTCGAAAATTTTTTTTTTACATCGATTTTATGACTTATCGTTGTTAATTTTGAACCGCTAAATACTAATCTGACCGTGATTTCTTTGTACAGGCTGTACTTTTTGAGTTATGACGATTTGAAAACTTTGATTCAAAATTTTTACTTATAAAATTCCTAGTGCATTGATTATTTCCGAAATTTTTTTTAAATGAATTTCTAAAACGTATTAATTAGCCCGAGTGGAACAAGAGGGCTATTTACGTTTTGGAAATGCGTGAGAATAAAATTTCCGTATATATATATATTAATGCACGAGGGCACATTCGGTAAGAAAATCGCCACGACACGGACATTGGTATATAATTTCATTATGATGTCATTATTAATAAATAAATAATTTTGATTAGCTGAAATAATTTCCACTTATTAATTTTATGCTAGGTGCAAAAATCTCCAGGAAATTTTTACATTGTCATAGAAACGACACCAAATTCTATTTTTCTATTGGCTACTTTTCAGTGTCGTGCAATTTTCCGCCAAATTATAAATTTTTAAATTTTTACGCAAAATTTTGAATTTTTAAGTTTTTCCGCCAAATTTTGAATTTTTATTATTATTATTAAAAAATTTATCAAAATTGAGCTGCAGGAAGACTTACAAGTTTTCCAAATAAATTGAATAACAGATACATAAATTTGGTTTACAGAACTTGATATTTTTTCCACAAAGTAGACACAAAGTCTTGATTGTTAGTTGATAAAGCTCTTTTGGCACTAGAAATTGTCAGAAGTGAGCCCTAAATTGTCGTGGCTTGCACTTGGCACAGCAAAGTGACGAGCTAAATTTGCCCGGCGCCTCCGCCAATAATTGTTGAACGCTGCTGCCAAGAATTGATTTAATAAAATTTCACAAATATTTAACGAATATGCTAAAATTTTCGAAAACCCCATTTTCCCTATTAGAACGTAAGCGACATTTTGACGATATCAGCTCTTTCAAGATCAAGTCGAAGAATGTCATTCTAGTCGGCAACTCGCTATTAATTGTGCGCCATTTCCGGCTGTACCTGCAAATTAATTCGTAAACTAGAAACAGTCCAGTCAGCATCCGGCATAGAAGTTGAATTTATGCCGGTAACCGACAACGCAAATTAGGGCAATCCTACGCCGGCCACCCCTCCAATTGCACCGAACGCCGAAGGGCTCTCGACTGCCACCTGAATCAGCCAACGCAATTTCCCAAATTAATTTTTGCCCTGACAACACAAATTTAGCAAAAATTGTTTTATTTTTACAAACCACAAGTCGAGACGTTAGAATTCTTAATATACCTCCTTACTATAAAAGTTTGTCTTGTTTTGTGATATCGCAACTTTTCTGACAAAAAAATTCGACGACGTGCCCGTCTTTATCTTCATGGTAATTTTACGATAAATATTCCAAGTAGAAAGAGTGGTTGCAAATTTTCAGGTTGCGGGTAGTAAAATTAATACGGTGAGACTCAGAAGCGAAACTGATCGTGCCCGAGTCTCTAATTAAGTTATTACCGGAAATTCTAATTAGTCCATTTGTGGCTCTTGAGGCAACTGAAAATCGCCAGCAACTTGGGAAGAAAAACGGTTTCAGTTTTATGGCCCACCCTCAATCATTGTTGAGTATTAAGAGACGGCCACGTCGTTAAGGGAGTGGGTAAGAAAATCGCCGAAACACTAAGGCGCCAAGGATTAAGGTTAAATAAATAATTTACAGGAACAAATATTAACGCATTCAAACTAGGGAGGTTTTACGCTTAATTTTCGGGTAGTTTTAATTTTTAAGGAGTAAAAATAATTGCTTTTTGACCTTGAGTAAATATGAAAGTTAATTAACTTACCTCAAATGAGAAGCCGTTTCAAGTCGAGAACGTTGTCAGCTGACCAAGATGATAACAACTCTTCTTAACCCTTTTATTGGCCTAACTAATTGAGGAAATTTTCAGAAACCTATCTCCCTCAGCTTTCAGGTGAAACCACCTACCTATAAATAATTCCAGAGCTTTTGAAAAAATGGTTTTAATTAAAGCGTTGGTCCGATGAGTAGCAGCACTGAAATTGAGTGAGTAGCTCTACTCGGAAAAGACCCCTAATTGGAAGAGTTTCAATTTTCCGGTTTGCATTTCAAAATTGGAAACTCGCAATGTCGTCCGACAACTTTTGATTTACTGCTGAGCCGTATATCAGTTTTGATAACACCTGCAAAATGGAGTTAATTATTTCTACGAATTCGGGCGTAAATAAGCGCCAGGATGGTTTATTGGTCGAGATTTGTGCTCCAGATAACGCAGTACATACCTAATGGGCAATTTATGCCGTTACGTAACTTATTGATTGTCAGATAAAAAGAGAAATAAAAAAATGGATTTGAGTAATGATCTGTTAATGGTCTAAAAGTAACAGAAAACGTTAAAGTTTCAAGTTTCCAATTTCTCTTAAAACCAATAACTCATTGTATTTTATTGGCACCCAACCCACTATCGAGTCTCATCCTTCTGGTGTCGTTGACAAAAATACATTAGAGGTTTTGCCAAAATCGATCCACAGACTTCAATTTGTTAATAATAAAAATTGCCACCTACTTCTCTTTTTCGTAATAAATATGATTTAAGAGCTTTACGACCAAAAATATTTTTATTTGGTTCCACCATCCCCCAATGATTGTTACGTGAGTTGCAAACACCATTCGGGCTTAAATGTTGGCATTGCTGGAACTACCTCCTGTTTCTATCGCAACCGTAATTTTACAATTTGTGTGTTGGTTACAGAACGTACAATTTTTCCAAATGTTTCTGAACGTTTGCGTTCGCCGAACTGAAGCTGTAGCTTACCAATTTTATAGCACCAAAGTATTTTATGTTTATGCCGCAGTTAAAGAAGGCGCGTGGCCAAGCGCCAAGGATTTTCTCATGGTAACTAAGAAAAATTGGAACACTCATCTGTAATTTAGATAATCCAACCGAGTTGGAAAAAATTAAGTTTTATTGTTGCAAAGCGAAATGTTTTGTTCCAAAATTCCCGAAATTGAAAAAATAAAAATGCGCTACCTAATTACGCCTTTTATTGGGGCTGGCATGCAAATCGCCACATTCAACTCGGGATTAATTGAATATACATGGAGGCGATCAATAAAACGCCGCTCTTAAAAACAAAAATGTATTTTTAAATAACTTTCCTACATTTACCCTGATCACAAAAAGAGTCTGATCGAAACGTGAATAAGTACAGTTAGAAACGTCAAAACACCTCTTCGTCGACAAATCGAGGCCGTTCTTCATTAAAAAAAAAAAACACACAACACCCATCGGAATTATTTACATAGCGAAAGTCCAATTGTCAACCGAACACCCCGACAGCAATATTATGGGGGATGTATCTAAACGCTGCCGCCGTAGCTCGGTCGGGGCGGATGAAGGAAAGGGCTGCGCGCTTGAGGTCCTCCGTTGGCGGGGCGCGTCGAGCCGCCGTTGACCGTCACCAGAGTGGTTGTGGTCACCTCGGAAGCGCTGGATTCCCTTTTATGGTAGAGGTTCGTCGGCTGGCTGTACAGCCTGTATATCGAATATTATGCAGGTCAAATCAATACCGGAGGCACATGCAGGCGGAATGGAAAACATCAGTGCCACACTCGGAACAGACTGGGGATGTGTGCTACATTAATTACGTACAAGGGCACGACATAGGGCACGGGGGCGATTTACATGCTAAGGACGGGTGAGAAAAATAAGCGGTTAGATAGAAGAAGAATCAGCGTTATAGTAGAGCGTCAAGCATGCGATCGCGTTAAATAAAACAATGAGACTCAAATAAAAAAAACTTTATTTGCTAATAGCCAAACATATGAAAAGTTACATGTGGTTACCTATGTTAAATAATGCAAAATGAGGGTCACACGGATTCTTTCTTTCAGTTCCAGAGAAAATTTAAACTGATTCATATCATCTGGATTCTTTGTCATGAACTTTATTCAGTAGCTGTTCAGTACACCAACTAATTACTATTATTATTATTGTGTTTACGCGCTCATAGCACGGCTGTTATTATTGCTGCCACCCAAATAATATTTATTATGGCAGGGGAGATAAACAGACAGCGTTGAATCATTTCCAATAGAGCAAAATGAACAATAGAGCGGTTTCAATTTGAAATTCACAGAATTCAACAAAGAATTTTGTTTCCGATATTTGTAACAAATTAAATAAAGTCCGGAATTGTTGGCCTTTGCACGTTTAGCACGAGCCGGATTCGCCCGGCGCATCCACCATTTCTATACGACATGCAAGCGCGAGAAGACAGCTTAGAACAGCTTTAGAAATTATTTATAACAGATTTAAATTGCATTGATAATAATTAAAATAATGATGAAGAGCGACTAATTTTTTAACTTAACTTTTTAGACCGGATGCCCTAAAGTTAGAAAATTGGAACGATATCAATTATGTTCGGCAGTTGAATCCAAGTAGCGAGTTTGTCTAAGAAATCCTTCCGCGCACCGGTAAAGGTTTGTTTACTCTCGCAAAAAACCAACATTGCTGCTTCCCGTCCGTAATTTGTCTCGAGGGCCCGGCAACCCCCAGTTCGGCAAAAATTTAAAAAATAATATGAAACAGTTCAAAATCCCCGTTCTCCATCAAAAGCATCCGTTAGACCGGCGGCAAAGAGCAAGTTTCTCCAGCAGAAACTTATTACGTTCCTCAACAATGCATACAGTCTTGGAAAGATTTCGCCATTAAATTAGGTTTTTTCCCTGCAAGCGCCTGGGGATGATCTAGTGAGCGTATCCATTGGTAGCAGGGAGCTCGTCGACTTTCCCCTCGAAATCGACATCGTCCGGCGTTACCAACGTCCACTCCGTTACGCTGATGACGACAACCAACATGCAACGTGCATTATGGATTATTATTAAGGAAATCGCAAAAAGACATAGAAAGCGGCCGACGACATGCGGAAGCGATTCGTCAACGAAATCGAGTCGAGCGAGACTTTTTAGCGAAGAGAAAAAATTTACAAGAAGTTGAAAGATCGATGGGTCGCGTCGACTCGGATTTCAGAACTTTGGGGGCTTACCGTATGCTTTCGGTCCGGGACCGCGGCGACCAGTCCTTGCTGCGGCTCCCCGACCTCAACCGGCTCGGACCCAACGACCTCCGGGTCTTCCACATCTCGAAGTGGTGGCGGACGGTGTTCTGCACCTCCGTGTTGAGGAAACAATAGAACAGCGCCACGGTGAAGCCCTGAAACCGCACGAGAACATCAGGACCTAAGGGTAGCTCAACAAGGAAAAGTGTCAACTGCGAACATCACTTTAACGCCGAAGGACGGAGCGACTGCGGCGACCTCTAACATTCGTAACAGAAACCCCAAACCCCAGCAATATTTATGCATGTTACTTTGGGGGACGGTTAGAAACTTCTTTAAAATCTACTTTGGGGGTTACAAAAAAATTTTGCCTCCACCAAGAGCTCATGAGTTTCAGAATAGGGGTATAAATTATTGATCAGTTACTAGAAGGGTTAATATCGTTTACAAATTACCCTGAGTGACTCTAAGAACCTTAGTAACTTAAAGGGAAGAAATGTGTACCTTAAAGAAGCTTTAAGGGTTGCTATTTTTTTTATCGCAAATTTTGGTTGACCTCGACCTGACATCGATGCCAGCCTGCAAATAATACTGTCGACACAACTTCTTAGGACCATTCGGAAATTAAAGACAGTTGAAAGCACTTCAGAAAAAAAAAACGGAAATCGTCTAAAAACAGTTGAAAACACTTTTTAGATCTTCCCCAGACGACTTTCGTTCTAAAAACAAAGCCATTCGTATATTCGGAATTTATCCAGGCTCAACTGGCTTCCAGTTCTCGGAGACGCGCGACATGTGAGAGATCGTGTTGCAAAATCGATGTCGGATGATGATCTGGAGTCCGAAGAGAAGCGCCCCCGGGTTTCAGACCCAATAACACGCGCCGTTCTGGCGGAATCGCTTCAATTTGCGAAATAGTTACGGCGAACGTGCAATCTGCATTTGAATTGTCTGGTTGCTGATAGTTGCGTGCAGCGCACTTGCTTTCGTACCGCAATTCGCGACTGAAACGATGCTGAGGTGACGTAAATCTGCGATGTTCGTTCGGGCGACAAATCGAAACGATTGAGTGGTTTTTGATCGGTTCGGAGAGCAAACTATTGTAATATTAATGTGGCCATTAAGCGACGGCTTTGATGGCTCTCGTTTACACCTTCAAATATTGCCTTCTGCCGACGCCCACGCGAAAGTTAAAGCCAGTTGGAAGGAATTTTTCGGTTTCAGGAGCTTTTGGGTCCGATGAGTAGGTGTAATTATGCAAATACTTGCTCTGTTTAGTGTTTCGAAATCAGCGCTCCACATAGGTGAGTGCCTGAGAGCTAGATCATGCTAATTTGAACTTGTGTGTTCCATCTACTCAAAGTCTGTGATTATGTTTACCTGCACCCGCATATTATTAACTAGAGAGAATCATTTATGACTATCAAATTAAATGTTGTACTTGCCAATGTTATCTCTAAACTAAGCGCGATACAAATCAAAAGACCAAAGAAATTCAACAAGATTTTTTGAATCGCGGTAGCCTTCTCTTCTCCATTATACAATTTTACGTTAATACCATTAAACAATTGAGACTTATATTGAGAAGAACTTTTCATATTGTGTCCTCCTCAATAAATTTTAATTTTTAAACCTTTCAAAATAGGCAATATCTTAATCCAGTGTGTACAGGTGGTTGCCTGCGCAGCAGGCTAAAATGTTTATACTGACAGGATAGATGTTACAAAACATTGCACAATAACCAAAATTACAGTTAAACAAGCAAGGTCAAATAGATAAGTAACATTAAGCACTGTACAAGCGAGAACGTTTAGAAAAAGGAGGTGAGTGACTGGATTTTTTTTTAAATATTGCGAGGTCACGATGAGATGAAACTAAAAATTGAGCGTACGTGTTTTATGGAAGGGTTTCAAAAAATTGATCACATCGTGAGTTACACAACAGATAAAAGAGGTGTTTATGTACATTGAGCGATTGGCTCCCCACTTTGCCCAATTACTACAAATATAAATGTTATCTTCATTTCGTAGTCGAGTTTTATTAGATCTTTGTGTATTGGAAGCGAAAAGTAAGTAATTTTGTCTTATTATTTTTAATTTAATAATGATACATCAAATAATAACTTTGAGCGTTAAAATTCTTGTTCTAATAACGTAGGTAAGTATTTGCAAATTTTGTTAACAACTTTTGTTGATCTTAAGGGTATTTTCGGAAACAATGATAATGTAGAATTAGCACCTAGAGGATGTCACTAACGATTTTTCTTTCTAGAAACAGAAGATGGCTCCAGCTTATAAACTAACTTATTTTGACATTGAGGGCTTAGCCGAATCGATCCGGTACCTCTTCAGTTACGGAGGAATCGAATTCGAGGACGTCCGCTACAGTCACGCCGATTGGCCCAAAATAAAACCAAGTAAATAAAATTCGCCATTTTCTTCTGAAAACTTCAAATAACGTTTTAACATATTCTAGCAATACCTCTTGGTGTTCTACCAATCTTGGAACATAAGGGCAAGGTAGTTGGGCAAAGTGTGGCCATTGCAAGGTTTGTTGGCAAACAAGTCAAACTAGCAGGAAAGAACGATTGGGAGGATCTGGAAATTGATGCTGAAGCGGATACTATAACCGATTGGCGTCACAGTAATATCAAGAGTTATACTAAATAAAAAATTACCCCCAAAAATTTTCAGAATTGAGACCTTACTGGGTCGAAACTGACGAGGCAAAGAAGGCAGAATTGAAAGCACAAGCGATGATCGACACAGCTTTCTATTTGGATCGTTGGGAAGCTGCAGCCAAAAAGGGAAACGGCCATTTGGTGTTGGGTCGCGTAAGAAACACGTAGTTTTTCTATTTCCATATTTAAGTTTTGTTGTTGCAGCTTACGTGGGTCGATATCCTTTTTGTGACTCTTACCCCGTACGTGAAGGAACTTCTTCCAAAGTATCCCACTCTGACAGCTTTGAGGGACAAGGTTCTGGCGATACCCAATATCAAAAAATGGGTAGATAAGCACCCAAAAGCCGACCAGTAAAATGTATTAATAATGTTTTCGAATTTTATAAATATACAATTTAAAAAAAATGTGTAAATATTCTTCCTGTTTACGATTTTCTAAGAATAGTCAAGTACCACATGGAGTCTATCAAATTAAAGTTGAAAAAGGCTTAAAAACAAGAGTAAAAAGAAAGAGATTGAGAATTGTAAAAAAACAAAGGCAAAGAATAGAAAATAAAGAAAAATCTACCCCTCCTTCCGATAATTTAAAAAAATTGAAAACAGTATTTTCGTGTTTTAAATCGCAATGTCAAAATGTCCGAATTCCTTAGGAGGGGTTCCGCACATTGATCGCATAGTGAATTGCATAATAGATAAAAATGGTGTTTGTGATGTACATTTAGTGATTAGATCTCCCCACTTTGCCCAATTACTATAAATATAATTTTTATTGCATAACAACTGTGTGTTATTAGATCTTTGTGCAACGAGAACTAAAACGTAAGTAATATATTTTTTTTAATTTTCAATTTTAGAATTGAACGTATAAATCGATGCCGGCATATACTTAGACAAGCACTTGAAAATTTTGCTGCCAACTTTTGTTGACTTCAAAGTATTTTCGAAAAAAAAGATTATCACTTGGAAGATGTCGTTAACGATTTTTTTCTAGCAGCAGAAAATGGCTCCAGCTTACAAACTAACTTATTTTGACGTTGAGGGTTTAGCCCAATCGATCCGGTACCTCTTTAGTTATGGAGGGATCGACTTCGAAGACGTCCGCTACAGTCACGCCGATTGGCCCAAAATTAAACCAAGTAAATAAAATTCGGTGTTTTCTTTCACAAACTTAAAAAGACGTTTTAAAATATTCCAGCAATACCTCTTGGACTCTTACCATTCCTCGAACATAAAGGCAAAGTAGCTGGTCAAAGTGTAGCCATCGCCAGGTACGTCGCTAAACAAGTAAAACTAACAGGAAAGAACGATTGGGAGAATCTAGAAATTGACGCTGCAGCTGATACTATAACCGATTGGCGGATAAGTAAACATCAATAATTACTATATTAAAAAAAATATAATTAATATAATATAATATTCAGAATTGAGGCCTTATTTGGCAGAAAGTGATGAAGCAAAGAAAGCCGAACTGAAACCGCAAGCGCTGCTCGATAACGCTTTCTATTTGGACCATTGGGAAGCTGCAGCCAAAAATGGAAAGGGCTACTTGGTGTTGGGTCGCGTAAGTGATACGTCCCGCATTTTTTTTTAATTCATATTTTTTTGCAGCTTACGTGGGTTGATATTCTCTTTACAAGTTTTACCCCGTACATGAAAGACAGTCTTGCAAATTATCCCACTCTAACGGCTTTGAAAGACAAGGTTTTGGCAATACCCAACATCAAATAATGGGTGGATAACCACCCAAAGGCCGACCAATAAAATGTATCACTGACGTTCTCAGATTTAATAAACAATAAAAAAAAATTGTAAATATTTTTTCTATTCACCATTTTTTAAGAATAGTCAAGAATCAATTAGAGTTTGTCAAATTCAAACTGAACAGCATTTTAATTAGCAGTGAAAATAAAATTAGGTTAAAATAGGAGCAAGAGGAGAAAAATTTAGTGCGGTAAAAAGAGAAAGAAAAAAAACAAGTAATGGAAAAAAATTATCGTTTTTTCCATGATTACAAAGCACTTTTAAAAATAGTATTTTGGTTAGTCATATCGCGATGTGATGAGATTAAACTAAAAATTGAGCTAAAGTGCCTAAATTTTATGGAAGGGTTCCAGAACATTGATCGTATCGTGAATTGCGCAATAGATAAAAAAGATGTTTGTGTACATTTAGCGATTAGGCCTCCCCACCTTGACCAGTTATATAAATATAATTTTCATTTCATAACAGTGTTTTATTAGATCTTTGTGCAACGAGAGCTAAAAAGTAAGTAAATTTTTTTTTATTTTAAAATAATGTTCTAAATGCATATACATAAACGTAAAAATCCTTCTAACACCTTTAAGGGTCAGTTGTACAATCACGAGTTAACCCAGAGTTAGCTGACCCTGGGTCAGTTGCTAAGGTATAAGCGATTTGATTGGCTGTACCTTAGCAACTCTACCGGGATCAGCTAGCTGACTCTGGGTCAGTTGCTAAGGTACAGCCAATCAAATAGCTTATACCTTAGCAACTGTCCCAGAGTCAGCTGACTCTGGGTTAACTCGTGATTGTACAACTGGGCCTAAGAGAAGTTTTGTTGAATCACGAGTAATTTTGGAAACAACGGTGATAATGTAAAATTAACACCTAGAAGACGACATTGACGAATATTTTTTCTAGAAACAGAAAATGGCTCCAGCTTACAAACTAACTTATTTTAACGTCGACGGTTTAGCCGAATCGATCCGGTTCCTCTTCAGTTATGGAGGGATCGATTTCGAGGACATTCGCTACGACCACGACAAATGGGCTGAGATTAAGCCAAGTAAAATTCGCCGTTTCCTTGTCCGAACTTAAAAGTATATTCTAAAATATTGTAGCTGTCAATGTTCCTCTTGGCGTACTTCCAGCACTCGAACATAAAGGGAAAATTGTTGGTCAAAGCTTAGCCATCGCCAGGTACGTTGCTAAACAAGTCAAACTAACAGGAAAAAACGATTGGGAGGATCTGGAAATTGACGCTACAGCTGACGCTTTAACCGATTGGCGTCTGAGTTAAACCTCAACCACAATTGTGACGTAAAAAATTACCCTTAATAATTTCAGAATTGTCACCTTACTTCAGAGAAAGTGACGAAGCAAAGAAGGCCGAATTGAAGAAGCAAGCGCTGCTCGACAACGCTTTCTATTTGAACTATTGGGAAGCTGCGGCCAAAAATGGCAAGGGCTATTTGGTTTTGGGTCGCGTAAGTGGCACGTTCTCCTTATTTCTTTTTATATTTATATTTTGTTGCAGCTTACGTGGGTCGATATCCTCTTTACGACTTTTACCCCGTACATGAAAGACAGTCTCGCAAATTATCCCACCCTGACGGCTTTGAAGGACAAGGTGCTGGCAATACCCAACATCAAAAAATGGGTGGATAAGCACCCAAAAGCTGACCAGTAAAATGGACGGCCAACATTTCCAAATTTAAACAATCAACAACATTTTGTTGCTATTTTTGCGGTTCATGATTTACTAAATAGTCATTACATTAAGTTAATTGACAATAAAATGAAATAAAAATAAGAACAAAAAAAAGAGATATTTGGATTGGTATAAAAAAAAGTCAAGAAACAAAAAAATTATTCCTTCCTCTCCATTATTAAGAAACACTTTGAAAATAATTTTCTAATTTTTCATGCAACACAAAAGTTTAGTATGACAGGTGTTTGCAATTTTTTTATGGCATGAGCCTGTCAAGTAACATGTAGCGAAGAAATATTTTCAAGCGTCAACAATACAAGACACGCGAAATCGACTCCCTGCTAAATTGCTTCTTCATAAGTAGCTGAAGGAGTAGCCGGGATTCTGCTTCAGCAAATCCAGAATCTACGAGTTGTTTGTCGCTGTTGCTTTATTGTCCTGAAAGATTAGATTTGGCGCTACGCATAACAGTTTTATGCTCAAAGCTCCCCTGAAAGCCAGATACATCTCGGAAAACAAAATACGCCAAACTTCAATATTGACCAGAAGTCTTTAACTCCTTTACCGAAAATCCTTTTCGGCCATCGCTTGATTTATATTTACAGCTTTCACCCTTCGTGTCGCAGACAGATAAGCTAAATTTTAAAACTTCGAATGCACCTCGTGCCACATCTTGGAGATTAAGGAAGAATCGATGTTAGCAACGTCCCGAATCAGTTCTGTTGCGAAAACAATGCATCACTGTCGCGTCAAGACTTGTCACATATCTGGGATTTACCCGCAAATCCCTTCAGATTGCAAAACTGCCATTGCAGAGAAAGGCCAATAAAAGCGCGATATCGCGATGTTTGGAGAAATTTACAGCAACACAAAGCGAGTTTTAGTCTTCAGAATAGTTTTTCCTTGAATCTGGCAGTAGTTTCCATCACGAGGAAGTCGTACTTTTTAAGATACAACTATTTGAGGGTGACTTGCCGGCTCTAGTTCTCATGACCTCTGTGCTTGGCGCTTTGGGGGTTTTGGGTGAATTTTTTGTAGGCTCCCGGCCTCTTTGTTATTCCGCGAATTGCCGGCATCAAAATCGGGATCTTGCTCTAAAATGATGGACCGTAAAATCACGTATTATTGGGATTCGACCGGCACACCCGAAATACGCCTCGATAAATCCCATCATCCTTGACTGAATTATCTGTTGGTGGGTTGCAATATTGCGCAGCATCTGTTGCATACAAATTGGCGTCTCCTCCTCGAGTGCAGCAACGTCCGCCAAATTGCCCCAGCCCCGATCCAAATACGAATCTTTATTAAACAGGCCATTTGATGGTGCAATATCGCAACTGACGTTTGAGACGTCGCGACGCCCCGCGATTGGCTAATTTACCGTCGAAGTTGGTTTTGTGTAAACAGCTTTTGGGCGCACGGCAAATAATTTGCTTAATAAAATCGAGATTAACGAGAAAACGTTTTGCGGAGGTTTTCGAGATGTAACTCGAATAGCGACACTAAAAGCGTTTATTTTGCGGGGCGGCTATTTAAATTATATTGAATTCGTAATGACGCCCGCCGTCTTTTACGGCAATAATGGAGTTTTGTATGGAACCGTTCGTAAAGTAAGCAAACCCATCGCTTTAACCTTTTGTACTAGTACTTACCCTGTAATTTTATTACACAAGCAAACTTTTCAATTAGGAACAACGATACGGCCGAGCTGGGCAAATTTCAATTTTCTCATTCCCCGGCAAAATAATGCGGCACTGTTAGTTTCGAAAAACCCTCGAGACTGCCGACGTCATAAGCGGAAGTCGCAAAGGAAGTTATCAGTTGCTCAAATGAATAAGTAAAAATTTCATTTATGCCCGGCCACCGGAAAATTTCGTCTCGCTCATCCGTTCGGCAAGACCCACAATTATGGAAGCAGATGCGGAAAGCAAATCGGTGCAATATAAATGTTAATCACTGCAACTAGGTATTCCGTAAAGTTACTTCTCTGGAGCAATTTGGTGCAGGCGAGAAAATCCCCACTTTGAATCCAGAATCGATACAGTCAAAGAAGCACAACAACCTCTAGAATGGCTCAAGTTTCTTCATCTCCAGACCTGGCCCCATGTACGCTACCGGGCTTAAAGTATGAAATTATTTACGTAAAAACATATTTGCGACCTTTCTTTGTACATTTGTGTTGTTGCGTAATTTTAAAAAGCTTTTCAAAATTTTTTCTACTTAACTGGCAACTGACACAAAATGGTCTCCCCTGGCGCAGTATTTTGCAAGATATTTTTGCAAACCGGAGGGTTGCTGACCTCTCCTAAATATAGCATTAATTCAATTTTACGACCATAAAGAGACACACCCAATAATTATGGGTCCTTCACCCTCCGGCAGCTGTTATAATATTTAATTAATTTGCCCCCTTGCAGTAATAAAATTAAAAGTAGCGCAACTCCGTTGATATTTGACACAATTTTGCATTTTGGACGAGATTTTCCATAACCACCGTTCCAAAAACAATATTGAAAAAGTTTTGTGAATTCTTGCCACTTGTGTGACCTTACACAAATTCCAGATCCCTCCCAAATTTTTAATTTATTACAAATAATAAATTCAAGATGTGTGGATAAAGCAATTAAATTTTATATTAGTTTTTTTATTATTATTATTATTTTATATTATTTTAGCAACATGAAACGTTGAAGAAAAGAAGTGTCACGTTAGTGAGGTAAAGAGAGGACTTGACTCGAGACGCTTTATTAGTATTTCTTATTAAGTGGTGTTTCGGTCAGGATGCTGCAGGAAGCTACTTTCGTCATAAAAGTGTGTTCTTCATTAAATTTTATTTCTCTTATCTCAGGGTCAAGCACCGAGGCATTTCGACGAGAAGTCGCCAGTATCTGGCTATAACACTTACGAAATTGCTTTCGACTTAAAAATTTTACGAACTCGCAGTGAGATTCTTTTGAAACTGCAGACCCTGAAAAGTTGTTACGATATTTATTTTGCGCCCGCTACTTGCCGGTTTCAAATAAATTTTTGCATGAATCGTCGTTATTACGGTGAAGAATTGCTGTCGAAGCCGTGTGACGACCCCCGAATCGATTTGTCTCCTTTAGTCCGAAACGAAGCAGGATATGAAACGTTTCGCGCAATTACCGTCTAATCTCGACCTAGGCACACGGAATAAAAGATGATTAAGCCGTAGAAAAGCTCGCTGTGAAGACGTTCTTTGGAAAAAAAAGCTCGAAACGTTACTCTACAAACGCCCCCAGCTTTCGGCGTTTTACTTGCAAGTGAACCAAACCAAAATAATTAGCTCACGACGGCTTCGTGCCAAACGAATTTTAATTAGCAGCCAAATTGATTTTGACAGGAAAAATGAGCGCGGCATTTGTCATTTTCGAGAAAACTTCGACGAGCTCCAAAAAACGAAAATTTTAAAGTCATCCTCAGGGAGTTTCAAGCGATAGTGGCGCCCCTTCCTTTCAGACCCATCCTTTGATCTACACTAAACATTCAATTAACGTTAGGACTGATTATGTCTAATTCTAGGCATTAGAAGGGCCTGGATTCATCTCCATTACCTTTGACAAATTCGGTTCAATGGCGGAGTCAAAATCCAATTTTGCCAAACTTTACCAACGCTACAACAACCCCCATTGTTAACATGTACAACCATCCTTCCGGCAAACAATTAAATTTTTATCTCGACCAAATTTTAACAAAACTTGGATGCACGTGCCACGGTTGGGGCGAAATTCAGAGGTTAAGGGCTTTTTTGTCGGGGGGGTTAAATTAGCGTCTTGTAACCCGTGCAGCGCTGATTTGCCCGGAAGCCGATTGTGGATAGTGAAATTAAAGCCCCTTGCGCACCTCCGATGTGCCCTAATTGTAGTTTGTTATCGGAAGCAGGAAAATTTCAGTAGACGGTCAGGGCGCCCAATAAAATCGATAGGTAATTATTTATTCAGCGTCCAGAACCCTCCGGTGTACCGTTTTAATGGGAATAACGTCGGCATTAATTCGCAACCACCAGCGATACAGGGTCGAGATTCGGCCAATTAGGGTTGCAATTTTGTTGCCCAGCACCATTGTATAATATCTAACATTATCTAACCGCCCAATGGTTATTGACCAAAACCGATCATAGCGTAACGTTAGGGGTTGATGCGATACTAAGAGTTTATTGAGAGAGGGGAGCAAAATTCACTTAATTTTAACAATGTTATCGATTAGCAAAGTTTAACCCATCACGAAATTTCTTTGTCTTTACTTTTGGCGCCGGCAGGAAATTTTTGAAAATTTAGATAGGCAACTGTATAATCACTGCTACATAGGCGATTGACTGACCTCGAGGAATAAATCCAACAATATCAATAACAACCAAGCAGGTGCGCATGGCAAAATTAGATAAGTGACTCGACAAAAACTCAAGGATGCCGCAATGTATCATGTTGATGAAGAGGACTAGCCGGAGTAGCGCATACCGCATCCTAACTCTATCGAGGAGGTACCCAAAATTGTCGCTTCGTTAATTTTTTGGTGCAAATTTCGGGCTTAGACTTCTTGCCACAAGTAGCTGAGCTTCAGAATTCACTTAAATTTCCACAAGAAGTGTATCAATAGTTACCAAGTAAGTGAAGTTTTTTGTTTCATATTTTATTTTCTTCCTATACTTTTTAGGCACATTAAACTTTTCCGTCTAGTTGCCAGTATTATCAACAACCCCTAAAAATGGCTCCGGCTTACAAACTGTATTACTTCAACCTTGAAGGTTTAGCCGAATCGATCCGGCTGCTCTTCAGTTATGGCGGGATCGAATTCGAAGACATTCGCTTCGAGCGCGCTGATTGGCCCGCAATTAAGCCAAGTAAGTTCCAAATTTGCTCGACCAAAACCTAATTTTTTTTTTAAATCGCAGCAAAGCCCTTCGGTACGGTCCCCGCCCTCGAACACAACGGCAAAGTCGTCGGTCAAAGTTTGGCCATCGCTAGGTACGTCGCGAAGCAAGTGAAGCTAGCAGGAAAAGACGATTGGGAAGATCTGGAAATCGACGCAATTGTCGACACTTTAACCGATTGGCGTCTGAGTAAACGGCAATTACCGAAAAAATACAAAAATTACCGTCAATAATTTTCAGAAATGTCGGCGTTCTTCAGGGAAACCGACGAAAAGAAGAAGGCAGAGTTGATGCCGCAAGCGCTGATCGACAACGCCTACTACATGGACCGTCTCGAAGAGAGGGTCAAAAACGGAAACGGGTATTTGGTTTTGGGTCGAGTAAGTGATAATTTTTTTTTGACTTTGTATTTAGTTTTTGTTGCAGCTCACGTGGGCTGATGTTCTCTTTGTGACGTTCGCCCCCTACTTGAAGGATCTCCTAGGAAAGTATCCTAATCTGTCGGCGCTGAAGGACAAAGTTTTGGCGATTCCCAACATCAAGAAATGGGTGGATAACCGCCCCAAACCCGCCCAATAAAATGTACGTTCGCAAATTTGATGAATAAACATTGTTCGAATTATATTTCTGGAGCTAGTTATGATGGTTAACCAAATAATGTATCTACACTAATCGATTTCTAATTACACAAGTTTTAATAATAAATAAAGGTTTCTACTGATTGCCCCAGTATCAATTATTCAAGAGTGGAAACTCACCTGGGTCGACAGTAGCACGGCCCTGATGCACTCGAAAATGTTTTCCGATTCCAGGTCCCTCATGGGCGCGTAGATGGTGATAACGTACGTTATCCCTAGTAATGGCATAAGTACCAGCAGTGCTTTAGCCGCTTTGTGGTATTGCTGCGTTTCCACCGTATTCGCCGACCGCAATTTGGTGATGAGCACCCACATTATCGCCATAAGGAAAGCCAGATTTAGCAACAGCACAGCGACAGTTGGGGCTTGAAATATCCAATCTATAGGATGTCTGTTGAACCAAACACACTGTAATTAAACAACGAAATCAAAATCAGTTGAGCACGAAAACTAAATTATTACATTATCAAAATTTAACACTCCAATAATAAAAAAAAATCGATAAAAAGTTGCTTCTTTTAATACTTTGAAAAAAGACACCGACTCGCTTTGATCAATCTGAATACTCGTGTAATTGGATGGGAACGAAAGCGGCTCTCGCTTTCGTTCCTGATGTAACTTTTTGGTAAATATTTGTACCTGAAAACTTTCCGTTCTCTATTCGACAACTCCAAAGTTTCTATGTATGCGAGCGACGGGACGAAGTTATCTGTTGAATAAAATATCGTCGCAATGAAGTTTGGACGCTTCCTATTCGCCTTATTATATTTATTTTTAGAGACTGTACGGGGCGCGGAAATGAAATTGTTCGTGATTATGGAAGTGTCGGAAAAATTTCTAGTTCGTACACGTCTCAGATGCTCTCAACTTTATCTGCAGTTGCATGAAAATTCTTCATTGTTCAACTTGCAAGAGTTCTCCAGGGCACATCCAAAACATATACTTTGTTAGCATTTTCAACAAAGTTTAGGTTATGAATCGTTTGGTTTTGTTATCCACCACAAGCTTGAGTCGTCTCAACTTTTAATTATCTCATCAAGTTTTTCTCTTTCCTTCTTTTCGAAAATTTGCTAATTCTTAATTTTACCCTTCAGGCAGGTCTCGTACCTAAATATCACCATTTTAGACAAAAGCGCCATTAAAAGAAAAATCATAAAAAATTAAGGAATAAAATCTAGATAACGGCAATTTTTTTCCTAAAGCAAAAGAGAATAGGCTATGAAGACTATTATAGATTGTTTCGATTCGATGTTTTATTGAAAAGTTACGAATTTTCTTCTTCTAACTCAACATCACAATTTTAGATACAAGCGCCATAGAAAGAAAAATCCTAAATAATTAACGAATAAAATCTGGATAACAACAATTTTTTCCCTAAAGCAAAATAGAATAGGCTATGTAGACTATTATAGATTGTTTTGATTCAATGTTTTATTAAAAAGTTACGAATTTTTTTCTTTTAACTCAACATCACAATTTTAGATACAAGCGCCATAGAAAGAAAAATCCTAAATAATTAACGAATAAAATCTGGATAACGGCAATTTTTCTCCTTAAGCAAAATAGTATAGGCTATGTAGACTATTATAGAATGGTTCGATTTGACATTTTATTCAAAAGTTACGAATTTTCTTCTTCTAACTCAACATCACAATTTTAGATACAGGCGTCATAGAAAGAAAAATCAAAAATAATTAACGTATAAAGTTTGAGCAATGGGCAAAATTTCTCCCGAAAAAGAATAATATACGATACGTAGAATAATATAGAACGTTTTGATACGACATTTTCTTAAAAAGTTACGAATTTTTAGTGTACTCACCA
Organism: Schizotus pectinicornis; assembly: GCA_951805265.1. Taxonomy (NCBI): domain Eukaryota; kingdom Metazoa; phylum Arthropoda; class Insecta; order Coleoptera; family Pyrochroidae; genus Schizotus; species Schizotus pectinicornis. The sequence goes on from OX638207.1 coordinate 3,159,768, forward strand.
TGGTGGGGGAATCGCTTTCAATTGGCACGAAGCTCTTCACGACAATCCAGATCACGATAAACAGCATTGGCAGTCCTAGAAAAAAAAACAGTTGTAATATCCGACCAGCAATAATCAAGAAAGAACTTCAATTTGCACGTATTTTTGTCTAAAGCGACTTGAAACACGCAACTGCAGTGTTTATTTACATTGAATAAACGTCGGAATTGCTTCGGAAATATGTAACCGCATTTACATGCAATGGAAATTAATTACTTACCCCAACCGATGCACACGTACACCCTCAATTTGAAGTTCTCCCTCGTCAGTGTCTCCACGACAAGGATATAAAGATACAACCCTGCAAATTAAAATGACAAAATTAAAACTGCAATTGCCAATTTAAAGAAGGCTTTCGCCGGTGTGTCCCGTTGGAAATTTGCCTTAATCCCGTTTCATCAACAAAGTTGTTTTGTAAATTACCCAAATATGCCGTGGAATGTTGATATATTAAAAGATATCTGAGGAAATTACTTCTGTAAGTTCCGAAATTACTCACCCTCAACGAACATCCAGAAGAATGTTGCTATGTGAAAGTAGTGCAGGAGGGTGGTGATGAAGATGCAACCGACCGTCGCGCCGCCTTTGGCGCCCAGCTGCAAAAGCTCTTGGTTCAATTTATATGCTAAAGGGATATGGAGAATTGTCAGAACGTACCACAGTCGGCGTTAGTATCCACATGCAGTACATTAGCATATAAGACCACATCAGGTTCATGTGGATTCTGTTGCGCAAACATCTCAATTCTCTGAAACAAATCGCATCATTAACGAAACGAAACTTTCAAAGCTTAGAGCAATAATGGGGTAGTTGCAGTTATAAAATGGGCGAAATCCTGTCGGCCAAATTAGATCGTGCCGCTTTCTTTTACAAAATTTCCTAAAGTTAGCTTAATTTTAAATCTGGCGTTCAATTTCCCTTATCCACGGAAGCTTTTAGTGGCTTAATTCTGAGCTTTCGCGTTCGGGATTCCCCGAACAAGTTCAACAACGACAGTTTTCTTAACAAGATTGTTGTGTTACTTTCACCTGCGCAATTTCGCCATCCGATCACCTTATACTCACTTGAAATACGTGAAAATTCCTAGAGCTATCGATAACGTAATCAAGCTGAGGATGTAGCCAACGAAGTAAATTGTGGCTTGTGTTTCAGCGTCAGGAATTGAAATGATCTCCTTGCAATTCGAGTAATCCGCTTTCGTCCAGCTGCCGTTCGAGAGGCATTCTCTGGTCGCGTTCTCTGCAACAAAGAGTCAACCGTCAATGTCGCCCAAGTAACGATAACATCGTTGTCCATTTCCAACGAGCCATTGATTATCGACAGTAATGTTAGTTAATCATCAATGACGGGAAGTAACGGCTCATGCCGGGCTTGCCTTGAAAGCCAAACATTAGGTGGATACACAGATAGGGGCAAATGTATCGGATTAAACTGTAATTCATCAATAATTGTTTACATCAGTTGTTCAAATTGATTAACAGAGCTCCTGCGTGTGTCAATTCGCTAATCAATTTCAGTAAACTATTCCGACGATAAATTTGTTCCACCACGATAACCATTGCGCGTTTCAGGCTGAAAATCCACGCCTTTCAGGCAATTGTTAATTCGGACAAATTAATCACTCAACCTCTTAAATTTTATCGAGTTTTCGAAATTTAACCAGAATTTCGATGGTCGCTCAATCGGCAACGATTCTGGAAATTTACACCCCGCTTTCATTTTCCGGTGATTTTCTGTTGTTCGCGGTAATTGTTCAACGTGCAGCTTTTGCGTTATTAATTTCGTGAGAGTGGACACATTAGTAAATTGATTACGAATATTCATTGTGGCTTGTTGGTCTTATTAAAGGACAATCGTTCAGCCTAAGGGGGAGAGCGAGGTTCTGCCATTGTAACATTTCCTAGCTTGCGTCAATTCATTTATTATTCAAGAAGCATTATGTTCACGTTAACGTGAAATGTGATCCTTAACCGCAAATCTACTATTAATGAGATGCCAGATTGCAATTTAATTAAAATGTAACGAGAATAATAATTCAATCTAAAGCTCGGTTGCAAGAAATATTTTTGAGGATCAATAATTCATTAAAGCACTGTCAAGAGTGTCATGCAATTTGCTTGCTATTGGAGTTTTTTAGTTTAATTGTTAATATAACAAACTTTCTTTCCTAACAAGATTTACTCATAATCTTTTCAAGAAAAAAATTCCAACTTTCTTATAAATTTTTATAATACGAACCTCTTTACTTGTTGGTTTTTCTTACCAAAATTTTGTTTGTAAAAAAGAGCGAATTACAGTATTTTTTAACACAATTTGTTGACTTTCTAGTTTTGTTTATAGTTTTTGATGAATTTTTTATCAGCAAGAAAATTGTTTTTTTGTCTTTATTGTTGTTATAACGCAAGTTGTTAAAACTTTGCCACAAGTGGCTACATTTATGATAAAACTGGTAGCAAACTCCCAAAAAACTTTCTTGTTAACTTCCCCTTCGGGGTAATTTATCCGCGCATACCATGCACCCCGCTTCAATACGTTACCACCAAGCAATAACCGGAAACTTCCAAAATAGTTTTTCACTTCTTATTAAAGTTCTAAACAACCGCAAAAAGTTTGCGTAAGCGTATTAAATTTCTTCCTTGCTAATATTAATATACGTTCACTCATCTCCCCAACGGCGGAGCGACCTCAACAATTAAACCCTTAAAATCGATCGCACTTTAACGTAATTAAAAACGTATCTTCTACGTGCAAGAAACGACACGAGCGAGTATTAAAAAATTCTCGACAATTTTCTTGAATCAAATACGTACAATTCTTGCAAGTACATTGTTCTCGTTTCAGGCAGGAAGTCTCTCGTCGCTGTTAATTGTAGCAAAGAACTTTGTTCGAAATCATTGCTGCGATATTTGCTATCGCTTCTCGAACGCAACAATAGTCACAATGGGGAGTTTGTGTAACTAAACACAAAGAGGCGTTAACAGCTCAATTTCCTTGTTTCCAGTGAAAGAGTTTTTGCCCGAAGACACTCAGACGGCGAGGTAAAAGCAGTTAAAAGCTTCAACAGTTTTTTACCTCGTCGACCGGACAAACAGAAAGTTCGTCCTTTTTCCGAGCCTCCGAAGCCAGGAGAGACAACAACGCCGAGAAAACATCATTGCTAAGAGAAGCGTTTCACCTGCGGAAGGGAGGATATAGATGCATATTAGTTTCAATAACGATATTGAAGACCTAAAAAATTGGGATTAGAGGAAAAGTCATGGATTAGCGATGTCTGCGTTAGATCAACGTTTTCTTTTAACGAGGCCTGCTGACCGAGAACTTGGAGCTTTCTCTATTGACAGATTTCTCCTAGACGCACAAACACACCGAATGGCATTGAAGCAGCTTCAAGAAAGCCCCCCAATTACTCCAACCTTTCACCTTTGTCGATACGACATCATCGGGCCGTGTCCATTCTTTTATTGCCGCAACTGCAAAAAATTACTTCGAGTTTCGATAGAATGTAAATTCGCCGGTCTTTTGTGTCGAGGACTTTGTAAGTAGTACAAAAAAAAAAAAAACGAGTTGACTTTTTCTCAATTTGCATCACAAAGCTTCTCGGTAAATATGAAACTCGTACTTGGAGCTATTGCAAGCGAAATGAACGGTAGTTTCGCATGTGGAAAGCGTCATTTCGCGAAACGTGGCGTGGAAACCTTTGAGGGTATCCGGTGCAGAATTGCAAAGAAAATTAGAGGAAGAGCGCGGATTTATTTATCCGACCGGGGACAAAAACCAATGATAATAAAAGCGGCTGTGCGTTGTGACCTTAACATTTGAGCTGTTAATACACGACGAGGCGGAGAATGGAAACCTATTCAAACAAAGGAAATAAGCACGAGCGAGAAAAGCTCCGTTTTAATGCGACTTGTTGTCAACAGTTGCAACTAAGTCATAATTGCTCCTGCGCAAATCGATTTTCGGGAAAAGTTTCAAGAAAATTCTTAATTTCGCAAAGGTTGCGCCTATCTTTCTTGGCGAATTAAGGTGAGAAAATGGGTTTGGCAAAATTCCTTCTGCTCGGGCGAGTTTGATGGAAATGAGACAGGTTACGTTCTAATATCCGAGAAAATCTAGTCAGATGTCACGAAATAAAGGGATATAGACACGTCCGAACCCGTTATGAAGTTACTAGAGAACTTTATTGTGTGACGCGTCTTGACGTTTCTTAAATTGAAAATGGAGTCAGCCTGAAAACCTTCTGGGTATCGACTCGCCCTTGCATACCGGGTCCGGGGCGAAAAAGCCCTTTTTGTAAAAGTGCACTTCAAAGAGCATTTGAATTTCATAAAAAGACACGTCTTCCGGCTGCTCATGCAAAATAGAGTGCTGTGTTTTAAGGGAGGGAATTATTTCAGAAAATTTTTACCGACAAACGGAAATTCAAAACTACATCGGGCAAGTTTCGACAAAGGGACGAAAATCAATTTGCTAAAGTACAGGACGTCCCATAACTACTATTAACATAGATAAAAGTAAAACAAACAAGTTATGTATTAATAAATTGGACTGGTAATGCCGATATAAGTTCTTTAGCTCGAAGATTTCCCTGCGGACACTTCGGTAATGGAACCACTCTACATTAGACATTAATCAAATTTGACAGCTTATGTGTAGCTCAAATCAAGCGGTAATGAAATGAAGACCTGGAATAACTCATTTTGGAGCTAATTCAATTTAGAACTTTAAATTTTAATTAATTGCGCGATTAAAGTAATCAATTTTACGTGTGCAGAAATTGATGACCAAATTTTGTTGGTCGACCACAATTTCTCCTTAAGCCGCTTAAATGTTTTGGTGCTCGAAGCGAATTTGTTCCCGGACTCGTTTATTGAGAACTCCAACTGCTTGTTATTTAATTAATTGATGAACCGGAATCTTTAAAAATTAGCAACAGGCTGCTGCTGCTCCGCATCCGGCAGTGGAGCACGCTAAATTGATCTTGATTTGAAATATTAGGGCAATTTGTGCTCAACCCTACGTAACTCGAGCTATTAATCAACTACAAACTCGCTTAGACGCTTAAACATATCAACTTGTTAAAAGAAGGATTATTTCATCTCGTGAAGTGTCGATAAAAAGTAATTAAGAGCTTAATTCGAAACTATTCCCTGGAAACAATTAATCTAAAAAAAATCGTCTTCGGCCCTGTCTCTGTTCTTGTGGAAGTTATAAGGGATGAAAATGTAATTTCAATCTCACCGGGCACACTCGTCCTGTCCAACACTATGTGAAAAGCTTCCCCGGATTCCTTCATTGATCAAAGCTGGCGACGACCCAAACATAAAAGTTACCATGACACCTGCAGATTTAGGGTGCATTGTTCGCATGCGCCAAAAACGGCACATCGGGGCAGTTTCACCCAACTATGACAGCAACAGAAGCACTTTTCCTATTTTTATTAATAATAATATTTTATGCTTAAATGCCTTCATTGTTTAATTTTTACTATGACAGCAACAGAAGCATTTTTCCTATTTTTAATTAATAATAATATTTTGTGTTTAAATGGCTTCATTGTTTAATTTTTTATTTCAATAAACTATAGTAATTAGATTAATAATGTTAAGAAGATTATAGTACAAGTTGCCATAGGGTTGATGGTTCTAAATTTTGTTGGCTGTCCTGCAAATTTACTCCGGCACGTCCCCGACGGGCTTATGGCTAATAAGATTCGTATTGTAGAAGATGTTGTTTGGCGACCGTATCGCTCCCTAAAATAAAACAAGCGTAGCCCGAAGACCCGAAACTGGCAACTTTTGCGGCTGAAGTCCCGAAGAGCGGTCCGCGCCCCTAAGCCGGGAGAAAATGCGAAAATAATGTCGTTCAGTGCGTTGTTAGAATGTTCCCGTTGGTCCTGTGAACCTGCTGGAAGTTTAATGCTCGTCAAATTTCTCATTAAGTCTGCTCACGGGTACATTGCGATCATTCTCTAACGATGGCGCCTGGTATGATTTTTTGCGTCTTGTTCTTGCCGAAATCTCCTGCTTAATTAAAACTTGAAACTCAAAACACGAAGTTAAACTACAACTTAGAAGGCAAATATCACGTTTTGCCCGAGTTCTCTATTAACTCAGCAACTTGCCAAAATGTTACGGATAATTCGTAACCCTCTGAGAATAAGAGCAAAGCTATTTAAACTTGTCGCAGATTTAACTTTCTCTTCGAATTGATAACTTCTTAACCTGTTGCGTGCGCGATTCAAATTAATCTCAGGAGATCGGAGTTTCGCCAGAGTTCCGGACCGGAAACGGTTTAATCTTTATGACGAGATGTGACAAGGGACGGTTAAATAAAACAACTTTTCCGGAAAACGTCTACAGTCAATTATTTCGGACTGCTTCACCCTTGTTCGCCTTATTACGTTTGGGAAGTACTGGACGTAATTTGCAGCGACACCAAATCGGCCTAAAAGCCGGATAATTCACTGGAATAACGAAATCGAACTACTGCTGCAAAAGATGCCTTAGTAAATTTTCCCTACTGGTGGCTGGAATATTGGAAGAATTTTATTTACTGCTTCCCTTGTTCAGGCACTTCAGCCATATAAAGCCTCAAGTTGTTTACAGTCACTGAAATACGAGGGTTTCACATTTCGTCTACAAGCATTTTCAGATGCGAGAGTTTAACACTAGGTCGAAGTTGAAGTACAACTTTCGATTTTTGACGCCAAAACCAAAGTAATTTTTTTGCTGGTGGTGCTGGACACTTTCCGGCTCCGGGCCTCCGCCAATCTTTATTAAGATTCGCGCAACAGCATAACGAGCGAAACTCTTATTTAAGTAGTGGAATTTGCGTCGAAACACAATCGCCCAACTTGCCGGAAGTTCAATGTCAAATAAGGCGGAATCCGCGCGAAAAACCCAAATTCTCCTCGAGTTCTATGCACAATAACGTCCTTCAAGCGTACATAATCAGTTTTGTCTGGCGTAAAGACCGAGGGCGGGTCTCTTGCTCCCTCTGCCTTTCCTCCATTCTAATATCGCAATTTTTGTTCCAAATTCGGCAAGATTCCGACATCAAATATTCAATATTTGCCAATGACAGGACCTTCCTATCCGCCAGTAGAAATTGGGTTGAAGCAGACATAGACGAGGGAATTAATTAGTAAATTACCCTAATTGCCTGTAATGATGTTACCTACCGCGTAAACATAACGTGATTAGGCGGCACAGGTTAAACGTAACACCGCCCGGCCAACTTCCACCCTCACTATATCGACGCCACAAAGAGCACATTGTGACAAGGGAGGGATGGGAGATGTAACTCGAGCGAGGCGTTGTCGTAAATCAGCCCTTCGGAACGGCGGTGCAACGGCGGCCCGGAAAAGTCCGGATGTCACCCGGCATTGCACATGGGGGCTGCAGCGGAGCCAATTTTCGGAATGCCAGCAACACGAACAGACCCGGAATGTTAACATGCGGTTGGCATTCGGGACGGGATAAATATGCAAAATAGTTCTTGCATTTTCGGTTGAGAGTTTCTCGTTGCAACTGTCAGTCGCTCTGACGAGTTGTTTTTAACAACTCCGGAAAACTACCAAATTTTGGCAATTTTCTTTGCTCTTGCCAGAGTTGGAAGAATTGGCTGTCAATCCACCAAATTTTGATCTAGAGACTAACAAATGGAAGCTTTGAGTTACTTTGGCAATTATTAGAAGCACCGGGAGAAATTGGGAAATTTAAAAAATTGTTTGACGAACATCAAGTGGGAATTTGGGTCTAAATCCGGCTCTACATATTTTTTATGGCTTTCACGTAATTAATAGGGGTGGAGTTTCTTTTCAGGAGGCTTAGGAAAATTTTAGGTCGACGCTGAAAGCGAGGTCTAAAAACCTGATTTCCTGATGTGTTACGCACATCAACCACATTATTTGATTAAATTTTTAAATTAAAAAAATAAATTACCAGTGTAGTAGAATATGGTTAAACTTGCAATAAAGCTAGAAATTTCTTGCCTCAGTTCTATTTTCTGGAATAGTTAATATTTATGAAGATCCATAATTACTTATGTTATGAAGGATTAGAAATTAGGGTAAGGTCTACAAGTGTAGTGCCGTGACCTTTATTCCCATTACCTTATTAATGTGAGTTAATTAGCTTGCATTCCGGCTGGCTCGCTTCTAATGGAGGAATATTAACAAAGTTTCCCGGTAAAATAGCCGGAGTAAATTGATGTAAAAATAAAATTGCGTGCAACCTATTACGGAATTAATTGTTTCGTTTTAATAGAAGCGCAAAATTTAACTAAATTACTGTTTCAATTAAAAAATGTCGTTTTGTGAAAAAATAATTTCTAATCTAATGAGGCGCTATTGTAGCTTTTGTACACAAAATTAAACTACCCTTAAATAAACTGAATTTGCTCGGATTTAACAGCTCCGACACCCGTTTTGAAAATGCACCCTGCAGTTAAATGTTTACGTCAACTACGTGAAAACTAGGAGCTCGGAATACTGATGAAGCTCTTCTAACGAACTCTGTTGAAAAAAATTGTTGAAAAATTAGGTATTAATTGAAGGTTAGATTAACGTAATTCTCTTGTTCAATAAAACCAACTTAAATAAATTAAATTAATTAATTAAAATGATTTTGTTACGCAACTGCCAGATGGGTAATCAGCGATGGAAAATTAACCTACCGGACCAAATGGGCATTAACCGTGCAGTTTGAAGTAAAGTAAATAACGATTTTAAAAAATAATAAATTTACGGAGCACAAACGTTATTGGAACTCCGCTAACCTGAATCATTGAAAGTTATTGGAGCGCGAAAATGGCGGATGCGCCGGGAGAATATTGTACAGCTTCAGTACACGAATCGCTTCTATCTGATGAAGCAACTTTGTACCGAGTTCGAGAATAATATGGGGAGTTTTTGGACATCAACCCGATAATAAGTTACAAGTGTCCCTTTTGTATCGATAGCCTTTACAAAGAATATTCAAAATTTAAAATTTCGCGTTTTAGCTAATTTTTTAATCTTAAGGGCTAAAAAGATTTTTAACATATAGAGAAGACGAGATTATGAAAACCGGTACTCGTTCGAGGATCGTTAACGAGATGCTCAGTTAGACCGACATTGGAGACATAAAAATAAAAGGTGCTGCGACTCAATTTAGAAATCCGTCCAAAGAAACTGCGACGAAAGAAAAATGATGAAATGTAATGTAGTGCAGAAGGCCAATGACAGATATCTAAAGAGAAACATTGTTGTTACGATTTTTCCAGCAAAAACATTTGGCTCTGACGGAGATAAATTGCAGGTGACACATAGTTTCGTCAAAAGAAAAACGGGCAAAGAGCAAATTTTTCCATCATAAAGGTTCTACTTTATAAGTGTGAAATAAAATTTTCTAAACGTAATACCTAACAAGTAACGTAATATGGAACATAACGTAATCACGTTTCTCAACGTACATTTTTATAAGAGAACAAATATAATGTACACAAATTAAACCATACATCCCTTGCACTGTCCACCAGAAAATTTAACGAGTATCAAAAAATCTAAATGAAACCCAAATTATTATACATCAGAAAATGAGAACATCACCACTAAAATAACTATGCTGCGTATTGTTTTGACATTGCTTACATTTTAAATTCTATATGTCTCTCAATTTTACTAAATGTTCACCAAATTTAGAACGCTCAAGTTACGCGTCCGTGCTATACATAATAAATATTCGCGCTATCCATTTATATTTAGTGTTTCTCAAAAAATTATTTGTGCGTCAAATAATTATTCTATTACTCCAAAAATAAAATATGCTCGCGCATCTCTCCTTGCCGCTTGCGCTTCCAGACAAGAGACACGCGAAAAAAGTTTTGTACAAGGTCAGTTCAGAGCCCTGTAATTTTTTTTTAAAGCACGATTAGTAATTACCACTAAAAGAAGTTTTACGTTTCACATAATGCAAGCCAATTACAGCAAAGCATTTATATATTACGCAAATTAAAAAAACTTTTTTGTGCAAACCACTTCTATTTTTACTCTTATTTTTTTTGCTCTAGCACATCTACATCTATAATTTTGCATAAAATTATTTACCATTTGCACAACATTTTATTGCTTGTGTATTTTTGATCAACAAATAGTATTTTTAACTGCTAAATAATATAAGACACTGTCGAAAATTAAATATCTGGGTATTATGTTAGAATTAAATGCGGAATAAAATTTGGTGAACATTTAATATTTATGGTCAACAAAAGTTATTTTGGCGAACAAAATATATAAGAGGCCAGCATTATGTCAATATTTGGTTGTCGCTTTAAGATTATGTATTTTCTTAATTTTGGTGAGCATTTAGTATTTTTGGGAAATGAAAGTATTTTTTGTATGAAAATATTGGGTAAATTTGGTAGGCTGTTAAATACGAACGACCCTTTTTATAATAGGCAGTTTAATAATTTAAGTTTGCAAACTTTTATTATTTCTTAATAACGGAACTTTTCCTTGTTATTAGTTTAGTGGGGATATTAAATTCTGTAAACAATTTGTAGTTAGTTTAAGTCTTTTCAACAAATTAAGCCATCTTAACACAACATACAATGAACGTATTCTTCATTGAAGACTTTACACTAACCACAACTTACGTCTAAAATTAGAGAAGATAGACCAACCGAACTTTTATCTGTTAACTGAATATTTAAACAAGGACCTACGCCGCTAAATCTCTTCCTATTTTTGTAACTTATCTAATTTCGCAAGAATTTTTACAACGTCACCTTTCTGTGAAGAAATAATCTGTAACTTCTCGAACATGCAAAAGTTTCTTTAAACCGTATAAATTTAAAATTAAGTTATTTAACAAAAAACTCCTTCTCTCTAGTAGACTTTAATTACAATTTTAAGCTAAACTCAAGTACCTTCGCAGTTGCTAATTTAACAACAATTGTAAGCATGATAGAAACAATTAATTCCACCACGTTCTTTGTTGTTACGAGGTAATAATGTAACTGATGCGTGCTGAAAGCATCCCGTAATAGTTAGCAACATTATCATGCAAGACAATTTCAACTTTAAGATAAAGCGATGAAACGTTTATTTGCGTTGTTTATGGTTTGTTTTGCTAGACACAGCTCAACGCAAAGCGACAGCTGACCGGAAACCTTCGCAATTGCAACGAATTCCGCAGCATCTGCTGAGAACACCAAAATTGCCGATGAGGTTATTGAGGTCCGCAACATCTTTTTAGGTCTTGTGGTAATTCTACTTACGTGTTTCGTCGTATCTGATGGACATTAGTTCGGCGAAGCACTTGACCGCCGTGATTTCGTTGATGGGTGTCGGAGGCCAGCACAGCAGTCCGTCGGTGGTGACGTTACACCACCCTTGAGGGTTCTTGTCGGCCATAGCGGTCCGATTAACGTAAACGCTCCGGCAATATTCCAAAGTGATGTTGAGTCTGCTCTTGATGTCGTCCGTGTCGTTCCAGTTGTCTCCACCGCCCATCGGGGACCAGGAATTGGAAATTTCCTGGTCCACGGGCGTCAAATCCTGTTGCCAGTTCGAACCGAACCAACTCATCGCGTCAACACATCACAGCAACAGTCAATTGAGTTAATTAACATTTTTTTCTTTGCACTTTAACCGCTTTTCTTTCGGCGCGGACGCGGTTTCACCTGCAACATAAGACGGGACGGTTAATTTTGAATTTGTGTTGTTGAGGATGTTTAGTATTTTCGCCGCTTTATCAGTTTGTTTGCTTCTTAGTAATATATGGCTATATTGTTCTCACAAATACGGGACGGTCTAGATACCTGTAATCTTCCCGCTTACAAACTGATACGCATTTTTCTCAGTTCATAGTTTGCAAAATTTTTTTTCAAATAGATTTTCTTACTAAAAGTTTAGATAGAGGCACAATAGACTCTAGGCCAGTTCCAAAAATCTCCCTCTTTGCTACTTACATAGGTATATTATGAGGGCGTTAACTGTTTCATTTCCTCTTTGACAACCCTACATTGTGCTGCGGCGGTCGTGACGTTGAGTTGCAGTGCAGAACCGTGCGCTTCAATTAGCATTTCAGGAATTTGCAATTTCAGACATCGCTACTATATTCTGACTAAATTGTTTTCTCGTTCCGCTTTAAACTGTTGCGCAATCCGATTCGGGCTGGACTTCTAGAAATTATTGTTTTTGCCCGCCCTATTGATCGCATAATGTTCATTGAAACCGAAAACTGAAACCTGAAAAATTGCTTTGAAAGCGCAAAGCCGCTTTTCTTTTACTTTTCTTCTCGACTGAATTTCCAAAGAAAGCGGTGTGGGCAATTTTCAATTTACCAAGTGACGCCGCGTCGGATTGTTTAATCGTTGGAAGCTTTATCAAGTATGCAAATGGCTTGTATTTATACAGTTCGTGCTGTTGTGTACACTGGAAACTTACATATCGCCGTTTAATATTTACAAAACGTTATTACCGGCGTACTCGGTATTGTTGTTGAAAGGCAATGCCGGCTGGCTATTAGCTTTAAACGTGCCCTAATTACCGGAAAGCTCTCCTGAATAAAGCTAAGTTTGGGTGGCGCCCTGCATGGAGTTAATAGCGCGCGGCTCGTGCATTCTATTTGCTCTGCGAGCTTAACTGCATTTCCTGCGAAAAGTTACCATGTGGGGGCGGTTCCGGCCCCATCAACGCATCGTCTTTGAACTTGCAGATTAAACTAATTTAATTCAGCTACATTAAGTGGAGAGTTGTCAAAAGAAGAATTCTTTTTCTTTTGCCAAGGTACCGATATTGTTCAATAAATTTCTAAGAAGTAAAAAATAAAAACGCGCTATTGTTACTTGTGGTACCCTGGGTTACTAAAGATGCACAAGTACCTAATAATCATTCTTTATTTCTAATTAATTTTATAACCGTTAATCCTTATTGCTAAATAATACAAAAAGTGTTTACGTTTCTTTACGGAACTAATACGTAACAACATTATCGAGTGAGGTCGGTGCCGACTGCCAGGGCCGGTCACCGCATTACCTAATACCAAACTTTCATTTCATAAATTGATGTAAGTTGTAAGTTTCAAAAAAGATCTCTTGAATGAGAGGATGATAAAAGTTTCGGATACTCTCGAATCAACTATAATAGGTCATAAATTTCTTGTCCGGAGATCCCGTTTCCTGCTTTAAACGGGCATTTGGCAGATTCCCAAGCTGAGTTAATTCTCCTGTTTTCTTGCAGACCGCAAATACTGCGAGATAACTAAATTTATGATAAATTGTGGAGGCAGGAAAAATGGAAAACACACATAAATACTCGCATAAAACGACCTTGTGCTTTATGAACAGTCCAGAAGGTTGAATGCGACCAGCGATGGGCAAGAGAAATTTTGTGCTACAGCAATTTTTTATGCAGTACCGGATCTTAAGTCCGAAATGTTTTCTTAAGAAACATTAGCATTTGATTTATTTTTTAAAATTACTCCTGCTTAACAATTTTAAGCAAAAACTCGCATTAATATTTAAAGGGGATTGTTCCTCCCAAAAATTTTCTGGATAGAGAGGAAAAAATATTGCAACACCTTGCTTCACATTGAATTTATTACCACCTACTTCCGGACGGCTGTGCAAAATTGTCGTCATTCCCTAATTACTTTAATTGTCGCCTCCGCAAGCAGTCGTGAAATTCCCTTAATTTCCCCGCCACGTCATTGGCCGACAACAAAACCCCCAAAGCGACTCCCCCACAGCTTCCGCTCCGACAAAGCTTCACACTTGCTGAAATATCGTCAACGTTCTCCCTTCCATCTTGCCATTTGTTCCCATCATCATCTTTTTTTTTTCTATGTATTACAGAAACCTCGGAGGTTGCCTGAAATTTTTATAACTGTCTAAGACGCCTAAATAACGACTGTCGGTGACTGCGTGACATTTTCATCACCTTTTGGCTCCTTTAGAAGTTCCTGCGACTTGGAGAAATGGTGCAGAATGGCACGAAATGAAACGGTTACAACCACATTTTTATCGAAAGCCTTGCTGCATTCTCACTTAAACCGAAAGTTTAATTATGAAAAGAACTGAAAGCTCTTCTAAGCGCCATTTCCGGGATCCGCGCTGAAATTTTAATTATGCTCCGCTCACACCGTTCACACTTGCAACAACTTTGAGGTTTCACGTACATGACGAGTAACATCTTACCACATCAAAAGTTACGTTTCCTTAACTTAAAATAATATTAATTAAAATTAATTATTAATTAAAATATCGAAATGGCAAATTCTGAAAAATTTCAATTCGATTAATTATACGCTGAAATACCTAAGGGTGGACTTGAAATGGCCCGTAAATTTTCGGCGCGATGTTTGCCGCGCTGCCATAAAAACGCTAATGAAATTTCTGTTGCTGTTACCGAAATGCTGCAGCGAAACGCCAATTAAAGCTGGAAATTGAATACGCGCTGAAAAGTGGGAATCTACTGTACATTAACCCCCGCAACCGCTGAAAACTCTTGCTTTCGTGTTTGATTTGTAAATGTTGCATGAAACAATTACCATGGACCGAAAGGTCGGCCTTCGTCCTGTTTGCTCCTGCCGGTGGTTCTGGAGAGCAGCAATAAACAGGTCGTAAAATTTAAGGTAAAACTTCATTAATTAACGGACCTGTTCGCATAACATTCTTTGGTAGGGCAAACTTTTCAAATTGAATTGAATGTTGTTAGTTGTGGCAACAGCGAATGCGTCGTTGAAATGCAATGGAAACCGTTTAAAGTTAATTTGGTGTCGTGAAACATGTTTGTGTTCCGACATGTAGTGGAGAAAGCTCGTAAATGCGGCCATTAAACCACCGTTTTGCAAAGGGAATTTGAATTTGACGAGCCAATGCGGGCGAGTGGACTCGCGTTTCTACGTAAATAAATAAAGAGAAAACAATAAATTTTGTGCAGCTATAACGGTTACAAAGTTTAATGAAACTGACAAACCTAATTTACTCGACTGCCATTAACTTGTTAGTGAAGTTTTAACAGTTTTCAGTAAAGCGGAGTGAGGTTGTGTTCGGCGTTATTGTGACAATAACCGGGTTGAGTGATTAGTAGCGCAATTAAATTCTGCACCGAACAATCTTCTGGAATAGTTCGCAAACACTTAAAACTCCTCCGACATTAACCCCGGATTATTTAGGGGTAGTACATTACCGATTTACTAGTTCGTCGAGTAGCTTTCAGCCAAATGAGGCCATAAATAAAAATTAACTGGCAAGAACCCTCGGCGCAAAAAGGGGGAGTTTTGGAAAACTCGAACTAGTTAATAGTTAAATGGAAAGTCAACAATAATAATTTTAACGTAAGCTGAATTCTTGTGCTACTCTAACAGAATCCGGTACCTTTCTACAGTTTATAAAATAAGCTCTGATAAGATCTAGTTTTCTACTCCTATTTTTTCTCTAACTATTATTTGTAAGCTTCTGACAATCAGAAAAATATTCTTCAAAAGGGAAAAATTTAGGATCCCCTAGTAAAACATATTGTAACGGTAACTTTTTGACAAGCTGCAGTACCTACATAATTAACCTCTCCTGCGTTGTAATTTAGCCACATTTAATAGCGCCGGATTACAATTCCAATTAGCGTCCAGCATCGCGCTAATGGCCACTACCGCATCCTGCGGATACGGAAGCTCCAGATGCTCAATCAATATTCCAAATTACCTGAGCAAACTGACGTAAGTTTTTGTGCGTGTTCCCCCATCGGCGGGTTTCCGTAATTTTCTGTTGTTTTCCCCCCGACTTCGTTCCCGCGGGATCGCTTTCGGCCCCGACTCGCTTCGATCTTCGTCCGCCGCGATTTTAACAAATCCCGTCGTGTCTGATTAGCGCTTAACAATAATCAGCGCGTTCCGTTGATGAAACTTCTCGTCTGAATTAATCGGCGCGATAAATTACCGAAAACACAACTCTCTCCTGGACGGATTACGTCGGGATGATTTATCTGGTTGTTGCAGGTGTCTGTATGATAACGGCTTCCATAAATTCGGGATGGCCCAATAATTTTGCGACATGCAAATCACCCCGTGCTCGCCTACACTGTGTCGCAACGAAAAACTAATTAGTTAATTAATTTAACACGTGAGGGGGTGGGTCGCCGTCGATGTGCAATATCTGGGGAATAAATTACCTGGGGAATCTCGTTACGGAACGTGATTGAATTTCGAGGGAACTCCGGGCTTCAACGCGATCTTACATCAAACTAGGAACTTCGTGACGGACTTGCAGCTAGTTTTATCTCCATTATGTGGGACTTACGGAGTTTCTTACGCGGGATATTTTGCTTTCAGCAAGGGTTTTCAGCGCTTTCAGGGGCGATCTCTGAGGCTCACAATCCCAATTAGCTAAAAGCCAAACAATTATGTGCATTATGATTCTGTAGATATTAACTGAGACAATTGTCCTTGAATATTGCCCCTTTATTTCGCCCTAATTTAATTTAAAAAATCGTTAACGTGCCTCAAGTAGATTTGCTGGATCGGTTGAGGCAACGAAGATGTTTTGAAACTTTTGGCGTGCGCATTTTGGCGGAGGCGCCGGGAGAATCGGGACGGTTGGGCAGATTTTTCGTTAACAATTGATGTGAGGGCAGGATTCATTTATTTTATGGCAGAAACCCCGGTTTTAGCGAAAATGGCCTTGACCATTACGTTCAAAGCTTTAGTGGGCAATCTGTTACGATTTTGGGCATTCGCATTGACTGAAAGGGCTGACCGATAAAAGGGCAAGAGAGATCTGATGTTGCAATTCGGTTAAACTCTATTCAACAGCGGCACGCACACAAAGACGAGCTTTCGCTAATAGTGCAATTCAGACCATTTCAAACATCTTGAAATTGATTCTGTTTACATTCAATTTTGCAACAGATGTTAAAACATTAAATTAACAATTTGGAAACGTTCCTCTGGGCCTTATTTACGTGGTTTCATCAATAAAGATCGATTTGGGTCAGACTTATAGTAAACTTATCTTCGTACAAATTTGCCAGTCGCAATAGAAAATACAATTTCCTTCTGAGACCCGCAATTAGTTTTCTTGGTGAGTGCGGTTGAGGCAATAAGAGTTTAAAAATTTCCAATTTAAATTACAATAACGTTAAATGGCAAGTAGTTACCGCCAAATAATCATAGTCCACTTCAGAACCAATTTGAGTCGCTCTTTGAACCGCCGAGCGTAAAATTGAAATTTTATTATCCACCACTGGCACTGTAAAAATCTCCTGCAGCACCGACCGGATGTTTTAATATTAAAATTGTTCCTGCCATAAAACTTCATTACCCTCCACGCTCCACCTGAAATATCAGAATACAGCCCGCCGCCCTACCTGTCGCAGATTATTAATTTGAGCTAATATTGAAGAATTAATTTTTGCTGCAACCCAACAGTTCTACAAGTCGTTTGATTGCTGCAATATGGAATTGCTGTTGAGCGACATTGTTTGGGAAATACATTGCTGAGGTTCACCGTCAAATATTTGCTTTGGATCCCTACAAAAGACAACAGTGTTGTCGTGAATGTGATTGATTTTGTCGACGAACTCGCGTTTTAAAATTAAGCGTTTAAACAACCTTCACGAAACGCGGGCACCCTCTCAAAAAAAAAACGGCCACTCACCTACTCCAATAACGAGATATCAGCCACTAGGCCGCAACATCTTGGCGTCGTCGTCCGTCCCGTCGGTCCTGTAAATTAAAATGTTGGATTTTATTTAAATTAATGACCCGAACGGAAATGGGTGTTTATGGATAAAGCAAACGGCCTAAAAGCTTTGCGCTATTCAACCCGTCGAGTGTGCGCTTCCTGCAGCACTCCCCGATGTTTTTTACGTTATCCTTTCATGCGGGAATTGTGGGATTTACAAACTACATTTACGTCAAAAATGGAATAATGATGGTCGATTTTTTGAAAATTCGGGAATTACCGCGTTGACGGCGCCACAATGGATTTGGACCGCCTGTCGTCGCGTTGTCTTCGCATTAACACCAGGTCTATTGTGTGACGGTGACGTGTAGTTTTCGGGGATTAAAAGTGTTTTTTCTCAATTTAGCGCAACAAGCGCTTCGTTAATATTATTCTCTTTTCGCCCGAGTTAATTCGTCACTTTTGCTCCGGAGCACAAAGGGCGCTAATATAAAATGCAGAGGAAGCAAAGCCCGGATTTTACACGCTTAAGTCTTGGATAATTAAAACTTTGTTCGTTTCACTATTCCAGTTTTCGGAACGGACGGATGTGATCATGAAGGAATGGGGGTTTTAATAAGATCAATAAAAGTATTGGCTTTATCAGGAAGTGGAGGAAAGGTGTGGGCGGTTGACGGGCACCTTATGAAAATTTTGACAGTGCCTGGAGTTGTTGGCAAGTCTTAGGAGAGTCGAGGGAATTAAGTTTGATTACGCATCGATGGGGTTGCGCGGCGAAACAATTAAACGGTTTAAGAAAGTTGGCCGATTCAGCGATTTTGAGTTGCGACTACAACACGAAGGAAACTTGGGGAGATTTCGGTAATTAACTTGCAATGGAAATGCGACCGGCCGCTTTCTTAAGACCACAAAGAAAATCTTGAGCTCAAATTTTGCGCTTTTGAGAAATATCAAAAAATCTATTAATTCTAGAGACAAAGTGAGTTATAGAATCTGAGAAGAAATAAGAAAAAAGGAGAATTAATTAAGAAATTGTAACTTTTTGGCGCAACCCAGAAATATTCCTTCAAGGAGCAATAAAGCTATAAATAAATTATTTAAACGGTAGAGGAAGACAATAACGTCCCTTTATGGCCCCCCAAACGCACTCTTCTTGTGGACTAAGAAATATTGCAGTTTTAAGTGCGTCCATATTTCCCGCTCGCAGCAATTTTAATCCTCGAATAAATTTCCTTAATTAAGCGAAATATGTTAATGAACGTTACGAACTAGTTGTTGACTCTCGAGGGGTTAACGCGTTACCTTAACTTCGGAACGAATTAATCATTTTCCGGAACGCCCCCAAAAATTATTACGTCCAACAATTTCGACAATTTTCCCGACAGTTAGCTTCTATGGGAAAACTATGGAAAGTTTCTTCGACCGACCCATTTGAAATTTATTATTCAGCCACGCGAAACGTCCAGATATGCCGCCATTAATTATGTCGTTTCCAATACTTGAAGGGCAATTTCGCAAATTTATTGCGAGGAAACCAGATCGCGGCCATTTTACCGCTTCAATGCGGGTAATTGCAGCTCTGGAAGCTTCTGTTGCACGGTTGCATCTGAATAATGACGTGAGATGACATTTAGGGTGGTGATTACTCTTTCGAAGCGATTCTAGCGGAATAACTCGAAGGCAGGGGACGAAACGACAAACACCCCCGTTAATATTCCGCGATGGTTCTGTTGTAAAAATGTAAATTTCCTAGTTTATTTACGTTGTTACACGGTTCGTAAATTTTCTCATCAAAACACAAAAATCATGCTGATTGCAACGGCAAGCAATTTTTTCAAAGTGTTTTTTTCGAGCCATTAGCCAAGTTTTGTAGGTTGCGAGCGCATTTGATGCGCCTCTGTCGTAATTCCTCGATAATACCTACATCCTTGCCAAGGTTGTTGAGTGATACAATGGTATTTTCGATACTTGGCTTCAGCTCCTCAACTATTCATCAAACCCTCAACCCCGAGAGAAATTGGTTGAATCGAGTCGATAACAAGTTTATGATTCGCATCAATTATACAACAAAGGTGTATTCGAAGATAAATTTGGAGCTCCTGAATTTATAATAGACGCCTCAAGAGAGCGTAGGTAAGCATGGAAAGCCCATTAGGGCCCCAATAAGGCGCGTAATTGGGCCGGCAAAATGACCGAATATTTATAGATAATCGAGGGAAATTGTTCGCAGCAGGAAATTTGATTGTCACTAAACGAAATGGCGCGAGATTAATGAGAATGCGACGAGCGAATACCTAAACGTCGCCTTGATCGTGTCAAAAACGTATTTATCATGTGGCAAACGACAACCGGCTAGAAATAGGGGTCTCTTTAAGTAGCGCGTCATATATTTCGGCGAACCGGAAAAACAAAGTTCAGGGTTCATTGGAAACGAGCTTGGGAGAGTTCTCAATTTCTTTTGAGGAGTCGCAGTAACTTAAACGGTTTTGTTACCTCCATACGTTTCCTGTCGGCGTTTTTCGGGTACTGCGGTTGTTTACGTGAATCAATGTGAAAGTTATCAAAATTGCAAATACGTCAAGCACGTTGTCAGAGCGAGAAGTTTAAATAAATTTCAAATCTATCTAACTTAACGACAGCACAATGCAGCATGTTTGATGTCGGTCTCTAGTTTTTGCGAAACTTCAGAAATTAGTTACGATGGATTGGAAAATTACACAACTAACCTGAAAACCACCAATGCCTTAAAACTTTGAAAATTTACAAAAAAATCCATCAATTCTAAGGCCAGATTGAGTTCAAATTTGAATTCAGAAAAGTCAATTACTTAAGTAGACACCGATTTCCGGCTTTTTGTAGCGACGTTGCCAAATCTCTATCTATCGATTAAAGGAATAGAATTTCGAAAATATTAAAACTGCCATTATTTCTTGACGAGTTTGAGGGTATCGTTTAAAATAATAAATGTGCGCGGTACGCTACAAATGGTGGAGGCGCCGGGCGAATGCCGCTTTACCGCTCTCCTATCGATAACGTAAATGGCCCCAATTTTTCACTCTCAGTTGCCCCATAATAAAACTTCTTCATCTTGTTAGGGACGATTTAAAATAACGTCTAAAAGTAGTTAAAAATCGTTTCTAGTTGTTTCAAGAAAACTGTCGCAATCGCGATTTTCCAACGAGAGGAGTGCTGATTTATCGAAAAATCGCCTGAAATCGCGGCGTCCGTCAAACGTTTCGTTTCCAACTCTCCACTAAAGTAACATTGAACGCAGAAATTGCTGTTGAGCTGAAAGTATCGACAGGTGAACCCGCCTGGGTTTTATTTGTTGCGGTGCCGCCCGTGGTTTGTGTTAATAACTAACGTTGGCGAGATGTGGCCAAAATGAGACTAAGGAAAAATCACCCATCAGAGCCGAGTTATTGTGATTGAAGGCACCTACAATTTTCCTGCGCTATGTTAAACCCGGCTGGGAAATGTAAATTGGCTGAAAGAAACCAAATTCAAATGTTGCTCTTGTACCAGCTGCTACTTGGTCGAAATCATAATTACAACGGTCAGTTGGGAAATTCAGTCGAGGAATTATGGATTACGAACCCCGTTTCGCATTAACAAATAACTGTTGCCGACAACTGAATTGCATTACCGTCAAAACCCGGTTCTCTCCGCAAGTAAATAGCTCGCGATTTCAGCTCGACAATTTTCCATATTTGCAAATTTGATTGCTCAAGACAGAACCGCAAGAAAATTTTCCACCAAACCCAGACGATTCAGAAACACAACATCCAATCAGTGACGTTAGCCAGACCCGCAATAATTGTTGTTGGATTCGTTTCCTGTCTCCCGACATTTTTCCCCGAGATTTATGTTGTAAATAAAAATCGGTTTCGAAATTTCGCAGAACAGGATAAATTCGTACTATTTCAGCCACAACACCAATAAAGCTGTCGTGGAAAGCCAGGGGACGACTTCTTGCCATTAAGCGCGTTTAAGGTGGTTCCGCAATAAATTATCGGCATTCAACTCAAAGCATCAATTCTTTTGCGGCTCACCCACTCGCAATTTGCTTTTTACGCCAACTTAGAGGGATGTCTGCAAATAATCCATTAAAGGGCGAGCCGGCCATGACAGTCCTCCAAGGCGGGTCACTCGTTCATCATTTCTTATCTCGACAAGGTCAACTTGGCGGATAGAATTATCAACGCGAAGAATGCCTGGAGCAATTGTCCTCTCACAACTGCGTTATTCATTTTTTTCTAGATTTTTTCAAATTTGTTTCGCTATTTTCCGGCGTTCGCATCACCAATTGAAAAGAAACCTTTGTGTTGATGAGGGTTAGAAACACAGGGGTTGTTTTTAATTATACAGTTCCCTAACCTTTGTGTTGATGAGAGTTAGAAACACACTGGGTTCTTTTTAAATTATACAGTGCCTTAGGCGGGGCGAAAAATAGGGAATTTTGCTCAAAAACAAAAACCGTTTCATCGTCGACGTCTTGGAGCTTTTCCGTCAAAAAGTTTTTTTTCAACACTCAACCCTTGAGATTTATGTTGACCTTAAATCCCTTCAGCTGTTACGTAATTAATCTCCTAAATTAAATCTAATTAAGAAAATATACTTGGGAGCTCAACGTATCAAGCGCCTTAGAATTAGGGTAAATTCCGCGAGATGCACGAGCTCCAGCCTGCATCCTCGGAAGTGATCAAGATCTCGGGTATCTCGCACGTTGCCTCGGGGTTGCAGCCCAGAGACCGTAATAGAATTTGGCATAATTGCGGGGCAGCTTCAGCGTCGGCGAGGCGCTTCTTTTGCGCCAACTTGGATCGCTGCCAGGAACGCTTTGTCCGGAAGAAACGTAATCCTGAACGTGCCATTATCGAGTGGAGGAGAGCACCCAATTCGATTACGCAATTGAGTAAACTGATAGTGATAGTTTGAGTTTAATTAATGTTTACGAGCCAAGTAAAAATAGCCGCGCCATGTTGGTATTGGTCAAGCACAAAGAATTTTATTGGTTTACTCTGCCTGCGGGGCAATAAAATTTAATTAAAAATAGTAGCGCTCCGGTTAATTTCGAGACCGGTGATCAGCTTTTAATAATTAATTGCATCGGCCACCGGAAGAACCATAATTTACGTGTGATAACGTCGTCACAATCGATGCACCTCTTGCGGTCCTGAAGTTGACAACACCACCTCAAAAAACCGCCAAAGCCATCAATCAAACCGATGAGGCGGCAGCATCAATCAACCAACTTGTTAGTTCATCTAAATTCCTCCCTGCACGTGGAAAACTCCCCCACAGTTCGGTCACAATTAACGCGAAACGCTGGATTGAATTAAATCACCGACGATTTGTAGGTTGGCAACCGGGTCGTAGTGACAATGTCTCTAGATTGACCTCCCGGGTAAGAGTGCACTTCTAACCGCATAAGTAAGAGAAATTGAGGCGGCAGCGCGGCTGAAATTGCCTTTTAAAGCGGCAAAGCGGGTAAGGGTTTGCGACCCCTTTTAACGAAATACGTTTAATCAAATTATCGAAGGGTAAGAAGGTTTTCACACAACTATCAGTCAGGTGGTGTCGGTACGAAGCGAGCCGCGGTTACTTTTACGTTTTTTTTTTTTCGAATTGTTCCGGCTTGCGGAAAAACCTCTGGACATGTTTGCTGTTGAATAATGATGCATTCTAAATATTGCAGTTATCTACAAAGTTTCCCTGTTTTTATGATTAATGTAATATTTTTAGTAAACATGAAATAACAGTGTTGACGAGTACTGATGATCGTAAGTGCCCTCAAAGAAACGCTATTGTAAAAATTGTTAAGTAAATCTTCTATTTTCGGAGGAATCTCGTATACCGAATGTTTTTTGCAGCATCATGTACATTAAAAAAGACTGGACAGTCAGTGTACACAATAAAGAAGTTCTCTGTGATTAATGTCACGTTTAACTGCTCTGTTTGGTGGAGAAGAATCGTACCGCAACAAAAGTTTGTTTATAAATCCGGCAATTAAATCAGTGGCGTACTACTGCTACTTTGGTTAAAGTTTTAAAAATATCTAATAGCAAAACGAGATTATTGAATAGAAAAGCTTGAATTGTAGTCATTTCGAAAATTCCATATACAGGATGTACGAGGAGAAATCTGACAAAATTTCGTTCATTACAAGTACAGCTTGTCAAAAATAGGAAAAGCCGTGGACTTTCAGACAAAGTGCGCACTACAAGGAGCGAGAGAGTAAGCCCTCATTCACACCCTGTAAAACCTGTCCACCGCTCATAGAAGGGCGTTAGTTCTGTCTGAAAATCCACGGCTATTCCTATTTTTGACAACCTGTATGTTGTGACAATCTAGAAATTTACTCAAATTTTTAACAGAGACATGTTGTTTCTTTTGAGTTCCCATGCAATTTTGATAAACAACTTTGAAATTTTTTTCAAAATTAAGAAATGTCGAAAAATGGTGTAGGAGCCAGGTCGGGTCACAACATATAAATTGATAAAAAATTAAAAAGTAAAATTGCAGTGATGGTAATTTTTTCTTAGAAAGACTGAAATTGACTGATATCAATAACGAAAAAAAGGTTGGTACAAAAAAAATTGTTAAAAAATTGCTCAAGTTTTTAACAGCGTCTTAATTTTTTTTATTTTCAGTTATTAAGAGCTACAGCTCTTCCTTTTTTAATTTTTAGTAATTATTGTTCAAATATTATTTATTAAAATAACTCAAAATAAAAAAAATTAAGACGCTGTTAAAAACTTGAGCAATTTTTTAGCAATTTTTTTTGTACTAACCATTTTTTCGTTATTGATGGACTTCTGGATCTCTCATGCATTTAGCGCAATTTAAAAAAATCATAATTTTTGAACTAAATGTTGCACTAAAATGGTCCGATATCAGTCAATTTCAGTCTTTCTAAGAAAAAATTATCATCACAGCAATTTCACTTTTTATTTTTTTATTAATTTTTATGTTGTGACCCGACGTGGCTCCTACACCATTTTTTGACATTAAAAACAAAGTGTTCTGAAGGGGACCTTATAAATTTTGCACTTTCTGAGTTACCTAGAAAATCGGGTTGTTTTCCTCAAAAAAGTAAAGTGTGATCAAGGGGCTCATATAGTAGTCAACCTATTACAAAACAGTAGAACTTCTAAAAATATAACTGCGCCAGTACGATTTGATCAGCATTTTTTTTATTTTTTAACCAAACCAAGAAATTAAATTTTTATCACAAAAATCATCTTTGTTTTACGCCCTGGAAAGTCTCAACTCTTCCCAAACTAAACGGCGAGTTAAACCCATTAATTGTTGCCGTTATCTGCCTGTTGATTACGCCCCGCTGCCTTCGGCGATATTTCACCGGCCTCGGGGGTGCATAATTTGGAAGTTTTCGGGGACGATCCAGCCTTGCCCGATACCGAACCGAACACTTTGAAATAGAGGAAACAACCACCTGTAGACCGTTTGCTTAAATAATAACATTACGTAAACCAAATCAAAAGTTGCTTGAAAATTTGTCACTCATCACCCGCCTTCTTGAATACACAATCCCTGTTTTCAAACTTTAACTCAATCGAGAGTTGCACAATTTAAAAAACAAACATCCCCAAAGTCAAATCGCGTCACGCCAAAGGCATCATCCGCGACAACCTCAATTCGCAAATTATTTATTTCGCCGACTTGCCCATAGTTTGTTTTGGTTTCGCATCCCCTTAGTTTGTTTTACGTCTTACGAACTCGTCAGCACAACCGCAAACACCCAAACCAAACATCTTCCCGATTCCTCCCACCCGCCAATTGTTTACGTTGTACCGTCTATTGTTAATACTTACGCTTCAATTGGCGAGTTTACATCGAAATCACTTAACTGACGTGGAATTTTTCGACGATTCGGTGATGTGAACGCGTAGTGTTAATCCTGGCGCGCACCGCAACAGCCGCCTTTAGACGCCGCAGTTTTGGTGGAACTGCGACGCTGTCGGCGCTCAGGACGAGGACTGGACCAACTTTATGCGTGCTCTCGTTGCGTCCTGTCATAGTTCATCGTTTACCTCGAGGCATTGCGCTAGGACGACGACGACGACGCCCACAGAAGGCTCTAATTGCGTTTTTGGAACAAGGGAACGGCTCATTATAAGCCCGGGATGGAAATAAATGTACACGCATGGCGGAAGTTTTCGGTCATTGTGCCCGAAGTTCGCACAAAGGCTAAAGGGATGTTACGCCGGTTTTGCGGGCGCTCATTTGTATTTTACAACAGTTTTTGGTCGACTCTTTGTTTTTACAGCTACGATTTCCAAAAGTTTTCTCGAAGCCGCCATTTAGTAAAATCGTTAATGGTCCAAAGGGTGTGTTATGATGCCGTTTTTTACTAGAAAAAACTAATACTTTTCCAAAGCTCCATCGAACCCAATATAAATTGGGAACAAATATAATGTACACCAAATTAAACCATACATCCCTTGCACTATCCACCAGAAAATTTTATGAGCATCAAAAATTCTAAATAAAACCCAAATTATTATACATCAGAAAATGAGAACATTACCACTTAAATAACTGTGCTGCGTATTGTTTTACCATTGCTTACATTTTAAATTCTATATGTCTATCAATTTCACTAAATGTTCACCAAATTTAAAACGTGCAAGTTACGCGTCCGTGCTGTACATAATAAATATTCGCGCTATCCAACTATATTTAGTGTTTCTCAAAAAAACTATGTATTTGTGCGTCAAATAATTATTCTATTACTCCAAAAATGAAATATGCTTGCGCATCTCTCCTTGCCGCTTGCGCTTCCAGACAAGAAGCACGCGAAAAAAGTTTTGTACAAGGTCAGTTCAGGGCCCTGTAATTTTTTTTTTAAAAGCACGATTAGAAATTACCACTAAAAGAAGTTTTACGTTTTACATAATGCAAGCCAATTACAGCAAAGCATTTATATATTACGGCAATAAATATCTTGTTTTGTGGAAACCACTTCTATTTTTACTCTTATTTTCCTTGCCTTAGCACATCTACATCTATAATTTTGCATTAAATTATTTACCATTTGCACAACATTTTATTGCTTGTGTATTTTTGATCAACAAATAGTATTTTTAACTACTAAATAATATAAGACACTGTCGAAAATTAAATATCTGGGTATTATGTTAGAATTAAATGCGGAATAAAATTTGGTGTACATTTAGTATTTATGGTCCACAAAAGTTATTTTGGCGAACAAAATATATAAGAGGCCAGCATTATGTCAATATTTGGTTGTCGCTTTAAAATTATGTATTTTCTTAATTTTGGTGAGCATTTAGTATTTTTGGGAAATGAAAGTATTTTTTGTATAAAAATATTGGGTAAATTTGGTAGACTGTTAAATACGACCCATATAAATTTAATTAATTATTTTCACGAAGGTCAAAAATGTTCACCATGCTATTGCTGCTCCATCGGCTAGTAAGATGATGGCTTCGTTTAGAGATTGACTCATCAAGTAGAGGAATGTTTAAAAAAGTAACGAAATGTTATTATGTTAGGTTCCCTGTGGCTAGTAAATTCCGGGTTATGGTCAATATGTCACTCACTTGTACTTAAAAACATTTTTACGACTGCACTAACCACTAACCAAAGTATTTTTATCGAGTACTGCTGCGCTTTCTGGTTATTTTGTTTTACGAACGCAGTTCCTCTCCATATTTTATTTAAACAGTCCACGCTCCACAAAGACGTAACGTTACCTTCCAAATAATTCACCCTTTGGTGGAAAAAGTTGACGACCCTTTAATTTCGCATGGGTTCAAACCGGGCAATTTTGCGAGGTTCGTGACCGTATTTTATTATTAAGCTCTCTTCACTGCAGCAAAATTGAAATTTACAGCAGTCACCCCTCAACCTCTTGTTCCTTTGTAAATTGACAAACGAAGTTTCGTCGAATTGATACAATTGAAGATGAATCCAAAGACTACCTGTGAAATTTTCTCCAGCTTCTCAGGAGGGAGGGGTAAAATTCTGGAGGACCCCAGTTATTTTCGTATCGAAATTCCTCGGAATCTTTTTCAATTTAATTTCAACGGCCGGATTACGACGTCAGACAAAGCTAACTTATGGACAATAAGTGAGGAACGAGAAAGTTTGGGAATCCCTCGATAACTGGAAAGTATGCGGGGAATAATAATTGGGATTTTGGAAATTGTTGACAGCGCTACTGACAATATTGAGGCGCCAGTACGTTTTAGTCTAAACAGTTGAAAATGTTTCACATAATTTCGAGTTAGCCAATCAGAACTATTCGGTGGGTTGTTTACAAAAAGTTTTTAACGAGATTCTTGACAGCTGAACTAGTTCGTGTTATGTGTTGTGGCATCCGGCATTAATTCATACTCTAAATGGGTAATAATAATAATTTCCATATTAGCGGAAATTACAAAGTGAATTGGTGGAGCGCTGGAAGCTCTGGCCCGAGTTTTAGCGAATAACAACAATACGAATGTGAAAGCTCGCGAAGCTTTGGCCAATATTTTAGGGGATCACAACAAAATCAAAATTTATTTTAACAAATTAATCTTCCTGAATGAAGGACATAATTTTGAATTGAAATCAATGTCAAGTATAGGACCGACAGTTTGTTAGGGGAAATAGAATTAATTCTATATTTTATAAATAATTATTAATGTTGCCGTAATGGTTTCAACACAATTTTAAGCGCGTGGGCATTCAATTTCGCGTCTTTCTATTGGTTGCATCCAGACGTTATGCAATAAATCATTTATTCCAGACGTGCTTTTGTCAACCACATAAAAATCCCAATTCCTGCCTCTGTTCTTCCGCACCAATTACAAGTTCCTGCCTGGAGCTGACATAATTGACGATATGTCTAAATAAAATTTTAAAAAGTATGAAATTTAATTTAATCCGACATTTGAGGAGCTTCCAATGATTGCCATGTAGCCAGTTCTGTAATTGTTGAATTAATTACCCGATCCAATTACGTAGCGTATCGCACCAAAGCTTTATCTCCTCATTTCCGTGTTCTTTGTGTGTATACATAGGAAAACTTCGTCCATTATTCAGACACGACCTAGACAAACAGCGTCACGTTATCTAAACCCCTATGGCTTTTAGAAAACCTCGCCTCGTTAATTTGCCATTTCGAGCTAATTTCCAGTCGACTCAACTCCACTTTAGACTTCTAATAGTCGATTGAGGACGTTAATAACACTACGAATTTGCCAACGTTGACGTTTAAGATAATTGAAGTTTGTGGCGGAAAAATTCGGGGAGGTTATCGTGATTCTGCGGCACGGGGGCGTTCAAACGGATGTTATGCAAATTGTGTCGGGATTAACCCAAATGCCAAATATATGATGTAGGCTTAGGACGAACGGGCTGAAATGTCACTTACAAGCCATATAAATTTCGCAATTGCACGCACAGTTTGCGTGGAAATGGCGCTAACGCGACGGATCCGTCTTTTATGCGATTTAACGAGGGGTTGTCACGTGTATTTTTTTTAAATAATGGCGTAATTACAAAATGCTGATCGAAATTTTGTCGGATGAAGTTTTGAGTTGCCGGAAAATGTTGGGGGCAATTTTCCGGAGGCGTTTGGGGCTTGGGAGTTGTTTGCTGACCAGAAACAACTACAAATTTGGACCGAGAAACTTTCAACATCTTACTTTACGTCATGAAATTTCATCAATAAATTTCAAAAAATTAGAGAAATTCTCTAACCAAATTCAAAAAATTTTTTTCTATAAAGTTTTAGCTTTTAGTGCAAATTTCAAATTAAATTTATTGGGGTCGTATTTAACAGTCTACCAAATTTACCCAATATTTTCATACAAAAAAATACTTTTATTTCCCAAAAATACTAAATGCTCACCAAAATTAAGAAAATACATAATCTTAAAGCGACAACCAAATATTGACATATTGCTGGTCTCTTATATATTTTGTTTGCCAAAATAACTTTTGTTGACCACAAATACTAAATGTTCACCAAATTTTATTCCGCATTTAATTCTAACATAATACCCAGATATTTAATTTTCGACGGTGTCTTATATTATTTAGCAGTTAAAAATACTATTTGTTGATCAAAATTGCACAAGCAATAAAATGTTGTGCAAATGGTAAATAATTTAATGCAAAATTATAGATGTAGATGTGCTAGAGCAAGGAAAATAAAAGTAAAAATAGAAGTGGTTTGCACAAAACAAGATATTGATTGCCCTAATATATAAATGCTTTGCTGTAATTGGCTTGCATTATGTAAAACGTAAAACTTTTTTTAGTGGTAATTTCTAATCGTGCTTTAAAAAAAAAATTACAGGGCCCTGAACTGACCTTGTACAAAACTTTTTTCGCGTGCCTCTTGTCTGAAAGCGCAAGCGGCAAGGAGAGTTGCTCGTCCATATTTCATTTTTGGAGTAATAGAATAATTATTTGACGCACAAATAGTTTTTTTGAGAGACACTAAATATAAATGGATAGCGCGAATATTTATTATGTACAGCACGGACGCGTTACTTGAGCGTTCTAAATTTGGTAAACATTTAGTAAAATTGATAGACATATAGAATTTAAAATGTAAGCAATTGTAAAACAATACACAGCATAGTTATTTTAGTGGTGCTGTTCTAATTTTTTGAAGTATAATAATTTGGGTTTTATTAAGATTTTTTGATGTTCATTAAATTTTTTGGTGGACAGTGCAAGGGATGTATGGTTTAATTTGGTGTACATTATATTTGTTCCCATTTTATTGCAAACTTACACGTTTCCAGTAATGCTTGTCAGCCACAATTTCGGTCGAGATTCTCTCACATTATCTGCACCAAGGGGTCCTAGGGTAGAAATATCGTTCTTTTCACCCCATAGAAGCACTTTTCGCAGCGATTCCATAAATCGTGCGGTTTCTCAAACTTACACTGAACTTGACTAGTTTATGTCGGATCGTAACGTGGAAGGTTCGTCGTTTATTACGTGCACGTCGATAATTTTTTGTTGAAAAACATAAGAAACCTGGAAGCGATAACTGAAAAAATTATTACGCTGTCTTGTTACCGTCTGCTCACATAAGTTCGCTAGAGATGCGGAGTGCGTGAAATCCTCGCTTTAGAATTCATTACGTAAAGTAGTTCTGGGTCACAACGGGCCCTAAATCGGGACACTTCAGTTTGAAGGGCAACTTTACGATTTTTCGGTATGGAGCAGGTGTTGAAAATCGGAAATCGGAAGACCACACACTTGCAAAAATCTAATTTACGTTTTCATGGGGCAATTCATAATTTAAATATTTATTTTTGTAGTTGGGAATCGATGTAAAACTAAGCGGAAAAATAATTCTAGAAACGTCAATTAAGAACCTCTTTCTTGCAATTGAAGTAGTGGATGTTAACCTGGGGCACGTCCGCAATGTTTCCATTTATTAACACAATAACAATTAAAAATACATCAAAATTTTACGATCCCCCGAATCTAACTGCAACATCATGGAGCACGTTCGCATGAGTGTAACTCCAATTTTGCCTAATAGATAATTAGAAATGCTGCAACGCTAGGCACCGTCCATATTTTCCTGGACAAATTTAATCTTATCGGCGACGCAGCACGTGGAAATACTAAATAAACAACGAACTGAACTTCTTAATGGACCTCACTTCCTGCCACAAACAACGGAAGGGCTATTCGCACTTGATTCGTTTAACTCCCTACTCAGCGAGGGTTGCAATTAAATTTCGCGTACGTGCGGTCAAAAATAAGCGACTCTAACCAGTTTCAACCCCCTCGAACAGAACGGCGATTAACGGCGGGAATTAGCAAAGTGACGACGAATCAATTAGGGAAGTAATTTCGGTCGGTGGACGAAATCGGTGGTTATTGGTTAGAATGGGGATCGAGATTACCCAGAAACGGGTGAAATGCTTATTGTCTGACCTTATTAGCGCTATCAACTTCCCAGCTGAGCCGGTATTGTAAAATCCTATTCGCACAACTTTGACGCAATTACAAAACTGTTGAGACTCAATTCACAAAAATGTTGTTGGTTTGCGCCAATTTCGAAGATTCACTGAAAATATCGCGGAAAGCGAAATCCGAGTTGCCGGCTTTGGATTTGGAAATTGACTGGCTGTACCGATGCGGGTTGGCATCAGAAGCGTTTATCTCATGTGCTGACCCTCTCTATGACTTGTGTGTTAATTTGTTTGTTTATTTGCGGATATTATTGTAATCTTTTACATTTTTACAACTCGACCGGACACTTTGCGTGCCGCAGTGCGTACTAACTGCCAGCCTCCAGTGCCAGTCAGCGGCGTGGGACAATTTTATAACAGCCTCCTCTATCAGGGTATAGAATAAACGTAGGAAAGTGGTGCAATTAAGCATCCTTGACGTTCATCTGCCGCTATTTCATCTTCAAATCTTTATCTATTTTTTAATGTTTTCATCACCTATCGTCGTGTCTCATCTCCCACTTCCCACTGCCACACTTTAATATATTTGTTATGCCTTTTATCTTTGGATTTCAAAATTCTTCTAGAAATTAAAGAAAATTTAAAAAATAATGAAAAATCAACAATTGGTTGAGGATCCGGGATAAATCGTAGTATAAAAATACATATTATTAACCTGGTGCTAATTTGTGCTAAGATAATAGTCAAACTAACACCACTGAGCAAGGTAAACAGAAAGGATGCAGAAGACTTATGTGGCAAATTCGAAATTCGAAACCGCAAATAGAGAACTGCAAAAGAAATCATTCGCAGAAATTTAATTTGTCCCCTTCAAAAGCCCGAAAAATTAAATTAAATTAAAAAAATTAAATCAAGTTTAGATGAGACGGTCTTAATGAAAAAAGAGTGACTTTTTTTAAAACGAAAGTTAAGCATTAAAATAAGTCAAACAATCATTTTGGGTTGCATCCCTAAAATTGTGTCTCCTTGAAGCTGCAGTCGTCTTGTCGCAACTTTTTTCAGGAGCTTAGCTCTCTGATAGTGACGTTACCGACTGAACATTTTTTCGCATTCTCTCTTTAATTAGTCTATTCAAAGAACGCTTTGTTTATTACCCGGAAAATTGTTTGGTATGTTCGACGATATCCCGCCGCCTCTTCCTGCAATTAGTCTGATGTTAAAGCAACAAGAAAAATTTTAATAGCGCACCCGATTCAGTGAAATGTTTCGTTGCCAAACAAACTACTTTGAAATTTTCTAATTATCTCGACATTAGCTAACAGTACTTTGATGTTGTTAGCAATGTTCAACGTTGGAATAAATTGCATTTGAGAACTTTTTACAAAACACGAATGCATTTAGAAAAAGAAGAAAAACAAATTTTCCGGCGCCCGGAAGTTGAAACAGCAGAAATCAGCAGACGTCGTCTGGAAGTGACTGCTGCAAAGTTATTCGTAAATTTATTATCAATTTCTACTCAGATACAAGTTGTTTAAGTTTGTGCTTCCTATTACGCACACAAAACATTCATGCAGAAGTTGGAAAAGTTGGAGCAGCAGAACTCATTGACGTTACTTCATAACTTCATAAAATGCCCGATTTTAGTAAAATTTCTTGGGAAGTAACTAAAAGTGAAGACGGTTGGATGTCAGCTGTTGGAAAGACTCGCTGTATTTAAAGGTGTTTCTGGAACCGCTGGAAGCCTCTCTTAAATTATACAGCAAACCTTAGTCAATGCGAAATATTTTAGGTGTGTACCGGAGGTTTAGCTTTACCACCGCCTACGCCCTAAATAAATTAATAATTTTAGATGCCCATATCCATTTCTAATTATACCTGTGGCCATTGCGACTAGAAACTCCACAGCGAGCGCATGTTGCAATAACGTCGAGTTAAGTCGTTAAACGCTACGAAATTAGCCACACTAGTAATTATCGCAGAATATTGCAAAACAAAAGTAAAAGTGTTCAAACGACGATGCACTCTTGAATTATAGTCGGGTCGATTAATTCGGTTTGTTAAAAGTCCTGAATGTGCTAGCACGGCCCTGCGCTAATCAGCTCCATAATCGCCCTCTAGCGCTAATATTTTCACGATATTAACTAAGTGTTGCAATGTTCTGTTATTAAAGCAACAGGTTTTACACGGATAATGCCGGTAGATATTATTAAGTTGTAAGTCATCAGGTGTTAAGTGAAGAACTTCATTACGGGGTCGTTAAGTCTCGAAGCTAATATTACTGCAATTTGCATGGTTTTAATGAATTAATAAAAGCTTAATTAAGTAGTGTAGGAGATTACAAAAAATTGTAACGTTGTAAATAATAACAGTTCATTTAGAAGAAAAAAAAAAAGGACTGTTTCCGCCCGGGATCGAACCGGGGACCTTGTGCGTGTGAAGCACACGTGATAACCACTACACTACGAAAACTCGATGCTTAGTTTTTGTATACAATGGAACAAGATGGTAAACTAGAAAAATATTGTAAATTAATTAAAACTAACAATAATAATTAAAATAAATAAGAAATAAAAGTTAAAAATGTTTTGTAGCAGATCAGTATAACTATAATGCTGCAATAGCTAAGTAACCCATATCTAGCGCCTAGCATATAGGCAACCAAACATACATGTGTCTTTAAATAAGTAAGTTTTGTACTTTTTAGTTAGATTTATTCAATTTTGTTACAAAACTATTTTATGGGAAAATCAGGGTGTGAAGTCAGTCTGAAACAATAAAACACGTCAGTATTGTCGTTGCTCATACGCCAAAAAGCGTCTCACCCTGTAAATACGTCAAAAGTGCAAACTCTGCCCTTTTCGCCGGCGTCCAGTTTTTCCAACGCCGCCATATCGGCCTCATCCAGGTTGAAATCAAAAACCTCCAAGTTTTCCTGGATTCTCTTCGGGGTCACGCTCTTGGGTATAGGAGCTATTCCCCGTTGTACAAGGAACCTCAGCGCCACCTGGGCAGGACTCTTGGAATGTTTTTTGGCTATTTCCTCAATTACTTTGTCGCCCAAAATATCGGGTAACTCTTTCTCACTGAAACAACACCGCATTAGCAATGGAAGATTTTAATTAAACTTGTTACTCTTTGCCCAATCTCTTCATAAATTTGTTGTAACCAGGTGATCCCAAGGGAGAATACGCCACCACAGTAATATTGTTTTTGTGGCAAAAATCAACCAGTTTTCGTTGTTGCAAGTAAACGTGCAGTTCGACCTGAAGATTGGCCGGTTTGATTCGGGCCGTTTTCAAAACTTTTTCAATTTGACTTATGTTGTAGTTTGATAAACCAATTGACTTCGCCCGACCAGCATCGACTTGAGCCTCCATATTCTAGAGACACAAATTTAACCAAATTCATCAATCCTCACTAATCTCATCAATTCTCACCTTCCAAATGGCCGCGTGGTCTGTTGGTCCTTCTACAGCTACGGTGCCGTCGTCCTGTACCATAGGACGAGTAATCCCTTCCTTGTATTTGCATCCTACCGGAAAGTGAATCAAGTACAAGTCGACGTAGTCGAGTTGGAGATTTGCCAGTGATTTTTTCATAAACTTTTCGACTCTGTCTGGGTGCACCGCCACCATTGGTAGCTTTGTGGTGATGAAGATGTCTTCGCGCTTCAGCTTTCCGGAGGCGAACCATTCTTTCAGCACTTTTCCAATGACTGCCTCGTTTTCGTACACCCATGCAGTGTCGATGTGGCGATATCCCAACTCTAGGGCCGTGTTGACCGCCCGTTCGATCTCACTTTCGTCTCTTGCCTAACAAATAAAATATATTGGTAGAAACATCAAAAACATTTTTAAAAAAATTGTCATACTTTGGGTCAAATTATGACAAATAAAGAACAAAAAATTAGCTTTTAGATTAATTTTGAAACTTCATTCATTTTGGGTTATTTGGCATAAAAAAATTAATGATCGTTCAAAATTTTGTTATTGATTTAGGAGGTATTAAAATAAATAAAAATTATCTTCAAGAGGTCACTAGGGAGCTCTATCTCTCTTAGGGTACACTTAACTAAAAAAACTTTATAAATACTTTTATCTATCATCGTTTAATTTGAACTAGCTGCCCTGAAACTTTGAATACACTTTTTAGATACACCTTGTATAATATAATAAGTATATATTGTACGTAGGTAATTGGAAAAATTGTATGATGACTCACCTCCCACGTGCCCAGTCCAATTCCTGGCATCTTTGCACCATTGGGCAGCTTCAAAGCGATTTGCGTCATTATTTCGTTTGTGAAAAGTTGAAACTTTGTAAGGTCTGTAAGATGATCCACCTACAGACTCACATCAATTAATATTAGCGCAGAGTTGGTGTTGACGAGTTTAAATATCCCACTCTTGAGTTAAGTCTCCAATGGGAATGGTCGATAACGTTGAAAATTTTTAAATTAATACATAATATTGTGTAATAATAAGTGGAATCTTCCAACCGTGGCAAGGTCATTTTTATTGCAGCGTCATTTTAGCAACCTGTCCAACCTCCATCTTATCATGTTTTTAGGTTACCAAAAAATTCTTTTACAAGTACCAATTTATAAGTATTTTTTCTCATTTCGCATAATCTGTGTAGATATGACTCGTTTTAGAAATATGTTTTTTTTTTTCATAGAACCACAACAAACTCCATTTACCTTTATCAGTGTAAAGTGGCACTTCAACCTTAAGTAATAAGCATGAAATGGGTATTGGGAAAGTGTACACTATGTCCCCTATCTTGTGAAA
Source organism: Schizotus pectinicornis (assembly GCA_951805265.1). Classification (NCBI taxonomy): domain Eukaryota; kingdom Metazoa; phylum Arthropoda; class Insecta; order Coleoptera; family Pyrochroidae; genus Schizotus; species Schizotus pectinicornis. Next base: position 3,196,182 of record OX638207.1, read on the forward strand.
TGCAACTTGGTATTAATGAATTAGAGACAAATGATCCAAGCTCTTTGACATACAGTAATACTAGAAACTGGTAAGGTCGTGGACCCAAATTATGAGGGTCACTTGAGGCGATGTAGTTCTAGAAGTTTGTTCTCAAATAAATCGTTTTTATTATCTGCAAATAATTTCTACGTTAATCATTTATTGAAAGACAATTTATGCAACCAATCTAACAATTTAGTGTCAATTATGTGTGGTCTTAAAGCAAAAATAAGCGAGTTAAAGCTATTTGTATCAATCTACAAAATGCGGGGTTGCTCATCTTGTTCACTTAGCTTAGTTTATTTTTGGCGAGATTACAGACAAATTGCATTAGTATGATTGCTAAATTACTCACAAAGGCTCTAGATTTATGTAACCTTATCAATATTTACCCACGTTTCAAATAAACAAGCAAGTTAATTTTTTCTTATCCAAACAAACTTGAGGACTTTTGTAAACCGTAGAAAGTCAAGATACGCTTAAAAACATAAAAGTATCATTATACATATAAAAAATCCATAAAGAATTAATGAAGAAAATTAAGAGAATGGTATATTTTTCTGAAGATTACAGTGTGATCCGAGTAAAAACTATAATAAAAAAAATTCGTAAAAAATTACTGAATAACATTAAGAAGATGGTTTTTTGTTTCCAAGAGACGCCACAATTTGCTTTTTCCAAGCAGTTTTGAACGATTTTAGTGGAGGTTCTAGCTCCAAACTTATAATTTTTTTATGTAGCTTTCCATCCTCACAAACTTCATTAACGCGTTAAAAAATTTCCTAGATAAGAAAAATTTAAAATTACCATTAAAGTTACCATTGAGGCTACCATCACTAAAAAAAGTTGACTTTCTGACACAAATTTCTCGTAAAACTATAATTTTTTTTATAAATTTGGGAAAAGTTTAATGTCTGGAGTAATAAGACGAAACCAATAAGAAAAATTTGAATTAAGATTCGCTGCCCCCCGTTAGAGTATCTAAACAGCGAGATTAAAGGCAGATTAAAAACCACCCCCGCAATTTTCCGAATTAATTTCAGTCATTTCAATCAACCGCTTGATCCATTGCTATCGTAAAACAATTTAGAAACGTTGAATTTTATTGCTTCGCAATTAGCGTAATGTTGCGACTGGGGGTTCGTTGAAATTCATAAAATGTTGCGTTTCCAATTTGCGGTTAATCCCATTTAATTATAGCTCCTTCCCAACAGCTTCCAATTTAGATCATTTTTTTATAACAGCATGCAAATTGTCCTCGTCCCAAGCCACTAATCACCTCAGATTCACTTGCAGCCCAAAAAACAAGGCGATAGCGACATTTTCTTTTAGGCTTCAAAAAAACTGTTGACTTATCAAATCCTTGAACCTTTTGCTATCTTGGATTTTCTAAACTCGGAATCACGAAAACAACTCTCTCTAGACTGACTGGTAGAAATTTCTAACAATTTTGAGTTGTTACAGAACTATTTCTTGCTAACATAAATTTGGCGAGTCACGTACACGAGATAAACATGTGGAATAACACACATTGTGTAATTTTATTTTGTGCACCGGTATAAAAATATACAGTCAGTTGTTAGAGCTGATGGTGTAACGATCGATACATAAATTACTCCAACATGCCCTCAAACTGGTTCTTGAAACTTCCAAATGGCGCTAAAATGCCCGCCATTGGGCTGGGAACCCTTTTCGTGAGTTTTCATTCCCTCAATTGAATAATTAGTTGCAAATTAATTTTCAGGCCAAAGACGAAGCCGAGCTGGAAGCAGCCCTTGTCACCGCCATCGAATGCGGTTACAGACACATCGACACTGCTTTCTTGTACGATAACGAGGCGCTAATCGGAAAAGCGCTGAAGAAGTTATTCGAAGCGGGCAAAGTGAAAAGGGAGGATCTCTTCATCACCACGAAACTGCCACTGATCGCCATTTACCCGGATAAAGTCGAGGAATACCTGAAAATATCGCTGGAAAATCTTCAGCTGGATTACGTCGACTTGTACTTGGTCCATTACCCGGTGGCTTTCAAGCGTGCCGCAAACGGAACTGACCTGGAGCCAGCATCCGGAAAAAACGACCATCTCGGAGTATGGAAGGTAATTCCGAAATTGACTGTTAGTAATTATTGCCAAGAATAATTGTAACTTTTAGAAAATGGAAGAACAAGTCGACGCAGGACGAGCTAAAGCTATAGGACTGTCGAACTTCACCATTCCTCAAATCGAAAATATACTAAAAAATTGCCGAATCAAGCCTGCAAATTTGCAAATAGAGGTCCACGTGTACTTCCAACAGGACGAATTGCTGGCTTTTTGCCGAGAAAAGGGGATAAGCGTCGTGGCCTACGCCCCGGTGGGGTCTCCCGGTTTGAAGCAACTGGGCTTGCCCCAAAAAACTCCAGAGTAAGTTACTTTTTTTGTTGCCACACTTAATTTAACTAATGACATTAGCCAGAAGGAGCTTCCCGAAATGCTGGAAAATCCGACGGTGAAAGGTATCGCCGAGAAACATTCCAAAACTATTGCCCAAGTTCTGCTGAGGTATCTTCTGCAATTGGGAGTCGCTGTCATTCCAAAGAGCGTGAATCCGGTCAGGATCAAACAAAATATCGACATTGTCGACTTCAATCTCGACGATAAAGACATGCAAGCACTGAAGGGGTTGGACCAGGGAGCTAAAGGGAGAATTTTTGACTCGAGACAACGGTTTAAAGGGTGAGCTTTACTTAGATGTGACGGCACTAGTGACACCGCTCTTTGCAGGATTGAGAACCACCCCGACTATCCGTTCGGAAAGTGAAAATTTTGATAGTTTTCAATAAAGAATTACAGATTTCTTTTTTTCCACATTTATTCAGATTCACATTAACCATTCTATAAAGTTAGTACATATTCTGCAACTATGATTGATTCATTATGATAGCACTCGATTTTGTTCAAAATCGATAAGAAGGAGCTTGTTTATCAAGCCGTCTCATTTAATAGCTGATAAGAATGTGAGGTGACATTAGCTTATCACAAATCATCAAATTAAAAGTTCAATATAGCATTATATCTCCGTATCTTATCACTAAGTACTTACACAAAAAATATTGTGCAATAATTTTTTTACCTTCAAAATAATAATGCAAGCATTTGGTTACATTACTATAATTGACTCTACATTCTTTTAATTCATCATTTTAAACCCTTAGCTACATGACAGTCATTATTTTAGAGCAGAAGAGGTTGAAAATAATTGTTAACAAAATATTTAGTACTTAAAAAGTGGTTAAAAAGGGAACAACATTAACTATAGTTGAGCTCCAGAAGCAAAAGAAAATCTCAGAACTTTTCGCTTAACCCACAGTTTAATCTTGATTCTGTTGAATTGCTACTTACCCAAACGAGATATCTAAAGCAGTGATAAGTAAGAAGTAACTATTTCCGCTTCTACCAAGTACTAAACTGACTGATAAACTCTATATTGTGACAAAAGTTAATTATTGGTGTTTATTTGGTTGCATAACTAAATGGAAAAATTATGTAATAAGATTCTTTATCTATTTTTACATAGCCCTGCAAGTATGTACATCCGCACTACTAATCAATAACCTTGAAATAAGGCATCCCCTCCTTATAAAACACGGAACAAAAACGATCCGCTCAGTTGTCTTGTTCTTGTCCTTGTGAAGCTACAGCGTTGTGGCCCTAGTCAGTGGTACTTGATTTATATTTGTTGGAGCTTCATTAGTATCTTTACAGTGTTGTGTAATAAAAAAGTTGCAAACAAATCATTGCAATGGCTCAAATCTTGTTGAATTTGCCTGGGGGTCAGAAGATGCCGGCTTTGGGACTAGGCACGTGGGAAGTAAGTACTCTTCCAGAAGCCCAAATTTTTTGACCCAACACTTTTGTTAGTCACCTCCTGTCTTGTTAATTAATGGCAATAACAATTTGGTTGTAACTTGACTTGCATGACTTTTGAATTTGAAAACGTTACCAACGATTTGTTAATTTGTTAGGCCAGCGACCCTAGCGAGCTTGAAAAGGCTTTGGATACAGCTCTCGAATTGGGATATCGTCACATTGATACGGCCTATGCTTACGCGAACGAAGCAGATATTGGAAAAATCTTGAAGAAATGGTTTGCTTCGGGAAAACTGAAAAGAGAAGATCTCTTTATTACCACCAAATTGCCCATCTTTGGGGTGCATCCAGACAGAGTCGAGCGATTCATGAAGGAATCACTCGCAAATCTCCAACTTGACTACGTCGACCTATACTTGATTCACTTCCCAGGAGGAAGTGTGTTCGTTGAAGGCGGGCCGCGGCCTGTGATGAACGATAAGGGACAACTGGCGTGCGAAGGTCCAACCGACTTTGCAGCCCTCTGGAAGGTAATTTTACAAAATTATTTTCGAATAAGGGCTCAAAATTCTTGAGTTCTCTTCTCTTTTCTTTAAATATTTTTTATGGCTCCAAAACTTTTGTGATAAATTTTCTTTTTGAGTCCAAGATCTGGTTACTTTCTCAGTATGTACGTAAGAGTAATTAGGTCGCGTTTGTTTTAGAAAATGGAGGATCAAGTTGATGCTGGTCGCGCAAAAGCCATCGGTCTCTCGAACTTCACCGTTCCTCAAATCGAGAAAATTTTGAAAACTGCCAGAATTAAACCTGCCAACTTGCAAATCGAGCTTCACGTTTACTTGCAACAAGCCGCCCTCGTCGATTTTTGCCTCAAGAACGGCATAACCGTCATGGCCTATTCTCCATTAGGATCTCCCGGCTACAATAAATTTTTGACGAAATTGGGAAGAGAGTAATTTGCCCAAATTGCTCAAATATTTGACTTAATCTGGCCACTTCTAGGGAGAGACCGTTGCCAAATATCTTGGGCGATAAGGTGGTTGCTGAGGTTGCCAAGAAACATTCAAAAACTCCTGCCCAAGTGGCGCTGCGTTTCCTCCTCCAGCGCGGAATCGGCGCTATACCCAAAAGCGTAACGCCAAAGAGGATTCAAGAAAATTTCGACGTCTTCAATTTCCAGCTGGACGACGCTGACATGAAATCCTTGACTGGTTTGGATATAGGCGAGGACGCTAGAATATGCGACTGGAGAGCTTTTCCTGGGTAAATCGTGGCCCTTTGCGCCAATGTTTCGTTAATTTTGAAAATTTCAGGATCGATTTGCATCCGAACTACCCCTGGAAATAAGCTGCACGTCCTCAATTTTAAATGTTATTATTTCTAAAGAATCAATAAACTTTACTGTCTTTAAATATAAAGTTTCTTGGTCCTGGGTGACGATGTTATCAAAATAGTGGTTTCAAAAGAAAGATTCAGAACAAAAGATTTTATTTTCGTCGGTTTGTTGGTGTAGGAAGATTTACAAAGCCCAGACTCTGACGTAGTCGATTTGGAAGGCAGCATTGTCCGTCTCCAGTTGCCACGTTGGCAACCATTGATTTTTGCCTGCCCAGAAGTCCGCTGCTGCTCTTGGTGACTCGTTACTCCAGGGTTTACCTCCGGGATTTTGTGCATCATCGGGGAAGTACGCAACTCCACCAACAGCTAAATCGAGAATGATGTAGTACTCTTGGTCGAAGGGCGCCATTTTGCTGTTCCTCTTCCAAGGATTGTCGAATCCGCTACCATCCAAGTCTCCCAATTCCCAGAAGCCGCCGGCTGGAGGAGCTACACTGCCAACTTGTTCGTCATCTACGGAGAAAGTGATTTGATCCGGAGTCCATTCCAGTTGGTACCTGTGGAAATCGCCGTCCCATCCAGCGGGGTTGGTGCGCTCCCAGTGGGTCATCATGTACATGTTAATGTCCCAGTGAGGACCCCAATGGAGGGTGGATCCCATCAATTGAGTGCCGATGTTGGCTCCTCCACTGGTCAATTCTTTGTTACCGCGACCTTCAAATATGTCAATTTCACCAGACATCGGCCATCCCGAATATTGGTTGTCTCTTGGCATCATCCAAATAGCTAGAAACAATGGAGGTTATCGCACGTGATGAAGAAGCTGCAAAATTTCTTTACCGGGCCACAACCAATCACCAGCTGGAGCTTTCGCACTAACTTCAACTTTTCCATAACGGAACGACATTGAATATACAGTACGGATGCGAGCACTCTTAATAGGGTTCAAGATGTTATCTGGATTTCCTGTTCTTGAGCAACCGTAAAATGCTGGATTGGTACATCTATTTAAAAAAAAAAAAAAAACAAACAACAAATAGCAGACCTTGTCGAAGTTTAACCTGAATACGTACTCGTCAGCAGGAGACCCACCATTGATGTCCAAAGTTGCAGTAGTTAGATAAGCTTCTCCTTCTTCATCGGCAAGTAAAGTCGGTTTAAGGAACAGCACGCCGTTATCGGTGTAACTGTTGTATCTACTGTTGGCGTACCATTCAAACTCCCAATTCTGAAGATATTTCAATTAAAACTTTTAGAACTTTTTGCAAGAGTACTTACACCACCGCCGCCTAGAGTTAGTTCGTGTTGCCACTTCTTCAGATCAAACTCGTCAAAGTTATCTTCAAAAATCAAATCACCTGGACAAATTGTGCCAGTTGGGGCGTAAGTACCGCTGACTTTCGTTACACTGGGTTCGACGCACTGGGCGCTGGAACCGTGTAACACCCCCAAAATGACTGTAACGCAAATCAAGAGCTTCATGGTTGTAGACTCTGTTAGGTTCCGAAGCCGGTGGTAGAACTTTTATACCCCCACAATAAGTTTACCTATCTAATCGAAGATTATTTCGGGGGGCTTAAAACTTCTGGGTTAAGAAATAATTGTGACAAATTAATCCGAGAGGTAAATTAATAACAATCGATTAAGTTGAAGATTTATTAGTGTTAAGTTTTATTATAGCTGTTAAGTCAAGTTTTTAATTCAAGCAGAATTCTTGGGGTATTTGTGTAACTTTATGTACAGGTTTCGCCAAAAGTGTGAAATCAAGCCTCTCCTGCCTAAATTATAGGTATATTAGACTTAGGAAAGAAATTAAATATTTGTAGGGTTAGTCAAGTGACACTTTGCTCCTAAACTCCGCCCACTCCGAGTTACCTGAAGCAAAGCCACAATACAGTCAACAACACTATTGACCTGTGACCGGTAGAGTTGACTGTGTACTGTGTTGGAATCCAGCCCCCTGTTTCATAAATAGAAATATGTATTAGTGCAAAGCTATTTAAAAAAGAAAAAAATGTAGCTGCAAGCAAAAAAAGCCATTTATTCGCAATCATATAGGTAATATGTTCATTCCTAATCTTTTAAGAAGTGGGGAAGTTAATCATTTTTGACAATCCATTCCTGACCTTACTTTCCCTCCCTAGGTTAAGAATGGGCACATTTTTAACCTGCTGTGAGTATGAAAATTGCTCGGTAGATGGCGCAGAGTGAAATTTTAGAAATTCATTTTGGTTTATTTGCGAATAAAATAGTATACAAACCTCGGTGAAAATTTCCTTCTGTCTTGAGCATTAGCTCACCTCGGCCCTACGGGCCTCGGTAAGCTATCTTAGCTCTCGACAGAAATGAAACATTTTCCACCTCGGTGTGTAATCTACTATTTCGTATTGTAAAAAAATATGGCAACAAACTAGTCATCAACAGTTTTAAAAAAACTTTTAGTCTTTTGAATATTTAAAATATTGAATTAGGACAAACTATAAAGATTTAAGGATACAACGACAATGGCTCTTCTTAAGATAATTTACATTATTTTTCAAAAATTGTGTTTGGTAACATTTCACTTGACATCAATCAAATTTATCATTGAGAGAGTGTAGATTAAAGAATTATTTTTTTAAATTAAGTATTAAGCTTTTGGCCAAATGCTGTAAGTACTTATATCCAATAATAGATAATAAATTGTTTTTAAATCTAGAAGTTAAAGATAATGTTAAAACCATTTAAAAAAACTTATGTTGAGAGATGCTTCAAATTGTTTATTTATTCTGCGATAGTTTATAAATATTTAACTATCTTACTTTGGCGTGATAAAGTAGATTTATTTCTATTTTTTTCCAAATGTATTTTGAAAGCATATAGCCAGGAGGAAACCAAAGCGACACAATAATTTAAATTAATTTTGAAAGTTTACAATTTCCTTATCCTTCTTCTTTTTTTTTAGTTGTTAAGATACAAACCTCTTCCATATTTTAGAAATTCAGAACCAATGTACACTAGGATACTCATATTACTCATAATATGACTTTATTCCATTTTATCAGTGATCTGTGATCTACCTTTTAGTACTTGGGACACCTCGTTTCACCTGCCTCAAATTATAAAGAAGAGAAAATGGCAGAAGTGATAAAAATCAGAAAAACTGTGTGAAAAATCCAATTTTTCAGCTGCAATCTCATCTTCATTTTTGCGGCAATTTGGGCACCATCTGCTCAGCTGACGTCTCGAGTCCGGCCCTGTCCAGTCCTGTCACAATTATGTTGGTACTGTTACTGTTGGTAGCACTGGTTAAACAAAGATTTGTGTGCGGGACGATGGGCAGCTGTCAAACGTAGTTGTGTTTTTAATTATTTGTTTAGTGAATTGTTCAACAATTAGTGAACGCGTTAATTTATGATTGCCTCGAAGCCGAAAACCGATGAATCTCGCATTGTCGAATCGCCCTAAGGTGAGTCTCGTCAACTTCGGAGTTAACAAATAGCGAAGGACCAGTTGAAGGCGTCATTACAATGGGATATTTCCTGTTTCTTAACAATAGTCTTTTATCAAAGAGTTATTCACCGGAGCCCATTCACAGGCCGCATACTTCGGAATTTGTTTGTGATGTAACTTATTAATTCTCCCGATCTGTCCTGGCACGAGCTCCAACCAAAATGGGTGAGGTTACCGAAAGCAACAACACTTTCACTTTCCTGCTGCATCCGCGACGTTGTTTTCCCACTACCCGAATTAATTGTTTACTTCGCGGAATTTACTAATTGTTCTCGCCGATGATAACAACGTAATTGCGTCTGTTGCAGTATTGAGACGCGCTGTTAAAATGGCTGAAGATGGCATCGATTTGATCCGCGAGATATTAATCGACGTGCAGCTGGTGCAGTTTCTGGTTTCGATCCGGGACGACCTCCAAATCACCAGACTAGAACACTTCGATTATGTCAAACCGGAAGATTTGGAAAAAATCGGACTCAGCAGGCCAGGTAACTTCAATTCTCAACCACAAACCGACCGGTCACGAAACTGTTGCAGGCGCGAGAAGACTCCTCGAGGCCGTTAAGAAGAAACGGGCGCAGCAGAAGAAGCGGAATTTGCTCAACAAACTCATCCCGGCGGCGGGAAGAACCTCCACCAGCAAGAAGAACGACGAAAGTTTGTCCATCAGCGATTTCACGTCCTGTCTCATTCAGGAGGCGAACATCGCGTTGTCCATCAAGTTGGGCGACGGCTCCTTCGGAGTTGTCAGAAAAGGTGACGGTTCTTTCGTCTGTTGCATTTGGCGACCATTCGCGGTTTGGGTTTTGCGACATCACGTGGTTCTGGTCTCTTGAACTGTCAAAGTGACCTTGGGGTTAAAAACAAATCTAGAGTGCGACGTCCAAAGGAGCGGATATCTTTTGGCCAATTCCACCGCCTTCTTACCTTCATCACCAATACACCTTCAACTTTTTACCCCCTAAGCCCCTAAATGGAAGGAACTGAAATCAGGGAGGCTTTATTAATCTCCATTTATCATTGCAGCTGTTTCCAGTAAATTGCTGTAATTTATTTGCTTACACAAATGTTATTGAGCATTCCTTAATGGCACGTGACATCATGATTTACTGCTTGTATTGTTTAAACGCTTTAAAACGTCAGTTGCCATAAAATCGCCAAATTTTTTGACAAGATTTTTTTGCTACGCGTCTGCGGAGAATCATGAAATCACCAGATTTTTTTCCAACTTTTTTTTTTGGTTACGCGTTTTTGCGAAGACCAAGACAAAACTCTCATTAGCGACTTGTGATTAATTTGACAGGTGGTTTCGAAACGTCAGTTTCTTAAAGAAGGCCGCGATGCGATGGCCAAAACTTCGAAAAAGCTAGAATTCGGTAATTGTTATAAGTCTAACTTGTTCATTATTTAGTTATTCTAATTTGGGGGTTGCCGAAAACAGCCGTTTATAGCTCTGTTTCTTAGGAGAGTGGACGGGCCCGAATGGCCGGATTTTGCCGGTGGCGGTCAAGGTCCTCAAGGCCGACGCCTTGAACCAGCCCGGCATCTTCGAGGACTTCATCAAGGAGGTGCAGGCGATGCACGTTTTGAGCCACCCGAATTTGATCAGGCTCTACGGCGTGGTGCTCTCTCAGCCCATGATGATGGTAACGGAACTCGCCTCCTTGGGCTCCTTGCTGGACTTCCTTCGAAAACAGTGCCAACAAACTCCCGTGCCGATGCTTTGCGAGTACGCTACTCAAGTCGCCAACGGCATGGCGTACCTGGAAAACAAACGCTTCCTCCACAGGGACTTGGCCTGCAGGAACGTCCTGTTGGCGGCAGTTGATAAGGTCGGTGTCGAAAGGTAAGAGGTGGGAAGATTTTAACTTGGAACGGTTTGGATTAGGTGAAAATCGGCGATTTCGGATTGATGCGGGCGCTGCCTCAGGAGGAAGACTGTTACGTCATGACTGAACACAAGAAGGTGCCTTTTCCGTGGTGCGCTCCCGAGTCCCTGCGGTCCCGCCAGTTCAGCCACGCCTCCGACACCTGGATGTTTGGGGTGACCGTTTGGGAAATGTTCACTTTTGGCGAGGACCCCTGGATGGGCCTCATCGGTAATAATAAAAATGCACAACACCAAAATTTATCCTACGTTTTATTTCAAATTTTGTATTTTATTTTTGTAGTCTTTTATTTTTTCTTTCCCATTTTTTTCTAATTTTTCTTTCTACATATTTTACTATTTTTCTACTTTTCCAATTTTTTCTTTAATCATTTAAAAAAGTGGTCTACCAACGTTTAATTTTATTTTTATTTTCTCTTTTTTTCCTATTTTTCCCATTCTTTTTTCTAATTTTTTTAATCCTATGATCTCTTCTAATTCTCTACTTTTTGCTTTTTCCATTTTTCTGAAATCGTAAAATTTGGTTGGTTTGACTGTGGACAACTCGTTAGGTTCGGAAATCCTGAGAAAGATCGACAAGGAAGGGGAGCGTCTGCATCAGCCGGAAGCGTGCCCTCCGGCGATCTACAGCATCCTCCTCCAGTGCTGGCTGAAGAATCCCCAAGAGCGTCCCACGTTCGCGGCGCTGAAGGAGTTCTTCAGGCGAAACACGACTCCGGTGATGAAGGCGCAGTCGAGTCAGGACGAGCCGAATAAGTTGAAGATACAAGAAGGCGACGAAATCGCCATTATTGACGGCAGCGCCGAGTTGTACTGGTGGAAGGGTCAGAATCTTAAAACCTTCGACATCGGGCCGTTTCCAAGGTAACTCGTCTTCAGAGTTCTCTCTGGAAATTACACGACGGCGTTTTTCCAGGTGCATCGTGGATCCGATGCGGCCCAAGCAAGCCGACGACATAAGTAAACCTTTGCACAACTCCTTCATACATACAGGTCACGGGTCAGCTTTTGGGGACTCCTGGGGCAGCCCGGCCTACATCGACGACATGTACCTTAGGAACCCCATGGAGCCCCCTGACGTTATCGGCATGCAACGCGAAGCAAAACCCTCCCCCCAACTCTGTGATAGGAGAAAAGCCACCAAAAGTAACGTTAAGAATTGAAAAATCGGCGCGTCGCTAATTGACGTAATTTTTAGCAAACGGCGTCCACAGAAAGCCCAGTGATAAGTTGTTCAACTATAGAAAATTAACTAATGAAGCCAGCAGCAAAGCGAAGCCGGTAAGGCCTCCACAACCAAAAATAGAAACATCACGCGAAGCAGTTTTGATTGACTTATCGCCAGAAGCTTCGAGCGTTTATCAAGGTGAAGTTGGCAGGCCTGCGTCCAGAAACGTTTCACTATTGGACGAACCCATCGATATTCCTCAAGGTATAGATCGCCTTGTAGATGCAGCGCCATCTATCTCGTAGATGCAGCGCCATCTACTGAGTACTTTCTCGAGTTCTTTTCTTTCCGGTCTTCTCGCCGGAAATTGGCGTGACTGCTTTGCTAATCCACAATTGTCGTTGCAGAAGTTTGGGAGTCGGAAGCCGCGACTACGGCGCCCCCTCCCTACCAGCAACCTCCCTCCTACTACAACGCCCCGCTTTATTCCCAAGAAAGCGACGATCCCTTCGATACGTCCAACGTTTTTACCGCCAACGAACCGGAAAGTCGATTAGGCGCGAAATCGTTGCCCCAAGTCGCCTCTTATATACAGGGTGATATAGCGAATCGAGGCTTCAATTACGGCATTTCGAAACCGAAAGACGTTCTTGTGGTGACGTCCAAAGGAGTCGCGGTAACTCAAAAGGAAATCGCTACTCCAATCACTGAAAACTTGGCCGCTCTCAGTTTAGGCGAAGCCTCGAGTAAAACTGTAGACACAAAATTTATGGTAGATCTCGAAAAATATTTATTGGGGAAAAATTTGGGGGGTGACAACAAGGAGGTGGTTCCGAAACTGCAACCGCCGCCAAAAGCGCCGAAAGTTGCTAATGAAAATAGAAATGTTGAAAAAGTCCAGAACGGCGCTAGTAATAGTTACACGAATTTAGAGGAAATTTACTCGAAAAATTACGATAGTAGCAGAAATGAAACTGCGAATGTGGTCAATAAAATTTGGTACGAAACGAAAATTATGGAGAACGGTAATTTGAAACAAAGCAATAAGTATGCGGAAGTTCCAGTAACTTCCGCTCAAAAAATTTACGATTATGGTGCATTCAGGAGTAATCGTCGCTACGATCCGGTTTATACCTCCACAAGTTCCGGTTTAGACCAAACGTCTGCCGGCTATAGCAATACAAATGGTTTCGTATGCAGCGCTACTCTTGCGACTGTTGAAAATTTGTACAACAATACTCAACCGATTTCTTCAACTCCAAGTTTGAACTCGTACAGTTCTTATAATACTCAAACCGCGCTTTATAGCTCTTATAATAGTACTAGGCAATACAGCGACGTAGCCGATAGTGTTTATAGCGAAATTCCCGAAAACGTGTACAGTAAAGTTCCTGATGATTTACCAAAACCGCATAGACCCGCACCTCCCTCGCCCATGGTGCAGAGCATGCAACAAATCCAAAGAAAAATTCAACAGGGCCAGGTAAAAAAATTACACCTCTCCCTATCTCCAGTTTTTGTTTATATTTGTAGTTACAGTTAAGTGCCGATGCAGAAAGGTTGATGACGTCAGAATATCGTAGTAACAAGATCAGTCAAGTCCGCGATTGCGTTCCTGACGTCGACACGGGTTATTGCTTGGAAGCTTTGCAATACTGCGGCTGGGACGTGGCTGCTACCGTTAAATACGTCAAACTCGAAAAGTTAGCCAAGTGAGTTGGGGCAAGTTCGATTTTACAGGTTTCTGTAATTTGTTTGTTTCAGGCTGGGATTGGCAAGTCGCGATCAGTGCGAGGCGGCTTTACAACGTACTAATTGGAATGTGGAACTGGCGGCATCGGCGATCTTAGATACTTGATTAGAACGCAGTTAGAATTAATTTTAGTTCGTTGTTTAATTGTGCCAAAGATACCGCATGTTTAAGTATTTCCAGTGCTTAGGATAAAAGTAATATTGAAGCTTGTGATATAAATGGAATATCTCCCTAGGATATTGTAATCGTTAAGGATTGACAGTTTGACGTTAAATTTCGTTAAGTTTTGTGAAGTTCAAATTTTACTACCAGGAGGCGCTGTTATCAGGATCATGGTTAGTTTTTGCTGCTCAACACGGCAACTCCCGGTTTAGGACGTCAAATGGAAACATTCAGCACTGAACAGTTGCGCACGCGCACATTCGACCATGTTAGAGATGTGTTGAGCGCAACTTTCCAACTTTTCAAAATGTCCAGTGCTGAATGCGTCCATCGACTCGTCAAGAGTCAAAATCACAAGTCTCTGTCGGGTTTGCTGTTCAAGTACAACTTTTATTTCGTTTACAGCGTCCACTTTACAAAGTGCAGTAAGGTCTTTTAGTGAGCAGCTATGGTTTACCTTCGATATTAATGAGTTTTATCAAACTGGTTGCTGTAATTAATGTAGAACATGATGAAAATAATAAACATATTTTTCTACTTTCTTTTTTTGGAAAAAATGAAACAAAGGAGTAATCTTTGATATTTATTCACATTTCGAAGTTGGATACATCAAAGTTATCTCGAAATCAAGTCAGATCTTGGCGCAAATTCCGCTACTCTGGAAAAACTTCTCTAGGAGAGAGCCGGTTATTAAAAATATTTACACATTTACAAGTCTAATTTGGCAAATTCTATAAGTAAACACGACAAGAAAGTAACTGAAAACTTTAAATAAAGAGATTACGAATACATTAACAAATATCGAGAATCCATCACAATTTCGGTATGTACAGTTATTTACAGAGTTAAGTTGTTGAGAGTTTGAAAATGCAGCAAAATCGCGTACAAAACGAATCGAAACCCAAACAAAGACTTTTAATATCAATCAATAACCGTAGTAGCTAAATAAAATTGTGACAATAATTATAGTCCATCCTTGGCGCAAGACTACTTGATAACCGTAAAAATAACAAAAATTTAGTAGTAACTCCTAAAGTATAAGCGTATTTTCGTGATAACTCAATAAATTATAGTTAATATCGATTAACACTACTGTCACTGACAGCGATTGGTTCACGTCCCTGCCGCTTTAGTCTTCAACTTAAGCACGTCCCGCTTCTGCTGCCTCTTCTTCCTGCACTCGGGACAATACCAGTGTCCTTTGGGCGGCACCATAATCCCCACACACTCGAAATGGAACCATTCAATGCTACAGTCCCGAGAATCGCAACCGATCATTTCCGAAACTTCATCGTACGGACATTTACAATAACAGTAGAGGGCGTCCGGATTGACTCCCAACAAGTTTCTACCTTCGTTACTCGAATTCGAATCGGCCTCACTATCACCATCCTCCACCGGTGGTGCTCTCGGTGGCGGTAGCGGTGGTGGTTTCAATCGAATCGGCGGTATCCTCTTGTGCACCTTCATCTGTCCCGGAAGCGCTGTAGGTCTAATAGTAAACGGCTGAACCGGCGGCGGTCCCGCTTTGATAGTAATCGGAGGTACCACCATCGAGGAGTGTTGAGGTGGTACCGGCAACACGTCGGACTTGCGCCATTTCGGCACCGAATCCTCCTCGTCGCTCGAATACCCGTAGAATTTGTTGGGAACACGCCGACGTTTCGACGCCCTCAAACTGCTATCGGCGTCCTCTCGTGAAAGATCATCTCTCAGGTACGAATTGCTAGAAGGTAACTTGGCCGACGAAGACGGCGACGGCACCGGAGAATTACGAGATAAACTCAAAGTGATCGGCGCCACTGTCGGCGGTTGATAGTAATATTGATAATAAGAAGAATTAGGAATGTTGCTCGCTTCTTGTCGTTCCAGTTCTTTGCGCAAACTTTTCTTCTTCTTTTTCTTTTTTGATTTCGACTTTTTCTTCTTCACCTCTTCGGGTAAATTCGGCGTTGATGTTCGACTCGCTTCCATCAACGAACCATTGGCAATTCCTTCGATTCCGGCTAATAATTGGTTGCGTTTCTCCTCCATGATCTTCTTCGCGAACAATTGGGGCTGTTTGTCGTAGAACTCTTCGTCCGTTTCGCTTTCGGTTGTTTCCAGATCGGATTCTTGAATGGGTATTTCCATCAAGAGAGGCGGTTGGTCGGTTGCGACGACATCAACGATTCGATTTTCGGCGGTGGCGGTGGTGGTTTTGTTCTTGGAGCGTTGTCGTCGACGGTCGCGTCGCGCCTGCTGCCGCTTCCTACCTTCCTCCGTTGAACTGTCGGAGTTCGAACTGTCCGACGTGGAGCTCGAACTGCCCGAACTCGAGCTGCACGAACAATTCGGGCCGCAAGAACAACTCGACGAATCGCTGTCGCTGCTCGAATCGCTCGAAGAGCTATTGGTGCGTTTTTTGGGACTTTTCGCGTTGTTCTCCTCGGTTGGTTGGGCGGCGGCACTGCTGGATTCGGCCAGAGCGGGGTCTTTGGAGGAACAGTAGTCGTGGTCGACGCTTTGAGACAAATCCGGTTTGACTTCGGTGAAACTGACGTCGGGTTTGTTGTTGGGATCCACGCAATAGTCGTGGTCCCTCAAGACTTTTTCGAGAGTTAGCGGTTTGTCTTCCTCGATCACGTCTGACGGTTGAGGAATGACGTCGCCCTTGTCGGCCGTTAACAAATGGTCGAATTTCTCTTTGCTGGCTTGGTAGTTCTTGAAATCGTCCCAAATATTCTCGGGAACAACCTCGGTACTCTCCTCCAATATGGGGGTTGATTCCTCAATTGTTTCGATAATTTCGTCGCCGACCGTCAGATCTTTGCCATCTTCCACGACAACTTCCTCGATTTTATCCTCTTCCGGCAGTTCCTTCACTTCCGGTGGTTCCTTCATTTCCGGCTCCGAATCGCTACTGTCGCTCTCAGAGAGGTTGAGGGCAGGTAAATCGTACACGTCTACTTTAGGTTTCTTCTCCTCAACTTTCTCGGTCTCCTCCTCCCCTTTCGGTCCCTTCGCATCGCTTTCTTCCTTAACCTCTTCCACGACTTCCGGTTTGGGTTCTTCTGGCGGTTCCCGGTGTCTCAATTCGTGCTTCTCGAGCAACTTTTTGGAGATGAACCTTTCCTGGCAATCTTCGACGGTACAGGCGTGCGGTTTCTCGTCCGAATGCAGTCTCTTGTGAACTTTCAACGATACGGCCCGTGAAAACGTCAAGTTACACTCCTCACAAACAAACGAGATTGGAGGTACGCAAAAGTGGTAGACGTGCGGCCATTTCTTCTGCAGACACTTCTTGCACAGAACGCTCTCGGTGCCGTGCTTCCAGAACAAGTGTCGCGTGATGTCGGGCTTGTTCCTGTACGCTATTCCACACCTGTAACAAAAATGGTGCAACTTGTGCTTCCAGACGTGAGTGGATAACTTGTGCTGACTGTGGCACATTTCCAAACACACGTCGCAAACGTGATGACGTTTCCTCAGATGCACCAACAGGCGAAAAGCCGACGGTATATCGTCGCTGACGCACATGCAACAGCGGAATTGCACGTCGTAATCCAGTATGTACACCCCTGGACATAAGTGACAAATGAGTTCGCTGTAACTGTAGAAGTTCGATTTGCACATGATGCACAAAAGGAGGTTTTTGGCGTGCGACTTCCGATTGTGCATGTAAAGTTCTTTGTGAACGGCCGTCGCGTAACGACATTGGAAACACTCGAAAATATGCGAGAAAGTCACGGCTTCGTCCGACGGACCCGATTCTAGATTAAAGTAGACGGTTTCGAGAACGTCAAGGCTTTCCTTGATTCGTGCAACGAAACTTTCAGGAATCAACTCTTCCGCGGTTATGCTACTGACAATGGCGGAGTAGCGATGTTGAGCAATGGCGTGAAGACCTAAACTTTTACCGTTCACAGCGATTTTCCTCGCGTGATTACAATAGATGCAATTTGGAACTGTCGCGTTGAGACACTTCTGCAACAAGAGTCTTATGTCGAACTTATCTAGCGGTTGTTCGAGTTGCAGCTCGATGATCGAAATGTCGGCGCCGGCGATTTGGATTTGCGGTTCTAGATCCTCCGGCGTCGTTTCGGCCGGATCCTCCTTGTCGCTGTTGACTTCGTTGATTTCCGTTTCGCTTTCGATTAGCTCGTTTAGCAACCGATCGTCGTCGTCGTCGCTATTGTCGTACGATTCGATTTCCGGGAACGAACCCGGTTTCAATTTTAGGGATAACTTAGGAACTTTGCGCGTTTCAACCGGTTCGTCCACCTCCACCGATTCCTCCTCCATAGTCTCGTCCAACTCTTTACCTTCGCTGTTTTCCGATTGGTTCAGCGTGTCATTGTTTTTATTGAGGAAAGCCGGCTCGCCGCCACTGTCGAACCCTAAGAAATCCAGTTCGGAATCGCTGGAATAAACTATTTCCGTCGACTGATCTTCCGTCAGATTCTCGGAAATTGACGGATCGATTTGGGGAATTTCGGGAACGGTCAGTTGTTTCCCGCCATTTTGATCGTCGCAATCTCCGCCAATTTGACTCGAATCGCCCGTCACGTGGTCTTCGGGCAAGATCAACTGTTTGGTTTTGGCCGGTTTACTGGCGACTTTTTGGTTGTTGGCGACTTTGCTCGATTTGTTGGCGATTTCGGGCTTGGTGCAGGTGTGGTAAAAAAAATTGTCGCGCTCGTTGAAAATTTTCGAACAACCGCAACAAACGACGTAACAAGGTTCGCTGTAAGCACTAAAAAATTCTTCGACAGTCTCCTTGTAGCCCGGTTCGAAGTTGTGTCTCGACTGTATATGCAAACATAAATCGTCTAATACTGAAAACATCCCCAAACAATACAAACATAAGTAGCGTCTGTGCACTTCGATCATGTGCAGGTACAGATTCCAGTTTTCATAATAAGTCCCGCATGCCGAACACAAGAACACTTTACGGGTCAATTTGAAGCTCGACGACGCCCCGTCCTGAACTTGGGCCGGCTGCGTCGACGGTTCATCAGTACACTGCACAATGTGTTCGTTGAGTGTCGTCAACGACTCGAACCCGGCCCTGCCGCACCTCGAACACTTGAACTGTACAGTCGGCTGCAGTCCCAAATACTGCGCGTACTCCCTCAACTTGGGACTGTTCTTGTTCTTCAACCGCTTCTTGTGAAACTTGGCAGTGGCGCTCAACTGATTGCCGCTCGCCGGCTCGTGGTGTTGTTGCGTCAATTCGAACAGGGACTCGTTGAAATAGGGGTTGAAGTGGTGCGACACCAGTTCGCCACCGCCGCCGGTTCTCGGCGATGTCGGTTTCGGTTTCAGCAAACGTTTGCGTTGCTTGTTGTTTTTGGTGGCGCTCTCGTCGATGATGAGAGCGTCGCTTTCCGAACTGTAGTCGTCCTGGTTGAGGGGGCGGTCGGGGGTGGCGTCGCCGTTGATCTTCGGGGCGTCTTCGTTGGGTTCGGCTACTGTCCCTTCGAGGAAGTTGGCCATTATCGGAGAGACTACGCCATTGTTGGCGAAGTCCACTTCCACGTCAGACAGGACGCCGTTCGGACCATCTTCCATGCCGATTTCACGCGAGGGAAATGCCTGCAACACCGACCGAGGAGGAAGAATTAGAAATAGATGTCAACTAATCTCAAACAAATGAACGGTGGTTGTTGCAAATATTCGAGACAGTAATATAATTAGTAACAATTTTTTTAAATTAATAAAATGAACAGCAAGTGACCCTTATGCATTATCTATTCCTTGGGTTTTACCTACAATTGGGAAGTGAAACATGAGATATAAAGTGATTCGGGCCATTTGTTGTTGCCAAAAAAATGGATATCAACCAGAACAAAATGTGGGAGTACCATACCAAGCTGTCAAAGCCAGTCGTAAAGACAAACTAAACCATAACTGTTCTAAACAAGATAGTTAAATGAATACAACTTGTCCAGATAATAAAATACGATCATATCAGAAACTGGACATTAAATGTTATAAATAAAAATTTAATAGCTGAAGTGAGAAATTTATTCACAAGTACAATTCTTATTGTCACTTAACATTAAACGGTCCAAGGAAACGTGAGAACCTTGTCGGACCTTCTTTAGTGGGTTTAATTTTTTTAATACTGTTCGCCATATGGAACTAAAAATTTTCGTTAATGGTAAATTTTAAAAAGTAAAATTATGTCTGGATTGCACCAAATCCACCCGTACAAAATTGAAATAATTTTGGTCTGTTTTTCTAACAAAATATTAACGGGATTACTGGGTCTATGTGCAAGTGTAATGTATTGGCTTTGTCCCGAACTAATTTTTTTCTACAATCAGGGCTCTAATTACCTCTAAAAAAAAAAACGCAAAGTGACAAACTATCGTACTACTTCTGACGTTCAATTTAATAGTTTATTGTATGATAAGAAAAATGCATTAAACAATTAAATAGTTGCAACACCCGATGGCTTCTGAAAAGCTGATAACTTGGATGTATTTTAATGTCTCAGTTCAAAAGTTACAAATATTTGAAAATTGAAAAAAATGAGATGCGGTTTTGAAAAAATTTTGAAAATTCAAATGACAAATTGAGTTCAGATTTGCATTTCAATTTCCAGCCTTTTGTAACAACGATGCTAATTTTGGGACTTTTTCGAATTTCCATCAACTGAGGTAGGAAAAAAATTTAAAAAAAAATTGAAATTTTAGAAATCGATTTCATGACTTATTCTTGTAGATTTCAGGGCGCTTAATACGAATCTGGCAATAGTTTCCATATGCAAGTCGTGCTAGTTTTAATTCAAAACTTTAGTCAAAATCGACCAAAGTCAATTATTTCAACTTTTTAAGACACGCCTTAGGCTTTTCATTCTTGCAGTATTCGATAACTTCGAAAATATGGATAAATTTGATGTATCTTGATGCGATATAAGTGTCTCCGTTCAAAAGTTACGAATGTTTTAAAATTGAAAAAAATGACAGATTTGTGGTTTTTGAAAACGTATTTTTTTTAACTATGACAATTTGAAAGCTTCGATTCAAAACTTGAAAAAAATTATTGTTTCTTAGCCGTAAATTTATTTTTGATAAAAAAGTTGTCACACAAATGAAGTGATCACTTTCAGAAATATTGCTCCAAATTGTTTGGCAAAAACATTCAGGAATTTAAATGAGAAGTAAACTATGATTCATACATTGACGAGATGGTGCCCTCTACCGGCGACTCAAAATTTTGCCAGAAAAATGCATCTACAGCATTGAAAGTGGTAGAGGGCCAATGAGTATGTGTTTCCGTCAGCATCCAAATTGTTCTTAAGAAAAAGGTGCTGTTCTTCCATTCAATTATTAATTTTGTAGTCTCTTATTTATAAGTTGATTAATCACATTAGTAACTGTCTAACTGGGACATTCATCATATTACCACTAGAAAGAAAGTGTTAGTAACAAGATAAGGAGCTATTTCAGTGGATATTCAAGACATGTTCTGAACACATAGAAGTTTTCATAGTTGGAAAAAGTGATTGCATTTTTAATTAATCACCTTAGCTGCGCAACAGCAACCTTGACAATTTTGATTTTTAATCTTCAACCAATTTTTTTCCCTGTATGTTACCAAAAATTTTCCATTGGTACCAACAGCGCAAAAATCACCAACCAAATCTGAAAATAAATATAAATTGCAAATATCATTATTTTAATAAAATAATAAAGTAAATAAGACAAGCATTTAACGCCTTCTTGTTATTCTAAAATCACCCCCAGCTAACTTCGTTGCTATAACAAACAACGAAAGTTGTGTAAATGGGTGAAATGTGAAGTTAGGTCATAAAAAGATTTATTTTTCTAATTCACAAATCAATAGTAAATTTTAACTATAAAAGAAACATTTCCGTAATTCTGACCGTAATGTCCTGCAAACACCAAGATATTAGTCAATTTTCCAAAAAGGTCTTTTAAAAAATTTTTTTTAACAAATGAGTTGTCATAGAAACAGCTCTAGGTGTAATGACGTCACCTATATTCAGATGATTCATTTGTGACGTCATACAGCTGGTCCTACAGAACCAGTGCAAGATGTAATGGAAAAGAAGTTAAAACCATTCATGGTGACATAAACCAAGGGAAATAATTTTCATGCCTTTAAAACATGTCTAGAGATTGGTTAATTAATTAACAATAATTGCTAACTCTCAAAGAAGTTATTTGAGACACTTTGTTTTGACAGTTAGACTAGTTAGTAATGGTTTTCATACTAAGAAATTCAGCACATTTAGGTAACCTCAAAATTTGGCAACACCGCCGTTACTGGACAGAACTCTGGTCGAGTTTCATTTATCAGAGGTGTGCGTGACTCTTGACAGCCCCAACAAAACTTTTCACACAAAATAATGGGTGACTAGCGAGAAAATTATTGTTTACGTTTTGTCACAGCTTTGACTCATTGGCCAGTGACGCAAAATTAGTTGTCGGGTTGCGAGCCCTACCTTCACGTTTCTTCTACAGGATAACTTGGAGGCATCCGATTTCGGCGTCGGGAAGCTGTGGGGCGGCACTCCGCGTTTGGTTTGGAACTTGTGTCAGTGGCTTAAAGCCCGGGACCGCTACAACTGCGAAATCAACAACAACTCTCGATTAGGTGTTACCCCAACAACGATTTGGCCAGTAAAGTCGGGAATCTCGCAAAATTGTCTCACGTTGTGAAACAGTCAACGTCAATCCGCCAACCAAAGACCATCACAAAATTCGCTCACCTACAACACTCAGCGCTCCGCAACCACCACGAAAACATTAATATCCAGCAGCGGTCCACACATATTTATTAACAAATTCACGTCTCCCCGCCTAAAAGGTTAATAAAATGGCGCTCCATTTCGGCCACAAGCATTATTTTTATTTGCATTCGCCAGGAAAGCCAACAGCACAGTTCCAAAATCCCGGCGCCTCCGACGCGGCACTATTCCACTCACGACGCTTTCGGGGATCAATGCGGGAAACAACGGGCATCGCAGGGAGAAAACGGGATAATCGAGGAGCATCGCCGAAAAGACTTTCCGGAACGCCTCGACGCTGTTTTGTTGCAGTTCTGTCATACGTCAGACGGTACCAACCCACCGGCGAAAATCCCCAAAAATCGAGATGATTCTGGCATCTACGCAGCGGTTCAACTCAACCGCGCCAATAAATCACAACCAAAAAAGCAACATTTTCGATTACGAACTGGTTTGCTTTTTTGGAAAAAAAATTGGGGTAATTGAGGCGATTTTGGACTCTGGCGCGAAAATTGGCAACACTGCGCCTTCAAGTTCGCGACTGAAATTTTGGAAATTTCCAAAAACTTGAATTAAGTAAAATGGAAGAGGCGTTTGCGGTCATCAGAAAAGTGTTTGTTGTAATTACTTGCTACATTTATTTAAATAGCGCTGTTTCAGAAAAATTTGAATTTGGTTGGTTTGGGGGAAAGGCTCCAGGCGGAGCTGGAATTCAAGAAAAAATATTGCTCGAATTTAGAGGAAACCCTGCAAAACTTGACCGTCAATGAATCCTTTAACCTCACGCAACGTTACAATGTTTTAAAAGGTCAGCTTTAAACTTAGATTACGATTAGGTAACGAATTTTGTGAGACCAAGTCACTGTTGAGATGTTGTTCAAAGTTTTTGTGTGGGGGCGCCACTAGTCTACCTCCTAGTGCATGTTTCCATTGTTCTGCTAAATATTTAAAATTTAAATCAATGCTATTGTTGTTTATGCCGACAGCATTACAGCAGAGTACTAATTTGTTAACATGCCCCAAAAATTCTGACCTATCCTACCTCCTCACCAATTCCAGAGGCTAATGAGAGGCTGGCGTCAGCAAACTCAGAATTAAATACTAAAATCGAGGACCTGATAATTCAGGCCTTCTCCGAGCAAGAGGAGTTGCGCGAAAATTTCAGTGAAGAGCTATCAGCAGCCAAACTCGAATTGGCCAATCTTAAAGTAGACCATGAGCAGAAAATGCAGGACCTCTACACCGAAATGCACATGATCCAAGCCTCAGCGGCTGTGCAATCAGACGAAACCACCACAAATTTGCAGCATCAACTCGCTGAAGCCAACGCTAAACTTCGAGAAACCACCAGTTCTCTGACCAATTTGAAAACAGAACTCCGCACCGTCAAGGAAGAGTACGCCTATTACAAAAGCACCGTCGCCAAAGTAGTTTGATGAACGTAACAGTTGTGGTTTAACTTAATTCGTTAACTTCAGGACACGGTGGAATTGAAGCGACAACTTGAATGGGCCGAACAACAATTGCAACTAGCGAAGAGCAAACAACGATACAGCGACGACCAAAACCTGCCATCAACTTCGAGCAATTTTTTTCCCGAAGAAAATAGCGAAATGTCCGGCAATAATTTCGCAGTTACATCAACTTCTAATGAGAATTTAAATAAATGTACTAAGGGTGGTGTGGGTTTAGAAAACGGGGAAGTTAGTGATTCGGGGAAGTATAAACCTCTTCAGGTTTATTGTAAGGGCTCCAGTAGCAACAGTTCAATGTACAATCGTAATCCGCCTCCTCTTTATAAGGGAACGAAAGTTTGGGGGCAAAGTTTTAAGTTTCAAGGGGTAACTAAAAGACCGGCACCACCTCTGCCTCCTTTGATGGATGTTGGTGCGACTAAGAACGATACTAAAAGCGTGCCAAAAAAGAGGAAGTTGTACAATCCTGACGATCTCACCCATTTACAGGATTGAAACAAAATTAGAATGTGGGACATTAACGTTAATTAATAGACACCATTTACTCTAAATATATGTTTAAGCTAAGTTGTATAGTATTTACAGTTCTATCACGTAATAATTTGTACAATGTCTAATTGACTAATACACAATACTACTGTAGCGAGTAAATAACACTGTGAGCTTATTTGTCTAAATAAATATTTTAAGCACAAATTTTTTGAACCACTACGCGAAAAATTTTACACCACCAGCGCCCAGCTGCAGACAGATAATTTTGACAAACGCTATAGAGCTACCTATCGCTACTGAAAAATTTGAAAGGTAACAACAATCAAAAAGCTAACAAATGCAACAGCTGATGATTTTTAGAATTAAGAAATTTGGCCAGACATTAACGGCCCATTAGCGTAATGCAACCAGATCATAGTTTTATTAAAACACACGTGAAGCTGAACATTTGCAGGGAAAGATCTAGAATTACTTATACTTAAATGTGATTAATCATATGTAGACTATTGAAATTTAAAAAATAGAACTATAGACTCATAGGCTCTAGAAGAGTAAGTAACAAATACTAAGAAGTCGGAAATTTTATCGTGCGTTCAAATATTTTGTTTAATTGCTTCCATTTCCTCAAATTAAGACTAGAAAATCGAATTACTCTTCGACTTTGGGGCACATAGACCTTATTGGGTTGAAGGAATTAATTTCGAATCGATACGCGGGGCGTTGAAGCACTTTCTTTATCTACGTTTGTTGATGGTAGCTAAAATAGCAACGTTGTTGAAACAGCGCAAGCGCACTCTTCTTCGGTGTTGCCGCCATTCCGGCGATTCTTCCACCTAATTACAGATGTACTTGTCTAAATTGTTCCAACTATAAGAATAGTCGATTTTCAAATGTCCATAATTGCTGAGTCCAAAATTCCTGGGCTTCTTCGACTCTCTTATTCCGCTGCCGCAAGTTGAGCGCGTCGAATCCCTCACCACCTCGTCCGGTCTACTGTAAATTTCCTGTTTCGTCCCGTACGGATCGTGTCTGCAAAATAACGTTATAAATTTTGAAAAACAGTGGCGTCCGCGGTGCCTTACTCTCCGTAAGAAAAACTGATGCTTCTGTCTCGAGCGGACAGAGATACCGGCACTGCTCTCCTCCGATCCTTGGCCTCGTAGGATAGGGAGCTGTCATCGTAGGAATCTTCATCGAAATCTGCGACGAAAAAAAAAAAGATTCATTAAGGATGGCGAGACTAGTTTCGGCGAAGGTTACGTAAGGAAATTTTAATTAAAACGTGAGCCCACAGAACGACCCACTCGATTTCAAACGTAAATAAGTTCGGTAACTACATTCTTAGCGATTCGAAGCACCTATTTGATGGATGACAATTAAAGCGATTAACCGCCCAAACGTTTGGAGAGGCGAGGTTCCTTTCTCATTACATCATCATTTTCAGAAATTTTGTACGTGCGCCCCTTGCAACAATTAATTACTTAATCGAAGAGATGAGAAGCTAATCTGGTACGCCTCTGCAAGTCTTTAATAGGTATCAAGAATAAGAAATCAAAGAAATCGCGGGGTTCCAGAAAGGTTCGGCCGGCTAGTTGACGGGCCTGGGGCCAGCCAGATGTCCCATCGTCCCAGTTTTCTTTCGGCAATTTCGATTTCGCTTCATGACTGTGCATCTTAATGTTATATTACCACAGTTGATTTGTAAAGTCGTTGCATGTCTGACAGGACAATTTACTGCCGTTTATGGCAATCGAGTTTCGTCGCTCCGCGACTCGTTGACAAGAATGTACTGACGAGAACGCAACAGAAAAGTTTCACTGTGTGAAAATGGGACGTCGTATTTCTATTTCTTCATTCAGATGTTATCTGGACGGGCGCACCATTGTGTTGCTGCTAGATAGATTGTTGTTTTGGTAATGTGTGCAAATTAACAAGACGTTTTCGTGAGCAAATTACAATTATTACCGGCCAGACCGAAGGGACGAAACCGCCCGTTAGCGTTATGAAATCGAAAAAAGATTCCAGATAACAAAATTAAGGAAGTCGGTTGCACAACGAAACAAAAGAGAACAGCAAGGCAGCGGTGCAGTAATTAAGTGGAACTGCAGGAATGCAGGAGTCGGTAATTGAAATTGTTTGGCAACTCACCCGAAACAGTTGCGCTTTGCCACTTACAGGCGAGTCGTAATAATTTCAATTTCAGCTCCTGGCATAGGCAAGGTATTAAAAACATTTTTCAGTTGATGTATTTCGGAGGAAGCTAAGAGTACCGTTGGGGTGGGGGTGGGGGTGTTAATAGTTGCAGTCTTTTAGCTTATATTTGTTACTATTATTAAGAAGGATTTTAAACCAAAGAAAAAGTGTCGAACCGCACCGGGAACCGAACCAACGATATCCCAGTTCAGACCTGAAGCGTCAACCCACTACGCCACGGAACGAAAGATTTTTACTAATTTATATTTTTTTTGTTTATATTTTTATATATTTTCATGTTGTTATTCCTTTGTAATAACTTATTGTATTATTGTTGTCAAATAAAAAAGAGTCGTATTTAACAGTCTACCCAATATTTTCATACAAAAAAAAATACTTTCATTTCTCAAAAATACTAAATGCTCACCAAAATTAAAATACATAATCTTAAAGCGACAACCAAATATTGACATAATGCTGACCGCTTATATATTTTGTTCGCCAAAATAACTTTTGTTGACTATAAATACTAAATGTTCACCAAATTTTATTCCGCATTTAATTCTAACATAATACCCAGATATTTAATTTTCGACAGTGTCTTATATTATTTAGCAGTTAAAAATACTATTTGTTGATCAAAAATACGCAAGCAATGAAATGTTGTGCAAATGGTAAATAATTTTATGCAAAATTATAGATGTAGATGTGCTAGGGCAAGGAAAATAATAGTAAAAATAGAAGTGGTTTGCACAAAAAAAGATATTGATTTCCGTAATATATAAATGCTTTGCTGTAATTGGCTTGCATTATGTAAAACGTAAAACTTCCTTTAGTGGTAATTTATAATCGTGCTTTAAAAAAAATACAGGGCCCTAAACTGACCTTGTACAAAACTTTTTTCGCGTGCCTCTTGTCTGGAAGCGCAAGCGGCAAGGAGAGATGCGCGAGCATATTTCATTTTTGGAGTAATAGAATAATTATTTGACGCACAAATAGTTTTTTTGAAAAACACTAAATATAAATGGATAGCGCAAATATTTATTATGTACAGCACGGACGCGTAACTTGAGCGTTCTAAATTTGGTGAACATTTAGTAAAATTGATAGACATATAGAATTTAAAATGTTAGCAATGGTAAATCAATACGCAGCATAGTTATTTTAGTGGTGATGTTCTCATTTTCTGATGTATAATAATTTGTGTTTTATTTAGATTTTTTGATGCTCATTAAATTTTCTGGTGGACAGTGCAAGGGATGTGTGGTTTAATTTGGTGTACATTTATTCCTAATAAAAAATACTTAAATTTTGTCTTTTCGCTTTTAATTTCGTTCTGGTGATGGACCGCCCAGGGCAGTGGCGGCGCAGCTGAAGGCAATGAACCGTCTCAATTGAGGAAAAAGCTTTCACTGTTAAAAAAAAATTACGTGGCCCCGAGTAAGTGTCATAAATGTGGCGTAAAGACGCTTTATCGTCGCTTTCTAAAAAATCCTCCGGTGACCCGATCGCGGATATTTCAGGGCACCGGAAGACGAGTGCAGCGAATTTAGAGAAATTGAACAAAAACCGTCAAATCTCAATTAAGAAAGTGAAACTCGTTCATCGAACCAAACCGACTTATTTAACAACCGCCACTATTAATAATTAAAAACGATTGACATTTTTACATAATGTTAGAAAACGATTGAATTCACCATAAAAAATTATATATCCTCGTTTCGTCTCATTAAGTATGCGAGTCGAGTGTACTTTGCTTACGCATTGCCGACATAAACAACAAAGGGAACCAACGAGCCGCTTGAATCGCGCATTGTTTACAGATTTTCTTAACTGATCAACAGAAAAGTCCTCGAAGCCGCACAAGACGAACTGTTGTCGCAACGATTTGTTGTCATTACTCAAATTTCTCCTAATTTTCATATTTTGGGCAGTACTCTTAATATACGATGCCAAGACCAAATTGAATTCAGAAGCATTGGTCCTACATTTTTCATTTAATCCCGCCATTCCTCAAAATGCAAACAAACAAACGGACGTCGCAAAGGCTGCAGCAATTATTGTCACAGCAATTAACTGTTGAGACCAAGGCTAGTTTCGCGAATGATGGTCAAATATAAAGACAAGTTACTAGCAGGATGAGGACACCGATTACTGGTTAATTGGCGGAATTAAAACAATTTCTAGACCGCGCGCTTCCTGCTATTGCCGCATCCCCAAGAAGCCGTTTTTGGGTCTAGGTGACAACTAGGCGATCAACAACTAATTTAAAAAAAAGTTTGCGTCCATATGGTGCTGCCCGTATATTAGTTTTTGACGTCACCTGAGTCAAACCGCCCTCTGTTGGGCCTGGGCAGTCCGCTGTCGCTGTAGACGTAGTCCAACCTAGGCCTCCTAGTTTCGAAGCCCGTCACCTCCTCGATAGCGGCGTAGTTTCCTTGCGACTCCTTCTGGTGGTCGCCGGGAACGTAGTAAAACGAAGTCGAATTGACCTCAGCCGTGAACTCTCCTGAACTAGGATCAGAACTTAAATCCACCGAATCCAAATGGTCCCTGATATAAGCGTAATTCTCCAAGTCCCAAGGATCGACGTAGTGTTTGGACGATGGCGGTTCCTGGAGAGATTCGTCCTCTTCACTCCCGAAATCGATGGAGTTCCAGTAGAGGTCGTCAACAGGCATCGCGACAATCTAAAAGAAAATCTTTTAGTCAAGCTGAAACGGTTCGCGCTAAACAGTTAAAGACGAATAGCAGGTCGAGAAAGTTGCAAGAAAAATTTGCACTACAATTAGACATTGCTATATGCGATAATTAAGCGTAACTGGTTAACTTCCAGAACTACTTCTAAATAATTAGAGCCACGCTTAAAACGACACGATTGATGATGATAACTGCGTTCTGAAGCGGAAGAGGAAATTGTTGGGGTCTATGGAATTGTTGCGAATTTGCAATAGCAGCATTAAATAATCTAGTACGGTTGCCAAAACGTGACTTAAGTGCTTAATTGCTCTAACACATTCTCGAAGCAGGCCAAAGTAAAAGCTTCTTTAATTTGAAGCTTCCTGATCCCAAAAATTCTTGTGAGAAGAACCTTCCTCAATCTTGTGAGGGTAAGAAAAATGCTTTTTAAGTCAACTTTCAGGTAATAAAGTTTGCAATTTTCTTTTCGGCAGTCAGGTCACGAAATGGTGACTGTGGACATCCTTATTTAGATGTTGCGGCGGCAGTAAAACCGCAAGGACTTTTTTCGAAGTTGTCTAAGTACGTGTTCAATATTAATGAAGCGTCGGCAACAATAGAGGTTGCGTAACGGAAACGTAGGTAGGTTCTCTAGTGCTAAAATTAAGCAATTCAAGAAGCTAGAATTCCAGCGGTACAAGTGTCCAACTTGTGTAAATATTGAACGGACAAGGAGCGTGCAGAGACTGAGATTGATAGAATGGTCGTAAAAGACCGGGACGTTCCCACGACTGTTGTCCATCTGAGATTTATTGGTCTGCTTCACCATTGCGAGATAATAGGTTTCGAAAAGTAGATCATGGCGAATTAAAGCACCTTTTAAAGGAAATGGTACAATCGGCTCAATGGAGTTGACAGTAATTGGAAGCGCGATAGTCCAAGGTAGATGCTGCCAAAGATGGGCTTATTATGCAGTAGCCTCTAACTATGTAGGTCTTGATTGAAACCCATAAGGTTTTCTTCGAAGATTATTTTAGTTTCTCATGGTTAGGTTCTTACCAAAAATATTGAAGTCTTATCAACCGAAGAACTTTTTCTTCCCTTTGACCGCAGCACTTGTGTCACTTTGGTCGCCTCACTTTCCGTTCCGAAGATAGAGGAACCGACAACACTCTTAATTCCCTTCACTTTCGTCCGACGAAGTGCAAGTCTTTCTGCATTTTACCGGCGAATCGGTTAAAAACG
The DNA here is from genome assembly GCA_951805265.1 of Schizotus pectinicornis. Lineage (NCBI taxonomy): Eukaryota > Metazoa > Arthropoda > Insecta > Coleoptera > Pyrochroidae > Schizotus > Schizotus pectinicornis. The sequence continues at coordinate 3,226,681 of OX638207.1, forward strand.
GTGGCACCGGACGAGTAGCCGCAAGCCTTCTGGTACCGTCGCGCTTTCTCCGCGGTACTAACGCTAATCCCACCAAAGAGCGCCCGATTATTAGATGCCACCGGCAAAACCGCACAATTTCACCTTATCTGATAACAAACCTCTTTGTACGGAAGCAAACGAAAGAAAGAGTCATAACTGGAGAAGTTAATTCCGCCCCACTTACTTCTAAACGCAAGAATTTATTGTAATCGCTTTACGGCACGTGAACACGAAGAAATTGCTCTTGTAATTATTGCAACAAATGACAATTAAGAAAGTGTTTGTTCAAAACCGTCCGTAACCTTGATTCGCCAAAGCTTTCACCCAAACTCAATTAGAAAAAACAGCTCCAATGTCACGGCTATCTACATCGATGGTAATGAACTGTGATTGCGGTGATTTATCGCCAAACCGCAAGTGAAAATCATTTATTACCCCCAATTTCGTCGACGACTAAAAAATTCAACTAATCTCTAGTTCCTTTCGATTCCTCGCTATCGCTGTTTCTGCCGCTCTTGATATTGGCCACATCAATTTCCATTTTGATCCCGAGGACATCGCCGGTGAAGGTTTCCAAATCGATGGAGTTGGGCAAAAAATCAAAATCACGACCGGCAGCCTCTTCCTCGCAGAAGGATTCGTTGTGGCGCATAAGCGTCACTAGACACCTGTGCATATTATCCCTGCTGAAAGCCTCGCCTGAATCAACATTTTAGCCATCTACACAAGTTTCAATCGCACCTAGCATTGTCAGAAATTCGATCATAGAGTCTTTATTCATCGAGTCTTCAGAGTAGTCTTCGTAGTCTTCCCGCGCCAAAGTCCCGAACGCGTTGCTCAAAGCAGCTTTGGTGTAGCCATAAACGGGTCTGTGGTTTATGAAGAGCTTCACGAAATCGCAGAAAGAAACCACGTCTCGAATGTTGCCCGTCTCGTCGAAGTCCTTGTAGCGGATATCCGTCATCAAGGTCTCGATCTACAATTGATCATAAGAGGTGATCTTCAAAATCCTCAGAACGAGAGGTTTTTAAAGTAAAACTAATACAAACGTAACAATCTTAGCCTTCAGAAGGCTCATAATTAGAGGTCCTTAAAGTAAAAAAAATATCGGGACCTCATATTCTGTAGGGTAGTATCCGCAGGCCCGGACCAAATCTGGCAATTCCGCGATACTGATGCAATCCGTGACGACTCTCGGCATGATAACGCTCTCCCCTTGGTGCAGGATCTGCATGTAGTAGAAAAGGTCCTGCATTTCCTGAAACAACCACCCATTTTTTCCGCCTTCCAAAAGGCAGTAGAAGGGTTGCAACTCTTCCCCGCCTATCTGGTGCAAAGTTTCCACCGACCTGAATCAACGCCCCTGTTAACTCTTAGGCAAAATTAAAGAAGAAGACTCACGAAACTTTAATATCCCACACAAACATAGTTTTGTCGTTTTTACCAATAGTGAATAAATATTGGCCATCGCTAGACAACTGGAAATCTAGAAGCTGAATCGGTATGAACTAAGAGAATTATGTTAAGAAGCCACCTACTTCTTCTGGATGGCCCGTAATCGCTATGTACTTGAAGGGATTACCATCGATCGGAGTAAGCTGCAACCCGATGTGGTTCTTGTTCATAAAGACCAAATATTGGTACTTATGGTTCGGTAAATACTAGAACTAAGACCGTTAGTGGAGTGCAACAGTCAAAATTGATAGAAGCACCTCCATTTTGGTGACGGGGGTGTCACGGAAGCAGCCGAAAGCGGGACCAAGACCCACCGAGGTGCACATCATGGTTCTCTTGTTCAACACCTTGTATTTGTGCTACATTGAAAAAATTACACCAAACGCTACGAGAGGTAAACAACAACCTTGTCGTCGACCAAGAGGAAGTAGCCAGCTTTACTGAACTTCTTACGGGGATGGCAAATGAAATAGAGAGGAGTGTCTTTCTGATCGATCCGGTCTCTGTCGCGGATGGCCAGTTCACCATCAGAACTTGAACCAATTAAAAGTCAAGAGAAAATAATCAACGAAGATAAATTTACCACACTTCCAGACTGTTGTACTGGATCAAGAATCGATCCTCCCCAATTGTGTAGAGGCTGCAAGGATCTTCGGGGATAAAGAGAATGTTTTTGATTGGTTTGTAATGCGGTCTCACTTTACCCCTAAACCACCAGTTACCGACCTCGTAGATTAACCCAAACACAGTATTGTTGTTATCCTGAAACGCTGAGACTAGAATGATCAACGAAATGCTTCGCGGACCAGACAAATTTGGACCGTTTGTAGCAAAGATAGATTGTACTACAGTTGTACGTTAAATTATTGATATATTTTACATAATATGCCAGCTGTGAGTTGTCTTCAGAGAAAACAATTTTAACAACGCCGCCAATGGAATGTTTGAATGGCGCTTCGTAGAGGGGCGTCAACAGAATTGGGTGCAACATCCACAATTCGCCGTTACTCTTGCCGCAAGCCAAATGAAGAGCTGATAAAAGAAGTGACGATAATAGAATAATAACGGACTAATCGTACATTGCTTCGAGTATTTCGCAGCAGTGACTTCGGCCAATTCGCCGTCGTCGCCAAATGATTCGGGCATAACGGCCGAAATAACTTCTTTGTGAGTCTCGTAGTTGAGGAGGGATAGGTGCCCATTTTTGCACGCCACGAAAACGTAGGGACTTGAAACGAAAAGACGACAAAACTGCGAAAAACGGAACCAGTTCAACTCACAATTCGTCGTGAACGGCGATGGCGGCAATGCAACTATCAAAAACACCAAACAACGGTATGCACTGGCGTTGCAAAAATTTGACACTGTGTATATTCCCGTCCATTGTAGCTGAAATGACTCGTTAAGTTCTGGATGATAAAGTCGCGTCTAGTAAACCTATTCAGTTTAATAATAATGATGATGACTGTGATGGTGAGTGGTGGGGCAACGCACAGGACCAAACTACTACATAACATAACCTCATTCTATTTGTTGCGGTCTGCATTATCCCCACCACTGACTGCTTAAGTACTTTACTTGACGCAATTTTGATCGTGCAACTCGTACTTAAGAGACAACTATCATTGTAAAAATAAAGAAACTGATTCGGTACGCTAGAAGCGATGAACTACTAAAGCGTTTGTACACATAAAAAAATCTCTGGTGACCAGTGGATGTTTGCCCAAGCTGGCATCTAGCGGCACAGTTGTCTTCGTCAAAAGCTCGTACTCCTCAGTACGGTCCTCAAGTCCGCAGTGAAACGGGGCTTTCGCATTTGGCGCTTCCGCCCCGTCCAGTTTCTTGACGAATTTGTACTTGCGAGGCGTTTTCTTGAAACTCAAACAAACGATTGGGGCGAGCTGGAATTCGCTGAACCAATACAGCAGACGTAGACGCTTGTCGAAAAACATGATGGTACCGTTACAGTCGCCTGTTACCACAATACTGACGCAAAACTTCGATGGTCAAATTCGGATCCAACTCACCCATCAATCGAGGTGATTGAAGCTATCGAAACTTTCGAAATTTTCACCGCGTTGATAAAAAATACTCTTTTATATTCAAGATGCGATTCGTCGTAGGGTTTCGAGTAAAGGGTGTTGCCAAATTTGAGGATTTTTCCCTTGGAACTGCTCACGAAACATTCATGGCAGCTGTCCACGAAAGTTCCGTCGGTGTAGAGACCGGTCGGACTGTTCACGTCAGGGATGCAGGGTGGTGACAATTTAGCTTCTTCGGGGTTCTTTGGGAAGAGTGTTAATTGAAAGTTTGGGGCGAATCAAGCGAGTTTACCCAAGTGAAAAATATCGCGGATTTTTCGAAAATTACGACGATGTTCTCCTCTTTGTTGGGGTGGAACTGGACGCTTTTCGGCAAACCCACGTTGTACTGAATCCGGAAGGAGTCTAGAATTAAACAGAGGGCAATTTCAAAAATATTCCTGGATATAAGTGAACGCGCGAAGAGGACTGGAATTGCTAGGGCGCAAAAAGTACCGTCTGATCGGGTTCTGCCGTAGGTCCATAGCCAAACATCGATCGTAGTTAGGACGCCACTGGCCACAGTCACCAAAAATCTAGCGCTAGGACTAATAGCGACCAGGACCGCGCTACTGGGTGGGGGAGGGTAATTGAATATTGTCAACACGGACTTCCTGCGCGTAAATAAAAAAATAAGTTATAATAATGACAAGAGTTAAATGATACCGGTTGACGCTGTCCCAAATCATGACGCAACCGTCGGTTCCTACATCAGCAGTAGCCAACCATTTTCCGCTGCTATCCGAGGTTACGCTGACAATCTTGTTTTGCTGCACAATCACGTAATAGTTTAGATTCCACCATCAGCTCTACTTACGTGTCCCTTCAAAAACGCCATTTCTTTTTTGCAAAAGTCGTAGAGCACCCCAACGTTGGTGGCAGCATAGAAAATTTCTCTTCTATCTCCCAATTCTAGATTAACTATAGGTGTTGTAACGTTGAACCCGAATACCCATTTCAAACCCTACAACTCCCTGTTAGAATAAAATCCAGGAGGAGAAAGAAACAAACGAAAGGGTTAAGGAGTTGGTTGTACTTGGGATGGTTCAGGACTTCCGGGCCAAAATCACTTGGCCGCTCGTACAAACTACCGGAGGGCGAACTGACGTCATCTTCCGCGTACTGGTCCTCTGAATTGTTCAATAATGAAGCTTCTTGAGTATCCATAGGGGTTGACATTGAGCGCTGACAGAGTTGAATTCTTGGTAACTAGATCAACGACAGGCCAGCAATTTTAAAGTTATTGTGGCAACCACTTTAGGACCTATAGACTTTTTAGTTGTGAAACAAAGACAAAACTATGCGCGTTTTCAATGAGTTAAACAAGCACAAATACGAAGTGGTAGGTAAGGAAACGGAAAAATTTTCTATGGCAAAACGAGAATCTTTTCCAGCAGGTAGAAATATTGTAATAACGTCAATATCTTCCGCAGCTGCGGTTGATGATTGAAAATACATTTGGCACTTAGACTCGGTCTTTTCGCCTGCAGTGCTTGGAAAAACCGGCCTTTAACAAAAATTCAAAACTTAACAATTATAAGTCTTCATTCAGATAAACGTTGGCTTCTTCGCAAAACTTCTTGTGGTTGAACAGGGCCCTACTTAACATTTCTTCAAATCTGACAAAAAGGCGTATTACGATTTGACCCGCAACTGGAACTAATTACTTACTCATAACGCAAAGTTCGGTTGTTTTTGATGATAACGTTGGCATCTAAATTGACGAAAACTTCGGACTCTCCCTTGACGACAGTGAAATTGTTACCTGAATAATTAAAAAAAATTAATAGAAATAGCATTAAAAGTGGGAAAAGTGACCTTTGGACAAATCTGGCGCCAGTAAAATAGCGAATTGCTCCTTCTCGTTGTCGTCAATGAACTTCGACAAATCCCCGATGAATCCCTTGAAATTGTTCATAAAAAGCGACAAGTTTGCAACATGTTGCAGATGCACTGACGTCGCTCTGAAATTTCTCAATCAATTTAGGCGCAAATAAAAAATACAAGAATTAGTACTGGATGTAACTTTGCAACATTTTGCTGTTCAGTAGTTTCTCCTTTGTTTTCATTGACTCTGAAATGGGTTTGCACATTTCTTTACAGGAATAATTCTCACTGTTCGCCTTATCACTCGGCTTCTTCTCTAACAAAGCTGTAGCGTCCTCGACACTGCAAAACAAAAAAAAAATTGAGCAATCACCAAATGATTAAAATCAACAAACCTTTTATTCATATCACAAGTCTTGAAACTTTCGTCGATTTTCGGCAGCCACTGATCCAGTTTCGTTTGGCGATGTCGCAAAAGTTCAACTTTACCTATGAGTTTATTGGTCGTTGAGGCACAATTACCTAAGTTCGTCATTAATTTGTTGAAGTTTTGCAAACACGTCGTGTATTCGCGATTTTGACAATTATTCGAATCGGAAAAGTTATTCTTTTTTATGTCGTTGTAGCATTGCGTTTTCATAATTAAAGTTGACAAATCTTTGTGGATGTCGTTCATCAAAACCCGCAAGTTCATCGTTAAATTCTTAACGTAATTCGCGTACAAATTAAACCCTAAATGCACAAACGAAACCAGTTTCGTCTCGCGAGTCAAGTGACAGAGACATTTGCCGTAGAGAAGGCGCAAGTCGCGCCAGTTGTACTTTGAGGCGCAGTTTTCAAAAACCACCTTAACAGCCTTGGGCAGGACGGTGCTGACTTTGTTAAAGAATGAGTTTTTCTTGAACACGAACACGTTGGTGGTTTCCTAAAAAAAGATAAAAGAGTCAGAACGTCCGAATTTACGGGAGTCTCGTAAAGTTGTACATTTGAGAACTAAACAGTGACTGCGCAAGTCTATCAATCCTTTGTGAACCTCGAGGCAAGGGTAGGGGTGGGAAACCTACCTGCAGCAAACCTCCCTCGCCCGGGTTGTATTCTTTCTGAACTATTATAGAAGGAGCTCTCGAATTGAGACGACGTCATCTTAGCAACATTAAAGCTATAAACATCGGTGACGCTTCTATTTTCAATCCTATTCACATTCATACAGTCCACTAATCTTCGACCTAAACATTGGTAAATTTGTGGTAAATCCGGCTCGAAGGACCAATGTTTAGATCGGAGATTAGTGGACTGTATGAATTTGGATAGGGTTGAAAATAGAAGCGTCACCGATGTATATAGCTTTAATGTTGCTAAGATGACGTCGTCTCAATTCGAGAGCTCCTTCTATAATAGTTCAGAAAGAATACAACCCGGGCGAGGAAGGTTTGCTGCAGGTAGGTTTCCCACCCCTACCCTTGCCTCGAGGTTCACGTTGGGTGCAGCGTCAACACTTTGTGACGAACAAAACGAGGCAAAATTCTCGCTTACCCCACTTATGATGTCAGCGACAAACTTATCGTCACTGGCTTCTGCCGCCTGTCCAGTGGCCAACAAAATTTGCTCGCTCTTCTGCACTTTGGTGTCGCGAGCTATCCAGTCTTTTAAAGTTCCAATGAAGGTGCTCTTGTCGATCTCGTACGAATAAAACTCTAGGGTGTGGACGGAGAAGACGTTGATGATCGTCTTGTTGAGGATGTTGAGCATTTTATCGAACACGTTCAAGTTATCTGGGAATTTGGTTGTGCGCAAAGCTGGATCGTACTGCAGCACGTGCCTGAGCCACAGCTCGAAGTTTTGCTGAAGACACGTGGACAGGTGGTGCTCCTTCAACAACGTGCTGGAGTTCACCACACTGCCCGAACCCAACAATTGAGTGATACAAATGTGATCCGGGCCCTTCTTTTCGATGTACTGGAATCTGAAACGACGGTCACGTCACTGATTGCTGCGTCCAATTTACAGGGTGTTTTCTAAAAACGCCTCAAGTCGTAGATTGGTCATTTATTATCCGATCGGAATAAACAAGAAGTTTTAGGAAATTATTCCTTAAACACTACAAAATGGCGCTAATCGTAAGACCCCTATTTTTATTTTTCTCTGTGTTAATATTCAGCACTGGGATCCCCGACAAAGCGTTTCCACCGCGTCGCTTTCAAAGCGACCAAAAAGCTTCAATGTCGACCGAGTCAACTTGCATTTCTATCGGTTAAACAGAGAGTCGATAGTACCTAAAGCGAGAATCCACTCAATATAGGTGTAAGTCTCGGATATCGCTGGTACTACATACGTCATCAATTTTCAAATATTTTCTAAGCAAGTTTCAAATTTTTAAGAAATTGTTAATGGTAAATTAAAAAAATAATAGCGAGTATACACTACCTTTCAAATGGGGCAAATTGAGGCAGGAAGGGTAGAACCCCGCACATCACCTCAAACGCCATGACCCCCATTGACCAGTAGTCCACCTTGTAGTCGTACTTTTCAGTCCTCATGATTTCCGGCGCCAAATAGTGCAAAGTCCCAACATAACTGACGATAGTGTCGTTGAGTTCTTTGGCGTACCCTAAATCAATCAACTTGTAAACGACCCCCTCCCCCTGCGGTTGCAAAACAACGTTATCAGGTTTGATATCGCGATGCGTGATGTTGTGGCGATGCAAAAACGCCACGGCTTTCATCAAATCCTTCAAAAGAGCCCGCACATCGTTTTCAGGAAGACCACACGAATTTTTTGCCTGATTAAGAACATGTCTCAAGTTGCCTCCTCTGCAGTATTCCATCGGCAACAGCGGTAAATCGGTGGGGTTGTGTTTGAGGAGCACAGCTTCGAGGTAGGCGTCGAGAACTTTGAACGAGACAATGTTGGGGTGACTGAGGGTTTTGATGTGGGCCACCTCATTTACCCAGCGACTTTTCTGGCGCTCCGTCAAAGCGGTGTTGGTTCTGAATTTACATTTCTTTATTGCTGAAATTGATCGTTTTAAGGAAAGACCGCAAATGTTGACCAAATACCAACCGATGAAGTCGTTCGTGACTTGGTTTTTCCACAGGGAAACAATGCCGAAAGCCCCCGACCCCAAGATAGCGGTCCGCTTCCAGTTCTCAACGACCGAAGGCTCCTCCATGGCACTTTAAAAAGAGAAACTGGCTGATTACGGAATAAAGAGTTTATTGCTTCGATTGCGAATCTGTTATCTTGTCTTGACAACATAACCTTACTTAATTACGAAAATACGCGGACTGGGAAAAATTCGCGGAGGACGAGTTTAGGCTAAAAATAACGGGTCGTCTAGTTTAGCGCCTCTTCAGTTATCGAGAGAATTTTGATAAAAATTGCAGAAAAAGAGTTATTTAAAAAAAATCAAGAAGCTTAAAAATTTGTTTTCAACAATTGTTTTTAAGGGTGTTTTAAGTCAAAGAAAAGCATAGAAAATTGATAAATTTTGTGTTGCCTATTTTCCCCACCTTCCCGTATGCTTTTCCTTGCCCTAAGACCTTTGTAAAAAAAGTATTTCGTACTTCCGCGTCTTGATTTTTACAGAAAATGCTTAAATAAGTTTTTTCGACCATTTTCACCAAAAACTTTCCAAAACTAAAGACGGGGCTTAACTAAACATTTACCAAAATAACCAGCTTACGTGCAATGCGGCGCCTAAACTCAAAAACTCCAACTTTGTTTAAAAATAAGAAAAATCAACATTCATGTTGATGAGGTAGGTCAGTTACAAGATGGTAAATACAAACCTTGCGAAAATGTGCATGCGCATTGCGCAAGTTACCAGATGATTGCGCCCTGTTTTTAGCGCGCGGCAAGCCTGATAGACCCGCGAAATCGATTAATAACACAAACTTCACAGCATTGAGCACGTCGGGTCATGCCAAAGTGTCAATTCGTCAATAATTTTCTAATTTCATGCCGCGATCAAGTAGGCTTCGCCCCTCGGTGTCGCTCTTCATTTGTTCCGTTTCCGGCGACAGTTGTTGTTAACCCGCCACTTCCGGTCGTCGCCACCTACGATTTTGCGTTAGCGGCAGCCTCCCACCTGGACCCACTGTCATCTACCTGAGTTTCTTTAATTCCAAAACGTGATTTTGGCGTTAAATCGCTAAAATGATCGAATTCGCCGATGATTGGTTGATGCATCAGGCCGTTTTAGGCGAGGGGGCGTACGGAGAGTGAGTGACAATAAAGTTTTGAATAAATATTCGTAATTTCCATATGATTTTTCCCAGGGTTAAATTGATCGTCAACCGCAACACCAACGAAAAAGTCGCTTGCAAGATAATTAACTACAAGCACCACGTGAACGCCGCCATCAACATCAACAAAGAAGTTACCATACATCGAACCTTGCACCATGAGAACATTGTCAAGTTCTTCGGCAGGCGCAAGGAGCACGATAAAGAATATATTTACCTAGAATACGCCGCTAGAGGAGAACTGTTTCAAATGATCGGTAATTACGGCTGTTTAACTGATTTGTGGGTGTTAAATTTTTTTGATTTTAGAACCTGACTTGGGGATGTCTTCAAATTTAGCGCAACTGTACATGAAGCAATTGCTGTCGGGTTTAAGTTACCTACATAAAAGGGGAATTGTGCATCGCGACATAAAACCGGAGAATCTGTTGATTAACGATGAGGGGGTGCTGAAAATCAGCGATTTTGGCATGGCAACGCTATTTAGACACAAAGGGAGGCAGCGGCTACTAGATCGCAGGTTTCGCCGTTATTTGCTATCAAATCATTCTTTTTTTAATTATTTAATTTAAAGATGCGGGACTAAGCCATACCTGGCACCGGAAATTATGCATGGGACTTACAAGGGCGAACCAGCGGACATCTGGAGTTGCGGCATTGTCCTAATCGCCATGTTAGCTGGAGGTTTGTCTCTGTTGCGCATTTAACTCCAAAAGAAATATTAAAATAATGGTGGAGGCGCCAATCTCATAACTCGTTTTTGAAGCTGGTAGGCTTCTAAAGCCTTAAAATGTTAAACGCAATTTAATTTGGCGATGTAATAACTTTAGATTCTTTATTTAACTTTATTTTCTGCTAAAAAATGATCTCTGCGGGTTATAACTTTGAATTAACCGAGAACTCTTCCAGAATTGCCTTGGAGCGACACCCTGAGCGAGGAGTTTGAGCAGTACAAAAATGACACCTATATCACCCACACGCCCTGGAGCAAATTAGGCAATAGCACCCTTAGTTTAATCCGGAAAATTCTAGTCATAATCCCCGAAAAACGCTTTACTATTGACCAAATCTTGAACCACCCCTGGATGAAATTTGACTTTGAACGCAGTAAGTTGGTACTGGAATTTTTTTCCGTCTACAGTTCCAGATTGGGGGTTGAATGTGTTGCTTTGGTGATTTAGCGGTGTGATTGAATTGAAACTCATAAAGCTAGATTACCAAAGCATTACGTGCAACACAACACCGCCAACCGCAATCAGGTAATAAAACTAGTTAATCCAAAGTTTGCCCAAAAAGTTGTCACTGATCTGAAAATTTTTTTTCAAATCATTTTTACATTCTTGGGTTGAATAAGTTTAATTCTTTGTCATAAGTAAAATAGTGCAGTATTTTTGGTGGTTGCTATTTTGTTTGGCGATAATTGAAGTTCGGGGTAGAAGCTACTTTGTAACTAAAGTAGGCGGAGCTAACTTTCCGCCGCGCATGCGGAGTAGCGATTTATGCTTCGGTGCAATCGGTAAAGTTCTTGGGCAAACTTTGTCGCCTTTTCAGTAGCTGGATTAATTTTGGGCTTGAATAGGTTCGAGAGACGCGGTGGATGGCGTTGCCGGCAACGCGGCTAAGCGGTGGAACTCGATGATGGAGACTGAAACGCGCATCCACAGGGACGATCCCAACGTGATCCTCTCTCAACCAAATCCGGTTTCGCGGCCGGCATCTCTGGACCAATTGGTCAATGAAATTAAGAAGAAACGCGAACAAGTTTGCTTCTCTCAACCCATCCACAATGAAGACTTGATGTTGGGGTCGCAATTGCAATTCACTTTGAGTCCCATTACCAAAGATACTTTCCACATTTTGGTTAAGAGACTGACGCGATTTTACGTTACTACGACTTATGAAAAGACTTTGGAACTTTTGTGTTCCGTTTTGGACACTTTCCGTTATAGTTGGCATACCGACGGTGCTGGCATCGTAAGGATTTTTGACAGTTATGCGGAACTCTCTCCTTATTCTGTTCTGTTGTAGGTTACAATTTCTACGGTTGATTTGATGAAGAATCAACTCGTTTTCAAGGCTAACATTATTGAAATGGAAGGCAAGATTCTTCTGGATTTCAGGCTCTACAAGGGCTGCGGTATTGAATTTAAGAAGAAGTTCCTGAAGCTCAAAGAGTGTCTGAGCGATATTGTTGACACAAGCAATTAAGTTTAAATAAATTCGTTGTTTCTGTTGTTTCACAATTTTGTACTTTTATAAAAGAATTTAAATATTATACGACGAGCATTATTGACGGATCACCTTGATTCTTGGAGATTGTTTAAACAACTCAATAAAAAATGTCTAGTAAAGTTTCATAAATATTTTTATTTTTAATAATAAATTAATTTTCGAACGGGCAATCGGAGTTGGTGTGGGTGTCCACGCAAAACATCCCCTTAGTTCTGAAAAACAAGAGTTTTGATGGTGCTCTACACACGAGGCGATGTTACCCAAATGGGGTGTCTTCTCCCATCGGAATCGCATTTCCTGGAAGGTAGCCCCAATTGTTGAACTTCTTGGGACAAGTTTCCAGACATGGTCTCCCCAAATGAGCGTTTTTCGTTCTAACAGTTGTGGCAAAGAAGCAGGCAGCCTGGAAGTGACTGCACCTCGAGCGTCCTAAAAAAATTAACAATTAGCGCGCCATTATTTAAAACATTCACAGCTTCGCCAACATCCAGTCACCAATTTCCCCAACACTTGTAGATTCTGACAGTAGTGACGTTTTTATGGTGACGTTTCGATTTAAGGTTATGTTTGTGTAGTTTTACCAATTTTCGGAAAATTCCGCAATGGCAACGCTAACCAAAGACGTTGTTTTGAAAGACAACGCCCCGAGTGCGGTTCTATTTGAGAAACACGTCGAGTTTCTCAAAGATTACGGCAAAGACGAGAACCATTTCGAGTTCGGAATGACCGATTATTTGCGGGTTTCGGGGATGTACTGGGGCCTGACCGCCCTAGAGCTGCTCGACCAGTCCCATTCGCTGCCTCAGGACGAAATTGTGGCTTTCATCAAAAGTTGTCAAGACCCCGAAACCGGAGGAATAAGCGCTTGTCTGGGCCACGACCCCCATCTCCTCCACACCTTAAGCGCCGTCCAAATCCTGACTATGTACGACAAAATTTCCGCTATTGACGTCGAGGGGATCGTTAAGTACGTCAAAGAGTTGCAACAACCCGATGGTAGTTTCACGGGAGATAAATGGGGAGAAGTGGACACGCGTTTCTCGTTTTGTGCCGTCGCGACGTTGTCGCTCCTCAAAAGACTCGACGTAATCGACGTGGATAAGGCAGTAAAATTCGTGGAATCCTGCATGAATTTCGATGGTGGTTTCGGGTCTAGGCCGCTTTCAGAAAGTCACGCGGGACTGATATATTGTTGTTTGGGATTTTTGTCTGTTACAAACCGACTGGATTTGGTAGAAAGAGACACTTTGGCTTGGTGGCTGTGCGAAAGACAATTGCCTTCAGGAGGTTTGAACGGAAGACCTGAGAAATTGCCTGATGTTTGCTACTCGTGGTGGGTGTTGTCTTCTTTGACAATGTTGGGACGTCTGCACTGGATCAGTGGGGACAAATTGAAGAAGTTTATTCTTGCGTGTCAAGACACCGAAACTGGGGGATTTGCCGACAGGCCCGGGGACATGCCTGACCCTTACCACAGCTTGTTTGGGCTGGCCGCCTTGTCGCTCTTGGGGAACCCTAATATCAAAAAGGTCAACCCCACGTACTGCATGCCCCAGCACGTTATTGACCGGTTGCATCTCACGCCCCAAGTTTTACCCCACTAAGGGTAGTCTCACTTAAGCTGTACTTTTATTCATAATTAAAACTTTCACATCTTTGTCTTAGTTTTTGTCTCCTCATCTTTGACGCTACTCTTCAAGATATGATGATTAACAGTAACAATTCAATTGTGTAAGTGGGATGGTGGATAATTAATTAATTAGCTTTTGGAAGGGTAAGAAAGGACCTAAAGTCCCATTTGAAACCTTTAAAAAACCTGACACCAAGTACTTGTTCTGGTAGCTGAGGAAGATACATCAGTTAAAAGAAAAGAGCTGAGAAAGATACATCAGTTAAAAAAAAGGGGGGAGAATAATTCCATGGACATTTTTCCTAACACCAAGTACCCAAGTACTTGTTCTGGTAGCTGAGGAAGGTACCTACATTAGTTGAAAGAAGAAGATGAATAATTTCTTGAACCTTTTGTCACTAGAGGTTTGCCTAAGAACGGGAGAAGTCGACTTACGCAAGATGTGGCCTTTGCACCCCGGCTGCAGCTTCCCCCCGTTAACGCAGAAGTCCACGTGGCCCACCCTATTCACCTCCCCCAAGATGCCCGAATTGGTGTGAATAATCTGCACCTGATGAGCGTCCTCCCTCGACAGCCGAAAGTACTTGTCGCCGTACCGATTGATCAAAGGCCTGGCCGGGTCTAGACCTGCAAACCAAACCGTTTCAACCTTCCACTTCTTCACCTATAAAGAACTGACCGACGATTTTGTGTTGCTTGACATCCAAGTGGTTGCTGATCATGCCGCAAACGTGAGCACCCAAGGAATGTCCTACGCAAGTCGTTTCTCGGGCGTCGCCTCCGTGGGCCATTATGAAAGCGTAAAGTTTGGCCGTGCACTGGCTGACGAGCTGCATGTTGTTGAGGGCGGAAAGGTAGCACGGGAACCGCGCCAGAGGCATCCAGTCAATCGTGAAAATGTTGTAATCGGTCCGAGACAAATACGCTAAAATTGCAATTAGAGACTATTAAACGACACGGTCTTTGGGCAAACGGACAATTCGCGAATTTATTGCAACTTTCCCCAAGTAAGATTCGTGACGCTGATAACGTACTACAATAAACAATTTTAGTGTTCAATGACCTAAGACGTCGCAAATTGTTTTCGGCAGGTCCTTGTTGCTTAGTCATTATTCATTGTGCTTATTGCTTGACAGCTAGTTGCATAATTCAATTGTTTTTGAAGAGTTCGAAGTTGTGACGTAACAGCTTCCAATGTTATCCTAGAGTTTTTGCCTTAACAAAAATTACCGTCTCGTAATATTGTCATGGGCCTCTTGCTCTCCGTGCCGTTGAAGCCGTGGATGATGAACACATTTTTCCTCTTTGGCGTCCATCCTGCGTATTTGAGGGAGTAGGGGTTTCTTATATCTATTCTCAGTCTTCTGGTACCGGTTTCGCTGCGACAGATTTTTTTTAACAAAAGCACAATTGAGGTGAGGTGCAATGGGTATCATGCAATTCACTAATGACCCACGATACTATGGAATATTTTCCTGGTCATCAATTGATTAAATGTAAGTGTGTTAGTAGTGTCGGTTAGAGACCTTCACTTACTGGGTGTAGAGATAAAACCGAATGTCGTTATCCGGGCAAATATCGGTTCTTTTCATCACACATCGCCAGTAGCTTATGTCGAAAACATTCCAAATTCCCGTCGAACTGCCTGAAGCAAGAACTTTTATTAATTTATTAATTCATCAAAGAATTTCACAACCAAAGCGCGGGATAAACCGGCAGCGACCTTGTTGCCAAATTAGAAGTGATGGGAATTCAACAATGATCACTTGGCACTTGTGTTAGGTAATTCTTGTGATTTCCAAGAAACTTTTCCCCTTGAATTCTGATTGATTACAAGTTGAATTGGGCAATTTCAAATTGTGCCAAAGTGCAGGTGTCGTTATCTGAACCTACGTAGTTAGTTAAGCAGGAACGGCGAGTATTTGAATAACCATCACGTTTATACGGCTTGCCTGGAGGTTAATGGGACTCAGAGGGTGTAATAACGGGAAAGGCGAAGATGGGGCGATAGCGATATTGGCGTCAAATTGACCCAGTATCAACGAGAAATTGTTAGATGCTGATGAAAAGGGTGGACACCAAGGGCAACTGCATATTTTTATCACCACTATCACCAGCAGCTGTGCAACAAAATTATCTATTAAGATGATAATGGGAAAAAACATTAATCGTGTAATTGTTTTGTTGGCTACCCTACTAAAGGCAATTTTTGGGAATCTTGAGGGTATAGCCCGAAAAACATTTCTTTCCGCTTAGTAGAGATAACATCGAGACAAGTGACATGGGCTCTCAAGGACCCGGTGCTTTGCCACTTTACCACTTTACTTGAATAACTACGACTGGAACCGATCAGAAGATTAATCGTTAATTTTACGGAATTATTAAATTTGATAGACCGTTGATTGGCTAATGTTCCTTTCAGCTCCAACTAGCTGTGGTACGTACTTCGATTTACTGCTGTTGAAATTGAAAGTATTTTTGCCCATAATTTCGAACAATAGCACCAAACAAGACCGGGAAATTATGCAAATCTGCTAAAAAGTTTCTCTCATTGTTGGCAGCCCTCTAATTAACTAACCCCATAGTAGTGACTGAATCGCCAATTGATTACTTTGTGTGGCTTCATTGAGCGCCAGAGGGAAAATTGTTGTGAAAACATTCAGCCTAGAAAAGCGGTGGAGCTTGGTTGCCTCTAATTTACATTATTAGTAACAAATTTATGTAAAATTATAACTGTTATTGTATTTTCTAGAAATTTTACCAAAACTGCCTTGACCATCTTCATATTTATAAAATTTTCCGGTGGAATTACGCAAGAGAACCAGTTGGAATTTGTTAGCATAGTGGGTCAAGTTTGGTAGTTTTCCTCAAGTTTCACATTTTCTAGGGTATTATCAACATTGGCATTGCATGAGCCCATCAACCTTGATATTGAAAGAGAAATTTTAACCAGTTTGCCTCTTATTCAATTAGCAACTTGTAACTTTTTTCCTTGACTGCGTACCTGAATCAGAATATATTCACTGACTCGCAAAAATATGTAATGGAAAACTTTTTTCGAACACTTTCAATATTTCCATAATCAAAAGTAAGGAAATTTGAAATTTAAAGTCCAGATTTTCCCTTGTAACAATATGTAACCAAATATTAATGTCGACTTTAAATTTAAAGTCCTTTTTAACTTCATTATGAAATTGTCTTCAACTGAAAATACATTTTGGAAACTTTCCGTTAAGAAAACTTTTCATTCAAAATTCTATCAATTCGATTTTTAGTTTCATAATTTACGTAACGATTTACTTCGGGTCTTAACACCGAATTGGGCTTATCATAGAAATAACTTACCTCTGTTGAAGAAACCGACGATTGTCACAAAACACAGAACGTTGAACATCCGAATCATGGTCCATCAGGAATCTGCTGAGAGGTTCGGGATTAACACCACAACTCTCATGGAGTAATGTTCGGTGCTACAATTTCCATGTCGTCCTCGAGCCTCGATTAGTCTATTGAACTATTGAACACCAACCACTCTTTGGTCTTGTTGCATCTGCACTAACAACTAAACGAGCGAACTGGGGGAATCGCAGTTACCTTTTGGTCATTTCTTCACCGCAACCATCACCGTTACTGCGGTTTTACGCGTTCCCTAATCGCCTAATCCTTTCTTAGTGGAGCATACTTTCGTAAAAAGAACTGGACTAAGTTTCTTGAGAATGGTTGCTGAAGTTATAAAGGCGGCACTTGGCACAACACTTTCACAGCGGCCCACTTTGATTGGGCATAACTTTGTATTATGCGATTTGCTTCAATAAAGATAGGCCTGCAATTTCTTGACTTTTATCAAGCAGAAAGTCAGCTATTGATTAACTATTGTTGGTGAGTGGTGAGTGACATCATAGATCTTTGTAATATCGCGACTAAATTTTAACTTTTTCACCAGTCAGTATTTGCAAATTGTAGAAACTTTACAAATGGTGGAGGAGCCAATTAAACATAATATAAAAAAAAATCATAGACAATGAAACTAAAAATTTGCTAATTTTTGTCCTAAAAGTCTAGAATTAACCCCTTCTAGCCCCTGTCAAGGGTAGGAATGTACCTTTATTTTAGCAATAAAAATATTTGATACAAGCTTATTCAGTTGGGTAATCGCAATTAAGAACATAATTAAGAAGACCAAACTTCTTCAATCGAAATGTGGCTAGCGCCATCTATCGTTAATTAAAGAGAACTTTGTGAAGAAACCTTTCATTTAAGGTTAAAATGAAGAAAGTGGACCAATTTCTTTATAACATTCAGTTCCATTACAAAATATTTTTTTGTCACCTGACCCCGCGATCGGTTCCCTTAAATAATGGGTACCTGCCTAAGCTCCCGTTTTTTAAGTTCCGAATCCTATTCAATTCTAGTCCTCTCACGCGAAGGTTTGAGCAAAAAAAGGGCACGACGCAGGTGTTAAACCACAAAAGACAGGTAAACAGCGAGCCCTTCGCTCCAACCACGCGGAAACGTTAAAGTTTCAACTCCAGAAAAACTTGCAAATTTCTACCAGTTATTTTTTTTTTTTCGAAAATTGTTCCTGTCTTCCTCCAAAGTTTAGCATCCCAACTGCGAATCGATAGGGCAATGCGACAAAGCTCCAGAGAGTCCATTTACTACCATCGTTATTTATCCGGTTGGTCTCTTGTTCCATTACTTGTTTGTTCTGGATCCTCCTCTTAATTAATTGAGTCTTTCGCCTAATTGGCCGTGTTGTCGGCAAACACCGGATCGTTGTTTATTATTGATTCGGCAGAATACAGTTAATTGCCACTATAAACGTGTCAATGCCGGCCGTTATTTATTATTCCCGCCGGTTAATTGTGCTGTTAGTGCTACAACCATAAATATTTACAATTGTTTAGATTATCGGTCCGCGGCTGAGACACCAGCCGGTGGCGGCGTCTCAACCATCAGAAAAATCCCACGAAATCACGACGACCATAAAACAAGGATTTAAGTTGAATACTGAACACGGTCGCCGGACAGGTGTTGCTGCATCAGAAGTGACGGAAGCGGAAAAGCTGTTGTGTTTGGTACATATTCTGTTGCATCTCTCGAAATACGTGAGTGGAAGAGGCACAATGGAGAGCGAACGCGACAGATGAAGCGAGATCACAATAGCAACGACCAGGGCCGGAGTCAGGCAACCACACAACTATTTGGGTCAAAAACCATTCAGAAAGCCGCTGGAAGTGGAGCATTTTCCCCAACCATTCAAAAAGGAAGAGTAGTTAGTTCGAGAGGGTGTACAGAAATGGGACGGAATATGTGTTGAATCTGATCCATTCTCATCACAATAGCCAAGTATCAGCTGCGAAAATTTTGGAAGAGTATAGAAGACCACAGCAAACAGAAACTGAGTATGGCCAAGGAACAATTGAGGAATGCGAAGAGTTGAAAGGATATCGAAGAGTTTCAGAAAGATCTTAGAAGAATATATTGATCTCAAGTTGATTGCTCTACAGTTGAAACGTAGACCATGACTGTATAGACAGTTTAACAGAACCGATGCGTTTGATATATGAAGTAAGCTTATTGTGGTCTTCTAAATAATTGGCTCTGTGCTGCTAGACCTGTCATTAGCAATCACAAAATAGACAGGCGCCAGGCACAAACAACTCGTTAGGTGAGCAAATAAGCAGGCAGGGCTTCCTGGTGCGGTGCATCACGTCGAGTTGTGCAATCGACATTTTTGGCTGATAAGAAATTCGACTTGTTTACCCAACTCAATCATAGCTATTGTTGAGAGAATTACGGTGCATCACGTTGCAGGAAAGATAGGGAGATACCTGTTACGTGGGGATTTGGCAAGACACCTGCAGCTTAAATTCCCAAAGTCTCCCGTTGGTTCTCGAAGACGCTAGCGACTGATGGCAGAAAGTTGCGGAAAGCAGAAATAGTTGTCGTTTGAAACCTCTATTTACGTGGCAAGAAAATAATTTTTATAAATACCGAAAGGCCACAAAATAACAAATTGGATTTCAAGAAAAGCATGTGGTAACGCAAATAAAACGTGGGACGTTGGTTGATGTTATTCGATATCCATAAACCTTCTCCTCGCAATTATGGCGGAGGCGCCTGGCGATCGATGGCCGTACCTCGTTGTTGTTTTCGCACCTTTCCTGCCCCATCTCTCCTCGCATAATTTGTTTCTTATTTGCTTTTAATTATCGAAAATCTAATTTTGCCCCGAGGAAAGTGGGTAGGTATGCGCGCCCTCGAGAAGCGAATTGAAACAACGCTTTAAATAACAAGTCATTTGTTGGCGTAAAAATAGCCGGGATGCTAATGGACTTTACAAATACACATTTTTGTTTCATCGCCAACGTTACTAATTCCCCTCATAATTCAAGGAGCTTCCACCAATCTGTTTGATAAAAATTCATTGGTCAATGTAGATTCTGTTAAAACCATGCAGTTTCGTGTTGATTTTGCCGGTTTATTGAGACGAGATCAATGAGTTCAATTTAATCCTCCTTATTGCCTCCCACGGGAATTACGTCAGGCTGGCCGGTGGAATTTCTGAGATCACTTGATCACCGTCGCAGCTGCCAAGTTGCTTAATTCGATCATTTACTGCAAGCGACAGTTGGAGGCCGAAGAGAATTCTTTATTTTTAAATCTTTAAACCGAAACGAGTGCAGTTCGTGATTTATGGCCCAAACTTGAACAGCGCCGCCAGATTTGGCCCTCGGGCCACCATCGCATCTTTGTCTCTTGCACATCTACTTCCAATCTAATCTCTATATCAGATTAAGGCTCTAAACGCTCGTGAGTCTAATGTCCGTATTCATAGACACTTGAGACCATGAGACCAACTTGGACCTTAGACGATGAGACTTTCGTCTCACTTTTGTGGCTATAGATTACGTTCTAACCTCCAAGTTGGTCTGAAGACTAGGAGACCGACCTGTCTATGAATACGGGCATAAGTGAAGGAGGAATATCTTGTCGATTCTGAGACCGTTCCTGTATTTCTTTAAACTTCATTGGAATTAGGGATAGTCGCAGCAATGTTCCTTTGGTGGATGCGGTAGAGGCATTTGCCCACTAATATTTTTGCGTTTTGAAAGTTTAAATTGTTTCATTCGCAACTTCCAGCCTGGAAGTTTGGAGTTCCGATGCTGTAGATTTGCTGGAAGCGGTGGTCGGGGGCGCTGCCTTCTTGGCCGATCCGCCCCTGTTGGGTCCGGCGCGGGGGAGGGGAGGCGGCTCGGCGCAAGACAGTCTTCCCCGGTCAATACTCCACCAGCCGCACACAGGCTTGCCGAATATCTGTGTTGCTCTCCGAGAGAGTCGCGTGTGTGAGTGTATCTATGGCACATGTGTGCACCAGTGGCAGACTTCTTCATCTAATCGTCTAATCAGTTCGGTGGATTGTCAAAAACGACCCCATCCCGATCATTGTCACGGCGTTTCGGTGTACAGCTTTGCTATGCGGTTGTTAAAGTTGCGGCGACGTCACATGGAAGACCTGTAGACACGAGATGAAGAAGAAATCTTTCGCGGTTTCATTTTGGATATTTTCGTTTGTTTTCGGTAAGTTCTCCTTTCTCTTTCGTAATATCGCGTGAGTCTTGACGATTGACGAAAAAGAAAAACTTGAAATTGTCGTAACTCGAAGACCGTCAACCGTCATGGTCACGGACAACCGCGGTCCGCGGGTACCCGAAATTCGGACAGCCGGTCCTGCAGCAACACTCATCATGACTAATGTTTATAAACAAAAACGATTTTAACAACAATATTTGCGGCTGTCGCGCTACTTAAATAGGCTTTGAAATAATATTTACGCAACACTTGGCAAATAGTCCGGTGGTGGTGTAGATTTACACAAAAATCGTGTGAGACGCCACTTAAAAAAATACACATGGAAGTAACGTTACATGGTTGGAGTAGTTGTAACAAAACAAACAATTCGACGACGACTTCCAAGCCCCTGCAGCTATTTGGTTGGGTACCGCTGCGTTTATGTAATGCCGCCCCGGTTATTGATAACATCACGGAATCGCGTCCTCGGTCCCGGCTTAGGGGGCGAAAAACATAAAGTTCATGCAGAAACACCCTCGCCGTTATTTTGGGTAGATCAAAGTAAATTTTCCAACGGGAATTTTAAATGAAAGAGATTCGGTTTTAATTTATTAGCTAATGGGATGCTGATTAGCAACGTTTTGCTTGTTTTTATGGAAATGAAGGGGCGTATTGCGGTCTGAAATGCGAAATCTGGTGAAAAATGGGGAAGACGCGCTGTTCACTGTTTTTATGTGGTCCGAAATTGTTCCTGGGGGATGACGGGCGTTTTCGGTGCTTTACAGCACGACGGGGTCGCCAACAATGCCAGTATTGTCTAAAATAGGAGGAAATCTTGATGAATGCAAGTAACGCGGTTGACACCGCCTAAGTCTCCTAATGCAGCATGTCTTCAGTGCCTTCAGACAGATTAAATATTGGAACAGCCAGCGAGACAAAATTTACGGACGTTCTTGTAACTTGAGGAATCTTCTGGATACATATTACAATCACTCGCTCTTTGAATCATTAATCACTTTTTTATTATAAGGATCCGACTTTTCATTCTTGCCCCATTCGATAGTCTCTGAAATACGGATAAATATGATGCATCTTGATGCGATATAAGTGTCTCTGTTCAGCAGTTACAAGGGTTTGAAACTTTGAGGAAGTTGGAAATTTAGGTAATTGTTTACAATGTCCACTTTTCGCTTTTTGCGGCGTTTTTTTTGAAAACCATCGTGAAACATCATTATAATGCCATTTTGAGCAATGAAATGTTGTGCAAATAAAAAATAATTTTATGCAAAATCTATAGAAAAATAAGAAAAAAAAAAGATGTGCTAGGGCAAGGAAAATAAGAGTAAAAATAAAGTAGTTT
This sequence comes from Schizotus pectinicornis, assembly GCA_951805265.1. Taxonomy (NCBI): domain Eukaryota; kingdom Metazoa; phylum Arthropoda; class Insecta; order Coleoptera; family Pyrochroidae; genus Schizotus; species Schizotus pectinicornis. The sequence continues at coordinate 3,249,107 of OX638207.1, forward strand.
GCACAAAAAAAGATATTGATATTGTGACGAATGCGTTGGTGTAATTAGTTTTTTGAAAATCGAAGAGTGGGTAAAGTAAACAATGACCGAAATTTACACTGTCGCGCCGCTTGGTGGCGTCTCTGGTAACTACTGGAGAAGTCGCCACAGTGTTGCCTTCAGACTCGCATTTTCAGAAAAGCTCTACGCATTAAAAAAGAGTATGAATGTTTCCTCCCCAGTCTAGTGCGCCCCATTCGAATTGCTGCACACAGGGCGAGCACCGTTTCACTTTTCGTTACGTGTCTTTTTACATTGGTTGATTTTACGTCACCACCGTTTCTATTTTTAATCGTAATTTGCTCTTTGGATTGGAACTCTACGTTTTTTTTTTTTTTTGCATTGAGCCACCAATGAACGAATAGACTTTTTAGCTTGTATGACCAAGTTGGTCCGGATCCCCTTAATTACATTGACCAAGGTTGGTCGCTATTGACCCATTAATGGCATGACTTGCCAGAACCGAAGAATTTCTCCTCAGTTATTATTATTAGTAGCTCAGGTGGCCCAACTATCTCCTTACGGTTTCTTCTTAAAACACCAAAGATAGAATCACATGACAGAGTCGCGAGGAATTCGGGTTTGCGGATTAGTTTTCGCAGTAATTAAGTCATCACCGACACCAGTTCTGCATACCGATCTAGAAGCAAAAAAACGAGCGATAGTTGCAGTCTTTGCACTAAATTTATTACATTCACTCGAGGGTCCACGGAGGTCAGAGGCTTCACTTTAAAGGATTATTAAAAACTTAACGTAACGGCATGATTCTTGAGCTGCAGCTTTTTCCAAAATTGACTCAATTTCTTTTACACGTGACCTTCTCCAGAGCTTAAAAAAAAGTTCAAGTTAACTTGTTTGTTTTTCAAATTTTACTACCTTTTTTTTAATTAAGTAGAGTAATCTTTCCTTATTAGTGTCTGGGTAGTTTTGGGGTGCTAAAATCGGGCCTGGCTGTGGCTGGAACCTCCAGCTGGACCAAGGGCGCGTAACTAGCGGCAGCTGAAAGCTCGGGAGAAATTACCCCGACCTAAGCTCGGGAGAAATTAACTTTGCAACAAAGCTTCCAATCCCGTCTGGAGCTTCGACATCAGCAGAATCTGCACACAAAAACGGCTTATAACCGTTGACCCGTCATCGTCGTCTAATCCCCCGGATCGTCGCGACACCTGACTCGACCTTTTCTTCGAAACTTCCATCCCGCGGACGTCAAAAGAGAGCATTAGTGCTAATTTCGACGCTGCTCGCCGGATTTATTAATGAACTCCCGGACGGCGAGAGAAAAGAGGATGAATTTCAATTTTGTCGCCGGCCAGGTGGAGGTGCGAGGCGCGTTAATTATTTCCTTGTAGAGGCGGCAATTATGCGCCTCCGAAGAATTCCGTAATTGCGAGCAAATTGCGCTTACTACCAAACGGGACGCTCCACGTCCAAAAAAATGGAATTCTTCAACCAGCACTGGGATTCCCGACAAAGCGTTTCGACCGCGTCGCTTCCAAAGCGACCGAAAAGCTTCAATGTCGACCGAGTTGCATTTCTATCGGTTAAACAGAGAGTTCCGAAAAGCTATCGCTTTTTTTAGTCGCTTTGGAAGCGACGTGGTCGAAACGCTTTTTTGGGGATTCCCCTAGACCTAGACACTAGACGAAATGGGACGTCACTCTCAAATCAAACTTTATTTTGTTCCATATGAGTCTGTGCTTGTGTCATCCATCAATAGCTGACATATTTACCCATCGCTTCTGGTAGCTACCTACTCTTCTAGGATCTGGATACTTCTGAGGTCCACAATTAACAGCCACACCTCTCTGATACTTTTGCTAATTAACTTGTGTTTAATGCTAATTTCGGTCGTAACTCCGGGGCAATTTGTGGCCCGGGCCGAAGTTATTCGGCGAACGGTTCGAGATGGGACATAAAACCGAAACGTAAATTCGCAGGTATCAGTGGTACTGGTAATTCCGCTTCAGCCTCTTTCATTGTGGCTTCTTATAGTTTATCGCCAATAAAACCTCAATTTGTGACGGAATCGCGTTAATGAACCGCGGGATATCCAAACAGTTCACCGTGACGACCCTTAAAATCCCCGATTACTTTTCGAAAAAAAAATCAACGGCACAGTTTCGGAAATTGAACATCAGGACTCGTCCCCCTGGAAACGCGACTCGTAATGCGCCATTAGGGCTCTCCTCCACTTTCCGTTCTTCGACGATATATCTAACCGGCAACGGTAAATCGATAGGGACGAGAAGACTATTTGCTTGGTGCACACGGACGCATTCCTGTGGCAATTAAGCGAATTAGCGGCCAAAGCGAATGACCATCAGCATTTTCAGTGAAGCGAGAGCAAACATGACCGAGATGATGATGGCGCGCGTTTATTTGCTACTTGCACTTCCGCTGGAAAGTAGGCGCGGAATTAGGGTCAGCCGATTTGGCTACGAATCGATTGGGGGGTTAATTTTGGCCATTTTACTCGCGACAATGGCATCAAACGAAGTTACCACACCTGTAAGCTGATTGCCGAAGCGCCAACGTAACCATCGAGTTTCAACGCTCATTAGGCTCTTTGTCGGGGGCGCCACACGACACCGAAATCCGCCCCCTCCAGTTTTCAGAGCGAACCGGAAGAATTACCAAAGGTACACCTAGTTGCAAAGGAAACCGGACGCTTCGCGATCTTTGAGGAGTGAGACTAGTGAGGACAACTGAAGCGCCAACGTAACCATGGAGTTTCAACGCTCATTACGCCCTTACTCGGGGGCGTCACAAGACACCGAAATCCGCTCTCTCCAGTTTTCAGAGCGACCCGGAAAAATTACCAGTGGTACAGCTAGTTGCAAAAGAAACTGGACGGACCTTCGCTCCGCGACCTTTGAAGAGTGAGACTAGTGACTCTCAAGTTCAGTTGACGTACGACTAGTTCTAGTTGCGTCATAGTTTGAATAATCCCAGATCTGAAGACTTTTTTTCTTTGTTCAGTTTTGCGTGTAGCGATTTGCCGCTCGAGTTCCCGCTTGCATGCGGGATGAAGTCAATCAATCAGCGGTAGCGAAATTGTCTTCATGCGCTTGAAAGATTAGACTGTCTCGAATGCGAAACGAGGATGGCTGGTGGTGATGCTTGCAGACGAGATTCTTCGCTTGCGGTCAGCGAGTTGTTGGTGGCTCCGAGAGTTACGTGAGAATAACGAGTAATTGAGTATTGGAGGCGTGCTTTTCAGCCCACGAGCGGCCGAACACGATGGTAAAAAGAAAATGTAAATTGGTCGAATCAATAAAACTTGTGGTAGTGTCGTGCGTACCGTGAGAGGGCCACTCACGCATTTTTCACCAGTTTTATCGATGTCCGGTCGTAAACAAGCCGTTCCAAATAATGTATCGCCCCGCACGGTTCCATCTTTGGCCGTGTCCGCCTCCAGGGGTTCTCAACCGGCGCTTTCACCATCTTCCCAATAACCAATCGCAATTAGTTTCCCCCGACACTTTTATCGCCACATTCTAATTAGAACCACTAACTAACCGAAGATTTTCGCCGACCGTCGTGATGTCGCAATCAAATTTTAGGACGTTTTAAAACGTTATTGCTTGCATATTTTCGAGAGCCGACCTCGTCGAAATTACTTAGTGATGCGCCTCCAAGTTTTTATCTAGAATTGGATAATAAAAAAGCCGTTAAAAAAGGAAGCGCCGCCGTATATTCTGTGTTCCAGCCGTCTATTATAGATAACGCAAGCACGAGATAAAAATCGTCGGAGGATAAATTATTTTCGTGCCGACCCCGTCGGAGAACTCGCATGGAACCCCTCGCAGACGACGGCGCCGATTTTAGAGCGACGGCCAATCAGCGCTGAAATCGAAAAGTAAGGTTATGATGGAAGATGCGCATGCGCCAGAACCTGCGCGTCAACTCGACGGGCTGCGCGATAATGACGTCACGTTGCCTACTATAAGTGTTGAAACACTTCTTTACCAAACTGGACTTTGAAAATTGCGCGTAGTTTTTAGAAAAATAATTGATAATCTCTTCTTGATTGAGGTTGGTTCGGGTTGGTTACCCGGGCGTGACGTCGCCGCGCTTTGGGGCGTTTTCACGCTCCACTCCCACAACCAGAGCTTTGTTGCACTTCCTAATTATAGTCGGCAATTATTTAGATGTAACTCTGGCTGGCGGAAGTGCGAAAATAGCCCTGTTTGAAAAAGTGTCGGAACCACTGCTCGACCGCTTTTACGCTTCCTTTCCTGCCAGATTACTCCTGTTGCAATTCCACATCTGCGGAAGCGTCAATGTCGATTTCCCATCGGAAGCGTCCCGTCCGCGTAATTTCCATAACGCACTTGTCTCCTTCCGAACAGAAAAAAACAAATTTCACCTGCCTGACGAAAATTTGTTTTTTGTCGGTGACGAAAGTTTGTTTTTTCCTGTTAGTGACTGCGTGGCAAATCGGCGGGGAGAATGGCGGATTTGGTTTTGAATTGAGTGGGTTGAGGAGAAGCGCAGATGTGAATAAAGGTCCTTTTATGCTGTCGTCTCTAGGGGATTAAGCGTGTTTTTACGCGTTAGGTCCTTGTTCGTTTTATTATGTACGACACGTATGTTTTATGCCGCACTCAAATCCTCCTGGAAACTGCGACGTCGCCGGGATCATTACACCTCCAGTTTTACAAACAATATCGGGATTAGGATCGGAGCCCGACAAATTGTAGCGAGAAGAAGGTGAAAGTCAGAGGGAGGTGAAGCGAACAGTTTAGATGATAAAGAAGGCGAACAACAGGAAGGAAGTGTAAGCCGATTATACACAAAAAAAATTCATCCCACGACCGACACGTCTTGGGAGCCAGAACCTCCCAAGGAAATTGGCATAGGACGTAGGCCGTTAGAAAAGCCATTAATACACAGAGGTGTGATGAGATACAAGAGGAAACGAGAGAAAGAATCAAGCAATGATTATTTTTTTAAGGGTCATATTTAACAGTCTACTAAAATGTACCCAATATTTTCATATAAAAAAATTCTTTCATTTTCCAAAAATACTAAATGCTCACCAAAATTAAGAAAATACATAATCTTAAAGCGACAACTAAATATTGACATAATGCTGGCCTCTTATATATTTTGTTCGCCAAAATAACTTTTGTTGACCATAAATACTAAATGTTCACCAAATTTTATTCCGCATTTAATTCTAACATAATACCCAGATATTTAATTTTCGACAGTGTCTTATATTATTTAGCAGTTAAAAATACCATTTGTTGATCAAAAATACACAAGCAATAAAATGTTGTGCAAATGGTAAATAATTTTATGCAAAATTATAGATGTAGATGTGCTAGGGCAAGGAAAATAAGAGAAAATAAGTGGTTTGCACAAAAAAAGATATTGATTTCCGTAATATATAAATGCTTTGCTGTAATTGCCTTGCATTATGTAAAACGTAAAACTTTTTTTAGTGGTAATTTATAATCGTGCTTTTAAAAAAAAAATTACAGGGCCCTGAACTGACCTTGTACAAAAATTTTTTCGCGTGCCTCTTGTCTGGAAGCGCAAGCGGCAAGGAGAGATGCGCGAGCATATTTCATTTTTGGAGTAATAGAATACTTATTTGACGTACAAATAGTTTTTTTGAGAAACACTAAACATAAATGGATACCGCGAATATTTATTATGTACAGCACGGACGCGTAACTTGAGCGTTCTAAATTTGGTGAACATTTAGTAAAATTGATAGACATATAGAATTTAAAATGTAAGCAATGGTAAAACAATACGCAGCATAGTTATTTTAGTGGTGATGTTGTCATTTTCTGATGTATAATAATTTGAGTTTCATTTAGATTTTTTGATGCTCATTAAATTTTCTGGTGGACAGTGTAAGGGATTTATGGTTTCATTTGGTGTACATTATATTTGTTCCTTTTTTTTAAACATCTCTAGAACTTTAGTGAAATTTTTTGATTATGATACATAGTCAGAAATCTATCTTCAATGAGTTCTTATTTGGCCTCAAGAAGAGGGAATACGTTAAAACCTTGTTTATTCTATTGCATTTGCAGGAAGAATAGTAATTTTAGTTGGTCTAAAATGAAAACTAGCAACTTCCATCGCGAGTTGTGGATATTTTCATGGCAGAGCTCTTTAGTAACAAGGTTTCAATTATAATAACAACCCTACAGCATTTGAAGAGTTATGGTAATTGTAGTGGGTCAACGCGCGGGCCCTCGACTAGTCAAAATTTGAGTCAGGAACACGCAAAGGAAAACACGCATTTAGGAATCGTGTTAACGATAATCTAGTACGTGGAGATATTAATGGCTACCATGCAAGTCAACCAACGGAAGGTAAAAACTACTGAGCGTCGTTCCAGTTGAACCTCGCATTCATTTAGATGTAATCAATCAGACTTGGCCAGCATCTGATTACGCCATGTGGAAAGCCCGATTTTCCATTTTCCCCCGAATGAAACAAGTCCTTATCGCCTTCATCTAAAATATTCGGGGGTTGCGTAGCGCGATCGACTGAGAAAATAATCAAAATTAATAATTCAACAAAGTCCTTCGCCGTCTCCCGTCATGCAACTACAACACTAGAAAACCCATTTTCGCCCCGAAAATAATTCCGTCCCAATTCCCGTCTAGATCAACAACACAAGATAAACACGCAGCGGTTGGCAACATTTCGTAAACGTAATTTGCGTCCAGGTACACACAGAGTGAGTGCGTTTGTGTCCTAATCGCGCTCATGTATAATTCTGTCGCTTTCATTACAATTACGTTAACAGTCTCGCATAACCTCAAATTCCGCACCGGCTCCCGACTTAATTAACAAAACCGACTAATTACTTGACAGGACGACGTCCATTTAACGTTCTGTACATGTACCGTGATAAGCGCGACGCCGGACCGGCCGAACGAGACGTCACCGCTAGACCGGCAAATTCGTCTTCTCCGTCGGCAGCGACCGCAATTCCAATCAATCGCCGCTTTTTTCGAACAAGCGGAAAATTACGCGCCTGTACTGCCATTTCCGGCAGATTACGGCCATTTGTCATTCGTTTAATAGGATTCGGGCATCCAGCAATAGTTTTGTTTGGCCATCAAAACGCATTTTGATGCCGCATCGGAATTGGTTCCAGGGCTTTACGAATTGGCCGCAACAATTACTAATCGGGATTGGGTAAATTGAAGCGAGATCTCCGAGCGCGGCTACGCAAACTGAAGTGGTGGCGTCATCCGCGCGAAAACGGTTGCCAAAATTTTAGATAGAGCTTTTGGGGAAATGGGAGAATTTTAGTAAAAGCCTCTTTTATGTAGATATCAGTTAGTGACGTCTGTAGTAACCTCTACATCATAAATTTTCCCAAATCCAAAGAAGCGGGATGGTAGCTGCCGCTAATTTTAATTTTTTAAATCTGCGAATTTCCGGGTGGAGGTCCCGGAATGTCATCCAGGTCGCCGGTTCTGGCTGTTGCAGTTCGACCCGGGCTGTTTGTCATTACGGGGGTGTTTGCATGCGACTAGCTCTCCTGGGTTTATTGCACTCGCCGGCGAGCTCAAACTTGCGTAATTTCGTCGCTGCACCACTCACGTGTTACAACCCCCCAACGTGGATGATGCACTTTTAGGTGGAAAGCGGAAAATTCCGACGTCACCACACAATTAGGCCGGTAAGCAGGCCGCCCTTTTATCGACCGACCGAGCCGGGGGCATCCGTCTTGGAAATTCTCGGTCGGGAGTTTCATTTTCTCACGAACGAGAAATGACAGTTTTCCCCGGGAAAATTGCCTTACCGTTATAATTTTCCATGGCAAAAATTATAATTACGTATCGGAGAGGCGGTCGTAATCCTAACAGGAGGGGGCTTGATTAGAGCCGAACCGGAAATGAAGCGAGTTTTCCGAATATAAAAGTCGAATAAACCGGAAACAAAGGCGGCACCGTTTCAATGGCAAAGGCCGGGTAATTAAATTAGCGTCGGCGGACTCGTAATTATTTGGGGCGAAGCCCCGTCAGAAACCCGAAAACGTCCGTCCTCAAACGGACACATGTTGGGCGCCATTCGGCGCGTGTTTTTAAGCGCTACCTGGCCCTCTTTTCGCTTTCCCTTTATTCAATTCCGTTTTTCCGTGTGATTTACTTATCTTCTGTGAACTCGACGTTGCAAATTGAGAGAAAATAATCGGCGACAGCAGCCGCCTTATCTGCGACGAGGTAGTTTCCAAGGAGATATGGAAATCCGCTCCGGCATCCACGACTTTTTTTTTCCTTCTTCATTCGCTGGATTGTCGTAACGTACACGAGTTCCGGGGTTACTGGCCCGAGGATGGTGGCGTTTCGTTTCTCACAACGTTTTCGGCTTTGATGTCGCCGGATAATTAGAGAAATGTGGCGCCCACTTAGTGTATTCGGAGCATGTGCATGTAGCCACTCTGACTCATTGAGGGTTTCCGGACGGAACGTGCGACCATAAGCAAACACCTCGGAATTGCCCTACGGATCGGAACGCGGACAGCCAACAGAGATGGACAGCGACGCCGTGGATGAGGACACGTATACACTGAACACGTCTAGGGGATACTCTGAACAAAGCATGATCGGAGAGAGCGCCTAAGACAAAAGCGAGCGATGCAAGGTATAGCGAAAAGGGAATGTACTCTGTGACTTCCTAAGAATAGTATCAATAAATTGAAGAAGTTGAAAAAAGTAAACCAAGAATCCATGTTTGTTGCAGTAAATAGACTTATACCTAACTTGTTTTGGTAGAATTATATACCTAGCTATGGGGTAGGATCGAAGCTTGATACGACCCCTTGTAGTTGTTTAACCAAAAGCATTTGTCTAAGTAGCTAAGAGGAGGGGTATTGCAGAGATGCAGAACTTGATTGATACAATGTAGTGGGGATTGCTGCGTCATGGATACAAAAAACGGGGATAATTTGATGGGTTTGGCTTGAGAATGGAGCACCGTTTTGGAAGAAGAGCGAAACAGTCCCAATAATAGAGTATGATGATCAGAAGAAACACAAATCATCCCAGGATGACAAATGGATGGTGGTGGAAGGAATCGAAAGGGAACGGCGAGATGCAAAACCGGTGGCGACTGTCAGACTGGAAGTGGGCCGCTGGATCGCTTCATCTCGATGTTTTGATGGCAAGACTAGGACAAAGATATTATTAACCGACGACCAGTTGGACCGCTTCCAATCAGGATCGATTTTAATATTATGACCCCGGCAACGAAGAGTTAATAACTCTTCAATAACCAGCCAGTTGAGAGCTTTACGGAAAAACTTGGCCGGTTGCCACATGCATAAACAATCGCTTCTTTCATGTACCTACCGTCGGTGTAATTGCCAGAATTAACCCGGAGAATTCGCAAGACGTAAACAGTTGAGCACCGAGTTGCGTTTTCTCTTTACTGCCCGTTCGCACGACAAACAACAATAAGAGAGGACCGAAACGAAGTTTGCAAAGTGCCATCAAGAGCCGTCGTGGCACCGTTTTAGGAGATTGCGTCCGTTCCGTCGACGAGACGATCGTCGCGCCATTCGAAAAAATTCTGGGCTGACGGCGGCGAATTACGCTGCAATTTTACCAACAGAACCATTTGAGAGGCTGCCAGACGCATTGTTAGCGAACAATTTAACGAGTCGGAGGGATAGAAGCGAAATGACTGGGTTTTTAGCAGGAAACTTCAAAGAACGCCCCTTCCCTGAGGGGTTTCTAGTGCTATATATAGTTCCATTATGTTCTATGATATCGGTTCCGATTTCCCTCATCATCAGCAATATTGCCGAATGACACGCGAATACCCCACAAATTTAGCAGAACTTCACGAATTATCCAGGAACCTTTGCAGGTTGTTGTTTTTTGGTCGTTGCAGTGTGTTGTTGATGAATGATGAATATTCAAAGCACGGGATGCTCCAGATTAACTTGCACGCTAAAATGAGTCCGCATATATTTACAAAGGGTTGAACCCCCTCCAAAGCGATTTTAGCTTCAACAAAGTGTTCGTAAAGTGGCGATGGGTTGATAGCGTCGTGGCCCAAATTCTGCGAGCATCAAGCACTCACTGCTGCATTCCTGAGCGAGCACAATGCTGAGTATTATATTTAATTCAGACAGTGTCGGTGGAGAACCACCAATTACGTAATGAGAGTTTCTGAAACCGCAAAAGCTCGTTTGGAATTCTACGTCACATCCGGAATTAACGCGTCAATAAAAGAATCGTCACCGCGAAACAATAAAATTTCCATTTTTATCAGCAATCCCATTTCTGATATATGCAAAAGTTAAACACGGAGAGACGGCTATAATATGCATGGAACGAGTCGCGTTTTTCAAGATATCCGTTTTACATAATAATTGCGGCCATCTAGAGAGCGCGTTGGCGCGTCTCCTGCGGAAAAAGCTCGCCCCCAAAATCCGTCGACGTCACCTGCGCCACCCCCGCTATTATCGAAAGGGGGACGGTTCGGGGGATAATGACTTTTGTGTCTGCGGGGTGGCGCGCTGACAAATATTTGATGAAAAACTTGCCGACGGAGTTGATAAAAGGAACTCGAACAGACCGCGTGATTTATTGTCGTATTCAAATTTTACAGCCACCAGAGAGTTACGAAGTTGTAAAAAAATGTTTAAGCGAGATAAAAATGGTAATTATTTACGGGCCATTAGGGCCGCCCTCGTCGGGAGTTTATATAAAGCCCGTTGCGTCTAATGCCTGCAAAAACTCCCAGCTCGTCTGTTACGGCTCGCGGTGCTGCGCTGAAATATGAGCCAGATTTACAGCTGATTGGGGCCATGCCTCATCCAGCCCGCGAGCCATCCATCCGGACGTCCAGCACCCATTACAGGTGATCTTGCTAAGTTCCACCGGCACGGAGAATACGTGATGGTAAGCAACAGCAGCGAGAGCAGAACGTGCAAAGATTTGGACGAGACGACACAGAATCTCAGCTACCAGCAAAGTTACATTTATAGGGTGGACCGGAAGAGTAGGTTATTCTAAAGGGATTTAGAGCCACATTTAGCTGGTTGACCAGGACCTACTCTAATTCACCGACCAGGAGAAAAATTTCGTTATAGGGGCGAATGGCGTTTTAATGAACTGAACCATGAGTGAATTTGAAGGGAGCGAGAAGGGATTGGATGAGTGGCGGATTGTGGCACAGACACCAAAGCTCGAGGGATGAAAGTCCTCGCGTCTGTGTACCGTCGAAGACGGCGATTTCCGTGATTCGTCAGGAGTTTCGAATTTCCCGACCCAGATCCTCCCTTGCAAATCCGTCTGCTTTCGCTGCGGTGCAATTCACCCCTTTGAAAGATCTGGGAGACTTCGTTGCGCCTTTCCAGCCACAATACTCTCCACATCGGACCGCGTCATGCATATTTCATACGATGGATTTATCTCTCTGATTTTCTACGATTGTACCAACAATGGCGGTCATTTACCATTTGATCTATTCAGGGGTTGGCGTCCTCACCCACGGTCCTTTATTCATCCGCGCCTGCACCTGAATTAATTCTGAAACGTCTAGAGTAGCGGAGCGTGTAAATGTCGGCATAGTGGTCTCGTTCCATTTCCAGCCTTGGGAAATTGGTTTGTGTATTCTCCCGTACAAAGCCGAGCGTTCAATTAGTCTTATTGATTAATTGTTTAAGTAAATGCCGTTAGTCGGTGTTTGCGCCTCCCGAGAAATTTATACGAAGGCATCAGTAATTGTCGAATGGTCCTTATGCGTTGTAGCAATACCGTTCGATAAAATTCACCCTCCAGGATGTCGCGAAAGAAGGGTTTCGTCATTTCGTTGGCACAGATTGTGTTACTGATGGGATGACGCAAGTATTTTTGCGCCACCCTCCATTGATGAGTCACGAATCTACCCTCATCGAGTGTCACATTTACAATTAGGTGATTAATTATGGCCAGACGATGGCGGCGGCGATAAGGGACTTTTTGGGGAGCTGCTGGACTAGGTTAACAGGTCCAACCCGGTGTTTACGTCCATTACAGAGTTGCAGAGCCAGGTTTGCTCAGTAATTAAGAAAACGCGAGCACTCTAAACTTCTCTCGCGATTTAATTGATTTATTCCGGCTGTTTGCTGGCGACCCGAAATGCGCGTTCAACAAAGCAGCGAAGCTGCACGCCTTTGATTCAGCAAAATCTAAATATTTCCTCTCGACACGGCTACTATAAATATTTGATTGTAGATGAGAAGCCATAAACATGTTGAGACAGAAAGAACAAAGGAAAAGTAACGAGGAAAGCGTCGGAAATGCTCTCAAAGATTTCCGCGGACGACCTAAGAGAATTGTAGCGCTTTTGCAGCAGACCGAAGGCGCCCTCTCCATCAAAAATCATTCGAAAGTTTCGAAATGCAATGCAGCCAAGTTCTGAGTTAATCCCGTTAATGTCTCTGAAAATCGGTTTAAAACTAAACTTGCTTCCTGGAAACTTTTCTTCTAAACCTGAAATCAGGCGTCGAAAAATTGATGTCTGGATCAGCTGCTGGAGGTTTAATAAAATTTCTGTTTTAAAACAATGAGAGGTGTCGAGTGCACGTTGGGGATAATGCAAATCAAATTACTCGTTCATGGATTGATTCCTTTCTACAACCCGAATGGCAGCAAGTTAATGGAAAATCATTATCTCACAATGACGTATTATCGTTCCGGATCAAATGTTGATCACGTTTCCATTAACGGCTCGAAAAACGGTACCTACCACGTTACGACCGAAAAGTCGACAACTTCTCGGTGTCCATTTAAAATTCCTCACGCGCATCCACGACAACACGCACAAGACGTTATCCATTAGGACGCGCATCAAATCGAACCTCTAATTTAAGTAGTTAATTAAAGCAGCTGAAACAGAGATTACCATATTTGAATAATAACGTCAAATGTAAATCGGATTCAATAGTTCGGGCGACCCTTCCGGATTTATGCTAATCGCAAATTTATCACACCAACCACTTGGCAAGAAGCAAAATTTGCCTCCAATCAACCGAATTGTGCCACAACCAATTTCCATTTCGGGGCTTCATCCAGAAACGGAAGCCCAGCCCGCCATGATGAATGTCTTCCAAAACTAATATCATAATGTCGAGACATTTATATCTCCTCGCGAATGGGGCTAGAGACAAAAGGGATGACGACGCAGAGCACAATATCCGAATCATTTTTTATTTAAGACGAATGATGGCGTTACGTCACTCTCCCGAAGCAGCGGAATTCGAGGGGTAGAAGGAGAACGGTCGTGATGCGGTTAATCGCGACTGACGAACACAATGGATGGCAGGAGGACGCACATTTACATGGGAAATTAACTTTTACGTGTAACCTGCCGGTTGATTGTCAGCTCCTCGGGATTGCCGGGAATACGGCCGGTTCGTCTTGCGAGAGGCGGCGGGCCAGGAAACGGGGCACGTCGCTCACGATTTATTTGCACGAACAACCTTGCCAGGAGTGATTGCCGAGTCGGGGCATTCTTCAAGCCGAACGGCATGCGTTTGTAAAGCAGCCAGAAATCACGACAAACTTTGTCGTTCCACCGGCGGTCCGGCAACGAAATTGCCCCATCAGTCGAGAAAAATGAGCGTTGTCTCTCGAGCCAAATGACAGACGGTGGTGCGTTGAAATCACTTTTGCTCTACGCCACGGTTATGGCAGAAGAGAAACAAGTAAAGTGATTTCAGTTTTGGGTTTGTGCAACAATTTTTTGCGCGCAAACTTGTTTGTTGCCAAAGCGATTGCGGTAGGAGTTTGTTCGTTAACAAGCCAAACGGCATACGCTGAAGCCGAAATGTCGTGCTAACCGCTCCGCTAGATGGCATTCCTATAATTCATTTGAAGCGATAATGAGTGCCAACGCTAAATTCCGGAGCTGTTCCCGGAGGTTAACGGAATGGAGCTACATCATTCAAATATGAGGCTTTTCCATAAATTTCACGAGTGCACAAGCCCGTTCGCCGCAAATTGCTTCATAAAATTTACATGAAACAAATGAAGCCGTTGTGCATATTTAACTTGGAAAATAAGACCCATCCAGCTCGTCTCCTAATTGAATTCGTAAACACAGTACAGTTTTACGCGCGTTATACACGCCGAACGGCATCCTCCTTCTTGTTACAACCCAACATCCATCCATTAATCAGAGTCACAGTATTGGGGGGGCTTCAAGTAACATTGTTATGCGGGCGACATTTGTCTTTATGTAAAGGCGACTTCTTTAGGGTCGAGTCAATGTTTAACTGGCGGAGGATTAAAAAGTCTCGTCGAGGGCGTGAAGCGAAACGAGCCGTGTTTTGGGTAATTGCCGCCGAAAGCTTTGCGACGCTCCAGGTCTTAGCGAAGCGGGTGTGAAAAGGTTTTGAGTTGTATTCGAGAGCCCAGCAGTATCACGTTGCCTTGCCTCACTGGGGGCTATGACTGGGGGTTGATTAGACGGCAACACTGCACTGTCCCAATTAAAGCCTTTACCTTTGTAAAGCCGAAAAAAGCCGGAAGCTATAACGACAGGGTCGGACCATCTTCAACCACTAAGCAACGCGCTCCCGGATTCAAACAGAAGCTGTCGGCTAGCCGGGGGCTGCTGTAAAAGTAAAGAAGCCAAATTTTGTTAGGTCCTTCGAGACGGATTATCACTGATAGCTTTCATCTTTTCTCTCCCCTGAAAGGAAAGGAAGGATGGAGGTGTGCCGGATCTGGGAATCCTAGTTTGGTCGGGACTTGTGGCGCAGGTTGTGGGTGGCTGCGGCTCGCTGGTGGTCATGGTGCGACAGTTCGTTGTGCGCTCCATAAATCTCCCGAATCAAACATTACGTCAGCGTTCCAAATTCGAGAGCATACAGCGACGGCCACACGCATCCAACAAACATTACGTAATGCCCGGAATCGGTGCCGGAGCGATTCTGGGGTCAATTAATGGCGCGAAGTGTGCTCGACGGCTTGGCCGCAGGTCCAGTCGTTTAATAATGCACGTCTCCCGAAATTATCGGGGTTTCTGCATCATATATGAGGGTTAAAAGGGAAACCGTGTTCGGATTTTGTTGTTTGATGGCGCGCACTTTATTAGTTGCGAAGAACCGCCGAAAATAAGGGCATTAACGCCGCGACCCGGCCGCATTGTGGTAAAGTGTCGAGATTGAAATCTGAATTGTTTGCCGTGGTGGGTGCACTTGAAAAGCGCCGATAAAAACCGGAATTATCGCCGATAAAGACGGGCCATTAATTTAATAAAGACGCTGCTCCAAAAACGATAACGCCAGTCCGGGATTAGCCAAACCGAGTTCGTCAAGTGGGTGCTAAGACGGCCGAAGAAGAGCCAGCCGCCCTCAGACCACCACGACTTTGTGTTTATCAAATTGGAGGAATTTTAGAACTAAGAAGCGCACTCCCAGCGCAAACTTCGCTATAATTAGTTTATCGCTAAGACCGGGCCTCGAAATTAGTTCCGTATTGAAGTGTCACTGGGGGATTACTGCATCCCAGTTTATAATTAACACCCTAAAGCTGCCACACGCGTTGACAACTATTGTCGTGTTTGCTTTTCTGCGTCTAGTTTCTAGTGTTAGAGTTATCTATGGAAACCGGAGGAGGGGTGAGGAGCCTCGGTTTTGAGAGCTTATCGAGAGCTGCATGAGTAATTTTAATTTAAGTTTAGAATGGCGCCGCGGTAGGTTCAGCATAAATTCAACGATTATACTTTGTCACTTTCCTCATAACTTTTTGCAAGCGGAATGAGTCCTAAATCAAGCCGACTGGGCTGTCTCGGAGCAAAAACCCGATTCCGGACATTATGCGGATTCCCAGCAAGAGGACTTCAGCCATTTCATAACAGCGCGAAAAAACGTAATAATCTACTCTTAGTAGATTTGCATCTTTTTAGTAACAAGTCGAGGTGGTCTTGCCATAGCTGCCCGATCTTCCCGTTTTCAGGAGATTTAGTATTTAAGTCTTTTTCAACGACACAACGTAACGCTGGTCTGCAATTTTTCAAAGCTCCAGATAAAAATTAATAAATTTTTTTTTTTGAAATACCAGAATCCACCTGACTATCAATTTTTTTAGTGGTGTCTTCTTTTAGTGTAGGTGGCCTCCTCGCGTGTAGTTTTACTGCCCAGCTATCTAAACAAACCTAAATTGCGTGCCTTCTGAATGACGGATGGCGGTCTGCGGGATGGCGTCTTCGCCGCATAATTAGCCATGAGTCCGTTGCCAGCTGCGACAAGAAACCCTTGTCTCTCCGGGTGGTAATTAGCCCCACTCGGGCACGAGGGGATACTTCAATTGGCCCTCGCGACAGATGCTGGAAAAAACACGACTTTGTTGTCCGAACGCCAGGAGGGCTTTGTCCCCGGCTCCCTGTTAATTGAAAGTTAATAAAAAAAAAACAAGCGCGAATTTTTGTCGATCGACGCCGGCATTCCCGGCACTTTTCGGGAGCACAAAGGAAAACTTGTTAACATTTCACAAAGCCCCGGAGCGCGTGTTTTAAATGCAACCAGGACCAGGAACGACCCCGTACTTATTAAACACAAGACACGTCTAAATCCGTTTTTGTTGCTCGTCTAGTAAATAGTTTTCGATTTACGACGTTTCTTTGGGGAGAATTTGTTTTAATTGGGTTGTGGGAGACACGGTGCAATTTAAACGTTATCAATGCTGTGTCGTCACGTAATTACGGGGGCGAAATTTGCATAACTCTCGTGATACCGAGGCGAAATTGGAATTTGCGCCGGGTTTAATTCCGCAAATCACAAGTTAGCACTTCTCATCGGGCGAGTGCAAACTTCCGAATTAATGTCATTTGAATTTCTATTTGATGCGGGATCTAAATCGACGTGATCCCCCCGATATTCGCATTAATACTTTCCAAGTTTGCAAAATTCCGACCTGTTTGCGTTTTCGCACCGGCTAAATTCAATTATCCGGACGGTTGGCGCGCGAACTCCTCCCGGCTCTTATGCAAGGGCGCCCCCCCGCGGCGCCCCCGGGGGCGCCCGACCTGCCGCAAGTGCCCGACAAGCACTTCGTGCCAGTAAACAGCAGCTAGGCGCTTATCGCAACCCGAGGCGAGTCGGCAAATCTACTGTTGCAGGTCATTTCAGTAGAGTCACCATAGAAAGGGTTAATCTTAAAGTTAATATGGGGGTCTGGGAGAAAAACGTCCGGTCAATTCTAAAAAAGACTTCATACTGTCGATGCCTAAAAATATTTTTGAAAATTGTATTTTAATAACGCCGCTTTCTTGGCGCGCGTTATATGTAATAAAATTTCCTAGAGCCAAGAAGGGTGGAAAAAGACCATTAATCAGTGCACCAGGCAGATCATCTTTATAATGTGTCTTTCTGATGAGCATTGAGAGTAACGAATGCCACTTTTCTTAAAAATTTCTTTGTACTTTTTGTGTAGACACTAGAACGTTGTTGGTAACTCGTGGTTTCTGTTCCAGGAAGTACAACATGTGTGAACGTGCATTTCGAAAACAAGGACGGAGGCTTCTTCTTGAAACAATCACCTCGCCAACACTTCACTTCCGCGTCAGATTTAAGCGGAAGCACGACAGGTTCTCCCTTATCGATCGATCGCTTCACGGTTTTCCAGAGCTCGCAGCCAATTTCGGTTAGGGCTACGTACGGCCCTTTCAGCACCAAACAAACCGTACCCGCCAGATATGTCGTGCCGGACCCCCTCCCTGTCAACGCCTCAGGTAAGGCCCTCAGAGGAAATTCTCGAAACGACCCTCTAAGGGCTGTTTCTCAGTCAAACGCTTCTTTAGTTGCGACAAAGTTAATACAGCTACAACTCATTTTTAGCTAAGGGCCGTTGACTAACGATAGGTTTGCGCATGCGCAAAGAGGGCTTGGCTCTATTCCTAGTAATTAACTAATTAGCATAATCACGTTCCGTAATTATGTACCCTGTTTACATTCATGTACGACTTTGTTGATGTAAAGAGATTACAGTAACGCTTAAATAATGATCTAGAAAGCATTGAAGTTGTTTCCTCAAACCCAACTATACTTTAAACTTGTAAAAAAAAATTAAGGAGTTTTACCAAAGATAACGTCGCTTTTAGAGAAACTAAGATTTATCTTAAATTTTTTTCTAAATTTTCAAATAGAAGTTTTCTTTGCGTCCATAGTCTTTATTCTTAAGGAAATTGTGCAATGGCCGTTCTGTCTAGGTCCGGCGATCGATCTGCAGGACCTCGCCACCCACCACTTGGACATGTCCGCTCACATAGTCAGGAACGAGATCCCGCGGGACTCGCCGATCCTGCGAGTGCTGTTCCACACGGGAACGGACCCGGGGGGTCGCCGCCAGATTTTGTTGACCCGCCACCACCAGCGCGTCTGCATCGTCCTCCACGCCACATTGGGCCCGAATCCGCCTCTTCACGCCGCTTGCAGTCCCGACGGCGAAGACGGCGTCTGTCTGGCCCAAATCACCATCCCTTCCTCGTGGTGGCCTCCGCTTCCGTCTCCCGATAAAGACGGCAGACCGGGAAAAATCACGAAAACGCCCCCGAGACTCGTCCAGGTCGCCTATTCGGTAATGGAACCGAGACCTGACGAAACGGAAGGTTGCCATCCCAAAACGCAAATTCAACCGTCTACGGCACTGGGATCAATCCTGTTAGTGCCAGCCAAAGGGGCTTATAAGGAACTCAAGTTAACGGAAGCGATCACGATGTTGGTGCCGCATCCGCCCTTGTTTCCCAAGTCCAGGATGCATATTCCCGTTTTTATAGACAGGCAACGGGCCAAGTTGCTCACGGCAATTGTGATCAGGTGAGTTCGTTGGTTGGGGAAGGTATAAAAGGATTTTACGACCAGGTCGACCGGAATTGGACAAGTTTGGAACGAAACCGGAAATAGTATCCAGTAATTATCGAACGTCGCCTTCGAGTTACAGCAACGTTAATTACAATGGATGGCGGGCGACCGTCCTCGAGTTTAATTGCGCTAGCTTCAATTAAAACATGCCCGTGACGTATTTGCCGGTGCTCGAGCGCCTCTTGGGCTCATCTATGCCGTCATCCAGCAATCGCGGCTCCCGGAAAATCGGTCAAGAGCTCCGGGGGCTGAAACCCAATCCATACAAATTTGATTGTTTTTACTAATAAGGGGAGGTTTCCGTAAGAGGAAGCTGTCCCAGGTGACGCTAATAATGGCCGCTAGGTCTGGGATGTAAAAATTGTGTGAAAGTTACGTTCCAGAGAATCTGGATTTCGATTATTAATTTTCTCGTGTATTATGAGTTGCCTACATTCAGGCGTAGGTTAGACTTTTTTCAGAAAATGAGTTTCTGGCACCGTTGTTTTAGTGGAAAAGCTGGAAAAGCACTCGCCCAATTGTGTGCAGTTTGCGAACTTTCTCGCGGTATTGTTCGTAGTTGCTGCGCTCATTGGAAAAGTGGTAAAGTGGCCGTTGGTAAATTGGCAAGAGGTGGGTGCAAAATCCGAGTTACGTGCTCAATTGGGGCCCCAAGTACTCGTCATTTCTCCGGACTTATTACCGGTGAAATGGACTCGCCTTTTTGTCGTCCTGCACGTTCCCTGGATTAGTTTTGGAACTTGTTTGTAACTTTACAATAAATTGACGGGCCGCCGACGCGAGCTTAAAACTATCGCCGTAAAACACGACGGTGGCAGCTGCGACGGAAATTAATTCCGTGTTCTCTCTTTCGATCTCAAGACCAGTCTTGGCCCGACGAAATATTTTCCGGAGCTAGAATCAGTTAATGTCGACTAGAAACTTGCCTCGCTGTGGTAACTTTAAAAGATTCTCGCACCGATTGCGTCCTACAATTCCAGACACGAGACATGCGAGAGGTAAGATACTCGCCTTATCAAATCAAACTTGTTCTTTTGTTCAAGCAGGTTCAAGTGTACATTGCGGTAGTCTATTACATCCAACCACAAAGTTCCTAAACTTTTCTTAGCAGATCTACCTGCGGAGATGGCAACCAGCTCCCATTCTCCCCCAGCATCTTCACTGGAATGGACTTCAGAGTTTGAGATTTTATTAACTAACCGATTTTGCATTTCGATTTACCGTTGCTTACTTTCAGATATTAGAGACAAAATCTAGAGTACTCTATATACAATAAAATCCCTTTGCAATGGTGACTCTTCTTAGTTTTTATTTGGGTGGGTTGCCGGGGCTGTAAATCAGGGTGTTCGGCCGATTCCCTACGCACCTTCCCTCGCCGAAAAAATATCCCCCGAATTTAATATACGACTGGGCCCGATAGGGCTGGCGGGTCTGGAAGCGAATTAAATTCCCCGCAGCGCTTTTCTCGTTTTTCCTGCGACAAGTAAATGAGGGCGCAACGTTTGCTGGACAAACACCAGAAATAATTAGTTCGGTTTGGCGAATACTAAATTGAATTTCTGCCGCCGGTACCCCGTAGTTATTTTTTTCCGGGGTCGTTCCACCACCGACCGACAGACAGGAACGTTCGGGATGACAGTAAAACGCGTGTCTTTAGTAAAGAGAGGCCGTCATCTGGAAATGTCACGTCATCAAAACGTAATTACGTTCTCGGTTTGATGTACCTCCCGTTACTAAGTTGGCAATATCAAACGTTGGAAGCTTCAGGGGTTGGGAGCGAGTCGGTGTAATTTTTTGTATTAAAAATTTGCGACGTAACGCGGGAAACACCCAACAACGCCTTTCTTACGTAATTATATTCAAACCTCCCGGATTATGTTTTCAGTCGTAAATCAGGCCGCCGACGCCCTCGGAGGATTACCGATGCAAATATAAAACTTGAACATTTTAACCCCGCAACCTGGCACGAGGGACCCCTAAAGACGCAGAGGAGGGCGCTAGGGAATTAGTTATGGAGTGTCGAAATTCTAGACCGCCAGGTCGCATCTCAACAAGGATTACCCCGAAATGGGCCCCGGAAAGGGCATTAGCCGTTATTCCATTATTCTCACGTTACCACACTTTTTAGAACAATTGTTTAACTTGGGAACGTGTTAAGATTCATTAATGCGAGCAAGTGAGGGACGTGCAGGGAGAATCGTAATAACTTCTTGTGGTGCACAAATGGTGGATGCGCCGGGTGAATCGTGTAATTTTGCTGAATCGAAGAAACAAATTGCTAACAACACTACTTCGTCCAGTTAGGTCAAAGACCAGTTTGTTTGTTATAACTTGTCCGTTGATCATCTTATTAGCTTTCGGTTTCAGTCTCTTGAGATGATCAACAATACTAAAAGCGTCTTGACAATTTCAATTGAAAAGTGACGGTATCTGGGCCAAGTCGCGAGCATTCTACTAAAGAGCCCTCAGCATACCGAAGCCCGAGAAGTTTGTTGGCGCTAGGAAAACTCCGAAGTCTGGAGCTGGGGGTGAAAAAGCTCGATGAATAGGAGCTTAATTATTGTTATGACCGTAATTGGGTCTCGCGGTATTGGGCCCCTTTGTAGTTATGTGGTTAGGTAATTTGTGTCAGAGGCAGCGTTCCGTTTAATTTGATTGCGTTGATCATCTCAGCGTTGTACCTGGTGAAATTAGTGTTGGTCTTGTTTCAGGGGTCGCGTCAAGAGCGGCGTTCGTCTGTTGGAGGCGGTGTCTGCCGGGGCGTCCGCCTGGAACGTGACAGTGGACATCAACCCGCGTCACACCGGAGCTTCCGTAACGTTGGTTCGACGCGAACCCCCCGACTCCGAGATCACCACATCCGACGGGGAGTAAGTTAACATCACCGACCCCACTTAATGCAAACTTTTACTGCGGCCCCTTTTAACGCCGGCAGGGCACGGAACATTGCAGGCGAGACGCGGATGGAATTTCAATCGGGCAACATCTGTTGGAAGTGTAACCTAGAAAATTTCGGGAAAGAGGCGGCGTCGCGACGACTGATGGCGAAATTAAATAGTTTAACACATTACGAGAACGGCGGCGACGGACGTGAAACTCGGATTTTACGACGTCTATTCGGCCTTTCCTGATTCCGGGATTGCTCCCGGAGGATTACGCGGGCATTGTGGTGGTGACCGGGAACAGGGTCCTTCTTCAAGAAATCGCAGCCGTAAATACTTATAAACCCTTGGCGTTTCCAAAAAGTAAACACTACAGCGGTATTGGAAAAGGTAGCGGCCTCTACTGCGAAAGAGCTAAGCGAATGGAAAGTAGGGTTTTGAGGGTAAATCGCGCGATTCTCGAACGTAATCCCGGGATTACAGTTCTCTATTAAGAAAACCGAGCGAGACATATTTTTCATCAAGAGTAATGTTTCGTTGGTCGCGGGTAAGAGGCGGCTTTGTCTCGGAATTTCGCTTCAATCGCACGCGAGAGGCTAAGTGCCGGCTTTTTGGTTAAAAAAACTAATTTCCCCGGATTTATGCCCCATTTTACACAGTTTCAATCATTATTTATAAACCTCTTTCGCTCTTAAAGCTTTAACTTCTCTCTCGGGGCTTTAACTTCGTAAGAACTTTTCGGCTTGTTTAAATTTTTAAAGGGCGAACTGGGAAGATGAAGTGGAGACCGTTTTCATAATAGTTCTTCCTTATAACTGGAGCCTGGCAATATCGCCACCGCGCGCTCTCAAATAAGATAAAAGCCCGGGCACGATCAGGGGTAAAAAGTAAAAATGTAAAATCTTTTTTTTTCTTAATTTAATGTTTGTCATGCCACTAGAGCCATTAACTTATCTTTTACCAGCATTATTCTTTTCTTTTACAATTTACATTTTACATTAAACTCTTCTTTTCCCTTCCCCACTCTCTCTTTTCTTCTCTCCTTATTACCTCCTTACCCTTTCCTTTCTCGAGGATAAGAATTATTTGATTGAGCTAGCAAAGTCACCCGTCCTTGGCGAGGGCAGAGGCTGCGGCACTCTAGCGATGAAGTCCACCCCCGTCCCTTCCTGCCGTTCTTCCTTGGACATGGGAACTTATTTTGAGAGGTCAAGTTAAGATGTTCAATGCTAACGTTTTTTGGAGGTTAATTTTTCGGTAAACGGCGGAATTGATTATCGGCGCTCCAGTTAGGGGTGGGTGGGGACGAGCGCGGCAATTTCCGTGATTCCTCCGCCGCAATGGCGCTCGTCGGCCCCCGGTTCGATTTGAATAATTAACGCCCGATTCGCGTCGGTGATGCCTCCGATACCCTTCAAAGCGGCTCGTCCTTTGCCTTTGTATCTGACTATTCTCCCCCGTTTTCCAGCGTGATGGAGCTATTTACGTGGCTGATCGAGGTGGGTGAGGACGATTCGGAGCCGTATGAGGGTGCAAGGATCGTCTGGTCGGCCAGATTCGAGCCCCATCAGGACGACGATAATGGGGAAGTTCATCGGACGGAAGGCCGGAAATCCACAACGAGATTCGACGTTCAAAAGGACGACATTCAGGCAGTTGTGCCCATCAGCAAGGTGGGTGACTTCCGCATCATCAATCTGGACGTTAAGTTATTTTCGGATTTGCTTGTTTACAAGCCGGCCGGCAAATCGGCCCGTCGTCACCTCGTAAATAACCGTCTAGTAAAAATTTTAATGAAGCCAACGAGGCGAGAGGGGCGCGTTACGGGTCGAGGGCCATTTTTTAATTACCACCGCTATTTATAAGCAGCAGGGGAGGAATCACCGCAGCTCCCAAAATAGAACCGTTAAAATTTAACCCTTGATTCCAGAATTAACGTCCAACGGTTGGTAGTGCTGTAGATTATGACCGACCTCGCTGGAGGAACTCCCTGACGCTTTGCAAAACATTGATGTTGCAAATCCACTGATCTACCCTCTAAACTATTCTTATCGAGAACAGCAATTTAGAATGATGCCAAAGACATCTCGTGGTTCTGAGGCCGCCACTAGGACTTCTCGAGACTCTTAACCGCTATTCTTCGCCTCTCCCTCGTCCGCTCCAGGATATCCGAAGTTGCGTTGTGCAACAATAAAACCGCAACAAGCGCCCTGGCGGGGCTGTTCCTTACGAAAGTTGCGCCCCCAACTGCAGCGGGACGTGCTTGCGGCAACTTCGCCTATTAAGTTGTACGTACATAGCGCGTTGATTATGCAGACAATTTGAATTTTGTTAAGCGTTATCCTGCAGTGCAGGTTTTACGTTTGCCAAGTTTTATTGGGGCGCCGGAAGGGCGGAAAAAAAGCGGAAGAGACGGAAAAGTGGGACGCTATCACCATCAATTTTTTTACATAGAAAGCGAGCCTCCGTAATATATCAAACGAGAAGGCTGAAGCTATTTGGAAGAGCTTTGCGGGTGTACACAAAACTCGTTGTTGGTAGTTACGGTCGGTTTTGAAGCGATCGCCCTCAGGACCGGGAAAGTTTAACTTTTTTCCACTCCACTGGAAGAGAAAACTTTTAATGTTTTCTATTAACAAGTGGAATTTCGAAATTGCGTGAGAGTGTCGGATAATTGCGGATAATTAAAGGGGCAAAAGGTTAAGTGGTGCGATTACTGCTAACGGCGCCAGGACAATTGGAGAACCGCCAATAACTCGTTTTTTAGAAATTCTCCCTCGACGTCCAATCTTTTGTTAGACCCACGAACATCCACGAGAGTTTGGCGAAACTTCATATTGGGAATGTGGGGCTCCATTCGATTTTCCGGGATAGTGGGGCGAACGAGCAATAATTGAGATTGACAGGGCCGGGACTGCCTTCGTCCTTTGCCAGACATTATTGACGACCCCATCGGCCGGCTGACGACTCATGAAGAAATGATTGGCAATTCCTCTTCATTCAGTAACGAGACAAATTCAAAAAATTGAAGATGCGAGCTTTATAACAAATTGCACCTGGCCCAAAGTTGGAGGATGTGGCGCCGACCTGCCATAATTGTCGTTGATCTCAAAACGGGCGCCCAGGGGGCGCCTGGCCGAATCATTGAAAGTAGACACATTGGAGCTGGTGTATCGCTGTTTGCATGACAAACGACTCTTCTTGTTTGTTCCGCTGAAAGTTTCCATGAAGTCCTAGAGGATTATTGATTGCCTCGAGATAGACTGTAAACAGATCCGACGTTCCCCGAAATCTTTCACCGCCCCCATTTCGCTTCCGGCCTGGCGATAAGAAAAAAATTTAAAGAACGCACAGTCCCGTATCCAGGTGGCGTTGCGACGCCAACGACGCTCAAAGAATTTCATTATGGGAGCGACGCGCAAGGGGCGGCTACCCAACCCAGCCTCCTCGACACTTCATTAGAACTTTTAGCATAACACGACAGTAATAAACAGCCACTTGCAAGATTGCTTAGTTGCATTGAACGCCGGCCGGCCGTCATTACGGTAATGCGGGGGTGTTTTAGAGTTAATATTTTGCATGAACGCTGGAGCAGTTGAATGGATGTGTAGAAGCGACGGAGGCGGGCGGACACCTCTGCATGCGGGAATTAGTGGCGTCGAGACGCTTTGACAATTGCCGGGCGCCCCTTTGTCTGCACGGAAAGCGAACGAGGGATGTAACATGCTCAAAGTGAGAGCCAGCCACTTCATAGCGGTAAATTTTCCCAAACGTTTCCACTGCTGGTCCAATCATCCCATCCTCCAACGCAACTTTATTGTTAAAAAACAACAATAGAAAAGGTATCTATTGATAAAAGAAAAGAACTTAAATTTTCTTTAGCAAGTTTTCTCGTACCCATAGGGGTGTTCACCCCATAATTATTTCGGGCACGCGTTAACGCTTAATTCCTAAAAAGCCTGACCTGGCTTTATCGGTCACCACAACTTGAGGTGATAACCTGTAGCCGTTACGCAATTGTACAACATTCTTGGATATATTTATTTTTATTTACAATTTACAGCATGACTCAAAAACCTAAACAGTTGCTCTTCAGTTGTAGTACCAATTGGGCGCTTTGAGGTCGTGGAAGAGGCACTCGAGAGTGGTGTTGTAGTAGAGGGAAGCTCTTGGCGGGTAGTCATCGACGAATTGTCCGATAGTTTTCATGCAGTCGCAGTCGATGGGGTTTTGGACCACGTGCAAACTGACCGCTGCTCTCCTCAAAACTATGAGGGTGTCGTTGGAGATGCATTTAATTCTGTTCGAGTTGAGCACGATGTTGCTTTGCATTTTATCCATGGATTCGATGAAACTCGCCGAAACAGTTTCGAGTTTATTATTTTCAAGATGCAGGATCAAGTAGGGGATTTCTTCGTCGTTGGCACCTCGAGGAGCTACAGCGCCGGGTTCAATCACTTCGATAATGTTGTGTTGGAGGCGAATCTTCACGTTACTGTTGGGTCCCAAAATGAAAGCTTCTTTCTGGAGCTTACTAACAAAGTTGAAGGACAGCTCGATTAGGGAAATTTGCGGGGTTTTGGCGAACCACTCTTGGTTAATTTCGTACAGGCGGTTCCTATCCAAATAGATTTTTTTTAATCGTCCCAAATCGTCGAAGGCATCGTCGTCGATGTACTCGATTTGGTTCGC
The DNA here is from genome assembly GCA_951805265.1 of Schizotus pectinicornis. Taxonomy (NCBI): domain Eukaryota; kingdom Metazoa; phylum Arthropoda; class Insecta; order Coleoptera; family Pyrochroidae; genus Schizotus; species Schizotus pectinicornis. Next base: position 3,275,564 of record OX638207.1, read on the forward strand.
TGATAAGTAGAGGGTTTCGAGACTGGGTATCGTGCCGAAATGGTAGCGCTTAATGTGGGTCAAATTGTTGACTGCTAGGGATAGATGGGTGAGATTGGGCAGTTTCTGGAACGCGTTGGGCTGGATCTGGACCAAATTTGCGTCGACCAAACTGAATCGTTCTAACGCGATGAACCTTTGGATCATCCCTTCGCACAAAACTGTCACATTAGCTTTGAGTAGTTCGATCGTTACGAACTTGTCGAGGTTGTAGAAACTGTAGTTTCCGTATAGCGTGCCGTCTTGTTTAAGGTCGTATTGCACCCAAGCGTCGACTTTGTTAAGAGCAGACCTGTTGGGGCAAATTTCGCCCCTTGCCAGGGACACCAACAACACGAGCACCAACGCCTTCAACATTTCCGAACAACTAACACTGAACTAGTTTCAGTACTGTTTCGCATATAAACGAAATTGTTATCAACCGATAAACTTTTGGCTTTTTGGAGAATTAGATCGCAATTGTTTACTCATGGTAATGATGTCACTAAGACTCGTTAGGCGGAATTGAATGAACGTTACGGATTCTACGACACGACGCAATCACGATTTATTCGTTATGCAGTAAATAAGTCGTTGGAGTTTTTATGTCTTCCCGATTTTATTTTGCCCCTCCCCCAATGTTATGTTGCAAACAAACGGTTCGAATCGTGTAATTTCATTCAGTTTTTTTGCTTATCTCGGTCGCGTTCACCCCAATTTTATCACGTTTTATGTTGAGCGAGAGGGCGCACGCAAATTAATGCCGAAGTTGGATTTGTGGCTCCGATAAAGCGGGTCGCTAAAAGGAACAATCGCAGTTGGCCACTTGGTCGCTTTAATCCCGGATTTCAGATGACTCCCGCTTTGACGAAATCCTCTCGCATTTTCTCATTGCCTCCTGAGTTTGCGAAAGTAATTGCGGCAGTCGTTGACGGGGCATTCTTCAGCCCAAACGGCATCCGATTAGGACGAATGTAAAACAGGCACGTTCGCCATCATAATTTTCATTAAATCTCGCTATTTTAACGAACTTCAGCCGGGCAGGGCTCTAGGGGGTGGATCCACACTTTTGATTAATCATGTAAATTACGTCCTTCAAGATCAAGTCATTTTTCTAGCCCTAGCGACATGTTTCATTAAGAATTAATTTCTCAGTTAAGTGTATGTTGAGGATTCAAGATCGGCCATCCCTCTCTTTGCCCTGTTTCCGCAGTCGTTGAATGTTAGAAAAACCCACCAGGGTGGCAATAAATCCCGAAAAACACGAGCGCTATTGACATTGCGCGTTATAAATTCGAAGGGGGTGTTTGCTGTACGACCCCGACCGGCCATTCTTCACGCGCGTCGAAACGCCACTCGGCTAATACCGAACGAACGCACGTCCTGTATTTCTTACCGATCTTTAATATCCGAGTGGAAAGCCGCCATTTTCCGGGAGCGGACCGGAATCAATTATGGGGGAATCGCGATGATCATCGGGAGTTAGTCAAATCGGGTGCAGGATACGGGACCATCTGGCGTCCAACGGGGGTCGTCACTATTTTCGAATTTAATGGAAACGGATGGGGAGGACGGCACTGTAATTCGAAAATATGGCCCGATGTGCTGCTCCGCTGGCATTGGGGCACTCGATACGTGAAATATTGGGTAGCGATATTGGATATACGGCCGGACGAATGCTGCCGCCTTGCTGCTACTATGAAATTATGTTTACAATATTTTCAGGGAGTATCCCTCGGTGAAAGGATAAATAAAAATCGTATTTTATAAAACGGCGCCGGCCATCTGCAAACGTAATCTTTGCTAACTTTACAGCGAACTAAAAGGTTTGCCCGCTTTTAAGGGTTGGCGCAAAGTGGTGGATGATGTAGTTTCAAATACGGCAAAGCAAATGGTAATACCAGTAATTGCACAGAAAACTTCCTCCGAGGTAATTCCTAAAATTTATTTGTTCGCCCCTGTCGAGTAGGCAACCAAGCTTGCACCTTCACCCAAGTTTCGCTTTCTTGACGAGCTGAAACAAAACTTAGTAAGCTTATGAACTCCAATTAGGAACTAGCGAGAACAACTAAACGTTAGCAATTATTTTTTGCTTATACTGTCATATTTACTCAGTAAAACAACCCTCACTACTGCTGCCAAGAGGGGATATAGTGATTGGTGAAGATTTAGAGAAATATAAAATTAGTTGCTTCAGTTAAGAGAAGCAGTTGTAATATCTCGGCCATTGCTGCCAACACATGGTTCGAGCTACTGGACCGGTTTGAGAATCTGCGATGAGATGAAATAGACGAGATCTCGAGCCGCACCGCACCCGCAGTTCTGCCGAACACGTAGGACTCAATCTAAATTGCAATTTCTTCACGGTTCGGTTTTTGAAACCTTTGCAGGTAGCTGCATGTGCTGAAATAAATCTGCGGGGCTGTTTAACCAGAAGACGATGTTCGGCGAATTTCCCGTTCACGTACAAATAATATCGCAGTTCGAACAATGATCAATACCGGAAATAGGGCCAATTTCGCTCCACCAGCGGCCACCTCCGGGAACTCGTCGTTTCTTCCTGGTGATAGATGGCGGTTCCGTTTTATCTCTGGACCTCAACAGCGATGTGAGCCGCTTTCGGGTTAAGTTGCGGTCGGTTGTGGTGACGATTGCCAGCATCAAACTGTTTAGTTTAAAAATAAAACAGGAAACTCGACAAAATTAACATGAAGTTGAGCCGAAACTTTGCTTGTATACTCCCGAACTCATTAAACTGGCGCGTAGTTGGGATTACCTGGGACGGAACGACTGAAAGTGCAGCCGGGTCCTGAAAACTCGCTAAATAGAGGCACCTAGGAAAGATAAACATGCCGTTCGCTTTGAACCTCTTTGGGAGTAAAGTGAAAACATTTCATTAGCCTCCGACATTATCTCCGAGCGCGTTTCGTGGCCGTAAAGAGCGATTTACTGCCGGGTAATCAGTTGGCTTGGGGGAAGGAAAAAAATTATCAGACCCTAAAGGGAAATTATATCAACAGTGGATAGGGGGAGAAATCGATAATGGCGGTCGCAACTAATTAGAGCCGGTGTCTGGAGGGCATCGAGGATTTTGATGGAAAGAAAACAGATGGCGAGGAAGTCGCTACACAACTCCACTTTTCCAACATCCTCCATTGATGCGACTTTGAAGCTCGACGAGAACTTGGCTCGATTATCCGGCCGTTGGCTGGCAGAATTCCTAATAAAAGGTCTTGGGGACGTTTCAATTAAGCGGTATTGCCCATTGCTTTCGATTAATTGGAATTTTTAGGCGCTCTAAACGCACCCTGAATTCCGAATGGGCCTTCACTGAAATGAAGTGGAGATCGAGGCTGGTCGGAATTATCATTTTGTTATTTCAACTCCAACTCGAGTTACAAAAGAATTAATAAACCTAATGGAACAGGTGGATAATAATGGCGCAAATTGAATGGGAAATGAGCGAGCTTTAAAGCGGTCGAGGGGGATTTGCAGAAAATAACCCGACGAGTAGTCTCGTTCAATTGGCAATTGGCATCAAGCAGGAATTTTCTATTACAAAAATTCTCTTACCGATTAGGATGTACTCTAACCATTTAATCAAGATTCTGTACTTGTGGTCTTTGAATCAACCTATTAAAGTTTGTTTACTTTATTACTATAAGACTACCAATCAACCATCCTTCATATTCATGGAGTGAATATCTTTTTCGTTTGGTTGTAACTCATATCTTTTGTTGGCCCTGAAGACTTCGCAAGTCCTTGCTAGTCGTGTCGTTTGATGAAGTATCTGTTTTTTGTCTTTGCAAATCAAGTTGGTGATGGGGGCGTCTGGACGGCGGCGCCCTCAGGGCGAGAAATAAAGCGCCTCCGCCACAATTAAGAGTTATCAGCTTCGACCGGGGCGGGGCAAATAGAAGCCAGACGGACCTCTGGCACTCGCCAAAAGCAATTCCGCTAGATTTATGATATTGCCGGGATGACGGGAAAAACCTCACAATGACTAAATGCTAAGCTCACAAGACGACGAGCAAATTTAGACGTGAAAGACACGATGTCGAGCTTCAAATCCCGAAAGCTGCTTGCTCGTTACCTTTTAGTTTAGCGAAGCTTTTAAGCTCTTTACAATGTTGCGAATTGTTGTAGAATTGGGAGGTGCTGAATACTGCAGTGTTGACCGGACGGCAGGTTTCTCAAGCTATGAAAGTTTTTATCGTTTCTCAAGCGGGGAAGGCGGCCGACGTCACGTTCCAGGCGTCGTGCCACTCTGAAGACGACAGCGTTCTCAAGGTACGTGTTTCGACTTTTTCGGTCGATAGTGGATAACGTTGCAGTTTTGCAGGTTTCATCGTCTTGCAGTTCAGTGTATGTGGATGGGAGCGAAGCGAGGGGTTCAGTTAACGGCTCCGTTCTAGTCAAATACGGCACTTACATCGGGTTAGCGAGATTTACGGTCTGGATGCCGGAGTTCCCGCTGGATTTGCACGTCACCGACACGAGGCTGTCGCAGCTCAAGTCCTGGCGCGTCCCCGACTACCACCCAAGGTAACAGGCGACCCCAAAACAACCAAAATTCTACATTTGACAGTTCTGATAAGAACCGCAATGGGGACTTGCATGTTTGGGAAATATTTTTAGAAAATATGGGAGATTTCATTAGACCCCAATTTTTTTATTTTTTTCTAGTGTTAATATTAAGCCCAGAACTAATTTTTAAAGTTCTAAAGTGGGAGTGTGTGACGTATGTAGGTACGTTCAGGTCAGAGAGGTTCGGATGCCGGCGTACTTCGAAAATAAATCGTAAGATAGCGACACTTGAAACAAGATTCAAGAAACCTTTCCCTAAATCGCACTCGAACTCGCTTGACGCTTGCCACGCACTCTCGTGGTAGCACAGCGTAGTAGCTAAAGCGAGAATTCATTCAATATAGGTGTGAGTTCCGGATATCGCTCTATCTACATACGTCATCAATGTAGTAAACGTTTTCAAATATTTCTTGTTTCAGCGTGACCAAGACCCGGCGGAAAAAGCGTTCCTACAGCAGCAGTTGGGGCGGTACCGCCGGCCCGGACGACATGGGCAACGTGGTCGAGAAGCCCGTTTGCCGCCTAAGATACCAGCAAAGTCCCGTTGACGTATACGCTCATTTTTTGGCCAGTGATCACGATTCCGGCCGCATAAGCTACTTGATCAACAGAAGAACTTGGTTGAGAGTTACCGATTTGGTGTTGCCACTGCTCAGGGTTAGCGATCCCAGGATCGCCAGTTTGCACGGTAGGATTCTGCAAGGAAGAAGCATGGGCAGGACCGAAGTTCAAGTTTTGTCCCCCATAACCGGCCGGGTAATTGGAGCGAAGGAAATCAGGGTCGGCAACGATAAAGTGGGGCTGTCAAGGCTTCTGGTGCAGGTGGTCTCAGGGTTGCAACTCAACATTTCGCCAGACAGCTCCATAGAGAACGGGTACATCGCCGAAACGAGCGTAACAAGAAAGTTGACCGCGCAATATCAGGTCAGTGGGCAAATTCTACCTTCACTGGGTACTGTCTCCAACCTTCAACTGTTTTCATCCAATAATATTCTTCCATTCGTTATTGAAGAAGTTTTTTTTAATAACAATTTTTAGAAGTTTGGTTGATTTTGCAGGAAGGTCTTCTGGACATCGAACTAGAGTTCTCCGACGGCTCCCGTACCCCTCTCCGCGACATTACCGACTCCGACTACCACCTGGTGGTGGAGAGTCTCGATCCTGAAGTTGTGGCTTTCGCTCCTATGGTAGCCTCGCACCATCCTCGTGTCATCGCAGTCGGTGAAGGCAACGGTGATCTACTACAAGTAACTTTGCTGTTAGCCGAAGAGTGCAGAAGTAGCGGACGCCCTAAAATGAAAGGCGCCGGACCTTTGGCGACGGCTTCCGCGTCAGTGACAGTAGATTTTAGCAGTACCGACCTCCAACACCGACCGGACATTTTGCAAAATGACGGCGGGTCCTACGGCGGCTCCAAGGGCGGCAGAGACCTATCCGACCTCCAAGACATCCTCAAGGGTAAATAATCATTGGCACGCCTTTTCAAATTTTTATTAATTCTATCTTTTGTTACGAAAGGGTAAATAATCATTGACACGCCCTTTTTTATTATTTTAATTTTATTTTTTATTATGACGAGAACTTTGGTGGTTTGATTGCTTTATAACTCATTAAACTAGTTTTGTTATTGGTTCCAGGAACTCCCCTGAAAGATTCCGACTCGCAAGAGCCCAACGTGCAGGCTCGTCAATACCAGGGCAATAAAGGGGTGCTTCGGCACCACGCCCCCGCCCAACTGACGCCGCTGGAAATCAGCATGTACGTTCTTTTGGCCGCGTTTTGTTGCGCCATCGTAGTCTTCGTGGTTTCCTGTGTCGTCTACGCTTCCAAATTTAAAGCTGACGAGGGTGGCATCGCTCCGGGAGTTCGAGCCAATCCGGTTAATCCCGGAAGTTTGGTCATCCATCGGGAACGAACAAAGCCGTCTCGAGAAACGACCACTAACGCCCACGATTGGGTGTGGCTGGGTCGTGCCACTTTAGACACCTCCAACAGGAACTCGACTGCCGCCAATTCCACCGGGAACGAGATGAGGATCACCACGAATCCGTTGAACATGAACTATTGCGATCCGGAAGATTGTTTGGCGACCAGTTTCAGCAACCCCAGCCACATCGAGCTGCCCAGCAGGCCTAGCACGGACGTCAACTCCAACAGGCCCATTGACAGTAGCACCTACTGTAAGAGCAAAGTTGGTGGAGGGGGTGCTAACGTTAACGATAATAACGATGATCTGCAAGTATGGTAATTGAGTAGTTTTTAGCCGTTCACTGTTAAACGCACGATTTACCAAAGCGATTGCTGCTAGCAGAAAGAGCGAAAAATTAGTTTTGGCACTAACACTCGTCCATTGTCACTTTTATTAGCCACAAATTTTTAGATATGTAGATTTGGTCCTTGTAATACTATTAGATAATGGGAAGTATGAAACTTGCTGTTCAAGAATATTTTGGTTGCCTAAATTCAAGAAAAACAACTGTTTCTTTGATTCTTTAGTGGTTTGAAGCTGAAAGCGGTCTTAAAGATTAAAATCTTTCAACTGGGGAATCAAATGATTGAATCTTGCAGGAACAAGCCGACGCCCCCGCCGCCGTTGCCGCCCCACGGCGTGCCCTTGCAGCCCGAACGGGCGAAATCGCAGCCGATCGAGGACTACAGGCCGCCGGTGCCGCCGCACCGTAACATCGGAGTCACGGCCAATTCGAGTTCTCTCGAGTCGACGCCTCAAAGAAAGCATCACCACCACCATCACCACAGGAACAGCAGACTGCCGGAGGGCAAACACCACCATCGCACCCCGAGCGACCTCAGCAGACCCAACAGCGACCTCGGCAGCAGGCCTATGAGCAGCTCCAGCCATCGCCCGGAAGACTACGTCATGTCAGCGAGTCAGGAACCGATGCGTAGCGTTTTCGAGTTCGACGACGAGCCCCAGCAGCCGTCGTCGAAAATCGCAGAACCGGTCAAAGAAGAAGTGAAGATGCGGGTCAAGCCGAAACGCGACGAAGACAGCATGGAGTTCGTGCAGTACCCGAAATCGCCTAATTCTAACGGAAACGGTGGGTTTGCTCGCTGTTTCGATAGAATCTAGACTCGAAATTGTAGGTAGAAGCAGCGCTGAAGTTAAGCGGGCTACTATAGTGGGTAATCCGATGTTTAGCGCCGATGATAGTGCCGCAGCGGCGGATTTGGCCGGCTTGGACGACCTTCAATTGGACATGGATTACGATCAAATCATGCATTATTTTGATAACTTAAAGGTACGTAGTGAGATGACGCGATCGTCAAGTTTTGATGAATTAATTTTTTCGTGACTTTTTGCAGGAATCAAACGCCTGAGTAGAAGAGATCATTGCAAAAATCCGAGACATTTTATTGTCGTTCAGCGAGCAATATAGAGCTAACGCCCTCAACGGCAACATTAGTCCCGACAGTTTGAGCGTTAACCAAAGTTTCGAATACTTCTTTGATCATCTAAGTGAGTCGTACGCTTAAACACACCTCGATTATAGGGTCAATTACGGATAGAGAGCCTTCGCCTTCTTCTAATTGTATCAATATGTATACCCGTACTGTAATAATACATGCAATCCGCAAGACTGATTATATAGCTTGTTGTTTAGTTGAATGTTACTGCGACTGGTTATAGTCGAAATTAGCCGGGAGACTCGAGATACCCCACCAGTTATTTCTAAACAAGGGCGAAATTTGGGGCAGTTCTCGCATCTGCGGTGCTGACGCAAATTTTCCCGTCCGCCAGTCCGGCTGCGTGTATTCATTAACCAGTTAACCATGTAATTACGACCTTAACTCGTTATCCAGACAACTCAATATTCGCGTGTTAAAGGGGTACAAAATCGAAACGACTATAGAAATGTTCCAAGGGAGGTTTGCAGTGATCTGATATTATCTAGTCAACGGATTTAGCTTTATTTAAATATTTTGTACAACGTACGAATATTTGCCATACTTAACATAAGCATTAAACAAATGAATGCACAAATATGGTTCCTGACGTTAATTATGCTTTGTGCTTAAATTTTTTTCGAACGCAGCCCCGGCCGCTTTTCGGAATTTTTTTGTAAATTTTGACCGCCGAAGGGCGTCTGGCGCTGCGCTTTCTTAATCGATTGTGTACAGTTTTGTATAATTGTGTAAATAGTAGACTGTATATTTCCCTGACTGATACTGAAAAGGGATTATAATTTACGTTGATAGTATTGACTTCTATTTTTCAAGATATACGTATGTTACGAGTATTTAGTGCTTGATCGATTTGATTGCGCATAATTTTGTATATAAAAACCATAGACTGCTTGAAAAGTGTGAAATAAGCGTTAGACCTATCAGTTCTAGTCCACACTCGAAACAATAAGTTAATGTTAGTATGCTTTCAACTTAGACTTCTAGCACTGCGTTCTGTGGAGAAGCTTCTTAGGATAACACGACACGTTTCCCATTTTCAATACGGGTGCTCACGACGTTCGGCCGTTTCTCAACATCTTCCAATAACGCAACAGTATTACGTGGGTTCAGTTCGTTCCGTTAACGCAACTCCATCAATTATCCTTTGCTTGTGAGTGTATATATTATAAAAAAGTTATCATTGTTAATGGATATTAATAAAATGTTAGAACTTCCCCTTGAAAATATTGTGCTTTCAAATGAAACTTAAATGTTACGTAACACTGTAGTTATCCAAGTATATTCGACTTTAGTGCATTTTATACATAACATTCCCTCCTATGCTAGAGCTTGTTTTAGCATGTAGAATTTTTTTATAAAATCTAGTTTTCGTTCTCTTCCACCTCTCTAAACCAAAGTTAATGTATTCAAGAAGCGGCGTGATTTGGGTGATTGACATATCAAAAATTGTTTGCCTAAAGTGGAACTTTCAAAACGCTTTTCAACTATTTTGTATTCCTTGTCTAACAAGCAACAAATCTTTGAAACTTCTTTTACAAGCGGAAATTCAGGAGATTGTTTTCGTTGTTAGTAATTTCGTTAGATTTTAAGCAAAAATATATGTCATCCGTATTATTGATAAATTGATGTAAATTGAGACAACTGATATATGTACAAGTACAACATGTAAGTTACCATACAAATCAGTAAAATAAAGTATTTGTAACTGTGCCACGTCTTTTATTTGATAAGTGTCCCTTGAGGAAGGTCTTCAAAATCTTGCATTGGATGGATAGAGGAAAGATCAAATTCTCCAAAAATTTGTAAAATGACCATATTAAAAGCGCATGCGCAAATCAGCTGATGTGGAGAATCAACTCCTCTCTTACAAATTTATTAACTTGCCCTATTTACAAGTATTTTCCCAAAAACTTATAATCGAAGGGCGACATCCACTTTTGACAGCCGCCCATGTTATTTTGCATCAAATACTTCATTGTGTAAGGGTTCTGGTTGTTTTCTTCCACCCACTTCTCTTTCGCCGCCATATCGTCCATAACCTCCTGTGAAACCGCCATGGCTTTAAAGGGCAATTTTTGAGCAATATCATTCAAGAAGTACTGAACTTCATTAAACCCGCATTTACCCCCAACCTCCAGTATAATTCGCCCTAAAATTCCTCATTATTTTCGCATCTCCTCAACAGAAAACAACAAACCTGCTTTAATTGGTGTGACGTAATGGTCAATTGCCCCTTTCCCGCCACCCATTCGTTGTCCCTGTCCTTTCTTTGTAACCGGCTGCCACGGAGCGTCCACCCTCCAAATCGCGAACATTCGGTTAAAGTCAAGTTTTCTACCCAGTGTCAATCGCATCATTTCAAAATGACCTGACTTCAAGCGACCTCCTCCCAATGCCTACAATTCTAGATTGATTAAAAGTTACGTTAATGTTTGAAGCCAACCATTATGCCGTATTGGCGATGCTGGAGGAAATTGTGGACTAGTTCAGGACCTCGCATCAGGCGGAGGCGTTTCTGCATTTTTGGTGCCCTCATTCCCGGTGGGATTACTGGGACCTTTTCCATGACTCGGAGTTTGGGCTTCTCGGGAATTTGCACGTCTAGAAAGTGATAATTTTGGAAATGACCGGGGCCGGTTTAGGGGTACTTACGGTCGTAATTCGGAGGGGGTTGGAAATTTTTAAATCCGCAGTTTTGTATAAGTGAAATCGCCGGGGCTGAAATTAAGGGTGGTTTGGGCTGTACGTGAGCATTTTAGGGTATTTACCTCGAATTAGACTCAGTTTCTGGAGGTTCATTGTAGAATTTTACTTAAAAAGACAAAAAGTTAATAATTATAGAAGTTAGGTTAGGAGTTTGACAATGCGTCCACTGACGTGACAGCAACACGGAACTCCCAACTTTGAGGACCTGAACACCTGAACATTTAATTAGCGTATTATTTCGGGCGCCGGACATAAATTTATTTCTTGTATTAATGATTGATTACATAATTAAATAAAATTAATAGTTTCTGGCAGATATAATGGGAGAATAGACGCAGGGTAATCCTCAACTTTATGTTGCCAAGTTGGCGTTCTGATTATTTGAACGATCTTGTCGTTCAATTGTCTCTAAATGTGACTTTTGAGCAAATCTGACAGTAATTTGTAAAAGAATAAAATTATTTTAAAAACTTTTAATAATTTTAAATATATTACGAAGCAGTACTGACTCAACTAACCGGCAAGCATTGTCACAAATGAACATGCACCTCAATCTTTGAACAATTTTTCTTTTTGATCTAGTTGCCTTGAAGAAATTTCAAACAATTGCAGGCGCGAAATTGTCGAGAAAATCAAAAACAAAAGAAGGCCAAGAATCGGGTGTGGCAGCTGAGAGTGCTAAAGTTTTGGAGATAATTCTGAATATTTCGCCCATTTCTCGGTAAATTTCCTGTAAAACTTTGATTTCCGCGTTCCCACGTGGTGAGTGAAGATGCTTTGGGTGCTGTGATCAGAGATAACATGTGGCGGTGTGACGGACATCAGTGGTTCCATAAACATTTGATCATTATAACCAGGAGGTAACAGGACAGGACATTGGTATGTAATCCTTTAATTTAACAATTTTCTGGAACTTCTGGAACCATGTACTATGTACATATAGAATGTTCCATAAAAAACGTTCTTAAAAATTTACTTAAATGTTAAACGATGCTCAACTTTTCTTTTCAAAAGTAAACGTATTTTTTGATGCTTTGGTTTAATGAAGTATTTTTTATGATAGGTATCTAAAAAGTTGAATTTGGTGTAACCTTCATTCAACAAAATAATTAAATTAAATTAAATGTCAGAATTACGTTAAATTTCTTGTAAAATTTTCAAGTGTGCTTTGAAACACAAATGTTTGATTGTATTTTCTGACTGTTTTCCACAGCACACTCTGTATGCGACATCAGAAAGCTGTGCGAATAATTTCTACCAGTGCCGTAACATGCAACATTTTCAATGAAGCAATAATTGTGGAGTTCCACTCAATATTGTGTTTCTTCTGACACAATCATTGATTCACTACATCTGCGTGTACAGTCGCCGTCATTGAAGAAGCCCAGGGTGAAGCAAAATTCATTCTAACTTACGTTACATTTGCAACCAGACTAAACCACGGGGTACAGTTTGTTTGAGAACCGCACAGGTGAACTAAGATTAGTCGAAATAGAGCGGCACATTTCAGTTTTAAATTATAAACAGCTTCAAGCACACCGTAAGTTGGAATGAATTTCACTTTACCCTGGGCTTCTTCAATGACGGCGACTGTACATTTGTATCGAATAGCAGTACATAATACCGTTGATTGAGATACCTTAATCAACGATAATACGGATAAGTTTATGTTAGATGATCAAAGAAAGCTTTCCTTCGCTTGTCGAGGAGGATATTGTAACTTCGTAAATTCCGCCAAGGGTTTGGTCCAAGATAACGACGTCGATGTAATGATTCTTCTTATTATACGCGACTGTTTTGCTTTTTTGTAATAGAACTCGGTTATCACAATTTACATCTTTAATTTCTATTCGGTACGAATAGGGTGCGTTATTGGTATCTTTATCATACCATTTTAACACTATTGTCCCATCGGAAGGGACATTGGCATCGTTAGTTATTTTTTCAATATCTGTGGAAAAGTAACAAATAGTTTAAGATTATTAAATAGAAAAACTCACCTATACGATGTTTCACTTTCATAGACTCTGCTTTTATGCATACATTTTCCCCATTATTTATTGTTTTGTAAAATAACGTTTTAGCAGAGAACTCTAACCCGTATAGTTGTGTTAAAGAGTTCTCTTTATCCTGGTAAGTTTGCATAAGTTCGTAATCCCGTTCTATTGGCTTGCAGGAAAAAGGTTCAGTAGGTGGTTCTTTTGCAATGATTTTCAGATCTACAAAAAGATGCAGGGTAATTTTGGGACATTCTGTATATTATATGCTAAGTTTCACTTACTATTAGCCATAACCCACAATCCTTCTTTGCCATCTGTGGAACTGGTTTTAATTTTAATGCTACAGCTGTTGCAACTTTGATTTCCACCTAAAATAACTTCTTGCCATTCGGAAGTGTCAATCTGATCTTCAAACGACTACACAATAATAGTTAATTCATTTTATGCTATATCCAACAATTCGAGTGATATACCATTGATGTTGGATAGTCTCTTCCGCTTAAATGTATTTGTTGTGTTGGTTCACCATCGATTAGTGCTATGGTCATATTGCAATATCTACACATTTTAACTGCCAAAAAAACGTATCGGTTCGACTCCAAGGAAAATGTAGGCTTCATAATATACTCTTTGTTTGAAACTTCTGTTTGCAGGAAAACGTCTACAAATAAATAAAACAATCATGTGTCAATTTCATCTCGAGTTGCGACCGGAATAAAATACCGGCGCAAAAGTTACGTTGCTACGGTCAGTTGCGCCGGCTCTGCTTCGTTTCTTATTCCGAATTTCAAGTCCTTATGTCACTGCTTCGTCAGACTTGCATCGGTATAACTCACAGCGAAGCAAGGTCGACGCAACTTGACGTTTCGTTCTTTTGTTTAAATTTTGACGCGCTTTCGCATTTTCGCCATTTTGACGCAACTTGACGTTTCTTTCGTTTAATTTTGACGCGATTTTGGATTTTCGTTGTTTTAATATTCAAAATCATCTTTTGAAATCGTCGAAATGGGGGATAAAACGTAAGCATAATGATTTTGAATGTGAATGAACAACTATTGTGTAGTTTTTGTATTTTAAAATTTGAAAATCCGTGATAATTTTGAAAATTTCCAACTTTCGCTTGATTGTATTCCAAACTGTTGGTGTTAGGTACACTCAAATGAACTCCAGATATACCTAATGCTAATTAGAATAATAGTAATAATATTCTGCATTGATTGTTTTATTTAAGTCCTTTTCTAAGCAATAAATTTAAATCTATCAAAGACCTATTCCTTTTCTAATTTTAAATAACAATAATGCCAACAACAATTAATAATTTATTATTGTTTGTGCAAAAATAGGAAGCACAAACGAATAAAAAAGTATGGTGTACCAATCTAGGGTTTCGAAGAATTTATAAAAGAAAATGTTGGATTTTGAACAAAGTGTAAAAGGATGCACGGGAACTTTGAAAAATAGATTTATTTCCTGCCATTTTCATCTATTTCCAGTACCTATTTTGAATCTACCTCTCTAGCTATCACATTTCCACAATGATTAACCCAAATAATTAAGCCAAATTTTCCTCAAATTTAAATAATAGGACAAAAACAGGTTGTGATTGTGAAAGCTTTATTTAATAATACATCATGTCACAAAGCACTGGGAAGGGGTATTAATTAATGTTATAAGCACAGGGGGGCACTAAAAACTATGAAAGATGTTGTTCGATTAATTGGGCACAATAATTATCTTAGGGTGCGCCGAGATCTCCTGGTTGGGGACCAACATGGGCCAGGGGATGATCTTGTAGATCCTCTACTTCCAAATTGAAGTCGAGGCATATGTTGTGTAGAACATAACAAGCCACCACAAAATCTTTCCAGGAGTCTACCTCATGTCAGTGCTGTCCAAAATATGCCAGCAACTTTTGAGTACTCGGTTGGTTCGTTCTACACAATTTCTTGTAGAAATGTGAACGGAGTTGTAGAGCTGCTCGGCCTCAGTTGTAGGATTACGTAGAGGCGTCATCAGCCACGGTTCTTGTGGATACCCCGAATCTCCAATTAACCAGCCAACAGGAAAGTCTTGATTTCCTTCTGCTAACGCGGCCCGTACAGCCAAATTATTCCAGATGCAGGCGTCGTGATTATTCCCTAGAAACTCGGAAAATACATTAAAAATGCGCAGATCCGGGCCGACAATCAATTGAATACTCACCGAGTGGTAATAATGACGGTTGAAGTACTGCTACGTTCGTTTTGATCCAATTTTGAGGTTAACAAATTCAAAACATACTGGAACACCTGTCTGTTTAATCTTGTACGTTGAAAAAGTAATGCCTCGGAAATATCCAAGGTCTAAAACACATTTCGTCGGAAATGCACGTTAATTTCACCGTCATCACCGTCGAAATCACTTGAATCGTCGAAAAGATCGAAGGCAATGCCTACAATCAGCTGATCGACGGCCGCCATTTTTATCACTAACACCGCGCTAAACTGCCGCTATATCGCCTAGGAAGGTCGTGGCAAATTCCGGCGCAAAAGTTGCTCCGGTATAACTTTGCGCCGGCAGATGAAATACACCACAACCGAGTTGCTACGATCTGCCCGCTATACCCGAAGCAACCGGCGAGTTGAAATTGATGCATCAGAAAATTAGTATCATTCTGCACGTAAGAATAATTTCAAGAATAAAATAGAACTTGTTAGAGTCCATTTTTGATGAAACTAAAAACTATAGAAGGTATTAATTACATGAACCGTAGTCCAAACTTTGAACTGTGCTGTGATACAAGATGAGCTCTTCGAGTTCGAGCGGTTGGTCACTGTCTTCACAATGCAACAATTTGTCCGGTAGCTGTGCCAAAAATTCCACGCTTCCCTCGTGCTTCCTCCACGCAACATTCAAAATTTTTTGTGATTTGTCTCCGGGCGGTTGGATTTTTTCCTAAATAAAATTTAAAACACGTCACTTCTCGTTTAGTCGTCGTCGTCGTCGATATTTATTTACTTACCCTTGAACAATAGAGATTTTCGCAAATCGTTACACTTGCATTGTCGCATTTTTCGATGGTCGCCTTATTAATGTTAATTCTGTAATTCTTTCGCAGTGCCGGTTGCAGAAATGCGTTATCAATGAAGTTAAAATGAGTTGTGGTGTCGACTTGCTCCATAATTAAAAATATGTTGCCTTCATTTGTTTCTCGTAAATTTTCTACGAGCGATTCACAATTTGGCGCGTAATAAAATCCTTCTGATACGAACAAATTCAGGTTTCGCATGGCTGGCACCTCGGACTTGAAGAATTGCGTAGTGGACCAAGAGGGATGCATAATGGAAATTGATTTGATTAATTTATTTTTGTCTGTAAATAAACATCGCCGGATATTCATCTCAATTTTAGTTACATTATGCCCGGGTGTTCGGCGATGATTAGGTGAAATTAATTCACTGACTAATGTCACTATTGAGTTTGTTGATCCGTTGCTAAGGGTTCTATGTCGAATCTCGACGCACTGTTGACAATGAATTAAGGAGGGCGTTCGAAAGGCTTGAAACGAGCGCATTTTTCGCCGTTTTTGGTAGTGGTTACCAAGGGTACTAATTAACCTAGAGAAAATCCAAAGGTATCTATGGAAAGAGAAAAGAAGAACGCAGGTGTTGATCTATTTTATTTTATGTTTACTGCCGTAGTAATTCTCCAAAAAAATCGCAAAAATGTGTGAATTTGAAAATCACTTAATGGCTCCTGATTTCGTTTCGTAACCGTTTTTTGAAATAAAAAATAGATGAGCACCTGAGGAATAATATGTAAAAACATATGTATGCAAAAAAATTGAACTTGATTATCTATTTTTTGAGAAGACCACTACCAAGTGATTCACATGGTACAAGTACTTTTCGCCGGGTTTTAGGCAACTTTCATTACGAAACCGTGTGTTTTCGATCTAAATAGGAGCTAATTAGTACAACCATTCCTCACCAGCTCACCATAGGCGCTATATGCAACAGAATACGTAGCCAAAAAATATGAAACAAAACAGAAGAATTCTATGGATATCGCACTGCTTTAGCCGTTATTATTGGTTCTAGCTGCTGTGGCAAATGCGAAGACAAATTGTAAAAGTTGCGGTAGGTTGTCGATAAACTTGACGATGAGAGATTGGGATTGTTCCGTTATTATGGGTAAACTTTTATTATATACAGGGTGAGGCAATAGTGCGTCCGACCTCAATAGCTCGAGTTCTATGAAATTCGATAGGTAAGAACACAAATAAACTAGAAAAAGAAATCTATAACCGAAAATTATTTTTGACAATACAGTGTGAGCCAAGACGATTATACAGGGGCAAGTGTCATTTTTTTTTTTAAATAAATGTAAAAATAAATAAAACGTGTGTAAAAGAAGTATTTTTGCAGCTTTTTTTTAGACTCTTTTCACTACAATATTTGAACAACATTAGAAGTTTTCTAAAATAAATTTCAATAAAGAGGAACTTGTAGACATGATTTTTGTTTGCATTATTTAAATGCAGTGAAAGATCACCTACCTAATATCCACCCAAGGCAATGGAGCGGAAGAAATTGCCCCATTAGATGACCTGCTAGATCACCAGATCTTACAAAAATGGATTTTTCTTATGGGGATATGTTAAAGAAAAATGCCAACAATAATCCAAAATATGAAAAAAAGATTTATAACTGTTTTTAGAAGTATTGCACCGGCAAATTTTAAGAAAAGTAGAACTCTCATTTTAAGGACGTATGGAGATGTGTGTCAATCAAAATGGGCAACCTGTTGAGCATTTATTATAAATTTTTGTAATTTAATAAACGAAATGATTTTTTAAGATTATTTTTGAATTTTGTAATTATTGGTCAATGAATCGAAATGGTTACAAATAAAAGAAGTGTACGTACGAAAAATGCTCGTTTTTAGTTTTTACGTCATATTGTTAAAAAATAACCAAGGTGTTCTATTTAAAAAAATTGAGAAAATCTAATTCTGAATTGAAAAATTAATTTGAAAAATGGACACGTACCATTTTTTCTACATGGTTTAATTGGTCTTCCAACTCTGAGTTTTCATAATAGTTGTTATGTGAACTTATATGACAATTTTTGACATTATGTTAATTTATGTGAAAAAAATGGTCGATGTGGTAGCTTACGAAGAAATTCGTATCTGGCAGACGGTTCAGAATTTATGAAAGCCAATTTGTAAGGTACTTAGTTCAAAATCCAAACCAACTTCTGATATCTTAATGGTGGTTCCATTTTGTACCATGTGGGCGCAGACAATTTTCAAACATCGCAACCAAGAATGGCCAAGAAGTCATTTTTTTTCAAATAACACCTACTGATTTTTTTTTGCACCATTCGATAAAAAATTGTATTTTGGGATGAGTTACTTAAGCATTTCCTATACCTAACTTCATTCCCTATAAAATTAAAAATAAAAATCCAGAAATTCCATCAATCTTGCCGAAAGATTTTTTGGTTTTTCAAGTATGCCATGGAAACAAAAGACAATTGCAACAATTTAATTATGAAATAAATACCTTGCTAATTTTATAAAACAACAACAACAAAAACTATCAAGAACCATCTTAACAAAATTCTACTGTAAATGTTCAATGTAAGCACCATTTTGATTACTACATTCTATTAATCTATTTTTTTTAACAGGTTGTGTAGCTATTCTTATTTCATTGGGGTCAAGACTGTCGAATGCTTTTATTATTCACCCTCTCAATTCGTCTATGTTGCGAAGTATAAACTAAATCTTTTATTCGACCCCAAACATAAACTTCTAATGGGGTAATGTCTGGAAATAATAAAAGCATTCAACAGTCTTAATCCCAACAAAATTAAAAGAGGTACACAATCTGTTGAAAATTGATTAATATAATGTAGTAATCAAAATAGTGCTCACATTGAACATTTACGTTAGAATCTTGAATTTTTATTACTTACATAATTTTTTCTTAAAACTCGTAATTGTGACTAGTGATTTTTTTAACTTGCATCTGCAAACGCCATTATTTGAAAAATCACTACATCTAAGTGGTTTGAAAATAGTCAGTTAATAATATTGAAGTGAAAAGAGTCTAGGAAAAAAACTCCAAAAAATCTTTTTTTTTCTAGTTTATTTCTGTTCTTAAATTCAATTTCTAGCTATTGCCCCACCTTGTATAATAATAGCATATTATACCACAATTATTATAAAAATAAGAATCAAATATCTATTATTCATGCCTTTGTCAAAAAATATTTGTTTTGCGATTAAGAAAATGCATACTAGGTACTAAATTATTTTGTTTGTGCTACTTCCGTGCGAAAAGACAACGCCGATCGGCGCCGGCTACCACTAATAGGCGTAAAACGTACTTCCAACGTATCGCTCACTAAATGAAACAGTAGCACAAGTCAAAAAATAATAATCTAAATTTGAGTTATCAACTTATCATTTTATCACAGTGTCTAATCAAAAACAAGCCATGTCTAAAACCTAAATTTTATTTCACGTTTTACTCGAAACTAACTTTTTTCAGTTATGCCAATGTTCCATTGAGTGAGCGACATCGAATATGTTTGAACACAAACGTAACGACCGCCGACCGTGGGCCGCTCCAAGTTACGTGACTGTGTGGGCGTGTGTCGCTCTTATGCTTCATCTTCGTCTTCTGCAAATCTGCACGTTTTGCGTAAATGACTCACGGCCGGCTAGTAACTTTGGCTGCCTAATTATTTTTTTATTCAGGCGCTAGCGACACTACCGCCATCCTAGCAGATTTTGCATGTCGGGCCAAACGAACGCCCCCCTTAACTTTAATCATCGCTCGAGCAACCCGGCAACACTGTAAGCGCAATTTACGTACTTTACGTAGTTAATTAACTTAGTTTTAACTTGTTTTCATTTGAAGATAAGCGTAAAAGAAGAAACAATTTAATTACATTATTCTTCTGAGGCAGTTACAAAATATTTTTTTTATACTTTGTTGTCATTTGAAACTTACCACGTCGATATGTCCTTATTGTATTATTGAATGATGGTGTTACTAGAATAGTGTCATTTCGTTGTGGATGGCATTTAGGGTCGCTTAAAGTGATTACATGCGCAACTCCTAAAAAACAAAGAAATAGAGTGAAATTTGGACACTGCAGGACTATTCGACTATTCGACAGGACTATTCGAAATTTTCAATATGTTACAAATTCTGCAGTATTATTGGTTATCATTGTTCTATCAATTATTATCTGGGATTGATTGATAGTTGTTATTAGGCCTACTATCGACGCTAATCTTTAACTGTAATCGCTTGAGACAAAACTTTCCTGGTGCATTAAAATAACTACTAAACCAACAATACTAACAACTAACTAACAACAAGAATACAAATTTGTCAATAGTTAATTCAAAATAGTGATACATTACCTATGACGCTCGATAAAAATAAAAACGTAGTGAACATTTTTTGTTCAACGAGTTCGCACAACAATTCAGGAAATGATATTATCCTTATCTTTATCACCCCATTTTCAAATATTTTATCGACGTGCGCATGCAAATAGAGATACGACTCTGTTAAATAAAACTGCTGTAACTGCCAATACGTTTCATTTTTATTGCGCTACAATTGTTTGTTATAATAAGTCATGGCACATTTGTACAGGAACTGAAATTGGTCGATATTAATAAACTGCCGATGGCTATGTCGCATGGTCCTAACACTTTCTATTAAATCGCATTGCTTCTCCTGATTCATCTTGCCTAATAAGTAGGCCAAGCACACGAATAAACCACTGGCGGTGATTCCATTACTTAAACATAGAAAATAAGGTAGATCAAGGTTTGCATAGAGCGAGTAGATATTTCTTACTCGCAAGTGATGATTACGGTAAAATTTGAGAGTTTGGGATACATCAGGTCGTCGTACAACTGCAATAATTCATCGGTAGAATTTGGCACGATCATCTCCGAATGCCAATCTTTCATATTGAAAACTGTGATGGTGAGTCGATGACGAGCCTTAAACGAGCAGTTAGACGAAATTGCAATAGAATTTTAAATAATTACCTCTTCTTGAACCTCAATTGTTAACTTTTCGTAATGGACATGATCGCTTTTCTCCTTGTATTCCACAGTGATGTCCGCGCAAGGTTTCAGGATTGGCTTGTTAGTGGTAGGCCAAAATAAACAATAGGTCTAAAAATATGAGGTTACCATTTGCAACGTAATCTGAATGACACCCGTACTTCCTGGTTGATATCTATTTCGTTTAAATTCACTATAGTTGCCACGTTATGTTGTAACACCATTATCCAAAAATCAGTCAGAGTTTGTGGCATTGGTTGTTGGGTCACTATGAATTTATTAGTTTCTCTATAACTGTTCACATAGAAGGCGTTGATGTAATCGGGCGCTATGTACTTCAAAATAACGCGACTGTGAGTTTCTGCAAAATTTCCAAATTTTGGTCTGGTCCGGTCAAAATGCTTCCTTACCTGGTAGTACGTTTTCATAACGATTTTTATTAGGATATTGCTTTACGTAAGTGTGTGGCGATAACGCTTCATCGTACCACATCAATTGTTCTAAATAGTCCCATTGTTGTGTTAAGGTCGCTTGATTTTCCAAAAGTCTTATCACTTCGTTAGGGAAATCTTGGCCAACTTTCAACGTAGTTTCCTTGTACTGAAGACATTCCAGCACAACCAAGTGTGCTAGCTTGTATTGGTGCTAGAAAACAAATAAGGAGATTGTACGCTGGCATCATTTGGCATCTTACCACATTCTGGACCAGTTGAAATCTGCAATTTCGTAACTTTTTGACAATTTGATAAAGGTCGATGTGGCCTTTAGCTGGAGCAAGTCGCAAGGCAATATCACATAAGATAACGACACCGGAACGACCTGTTCCTTCACTAAAAGACAATAATTAATTAAAGTAGATAAGTTTGCTGTGACAACAATAGGTGCGCAGACGTTGCTCCTCACTGCGCGATTCATCTGAAACTGAGAGGAGCAGCCAAGAGATAAAGCCGCTAGGGTAGACAAGCCGCCCTTCAAATAAGGTTTGATTTGTTCTTCTCAATTATGAATTATTTACTATCTGTAGTTTTTGGCATGAATAAAAAAACATATTTTACTTCCAGTCAGGAAATGCAGACGACATACTTTGGAGTGGGGGAACATATAGAGAATATTGTTTTAACTCATAGTTTAGTCTATAATGAAAGACCTGCTGCAATTTAATAAAATCACTTACTCGCAGTGAACTAAAATCGGATGGTCTTTATGCGGTATTTCCAAGAGTTTATTCATAAAGGGGACCAAGGTGTGGGAATACATTATTTGGTCGGTATCTACCCATGACACATAATGGTACTGTTTAATCTAAAATATAAGATACGTTTAGTAGCTTCTAACTCTTTGGTAGTTTTTTACCTTTCTGGTGATGCCAAACCTGCTGATGGTCAGCAAGCGACGAATATAGTGAGCGTGTTCTTGCATTTCCTCGAAACGGACCGAAATGCCACCGTACTGAATAGTTCTGTTGAGACTAGGCCAATACTCGACGAAGTCCTTCTTTTGGCGGTCAGTTATCATGACAACAAATTGGATGTTTTCTTGCCAAATCATTCGCCAGATGTCGACGATCGTCGAGACTTGTTGAACTTTGATTGGGTTTTGTGTAACGATATATTCGTTTTCAGCGTGAGCCCCCTAGCAGCAAGCATGACAATTTTTGGTAAATTTGCAAATTCTTTTCTTATACGTACCTCAACGTAACTAGCGTTGATGTATTCTGACAAATTTGAGCTATCTCCCAAGTTCCTACCCAATATCACCCTCGTGTCGTCATCTAAAAGCAATACCATTAGCAATCATGTCACTTGATCAACCCTAACTATCATAATTTCTCAAGTTAACGTCATGAAAGTTCAAGACCTACAGTAAGTACAGTTAGTTGCTGGACAGACCGGACAGGCTCTCCACTCTGCCACTCTTATATGCAGGAGAAATAGGGACGGCACAGCAAAGGGTCTGGTTAGTTTCTTTGTGCCTACTGATTAATACTTACATGGAATGATCTTAGGATGTCTATTGTTGGCGGAATTTTCTGGCTGTCTACCCACAACGTAACTCCGCAAGTATCCAGTTGGAAGTGTCTTGAAATAACTGTTCGCCTGAGATTATTAGAGTTAGTAATTCTTACCGAGAACTGTTTGTCCAGGTCGACGCCTGTATTTTGTGGGTCGAAAGCCGCCCTCACATAGTTTTCAAAGTTTTGAATATTAATTTTCGTAATCATTTGATCCTTTCGTAGAACAGGATTTAACTGTTCAAGTTCTTGATCGCTAACTGTATCTAAAACTGTATTGATATTGACGTGACAAATGGTGAACGGCCAAAAACTAACTTGGAACGAGGTATGTGTCGCCGACTAGCCTCTTCTTGTATTTAAAAAATCCGAAAACAGCTAATGGAATGGCAATGGCGGGTATTATTAATAGCAAGTATAATAAGTCAATGCCAGCTTGTGACTCATTTTTTTCCTCGTTGTCTATTTCTTCTGAATTCTTTTGGGATTGAGTTTCATTTTCGACGCGGATTTCTGGGGAAGTCGTCACATTTTCTTCTTCATTTTCTGTGCATTTTTTTGCTTCAATTTTTTCATTGTTTGCGTCTTCGCATCCCTCGACGCCGGGATATAATTCTAGGAATCTTTGTCCAAGGATTTCAGATTCATTGGTACCAGTGCAGTTAAAGAAAACTATATCCCCAATGGCCCAAAATTTTTTTTTGTCTTGACTATGGGTGGATACTTGGATGGTCAAGTGTACGGAAAAATTTGAACATATGTGTTCTCTTGTCCAGCCATCATTGCCCTAAAAGTCCATTCTAAAAACGGTTGAATCTAGCTCTAAGGGTCTTTACCTTAATATTTTTTTCTACATTTGTTCCTCTTTCAGTGAGGGTAAGGTTACATTCTTTACACATTGCTAGGTATAGAGAAATACAACTCTTCGAAAATGTTTTTGGAAAATTCTTATCCTCGTAGATTATTGTATCATTTGTAGTTACGTTAGTCCATATGTAAGTATCTAAAATAAAGTTTCATCATTATCATTTATGAGTTTTTTTATTCTCTTCAGTTACGTTCGTGATATTTAATTAAAACGTTTCTTCCTAAAATCTCTTCTTTTTCCACTTTGATTTCATTTGCATCTTTGACAATATAGTAAGTCCTAGTGCCATTTATTGCTAAATCTTGGCGGAAGAGATGATGACACCATTGTTTCTCTCGACAACCCTGTAAGTTACTAAGATATTTTTATCTACGTCGAGAAAAGTGTCGATTTCAACGATACCAAATTTTCCAATAAGTTATTAGTAAGCGGCTTCAAACTTATATATCCTGATTTTACATTCTTGTTTATCCGCGTAGGAAAATTCTCCCATCTCTGGTCAAGCACCTGATTTATCTTTGAATCTCCATTTGACTTCATTACAAACCAGGGGTCGTAATTGGCGGTGTCATTATTAAACGTCTTTAGTGGTCGAGAGCATGATGAATTTGACGCTAGAAAAATGACAGAAATTTTTAAGACAAGGATGCGTTTTAAAAGTATTAGGCCAGTAAATAGAGACATGATAATTAAAAAATTTAACAAAAATTCTAACATTTTTTAAATTTTGCTGTGTAATGTGTAACGAATCGAAACGGAACCATAAAATTTTGCAACTCGATTAAAGATCGGCATCATTGTAAAAATCGGAAAAATTAAAATTAAGCGATATCTCGACGAGAAAAAATGTAACATCGTTGCAAACTCGATAGAGTTTTCATTACAATATTCAAAATAAACAGCAAAATTCGCAGGAAGTTATGAATTAGGCACAATGATGCCGACCTTTAATCAAGTTACAAAATTTTATAGTTCTGTTTCGATTCGTTACACATTACACGGTAAAGTTTAAAAAATGTTAGAATTAATGTTAAATTTTTTACCTACTCACTGGCCTATATACTCTGTCATGAAACCCACGTAAAAAATCCGATTTCATATTTGTATTCATTGTTATTCCAGAATGATTTGTAGATACGAAGCAGCATTTCTTGATGTCATTTTGCCCACTTATAACAAAAATAAAAGAACTTGATAATAAAATCTCGAGAAACATTTCTTCTTTATTGCATTAATGTTCACTTGATTACCGGCGTCGACATGAGCGGAATGTTTGTGTTACAATCTTATCTAAGATACGGATTATCAGAAGACTGGAGGGAGTCATTGGAAATCACCAAGAAGTTGCATAATGAAGAAAACATTTTTATCAAATAATTTGAGCAATAACATTTTCAATTGCCTACGTATTCCCACAGTTACTAATTTTAGTTCTCTGTATGCGTTGCGCTATTGGACGGTAGATGACTCTGATGTTCGTTTTGCATTTGCGCTGCTGTATTTTTTATTCGGGTTTTCCCCACGGCTCAGTTGGCCCTGCGGTTACCCTGTTAGGGCGCGAACTGTTCGGCAGTTAGTTGTTGAATCGGACAGCGCAGCCTAATCACGTATTCATGATGTTGGTATGCAAATTAGGCAGTGCATTAACACCGGATCCTTCGTTCACTGGAACACAACCACCCCACTGCCGCCTATAGTGCTCTGCGGTGAATGGCAATACTAATGGACCCACTGTTAGCATCGAAATAGCACCATCTATCATCAGACCGTCCCACTTGTCTTTGCCGTCAATCACCCCCCTCGAATCGTTAATGAGAAAATATCGAGAACGCCACGGGAACAATAATTAATATAATTTCGAGTTCGCGCTTAAAATTTCATCCCCTCGCCGGTGTGTTAAATCTAATTTTCACCTAAAAAAAAGTTGGAGAAAGTTCGTTATTTTTTACATTTTAACATCGAGAAAGTTGCGGGGGCGAATGAGATTTCGTTACGCAATGGAGATTACAAATATCTTGCGCGACGTACAATCGGATTAAAACTTTTCGACTTGCAAGATTTCGACGGGTAACGATGAGCTTTACGGTTCCGAATTGACTGCTGGCAGGCCTAAACGCAATTGCCTTTGTTCGTTATTGCAAAGTCGAAGCTTCCAACCATTTCCTCTAACTGACCTGTTTTATCTTCCTGGCACCACGTCGCAAGATGGATAATTATAGAAATTTTGTAGGACGCCAAGCAACCATTTCTAACTGGCAACTTCTTTTGCCCAATACCATACGCTGTTTTGTTACTTCAGTTCGGGAAGATGCAGCTGTAGTTATTTAATTTGTTGCTATTGTACTGTTTCGCCGTCTAAATACAAACGTAAAATAACAAACGGCGTTTTTGGTGGCAATTTCTCGGCGTTAACTAAATGTGTTAACTCATGCTTGGCACGTTAACAAGACGTTACCATTGTTGTTCAAATGTTATGACAAACATTACACATAAGAGACAAAGTCGCAAACCGCGACTTTGGGTAATTCAATTTGTCGGTCCTTCGAGCCGGATGTCTTTTTGAGGAGCGTCCGCCTGGCACATGTTGAAGTAGCTTCGCGGCACCACCGTGAAATTCTGTTAGCTGTTTAATGGAATAACAATCACTTTAACATCGAGGAGAGGGTTCGTGGGGCCGGACGTTAAACTGATTTGTAGCCAAATTGATGCGGATTTGCTACATGATTGCTTGACCAAGGGGCACACCTCCGGGGATCTAAAACATTCAATTATAGCCCCGTTACATCTCGCAAGTTAACCATTACGAGAAATTGGACGCGATTCCCTTCCTTCCAGTAAATGAATGTTCCGGTGGGGGAGCACCATTAATTTCTGATCGGCGACGAATAAAAATTTCACACATCGCGAGGGCGCTCTTGTCGTCATAAATATTCATGCGGAACAAATTTACTGCCATTAAAATAATTTCGTGTACATTATGGCCGCGGTTCGTGATTGGAGGCGCGCACAATTCTCGGTAGTGCTGTAGCACATTTAACTTGTTGAATATTGGAATAATGCGTGCTGCGAGTGCGGTTAATCTGTGCCCGAACTTCATAATTTATGAGGTGGAGTGTCTTGAATGGTCCGGAGCTACTGCGGGACCATTCCGAAATGTTACGTCGCTATGGTAATGGATGGTTTTGAAACGGCCATCGCGAATGAACTACGGTTGGGCCACAGGGTCGTTTGGCCGAATAACCCACTCGCTCACACACACTAGCCTCGAACACACAATGCTATAACGGCCGAAATCGCCAAAATTTATAGATTATTTATTTTAGGGGTGATGAAGAGACGGCTGCTTGGAGTTGCAGTTGGAGACGAAATTTTGCGAGCACGCCACCAAGTTTAAAATTGTCTTCATTTTCCATAGTTTTTCCAAAGATAAAGTTTTTATCGGTTGCTTGAAAGAAGCATTAAACTTGGGCTCAGAACTACCTTGTTTTACTGAAATTTGCGAATCAGTCATTGGTGTGACGTAATGAAACATGCGGGCTAAGCCTCTCGAAGTCGTCGGCAATGATCCAATATTTATGGCTATTAGTCGCGCAATAGAAGCGAGAGTAATAAGGAGAGGGTATGGCGCAATTTGCGGTGTATTAGCATACAGATGAAACGGTCCCGCCGCGTTTGCCAGCCCAACGCTGTCGGCGTCCCGACGCCCAGAGCTCACCAACAGACGACGATCGTGATGAGAGATCACGCCGTTTCAAGTCTTATTAAAACATCATCAACGCTTAGAGTCCGCATATTTGCCCTCTAGCTTAAGCCGCTGTAAGTTTATCGCCAAAATTTTGATCTGACACGTCAACATCCAGGCTGCCTTGAAAATCTGCATTTACCTACCTACATATAGCTGCATATGTAGTACTACCAAAATATTTCATATGAGTACAGATATGTTTGGGCTTTTTGAATAATGGCGCTCCTGTGTCAAGATGTTATTAAATCGTTCTTCCCTGCTATTGAAAACTGTGGATTGGTGATCAAAAATATTTTTTTTTAACTGAAAACTCTTTGCTGGCTACGCGAGAGTAAAGGAAACAAGGTTCCTCGTTGAGCGTCTACGTTGCGCGTGTGTCCGTATTTAGCCAACAATTGCAGGAGTCGTTCCTGTGTGAAATTTTCAATTCAAATAAGGGACCCCTTTAAACAAATACCGCGGAACATATATGAAATTTCCCATTTCCAATTTCGTCGGGAACATGGCTCGCAAAATGTGTAACCAAGAATGAAGAGAAGAGAGGCGGCTTCCGCGTTTATTTGCTCGTCACGCTTGCACATATCAGCCCATCACGTACTTGATCCCGGCTTCTAATATTGCGTATCACACGCACTAAACCCACTCTATTTTGGCATTGTTAAGGTTCGCACACTTTGGAGGATATCCAACGGCGTCAACCTAAAATTAACCCCGGCCCCGCCGGAAATGACATTTGTTGTTCCGGTTGGCGCGGGTCATTTAAATGCGGACGTCTTTGTCAACGTTTAATTTGATTTTTCCAATTTGACAATTTCTAAGTCCCTTATTGTGTACGGTGGAAAGTTTCACGACAAACTTTGTGGCACGGTGACTGCCTTGACGACGCACGGCCCCGAAGTTTCTTGAACATGTGTCCTGGTAGCTGTCGTCGCACCCGACACGCGTCGGGATCCCTTCTACGCCTCCAGATTTATCAACCATTTATTAGGGTAGTGTTCACAGTGTGTTCTAATTATTAAGTTATCGATCGACAGGGTGCAAGCTTGTCACACGGGTACATCAGGCACGTAATTAATGGCAGGAGAACCACGACAATAGTTGTCATATCTTGCGGGAGTAGTATAAATTGTGAAATTACACAACTGAAAATCCCACGGGATCACTTCAATTGACGGTGGCATGATTTCTCAATCAATGTAGCTGTGTACGGTAAAACAATGGAGAGCGTAAGAAATTTGAAAAAATTGAGGTTTCAAATGCCACCTTGGTCATCTCTGTGTATAAAAATTTATATTCCTCTCTTTCGACTTCTAGTAAGTTGATCGGATTACGTAATCCGTCACAATACTCCAAGTACCTGGGAGTTTTGCTAATATTTCGTCGAAAGTTACACTTGGAAGCGTTCAATTTTACAATGAATTATGAACAGCTGACGAGATGACTTCAAAAGCTCGCCGGGCGCTTATCTTGCTATGAGAAGTTTCCAGTTGTTCGGGAGCGCCCTCTGGCGGGCCGAGTTTGGCCGTTGCTGCTTCAGGAGTTACAACGTCGACGGACGCGTCAGCCTTTGTGTTCACCTCGCTCCCCAATTATTAGGACGGCTCTTTAATGGAGCTTTCGTTTTCGGACGCGAGCTTAACGAGTTGGAGAGGAAGGCTTTTGAGGAGGCCGCGGGCGGAGAGCGGAGTTGGTCCGATTGTTTTAGCTGACCATCAAAAATTGACCGCGATGACTTATTCCTAAGCGTTATTGCATCGTAATTGATCTAATAAGGAGATTTTCGTTTTAAAATTTCTCGCTGTTGAATAATTCTAGTGTTTGTGGTTAGTTGGCGTCAATAGTTAACGGGCAATTGCGCTAGTTAGGAACTTTTAAATAATTATAACTTCCACGTTAGGGAGATTTTTAGTTTGTGCACCACTCGTAACTTTCCAAAAAGATTTTAAGCGCTGACTAAATGGTTTAATAAACACTTTTACTTACATAATTTCTACTTCGTTAGATTTAGAACGAACTTGACAACTATTAGGAAATAACGCGTGTTATTCAAGGGTTTGGAGGACTGCTGTGTGATTGTTGTTGTGTTACGTCATTTCGGGGCCGTTGATTGCGGCCGTATTTTGCGCACCATCTGCTGCGATTACCGGAAAAACCTGAAATGCCGCAGTAATAAGAGATTCCTTCCCAAATTGAGTCATTATAGTCAGGGGGCATACGGCAGGAGTGTATGCTACCAATATTCCAGGTTTCTCTCCTGCAGGATCCGCACGTTTTCAATTTGGGAGTCTCGAGACGCGCACACGTTGCGTTGCATGTGATTTTAACAATGCGATCCCATCGGGCATCATGCACACCAGTCTACAGATTTGCGTAATAGAATATATATTTTTTGTTTAAAAATGAAAATTTTGCAAGGTTTATTTTTCTATGTCGAGCGTGACTGATTTCACCAGCTGTGGCCGAATATCCTGCATCGTTGGGACCTTCTGCGCTATTACGCTTGCTGGATATAGGTCACTGATTAGAGGATGCTGCCGTACGGTCTCATTAAACTCTAGATTTGGCCATTTTTGCATGAATTTCTAGCTTTTGCAATTTTATTTCGGACCTCGGGCATTGATTTGTTGAATAAAACAACGCAATTTTAGAATAAAATGGTAATCACTTTGAAAATTGCTATAGACAAGTTGACCTGGGAGCTTCTACATTGTTGGAAGAGAAAACATGATTTGGTATGTATTTTATGGACGAGATCGAATTGTTACTATTTAATTTTCAATAATAATAATAATTTATTATTTTAAAATGTAGAAAATGCAAATTTAGTTGCACTTGAAAACTTTTACTTGAACTATGGATTCTTTAACTTTTGTCATTCTGCTAACTTGCTCCTTGTACGGGGAGGTTGGGACCACTGCTGTTCTTGTTTAGTGTTTGAAATTCGGAGAGTTTTGCGGGATCCCTCGAAGAAGTTGTGTTTGAAATATTCCTTCTTTGATCTTTTCCCCAATTAGCTGAAAAAATATGAAGTATGGATGAAAAATCAACATAAGGTTGTTTGGCCAGCGTTTCCAAATCTCTTATCGATTGCCACCCAAGGCTTAATGCAGCAAATATAATCCATTAGCCGGATTTCCATTACAACGAGCCCTCAGCGTCTCTTTTGGATCACAGAAGCCGTAGCCACTTTCCCTCATACAATTTTAATTTGTTGCTATCGTGAATATTGGGACAAATTTACATCTAAACAAAGGGTTATTGGAGCGGATTTGCAGCTACATTATGCTAATCCCAGGCAGGCTCCGCAATATAAAGAAGGTGTGATTTAATTTAAAAACAGCAACAGCTGATACTTGGAGTCTCCGAGCTTCCAGAGACTTTCTTCTAACATAGACCTGGCGGATCAATTTAGTCTGCAGCTATTGGCGGAAGTTGAAGTTTAAGCATTGAATTAATCATTTAATCCATTAAGTAACACGATGGAGAAATTTATGCGGAAGTTTCTAAAAGTGTCAATTAAAATGGAAACAGTTACTCGATAGACCATTTAAACGTTACATTATAAATTCTAGTTACAAGAGGCACTTGGTTCTCTCTATTTTCCTGAATATTTGATCATGTCTATGACGCCAACTATAAAATAGTCAATACAGCAAGCACGCAATTAGAAGATAAATGGGACGAGCAACAAATTGAATTTACTTACAATTACAATCAGAAGTGTTAAATAAGTGAGGATAACGAAACGAGGTCCATCAATTCTGAATAGTGGTAATTGAGAACACTATCGGGCAGCTGCATACGTTATTTTGTTGCTGATTAAATACTGAAAAGCAATTTGCCTCTCTCGTTAAAACAGTTCCGAAATGGTCTGATGTGTTTCACTGACACGACAGGAGGGCTCGATAAATATCTGATTAAATAACTAAATCTGGATAGCGTGGAAGTTTAGCAGGCTGCGGTCGACTGAATTTCGTTGGTGGAAAATTCGCGGTTGGCTGTGCGTCCGGTTCTGTCGGCGGCGCCTCCCCGGATTTCTTTCTTGATTTGCCGCATTCCCCGAAGACGCGACTTTAAACGCGAAATATTTCTCGATATTTGTCGTTTTATATTTGCGGTTCAATCTCGCCTTCTTCCCGGCAATTTGCGGTGGATTCCCAAAGTGTGGGATCAGAGAGTGCGTTATTGCCTTCGAGTTACGGGAGCTGCCCGGAGATCCGGGACGGCCAACGCCGCCTCTGTTTGAATTGGCCCGGCTTTGGGAATACGTGAGTTCGCAACTCTCTCATGTGCACAACATATTATACAGAGGTTGACTTTAATCTTCTGCTTCTTGACTTTATAGAAATATGAGCCGGGCCGCTGAAGGGGGCGAAAGAGGGGACGATGCGACCCTAATAGATTTATTCGCGAACGGCCGACCTTTATCGCTTCGCTAAATGGCCGCTTTATGGCGGCTAAAATCTGATTGCGACCCGCCACAACGATTTATAGCAGGTGCGCGGGTTGGGAAAGAAACGAAAATCTCTTCATAAGAACATTGTTGCAGTAATTGGGATTTGTCGAATTCGATTCGCGCCACTTCGTCCGCGAGCAAGGGCTAAAGAGATGACGGGGCGCAGGGGAGCGGGATGATATTCAGTTCGCCGCCTTCCGAAAATTTCCCCCTCACAGCCACTCGGCGGAAACTCGCATTAGAAATGTTTGAAATACAATGCGGATTCGGGTCACTTGTCAGGCGATTAAAAAATGAACTTCGGGAAATTGATGGCGGAACTCGAATCAAGAAAATCCCTCCAGAAGATCCTCTCCTGGAACCAAGTCAGCAATTCGATATGTGGAATTTCAATCAGCCACCTTTTGCGACTAGAAAATTTATACTTAAAAAATTGTAATTTGGTGGGTACATGAGGATTGCCGTCAATCATGCAAAAATAGAGGGAGTCTAGAAATTACTAAAAATACCAAGAACGCTAGATAGCAGGAATCAGTGAAGTAATCAACGTGAATACAAGAAAGCAGCGACAGCATCTGCCAAGTTATGTAGCACCTTCACCTCCAGTTTTGGTGTAACAGACTTAAATATGCTACGCTAGATAGCAGGAGTTGGGGTTGGTGGAGTCGCTCCCCCGAAAAGCGGAGCCGACTAGATTTCCTTGTTTTATGGGCAAAAGTTGCGGAACTCGAGAAACTCGACAAGTTCTGACTTGGCTTCAATTTTTCGTTGTGCTCTTGATAATTCCCGCCTGTTAATAACGGCGCAAAGTTGCAGAGATTCACCGTGACGTACCGTGCTCGTTGTGGCGCACAAAGCTTCCGGGGTGCTCATTCAATCCGTCTAAAATTCTCGAAATGAACGGTGGCAAAATTGGAAAGCTATCGCGACCGGGAACAATGTAGGTCGCCGTGAAATAAAACACCTAGACGGAAATTACCGTCAAAGGAAAATCCCATCCGGAGGTTTCAAAAGAAGGATTAGTAATTAGTAATTAGTGCGTGTTCTGCACTCGCGACTTCAAAGGCTCGCCGCCTTGTACCGGGGGCACTTGAAGAGCGCACTTCATGACGGAGCCCTTTAATTAGGGGGACTCAAGTTTTTTTTCAAGATACAGAAGAGGCCTCAACATGCTCGCGTCCGATAAAAATTTGGCCGCGTCGGCGGTTTTTGATATAGTCACACATTGGAGACGGTAACAAAAATTACAGCTATTGTCTCCGGATGCGGTTAGGCTGATGGCACTAAAAGAAGTTTTCGCTGAAAGGCGCTGGTTTAGTGAGTACGCTGCTCGGATCCATTTAAAGCCTCTTCTTGCAAAATATCACTTTCATATCTGAGCACAGCAATAATATTTGTAAGGGACTTCATAAGGGCGGCTTCTGGAAACGGCTTAATGCACACGGATTCTATTTCGCGTTTATTGCTTTGTACTGTCCGGCGTTGTCACACGCCTTTGACTGCGTGCCTGATTTCATCTCACTGCAGCAAAGTTTTCGATCAACCTTAACCAGCTAAACCAACAAGAAATTTTTTCCTCTGAAGTCTGTTAACCAGCAAAAATGCGAAAGTTATAGCACATTAGCACTCAAGATTTATTGTGAGTGTCAATGTTTAGTGATGTTGTCGTGAAGGGGTGACGTGCCGTAGAACGAATGAAAATATGATTGGCTGATTCTAGGATGGGTGTTTAATACTTAACACTAGGAGTATACTAGTGTTAAGAAAGATTTAAACTAGAGAAAAAATGTCAAACCGGCTGAGATGCGATCTCACGACATCTCGGTTTAGGACCTAAAGCGCCAACCCATTGCGCTACGGAACGAGCTCCTTCTCTAATTTAAAACCTCCCTTTTCACTTACACAAGTGACGTCATCTCTTATAAGTCACGATTGTAACACTAGGTACCTATATAATGGCTTTTTCACAGTGTCTAAGGTACACAAGGGAAGTATCTTTTGGTCAAAGAGGAAAATGTTGGGCTGGGTTCCAGAGTCTTGTGCTGCCGGTGAAATTTGTCTTCGTCCAAAACGGGTGCGATAATTTTTCCATTAAACAACGTCTGGGGTGGCGACGGCTCCAGACGAATTAACCGAATGTTTAATTAATAACGTGTGCGGCTCGTAAACCGCCGCTCGGGCAATTTTCCGTCCAGCATTCGGCGTTTTTCTTTGCTTCTCAATTTATTCATGGCTTGCTTAACATAAACTTTACAACTTGAGCCAGTATGGCAGTCGCAACGTACCTGGACAATTGGCCGTGCAAACAAGTTGTGAATATAAAGACGAGGCAGCATAAATTCGTTAGTCGCCGTGCCAAGGACCAGGGACTCGCCCATGAATAATTCCAAGAGACTGAGTCAGCAGCTGCTCTGCCACTAATTCAATTACTGAATGCCCGGGCTTAGCCGCAGAGATAAGATTATCCGTAGAGTTGGACCGCTCATGTGCAAATATGCAACAACAACAGTTTGGTTAGAACGTTCTGCAACGGCCCGCACCTCAGGAAGGTCAGATCGTTGAGCGAAACGAGAATCAGATATAGCTGGCCAGGTTTCTTTGGTCGGGCAGGGTCGTTCTTCTGGATCTTTTGGAAATTTTTCAACATATTGCGAAAGACTTTTTCTACATTCTCCATAGTCTTGCCAAACATCGTGTAATGTCCGTTGTTCAGAAGAAAAATGATCAAATTCGGTTATTTGCAATTAGTGTTGGAGTTAGACCTTTCCTTTAACACATGTGTCCGCATTGCTTGACATCCTATTATTTCGTTTTGCGTGGGAGAGCGTCAACACTTGCGTCGAGAAGTGTCGGTTTAGCTGGATCCGGGTTGCGGATCGAATTAATTTGTTTAAGGGCGCGATCCTGGAAGGGTCCTGCGGGACTGCGGTGCAGGTTGTTGTTTTACGGTTTTTGCGGGAGTGCACTCTGTTCAGGGAACAGAAAGGAAAGTTTCCTTTTACCTGTTCCCCAGTCGCATGTATAAAAGCTCGCCGAGCATCACGGCCGCAAGTGGTTTGATGTGGTGGAGTTTCTATTCGCGTGTCCGTATAAATCCCTTTCGCATTCAACTTATGGACAACGGCGGGCTCCATTATTCGAATTGGCTCATTCCTATTCGCCGCTCGCACATCTGTTCCTGTTTCACGGCCGGCTCGTTTGTGCTTCTCTTCCATCTGACGCGATATATGCAATTGCTATTTGTTTCCGGGGTTTTGAATAAATCAAGTCGTTAATTTTTACGAAATTTCTCCATAGGTTGGTTCTTCGGGGGGAGTCGGAGATGTCTGTTACTAACACAACACGTTTTCGCCATACCAGTAAATCTTGTTCCCATGTGGGAGAGAGCTGGAAGTGCGTGACCCAAGGCAATGCGACGGAATTTGCACCAAACAGTTGTTGTAGGGTTTAAGAAGTTGCGGTTCTTCGGGGACCATACGGATGTCGGCGGCTCCCATCGTTTTATTTTCCACATCCACATGGACGCGCTTTATCAATATTTTCGGAAAACAAGAACGAGAGATGGCATGGGAGGGATAAAACGAAAAACAGGGCGGCTGCAAAGGGATCAGGCTGAAAGCTTTTAAAAATTAATTGACGCTTGTTAACACAAAGGTCTTTGTTCTCGGAAAATCCCACTTATTCCAATTACTTCCCTTTCGAAAGGCCGTTCCTAAATAAACATCCGGGATCATGACGTTTGACTAATTTCGAAGAAGTTGTCCAAGTAAAAATTTACTCCAAGATCAGTAGCAAAAACACTAATGGAGATATTGCCTACAAAAATTTTGCTTCTCTTGAAACAATTGTGAAACCAAGTGACGCGTCTAAGAACAAATGGTTGTTGATTGATGGCAAATAAATTATTGTGTTGGCTACAAAGCTTAGTTGAGATTTGGGTTGGGTGGGAGGCTCAGGTCCGGGATTAGAGGCGCGATAGCGTTTTGTCGACGGGTTCCCACTTGCCTATGGTTGAGTGTTATCGGTGTTGCGCTAATCAACATCGCTTAATACTCTGAATACACGGGTAGAAAGATAAGGCTTGGATTTAATTAAGAAGCGCCGCCAGGAAAGCCGCCGCCGTTCGACGCAATAACGACGTCGAATGAGAAATTGCGCCGCCGTTACAGGCTTTAATCAACCGAAAAATATTGGTCGCCCCACCCTCGACGATTAAATTAAATAATTACCGTGGAAATTAAGCAAACTATAAAATTGCTCGGTTTGATATTAAGGTGGCGGGAGGAAACCCGCTTTGCTTCACTCGTAAGTGTGCTGCAACCTTATGATACAGAGCTCGGGCGGCTAATGAAGCCCTCTGCTAATTGCACAGCTACCATCATCAACTCTGAAATAGTGATAAGTGCTTAATTAGCTCCCTTTACAAATTTAATCTGCAATGCTCACTTTATATTTAGAAGGAGCGGCATCGTGCTAAGTGGCAAGTTGCCGGTCCGATCTTGAGGAGCTCCGGATAAGGCCCGGCTCAAGCCCAGAATATTTCTGCACTTTGATTTGCATAATCGAGCACGTCCTCGCGCAAATTTCCGCATAATTCCGTCATATTAGCAGAAAAATGACGCTTTACAAAAACGAGCAACATCTGCACAGCTGAACTAGCGGCTCTCCTGACTGCTGAATTGAAAACGATTTTTCTTCTATTTTGGTTAACAACAATTTCGCTTCCACTCGTAGCGTAACGAAATTTTCAATGTTCGTTTCTAGTGACAAAATCCGAGGAAACTCATTTTCACCAAATACGTGGACTGTTGATGGATTACAATGTCCAAGAGAAGACACTGATATTGGTCGAGTGACAGTTGGTGAATCGGTTCCGTTTCGCCCGCGGCGCCATCTATCTAATTGCGATAAACTGGATCGAGGTGAGGTCTTCAGCAAGAACATAAAGTGCGGATGCACAATCCATCGGAGATGGGAATCGTGTCCAACTATCCCGAACTGATCCGTTCGTCGAGAAGCGGTGGAAATCATCGGGATGACAACGGAAATCTCCCCTGTACGACGTGTCTTCGGTCGCCCACCGCAAGTAATCGAGTCAGCGCCCGATCCGCCAACAAGAGCCTTGATTAATGAGTAATCTACATACCGAAATAGCTGATGATAAATATGACGTCACGTTAATTAATTGCCACCCTTCCACTTACGAGTCGCGACAAAAATCTGTGTTTGCGCTAATTAAATCGAGAGAGAACATAAATATTTCGAGAGAACAATAATAAAAACAAGGCTCTTATTTGTTTAAATAAGGGAAAATCAACAAACAAATTCTGAGAGGTTGAGGAATTTCTGCTCGCCCAGTTGTTAATTTTACCGGGTAGGTGCGTTAAAAATTCAAATTATCTTTCCGCAGTTAACTGTAAATAAGGGAAATATTGTTTTATGTTCTCTACATTGTTTAATTAATTTAATCCGGTCGCGAGGAGAGGCAAGGGTTCCATTGTCTGCATTTAAACAAAAGTTGGTCGATGTGCTGTCAGGGGGAAAGGAATTTGTAGGAATGTCGGGAGCTTGAGTGACGGGAAAAACGAAGGAAAACAATAACTTTAAGGAAGCCATATGTCTGGCGGAGTGGCAAAGAACTACAAATAATTTCATTAGTGTCCGCCGCATTTTCCGACTTTTTCGGTTTAAGGTCAAAGAGGGTCGGGGAAGATTTCAAAACTATATGAGTACGTCGTTTTTTTTTCTAAATTAATGTATTATCTACATGAGCAAAAATGCTGACATTAGAGGAAAAAAATCAGAGGTGAGGTAGGTGGTGGGGGAATGACAGTCTGAACTTGGCAAGACCACAAAGGGAGCTTGATGTGAAGTTTGGCCGTCGTTGATCCTCGCGTTTAATTACAAGAGGTGAATTTTCCAGTTTGTCAGGTGTGCCGTTGTGATTTGCACCTTGTCGATGTTGTCACGTCGTCATTGACACATCTCCCTATTCCACGCATAACTTTATTCCACCCGCATCTCGCGTAACTCATTAGAGTTTCTCAAAGTCTGACAGTCGACTCGACAGCACTCCGGCACATAGTTAATCGCGTATTCGGCCGATGTTGATTCAGCGTTGGATGGGCCGAAGGGCATAATACGTTATCGACGCGGCGGGCGTTTGTAAAGGCACACTTGTCACATCAAACGCTGCCTAATTATGTATGCATAGAGTTAATATATGGAGATGAGGCAGAGATACAGTGGCGGTTCCAGCGAGTTTGACACCAGAACAAGAAGCTTTTAAAACAACAACGTCGTTTTGCATAATTCACAGGCTTTTTCCCGGGCGTCACGACCAATTAAAAAACGCTCTATAGAAGAGAGCCGTATAGACCCAACGATTTCATTACCAACATGACATACGCCCAATTCACCAAATTCACGGCAGGGGATAATTTTTTGCAAAAATAAATGAAAATAATTTGCACCAAAGACTATTTTTTAAATTCTCCTTCCTCATCGGTCCGGAAACCACGAGTCACTATCTATGCAGGATTCTTCAAGGGCTACTTCATACACCATGACAATTATAGTTAAGAAATTTCACCCTTTACCTTATCGAATAGAGCTACTTTAGTGTACAAGTGAATCTAAGAGGAGGAGAATTTTGAAATGACTAATGGTCATGCACTTAGCACTTGACTGCTGTTTTCTTGTGGCTCGAGATTCGGCAGGGACGCTAAACAAATTCCAATAATGAAATTTTGCGGAAACTGTTCCAAAGTTGGAAATTCTGCGGATGAATTAGTGGCGCTCCCTCCGTGTGTTGTCCTGAGCGCCTAATTTGCATGCACTTTATTTGTCGGTGTTTCGCGTTTTGCGTCGAAAGATCCCGAATGGAACTTTCCCAATTTGGTAATTCCATTAACATAACATTCCGGTCTCGGCAATATAACTTTCTCCATGTTCGCTTCCGATGCAGCCTCGAAAATAATCAAGAGGATAGAATAGAACGTTCAAGGGCGGCTTGTAAAATATCGGAAGGGAACGTTAAGTCCGGATGAATGGATAGTAGGCCGTGCGTAACTTTCAGCTGTCGACGTTCAGCGCCCACTTTGTCTCTGACACAATGACCCACTCTAACCACAGATCAATCGATGGAATCCCCCAGAAGCACGGGTTTTCCTGATAAAAACATAAGCAAGGCGCCATGAATGAAAAATAATACCGGCAAGGAGAGGATATCACTTATATAAATGGAAAGGGAGCGTTTTGAGGGACCGAGGGTCGGAAACAAATATAGATGGGCGAGAGCGTGATTCGGTTTTTGGCGAAGCGAAAGGACGATTTTTATGTGACAGGTATCGCTTTCGCTCGCCTACATCGCTCACCCGCAGCAATAGAACACCGACGAATCGATCGTTGCAACCCTTTTGCCACCTTCATCACCATCCACATCTCCAGAAGTCCGCAAACCTCGCCACTAGAGCCCGCGCAATAATCGCAGTATTTAGTGATTTTCGATTCATGACCGAGGCCAAATCGAGGAAGTCCTAGTTTGGCTATCACCGAGTTAAAAGAAGTGCGCCGAGAGAACGTTGAAATAATCAAATTTGTCCAAACGCTCAGTCTAGTCGTAGCTGCGTTTGAAATTTTGACTGGACGGGGAGGAATCCAACGTTGGTCTTGAGAAGCAATTTGCTAATGGTGGACGAATGGAAATTGCTCCTCACCTGGTGAAGGTCTACACTCTACGTAATGTTTTGTCCTGTCGCATTGTGATCGGTGATTGGGCACTTGCCATATTCATCATCAATCACTTGATGACTTCGAAGGAGTTTTGAGGCCATTTGCTAAGTATTTTTGGTCCTCGATCCCAGTGGAACTCGTAAAAAGAAAATGTAATTTCCCGGCGGCTGCACGCAAGAAGAAGCAAATAAGGAATTTGAATGAGGGACAAATATAAACAATTACAACGCGGAATGAGGTTATGGTTTTTGAGCGTCGTGACCGGCGAACACGGATAATTTCATTTATCTTCCTCGTTTTTCCTCTCGTGGTTCCGAGTCGCTTTAGGCCGTTTGCCGAACGGAAAAAAACCCGTCGTATTTAAATAGCGTTTGTTTTTTCTTTGCGCGCCCGGTTTAAATATTAACGGGGCAAAAACGGGCAATCAGTTGGCGTCAACTGCATTTTGCCGGGCTATTTGCGCCGAATTCGGGTGTCGTCCGATAAATCTTGAACCATTAATTGCGACGAGGCCGGATTGAAAAGAAATTAATTATAATTTGTTTATGGGACGCGGTGCGAGTCATCAATCAGTTAAGCATTACCATGGCGCGTCTATAAGCGGGGGCAATAAATCTTGGCGGAAATCAATAGGGCTGTGACACTTCCAACTCGCGGATGTGCGTTATGAGCCGGCCCCAGGAGGGCTCCGATATGTCACCGGTTTTTAT
Source organism: Schizotus pectinicornis (assembly GCA_951805265.1). Taxonomy (NCBI): domain Eukaryota; kingdom Metazoa; phylum Arthropoda; class Insecta; order Coleoptera; family Pyrochroidae; genus Schizotus; species Schizotus pectinicornis. The sequence continues at coordinate 3,315,910 of OX638207.1, forward strand.
ACGGGACGCGTCAGGGGACAGCAAAAATTTTATTAAAGCCCCAGACCAGCAAAGGCCAAGGCGCAACTAACCCGACCAAGGACCCGCACATTTCCTTCAGCCAACCCTTCGCCCCAGCAGGACCAACGTTCCTGTCAAGGCCGCAACAAATGTTCACACAACCATCCCTGCAACCCGCAACATCGGTTTCGTTAGATTATCTGCGTTTCTGTGAACTGAAGCTGCACGTAATCTCCATCCCATTTTATAATTATCGCCGTTTCTCTTGAAGAATCCGGCTCGAAGGACCAAAGGTTGAGGCCTGTCTAAGCCTTTAGATGGCTGAGTCTTTTCAACGGTTTAAAAACTGCCCAGATTTAAATTATTATTCCTTAAACATCTATTTAACCAGAGATTACTAATATGATTTTAATTTACACAGTTACTATAGTATCGTAAATTTAACGAGTATTAAAAAATAATTGGTTAAAAATTTAAACTTTATTGGAAAAAAATTACAAAAATTATTACTATACTCTGTTACATAATTACGTTGAATGATATTAAAAACTAAACATTTTCTCTTAATTTGTTGCTAAAAAAAAGCTAAAAATCCAACAAAATCGGGCACGTGTATCTGCACTAATGGCAAGATACTAACCAAACTAGAAGTTACTGAGGACCTCAAGTTGCTGTTTCGACCGAAAAGGCTCGAAAATATGCGAAATGATACGAGCGTCGTAAATTTTACGACCCATTAGTAATCTAGGGTTAAAAAAAAATGGTGACATCTCTAAAATCGAACGATACTACGAGTGGGTAGTTGCTTGTCTCTGAACCGACCGGACGTTTGAAACTTTTGTAGGGGGAAATATCTTGGTTTCAATCGGGCGACCGCTCTGCCGCATCCATTAGAGCTGCGGGGGTTTGTGTATAAAATTAAATTGTCGGGATTGCCTGTTTGCCGAAAGCGGGGCGTTATTTATTTAGGTGAAATAATTTGTGTTTGCTTGAGGGTGGTCAACCGAGCCGCCCGGTCGGTACGACTTGGGAACACGGCGAGTCGATAAAATTAATCGCTTTTCTTGTTGGGGCATGCAAAGTTCGACGGGTCCGTGCTACAAATTCGAAAAGTAATGCACCACCGTTTTTTTTCCTAAGGGTGTTTGCGGTGGAGGAAAGCGATCTAGCCGTCTCGAATACGTTGCTATTTATTACTAAGATATTTTTCCGAGGAGAACACGGCGTTTCCGTTTCGGTCCTCCTATATTTCACGTTTTACGAGAAAACAATACCGCCCGTTCCGTATCAAGGAGAGGGCGATCCTTTACATATGATGCCGGTCTCGTGTAAGTGGAGAATTATTCAGATTAGGGGTCCCGAACCCGAAATAATTCATCCCGAACGCCGCCGCATGGACAGTTTATTATTTGTCTAATTTCGGGACGTGGGACAGGTGCGATGCAGTTTTATCGCGGCCTTAAGTGTTTTCGGCCATAACCGTAAATAGGAATAATCGCGCTTTTGAGGGAGCTTTCGCTGATGTCACCCGAAAATCAGAAAATATTATGATTCATAAGTTTTCTTGCAAATATTTTTCTTCTTAAGATACCTTTTGGTTTTAAGACCTCGTAACTTTCAAGCTTTAACATAGTAGCGCTTTGGGGCCGTCTGAAAAACGTTGTTGGCGAAATCTGCAACATATTCTCGATAAACTAACAAAAGGCTCGCGAGTTGCTGGATGACGGGGCGGCAATCAGCAATTTTGCTTGCTAGTATTGCATTGGCGGCGTCAGGTAGGGGTAGTGTCGGAAATTCAATTTCGCCGCGACGTAAGTTATCTAGAAAGTGCGTTTGTGAGAAATGGCATCACTACACTTGACGTTATTTACTGACAGTGGACAAATAGTTGTGCTTTAGAAGGAACTTGCTAGATATGTGGAGGCATCAATCAGACGGGCAGGACTGCGGGTGGTTATAAATTTGATCCGGCGCTACTACACACAGTTATAGGCAGATAGGATTGGCTTGACTATTGCTACAATGTACTACTTTCAAATTAGTTTTGTCTCTATATATCACGGGGTTATTGGGCTACGGTGGCCCCGACCGAATTTTATTGAATGCGACCCGACGAAACGCGCGTCCTTTTCATTATTTCAATCGGCGCGCCGCGTCAATTCCGACGCTGTTCAACCGGATGATGCGAGTTTATGACGGACGACCTAACACTTCGCCCCAGAACAACTCGGTTAAGCCGCAGTTGGGGTGTCTTTCAGTTTTCGCCTTTATTGCCGAGTTTTTCGTAAATCTGCATGTTTTGTCCCACCTACACCTCGATCCCAACCACCCACCGGCGGATCTCGAATAAAGTGAAGCCCACTTTATTAGTTTCAGGAGAAGCTGTTTACCAAAAAGTCCAATTATTTTCGCAATTGAACCAAATTCAGCAATATTTCCGTTGTCGAAGTAATAAACTGTACTTTGCTCTGCACAAACATTAAAAGGTTGATAATGTTTGGGGTAATGACAAGAACCTTGACCGGGAATCGAACCCGGGCCATCACAATTTTTAGAAATCATTAGGTTACATAATTAGGCACTCATAACTATATCATAATGAACGAAAAACTTTATTAACCGATGACAAAATAATACTAACTTTTTACCTGTTTAGTCTTAAAAATGGGTTCAAAATTTAAAGTTATTAATGATAGATAAATATTAAGGATCCACGGTTTTTAAAATTTTTGTTAGCTCTGTAGCTATATCAAAGGCTCGATCAGAGGTTCAGAAGTAAATATTGTTAATTAACAGTTTTAGTGACGGTTCAATAGCATGCAAACTCATTAAGTAGAAAGCTTGCAACTCTATTTAATCTGCAGTAATTACTTCATAATGGATGCAATAGCGGACATCCTTTCAAATATTCAAATATGCTACGAGCAGCTTCCTGTCCAAATCAATGGGGATAGTGTCAATATAATATTATGTAACCTATTATTTATAAAACAGTAGCTATCGGTCAATTGTTGTATCAATAATAGCAATGAATTTCCAATACCGTCAACCCATAGGGGGTAGTCGCTCGTCATGAATGGATTGATGAGGCGTCCGTTTTCTGGGTGCTGGGGGTTGGGGGCGATTTTGACGGGGCGTCACGTCGCGCCGCCGCCGGTGGGGTTGCGGGGATTCCGTCGGCAATTAGCGTCGGTGGCCAGATCCCGGAAGCTCGTCTTCCGTTGGGTTTGCTGTTTCGTTGCAAATTAGCCGGATAGAGCCGATCCGAAATCGAGCGAAAGCTCCAAGTTAACATTCGTCCCCTTTCCGTCCTTTAAATAAGAAAGTTCATAAACAAAAGATAAAAGCAAGCCGAAGAACAAAGACTTTCATTAATCTGCGTTAGTTCCAGTTGATGCTTTTCAAATAATCCTCGAATGTACTTGAAAGAAAACGTCAGAAAACGTCCGTCTTTGTTACGCCCCCGCCCGTCGCCCCCGTCCCACACACGGCGACCGGGAGGATAACTTTGAATTTTCATCGGCGCGTGAGGAGTGCAATAAAAATAATGGTCTATTCCGGGCAGTCCCATGTGATATCGCAATATTGGAAACAATATAGTGTGCCTCTGCAGAACTTTCCACATGTGTGTGTTGCACCGCCGTTTCGTTTCCGTTTTAATGCCGATGCTCGATTCATATTAAATTTTGAAGGTCCGCTTCTTTATTTCGTCAATATTGGAGCGAGGGCCGATCGCGACTCGACAATTACGATTTAACAGCCTAAAAGCTTTTTTAATTCGACTCACCTCCGGGTCATTAAGCGAAAACGTTGTCCTGAAACGGCGAAATTCGAGGCGAAGTTACATTAAAGCCACGTTTAAAAAATGTACACAATTTTATTCAAGGAATATAACATTTTTGTTGCCTTAGATTCATTTAAATTTACACATTTATAGAAAATATTTTACATAACACACTTTGGCCATTCGAAAAGGGTTGTTGGAATTAACCTGAAAACTCACGGCTTGTTTATGGAAACGAGGTTGTGGCGATACTTACGCAGTACGAGAAGTACATGGAAAATTAATAAAACGGACTCTAGAATTGTTGACGACGAACGGAATTCGCCCCCGCTCACTGAAACAAACGTAAACATCATTATGGAATTGTTACAACACGTCAGTGAATAAGTGGTTGTGTTTAGGTCAAGTTTTTCCGGTAAATTCAGGTGTTTCTGCTATTTTTTCGGTCAAATTAAACGGCCGGGAACACGGCCACGGTTTATTCGAGGCAACTTTATAAATTTTGCATGTAAAATTTATGGGTTCGTATAAAGCAGCGGAATGAATTCGTTAACAAGCTGTCAAGAACGCACAAGTCGTATTCCACCGGTGTTTGGGATACATTAACTTCAAACTGAATTCAAGCGATCGTGTTTATTTGAATAATTTAAAACTGTCATTTAACAAAAATTCCGCAAGTTGGATGTTTGCTGGTAGCATTTCTAATCAAGAAGTTGAAATTATTGAAAATCGACAGTTGAATCAGTAACAATTATCAATATTGGAAGTTTTGAGATTCAATGTTCTCACTTTGTAAACATGTAACTGAAATCAGAGAAATTTGTCCAGAGAGTGTGAAACTTGAGGTGTAGGTATGTTTTAGGTTTTAGCATTATGGCGGAGGTGCCGGGAAAATTTAAAATTGACGTTTTACGCAAATAGCACGGAAACAACAATTAATTTGATGTATCTTAATAATTTGTGTTTGTAACCACTCTTTCTTCTTGAAGCAAAAGTTGAGAGCCCAAAAAGGAAAATAGAACCGTCTGGTCCACCATTTGCAATCTGTGTCGCCTTCAGGATTGTCTTGAAAATTTGAATTCATGCTGGCTTGTATTACAACCGGTGTATAATTCCGTATTATTTAGGAGATAACGGAATAACGCCGCTCCTATAATGAACATAGTTCCGTGATAACTATTTACCGGAAGTGCTAAAACCGGCACTAAAACTCTAAACTCGTTCCCGCTTAGTTAGCTAATAAGCTAAGCGACATTATTGTGCTTAGGCAGCCGTATTTTCCTGAAACAGTGAAACTTCTGGGAGTTTGTACAGTTTTAGAAAACGCAACAAATACGGTACTTAATACACGACAAAGATCAATAAATTATTAAACGTCACTCGGTTAATTAAAATTTAACTTCTGCTGGTGTTAATAAAGCAGCAGGGAAAACGTGACAAAACGGAGCTTTCCATCTAGATTTTTGGTTGTACGGCGGTTACGAGTGTCGGGGGAGAGGCTGAAGGAGATTTCCGCCTTTGCCTTGTTTTCACAGACAGTGTTTTACACTCCGTTCGCGATGACTGTCTTGAGAACTGAGACTCCGTTACGTATTTAATTTTCTGCAGTGGGATTTGCCCGGTTGAAAGTTACAACAAACATTTCTAAATTTATACTCCCCACTGTCGTCGGAGGCGTCTTTGCAACGCTAGGGGGAAATAAATATTTGGTCCCGGTGGATACAATAGACGCCAAAAGTCCGGCAGCGAGATAGAGCATCGACTCGATAACAAACGGACGTCTTTTCAAATGTTTAATTCAAAAGGAAAATTTTAAAGTGACGGGTTGACGGGCCCAACGCGATTCGGGCAACGGTTCGTGGTTCGCCCTCAACTCCCAGCCCATTTCATTTTTTAGGCAAATACCGAAGAGTCAGCATAAACAACCAGTTGGGCAATAAAGTTACGTGTAAACAGGGAATTGACTTTGGCTTTAAATTGCTTCCGATTTTTATATTATTATAAGAAGTAGCAGTAGCGTTGTATTTCTTCGGTAATTCATCATGTTTGTTGTGCAGCATTTTATGATACATGGCGGCAATGAAATATATGAACTTGCTTCTAGGTTGCAATGAAAGATATAAACCATCTAAAATTGTTGGAGAAATTAGCTGATTGCTTCAAAGTTCCCATCGGGATCGTGCCGATAATTTAACAAACGCTGCAGTTGAAACTTTGTTAGGGAACTCGAACTATTTAGAACTTTCAGCTTTCCAGCTATTCAGCAACTGAGACTACTTGGTGTCACAGAAGTGGCCTATTTCATTCATGCGATCTAACTCGATACAGGAGGCGGTCAGATACTACTGCTGCCGCCTTCGGGGGTTTGAATTTCTTCTTTTGGTCTCTATCGCAAAAGAATGGAAATAAAATAATTTTTTTATTGAACCATAAAGGGATTACAACCATTAAATCTTTTTTTAATAAGCTTAAAAATAGTATATTTTCTTATAATATTATTAAATCGGAAAGGTTGTGCAAATGAAGTTAAATGCAATAGTGAAACGATTTTCTTGAATGTGATTATCTTAATTGCTCCGCATGTGAGGGGATGGAAGCGAAAAATTTGGAAAGCCTGCCACCATTCAAATAATGCAAAGTTTTCCCTTTTTCCCTTTTTTCGATCAATAACTGATTTCCAAATGGCGTTGCCAGCCACTCATGCTTCGGGCTGTTAATTATTTAAACTTTTCAGTCAATGTTTCCGCGCTGCTCTTCTTTCAGAGCCCAAAACAAAGTTGTGTCGAGCGACCTTTTGTTTGCCATGTTGATCAGCTCGCCCGAGTGCCGAAACGAGTGTTGCCGTTGAAATGAAAAGAAATCATGCGGTTTCTAACTAATGTTGCCAAATGATTGATTACATTTATAAAATATAAATATTACGATCGCCCACCGGGGTAATAGATGGCTTCCTTCCTGACGGTGTAATTGGCTTGGGGGATGCGCAGCTCGCACGAGAACTCTTCCGGACCGTTCAGGAGCGGCACCTCCGTCGTGGCCCTAATGTCGAACAAGCCGGCCCTTTCCTGCACCGCCACTTTCGAGCTGTTCACTTCGCTGGAACAAAATTCGACTATAACCTTCACGAAGGGGCTGTTTCTAGGCAAATTAGTGCGGTTCTGGTTTCGTTTTTAATTTCCGGACCGCCGCACTAAATAATTCGCTAATGTTGGCCAGAGAAGACAAACTTTTCCCTCTCGTGCTGCCTAATAAGATTCGAGAGCCCAATCGGGGCAAATTCGACCTTCAGATTCCATTTTACCACTTAATTGCTGAAATGTTGAATAAAAGACATTGACTCCTAACCGAAGGGTAAACTTATCATTACCATAAGCCTGAAAGACGAAATGTTTTATCTGCCATAGAGTCCCTCTCGTTTTTTGCCAAGTGTCTACTTAATTGGTCATCTGGGGTGAGTGGTGTAGAATGTTGCCATGCAGTGACGGGGTGGTTACCGCTTTATTTACCGCGCTATATGACTGCGCCTTCGCCCCGCCGTAAAAGCTCTTGCGTGTTTACAGAGTACGGGGGCAATTATCAAAGCCTTATTAAAGGGATGCTGGCATCGGAGAAGGTTAATTTCAATTTACCCGATTTAATTGCGCCGTAAAGTGTGCATAAGTTATTACCTGTTGCCCACATGCAGGCTCATGTTCGGCTTGGGAAACACGCCCTCCGCAGAACACACCACTTGCAAAGTGCCGTCCCCGACGTACTCCTGCCGCAGCTCCAGCCTCTTCTCGGGAACTGCAATTAATAAAAGCAGTTAGGGTCCGTTCGGAGGAACGCGAGAGGGGGGTGTACGCCGCGGGGATCGAAATTTAATCAACTCGCCACACATATATCGATGGCAGCGGGAATAACCAAACTTCAACTTTAATCATCCCCTAAGAACACCGAAAGCGCGCTATTATCCCCCGAGTGCGCCGGAGGCGACCGAATATCGGGCTGGAGAAGCCATAAATGGCTAACGTTGCGTTCGGACGGAAAACATCGGCTTCGAACGACACTTTTCGTGGACCTACCACTTTTCGGATTCTTGTCTTACGGTTAAACGCAAATTGACGTTGACAATTACTGTTAACAAAATTTGTCTTTTGATAAACCAGATAAGCTGTTGGGCCATGCGACCTGTGCTTTAGAGTTCCATAAAAAGGTTCTATTAAGTATTAGTGGACAATTAAAATAATTGCTACGTTTAAAATTTTCAACAAAAATCCCTCTTTTACTGCGTCGAGCTTGTGCCGGAGATTTAGCTAGTAGTTTGACCTTTAACCAGGTACACGTAGCGATGATATACAGCTCCATATTTCTTCGGAGTTCCAGAATTAAGGGATGAGAAAGTCGCGTTTACATCGGGCTAAAAGGTTTTTTTGCGATACAACTTCACCAATAAACTTACAAAACATTATTAATGCCCGATTGGCAAACGTCCCGTTTAATGCCGGCAATCGGGCCGGGCCGTCCCACCCCGCCAAAAACGATGTCGCCTCGTTATCCCCCGAAAGGCGTCTTCTAACTTCGGGGCGTTTGCTCGGTTAATTATTTTATTTAAATTCGCGGTTCGAGTTAATTTCGAGCAGAAGTTTCTATTGTTTATTTATCGTGCCATCTTCGGGTCGTCGCGACGCTAAATGGAAAATGATTAGCATACGACCGCGTCAGGGGACGCTGCCACTTGCTCAGACCATTTCAGAGCCGTTCGAGCCGTTTTTCTTGTTGCTGTCGGCGATATTTCGCAATTTTGGAACCGAATAAAACGGAAACAGCGTTCGCGAGGGTGTATTTTTCGCATACTACCTACGGTTATGGCGTTCGGGGGAGAGTACTTGGTGAGAATGCAACGAATGTATTCTAATAGCCTCAGATGTTTGGTGATCGTAAAATTTTAGGGCGGTTAGGCTGGAAGCTAGACCGCCCCTGAAACGTAGGCGCCGCTAATTGGGAAAATCAATTTGTTTTTGAGAATTTATTTTTGAGGTAAATTTTGGTTCCGGCATTAATTAATGAAACGTTTACAGATGGTGAATGGCAAAATTACTTTCAGAATGTAAAGTATTTGATAAGTTTTTTTTTTCATAAATCTAGAAAGATTTTGGCTATCCAAGCAAATGGTGCTCATATCAAGCCGGCAGATTTTGCTTATCAGGCGTTTACTTTCTTCCACATCTAATCTGAACCGCTCGCGTTTTTATGGATTTCTAAGTGACAGCCTCGCTATTAAGATAACTCACCGAAAACTAGCATCCTCTTCGTTTTCCTGTCCTCGCTGCTGAAGGTGGAGACGAAGCATGTGTAGTCACCGGAAAGATCCGGTCCTGGTTGGATGATATGCAGGGCGCGATGTACGCTGTTGGTGTCGGTGCTTGCCGAATACTCCAAATCCAACCGTCCCTTAAGTATACCTGAAAACACCATCAACTCCACTTATCTACCGCCAACTTTACTCACTGCCGCTCTGACTTTTAAATCGAGCAACGAGGAGGAGGAAGCAAAACTAAAATGAACAAACGATGAAAATAAATGGCTTTATATCTATAATATTTATTTTTGGCGCAAAGCTGCTTCATGTCGTTTCAAAGTTATTTATAATAAACAACACGTAGCCATGAAGCCATGTCTATGTGTTATGCAAAAATTTTCAGCAGACTTTGGTAATTTACACTAGCGTTGTATCGTGATGCTAGAAAAGTTTTGTCTGGCTGGCCCGCATTTGGGAGGATCATCAAGTTTTAAGTCCAGCCGCTTTATTATAAACACGGGTCTCTTCGTTGAAATTTGCAATTTATATATTTCCCGAAGAAACCTCGAGAAAATGTTGTGTATAACAGTTTATGACATTAAAATTCAACATTTTTATGCGAGATTTCCGCGCAGTCTGCATTCCGTTCTCAATTCTTAAATTATTCAAATTAAATTGCAGGAAAGACGCGAATAGAGGGGAACTGCACGACCGTTTTTAACAAGCTAGATGCAACACTTCTTTTGGGCAAAACAAGCCGAACTAAACTAGTTTCACTGTCTGTAGTTTAGAGGATGTGACGTTAATAATGGAGGGTTTAGTGGAAAGTATGAAATAAGTAATGGAAAATAAAGTAAGGAAATGGTGCAGGCGAGCGCAATATGTTGCAATTTAAAAAGAACAAAGAAACAAAGTTAATTTAAAAATAAGTAGGAAATAAATATTGTACGAGATAGACGAGCGCCGGTTATTCTTCTTTTATTCGCGAGATTAATGTTTGATTTGTGCTTTGTACTCCGGGCTTTTTCTGAATGACAGATATTAACATCTTTGTTCTTGTTGAAAAATTGATGTTTGTTTAAATTTTTGATTAACGCTTCGTCGACAAGTACCTGATAATTCTAACCAATTTCTGCTTTCAATATCTTTGAAATGTTGACGGGGTTTTCTTTAGTTGAGGAGCGGGAACTTAAGTCGTTTCGTTTTTCTGTCGGGGCATGATTGATATTGAAACGGCCACGTCACATTTTAGACAAACGACCAATAATACAATCAAGCGATTCGCCCGGCGCCTCCGCCATTTGTGCTAGCGAGCTTTCGACGAGAGGTGCTCAACAAAATTAATCAAATTGAAGGATTTTTGGGCGGCGAGGCGCGATTTTGGCCAAATTTCTTTGTTTTCAGGCCGATGCCCGAAGAATGTTAATTAAGGCCGTGCTATTAATTCTAGCGTGTGATTCTTCGCCGTCAGCTTTCATTATTTGCTCTTGATAAATCGCAATTACCAGTTGAATATCGATATTGCCGCTAGCGTCGGCCTTGTGCGTTTAATAAGCGTTGCCGTCCCAGCAAATCCGATTTCCGCCCGCCAAAGTCGTTTCGGCAGAAGAAATCTTTTATTTAAACGGAGCACTTTGGCCCCGTCCGACTAAATGATTGATGGTGACATGATAGAATATTTATTTAAAACGTTCTCCGGCGCCCGTCTACGTTAAAAATCGTCTTGGAAAATTAGAAAGTCCCGAGGAAATCAGCGATCATTTCCAGAGTTGCTCACCTAATTCCTGTGGTTTTTTGTTGGGTATCCACTGGTAGATCGGCGTCGGCTTTTCGTTAAAAAACCACTTAACGACGAGACCCTCGTCCAAAGATTCCTCTAGGGTGTAATCACAGTCCAGGACCACTGGGTCACCTAGTTGCGTCACTTCCGGCACCTGGAGTCTGTTGATTCGAACTCCCGTTACGCACTCGAAAATTCCTGAAACAACGCCATCTGTTAATTAAGTCGGCTTTAATTGATAAACCTTTTGCGAGTTCCGGCCGTTTTTTGTCGGTGTGTAAAATCTGCCGGTTGCGGGTTATCCGAACCGGAGGGGGTCGCGAAATTTATAATTCCAGTTCGAGAGGCAACTCCGAAGTAATAAAAATGATAAAGTAATCAGAGCTGCAATGAAAACTTTATATCCAGTTGGAAGGTTAATATCGCTAAATTAAAACTTCCTTAATGGTTTGTAACTCTATATGAACACAAACTTTAGATTAACTGCCTTTTTAACCTCGCTCGTACGCAGTTTCGTCGTTTTATATCCTCAAAAGTGAGGCGCGCAGCCGGTGATAGTTGCACTTTTTCCAATTTGGTTTTTATTTTTATTTTTAGCTTTACGTGTTTGCTGAGTCAATGAATAAGCAATTTTGCACCCCATTAATGGACGTATTGAAGTAATAAAGTTGGAAATTGTCAATTACTGACGGTCCTGCATTTAATTTAAAGCCATTTGGAAGCGTTTCAGGCAGTTTTGACTCGTTCAACTGTTGCATTTGGCTCAATTTAATGGCGGACGTCGATTAATTCGCTCTGAACTTTTGATTGACCAGCATCATTCTTGATCCAAAAAATTCTCCACAACATTCGACATGTGTAACTGACACCGCACTATTCTTTATTAAATAAAAGTAAATTAAGAGCATCAAAATGTAGGTAAATAAAATGTAATTTCACGAAGATTCGTTGGAAACTTGTCTCCAACCTCATTGTACGAGTTAACTAAATGGTATGAATGTTTAATTGGAAAATTAGAGAGACCGAGAAAACTTGATTACGAACATTAAGTGCATGCCAACGAATCTTAATTACACATTACAAAATAATTTAAATGGTGAAAACCAACGATCTTTAAGTAACTCTCTTACATTATCGTCTTTGTTATGCCTAGAAACGATATTTCGGTGTTGCCTCTTATAAAAAAAATTGTAGAAAACAAAAAGTTAGTGGTAATAATTCCAATTTGTTAGAAGCAAATTTCCAATTTACATAATATTTGAGTAACAAAATTTAAATAACTGATGGTTTTGATGATTTTGTACATTGTTTGGGATCAATAAAACTCTGCTCTGTTATGAAATATGCTATAATTATAATGTTATAATTATATTGAAGCACAGTAAACATTTTAATTGGCACAGAAATTTAATCTTTGGGATTTTCTTTGACGCGATTGTCACTAATTATATATTTATAAACTACAACACAATCATAACAACTCTTGGTAGAACAATCGATGTACAGTGTACACCCCGGTGTTTGTGTACCTGTTTAAGTGCTTTGAGTCCCCGAATGTTAGCTTTTAAGGAAGGAAGTTTGCTTGCAATTCCGGTTTACAGTACGTTTCGGAAACAGTGAACGTTGCATTGTCCCCGTAAACGAGTAATTTATGTCGCACTCCACTCATTCTGAAGACTCGACGATCGGACTGGAAGCAAAATGAATCATTTCTTATCCCTAGCGAGCAATTGCATTACGTTTTCTCAACGGCAGACACCATTCAATATCATCCCGAAATAATTGCGCCGACAACCGATTCCCGGGCATAATCCAGAAAACCCATAGCTCTAATTGGAAATTCCCAAGCGAGCACCTAGTATCATCTCCTCAGCGACAACTAAATCACGTGAGAGCAGAGAGAGAAACTGTGGGTACAGTGAGCGTCAAAATAAATGATGACAAACGGCCTCGCCGTCAACTTTTTTGCTCGTTCTTGATGCCGGGTTATTACCGCAGTTTCTCTTGATTCTACACTGTATTGTTATAACGCGTTGTTTAATTACGATTGACCTCGGTTAGGTACCGGCTTATCGTAAATGAACTTCTCCGAGGAGTTCATTTGAACTAATCAAAGTGTTGTTAATTTTAGACTTTAAAAGTGAGCGAACCGGACAACTGGAAAACCCTGTAACGCACAGGAGTAAACGGAGGCAAAGACGCGTAAAATCAAAGCGAACAAAGCTCCAGGGTAGAAAAGCTGAACTTACCGATAATCAAAATAACTCCAGAAAGTAGACAACATCGCACTAGCTTCATTTTCGGTCTTCTGCACCGAGCCAGAAGCGGCATCACATCGTTTAATAAATGACCGGGCTGATGAAATGACTTCTTAGTAGCACTTAAAGTTCGACTTTGACATTTTAGTGGCGCGTGCGGCACGTTATTCAGGCGTCGGCGGCGCCTCGACCGAAGATCTCTTTGGCATGAACGTCGCGACGTTACTGGATCCTCGAACTCACCACTTTGGCTGTCCGAAAATTGCGCGCATGTCTCGTGAAATTCGCGTTTTGTCCGGAATTTTCGACAATTTCGACTTAAAAAGTGATCGCGAATTTAGGGGACGCAACATAAGCCACTTGACTCGCGGCTTTATCCCGGATAAATAGCGTGAATTTCGTGAAGAAATTTAGAAAGTCGTACAATACAGGCGGCGGCGACATCGTGGAGATGAGGGATATAAAAAGCGGTATTACGGGGAATTGAAGTGGATACCGCAAGAGTTATATTTGTCCGCAAGAACGAACGCAATTTTGCACGTCGGCTTTTTTCTAGCTGGCGTCGTTGCATTGTGCCGAGATGACCCGGACGTAAAAACGGGATGCCGCAAGGGGATGCTGGCAAATTAATTTTCTGTAAAGATCGGTTATCGTAAAAAAGACACGGGCGCAGGTTCACGCTAATGCGGCTTTCAGACGTTATTGGCGAAACTTTATGGACCGCAATCCCGTTTTGCCCGCGTTTTTTTTATATCAATTTTATTTCAAATTCTCTTACGTAAAGGGGAGTTTGTCGCCGGGAAAGAACGCACGCAAATTGTCGAGGATGTTGTGGATTTCTTTCGCCCGCATGCACGTTATTTGCTCAATTTTTGAAATTATTGACTTTTTTCACCGCATCTGCCGAGTTCACGTTTTCTCGCTTTTGAGGAATTTTCCGAACCCGCGCCAAATCCCGCCCCATATTGCTTATTTATGCAGAAAAATCGTATCTTTATCCCATTCTGCTCTAAGCGCCGAACTTACTTGATTGCACGCCGTCAAGGTAACAAAGACGCTTTCTCCAGCTCCATCCGAATTTGTCACTATTTTGCACTGTTAGCTGCTCGAGAAACCAACGTTTTGTCAATAAGGCGTTTTTATTCAATTACGTAATAATTGTTGGATTTTCTACGCAGTCGAGAAAAAAAATTAAAAACTTGGATGTTAAGTACTTAAAAAAAACAACAAGATAAAATTAATACAATAAAAAAGTCGATAAAAAAGGCCACGCTTGTTGATTGAACTTTTTTGCTGTTTTCTTCAGGTTCGGTCGAAAAGTTCAAGTCGAAATTTTTATGTTATCAGTTTATTTGCGAAATTATTAGAGTTCTTGATCGAGTCGAAAATAATTTAGAGAAACTCATCTTTTGTCCCGAAAGCGGTCCAAGTGGAAAAAGAGTAGACGGTCCCTATAAACTTTAACGGAAAGTTCCAAATGCAACAACTTTGTCAACTAGCTCTACTTCAGCGCCCACTCGGCCTGTAGAAAAAATCTCCCCAGCAACAAGCCACTCCATCAACAATTTTGCATTTTGTCTAAAATTGAAGCGCATTTACCGGATTTGACATTAAACTCCCAAATGAACCGTTTTCCAGTCAACCGCAATGATTTTTGTACAGTTCGCTAATCTGAATTTAGTTCTATTTACATAATCCTCCGCTTTTGTCGCATAATGTGACCGGTAGCTACGGAAACGTCCAACATTTAACTAGTAATTCGGTTAATTATTTGTGAACTTCTGGCACAGGTTCCATAAATAGTTCGGCACCCGAAAGTTTTGTTTAAAAGTAACGCGAGCCTTTCGACTAATCCACGTATTTAGGAAAACCGTTATGGACGACATCAGTTTCGGGAATCTCATCTCGCAGGCGGCCGGGATTTTCCATACGAATCAATTTGTTCTCTTGCTGCTGATGAAAACGGAAGTTCAGCAGGTGTTCGCCGTCCCCGTGCCTGTGTGCACCTCCCGGTTCTTGTTACCAATTTAAATAATGAGCAGGTACGTTCCCAGTTCGGAATACAAAGTCCCCAGCCCCATTATGTTCCGAATCCTAAGGTGAATGCGGAATCGCGGATTCATACGGCGACGGCATAGGCGTTCAGGAAGTGGCCATATCATACTTTCGCTTGATTTATTTCCCTGTCACGCGCCGTTTTCTGCTCCGTGCCTGATCCGTGCTGACACTTATCTAATATACCATATCATATATAAAGTCCGAAATCGCGAGGAGGATTCCGCCAGCACCACGTCGGGAGTTGGACATAAATAAAACGGCACAGCCACCGTTTTATTCGGGACTTCGGGAGGCAGGCTCCAGATAAGGAACCGTTATTATCGCTGTTGTTATTAAAAATCTCAAATTTTCAAGGAGAAAGCGCCTTTGTCGTCGGCGTCCGCCCAAAAGAAGTATTGGACGAACTCGGAGAGGGTGACTGGAATTTATTTTATTTGTTTGAGACGAATTTCCCAGGGCTGTATATTATATCGATCTTACCTAACACTTTGATGGAGCAGAGTTTTTACTGTTTAGGGTTGAATATTTCAAGGGGGCAGTAACAGATGTTGTTGATTTTTATTCGGCCGCTGTATCAATTTCGTTAAACCCCCGCAGTCCGGTAATGAAGTAAAAGTGTTATTGTTTCCGCAACGTTCGACCTTCCAAAAAAATTTAAAAAGTTTTGGAAAGCACGTAAAAGGGTGAAAATTTGCGACCTAATCACCCGTGTCTCTTAATGGTAATGGGGCGAATTTATTGTAATCTTCGACGTTTCACCCCGGACCCGCGTTAGATTATTTACTTTGTGCACCCCTGGAAACGTTACACGGTTCGCGAACGGGTCGGTTGGCATAAGGGAGTAGTTGGAGTTTCCGATTAATCGTCGAGCCGATTGCTGTAACCCAGTAATCAGATTAGTGCTAACTTTAGCAGTAATACGCGCTATTCCCCGCCGCTTCAGTGGCTGTTCGGCTCTATTCGATTTCGATGTAGAACGCCTAGCAATTAACTCGCCAGCAAATGATCGAAAATTCGGCATAAAGGTCGGATAGGTGGGTAGCCGGTAAGACGAATTTAGGCCCAAATCCAACTTAATGCCGACATTGAAGCGTAAGACGAACAATTTTCTCTTTACAAGGGAAGGAATCCACAGCATCCTAAGCAAATTGTGGCGCATCTACTTACAACGTAATTTGCTATGCGCGCCTCTCTTAGTAAAGAAAACGGCAGCTTTTTAATTGCTGAATCAGGCGCGAACTTTTCGCATAGCAAGTATAATTATTTTCACTTATAATATCTCTAGTGCATTGATTATTTCCGGAAATTTTTTCGAATGCATTTCCGGATATTAATCAATGCACGAGGGCATATTCGGAAAGAAAATCGCAACGACACGGACATTGGTCCATTATGTCATTATGATGTCATTATGATGTCATTATTAAGAAATAAATTATTTTGATCGGCTGAAATAATTTCCACTTATTATTTTCATGCTAGGTGTAAAAATTTCCAGAAAATTTTTACATTGTCATAGAAACGACACCGAATCCTATTTTTCTATTGGCTACTTTTCAGTGTCGTGCGATTTTCATCAAAATCGACCTAAATTGCAAATTTCAACTTCCATATTATCAGACTTACGATTTTCTTTCATACAGCGTTAGATAGCTTTTGTAAAATGAAGAAATTTTATGTATTTGGATTTGATGTAAATCTGGAAGTCTGTCCGTTCAAAAGCTACAAGAGTTTGATATTATAAGAAATCGAAACTTAGTGTTTTTCTAATTTTATAAGAAATCTACTTATTCTAGCGTCGAATTGATTACGGATTTGAATTCAGGAAAACCGATTACATAAGAAAACACTTATTTCCAGCCTTTAGGTGCAACGATTTCGATTTTAAAAAAATTTCAAATTTCTATCGATTGGGGTGGAAAAAAAAAGTCAAAAATATTGAATTTTTTCACATCGATCTTATGATTTATTCTTCTAGATTTTGAACCGCTGAACACGAATCTGGCCATGGTTTCTTTCTACACGTCGTACTTTTCGAGTTATGGCAATTTGAAGACTTTTGTTCAAAATTTTCGTCAAAATCAACCAAAATCGCAAATATCAACTTTCTTATTATAAGGTGTAGGGTTTTTATTCTTGCACTTTTTGATAGCCTGTAAAATACGGATAAATTTGATGTATCTTGACACGACATAAGTATTACCCTTCAAAAGCTACAAGCATTTAAAAATTAGATAAAAATAGATTTTGGTGGTTTTTTGAAATTTACAAGAAATCTATCAGTGATAGAGTCAAATTGAGTTCAGATTTGATTTCAGAAAGATAGATTACACAAGAAAACGTCAACTTCTAAGCCGTTCTAGCAACGATGTCGATTTTAGAATTTTTTCGAATTTCTATCGATTGGGGTAGAAAAAAAAAGTCGAAAATATTGAAATTTTTTACATCGATTTTTCGACTTATTCTTGTAGATTTTGAACTGCTGAACACAAATCTGGTCGTAGTTTCTTTCTACACGTCGTACTTTTTGAGTTATGGCGATTGGAAGACTTTGATTTCTATCGATGTGGGCAAGCATTAGGGTTGAGAAAAAAGTCGAAAATATTGAAATTTTTTACATCGATTTTATGATTTATTCTTCTAGATTTTGAACTGCTGAACACGAATCTGGTCGTAGTTTTTTTCTACACGTCGTACTTTTTGAGTCATGACAATTTGAAGACTTTTGTTCAAAATTTTCGTCAAAATCGACCAAAATCGCAAATATCAACTTTCTTATTATAAGGTGTAGTTTCAAGGGTGTTATTTACGAATCGGGAACTCTTTGAAGCTTGGAATGAAGGGCTGATGGAAAAAAAAACTGTACAATCGAATCAAGACTTTGCAGCGGGTCCCGATTCGTTCGCGATTCTTGTCAGGGGGTGGCGCGCCCAAATTGCGCCGCTGCAGGCAGCGTGACGCCTCTCTATCCGGAAGAATATATTTAGTTGGATTTAGTTTGATGTCGTTTAGGTTCTGCGGTGAGTTGAAAGCGTTGAAGTTGGCGTCGTATTTCAGCAGAAGCGGCGCTGACAGGTAAGACCGGTAAAGTTGGCAATTGTGGCGGAACGTCGTGGTTGCGGCTTAGCCCTTCAGAACGGAACCCCGGTACAGGAACCGGAACTGTTCTGTAACGCACGTACCGCATCGCAGAGCCGACTCCCAGTGTCCCGTTACATTAGGACGACGGGGCACGGTCCCGAATTATTACAATTTAATTGTGGATCAAGATTTCTGCATCAGCAATGCAACAGAGAAAATACCTTAGAAGCACCAAGCGCCGGAATCAATGCATAGTTGGAGTTAATTTCCGTTCGGTTATGAACGCGATTCATCATTTCAGGATTTCGATGCGAATATCGACGTTAGGAAAATGATGGGGCCGCCAGGTCGAGTTTCAATGTCGAACACCGCATTCAGTTAAAAAAAACTTAACAGGTCACAGCTGGGGCAGAATGAGTTATTGCCGATAATAAGAGAAAATAAGTTATTTACCTTACATGGATGGACATGCGCCAACTTTATACTGGTTCACTCGACGCACCCACTACTCCTTCAATTAACAAATAAATTTTTAGGGTTTAGGGTAATTTGCTTGACGAGCGAAAAGTTAGCCAATGGGGTACTTGCCTAAAAAAAATATTGCACTTTTTATTCTCTAGATTCATGCAAATAACTAAAAGAGGCTTAAATATTTTGTTTTCCATTTTTTTATTCCATATTTTTGTAAATAGGTATTTGCAATTTTTGTTTTTGATGACGTATTGGATCCTCGTATTCAAGGCTCACACTTATATATTGAATAGACTCTTGTTTTTGGCTACTATGCTGCGCTGCTAGCAGAGGGCGCCACATGTGTACAGCGGATTGGCATTCGATTTATATGGAATCTGATTAAAGCGCCATCATACGATTTCTTTGAGAACTACGCCGTGCTGGGATCGACTACGTCACAAATCTCCCATTCCAAAGATTAAAAAATTAATTCTGGGACCCTAGAACCAAATAAAAAAATACGGGTTTAATGAAATCGCCTACATTTTCTAAATATTATATTTCCTAAACATGAGGCAAGTACCTACGGAAGCGCTGAAGGATCAACCCACATTTATTTTTATCTCGACCGGTCGACTTAATATCTCGTCTCGTTGTTGGTGGAGAAGTTGAAGGAACTCAACGCGCTGGAAGTTCTGAAAACCGAAAACAGCGACGAGGACGGGTACGAGAAGAGCGGCCATGTAATGTTTTCGTGGTCAATAAATTATGCAATAGTTAACCGGCAATCTGGCTCCGATTTACCTTTACACAACAGGTGTTGTTTTACTTACCGGCTTTAACGCTATGTGTAGAGAAACACTGGACCGAAACAAATCGAAAGTAATCACTTTTACCCTGTTCATTGGTATTAATAAAGGGCTCCTGGATGCCGGCCGGATTACACCGAATTTCGACCTCGGCTCAACTGTAAGTAGTTGATTGTGGGCAACCTTAACTCAAAGGGCTTAAAAACGAAATAATTTCAGACAAAAAATAAACAACTATTATAGACCTCCACGGACAGCGCTTCAAAGCTTTGTTTACTTTAGTGATTTATTTCACAAAGCCACCGGGCAATTTTTTTGCGAAAGAACCTTCTCGCTGTTAGTTGAGCCAACGTGCACGGATAGAGAAAATTTGTGCTTAGAGAGTTGAATTTAATGTTGGAAAGCAGTTCGTAAGCTTTCAGCAATGTTACCACTAATCCAGTGCACCACTTCAGAAATTCATTCAAAAACGTAAGCCGGGTATTTTTAGATTTTTTATTTAAATATGTGTGGGCTGGAGGCTCAAGCTCCTACCTAATGTCAGGATTACAAAATAATGGCCCAAAAGCATTGTCTGAAAAAAAATAAACGTTGAGTTCTATTCCAAAGACTAAATGGAGCAGTAAGATGATCAAATGAAGCACTATATTACTAGATTTTTAAAAAAGAAGAAGCGATTTTTTTTTTACAAATTCTACACGTTTACGTATCCTATGGTCTGTCGGATAAGGCTCGCAGCAATAATAATTACTTTCCGCGGAAATGGTAACTCGCGAGGATTAATTATCTGGTTTTGATTAATATTCATATGGTGGATAATTAAAACCGTCCCTTTTCCCCATTTTAGGTTTCTCGACTTGCTTTGTAAGTGGCAATTCCATAACCGCTATTTACATTAAACATTAAAATATGCGGAGGGAGGTCGGCAATGGGAATTTTATAACGCGCCCCAATGCAATTTAAAGCACTTTCATGTTACATGCAGTTCAACTGTTCCATTATTTATAACAACAATTTGCGAACGCGGTCAGTCCGTCTGGATAGTGTTGCAACCGTCCTGGATAATTTCATCCATTTTTCATCTCCGAACGACGCGCTCCTCAACACCTATGGCCAGTTTTATTACCACAAAGAGCACACCAGGCAGTTCATTAAAAACTAAGCTGACCATGTCAAGTGAAACTCGTATTTTGTCTCCGACTCCTCGGCGAGCTAAATTGGAAATAAAAGCTGCGCATTGCCCATTCCAAGTTAAAAGCAACTAAAACCGCGTCCACACTGGATAAACATGTAGTGTAAGTTGCAGCAACCCCTCTATAGATTGGATCCAGGAGCGGTTCGGAGGAGCGGTCATTCAACAGTTGCATGACAGTCGGAGGGGGAGGCGTCTTTCAATTTTGCGGTCTAATTGCATCCCCTAATCCGGGCCCCGTGAACCGAGTTGGGAGGTGGGAATATTCGGAGTTGCTTTGGCATTTCTCTTCGAAACCGAAATCCCAACACAGCTGCACGAGGAATTTGAAAGCAATCTCACGTAGTGCGCGACACCGGAACATTCCTGATGAAATTTAGTGGAACAGCACGCAACAGTCTAACCAACTTGATACGTCTGCAAGACACTAATTCAGCCGCCTGTCACGGCGGCATTAAGTGACGGTTTCGATAAGGTAGCGGAAGGGGTTGCGAAATTACGGATCGCGCTCGGTCGGCAAGCAAACTTGAGGAGGAAGCGCAAAAAAGTTGAGAAATTCGGAACTTTAAACAGTAATAGCTTTAATAATCGCCATCATGGCAACCTGTTGGCGTGAGATATATTGCCGCCTATTCATTCTTGGTAAGGAGCTTTCGAGATTTTTGTTCACCAACTATATCGTGAATGCGTCTTTAATTTATCTCGACGAAATCTAGACTCATTGAAAACTAGTTGCCAAACCAAAGTTTGTCTTTTTTATCAATATTCTCCTCAATTGGTTGGTCACACCTTGTCGTTATTTGATCCGGCGCAATTTCGAAGAGCGAAAGCTGCGAGCGATCCTACTTGACTTGAGTTAATTAATCGCAAATACATAATCGCCGTGCAAGATAGGAGCTTGTCGCAGGTTTGGTTGTGCAAATAAAGATAACGTATAGTAAGATAAACAAAAAGGTTACTTCGTGCTAAGATAAACGACTGGGTAAGCCGTCGGCTCCGCACACGTATAAGCGTAATAACCGAGCGGGTGGATTGAAGTCAGAATTAATGGGGAAACTGACGTAATTACTCGGATTAACCGGGTGATCGCTTAAAGAATTAAGTGTGTTTTAATTAATTGCGGCAGAGTCGAGACGAGAAATGCCGTTTTCTTTTTTCACCGAAACACGAAGGGGTGCGTGCAAAAATTCTCTAAAAAGAAGGGTGGCAGGCGCACGGTTTTTATTTGACGATTCGCGTCATACGTGGCGGAGAGGAACTTCAAAGGAAAAGTTAGTTGGGATGAAATGTGAGCTTTTTGGCAAACATTGCTTGGGGTTATTGATTTTCTTTGTAACAATCATCGAAAGTACCTTCTCGGACGCGAAGGCTCCCTTCCGCTTTCATTACTTCTCCAGGAATATTTCTTTTTTCAATAATTTTTCAAAGAAACAATCATCTATTATTTACGTTTTTGGGAAAGAATCTTTAGGATTCTTCGACTTTATTGTTTAAACTACAGGAGCTGCACAATTTTACAACTTCACCACGACGTGTTGAAGTTGTGACAAAGTTGTACAGCCCTAAACGCTTTATAGGTAGTTTCAATTCAACCGATCAGGTAGCGCAATTATGGCATAAGAATTTGGTATCGGCTTTCAGCGAGGCAATAGCTGTTTGACTCCCTTTGCCACGATATTAGATTCAATTGCGTAGGGTGTACAAAGGCCGTGCTCAATCAATCAATCACGCCGCATTTACCCTCGCTTCATTTCTCCTTCCCAAAAGTGGGTACCACTTGCTCAATTGAATTAGCAGTTCAGTGGAAAGCATAAGCACCACACGCTACAAGGAGAAATTCAGTTTTTAATAAGTGGTTTTTATGTCACTATTTACTTTGTAGACAAAATAACCAAATTGCCAGAAAAATTTCGATAATCAGTTATTTTTTTACTCATTTTTATTCATAGCCTTCGTAAAATAGACAGTTTTGTACTTTTTCTTCCAAATTTTTCATGAAGTTTTTTATTGGCGTTATCGGTCAGAGTTGTATTCTAAATTTTCCTGATGATCTAGTGCGCCACGGTAATTGTGGTGACGTCCTAGATTTCGTCATATAACGTAGTCGTGAATAATAATTCCATATCGATGTACAGCATTTTCGGATTTGACACGTCTGTCAATAGGTTTGGATTATGGAGGCGACACATAGGTAATTCCGAACGCCGCTAAAAACGTTCTATAATTAATGATTCCGAGGCGGTGTTCGGTGGCAGAACAGGTGCAATCCGATCTCCTTCTGAATATTTCAGGACGAAAATATGCAGGACGACAGGCTCTTCACAAATATGTAAACGAATATACGAGTTCCTCGTCATGTAAAATATATATTAACAAAATTCCACATCCAAGCGTTGTACCCAATGATGCTCTTGCAATAGCACAGCACATTTCATGAATCCAGATCAGTTTAATCAGTTTATGTTCGACGTGTTGTTTGTTTTTGGGGTGGGAAATGCGATTAATTTATTGTTGCGACAGAAAATGTTTTGCTATAAATAATTAATTGTGTGAAAAGTAAAGCCCATGGTAAATATTTGTTTTATTGGTGTTGCTCGACAATGAATTCTATTGTGCCGGTAAATTAATAGCAGTTTTAAAGAGCAAATTGATGGTTTTGTTGCAACAATAGCGTTTTGTTGACGAACTTCGCAATTTAAATGTAGAACCCGATTTTGAATTTATAGAGATTAATCGGTACAAGTTTATAAAAATTCCATCTACGTAGCTTGTTTCGGTAATATACAGGGTGATTTTAAAAAATTTCTTTTGGCTAAGGTGGGACAAATAAAGTATGAAGTAAATTATTTTTTCTATTGCAGATGGGTGATTCAACAGCTGGTTTGAAAAATGGAACTCGAGACAATGAAACGTTGTAAGTAACAATATGGTCGAATTTCTGTGTTTCGAGCCCCCTTCTGATTGGTTGAAATTTTTGACGAGTCTCGCTGCCTAATCACAGCCAGTTTAGACGAGTTCATTTATCTAAATTGCTTTTGTTGAAAGATTTCGGTTACTTCGCGAACTTCGCTTTGTGCGAAATTTCCTTTCGGGGGAGGCGAAGTTTGGAGCGAGCGACGATGAATCAAGCCCTACTCATAATATTTCAAGTAGGTGTTTAAGTAATTATTAAAATTCCAGCAATGGGGCTTCGGCTGACAGCTTCATTAACGCCAAGATAAAGGAGTTAATAAAGTTCCTTTTAGGATCGCGAAATCTATTAAACGTGGAATAAAATCCGAACCGGGAGCTCCGGCGTTTGAAGTTTCCGTCCATTCGAACCAGCTAGCGGATTATTAGTGGGGCATCGTTGTTTATTTTTCTGGGGGCTCTCAAATTTCTAATTTCGAATTAACCGTGGCCGGGGCCAATTTCCCTTATCTTAAAACTCCCGATCGTGCCAGACCCGTTTCCAATCAACTTCCCGTATTTCGGCCTTAAGTCCCGATAGTCCCGGCATCAGTTGGTGGCGGTGTCTGCCTCACGTACCCGTAATCTTCGTTATTCTCCGTTAACTAAAGGAGTAGCTAGTGTTGTTTACGTGTTTCATTACCAGAGGTCGATATCGCCAAAGCCAGGCGAGTATTAGCATTCAGGCCGTGATATTAACCTCCATCTCCTTTCCTGCACTGATGGCGGAGCTGTTCCAGTCGTACCGACTGTTATCGGAACACAGCCTCTAATTATTTAAATTAATTTATAGACCCGAACGCACCGAAACGCTTAAGCGGAATCTTGTCTACGCCGCAACTAATTCGGACCGAAATGCATTAGTTATCGGGGGAGGATTCTTGGCGGCGTTGATGGCGGCGCTCTATTCGCGATCAGACGTTTTCGCTTTCTCGCCCCTTGGGGCCGGCACTAAATAATTTACAAAGCGAATTTGCCCAAGTTGTAACCGGCAATCAGGCCGCCGTTTATTTCACAGTCACCCGGCGCCTCCGCCATTTGTTGCGCGCTATCCAGCCTCGGCACACATCTGCATTTTAGCGGACGCCATCGCCACATTCAGTGAAGTCTACAAGTTGTGTTTGCAACAAATAGTCGAAGTTGAAATTGAGGCGAGCAAATCCACATTGACGCCTTCATCGAGTTAATGACTGAATAATAAGTCCAGTGCTTCCGTTCAATGGTCGAAGCTGCAGGTGAAGTTGCGCTGCTGGTGGTGTTGGGTGGAGCTTTTGGGGTGTTTCCCGGCCGGGAAGCGCTTTCGAAATTTATTTTAATAAGCCGGAACCGTTTGGCCGAGATTTGATCCGGGGCTTCCCGTGAAAGGGGCCGATTTTTCCCTCATTTAGCACTTCCCCTTTGGCGGCATCGACTTGCAAAACGCGGCCCGTTTCCTCCTGTCTTCCCATCCAGACGTCGTAAAAATGGCAATTTATATTTATCTGATGGTTTGTAAGGCATCTGTCCATGATTTAGTGTTGCGAATGTAAATATTTCACGGACACGGCGGCGCTCCGAACGGGGCACCCTCCCGACTAAGAAATGTAGGCGGCGTTTTTGAATTAGCATACGGAGTGGCGAAGGTGATTTACATTCAAGAGGAGGCGCATTGGCCCCGTTTGACTGCTGTATTCAATATGTATGGACATGCCCTGAGGTTATGTGCCGAGCTTTCCTATACGAATCGCATTGTGAGGTCGGGAAAATTCAACATGTCTCTTACATTACAATCAGTCAATTTTATGGTGCATACATATGGAAAGATTCAAATATCAACATGGAAATCCGACCGGTGCCGACACATTTGGCAGAACAAAGCACGCACGATTGGGCCTAGTAAATCGACAACATGCTCTAGGAAAACGGCAATAAAGTGGCGCCGCCGGAACTTTTCACAAATGAAACATTACTGCGCATATTTGAGAAATATTACTGAGAAACGCCACTGACGTACCCTTAAATTGCCTTTGTTTTCAACAAATTGTAGGTTGTTAGTGTAGTAATGTGACCAAGAGGTAACAAATGGCAATGGTCTGAGAAATGAACGTCAACAGGGTCTCCATTAACACAAAATAAAATCTGCATGCATGTCTAAATTGCACGAGGAAGATACAAATTTTATCGTTGAACTTTTGAACTTCAAGACCTTTATTGAACTATCGAATTTTTTTGAAAAGCTTTTAAAAACTTTTTTGAATCCATCTCATGTAAAATTGAACGAGATAATTTCTGTATACTATTATATTTCTAATTAAACTAAAAAACCCTTCTTCGAAAAGAATATAAATAAAAATGAAAAAAAATATTTATTACAAGCAAACAGATGATGCAAGTTAAGCCAAAACGTTATATAAATTATAGATTTTTAGGTGGTCCATCTGACAGGTTGTATGAAGAGGGCCCTTGTCGTGACAGCTAGATTGGGGCGATTACTTTGCAATTTTCGCCCTATGAACCCGTCTGCTGCGATTATTTTGCGGTGGCGTTCAAACAATAGCCCTCTCTCCCTGACTTTATTCTCCTCCGAACTCGTCGGTCGAGTTATAAAATTCCGGATTAAAGACGTAATCTCAATTATGGCCGGTGTGTAACGTATCCCCTGCCTTCACTAAGACTCGGATGTATTATGAAGAGTAATCCGGTGCTGTTGGTAGTATAGGGCCGGTCTCATGGAATGGAAGTAGAACAGGAAGATCGTTTGTTTGGAAGGATTAAGTCTGGATATGCAAACTGGACACAATATTCATAAACGACCCCCCCGGTCTTTGGACGTCATGTCCTCTCGCATGATACCGCTGCCGGGTGCTTTATGAGATTATTAATCCTATCCATATTCCTGCCTCCTGCTCCGACTCCCGGTAAAACGGACGAAACGCCGATTGGTCAAGTAATAAAAAATTACGACTCGGTTCTTGTTATAAAGGAGTTTTGTGTTGTAGCGGCTTCTTTTGCTCGTTTTGAAGGACTCGTCGAGAAAGCGGGAAAAGTGTTTCGTTTCGGCGACGAAGCCGACGCATAACCCTTTCATCAGACCCACCTCCCGGCATTGTCATTACCGAGTCCGGAGGTGAAGCATTCCGACTCGTGTTTGATTTCTGCTTTATGTATGACTGCAATTATCCCAGCCGAACGACTTGGCTCAGGTTCTGGTTCAAAGCTGCCGCGAATACTTAAAACGTCTGAATACTCCACAGTGCTTCATAACAAACACTGCACCGCCTCTCTTTACAAATTACTCGCTTTTATCATGCGCTCCGTTACTAGCTTTGATCTGTCCTGTCGTCAAGTCTGTCGGAGAAAAATTTCCACGATAATTAGACGTATCGCGAAAATGGGAACGCTACGAGGGGAAAACTAATTACAGTATCAACTGTTTGGCAAAATCGCGATCAGCCGTTTTCGCTTCAGCCTCTCTATTGCGGCAAGTGGCTTTGAGACTGGTAATATGCTATTTATGCGAACAATCGCTGAAATTTCGATCGCTCCCGCCAAAATAGTCGGATTATAATCCGCAATCATTACCTCTCTTTGATAGTTACCTTTCGTCTAACGACAGGAATATATCTGACGGCCTCGGAGAATCGGAGATCAAAAGAAGCTTCCGCATGATTTTGATAAAGCTCAAAGGGAGATGCAACAATGCAGGATTTCCGACGGATTTGCCTGATAGTTTATTGTTTCGAGGGCGAAAAGTGAAATTGGCCGGGTAATAAAATTAATCCCGTTCGACGGAACGCCGGATGGCTTTTACGCAAACAAAAAGTTTTCGGCCAGTAAGGAAATCGATATTTAAATTATCCCCGTTCGCCACGGTTTGGCGAAAAAGTTTCGGCGCCCTCTACCCCTAATTAATTTCTTCTTAATCAGTCAGGGGCTAGCGAAAAGAACGGAACGTCGGCGACTACTTTTTGATCTCAAGCCAAAAACAGGTACGATGACTTCATTTTGCAGGCGAAAAGTAAGGTAATAGGTATCTAATCAAATGTTATTCAATATAATTATCTCGAATATGTTTTTATTTACCTTAGTCAAATTTGCAAGATTATGAAATCTACACATAACACTCTTGATCGTAATTTAGAAAGGACGAGTGGCGCCATCTACCAAGCGGTAGATGAATCATAGCCTTGCTGCATGTGAGGATTTCTGCGAAATAAATCTGAAATCTGAGAAGTTTGGAAACAATTAGATATTTTTTTTTTAAACACGTTATAAAATCTACTTGCGTATCTCCAATTTGAAATTAGAATACCACCTTTACTGATTAATCCTAATTACTTATAAATTGTGTTGCAAGTGAATAGTTAATCAAATTATTCTTCATGGAATCGCATAACCCAAGACGAATTAATGAAGACTTTCGTTTTCAACTAATTTTAGATGTTTAAAACTAGAAGTCATCTTCGGTGCGGCTAGTTCTCATGGGTGCAAACGTAATTAAATAGTTTTTTCTTCTACATCCATCATCGAAATTAGGGCTTCAAACCGCCCACCTGTTGGTTCCAACTATCACACGGCTCTCATTAGGGCACGTAACGGCAACTCGTCCTTGAAGAAGTTCCACATCGCCGCCGCATCTGGTTCCTACTCTTTGACTTCTTCACGAACCAGGACTCTTGATAACGAAAACAAACAACGAGAGGGCGATAAGGGGATCGAAACGATAAAAAAAAAAACGTCATCTGATGGACGTCGCAGACCGGAAACGCCACATACCCACCCCTCTTATCAGTCCTGCTTCCGATCGGCTAGTTTCGGATGTGTGAGAACGTTTGTTCGTCTTTGTTCTCACCATGACGGCGACCCTTCCACCCGACACACACACGACCACAACAAAGGTAGCAACAAGGCGAAAGGGGAAACTATTAAGTGGGGTACGGAAGTCGAGGCCAACTGCACCACATGCACGCCGATCCAAAGGCAGCTATTAAGCTATTACCTTCATTCGGCGGATTTGGACTATGTAAATACGTCAGTGGTCAGTGAGTTAAAAAATTAACTTCAGGTAGTTTGATAAAGGCCTGAAGCCAAATTTTAGTGAGTTTTTAAGAATGGATGTGTTTCAAGTGAATAAATCGGCGCAGGTTTCAAGAGGGTGGTTTTTGTGTAAAATGGAACTCCTTACATTAGCGGTTGAGTTAAAAAAAACTTTGGTAATTTACTACTCATTACTGAAATTAGTCCCAATTTTCAATGGATTTCGTTAGTCAGGTAGAATTATGCAAAGTTTTTTGGATCTTCTGGTGCACACGACTGGAACGCGTCCACATACCCACAGTGTACACATTTCAGGTAAACAGCTTTGATAGGGGAGAGGACTCAATACACCTGTTCGCCCGTAACTGCTCTGAGAACTTCCGATCCATACCGTCACACACCCAGCGGTCGCGCTTCCACACACGTCTGCATGGCTATTATCTAATGTACCTACAAGACCCATGAGGGTTCGCATCAGGGTGCATAATGAATCGCATCCGTCTCTCTCAGTTTCGTCATTATCGAAACGTCTTCGTCGTTTCTGAAAGTCGCAATAATTATGCCAGCATTGTTGTTGGGAAACAGCTCCGAGAAACCGGGGCGTGATTGGGGGTTAACAAAGAAGCCGCCCCGTAAATAGTTATTAGTGGGTCCTTTCGGAATGACTGATGATGGCCGTAATAATTTTCTTGAGGTCGTAGAAATAGAATCTTCGAAAGGGACAGGGGCCGAAAGAGGACCTTGGCCTGTTATCCCTCGTCAGGTAAAGAAAGGAATAAAGTTGATGACAGAGGAACGGCACACGATCGTTTTTATTAGGGCACTTAAAATTTTTATTACAAGACAATAATTGTCGGTGCATTTTTTATTACAAGATCCAGTCGGTTTATGGAAGTCTTCCGATATTTTAAGGGCCGCTTTACAGAAGTGGCGGGAAATTAGACTATTTCTAGCAATGCAAAAAAGCTTGCAAACATTAGACGTTTTTGAGTTTTTTATGCAAGTTATATTTTTTTTTTAATTTTTAAATTTTAATTGACGCTCCAAACTTTTAACTTTGAAAATCTCAATTTTGAGACAGCTTTGAATAGCAATTGACAGGACAGAAATTTGATGGCAAAAAGTGCAAGTATCAGATCCGGCCCTGTCGTGCTGGTGGGAATGTTTGGCGATCCAGTCCTTCAGCAGGTAGATTGACAAAGTGCAAGTACACTGACTCGTTAAGGATTATCGCTTGACAAGACCACTCGTGCGTTTAACTTAAGCCAACCGCAAAATTGTCGTCACCCAATAGAAATTATTAGATTCAGATTTGATGGGATAGTTATTTATTTACGTAGTTACTCTTATTAGTTCCCATCAAGTTAAAAAAAAAAAAAATTGAAAATATCTCCAAGTAGAAAAACAAAATTATACTTAGTCGATTTGATCAAAATCTCACCTGGAGAAAATCCGGCCGAGACAAAGTGAAAGTTATAACAAGTTTTGGAGTATATACCTGCTGGGTTTTTTGTATTTTCGGAAACGGGGAAGGTGTTTTGTGTGGAGTTTTTGTGTAAATTTTTTTATTGGTGGGATCTGGCCGAGCGGGCGACAAAAAAATCGAAAACACTACTCCACTTTTCTCTCTTCATCCGCCGCCACACGTCCGCGTCAAAGCCGCATTAACAGTTATTTCCCATGTGTCTGAGTACACCTCTGCGCGTGGGAACTCCGAGCCTCTGCGATGCTATTTTACCCCGGCAGGGTGTCCGGGGTGTCCTCCTGACCATGCGGCGCTATGCCACACCGACGGAGTGGGGAGAATTCAGCTCATTCCCACGCTCTATCGGAATGTATACGGCACAGAAACGCCGATCATTCTCAATAGTCACCTCGGTGACCCACCGAAAAACATCCCTCAGACATCCCATCGACCACACGTGATAACTTTGGTGAACCTCGAACTGTTAGTGTTGTGTTATCAAGTTTGTGCAGGAAGACACTGGCAAGGTAAGTTGATTTGATTTAATGCGCTTCGAATGAGCAATTTAGAACGCAGAAGTGGGATTTTTGTTGTGTTGCCGAAATACGATTTAAGAAACTTAACTAGTGCTCTAGTTTTTTATTTCTATTTTCGGTACTTGCCAATTTAGAAACGAGTTAAATACGTCGAGTGAAACTGGATAAAACTTTTTGTGTTACAATAAAAGATTCTCTTTCCACTGCTGCATCTACTGTTAATTTTTCAATGGTTGCATTTTGAAAACACCCTGTTGTTGATTTACAGGACGCTTAGATTGGCATACTCATTGTTCGCAGGAGGGCTGCGATCCTGCCGGAGTTCAATATGCTCATAAGTGACGACGAATTCGACTACCACTCAGTTCAAGAGCCTCAGTCGAGCATGTCGAAGGCAGAGTTGCGAAAAGTAGGTACTTGCAATTAGCTCTCGATAATTGTCATAAAAAAAAAACTTTTACAGACCCACAAACCCATCATGGAGAAGCGGCGAAGGGCCCGAATAAATCACTGTTTGAACGAGATCAAGTCCTTGATCTTGGAAGCAATGAACAAAGACGTAAGTTGAAAGAACTATTATTGCGCCTCAGTTTAGCTAAAATTCTTGAATTGCAGCCTGCCAGACATTCAAAATTGGAAAAAGCCGACATCCTGGAGATGGCAGTGAAGCACCTCCAAAACGTCCAACGTCAACACTTGGCTTTAGCAATGGCAACGGATCCTTCAGTTTTGAGAAAATTCAGAACGGGCTTCAACGAATGCGCAGGCGAAATCGACAAGTACATAGGCCAAATCGAAGGAGTCGACGGCGGACTAAAGGAGAGGATGACGTCGCATTTACAAAAATGCATCAGCGGAATCGAGCAAGTGTCCCATTTTAACTTTCCCGGATTCTCCAACCCTTTCGCGTCGTCTCCCGCGGGAGTTTTCGCTCGCACCCAACCCGAACCCACAACTTTAGGGGATCAAAACAACAACGCGACCAGAATCCAAATACCCCAAAGTATCCAATTAATACCCAGTCGATTGCCGAGTGGTGAAATCGCCTTGCTTTTGCCCAATTCGAGTAACTTGCCCATTTTTCCGACTATCTCGCGACCAAGTGCTTTTGCTGCCGTTATTCCATCGTCGACGACCGTGGAACGACCGCCAACTCCTCCGAGTCCCCCCAGAATCGTCCCGGAAAAAATCGGCTTCCGGCCTGTGCCACCGTCGAAGTCTCAGGAGCAACAAGTGGCGCAAATTTCGTCGACTTCCCTGCCTGTCGCTCAAAGTTGCGAAGTGAAAACGATCAAGTTTCCCATTCACAGCTATCCCGAGAAGAGGAAAGTGGCAGAACCGCTCTGCATTATCACTAACCAATCGGAGAGATTTAAACAGGCGCAGGCGAGAGAGGATTCGCGTGATTTCGAAGAAAATCGACAACAGGGCGTCAAGAGAAAATATGTTGAGATCGCCCAAGGGTTGTTGACGGTGGCGCCTCAGGATTACAGTTATCCGGCTGCGAAAATGATGAGATTAGGGGAGGCGTCGACGTCTAGTGTTGATGATGGACAAGTGCCGTCGGGTTCAAAAGATAATAATGAATCCGGTGATATGTGGAGACCTTGGTGATTATGTTAGCCACTTTGTTGGTGTCTGTTCTGTGATTTAAACGGGAAACTCGAGCTTTAATGGTTGAATGGTTTGATTGACTATTGTATAGATCTCTAAATCCCTGCGTCGTGAAGATGTCAGAAGGATAAAAGAATGTAGTTTTTTGTTCATTGCCAAAAAATAAAAACATTAAAATTGTTACCAAATTCTTTGTTATTGTTACCAATGCTAAGGAAACTGTTGCCGAAGAGGGACTACAAAATTATTTAACCGGTAGGTAACGTAAAATGTTAAAAGATTAAAGTTGTGCCTGCTTTTTCGTAACTGAAATTTTATTTTACTGAAGATTTCATGATCCATTAAATAGTTACCTACCATTTATATTAAAAAAAATCAGTTTGGATTACTAAATTTAGTTCTTCTACCTTTCATTATTTTGGTAAATGACGTTTGTTATTCCCCATTTGTGCTGATATTTGTCTACTGAGATCGTATTTACCCTTGATCCCTACTTCATGAGGTGCTTCATCAATGATCACAATGCTAAAAGGGTAGTTAATAAATGGAGAAATAATATATTTTTTTGGTTCTTTACGTGATTGAAACGGAAAGAGAATTTTACCGCCCGTTCTATTACCGTTACTTGTAATTTAGCATTTTGCAGTTTGCAACACTTTGCACTAGCTGTAATTGTAAATGTTCACCTATATTTTACTGTTATGTAATATAATTTAGGATTATGCAATAGGACCTACGTACTTGCATTTTTATCTGCTTTTGAAATAATGGAAGTGTTACGTAGCTTGTCCCTCTAGTTGTGAACAACTGCACTACCAGAATTGATAATGACGGCGGCATTGTTTCCTTTCGAAAAGTGTGGAACCAAACTAAATGTAAACAGTCTAGTCCAGTAAACAGGCAAAAATTGTCGTTAAAGTGGTGAAGTGAGTGTATTGTTTGAAAAGATACTGTTACTTTGTAATTATTATTGGTGCTGTTATGGCGAAAGATCAGGTAAGGAATTACAATGAAGAAGTGCTCGCTAAACGTCCACAAAATTATTTAAAACACAACCAAACGCCACTGAACGCAGTTTACCCTTACCGGCCGTGCAAAGTTGGGCCTCCGGCCGTTAGGTGGCTCCGTTGTCGCTGCCCCTGCCACGAGCTTTCAAATTGTATTTGTTTGTCTTCAGAGACTGAAACATTCGATTTATTCAACTTCTCGACAAATATCCCGGGAAGTGGGAGCAGAATTGGCCATGGAATTCAATTCGGACGCCCTGGACCTTATAGCGGAACTGACGTGGAAGAAGCTTTCGCTCTACGGCTCGGATCTGGAGGCTTTCGAGAAGTAGATATTTTTTTTATTTCGCGCCATTTAAAAGTCCAATTTGTTCTGTTTTTAGACATGCGAAAAGATCGACTGTAACGGCGGATGATGTCAAAATTTTGGTTCGAAGAAATGAATCGTTGGTAATAAACAGATCGAGTGAAAGTTTGTAAAATGATTTATTTGATTGCAGAAAGAGTTAATGGAAGCGAAGATGCAATCGATTCAAAGTCTTAAACCGGCAGAGGCTGGCAGCAACACCGCCACCAAAAGAAAGAGAAAGGGTGCCAGCGTTTCTTGAATACGTAATTATTTTAATAAAATTTGAATTTTTGCCGTTGTAATTTTACTTTTGTCCCGTTGTTCCGACGATATCGAATCAACACTGGTGAAGGACCAACGCAATTAGTAAGATACGTGCGTCAAGAGCAACCGAGTAATATGACAAAATGTAGCAGATACAATTGGTCCATAAATCTAAATCCACTGTCTGCTCGTGATATGTATGCGTGCATATGATGATATTAATTATTACAATAGATTTGTTGGTAACAGACCTGACATTGGGAGCCCGATCAGTATTCAATGGAGCGTCGAATTTTTCCTGCAAGTCCAATTGATCAAAGTCTCCTTGACGGACGTCCCTGTTCCCCCGATTATCATCAACGCCCTAATTCTCTTAACAGCGCTCCAGAATAGCGCAATTCCCCGCTGACCGCATACTAAAAACGTCTCGTCTGTCCCCTCAGTTTAGTATGCGGTCGGTTTCCTTATTATTTCACGAAATTCTCCAAGTCCGAAATGGGTTCTTCGATTTGCTTCTTGCAATCGTTAACATGACGAGTTTGGCGAAGAGCGGGGCGCAAGGAAGGGAGAGAGTTAAGTTTGCGCGGCCCCCATCTAAATCATGAAGACCCTCTCATTAAAATATGTAAATGTTGCCCAGAACTAAATCATAAAGAACGTGAGGAACTTTACATTAACTTGCTTTATTATAAGGAGGCGCCCGTTCCGGCGTACGGCAATGGGTATTTACACGTTAATTAACACTTAAATTATTTCATCGACGTGGTGCGGTATCTAGGTGGTTGTTGAAAACGAACGGGATCGGACGAAGAAGGATTTTAGAGCCTCTGCCGTTACCAGCTCTTTTTAGATATTTTTATAATGACACTGACACCTTCAAATAACACCGGCGTTAGATGAAAATTTCAGATTCTTTTGGCAATTTTAATTTCCCATTAGTTGGTTCAAAAAAATATTTATTGATGACGATTTGAAAAATTTGGTTCCAAAATCAAAAAAATCAATTTTTTTATTATTTACCTTAGATCAGATTATAATTCAGAGGGGCCGATTACGTAATAAAACGTCAATTTCCAGACTCGTGTAGCAACGATCAAGGTTTCTTTCCCTTTTTTACGAACAAGTACTAATTACTTTAAAGCCAGTTTCACTTGATGTAATTTTCAGTGGTAATTTGTTAAGGGAATGCAATGCTAACGATAATTTTGAGTAAATGGGTCACGAGTGCCTGATCCAGCGATAATTCCCGAGTGCACGAATTGCACGAGGGGAATCAACGACAGTGAATCGGGTCAGTCAAAACTTCTCAAACAGAAATGTGTTTTTCAAAAACATTTTACATTGTAATAGAAACTTAATGAAATTGATTCTGATATAAAGTAGAAGTGTTTAAGAAACGAATAAACTTTAAATAAAAGCCTTCTTTAAAGGCATCGTTAAAATTCTGAAAGATTGATATTATCGCGATAGTTTTCTATGATTTCAAAGAGCAAATTTTGCTTCAGCGCTTTATTCATAGTATATTTTTCTCGCACCTAATCCAGCTTCACCCCTATTTTTAAAGAACTTCCTCTCTACAGCTATTATGTTAGTCCTATGTTGAAATGGTGTTTTTGACCAACGTTCACTGGCGGTACTGGTCTTGGATCTAGGTCGGAAAATCGAACCTCCAACTATAACTTCTTAGAAGGTATCTCCACGTAGTGGAATAAATTAGAACCGAGTATAGATTGCCAAGTTTCCAGTTATTAATGACTTATTCCGAATGTGAATCAAAAACGCTTCAAACCCGTCGATGTCAAGATGCGGCTTTTGATGGCGTGAATTCGGCTCAATTTGAATGTTTCGATAACACAGCAATTGTTCGTGCTTCATTCAGTCAATGATCGGTCGAATTATCAGCAAATGAGTAAGGTGTGATTACGTGGCATTATGACAAACAGGCATAGCGAATTAAATTATGGACAACAAACGGCGCGTTGAAAGCCCGCATGCCATAATGGAGCAATTGTTGCACAATTGTTGCTATTTTCACGACGCATTGTCCGCGAATTGAAAGAAGCTGAGGCGAATTTCTGGTTTCTGCGTCCTGAATAATTTCGTCGCAACGACAAGTTTCAGTTTCAGGACATTTTGTATGGAGGCGTGAACGGCGTTATAAATATCACGTGGAAATAACACGATTAATCACAATTTTGTAGACCTAATTATGCTGTTGTAGGTAATTGCCTATAGAATTTAACATAAAATTTATTTGGGTAATTTCACTTTAATAACGGCGGCTTATTATTTTAATTATTAACACTGTAATTAAGAACGGAGCTTTATTTCGAAGTTTGAATTTATTACACGATAATTAATATCAATCCATCCAAGTAGGTATTATATCGCGCGGTATATAATCTTCGACGGAGGCGCGGCCCCTATGCATAATTTACGAAAATAATCCGCTAAAAAAGAGACCGAACTCGTCTCATTAATATTATAGTAACAACAAATTTGGAGTCGGCACCGAAATTAATAATTATATTAATTGTTATCACTCGGCGAGTAAACACGATTTACATAAACAGCCCATTATGGGACTTTTGGCGCGGCGCGATTACACGCCGGTTAGCAACAATGCGAAAGTTTTCGCATTAACGTTAACCACATGTTGCGTCTCCGCTAATCCCATCAATAATAATAGGCAAAAAATGAAAGAGAAAAGTAATGGTCCAACCGTTGAAAGGAACTAGCAGAAGAAGACCCGTGCAGTATTAATATATTACTGAATGAAGTAAAAGAAGAAGAATTAAAAATTTAAAAATCGTAAATGTAAAACTAGGAAGAAAAAATTCATAAGAAGATATTGATTGAGCTGCTGGAGCAGTCAAGTGTTAAATGAACCCGTTATTGAAGTGGTGTGCCGGGGAGTAGTGCCCGACTTTGGATTGGAGAAAGAAGAAACGGTTGGCAAATAATTTAAAATTGCCTAGAGTTTTTAACGTGTTGATGGGGTTGCGGATGACTTGAACTGGTTGGATCGGGGGTCAAAGCACCGGTCCGCGCCCCATTGATCGCGGATCGGGGTGCGTCCGTCCGTTGTTCTGTCTGAAGAGGCACAAATCTAATTTGGCGATTTTAATAAAGCCATTTGATATTTTATAAACGCGCCAGGACAAACGGAACAACAAAAAACCGATTAAACTTGTATCCACACACGTTGTATTTGATGATTTTTAATTTCCCATATGGACTTTGTTATTCGTTTGTGCGGTTTCGTAGCTCTGAATTTTCATTTACATTTTGTCCCATTTTAATGCGTTTTTGCGGCCGAAGGTGGATGCGAGCGTTTCATTAAAACTGCGGTCGCCCTGCCGAATTACAAACTTTGATTGACTTTCATAAAAATATTCGACGTGGACCGGCAACTGCAATTTCAACCGGCCGTCACACGACAAGGACGTAGCGACATTTAAAACTTAATTCGAAACGGGCAGCTTGCAGTTTTTGAAATTTTTCATTTTCAACATGACGGCCTAGAGACGAGCACCGAACACTAACACTAGTCCTGCGTTCATATGGCATCATCAAGAGGTGTCCGGATGGAAGAATGCAATTTGGCACAAATACTACGTGTTGTTTACATGTATCACAGGATGTTCGACACTGGGGCGGATAGCTTTGCATGCAAATACGTCGCTGGACCAACAACTAATTACACAGGTGTAACAAGTTTTAATTCTTGGGTAGAGAACATTATTTTCTAGTTTTTTATTTCTGAAATTGAAATAAAATGTCTTTTGGTGCTTGGTTTTATTGAAGATTTTTGGTCAAAGATTGAAGAATCCTGACAACCTATGCACCAATAGTATAGTAGTCTTTAGGGAAAAACCGCTACATTTCAGTTGGAGCAATTGTCTAATATCGATGCTAGGTAAATTAGATCTTTTTGGTTGTATTACCGCAATATTTGAATCTCGTTGAAATCATTTCCACTGTGTGTGCTGATTATCAGAATGTAGGCGGAAGCTGGGCCACCTAAAGACTCAGTTTAAAACTACCCCCATATAGTCGTAGCCTCTTTGATGCGATATATTCGGCGTTACTGTTAAGGCAGGATCAAAATATTTTTTTTGACAGTACAACCTAAACAACTTTTGCCCTTGTTGCAGATCGTTCTACTAAGAGTGGACTAGGGTCCGTTTTGGGGATGATTTTGGGCGAAATGTGGCGATTGTTGGCGTTCCACGAATCGGTAAGTGTAGCAGAGTTAAATGCGGCCCTTTTGCATTGGCGAGTGCAAATTAGTGTTGCGGATAAGTCGTTCTG
Source organism: Schizotus pectinicornis (assembly GCA_951805265.1). Classification (NCBI taxonomy): domain Eukaryota; kingdom Metazoa; phylum Arthropoda; class Insecta; order Coleoptera; family Pyrochroidae; genus Schizotus; species Schizotus pectinicornis. The sequence goes on from OX638207.1 coordinate 3,354,120, forward strand.
TTGATAAGATCGCCTCGAAATTTATCTGCACCATATGCGAAAGTCGAGCGCGGAAAGTCACTTAAATATTTTATTGCAGGCGCAATCAAAGTAATAACTTCCAATCTAAACGCGCGTTAATTTCTATTAGTGGTGCCGCGTAATCGAATTTAAGTTCATTTATATGGAATACGCACCCGCGATCACATACTCGCGAACGCACCGGCTAAACCAGACAATGACATAAATTAGCCAATCGCGATATAAGTATCTGCCGAGTGTGATATACGGACCCGACTTTGTATATCTCTACTGCTTTTAATGTGTCATGTACGTTGGCAATTTATTACAAGGAATATTAACGGCTCAAAAATGCCTTAGACTGGTTATACAATATAATTACGCGACCCGACCATAATGAGCTACTGCAACGTGTAATTACATACATCTCCTATTATTTTTCATATTGAGACGCGTATCAGACGCGTTGATGTTTTTCGACCGTCATCCTTCGATTTCGGTACCTCTTCAATTTTATCTAATTGCCTACTTGACGCCCCGCATTTAAATGAAATTCGCGGCCCAATTAAAACAATCATCTCTCTAATCGAAATTTAGCAATAACGTCAATTTTTTCCGCCAACTCCTTGGGCGCTCTCACCGCCATATTTTTCGGGTGGCAGGAGGATAACGCAACATCGGTTGTATTCAAATGAGGTCTCGCCGGCAGTTTCCATTAGCCGCGATAAGTGATAATTGTCGAAATTACCGAAATTACCAGGAGGTAATTTATTTTTATAACGAAGTAATAATGCGCTCTGAATCTACGAATTTCTAAAAGTAATGGCACCTAGATTTGCCGCAATTAAACAAATTACTGACTTATATACCAGGTAGTGATAAAACTGATTTGAATAATTACGAAAAAAATTCGTTACCCCGCGCCGGGGCGTGTAATTAAAAAGTGATTTTTTGACACGTTGTATATTAGGTTGGTAGGCAGGTATATACGTTTTTATTTCGTCTCATTACCGACGGGAATTTTGTTTAATTTGTAATGAATTAATTTAAGGTGTGCTCGTCGTTGCGTGGCTAATTCAGCAGCTCGCAACAGATTTTAGTAATTGTAATTTTGTGTAAGACAAAATGAATTAATGCATCAGCCGTTATTAACCTTAAATGCAGCGTTATTAGCGGCGATACGATTTATTCAGTAATTGTCTGTTAGTTTCTACATTAACAACACCTATTAACTTTGTAATTAACGAAATAATTTGTCATGGCACCGTGATGGATTACGTGGTGCCCAATTCATGAAATCATTACCGGTCGCGCTGCATGAGAGCGCGATAACGCAGGAAGAAAGCTCGGAATATTTCCACCTAAAATATTCTCAGCCGTCCACCTAAATCTTCTTTTCTCTCAACGTCTACTGGTCATTGTCCAAGAACCAATTTTGGAAGGAAAATTTTGAACCCTGTAAGCCTAAATCTTCTTTTCTCTCTACGCCTACTGTCCAAGGACCAATTTTGGAAGAAAATTTTTGAATCCTGTAGGTACATACCTAGCCGTCCCAGCTGCAAAATCCTGCAGACACCCAGTTTTTACGCAATTGACCATCGATTGGCGCTTGCAGAACCTCTCTATAGGGCTCGTTATACTACGTGCGTAATGGCATAATTAGCGAGAAAGTAACATGTAATTAGAGAAAATGTTACGTTTAATTGCTAATTGAGCTTTTGGCTGAAGCGATGCTAGTTCCAATTTTAATCACCTAATTACGTGACTACATCAATACGGGTTGAGAGCATGGGGTTGCGGTCGCAGGAAAGGATCTCTGTTGCCTGACCCACATACCAACCTGCACCTTTCAGACGAGCTGCAAAAATCTAATTGTTCATTTGCGACAATTTTCACAACACACGCAACATAGATTGGAACGAATAGCCGAAAATTCTGCAATGGTTGACCATTATAGATATAAATTACCTAGCTCTAAAAATGATCGGACAAAAATCGTCCGGAGCGTTATAAATATTCATCTGGAAATAATATAGAGAATAGAGCGTCATAACTACAAATAACAATAAATCTGTGCTGGTTTGCAAATAAAACGCTGAAAAATGCAATCGGCATTAAACAATACCTGGATGGGTCGATACGCGGAGGCAGAGGTGGCATTCGCAACTCCAATGAGTTCGAAGGATTATCCGGACACGTGTATAAAGTTCGATAATGGTCTCCCGTATACTACCCTGCATGGGGCCCTCGGTATTCCACCAAGATCCAACATTTTTGGAAATTTTTCCAACCTCAAGACGATTGCTCCAAGACTCTAAGGGCATCGCCAAAAAATCAAAAATTTTCAAACAACAGGAAATATTTGTTTTAGGTACTTTAAGATTCAAGTTCTTGCGTCTGAAGATGTTTCTTGGTTTGTCAGTTTCGAAGCTTGCGCTTTCTGGAGTTTTAGGACAGAGGCGTGATTATTGGAAATTTAATTGTCGGAGGCCGCGAGGAGGAAGGGCAATTATTGTTCGTCAGACCGGGGAAGCGGCCGGGGGCGGGTGTCGGTTGACCGTGGAGGGTTGTCGGTGGCGATCCGGGGGCGGCGGTGCAGTTGGCATCGTCCAGCGCGACACCTCGCCCCGACACCGTCCCGGCGCCCATTAATACTCCCGATATTGAATGATGTATCATTGCGCCATAAAAACGCAGGAAATGTGATATGGGAGCGGCCCTGCATACACTACAGAAACTAAATTACTGGATTTTTCGAAATGAAAAATAACAAATAGCCCGGCTTACTCCCTCTCTGACGATATGATGGCCATAATTTATATCCCCGGCTACCGTATATGCTGCGCCGATGAACATTTATTTTCATTTTTATTATCAGGAGATTAAAATTGTTGCAGTACATGGAGTCATTTGAATATTCCGGAGGATTTGCCGTCGGATTTTGACGGGGGACGCTCTTCAGGTGCGACGACCCATCCGCCGCTAATTGCACCTAAGCCCCAAATTTCCCAATAAATTACACCCTTCTCCCGCTATGCACCCTTAATGATTGACGAAGCAACTGTTTTTATTCTAAAATTTCAATTACTCATTGTTGATAACTTTTCAGCAAAGTGACCTACAACCACGATATTAACCTGAATCTTTGACCTCTACTTCAGCATGTGTAAGTTTCGGAAAGTTCGGAGTCTTTTCAATCCGGAGAAAGTGCCGTTTCGGGAAGTGAAACTGGAAGAGTTTCAGGGTCGCGCCCGCGCTCGCGCCGCTCAAAAGAAAAGTCCAGAGGCGTCGCGACGTCCGAGCTGGAGCAATCATAACTCCCCGTAACACAATTACGATATTCCGAACGATTCCCACTTTATAAGCAAGAGAGGAGTGAACCGAAATGACTCACGCAAAAGTAAATTATACATTGAAAAGGCTTTAATATAATGAATTCATTCATATGCATGAGGCGGAGTAGAATGCTGGAGCAATATTTGGTGGCGTAATGAAATGAATTTATGCAGAGCTGTAATGCTTGAATATTTAGCATATACCCCTTCATCCTCCCAGAAACACTGTGTACCCCGGCCTCCCTCGATAATGCGACACTTATTATTTCGCCGTGGCGCTTCAACGAGAAGAGCGAGTTCTTATCTGAAACAGCCGGTAGATGGCGCGTTTTCCGAATCCCGAAGTTCTTCTAACCGCTTCTTCTCTTCATTGAATCAATTAGAATTAACAACGTCGGCTGTCAATGTTTGTGTGGCACAGAAATTCTCTAATGACACTGGATGATGGACGTATTAGTGTCGTTTGGTGGAGTTGCAAGGAGCAGGGGCGTCTCGGTGCGAGGGAAACGGGATCGCCGGACGGCGCGGCGGAAGAAAAAACACAACTCGAGCGCTTAATAATATGGGCTTAAAAGTAATTTCCCAATTACAAAACATGGAATATTAAATATTGCATTTGCATAATGAAAAAACCTTAAGTTTATTAAGCTTCTGTATCAATCGCTAATGGAATATTTCCCATTTGCATAAAAATTATTTTAATTAAACATTAATCCCGCTATCGAAAAGGTCCGTTGTATTTGGCGCTTAATTAATCCGGGGTAATCGAGGCGTGCACCCGCGAAATCCTGCAGGTCTGTCGAGAGCGCGCGCCAAGAAACAAGCCACGTTACGTTTTTAAGTGTTGTCCTTGTTAATTCCGTGCCTGAGGTAGTGAATTCGCATTGTTTTAATCACCCTTAACATATTTTCGTGCCATTCATTATGCATATTGTTTGAAAGAGCCGAGAGGACCTCATTTCTGCAGACGAGTGGCTCCATTGAAATGCGAAACAGAGCCAGGGCAGACTTCAAAGTACGCAATTTTGTTACCTTTGATTTTTGCATTCCTGCAGCAGTCCTGCACAAGATTCAAAAGGGCTGTTTGCGCTATTTTCCGCATCGCGCCTGAACTAGGTACACATCCGGATGAACGCATCGGAAACGACTACAAAAGGCCGGGCTTGCTCGGTGATTAACGCTAAATCACAACTGGCAATAAGAAGGAAAAGATCACCTTCAACTTGCCAGAGGAGTCGCGAAGTTGGCCAGAAAATTAATTATCACTTCGCATCCTCGATTTCCAAAAGACCTTATAATTCCATGATCACGTATTGCCAAGACTTCCTGAAATTTTTTGACTACAAGACGGTTTACGTTCAGAAAATTGAAATTGATTCAGCACAGGAGGCAATGATCAAAGCCTTACCATTATTTTGGAAATTTGCTGTTTACGATGTGGTAAGCATAAGTTATAAAAGCATAAGTGTTTAATCAAGATTTTTTTTTGAGAGCAATAATGAAGAAGAGAAAGAGGAGCGGGTCCCAAGTTCGATCCCTGAGGCGCACCAGAAGTTACGTCGATAGGATTAGGTGACTGTTGATTATTTAAGGAAAGAAGAACAGCTGCAACAAGAATACGTTAAACCCCAGCGACACCAATAATTTATATTTAAGGTTCTGTGATGCTGGGTCCTTTTCGGGTAGCGATAGGTGTTGAATTTTTCAGAATCGTCGAGTTTATTAAAACTGATCTTCGATCCTCGTGCTCAAGTGTTTTTGTGGCGAGCGGTTTAGGCGGCGGTTGGTTAGAGAGCGCCAAGTGCAGTTGGTCTACAAATAAAGAACAAACTGTTGGCAACCCCATAAAACGCAATGATTACCTGATAAATGCACCTCCATCCATACATTACTCATAATATGCCCCATGAATTATTTTCATTATAATGGTGTAAACTTAATTTAAATGCAAATCATCTTATGTTAATTTGAGCTGGTGCTCGCCCATTAATTTAAGTAGCATATAATTAAATTTTATTTTTTCGCGGCAAATATGTAATATGGGGTCGCGCCTCGTGATGGATGATGGCTCGGGAGCAGCCACCCTCACCGACGCGGCCCTTAATTACATTCGCAGAAATTTATAATTAAAATTTCTGGACCTCATACACCCAGCCGATTTTTAATCAGAAAACAACAAATTCTCAGTTAGGACGCAGCTATGGACCGGATTTTTTGCCTTCGCGGCTATTTAATTATTAATTGCGCAAAGGGCAAGGCTACAACGTTTCTACTTTATTTATTCTCCAGTGAAATTAGCAAAAATTTTAAATACTTTGCATAAGTTTTCCATCAATTATCACTCATCTACGTAAAACTGAGAGACGCCCTTGAGACGAAATAAAATCAGAAGAGCCCTTTGAGAATTTCGAAGACTTTGGTTTTTAGAAGAGATCAAGAGGATAATGCTACTATGATGAGCAGAGTAAAAAGACTATGCTTAAGAAATTGGTAAAAATGGGTAGGCCAAAATTGATATCTTGTGGTTGAAGCGGGCACGGTGTGGAATATTTTGGTCCACCCTTTGAAGTCGGTTTCTCTTATTGGCGCCGCTGGCTCCGGCTGGGGGCTGGGAGCGGCGGGGTCGGTGGAGACGGCGAAATATATTAATCGCCGTAATTCGTAATTAAGTTCTTCCTTTATTTAGGCGCTTTCAAGATGATAAAATTGCATCAGCGAATGAAGTTAAGTGTGTAGGTAATTGCAGCGAGGAGTTGAAGGGGAGGGAGTCGCGGCGCTCGACGCGATAGGAGTTCCGAGCTCCGGGGATGGGGTTGTCAACTTTTAACTAACTTTCCAATAATACCGTTTATGTGCAAGTCAAATACAAGTTTAAATTAGCTTTGCGAATAAATTAGCGAGTTTTGTGCGGCCTATCTCGGCAATTATCGCGCGACGCCTTCTTTGTAATTATTGTTATTCAAAATTATGGAATTTTAGATGTTTTATTATGCTGATTTCATAGCTGAAAGCCGGGGGTTATTCGAGGTCCGGACTTTCTCATTCGTCGGATGTCTCGTACGGGGCTAATCGCGCTTAATTTTATCACGCCATCGAAGACTTTCTCTCAACCACCCACCCCCCGACACGGAAACTTAACCCTCCGTACGGCCGTCATTGAGTCTACAGCTATAATTCATCAACCCCCGCCGGCAACTCACAAGCGACACCGAACGATGATGGAAAATAATTCGCCCAGTAGGTGAAGCGCATTAACCACGTTTCTGACGCCATTTTGCTAAAAATGCCGAATGCAAAAACCCGAACCTTCGTCGAAGACAAAAAACTTCTACTGCCTCACTCAACTATACATCCTCCAGCCTCCTTGAGGTCTTGGGCACCACCTGCTGATTTCTTCTTTTTCCTTCATAGCTCTTCTATATACTCTAATCAAATATCTTTTTGATAAAATTGTTCCCGAAAAGTTACAGATTCAGATTTGAACAATTCTTTTTTCAACAGCTTCCGGCCTTTCTTATTGGTGCAATAGCTTATTTGTGAACTTGGAGACGCATGATGAAAGCGAGTGGAAGCACCTCTCATTCTTTAGATTGCTCGGATACATGACCAAAATTATGTTTGGTTGGGGATTTTTATTTCTGTGATGTTTGACGCGGTTTTGTGTAAAAGCTGTTGCCGGAAATGTTGGTTTTCGCCCGAAAATATCGCTATCATATATTAATTAGACCAGGCCATGTCTGCGGTGCAATTCCGATTTTAAAACAGATTGGAAATGGTTGACTTAATTATTTATAAAATGTGTCCGGGCGCACTTTTATATTACTGCGCAAAATAAAAACCCACCCCTCAATCAATGTTTTCCATTAGCTGTCAGATAGTTTAAATGGCAACCCTCCTTCAATCCATCCTGCAATCCCGCCACATTTGTTCACCCTTTCGGCTTTTTTCCCGAGCCCGTTTTTTAATTAATCCGACCGGCCGATTGAAGCGAACAGGTCGACGAAAACGACGACGTCGGATGCATAGAGTCCTTTCGTCCCAATTAGACGGAGTCGTTGTTTGTAAAAATGGATCGGTTAGAGGTTGGATATAGCCGTTCACGTAACGACTCTAATATGACTTAATTAATGCGCATAGTAATGCGCCGCTGATGACGTTCAACTGGAGCGCTAAGAAGGAGACACAACAAGTTCATAAATAAATTAGGCGTATTTCAAATCATACCGTGGACATACATCATGTCTGTATCGGTTAAATCAGAAATCAGCATTCATGCCTCGGACAGTTGGTAGCGCTGGACAGGGTAAGACTGAATTATGCGCCATGTTTAATGTTTATTAGGTTGCTGGGAATGACGGAGTTGCAATTAACGACAACTCTGACGTGCATAATAAATACATTAACTAGTTTATTAACGAATACATGCACATTGTGTACGAAGACTTGGATAATGGGACTCCCTTTGAAACGGATATCGATCCATGCCATTTACCTGGGCTCCTAGGAGTTGATCGGGAGACAAATTGCCGGCACCCTCCGCCAACTAAGCGCGGCAGTTTCGATAACAGTCTTCCACAAAAACCCGCCCGCCTCCAGCCGAAAACTTTTCATGCCGGACCTGAATTTAGTAAAAAATTGGTTTTGGCCCTTCGGCCCACCGTTTTGGTGCCCTCAGCAACAGCATAATTTTTTAAAGCTATTGGTTCCAGACTCGATTTTAACCTGGAGCATCTTCAGCAGGAATATCACAACTTTCATATAGGTGCGCTCAAATTTGTTCCGCACCTCTAATCGATTAACAAGATTTCAAATGTTGTACAACATTTTGTTGCATTTTTACTGTTGTTGCGTAATATTAGTAGTGGTTATAAATACATAAAAATAAAAATAAAGACGTAACTTTTCTGCAGAAAGTGGCGTTTGTTGTGTTGTCGCATCGCCACGTCGCTCCTCGTCGCCTCTCGCCGGTAATTTCCACGTGTGAAATAAGAAGCGATGAGATCGGCGGCAATGTCGATGGTGTGTCATTTATCAGACCGTTGCGGTGTAGGAAGCAACCGGAATATAAGAAAACCTAAATGACTTCTGCACATAAACGGCCTCTCCGACACACCGGAGATATTAACGAGCGAAGAGAACTGCTGCAGCGGAGGCAGGCCGAAGTCGCTGCCGGTCACTCCCTTGCATTATCTTATGATAATTGCGGAGCCTATAAACTTCAATTAATGGCCGCAAATATACATAAAGCAGATCAAAGTTTCTCCGGTCTGAGTTACAAGGCCGGTATTACAGGGCGCAATTAAACCCACGGTCCAGACTGATGGACGATGACGCGACGATCGGCATTTCCACTCTTGATTCATGCCACCACCGACGTACGGGCAGCCGGGTCGTTATTATTAGCGGCGGCGGAAAGGGCCCCAGGTTTATACCTTCCGAGGCCCTCACCCGCCATATTGCAACCTCCCACAACTAGTCTTTAGTCTTCCTCCACAGTTGTGGCCCAAAATTTTGGTTGACTATAGTCAGGTCATCACTATGACCAGTCGCTCCAAGGCCCCAGGCCATCTATCGTCATTATTAGGAGAAGGGTGGGAATGAGTTTCTCAAAAGTTGCAAATTTTGGAAGTCGTCGAGGTTCCCACTTGACTGACAGGGGGCTGAGCTTTATGGCCAGTCCTCGGGCATGTCTTTGTGGACGTCTTGCAATTACGGCGGCCCACGTCGAAGGCCCCCGCGTTGTTCGGGGACCCTCCCTCCGAGACGCCCCCTATTTGGCGAAAAAACGGCCGTTATTATTTACCGACTTCATTAACTGTAATGCGGCTTTATTCTCCTCGACCGGCCGGTACATTATTCAATTTTGGGCAGCTCGGCAGAAGCTACGCCAAGAGATGAATTGTGGGGGCAACGCCGTCCCGTATTTTTATATCGCGGATGTATGTACGTATGTAGATACGCGTTGCATATGTATGATAAGCGTATAGCCTCGTCCTTTATAAAGCTCTCATATTCTCTCGCTCCCGGAACGACCCGGAACTTTTCCACCATAGTCAGCAACTCGTGGATGCAACAAGACATCCTCCCGGAGCAGGTGTCGAAAACTTCTCGACTCAAAACACCGGTTCAGTTGGGGAAAAATTGACAAAATTCACCAGAGCAAAGAGGGTCTCAATTAAATCGTCGGACGTGTCGAATTGAAATTGGGGCAAAAGGGATTTGCGGTGCGGGTGCGAGTGAGACTCCCCTCGATTTTCCTTATCCGCCGTGGAAAACAATCCCGCCCAATCTCCTGCTACATAATTCAAAGTCCATCTCCAATTTTTATTATTTTCCACAGTCAAATTCCCTCTATTTTTCTGCCTTTCGGTCGGTCAGTTTTTTTGCGCGGCTTTAGAGGGGACTCCCAATGTAATGATATTTCCATCCAATTCGTCCCCTCCTCCCCTCTCGTCCCCAACCACCCGGTCAGCCGCTGCGAGCTGACCGCCATATGAGATTCAGTCGGACCAATCGACATTTTACAATCTTTTTTTTGCGTTTCAATCCTAATGCCGCTTTATATCGGCCAATCAATTTTTGAACGTTACATACTTACCGCGCAAATTCCGCGCTGAATATTGATAAGGGTTGCAGTCGGTCTTTATGCGTGATGATGCGCCGCTTCGATGTTTATTCATTTGCGATCGGCTACATTAAAAACAATTGCAGGGATCTGGTTGGAGGGTGAAAGCAATGCATGGGGGTGTTTTATTTACATACTAACCGTCTCACGTAGGAGCAGTTTTTTGCCCTAACCATGATCCTCGATCGTTGTCTTCAATTCCGGAATTTCTCCGGAAGCGAGAAACTTTTGCTGAGCATCGAACAAATTTATTAAACGCGCCTGATCGGGCCAGATTATCATGATTTTTTTAAATTCAATGATCGAAAGTGATATGAGAACTTTGGATTAAGCAAGTGCAACAATTTAAGAAGAGAAAGAAAGAGTAAAGAAAAAATAATCTATGATAAAGATGAAGAAGAGGAAACCATGCACTGCTAAGACTCTAGGAAGAAGCGAGAAGAAATGGAATTATGAAGTTTTATGACAAGTTTTACTTATATCACTAATACGGATAATTATTTATTGTCTTCCACTTCATTCTTTTTGGGACATCTGAATTTGTCGTTTGAACTTTCAACGTGTTGGGTTTAATTAGGTACAACATTAATTAAGTGTGATTTTACACATTCCGGATGTAGTAATCAGGGACACGTAAGTAAACAACATATTATGTAGATGAGTAAAGTCTGAGGTCATGTCAAACTGTTAAAAGAAAATAATCGTACAAAAAATGTACAGGAAAGACAAAAAATATATACATTCAGACAACTTTTTTGAAAAAAATATTGAGCACTTTCTACAAAGTGTCCAGTGTCCACTATAACTTTATGCATGTTGGTGAATGTTTCATGTTTTAGTTCTTCGCCTCAATAACGATTTTAACATAGGTACTTAAAAGTTGTGTTAAATACTTGCCTCTCTACAATTTTACAACAACATTATCGGGTAATTTTCTAATTACCTGGTTACGAACGGAACTGTACCTGCTTTGGCTGCGTATGTAATTTTCCGAACATAATAACACATTATATAATTTGTATTTTATCTGTGTACTTGGAATAACAATAATAAATTAATAGTGTATTGAAGGAAATTACTCTAAACTCCTATAATTACGCCCATTTGCATTCCACTGGCAGTAGCGTTAAACTGTTGAAAAGATTTTCGATGTGATGCAGCCACACCGCGAAACAAATGCTGCAATTAGTACGCTGTTACGTCATTCTTTCACACTTTATTTAAGAAATTTAGCATTAAAGAAGCTGCACTTTGTTGTTCAAGTAAGATCCAGCAACCTACAATTAGGCCACAACTTATGTTGCAGGGTAGTCAACTCAACCTTTAGGTTCACGAGTCTAAAGAGTGAAATATTTAAACAACTTGGGTCTAAGAAGCCACAATCACCCTAAATAGTAGCTCTAATTTTTTACACCTCTACAAATGAGAATCTACCTTTAACACTTGGTTCTAATATTGATTTAGGTTTTATTAGCAACAATAGAACAATAGAAGGCAAACTAGTTACTTATACATATTTTTTTTAAATAAGTTGTATATAGCGGGAATAATTTTGACGTCATCTCTTTTAAATTTATAGTTAATAGCTTGACCTTCTTGCAACCCTAAAAAATGTGAAACTGGAATTTAAAATTATGGACTTACCTTAACAGACCTCAATGATAACAAATCTCCAAACACTTCTCTGGTCTAACTTTACTTCCTTAAATAACGCTTAGATGTAGGTAAGTTCCAAATTTGGGCCTGGGATGGTCCGGTTCTGCGTCCAAGAGATTGCGGAGCTAATTTAATAAAAGCGAGCTTAAACTTGACGCCAATGTATCATTATCGAATAATCACTAATGAAATTGTCAACTCCGCTTGAATTATGCATGTGGATCGGGATACAGTGTTTGGCAACAACGTTGCATTTATTACGGTCAGCCAACCACAACGATTTGCCGTAAAACGTGAATTCTAAACAATCATCTCGATAGATAGGAGTATTTAAAACACTCTTTCAAGTCAAGGTGGCCTTAACCAGACCCCATGCTAGTAACTCAACAATCACGTCCGATAATGTTGATTTTGCAGAGTTAAGCCTTAAGCCGCGAGCACACTCAATGTTGCGTAACAACGTTGCATTCGACGTAAGAAGCGAACCGCGACCAAACCGTCGCTGGTGCAGTGACTCTTCTTTAGTTCTCGTGACGAACGACTTAAATCATCCCGATGGGCCTCTTCGCGAGAACTGCGTTAATTAACTGGATCTGGCCGGGATGGAGGAGTAGCAGATATGTTGAGAAAGGAACGGTCGAAAATGTGCAAGTCATAAATTATCATAATGATACTGCATTTGTTACCGGCACAAATTAACATAATATATTATGACTAAGCCGGGACTGTATAATTAGTGGGATTGTGTTGACGGGTCGAGGCGTGGGCGGGGTACGTTTGTCCGACTTTCTACGAAAAATACTAAATTGCCATTTGAATGCTCGCCTTATAATTGCTTCATCGCACCAACAATTAGTCGGCGCTTACGTCACGAAGAACTATCGCCGAGACGACGAAAGTGGAAGGTTGAAGACTCGAACAACAGACTGGAAGAAGCTAGAGGAAGACAATCTCTCATAGGAACCGAGTTGTAGTCTGCCCTACTTGTTGGTCGCAACTTCTTGTGCCTTATCGGAAGCAATCAAAATTGTTGGATCTGAAGATTTTGGGAAGGGGTTCCCGGCACGCCGCTGGTTGTTAATGGTGTTTCCTGGACGCATAATTGCGGGATTTAACCGAGTCGCTGAGTGGCGAATTGTCCTCGACTGAACTGTTTGCGACTCAGAAGAATTGTAATTATTAGTTGCTGACGTAATTGTATATTGATTTGGAGACTGGGAGGACTAAACTGAATCCCCCCCGTTCATTAGTGCCGTGAGTCATGGGTCGCACTTGAGCTAAATTGCTGGATTAACATAATGCTGATCTATAACCACCAATGTTTTACGCCGTTGCTATTCTGTTGGACGCACATCGCTAATGGCGAGTGCACTATCAAACATTTTTTTTATAGATCCAAAAGTATTTCGGTATAATTTTATGGTCGTGTGTTTACTGCAAAATTCGCGCGTTTCTTTAATTTAAGAAGTGCTTCCAAATCATATTTGCAACAAATTAGCTGTTGCAGGAACTAATGGGCATCCAAAAACGGAGGGGCACTTTACAGATGATTGTAGAATACCTAGAGGGAGTACCGCATATACAGACCCTTGAGAAAGATTTTACACAAATTTGCCACCGGCAATAAAGGGGCCAATTTCAAGTTGAACGTTGCGATTAGTGGCAGCTGCCGGTGCCATGGTTTTTTTCTATCTCGCTGTCGCAAAGTTGCGACATATCAGCGGTCGGCCTTGACTCCCCACCTCACAATATTGTAAAGTTGTCGCAAATGAGCCAATCGCAAAGTGACAGATCCGCTCGCTCTTTTGCAACGCCGAGAAAACCATGGCAGCGGCAGTTGCAACTTTTCGCAACGTTCAACTCGAAATTGAACCCTAAAGACTAAAGCGCTTTAATTTAAGGGTGGCACTAAAACTCACTAATAACGAAGTAGGCCAAAGTTTTGCTAGAAATGAGCGATGCACAATCCCAGTTTATATTGAGAAGGAATCTGTATCGTCGGCCAAACTAAAATATTTGGTGCTTGTCATAGCCGAGGCAAAGACTGTCTGATAGCGAGTTCGAATTAAGTTTGTTTAAATGTTCGACGGTTTCATTGCGACCTTTTTTTCGGGCATGTCGTCCAAGTAATTAGTTGAAGTTCGAAGGACGAAAAAGTTAATCGGCAAAGTTGGCCGCCTCATATTAATGTGATTCAGCTCGCTCTGGCATGAATCACAATTCGCTGATTAATGTTAGAGAAATAATTTAAATGGCTCGAATCCGGCCAACAAAAGGAACAAAATCGCTAACCTTTTTTTCCAGCAACTCCTCCAACAGGCTCCGCCGTCACCTGTTTAATTATTGACCAATTATTGCCTCTTTGATGACAATGTTTAATTCGAATCTGCTTTTAACGCAGGTCTAAGGGACTGCAACTAATTATTCAGTATAATAACTAGCTACCATTTAGTTTCATGTCTAATTTTTGAGAGCGCCGCGAACGGTAAATTATAGTTTTCACAAATTTTTCCATTATTATACTTTTTCTACGGAAAAGTTGGTAAGTAAATTTTTTAACTCTGCAACACCTCTGCACGCAACTCAATTTCATCCTACAAAAATAATAAATTTTTTCCTCCTTCTTGTATTGTATTTAATACCTACCATTTTCAATGTGGCAGTTAAAATAAACAAACAATGTCAGAATTAACGTTTCTGGCCTCAAAACTTACAGAAGCGCGTTTTACCCACAATCAGTTCGACTTCTTATCGTTCTGTACGAGCAATTAGTTTCGTTAAAAACGCGCGGATTCTTGCGGCATTACTTATACCATCAAGCATTGTGCCGATTATAATTCCTCAATTAAAATTTATTTGTAATTAGGCAACGAATTCCACACTTCAGCTACTAAATGATTCCGAATTAATGTAATGGTTAATTATTTAATTATTAAACACCCGGTGCGCATACCCACTAATTTCGGCATCGTAAAACGAGAAAGGCTTCAACAATTAAAAATTACTCCCAACAACACACACCTTAACAATTCCTCATTGACTCGATAGAAACTGCGGCGTGTTACTTAACAATCGTCGATCAATCGACAACGAGACCGACAATCCCAATTCGTGTGTCAGTATAACCGTGACGAAAATCCAATATATTAATTACCAATAATTAATTTCGAAATTTCGTGAAACAAATCAGCGATAATTAAATAATGACGATCGATGATTAATCCAGCTGCTGCGAGATTGATGAGTAATGGGAGAAAATCGTGAATGTGCCAAGAAAAATTCCGAATTATCGACGCATTTGAATGTTAATTGCTACTTCCTACCTACAATCAGAGAATGCAGCTCTAAAAATGCAATTAATTCGATAATTAAATTTGATCCAAGTGCAATTAAAGGAATCAAGGTAATTGTTAGTTTGTTTGTTGTAATTGAAATCAAGGCGACCTCATGTTTAAAACTCATGGGTTCGAAAAAAGACAACAAGAAGTCTGCTGTCGTAATAGTAATTGATATTTTTTTTGAAACTTTGACAACTGACATTTAAACTACCAATTTTAAGTGGGCGTGATTTCTAAGTTGCATGTTATACTTGATATATCTTTCTTGACGTTTCAATGATCATAGCGCTACCTTAGGAGACCACTGGTCGAGACTCTTATTAGGGACCTTTTGAGCCTTCAACGAAATCAAGTGTGGCCAATTGTAGATGAACTAAACTCGTGGAGCCCTCCACAAAGAAAAATCCAAATTTATCCTTCAATTCTTGAAGTTTAATAGATGTTATCTTTTTATTAATTTTTTAAAGAACTGGAACTGGTTTTAAAAATATAATGTTTTTGCCAAAACAATTTTGGGCCGGTTCTGAAAACCAAAATTAGACCATTTTAATGAATTTGAGTCTTGTGGGCACGGCTTGCCGATTGGGATATTCTGCTGGGGTCTACTGGGGGCCTAATTAGGTGTGGTGATCTTTGGGGGTTGGTGTTGGGCAGGTGGATTTGGGGGCGTCGCCGATTTTTCTCCGGTAATTAGCTGGAGCGGCGTCGGCCGGGTCCGGGGCATTTGACCCGTCATCAATTTTTCCCCAATCAAAAAGGCCATTACGTCCGAAACTCCCCAGTAACTCCATCCTAAAATATCGCAATCATTATGCCCCAAACATTGCGGGGATTAACTATCAAGTCTTAACAGTAGTTGTTGCGTCTCTCTCCCGCCACCGGTCCCGCTTCTCTCTCTTCCGCCTCCATCCCCCATCTCCGCCGAATAACGAACTGGACATTACGAATCTAATTACAATCTTTGCTCATGCGTGGCCGAACCGACGTAGATAGGGTTTAACTCATGGGGGATACCCGACGGTAGGGGTAAGTTGACGATATGCGCTGGCTGAGAACCGCTTGTTTTGTGTAGTAAGCGGAGTAAGCGCCAGTAGCTAACTCGACTCCGGCGAGCGCGCTTTCAGGAGAAGACCGCTCCGTTCGAATTTTCACATAAACACATGGTTTTGGTTCGACGACGGGCTTTTTTGTGACACGCACCCTTAACAGTGACCGTGCACGTGGTATACAGAGTGTTCAGAAACTATGGTCCAGAGGGACGACGATTGTTCCTAGATAGTATCCGACAGTTCGCCAAAACGGCTACCGACGACGACCACCGACCACAGTTCCTCTGCTACAGCTCCAGTTTCACGACTTCTGGTATGTTCAGATCAGACAGTTTGGCGTGCGCCGCTAATTCGCCAGAATTTCCACCAATTGACCCAAAATTCCGGAATGAATCACGATCTCTCGCTTCTGTCGTTCGCGGCGAATTTACGGTCGCCCAGTAAAATCTTTTAATAATCGTGAATCATGCACAATATCTGAAATTAACATACGCACGTATGTTAATGCCGGTATAATTAAATATCGGTATGGGTGTGTTGGTGCTGGTAATTTATGCCTCGCCGTTAAAAATTCTCTGGAAAAATCAATTCTCCTTCGTGATTCGAACAATTAACGGGCGATACCTGGCCCCAGTTTGTTGTTATTTAATTAATATTAACGGATTTTTCGGCAATTACCGATTCGGCCCGCTAATGAATTTATAATTACGAAAGTAACCTTTCTAGAGCGGAGATAGCATCGCCACCAACTGGGATTAACTGGTTAAGAGCTCGATCGCCGTTTTCTCCCGATTCGCGCGAATTATGCAACTCGCCTGATTTATGGTAATAATCGCGATGCTAATTTTAAATATCGCTTAATCGTCGCGAGAATTCCACATAAATTATGCATTAGGTGTGTATTGTCGTTGTTGTAGCCCACTCGCTTTCTTCATACTTATTAATAGCCGGTAACTTCTTAATTCCATTCGGACAATCGGCGGGAAGCCCCCGTCGTCCCATCGATCCGGTGCAATTTACAAAATCCTCCACCGCGTTTCCTAATTATCACAGTTGCGAAACCGGCTTTCTGCAATTATTCTTTGCAATTAATTACGCGGAGGGAGGAGAGATTAATTGATAATTATTACGCGATAATTCACCGGTGTGCGCGGCGCGCCCGGCTTTTTGTAACGAAATTAGAAGCGCCCCGGATTTTTCGGAACGTCTTCCCCTAACCTACGAGCACGTGATGGAGCGTGTCGCACGTGCTCGGAGAGGACGCGACTCTCGCTTTCAGCGAATCATAGGAGGCTTGAAAGGCGTCGCGGCGCCAAGGTCGTCTGAGGAGACGACGCATCTCCCACACGGTCGGCCGTCGCGACTCTAATCCTCGATTAATCGAAAGATAACGTCGAATTTTCGTTGTTCGACGGTGGTGATGTTGGTACGTCGCTTGTCTCGGTTCGAGGATAATTCGAGGAAATGATGGGGGAATTGTCGGGAGACGACGGCGGACTTTGGAGGAAATGCGGACGGACCGGCGTTTCTTTTCACTGGGTCAAAGCGCACGCTCCGATATATATCTCCAACTTTATTTTACACGACTTTTATTTCAGAAGTTTGGAGGAACTTTCGCATTCTTGAAAGCTGCAATAGAATCGGCGCCGCGGACGAGAGACTTGCATTGTCTTTGGGGGGTGGAGAATTTGCTTGATTTGCCCGGTCTTTATGTTATTTGGCGAATTGCAGAAAGCGGATTTAAAATTGACAAGTTTGAGCTAATGAAAAAAAATAATCAAAAATTAAAGTGATAGAGATTATGTAATTAAGCATATTTTAGTAATAAAGTAGTATCCGCAATTACATTAAATTTAACATTCAAGTTGAGAATATAATTTTTTGGGGCCAAATGGCCTTTTGTTATCCAGAAAAAATTGGTAAAATTTGAACTAAATTCGGTGGGTACGGCACTGGTAAAATTTCTTTATCTACCGCGGCATTGATAAACATAACGTTTTTGTGTCTGGCCCTGGCGGTTTTTCCCCACAAGACGTAACTTCGGTTCGACTCCGTCTTTTACGTTTGTTTACGTGTCGGATGACACGGTTTTGTGAAAACTGTTACGTTAACTGCTGCAGAATCTTGAATCAAGAACCTAAATTCTCTGAAGCTAAATTTGTAATTTCTAGAGTCAGTGAGGGTTCGTTTTGTAGTTCTGCTGTGAGATTTGTTGCGTGTTAGGAAGTTTTTGTGGCCGCCAACCACGTCGTGTTAACTCGTGTGATGAGAGTGAGTTGAGTAAGTACACGCGTTGCAATTTTATTTCTATTCCCTTTTTGGTTTAGGGCTTTTGCAACTGGAACTTTAGGTACTTACTGGCTATAGACTGATAAAGAAAACTTTGTCGTCAAAGTTTCTTAAAATGCGTTTTTTAGAACTGTGTTCAAAAAAGTTTAGACTTCATTAACTCGGTGACCTAGTTAGTTGAAACAGTCAAGTTAGACATGAACCTCTTGCATTATTTTAATCTATCATTAATTGTTATTTTGTTGATGAAATTGGGTCAGATCAGATTGCGATGAATATTCAGTAGCTTCTCATCTGCCACTTATCAATTTTGGCACCTATGCAACGTAAGCGTCAGAAGGAAGCGCAGAATTTGTGAATTGGTTAGGAAAATCTTTGCTTTTTGATCTTGTATATTTTGCCATGCAGAGTGGCTGTCATCAGTGGTAATTAAACTATTATTCAAAGCTTTAAGCGTCGTTAGAAAAATCGTCAGGCTATTTCCTCTACCGTTGACAAATCACCACGACATTATAAATACGGCTTAATAAGGGTTCTCCGACCCGCCGAACGGGTCCCGTAATTACTTTTAATGTTGACTGAATCTTTTATCCACCTGTAATTGCGATTATATATTGCCTGATTTACACGTAAACCATCGCGTGTAAACGATCGTTTCTCCTCCCGGTCACAAATTTATTAAATTTTAATCATTACTGTACCACTCGACGAGTCTTGATTATAAACCGCAATTTATCCGTCGAATTTATGCCGCATACCTGATTGACACCGCCGTATGTTACGTTGCGCATTAATTACCTGGGTGTAGCTTAATTTACAATTATTCCGGTTAAGACAAAGCACTCGCATTACTGTTGCGTTACCTACACATCCTGTTCGATAAATCGACATTAAGCCGGTTTCTATTTTGCGCCGAGCCAACAGCGTCAATCGGAATTATTTTGATTGAGCCATGCACAGTATGGACCATTAAAACCGGCATCTGGCCTTTGAAGACCGATGTTAAACCAATAATTGGGATTTAAAATAGACGCCGGCATCGCGGGCGCCGCCGATTACGACGGGGTGCTTTGCCGAATTAAGGCGCGTTCACGACACGCGACGACACACCCGCACCACTCCAGATCGCTATCGCCAGTCTTAGTCGCGTTTCGCTGATTAAATTAAGAGAGATGAAATGAAATGTCACTCGTTCAGGCCGCGGAACTAAATTTTATCACAACTACATTCTAGCATGTCAGAGCAAATGCTTTGGAAAATATTACCCTGATTTTGGTGTGGAAATAAGAAAAGCGTAGTCTAAAGACGCTTTAGAAGACCTGACTTGGGTAAAAATTACAGACTAAAATGACTGTTCTCTACATTATCCAGAATAATTGAACGCGAATTCTATTTTGTTTTCTTTGTACACGTGTTTGACGGTTGACAACTGTCACTGACTCTACTCGTGGTACTCCCGGTACGCTATTGTACTTCCCAGTATGTGCCAGAGTAGGAATGTTGGGCTCGTGCTAGTGGAATTGAGTGCAGGCGCGCACTTAGCTCCGCTGTGCGGCTGGCGGATTTGTTGGAGTTCTCGCGGGAGCTGCGACAAATCGCGCGTTTATCGCCGTGGTCGATGGGGCTAAGAAGTCCGCGTTGGTCGTCGTCGCAGTGGGTCTGTATGTGTGCCGGTCAGTAACCCAGTGCTGTGCTGCTGCTGCTCAGTCTTAATTGCATTAGCATGACCCCACCCACCGGTGCATATTAATAAAACACGTTCCCAGTGATTTATCGACGCAGCCGTAAAATGTGAACGTGCCTTTTTGGAAAAAATCGCGGATCGCCTGTATGTAGTATGGTCGGGTTTGCCTTGATTATTTTTTAATTCGCGTGTGTGCCTCGACGACCCCTCTCGCCAGTTCGGTAAAGTCGCGAATTAATTATGGAAGCATCGGGGCTGGATCAATTATGTAAGGGCAAGGGTTGGTCCGTTATGAAAGAACCCTGTGGGGTTCTTGTTTAAAAGCCCCGTCCGCCGAATCTCGACGCTATTGTTGGGTCACGCATGGGCCCGATTTGGAGAGGCGGCACGCGTTCCAACTGCCGTCTGGCCGTAAGAACAATAAAGAAGTTGCGAGGTGGTGAGGGTTAATTGGCGGGGGTGTCTGGCCGCCCGTTATGACTGCCACCAACACGCTCCCAACCGCCACCGCCCCAAAAACTTCGGCCTGAGGACAGTCGGGAGTCGGCCAAATATCAAGAAAGTTGTCCTAGGTCAACCAGAATCTTGACTCTTCACCAAGTAGGTCTTTACCTTTAGATCCGACGTTAGCTAACAATGGAGTTATCGTAGGTACACCATCGACGTGATTGATTAGGTTTAACTCTATCTTTTTTTATGTAAGATATAATTTTTCTCTCCCATCACCAAGAAATGAGACGCCATCATACACCTCTTTAGAAAATTTTAGGTGGCAAATTTTTAGTGGGCCTCCAATTGCTCGCAGGAATAAGTGCGGCGGTCTTGCGTTAGACGCGAATAAGTAAAAGTAAACCGCTCCGTGATAAATTGTTGTATCGCTCAGATAGGTATCGCGAATAGGAGAACAATAGCCGACAGGTCAGGTTCTAGAGGGAGAACGTGCGACGATCCCAGTCAATTTCGGGGCAATCTGCGTTCACTTAGCCAACTTTAGGTAACGCGAGCCACTTCGGGGATGCGACATGGAAGGGCGTGAATATGAGACAATTTTACGCAAACACAAACACGGGAGGCGCGAAGGGGGAGGAAATTCGCTACCCCTTCTCGAAAATTAATTCGTTGAAGACATGTCGCCGTTTCCAAATTCGCCTGGGGCTCCGTTTCCGGACCGACTACTGACCCGAATTAGAGCGATAATTTTCGCCATTAGGCACGCTCCACGGACCGCCACGTGCTAAGACGCGCAAAGTTTACGGGGAGATTACAATTACAATAATGTTGAAATACGTTTAGGGGTGGAAAACTTATTTAAAGCTTCAAGGTAGTAAACTGTGTTCTTGTCAAACGACACCATTGGTCAATCTATTAAAAATGATAGCTGAGGTTTATTTTAGGAGAATATAGATTTTGGATATAGATTTAATTTTATATTTCTTTAATATTAGATAATTATGAAAATTTATTTAAAAAGAACTAATATTGGTGGTTTGTGACAACTTTTTGAATTTTCTTGCGCTTCAGATATAACTAGATAATATATGTCTACGAAGTATCTATTTGCTAAAGTATTACTGTCAGTACTGACCCCACCTGCAGTCCTCCCCGAGTTCAACCGTACGGTCTGTTATTAGAAATAGTTGCACAAAATTCGCCATACTCCCCTTTCTTAGCAATTGGCCTAAAGTGGTCGTTTCCCCTTCATCGGCCTTCACATCGGGTGAATGTGAAGAATCGGGCGTGACTTTCTTGGGAGAGTTATTCGGGTCGTTCTTTCCTTCATTGTTTTCCTAATTAACTCTATTTCGGATTTCCAGACGAATCAGGATGCGAGGCTGACATGGCAGAAGGGAGCGTCGAAGAAGACAGCGGTGATATGTTGGGGCCAACGGGAGCCCCGGTTCTGCAGCCTCCGGCTTCCTCCAACATCAGCGTCAAAGACGAGGTAAGCGTCCAAACGGTTGCGCAATACCGGAGAAAAAGAAAAATTGAAATTCCAATCCGGATTGTTGCCGTCATTAGTTTAATCAGAGGAAATTAATTTTCCACCCGTTCCCACCGTCTAATAACAGCGAAGGCGCGTTCCGTTCGCCGATATTGTTGCTAACACTAATAATTATGGTAATTCAGTGGTTGTTTACAATAATTTTGCAAACTGCTGAAGAAAACGATCGAGTTGGTACTGCTCGAGATGATGAAATTAAAAATCTCCAGCAGTCATTACCTCGGTAATGTAACGCCTGTAGAATGCTGAAACTCAACAACAACCAACACGGTGATTGTTTGCAGTTGTTGAAGTTTGAATTTCGCGCTTTAATGCGCAACTGTGGTTGCGTTGAGGTTGTAAAGTTCTATTCGATATTTGCAACGAGCAGGGCCGGGCTCGTGCTAGCTGCTATTTATTAATTCGTGTTTCCCCAGCCTCGCATTACCCGCGAGTTTTAATATTCGAGAGCAAAGCTGGCCGGATTGCAACATTGTAGATTAGTGTGTGTTTATTCGGAGCTATGCGATAAGTTGGCGGCCGGCGTTGAGGGGCGGTAAACTAGCCCCTTACCGCCCCCGTTCGCCCGTTCCGTCTGAATTTATGGTCAAGTGATGGCCGTAAAGCACCTTTGAAGCTCGTTGTTGTACACTCTCGCCGGCTGCTGCTTTCAACAGAAATGCTTCTGGTCCGGTTACCGGAGCTGAAAGATGTCCGACAAAGCGATCGGGCAAAAGGTGTTTTAGGCAAAATTTCGATTTTGCCGTTCTGATGAGGAACGTAGTAATGAAATCAAAACGGAGAACCACTGGACATCATCTGGGGTCGCTAGCAACAGTCGATATTGATTTAGTCTGAGTCTATTAGATGAGTTCATATTGTAACTTCGCAACTTAGACACGGTGCTTTGGGCTATCGTATTGTTCAGAATCTCGGATATGTTACGGCGATTTCGGGCAAAAAGCCGAAAGCTTCGAGACCGGCAAACTTTCACGGCGACTGCAGAGGACACTAGACTCTTAACGCCTTCACGTTTAAATTTCCCCCTAATTGCTGATATCTATAAAAACGCTTTCGTATAATATGTCGAGGTGCATCAGAATTCTTTCTTGACAATATCTCGAAACGATTTCTTGTTTGCCGAATTGACGAAGGACTAGTTGCATGATTGTGGGCGTCTTACAGATTCAACGAAATGTATTGATTTCTGATTTAAATTGTAAATTAATCACCGCTGTTTCATGGAACTTGTTAATATTTGAGGTGTAGCTGCCAAAGCCGTAGTAAATCGAGGAAATGCTTGCGGTAGCTGTTCAGAAATTAATCCTTTCGTGGCAATCTTGGCCTTTCAACGAAGAAACAATTGCGTCTGGATAACGCCAGGGTTGATAGTAATTGATTTGTTATCGAAATTCTATCAATAAATCGGAACATTGTCAGTGCTAAACAAGAATTGTTCCGCTGAAGAAAAGAGGAACCAGATCTCACCATTGATGTGTATCGGTTAGATCTGTTAGAAGACCATCTCGCACTTGGTGCAGCAAGCAACCCATTTGGTCAATCAGAAGTAGCTTGAGCGAAATAACAATTGAGCTTCTCGTGACGTTTTGGTCACTTTATCTACAACACTGTTGCTTTGGAATTTATAAGATTTTTTTAAATTTAGTTAATTTTAAAATTTTTTCCTAATTTGTTGCCTTTTCCAGGAATTGGCGCTCATTTCACTATTGACGTCAACCCTAATTTTCCTCTATAATCGATTTGATTGTAGACGAGGAAAGTTTTCAAATACAAATTTCATTAACAATATTTGGATAAGGTTGTTTTTTGAGGAGACCGAGGGAAGTGGTTGCTGGTTGTGAGCTTTGCATGGTGGAACAGTTCTGAAAAAGTAGTAAATAATGTTTGCTCTCCATTAGCAACTGAAATAAGACCAAGTGAAAACTTTACATAGCCTCCAAGTTAATATGCTTTTTGCTTAATTTAGCAAATGTAATCGACTAAGTTGGTTCTGGCTAACTATTGTTATATTCCCAAAACTCATCAAGCGTAATTTTATGGCGTTTGTTAACTTGCTTTATTACCAGATATTACGTTTATTATTGAAACTTGTCATTCAGGGGGTGGTGGGTGTCTTGTAATGAAGCGGGTGCTAAGAATCACCGAACATTACCTCGATGTCGCTCAGGTCAAACTTGATACTTTTCCAATTCTAAAATATTCCCATCGAATTAACCCCTCGCTCAAAAACACTTTCCACTCGTAATGTAGATGTTATCTTTGCGATGACGTAGCGTAATTATTAACTTACATGGAACAAAATTTACTTTTGCCACTTTTACGACTTGTGATAAAATCACTTGTAACGCCAGGAATAATAAAGATGTTTAGTCAGAATTCGTGCTCTTACAACCATGAATCGCGGCGAGAGCCGCCTTATTTTTTCGCTTTTATTTCCGAGCATGAGGGAGGCGGCCGTTCAAGTAGAATTGCCGATCGACGGATGAGTCACGGGGGAGCAGCGAAAAAAGGGGTTGAGGCGCCAAATTAAGACCCTTTTTAACTCGGCCGTAATTAAAAGTGTTGTGAATCGAATGGAAGGAAAGAAATATAATTATATTGACGGGAGTACTTTCATCAGCCACCTGCTGAGCGGCGACGGCGGCGACCGCGGGGTGGACTCCCAGCCACTTCCACTTCCGATCCATTTCTCTTTCGTCGGCTGTTCGCGCGCGACTTTTACCACGTTCGTTCGTCCTTAAGCAAAATAAAATGCGCCCTCATAAGGGCGTAACAGAGTTTTGCAAAAATTACTCATTGTTCAGCTCTTGTAAAGGAAGAAGAAATTTGATCTTCCTCAAATTTTTTTCAATTCTTTTACCTATTATTCGCGAAATTGGTCACACGGGCCAGTTTCGTCTAGTGCTGAAGTTTTTGCCAACTTCCTTTCGCGCGGGTCCGCTTCGTTTGTGCAATTAGTTGCGATTAACCCGAATTTGAATTAACTATGGACTGTATTCCCGAATTCTCGTTGTGTTCAGTATTACGGGGAGTCGCGTTCAAGACGAGGGCGCCTCGGGCTTTCCGTATGCATGTATAATTGAAACAAATCAGTAATCTGCGCCTTTGAGAACCGTAGTAGGTGGGGTAGGGTCAGGGGAGGGACTGGACGTGGGCACATGCAGGGTTTGAGATGCACGGCACCGTGAAATTACAGCAGCGTCGCTCCCTGGGGCTACTCCCCGACCGACATCCATCTCCCGGACCGACTCCGGACGATGCTCGACGCCGGACCGACCCCGATTAAATAACGCCACGATCGCGCCGAACCGGAGATTCCGGAGCCAAGACGAAATGTTGCCACAATTAGGCCCTCGATGTTGTCACTTAAGAGATTTTCCGTTTGCCAACTTGAAAAAGAGATGACTAACTGAACGAGCGAACCGCGACAATAAAGCTATATAGTGATTTTTTGTGCAGGTAACCGTAATGAAATGATTGATAAATTGATGCAACACAGCTACGTCACTAATTTTAGTAAAATTGCTCAGGAGGTACTTACGAAACAAAGTAACTTTTATAGATAATCAAGGAGCTGAAAGAGAGGCAAATTGTTATTGGCAAGGATGCCGAATCGAAAGACTGCATTAACATACTTGACGTCCGCTACAGACCAACTGTTGCTTCTTCCTTGCGAAAGGACAGCTCAAAGGAAATTGGGTTCTTAAACGCATTTAAGGTGATTGATTGCAATCGCACAATAAAATTTCTATTGGACTTTACAGTTAGAAGTGAGCCAATAATTTATTGCGTATCTTATTTATTGCCTTGAAGTTAAATGAGAAATAATATAGATTTGATCTGTATACTTTGATTGGAGTTTTGAAATAACTTTCTCTGGGCTGATCTTCCTTTCCATATGTATCAGTAAACAGAAGGTAAAATTTTGAGATACAGGTCAGGTAGTGTTTGTTATTAGATTGATGTATAGGGCATAATTTGATTATACAAGGTGTTGGGAAATTATGAGCAAGACTCCAGTTGAAAAAGTAATAGGTACTGTAACCGGCAATAAATAGGGCACGACTTTTGAACCAAAATCGGCAATTTTGTTATGTAAGACGGGCTCTAGTAGTGACTGTGAAAAAAGGTGTATTTTGTTTTCACCTAAACTGTTCATAATTGCTGTAAACCATCTATACGTGAATCAATTAACATTAATTTTTTTGAACAAATATAATGTACCTACACCAAATTAAACTATACATCCTCTGCACTGTCCACCAGAAAATTTAATGAGCATCAAAAAATCTAAATGAAACCCAAATTATTATACATCAGAAAATGAGAACATCACCACTAAAATAACTATGCTGCGTATTGTTTTACCATTGCTTACATTTTAAATTCTATATGTCGATTTACTAAATGTTCACCAAATTTAGAACGCTCAAGTTACGCGTCCGTGCTGTACATAATAAATATTGGCGCTATCCATTTATATTTAGTGTTTCTCAAAAAAACTATTTGTGCGTCAAATAATTATTCTATTTCTCCAAAAATGAAATATGCTCGCGCATCTCTCCTTGCCGCTTGCGCTTCCAGACAAGAGGCACGCGAAAACAGTTTTGTACAAGGTGAGTTCAGGGCCCTGTATTTTTTTTTAAAAGCACGTTTTGAAATTACCACTAAAAGAAGTTTTACGTTTTACATAATGCAAGCCAATTACAGCAAAGCATTTATATATTACGGAAATCAATATCTTTTTTTGTGCAAACTACTTCTATTTTTACTCTTATTTTTCTTGCCTTAGCACATCTACATTTATAATTTTGCATAAAATTATTTACCATTTGCACAACATTTTATTGCTTGTGTATTTTTGATCAACAAATAGTATTTTTAACTGCTAAATAATATAAGACACTGTCGAAAATTAAATATCTTGGTATTATGTTAGAATTAAATGCGGAATAAAATTTGGTGAACATTTAGTATTTATGGTCAACAAAAGTTATTTTGGCGAACAAAATATATAAGAGGCCAGCTTTATGTCAATATTTGGTTGTCGCTTTAAGATTATGTATTTTCTTAATTTTGGTGAGCATTTAATATTTTTGGGAAATGAAAGTATTTTTTTGTATGAAAATATTGGGTAAATTTGGTAGACTGTTAAATACGACCCTTAATTTTTCAAGTAAAATCAGCTTTTTGTTCATCTTACACCCTGTATAATATGAATGATAACTGAGAGAGGCTGAATTGTGTGGTTTCCTTGACCATTTGATGCTAACCGGTAGCGAGTTTTAATTTTTGGTACCTTTTTAAAGTGTTTCTTTGTTGTTTTTTCTGAAGTACATGATGTGATGGTCAATCGTTTTCACAGATGAGTGTTGATTTCAGATTTGACGGTGGCTCGTTGGCAGGGATATTTGTGGTTAGGCGTGGCCGATAAAAACGGGGGAAATCAAGAAAATTGCATTTGATAATTCTAGCGGGTCGCTTTTGTGATTGCTGGGCGAGCGCGATGGCTTTTTCGGGAGAATATATTGAAACTAAACAAAAGCCCATACAAAGGGCGACTTCAAATGAAGCGAGATAAAAACTGAAATATACAATGGAATTAATTCTGTTCAATTTAGATTAACTTCATTTGCGATTACTGGGGGAAAATGTCCAGGGGAAAAAATAACGGCGGAATGCTATTCGTAAAAATGTTTCATTAAAATCCTTCCACTCATTTATTCTCAATTTCCGTTGCCGTGAACGAGGCATTAGACACAGTCTGACTTTATTATGATGGCCTGATCGATCCCGTTATTAACATTTGATTACGGCCTCATCGAAAGTGAGATTCGCGCGCTTCAACCTAATGAGCGTGCTTGATGCATCCGCGACGTCTAAGCGCCCAGAGACGCTCGACGTCAATTTCCTGATCGCATTCCGACGCGAAAGCGAGCACGCTCCGGACTCGGCACCTCCAACTCTCGATCCGGGGACGAAATTTCCAAAAACCAATTTGCACCTCGCCTATTGCTCTCGATTCGACCAACTTTTTGTTTCCGCGTCTATTTCTGTATTTGGCGAATTGACGGGGAATTCAAAGGATCGTCGGAGGTTGCGGCTTCTTGGGCTTGGGTCACCTCGATCGGGTGATCGGGGGGTTTTGGTCGACAATGGCTGGTCGGGGGCGGCGGCGCGTTGCGCGGCCAGTTCTGCAAACTAATTATGATAATTACAGTCCGAATCTCGCCCTCGCATTCTCGCCCCACACTTTGTAGCGCGCTACTAATCAAGAGGGGTCGCCTCCTGCCGCCCGTCCCCCTTTCATCCCCGCCCGCCCTCCAAACAAAAACCTTTTTCCAATACAACGCTATCCAGTGAATAAATGAAAATGAAGGACTATTGGTTTTTGGCTTTTGTCCGTTGTTCAAATGAGTGTGTGTTCGAAAATCAGTTAGGAGAACAAAACGATTCAGCCCGCGCGCTCGGGCTTCTACCCCTCTCGCCGCCCACTCTCTCTCTGTACACGTCCGTGTTTTTTATTCTTTGTGATTAGTCCACAGAGCGCTTTACTCTTTTCGCGCATGGCTTTTTTATAGTGGACGCTTCAATCTGTAATTTAAAAACACGCGAATGTTGGTATTGATTTTTAATAAAATTCATTTTTTCGGTTGGCAACCCGTTCCACCAATCGCAATCACAATCGGTAATGGCCAAATGCTGCATAATTAACTAATTATGAAATACATTTATGGTCTTTTTTTCCGCGCTGCAGCTATTGTCAGGCGTGTCGTAAAATATATTATTAAAACCAGTAACGAAGCCAATAATTTCGAATTTTTTCCGGGACCAACCCCTCGCGTCCGACCCTCGGGAATTCTACAGTTGACAGATGAAACCCGGTCGCGGAACCCGCAAAAAGTCGGTAACGCCGGCGGTCGCCTCCGCCGCCGCCGCCCTCTACAATAATTTGACCGCTCCGTTCTCCAGATCCACAGATACCTCCACTCAACCTGAGTCGCCGCCGAAAATTTCTTAAGATTATGTCTCGTGTCAAAGCCAACCCTTCGATATTTTTCATACGTTGCGCAGTTCCAGGCACCTGTTGTGGCATACAAATGTTGATGACGTAATTAAGTTAATTTATATCATCGCGTTATTAATAGGTAAAATTGAATCGGTGTTTTGTAACTTTACTGGCAGAACTACGAAACGAAAAAAGACGTAACGGGACATCCGGGTGATCCTGTAAGTGGGAGTCGGCGGGTTACCTTTTTAGTCGGAGGAAAGGGTCGCAACCGCCGCCCTTATCGCGTAAATGCCCCGATATAATTACCTATCCCGTGCGCCGTCCCTACGGGTCCTGGGATAACAAAGACGAATCCCTTGCCGCGTTTCTTAAAAATTACCATGTGAATTGTCCGTTTCACACTGTAATTTATCCCTTTTACATGTTAATGTCGACCACGCTTTATTGTCGGATAAATTATGATGGATTTTTAATTGTCGGTGTTGTTAATTACCGGAGAGGCGCTCGTGTTACGGTCGCTTCTGCGAGCAATCCGAAGTTGGAGCCGAAAATTAAAATCTGTTGGCATTGTTTGTTGTAGAGATGCGAAGGAGCACAACCGCTAACAACAACCGGACAACATCTGTTCGTTGTAGTTGTTGTAGTTGTTATGATTGCCATAATTACGGCTCATTCAATATGACGTTCATTTGAAAAACTTCATCAGCGTAATTATCATAATAAAATACGGCATATGCGCGTTCCTCAAAATAATAATAATAAACATAATTAGCAATGCGTACCGCTGGAGCAAATTGCTTTTTTAAAATTCTCTCCCGTCATTTATTACTATTTCATTTCCTTTTATATTTATTGCTTTGCAAATTGCCTCATGTGTGAAATTAAATTATAAAAACATGACTTGCCCCGGCTTCGATACGACACCGGTTCGAAATCGCGCGGCGCCTTTCCCTTTTTGCGGCATGGCCCCCGGAGGGGAGGCTCGATTTTTCTAATGGTGGGAAAAACGGCGTCGCCCTTAGGGAGAATAGAGGAATAGTGCCTGACGCCGTCGAAGGCAGTCGGTCGATTATCGTTTCACCTCTCGCCCTGCCCCCCCCCCCCCCAAGCGGGAGCCCGAACACCTCATCAGTCAGAGTCATTACGAACAGAGATAATTAATTACATTTACTCTCTCCCACCTTCGTCGAATTGCATAACATTAATTTCCACCCCACGAACCCCCCTCCACCCCCCTCTGACCCCTTCTTCAACCGGCTTACAATTCTCATTTCTCATTATGACTCCTCCATAACACAGAAATTGCCGTGTTTCCAAAGAATGATATAAATTATTGGCTTAATTGCGGGGATACTTAGCCGTACGGGCATTAATTATGAGTTTTCAAACGGAAAATGTATTGTAATTATGTTGCAATTTCGCCTTTATTATAATGACTCCTCGCGTTGGAGCGGTCGATTGTGTTTCATTTTCGCCGTACCTACAATTCCGCAATATGATAAGTAGATCTCGTAATTAAAGGTTATTACAGCGGTCGTAAAACTTTTTATAATTTATTACCCGCCGTCCTGTGGTTAATTAAAAAGCGATTTGAAGACGTCTTGTCATTGTTTATTCTAAGTCGAACTGTGGGCGGGTGCGACGCGACGCGGCGGAAGCGGGGAGGCATTAGCATTCTTCGAACCGTGGACGCTGTCGACGCGGGAAAGGGACATCGTTTCTGCCCGTCGCTGTACGAGAACGTCTCCTCCTATTTGTTTTGGATTTGGAAAAGTTTCGCTAAACTTCGATAGGTATGGCGGCGGGGAGTTGCATCAGAAATTTTAAATTGCCGCCTAGGGACTGGGCAATTTGTGCCTATTTCATTTAACCATGCACATAATTAATGTCCTGCTGGAGGCGGTTCTTGGACAATTCCTCGTGGAAATTCTGTTGAAATTGTTACAGTCGCAAACAACGAGAGAATGAGTACTTACATATTAATTGAAAATTATAAGCCATAAACAACTATCAGTTTATGGCCAGAGAAGTGAGGTGTGGCATTTCATTCTATGGCAGGCGGAACTACCAGAAAAAAAGATTGCAGCTTCTTGGTAAATGTTTGTAAAACTGCTAAACAATTGTTATAAGTTATGACGCCATGTATACGACTTTATAGCAAGTTTATCTTTTATTTGTAATGTTTACGGGTCAGTTTTTTCTAAAACTTTGAAAATTGCAACCCTGTTGCTGCTTCCAAAATTTTAACAAAAATGAATCACTCAACTACCCTTAAAACGGGATTCATGTTACTGCATGTTACTTCTTTGTCTTCAGCCTTTCCTTTTGCGTGTGATTCCTAATGGCCAATTTATAACTGAACTCATCCCAGAACGTCAACTAGTTGGGACCGACCTATACAGCCCACTTTGTGTTTGAGGACGACGTTCTTCCAAAAAAGCTGTCGAGATTTGAAACGTGCAAAGTCATTCTTGGTTTATTATTAACTTATCACTCTGGAGTCGTGGTAGGCGTATTCTTGGGGAACTAATAAACAACAGAACGTCCCTCCGTAGATTGATTTTCTGCAGTAATTCGAATTTAAAACTTTAATGAATCTTAATTTTGTCGGCAATGCACTTGCTCCTGCGAAGATTTCCCAGCTTCCGTTTTCAATTAACTGTTGTGCGTGAACCGATCATGTTTCTCCGGTACCCTCCCCCGACGGTGTCGATTTGTTGTTCCGTCGCCTAGAAAATCGCGTAATCGCCTGTTCAATGGCGGCAGGAATAGACTTCCTTGGTCGGAGTTTTTTCGAGTTTGCCGGAGGGTCCGAATTGGACCGTCAAAGATTATCATCGGTCTGTCCTGCCGTTTTAATCGTTGCTGACGCTCCAGCAATTCGGTGAAGGGTGATTTCGTATGCTGCATGGCTGGCGGGGGGGCAATTTCGTTTCGATAGGGCGTTTTTAGTGGTAATGCAGTTCATCATCATCATAAAGAGATCTGGCGAACGGGCAAGTCCCCCTTAAGGCATGTTGAAGCCCGCTATCCAAGACAATCTTATTCCTATTTACATAGAGGGCAACGCGAGCGGTCACCGTACTCACTATAATGCCCTTCGGGTCCCCGAGGGAGGCCCCGCACCCTCCCCCACAACGCGGCAACGGCCAAGGAAGAGGGTGATGGAAATCATCTTGGCGTATTTGTTATGCATTGGTGGATATGTGGACATTGGCCGGCGTATAATATTTCAATATATTCCGTTCGACTTGCCGATATGCATGCCGCTCCTCATGTAAATACGCGCCGCATCTAAATAAAATTTCACGGATGGACATTTCTGTATTGAAATGAACGTTCTTTAAATGCAATAAAACTTTTTGCACTCTTGTCGTTTCTTCGCTTTTCGACGGCCAATTGGTGTCCGTAATGCAATTTGGCCGCGCCGTGATATTACCGATGGCGTGTTGGAAGTTTGAATTTGTCAAAGCTTTAAGAAGATGTATCGCATAATAAAGTCGCTGCGGATTACCCTACGTGCCTCATTATTCTTGGAACCCTCTCCGTTGTTATCTCGGTGACCACAGCTCGAAATCGGAATGGTGGAGGATCGATAGCGCCCCTTCTGCCGGCCAACACTCCTACGCCTCGATACCTCCAATTGCCCTCTTGCTTTCTTACCCTTTATCGTCGCTGTAAAACCGCACAAACGGCACTTTGCGGCCGTAACTCTCCTCTTGAGCCATACATTCACGACGCCCGGTATCTGAATCAAGGGGCCAAAAGCGACTGTTGCTTCGCCGATAATTTTCCGAAAAGTTAACCGAACTCTCCCGTGGAGCGCCACAGATTCACGGCAAGCGAGTTGCAGGAATTTGTCAAGAGACGAGCTTCAGTCTTTTTTTTGGAAGAAGCCTTAGATTTGGTGTAAAGACAGGTACTTGTAGGGGAAGTACTTTTCCGTGCTGTAGGTGGGTGCAAAAGGTCCGGCGATTAAGAGGTTGTTGTTAACTACACAGAATTGAGATAGCGACCCTAGCCCACATCTCCGCTGGGATCGGCCGGCGCCGACCTACACCGCTAATTATCGCTAGCCTTGAGATAACTTTCTGGATGCATTTCTCGAGTTGTGGTGCCAGTTTTTGGACGACGTCGGGATCGGGGTGGGATCGGCTGGTGGCGGTGGTCGGTGGTGAGCAGAGGTGGCGGTGGGAAGAGGGCGTCGCGCCGTCCAATTACGTCCTCCTATTATCCAAATGCCCCGTAAAAATATAATATAGTGGTGATTTTTTCGGGCGCGGCGGGTATTTTTTATCTGCTCCCCACTCGTTATGCTTTGAACGCTCCGGCACATTACTCATGCACCGGCGAGCCTGCAATTTTTACTCCGAAATAAATCATCATTATTGGCCGGTGTCCGACCAGCTACCGGTCGGCTCAGTTTTTGCGAAGGGACATCCATTAATGCATATCTATTTAAGCTGGCCGCTTTGTTTATGCTTACTGTTTAATTTATTCCGACTCGTCATACAAAGATAACTGCACACTATAACGAAAAACGTCGCCGTTAATTATGAACAAACATTTTTCAAGCGGACGGACCGACGCTTGACGCTTTTTTCGAGCTCTGTATTGATTTCGGGTTTTTGAAATGACCCTTTGTGTCCGAACAAGCGACGGACAATTGGAAGAATTAAATTGGAAAAATTGTTGGAGCGTGCACGAGCACGCCTACAGGGCGCTACTCCTTAATAATCATTTTTTACACATTGCCAACCAACGTTAATCAATACGTGCCGACTGTTCGGACGGATTATGAGAGCCTAAAAGTTTTCAAAATTTTAGTCAATTTTTTTTTTTGGAGCTGTTGATCAAAATCGCTTCTGCATCGCCTGCTAAGAGGGGCTCGGATTTCTCCACCCCTCAACTCGCCGGTAGGAAACCGCGCGAGACCAAACATTCAGCTTGCCACGCAAATTCGAACTGCAGGTGGACTTGTTGTCTAAGCTTGACAATGTGTCCTCTTCCAATCAAAATATTTGACAAAAATAATAGTCAATGTAAATTATTAATGCCCCCCTGTATAAATGCCGTATTCTTAATCACCATTAGCATAACTATAAGTGGGTTACTATGCAGGAAGGGACTTCTTCGTATGTCAAAAGGTGAAATTGAAGCTTCTAACATAATATAGTAAATGTGATTAAATGCAACCAGTGAAGTAGGATTCGCTATTTTGGCGTCGCTCTGCTAAGCAGAGCTTCTCTTGATTTATTTAAAGTAATCACCACATTCCTTAATTGTGTTCTTATCTGTAATAGGCGCGAGAAATTATCAAGAATTTGTTGAATTTGGGTTAACATGTATTAGGAAAGAGTGCCGTTTCGGGCCAATGCACAATGGACATGAAGTCACGGCCACCGTTTTCTTAAATTAATGAATTGTCTCGTATTGCTTTGTCCGAATGGCAATTTTTTTTAAAGATCAACTACACCTACAATTAATTTTGTTTAACCACCCACACACTACCAGTTTTCTTGAACAATTATTGTTCTATTTTCGTTCGCTGTCTTCTAATAACTCTTAAGTTGAAGTCAAGTAGGTATAGGATTTATGGCGCCCTAATTAAGATTAGTGGTAGGTTGTCCTGTCGTCATTGCCACTATTATACATGTAGGTTTTGAGGGTAATAATTAAACTACAGCTTATAAATAGGTATTCTGAATTATTATAACTCTGGTTTGTAGCGACTTTCAGACGAACCGTCGTTCAAACTTCAAATAGGTTTGCCATCTCGACTCTTGAATGGTGCAAAATACATATGACATTAACAGTTTTCCTTCAGGCGACCATTTAATGTTTTTGATTTAATATAATTTGTAAAGTTTTATTTTGCAAATCATCGTTACACAACATTGAACTGCATTATATGTAAATAGTAATTCTTAATAATCCTGCAAAAACTTCTCTACAAGACGCCTAGCTGCATAACGATTAAAATTTTTATTAATAGTTACAAATTACATTTATTACACATAATTTCTGACTCTTGCAAATCAAAGTCAATTAAGTTCATTTTAATTTAGAGAAATTACGTTCGAGAACTAAAAATTTATGCAGGGAGATCCTTTGGGTTTTTTTTAAATTTAAAATACATTATTGTTAATGTTATTAACAATGTGTTCCATCAGACGTAATTTACGTGAAAGTTAATTTTTATTCAAATTTTTAGATTAATATCACCGTTTAATTGCATTAATTAGAGTGAATAAAGTGAAACAATTTATTTATAAACAATAAATTACTGGGAAACTATTCAATCCGCGGCAATTTCCGTGATTGAGACAGACAAATATCCCGGTCATTACTAAGAACGGTGGGAAGAGATTCCCGGAATATCAGGTTTTCATCGCCTGTTTATATTAATATTTCCTTGTTGCATTATCTCTTAATAGGTACCATTTTCGAATTTGT
This sequence comes from Schizotus pectinicornis, assembly GCA_951805265.1. Lineage (NCBI taxonomy): Eukaryota > Metazoa > Arthropoda > Insecta > Coleoptera > Pyrochroidae > Schizotus > Schizotus pectinicornis. Next base: position 3,389,566 of record OX638207.1, read on the forward strand.
CACTGGACATAATAATTATTTACATATGGGAACAAATATAATGTACACCAAATTAAACTATACATCTCTTGCATCACTGTCCACCAGAAAATTTAATGAGCATCAAAAAATCTAAATGAAACCCAAATTATTATACATCAGAAAATGGGAATATCATCACTAAAATAACTATGCTGCGTATTGTTTTACCATTGCTTACATTTTAAATTCTATATGTCTATCAATTTTACTAAATGTTCACCAAATTTAGAACGCTCAAGTTACGCGTCCGTGCTGTACATAATAAATATTCGCGCTATCCATTTATATTTAGTGTTTTTCAAAAAAACTACTTGTGCGTCAAATAATTATTCTATTACTCCAAAAATGAAATATGCTCGCGCATCTCTCCTTGCCGCTTGCGCTTCCAGACAAGAGGCACGCGAAAACAGTTTTGTACAAGGTGAGTTCAGGGCCCTGTATTTTTTTTTAAAAGCACGTTTTGAAATTACCACTAAAAGAAGTTTTACGTTTTACATAATGCAAGCCAATTACAGCAAAGCATTTATATATTACGGAAATCAATATCTTTTTTTGTGCAAACTACTTCTATTTTTACTCTTATTTTTCTTGCCTTAGCACATCTACATTTATAATTTTGCATAAAATTATTTACCATTTGCACAACATTTAATTGCTTGTGTATTTTTGATCAACAAATAGTATTTTTAACTGCTAAATAATATAAGACACTGTCGAAAATTAAATATCTTGGTATTATGTTAGAATTAAATGCGGAATAAAATTTGGTGAACATTTAGTATTTATGGTCAACAAAAGTTATTTTGGCGAACAAAATATATAAGAGGCCAGCATTATGTCAATATTTGGTTGTCGCTTTAAGATTATGTATTTTCTTAATTTTGGTGAACATTTAGTATTTTTGGGAAGTGAAAGTATTTTTTTGTATGAAAATGTTAGGTAAATTTGGTAGACTGTTAAATACGACCTTCTACATATTACGTTTTCGTGCGTGCCCTCTAGTGGCAATTTCTGGAACTAGAAGTAGATGGCTATTCAGTATGAGAATTCGATTTTCTAGAGACTAAATAATTTGCATCGTCCATTATACGTAACTAAGAAGAAGTTAGACGTTTGATTTTTTTTTTTATTATTTTTAAAATTCATATTTATGCTAAGTATATCAAATAATGGAACAGATTCATTAGGTTTCGTTTAGCTCTCATTAGAAATCCGTTTTCAAAACAGTCTTTCTGTATCCTGTAAATTAAGAATGAGAAATGGATGCGGGGAGGAAGAGGGACGTCTACGTTGCGGTAGTTCGTGTTTCTCCAGTTCATCCGGGAGTGCATGCACTTATTGGACTGGCATCGTGGGTTAATTGATAGAACAGCAGAAAGTTGGGGACGCAACAACACTCTGCGGGCCTGTTTCCGTTTCCGTGAGTTCGGCCGTGCAGGGCAGGGTTGTTGGCGGTTTGGCGAGACCGCGTTGGGGCGGCCGGGGGTGGAATCCGTGCTGTGCACTTTTTGCCTGCATCGTCTCTTCTATTCCGACCCCGTGCCGAAGGCCTCGCAGTTGGCGGATAAGTAACCGCGTCGGCGACGATATCGTTGTGTCGAGTGCCGGCAATCTTGTACAACACGAAGAGGTAGTGAAGCGGCGGCGTTTAAGGCTGCCGTAAAGAGTTGACTAGGTCAGTTTCCGCCCAGATTTTAAATTAGTTAGATCACCAAACATACACCTCATACCAGACATATGGGCATACACCAGACATCTAGGCGCCCATGTAACGAACATTTGAAACTGAAGACAAAATTTTATAGCCCATTAACTCGACTGAAACGTGACAAAAGCATAAACAAACTGATTTCTCCTAACAGATGGGTGTGGCGGTTTCGATATGTGGCGGAATAAGCTCGATAAGTTGCCAAAAATTTTCTTTAGTAGAAAAATACGAAAAAAATTTTGGACTACCAGAAGCTCGTTTTATGACTTTTTGGTAGTACCAAAAAAATTTGTGGGTTCTTGAATCTGAAAAATCGCTATTTCCAAAGAGCGCGCGGCTTCAGAAACAATATTTTTTTTCTCGGGCCTCAAGTAACGCACAGCGTGGATTTTCATTTTGTTCGAAAAAGCAATAATTGGAGAATCAATATCATTTTTATGATACAAGAGAATATACACAATTAAATCTTATATTCACTATTTTGTTAGTTACATCTATTAAAATCAGTAAAGTTTCATGTTCAAATAGGTCTCATTTCCTTTTTCACGATATGGATTTTATTCTTTTTTATGTAGATCGATAGCCTCAAGTATTAAGATGATATAATCTCGCATAACCCCTAGCCGCGTTTCAAAAATAAAGTTTCTAGGACAAGAAATGCAAGACGCGGTTAATTACGGTTCGGCAGGTTGTGTGAACGCGACGGAGATAGCGTATACGGTAAACGTAGGCACTGAACAAAGAGAGCAACGTAGCATTTTTAATGACCGGAAAAATTTCAGTAAGAAGAAAAAATGGTCAAATTATCATAAATAATTTTTTTTCAAATCAATATCATAAAGAGCTGATAACAAGTGATCAAATAAATTCGTCAAAATTTCGTATTTATAGTAGGTTATGAAAAATTTTCCAGATTCAAAGGGCCACAAATTTTTTCGGTACTACCAAAAAAGTCGTAAAACGAGATTTTGGTAGCCACAAGATTCTTCAAAAAGATAGACAAGATCTCATATTTTTCTACTTCATAAAATTTTTCTTCTAAACTAAGCGACTTTCGAGCTCTTTCCACCGCACTATAGTTGTTTCGATAGTGGCAGTCATTCAATTTTTTTTTATTGAAAGGGACGGATCATTTACAACTTCTTTTATACGCCCCGAGCTCAAATTTGTTTATTACCTACTCTACAAATATTATAAACTTTACCTGCATCTAGAGAACGTAGTTTTTTGAAACCAAAAATAAAAAAAAAAAAATTTCTCTCAACAATGTAAGAGGAAAGATTGTCGGTGTTCGCCATTATTCCCATTGAAACTGATATCGCAGACAGGTTAGACGTAGAGGAAATAATTAGTGAGTTTTCTTGAAAGTGCAAAAAGTGCTCATGTAAATAAATTTTAAACAGAAGTAGCTATTATTATTATTTCATTAGATAGGTATACCTACTTATACAAAATATTACAAGAATTTTTCTTGCTATACATTTTTGGGTAATTGTTTACAATTTCCACTCTTCGTTTTTTGTGCTGTTTTTTTTGGAAACCATCGTAAAACATCATTAGAATGCCATTTTGAGCAATAAAATGTTGTGCAAATGATAAATAATTTTATGCAAAATTAATGGGAAACAGAAAAAAAAAGATGTGCTAGGGCAAGGAAAATGAGTAAAAATAAAAGTAGTTTGCACAAGAAAAGATATTGATTTTCGTAATGTATACATGGTGCCGAATGCGTTGGTGTAATTAGTTTTTTGAAAATCGAAGAAGTGGGTAAAGTAAACAATGACCCATTTTTGTTCTAATATTCAAATAATGTATATGTCGTACTCACTTAGTGAAATTGACCATTTCATGAAAAGGATGTCCACTTCATGAAACGGATTAGGGCAAGAAAAATTGGACCTCCTTTTCATGAAATGGTCAATTTCACTAAGTGTGTACGACATATACATCTCACATTTTCTCACATTTTTAGTTTTTAAATTACGGACAAAATTTTTATTCAAGCTTTAATTTTTTTAAGCAAAAACCATTGGAGCTAGACTTTTTAACGAAGCCATTGTCAAGCCACTTTTTACAATAAATCTAAATCTGCCATTCATCCAACTTTGGTTTTTCTTATGGGCGTTATATTGGATTTTAGCATTTATTGATTGACTTTTATTTTCTGATTGCAACACAATACTTTTTTACATCTATGCCTAATTTTTAAAATTTTCAATGGTGAGAAAAATTTTCATTTACATTAATATTCAGTATAAAAATGCTCAACTTTGACCTAATTTAGGCCAGTGAATAGAGGCATGATATCTAAAAAATTTAACAAAAATTCTAACATTTTTTAAACTTTGCCGTGTAATGGGTAACGAATCGAAACGGAACTATAAAATTTTGCAACTTGATTAAAGGTCGGCATTATTGTAAAAATCGGAAAAATTTAAATTAAGCGATATCTCGACGAGAAAAAATGTAACATCGTTGCAAACTCGATAGAGTTTTCATTACAATATTCAAAATATACAGCGAAATTTGCAGGAACTTATGAATTAGGCATAATAATTAATTATCATTAATAAACATTTTTTTATCTAACTTTCCAGCAAAAATATTAACATGCTTGCAAAACTAGAATCGCTTAATTTAAATTTTTCCAATTTTTACAATGATGCCGACCTTTACTCGAGTTGCAAAATTTTATAGTTCCGTTTCGATTCGTTACCATTACACGGCAAAGTTTTAAAAATGTTAAAATTAATGTTAAATTTTTTACCTACTCACTGGCTTAAATTTAACCGACTTCGTATCTCTGAGAATAAGCGAGCTCTCGAAAAACGGACACCTTGTATAATATGTTAATAAAGATCAATTCATATAGTATGTATTTATTTATTGTTTTATTTCTTTTATTAATGAAATGTGAATGTTACTGATATAGTTTGAAAAATACATACTACATATTCTACATTTTTGGGCGGCAGTTGCTATCTTGCACAGTGCACACACTTCGGCACATACCTCTAGATTTCCTACAGCCGGGCCTGTAGGTACTTTATATTATTTATGTTAATTTGAAAGGGCTTTTATTATTAACATTTGTCAGTCTTCTTCATACCGCTACATCATCCGACAATTAAAGATTGCTGCACGCGATAATTAGCAAGATCCCTTGGATATGGTTTACTAATTATGTGGTCGGCCTTATCACATTCCACACTTTTCTCCATGTACAAAGACGTGGAACAAGAAGGAATAAATACGTGATGACTAGGGCAACGTCAGAACTACTTAGTTATATTTAGCTCTTTATCACCGGATCGGAAATAAAACCCGAGACCGATTTCAAAATCTCAAATATAAACAACACGATGCACGCTGGAATCGCAAAATTCTTGTAGAACAGCGCCAAAACCCTCACACGGGAAAACCCCTCAAATATATAATGGTTTTACGTATTGTTGACTGCCGCGATCGGGCGGAATCGTCGAGAGGATCCATTTGGTAGCCCTCCACGAGTTCTTGGTTTTACGAAAAACGGGAAGGCCTAACTCATTTCTGTTTTCAGGATTATAAAGCTGAAGAATTGACCTTTCTGCTAAAGGAAATATAAAAGCAGTAAAAAAAATATTCCTACGTAATACGTGGCTTCAAAGTTGCCGAACTTTGAAGGGTTGTTACTTTATAACGAAAAAAAAAATTCGATTAAAAATGTCTTTAGCATAATCTTTGATGTTTTGTCATTACATAGGTCAAAGGAGAACTTGATTGTATCGTTAGGTTGCTCTAAAACCACGAACTACGAAAGCGTGTTTTGCCGTTTTTTCGCCCGTTTCTTACGGCAGCCTTAAATGCCTGCAATAACCCTTGTCGCGTCCGTTAAAAACTTGTTAACTGTATTGAATGGTGCGGAGGTGGCGGTTGTACGGCTCGCTCGAAGAGAACGCCCGATGATGCCGTTGCCGTAGCTCCATTCGTTCCTGGAACTGTAATCTTATTAAATTTACATATTAATCAACGGATTTTAATTATCCCGGCCCCTCGCCCCTCTAGCCCCTGCCACTGAGCACAACGCGTCGTCGTAATTTACATTAATCCAATAATTGCATGGAGGTTTGCTAATTAGAAATTCAAATGAGGTGGTGCTCGCACAGAACGAGGACTATGTGCCAGCCACCCCTTTGGACCCCCCGTTTCACCCTTTCAGCCGCCCCTTTGGTCGCTCTTTACCCAACCCCCTCTCGTCGACTCTTGCGATTACAGTCCGAATTCGATCGATTTTCTATTGCATAACTAAACGTCCTCCCTCCCACCGCCACCGCACGGTTTGTCTTGTTCTTGTGTAAGTGCGGAAACGGGTGACGATAACGAGATGTTTGGGGATGATTAGACGGAGGGGCGGCGGCGAAAAAACGACCGGAAACGCCCTTTTAATCGCCTCAACACCTGATGCAGACACCAGACCAGCCGCACGAAAGACCCATCCTGCAGCAGCAGCAGCAGCAGCAGCAGCAATTTGAGGCACTGACCCATATCACTGTTCGCTCTAAGACAGCGGCGTTTTACTATCCTAGTTCGGCTAATGTATAATTTTAAAATTAATGATTGATATTGGAGCAATTGAAATATTCATTCGATCAAGATTTTGAACGTGTTGTGTTCAATTTTTTTTCTTTATTGCAAACTTTGTGCACGTTCTAGAGGTGCGTACATTAACAAAGGACAGCTCAGATTGGTCGCGAATAATTTTATAGGCGAATTTAAAAACCTATTATTCTCACATGCACAGCTAAGAAAATTTTTATTTTGCAATCTTAATGACTCTCATTTACTGGTTGTTTTAATTTAAAAGTACTTCTGGGCGTAATTATTTTTAATCAAGAACGGTGAATGGTAGTGAATACGGTACGTAGTGCACCCTCAACTGAGGAACCGTTGAAATCAAAGTCCGCTGCAAGTAGGTACACCCAAGTACAAAAGTAATGTCCACGTGTTAAACTTTAACCTCTTATAAAACCAAGACAGACATTAAAATTCATATTTATGAAATAATGGAACAGATGCATTGGGTTTTCTTTAGCTAGTACATTATCTGGAAAACAAAAATTAATTTTAAAAGTGAGATTGACACTATTTTTGAAACTGACTGTACTACGACGTCATAGGTAAAGTGTTCCGTAGCGGCGTCAAACCTCTTCGTGTTTCCTAATTCAAATTCTCGTTTTTTAACGCGGTTGATTGACCCAAATTAATCACTCCCGGTACCTTTCATCTATAATATGAGTAGGGGGGGTAGAATTTTGTGTTGCACTTTGACGGTGCCCATTGGTCCATTTTCTTGCAAATTTTGGGGCCGGGCCCCTCTCCCCCCGAATTCCCCGCGGGAACGTTTGTCGGACCGTCCGATTTCCATACCGCCTCCACCCCCCAAGACTGCACCCGGAACCGTGGAAATGAGTAATAAAAATTCCGCGTTGCTGACCTGAACTCGCCAAACATGGCTGACTGGAAACCAATCCACCAATCATTTGTTTTTCGGTTTTTTTTCTCGCACGTCCTGCAGTGACAGTTGGCCGGCGGTGGTAGGCGATGGATGGCGGGGTGGGAGGAGGGATCCCGGGGGTAGCGCCGCCACCGCCGGCGGTCGCTGTCACTCAGCCGCTAATGAGTAATGACTAACGAGTCTCGCGTGAAAATATGCAAATCAAATTGGAAGTCCTGTTTAATTATTCAATGTAACCTTCCCCGGCGAAAAGTGCAGTAATACAATTTTTCCGTGTCGGACGGGCTGTGGCTCGCCCGGCGCTGTTTTCCTCCGAATTGGCGATTTGTTATGCGGTAATGTCCGGTCGCGGAATTTATTTCGGTTTTAATCGGGGGTGAAAAGGGGTGAAGGGGAGGGGAAGAGGCGGAGGGTGCCGCTCGTTCTACTCGACGCGTTTTTGTCGATTCGGACAAGTTGCTCTTTGAAATTTGCCATCGCGTCCCTCGACGGCGCGGCCAGAAATGCCCAGTCAAATAGTCATTCTCATTCTTCTTTTCGTCCGTTAATCACTTCAAGTTCTTTTTGTTCTTCCGTACTCTTTTATCCTCATTTGCGACATCCTGAGCCCACAAAAGCAGTTGGACTCAAAAACAAAACGGAAATTTGTCAACAGCCACTTTATTTTGATAACGGCGAAAATTGGAGAGTTGGAGGTTATAACGTAAAAAAAATAAGTCAGGCAAAGGGTTGACCAGCGTTTAGCAACCCCGTTTGATCCGTCTTTCGAAGTCTGGGGGTTAGCCTGCGTGACTGACTGCCAATTTCTCTTGGCATGGTGGTAACTGGTAATGGAAAGGTGCGAACTTCGCCGCCACCCTCTCAATAATCATAATATACAAGTTTATCGTTCGAACCGCCTGGTTTTATCGCGAGATCGCCGATTTCGCGTTTGGTTGTTTGAATAACTGTTTTACTTTTGCGAAAACAATTCAATTAGCAGCGTGTTATTATTTAAAACAATCGCGTCGATAAAACGCCATTGTTTCGACATTCTGGTGGGTACCTAATGCCTGCAAAAACTTAATGGTACTTGTTTCGAATTCATTAAGTAAAGCCAGACTTTTTTCCACTATTTTTTTCGTCATCTTAATGAGTATTGATTGTAGTGGCGCTTTAAAGTTCTTTTCTCGAACGGAAACATTAACAATGAGTAGTTGTAATACTCCGTGGTTGTAAGGGAGGTCAGCGTCGTAATTACCTATGTAAAGGAAATGTCTGGATGATTCCAGTTTTATAAGGCAACATTGATAAACGTTTCAGCACATTTCTTCTATTTTCAAGCTATTAAATACGTTCATAATCCTATTAGGTCAGACAAGAAAATGATTTCTCCTGGAAATTATCGTTTAATTTTAGTTTGTCTTGTAACTAAGACCTATTTCTCCATTATTACAAAGGTGATATTATATCAACAAGTACGGCACGTTTTAGTCATGAACATTGTTAGTCGCGCACATACCAGTCAATTATTTGTGCATTAATATTCATCTCGTTAATTAATTTCTGAGTATTCATTTGGCACGAGGACGGGCTAACGGAACGGATACCTTTGATTGCAGGAGAGCTCTCTTCATTCCGAACCATATCAAATTTATTTTTAATTCCGTCTTTTTTGCATGAGAGCTCTTTCAGCTTTCTAATGTACCTAATTGTAATTCCCAAACTACTGCAACAATTAAAAAATGAGAATTAGAACGAATTCCTTAGACTGTAGGTACTTTTCTAGTTGTCCAGTTCTTGCCGGGTGGAGGGGGTTCTTTTTGGTTTGGGGGTCGCCAATTCGCAATTTCGTCCAGGCCTGTCCCTTCTTGAGTTATTTCTGCAATCTAGCAATGTATAATGTCTTTTAGTTCGTTAATTAACAGTATTCATTTTATATAAAGGTTTCTAATTACATAGCGTATAGCCTATAGACTTAGTAGCAGTCGCATTAATTAATTATAATTAAGTTTTAGTTGGAGTTCGGGCGCCCGGCAATGGCGTTGGGTACGGCGTGCGGGGGTGGAGAGGGCCAACGGGCGGCTAGTACGTGATGTGCATTTTGATCGTTACTGATATTATGCAGATCGGTAGAATTCGCAAGATGTACCCCGTCCAAATTTAAATACGACCCCGGTGATGATGATGATGACATCGTTGGTAATGTTAAAATGCCCAGCGGGACCCGATTACGAGGTGAATTAGGTGATTGATTCCTTTTTTGTGATGGAAACTATTTAAGGATGCGGAAATTGTCCGGGAGTAGCCGGCAGTTAAGCCGCTTGGAGATTTGCGAATTTGAGGAACGACGCTACTTGTTGGTATTCCGACGTCGGTGCAGCGTCGCGGACGTCGACTCGCCCGTTAATAAACGAAGACAAATGTTTCTTGCGCGTACGCGAGTCAATAGACACTGCTTTCCTAAACTACCCTAACAGCGCCGCCACGGACCCGTTGGTCCCCGCAATTTATTCCGGGGTATCAATCTAATTTTCTTAGACGTCTTCGGGGTTGTTTGTATTTTTCTACATATCAGATAGAACTAGCGGAAAAATCGAGCCTGGATGTCCGTGACGCGAAAATTTGGGGTTAAGAACATGCCGGATTTGCGTTTGGGGGTTTGGCTATCTTGCCCCGGCCCTGGGGCTTTGTGTTGTGCGGGGGTCCGTGCGGGCTGTCCGTCGGGGTAATTTTTTATTAATTGCCACTTTAAGCATCAATTAAAATTTCGTTAAAAATTGATTGAAGCGCCGTGAAAGGAGCGGCGGAAGCAAAAATAATTTTTAACCCGCCGCCACGTCGCACGTAGGTAGAACGTAAATGGGACGTCGATCGGATTGGAGGGCTCCCGATGAAAGTCGAATTATTTATTCATCCTTCCCAATTGTATTTAGAATTATTCGTGCGAGTTCTATGGCGGTTCAATACGGAGCGTGTTTAGTCACTGGAGTGCTTATTAAACTTAAAAACAAAGGATTTTTTAATTAAACACATGGCTTCGGTTTCACACATCAATTGCAAATTCATTTAAACAAGCTGCACGTTCGCTATAATTAAATTGATACGAGACATTGAAAATAAATTTTTTTCGAGCCCGCCGTCGTGTTTCGTATTCGTTTTATTTTTCCTCTGTCCGACGTAATTCCAGCCCTTTGTCTCTGATTGATTTTAATTTATTTTATTTTGCCAACGCGTGTGGGAACCGGCGAACTGTCGGAGCTTATTGCGTTATGAAAAACAACCGCGGCATTATTTAAACGCGTGTTTAAATTTAATTAACGCGCAAAAATTCGGGACGAAATCAAAAGGATTTGGCGAGGGCGGAATACCACCCACCAATTCCGCCCCGACTGTCCGCTACCGAAAAAACGCCAACGGGCCCGTGCAATATGACAGTTCGCCATGTCCGAATCGAAATTGACCCCGCGGAAAATCGCAACCATCTATTGATCACAAAACCGAAAGGGTTCTCTCATAATTATGACGAGAGACGCAATTTTTCTAAAAAAAGATTTTTTTTTTTTTTGAAAAATTGCGTCTTCAGACATTACACATTGGAGTAGGCGATCCCCTTCTGGCTAAGATCTTTTTTGCTTAACATTCTTGGTGCTCGAATTTCTTGACTTTCACCACCATCAGAGTTGCATCTGCATATAATTGCAGCTTAGGTCAGGTCAGGTAAATTAGCACCATGGGAAAGACGCCGGTTCCGGTGTCGTAATTTTTGCAGGTGTAACAATACTTAAAAGAGCTCTCAGTGTTTACTGAAAAGTATAAAAATGTAAAAATGTAGCTAGCGCAAAAATTTAAATAAGAGTAAGCGCCAGGAAACTAACAGTTGATAGCAAAATAAGACAAACGTTTTAAAAACTATATTATAGTAAAAGATTGGAAGGATTGGGAAAGAGGGAAAGGTCAATACGACCAGAGGAAATTAAAGATGGAGAAGTTAATAATAGTTAGTACCAGTTTCTTGGCCTACTCTGTTGAATTTGGGGAGGGATGCGAACTGGGGTGTTTCGGCGAGCTGCCTTGCCGAATTGGGGCCTGGTGTTTTTTTAATCGGGTCCTCGTAGATCCGTGCAGAAATTTATTGTGGAAGCGCATGGAGATTTTTCGTCGCGGTGCTCGAAAAACAGCGCGTCCGTAGACGCGGGTCCATTTGTTATCGTTACGTCCGTTTATTTTCCGCATTGGAATAATAGCGAACAGTGTTTTTGATCGGTCGTCGTAATTAATATTTACGTAGCTCGAGACAAATCTGCGTTTATTTAAAAAAGGTCCACTGCCTCCGCATCACATACGCCTTCATCATCAGAGTCAATATTTCCCATCTATTGTTTTCTTTCCATTATCAAGAAAAATTATGCTGTTGCCCTCACTATTTTTATACAAATTTATAACGGTCGAGGGAAAATTCGCTGTTTGTTTGGAATTGAACCATTAAAAAAATTCGACGGTGTGCCGATGACGAGACGACGACAAAAGTAGTGTGCCGAGGTGTTTTACGACAGCACCCTCCTAATTACCATAAAGATAAGCCCTTCTGTTCGTAAGTAGAGAGAAGTAGAAGTGTAGAGAGTGTGGAGCACACGCTGCTCGATGAATAAACATTAGCAACCCTTCGCATTATGCAGGCAGTTCGTATTAAACATTCTGGCCAATTCAATTATAGAACAGAACACACATTTCATATTCCAGATCTATCTCTCAAAGCTTCGGCCACCACCACCACCGGCGGCGGGCTGTTGGTTGTCAACCCGCCCCTCCGCCATCCTCCGGCTTTGTCAACACGTGCATTCATAACTGACAAGACTACAACTCGCCTGATTACAGATTTATCGTCCGCCTCCTTGTCATTCAAAGGAGCGAGAGCGCCCTTTACGCGCAAAAACCAACGAGCACCTGAACTTTTTCCAAGCTAAAAATTGCATTTTTTTACAATTTTTTAAGTAAAAACTTGTTGTGGAAATCGTGGAATTTTGTAAAAAGAAATTTTATTAAAAAATAATCAAACCACCAAATGTGATGATTAATTAATATTGACACCTTCGATCTTTGAGAGGCGACTTTCACCTTATGCTCACTCTTACAGCAAATTGTATTGTCTTCCTCTTGAAGAGTCCGATGAAATTAATGTCACTTGGGCTCAAGTCTGGACGATATGGAGGGTAGGGCAGTATTTTCCAGTTCAATCCCTGCTGTATGCTGCAATAGCTGCTGTATGAGGCCAAGAATTGTCATGCAGAGAAATAAGTCTTTTGTTTGAGAGACTCGGTTATTTGATTCGTAGAATTCAAAGTTGAATGAAGTTCAACCCTCTTCTCTTCTTCCCTACTCCTAGGATTAAGAGTTCATTCAGACTTGAATTCTGTTAGACAGCTGCTTAAACATTTATCTCAATCGAACTGGCTTGAATTTTCGATATTCTTTGTTTCTGCAGCCGGGGGTGGGGGTGAAATGTGTCTGATACGAGATATGAAGTCATCTAGGCAATAGTCTACAATAACAATTTTTGACAATTGCTCGTTGCAATAGTTTTTCTCCTTCTCACTTTGGAATCATCTAAGTAGTTTTAATAATGTTCCTTAATAAGAAGCACCGGTCAAATCTATAACACTTGAACCAGTTTCAATAAAATTGCTTTCAGTTAAAACCAGTTAATCGAGTTGAGAGCATTGTTGCAATTGTTCAGATTTGCCAATTTTTGTTGTTTTTTTTGCGAGCCACGTTCTTTATGTCGTAAGTGCTAATTGCCTACACCTCTTCGCGAGTCTTCTTGTTGCTTGCTGCCGCCACCCTTTTGTGCGCCGTCTCACCCTTCCGAACGGAGTCCGTTCTGTATTATGTATGAAACGTTCCAACGTCTGTCCTGATCTCGTGCAAGGGCATTATTTACGCGTCTGTTGATCTAGAGATTATGCATATACTGACGGATAAAGATGATTGAGAATCACGTGATTGCAAATTGTGTACGGGAACAAATAGCGTCTAATTCCGTTCTAATTTAGCGCAGCCGACAGTTTAATCAATAGACTTTACTATAGTCGTCCCATTACGAGCTGGCCGACTCTAATTCTACGGGCAAGAAGCTGGACGAACGACACCATATTAAGGTCATCTTGACCGACACACACAGTCCGAATGCTAATCATTACTTGCACTATTGTAATCAATTCAATTCTCTCCTGAATACTTTGGGTTCAATCGAAACTGAATATCTTGCAGACTAATTAATTCCGAAACTGCTAAATGTTTAATCATCCCTTGGCAAGGTCCAGATTGTAAATTATACATGATTGGCAAGGATAACGCAATTGTAAATTACCGGCTGGACAAATAGTGTCTAATTCTGTTCTAATTAAATACAGCAGACAGAATAATCAATATGGGGTTTAAAAGGGTCCGCCGTAATGAGCAAACCTAGTGCGGGAAGCGCAGACAATGCGCTTGAAAAATAGCACGTCCGCTTATTATCATCGTCCTGGTCGTCTCATTCAACGTACATAAAACACTTTTTTGATCACAGTAATTAAAACCCACATGCAAGTTCGCCAGTAGGCAAAACGATTTGGCAAAAAAAAAAATAACTTAATCCAATAGAATGACAGTTTTTGGGGCGCTATCCCACATCAGGGGCCTTATGAAAGCAAGGATATTATGATTATTTTAACGAATCTCCGAAGGGAAATTTCTCTTTGTTGTGTAAATCCCCTGATCTCAAAGAGAGGACGTCCAACCAGAGAACTCGTATTTTTTCGAATATTTTAATTCCTGTTTCGAAACTTGGAGGAAATCTTTGCAGTTTCCGTGCACTTTTGCTCATTTGGGTCAACGGATCTTTGCGTTTACGTCATCAATTCCAAGTGTACGAATCAAAACTGACCTTTAATTGACAGAAATACTAATAGAGGCGATCAGTGGCGTACTCTTTGTTTACTGCATTTAGGCTGTACCTAAAAACGTTTTACTCATGAGCTCAGCAAAAGACGTGCGTTGCTGCTTGATCAAATGGTTACCGTCGTGGCTAAGTGAAAAATTGATGAGGTAACCGCAAAGATCCGTACTGATACTTTTCGTTTTCCCTAAAGTCCACTTGGCGTTGGTACTGGAGATGGGAGGCAGGAAGCGTCTTGGGCAGGTGGTCGAAGTTCGGCTGGGTGAGGTCGGGCGTCTTCGGCGTCGCGGCGTCTCCGCTCCGTGGGGCGATTGAAGTCCTGCACCCGTTGCCCTGTCCGAGTGTGCTCTCTCAACCCTTCGGAGTTGGCAACGAGGGGGCGTAGTCGTCGGCGGCGACCGGCGCGGAGGGGTCGGAACGCGGGGATGGGGCACATTAATATTGCGAAATGAAGCTCATTTGCATTTAAATAAGGTACTCGGCGTAAGGGGGGTGCGGTGCGAGGGGCACTAATTACACTAACTACACAAAGAGCTCTCGCCTCGCCGGCCGCTGTCCGATCCCCTAACGGCCCCGCCGCCCCCGTGCCCTTATTATGCCGGGGACGGCGACTATTCCCTGCTTGCTTGATTATCATTATACTAGAATAGATTATACTCCGACGAATATATTACGGAGGTTCGGTGGGAGGAAAAGGGATATTAGACCCGGGTTGTGGCACTCTCTATTCGAGTCCGTCGCGCGGAAATAAAACAACGTTTCGTCTTTAATTAAAACATTGTCGGAGGACCATTGGAACACAAGCCAAGACTCAACGACCAACATAGAGTTTCATTGGTAATTTGTTGCAGGAGAGCGATTGTGACAGCAGCGTCGGATCGCCGGAACCGGCGTCGGCGATGGGGGTGGACGGCAGCACCGACATGACGATGGGTCTCAAGATCCACGGGAGACTCGACGAAGCCATGCCCGATCCAAAAATGTCGCCCAACGTTTCCGCAGCGGCCCACCTCAACGGCACCAGTGAGTCGAACAAAAAAACATTCGCCTTTTCGCCCTATTTGTGATGATTAAACGCTTTTCGTGTTGTTTGTTTTTATTTTATTTCGATGATGATGGTGAACCCCGTCATCAAATCACGAATTGGTCGGCAAACAAACCGGCCGGCTTTTTGCCAAGTAAATCGCTATTTTATTTAACCGAAAACCTTTTTGCGTTTGCGAAAATTTAATGGCACAATTTCGTTTTGCAGTGGCGGGTCTGGTGACGTTGCAGAACTTGCAGAATTTGGCGTCGCTCCAGCAAAGTCTTCCGCAAGTGGCGTCCCTGGCGGCCGGTCTTCAGAATATGGCCGGACTGACGGGGAATCCCGTGGTGAATGCACCGCTTAACCTAAGCGTCAGCGCTTCAGGTAATTCCTAATCCTTTGTTGTTGTTATGCAAATCAAACGGCCGCTCTAACGCCATCTCACGAAGAATTTAATTAATAACAATGGAAATGAGCTCCGATTCGCGTAATTCCATTCGTAAGCCGACACAATGCCGCGCATAAGTGCCAAAGGAGGATGGCGGTCTCGAGATTTCTAATTTTAGTTTTATCACCAATTTCAACCCGTGCAATGCGCGATAACGAAATAGTTGAAAATTGATATCTACAAGTATTGTTAATATTAATTCTTTCTTACCGACATCAATTTTTGTTAATTTTTGCTCCAGTTACAACTATATTTACAGAACTTTTCAATTACAGCGGCCGCACCTCGAAGTTGTCAGTCCGGGGGTAGTTCGGAATCGTCGCCAAACGGCGTCAGCCATCAGCAACCCTCCGGACCTGGTTTGCAACCGCCCCCCAACTCTCTTCTGGGATCGCAACAACCAGCCCCCATGCCTCAGTTCATCCTGGCATCAGGACAACTAGTTCAAGGCATCCAGGGGGCGCAACTCCTTATTCCTACGTCTCAAGGTATATACAAGGAAATTTAATCAAGTTTATCCAAAATTTCGGGATTTGCCAACAAACCCGTAATTGTGGACAAACTGGGACTATAGGGGATGAAGGTGGCTAACGGCTCGGCTTTTGCAGGTTTGGCAACGCAGACAATCCTGACAATTCCTGTGAATCATGTAAATAGCACCGATCAAATGGTAAATTTAGCTTTAAACAATGGACAGGTGGTGACGACGTCGCTGGCCAACCTGCAAGCGATGGCGCAAACAAATTTGCTGAACAACACGACCAACGTTGGTAAGTCTCGCGAAACTTCTCGCCTTTCCTATCCATTTAATGGTTTTGTTTCCGTTTTAGTGCCTAATACGACGAACGGGAGCATGGGTGCGGGTCTGTTGAACCCGACGTCGTTGACTCATCTCCTTTCCAATGGTAGTCCCCAGCAGTTGCTTCAAACCATGCCGCAAATGTTGGGTAATCCCTCGAATTCCGCCCCGTTGCTCAATCCTTTAGCTCAGCCGTTGTTGTCGACGGCGCCCACGTTGTTGACGACGCCGCCGTCTCAATCGGCGGCGCCCTCTCATCACAATCAAATGAGCTCGAGTTATCCAGAATCAAAACTTCATCGTCCACAGTCGATATCCAGAATACCGTCACCTCCGAACACGCCGAGTTTGAACCGGATGTCGGCGACGAACGGGGAAATCACGATAACCACCTCGATGGGTCCTAGTCCTAGTCAAAACCTGAAGAGGTCGCCGTCGTCGTTATCGCCGAATTGCACCGATAGCTCGACGGCGGACTTGTTGGTGGACTCTCCCAGTAAGTTTTGGAAAAATTGTAGGTAATCCGCGGATGAGGGTCGAATAATCGAGTTACGCTAGGAGCATTAATAATAATTAAACGGCAATTTCGTCGGGTGATACAACAATATTCCGCAATTAATCATTTTATCGTCTGCAGTTGTGTTAATTAAACCAATAGACACACTAAAGCCGTTATTACCATAATAAAAGGTCATAAACATAAATAAGCCAATTCCTCAATTTAATAAACAATGAATTGTTCCGCCATTAATAAATTGGGCAAAATGAGCCTTCGTGCTACTACAAACTCTGCCACCATGTATCTAGCGAGTCTGCGAGACAAAAAAATTACCTTCTAGCCCTCTAACAACCACGAAGATAACTAAAAAAAAATTTAACATTAACTCATTGGCAAATTTCCTTTTGTAGACCAGCCGACCATCAATCAGACGAGTAGTAACGTGGTCGACGGGATCAACCTAGACGAAATCAAAGACTTTGCGAAAGCGTTCAAATTGCGCCGGTTGTCGCTGGGACTCACTCAGACCCAAGTGGGTCAGGCCCTCAGTGTGACGGAAGGGCCGGCTTACAGTCAAAGTGCAATATGCAGGTAGGCCATGGCCCTGTTTAAGCCAGGACTTTGTTATGGAATAGGCGCCACCTCCTACACGCCATCTATTAACGGAAACTGCCAACTTCCGGGATTATTCAAATCGTGATGCGCTTATTCCATAGCAAATAGTTTGTGACGTAAGTAATCCCTTGGTTTGTTCCCAGTGCCCTGGCGTCTCAGATGTTTGCGGCCGCGCAACTTTCGTCTCAGCAGCAAGCAATGTACGTTTCTTATTTGATTTTTTTTTTCTTAATTACTTGACAGTTACCAGTTTGATTAGGTTTTGGGGGTTGTCTTTGCGCCAGGGCACTGGCATCAACGGATTCGTTGTTAGCTTTTTGATTTTGCACTTGCTGAACGCAGTATGTCAGTGTCCTGTGCCAAATTTGCTGCCCTTACCCAACTTTGACGACAATTTTGATACCAAATCGATTTCAGGTTCGAGAAATTGGACATCACCCCGAAGAGCGCCCAAAAGATCAAACCCGTCCTAGAAAGGTGGATGAAGGAGGCCGAGGAAAGGTTGGTACCTCTTTATATTCTCTTAACCTCATTTCAAAAAGGTCAACTCTTATTAATCATTCAAAAGGTTTTAAGCTGTATATTCCCAAAAATAAACAAGCTCATGTGGTAGAATGGTAGATGCAACTTTAGGTTTGTTGCGAGTATTTGCTCGAGGACTCACACTTGTAGAAGCGTTACCTAATATCGTTGAACAACTGCCCACCCAACATTCCCATCTCTAATTTATGCTAATACTAATTTGACTGGTTACTTTCAAAATTATCGAATTAATTTTGCGAAAGGCTTGTTACTTGTTCACTCAAGTCTGAGTGACATTGCTAAGCCTAAAAGCTTAGGCTTTTATTAACGGGCGTAGGAGTTGCAAGCATCTCACAAGTGGCCCTCTGAATTAAGGCGTACCATCACCTTGGCACCGCTATCGCATAACCTAATTTGACCGTTACCATAGAGTCTTCTTACGAGACAATGTCTGTAAAGGGAAAAAGCAAACCTTCCAACAAATCTAGGAAAGTAAAAGGAAACGGGGTAGAGAGAAGCTGATTGCATATCCGGAAAGCTAATCAAATTCTGCTCCAGACTTGCGTAGCGGGAACCAAAAGAGTTTGGTTCTTGATTTATGTCACGTTATCCCTATATCTGCAATAAATTTTGGTGCCTCGAAAGAATTCTGAAATGTTAGCTGAATCAGTGGCAGATAGCAGCATTACAATTTCCTTGTAAACCTGCCGCCTAGTTTAGTAGACTTTCGGCAGATGGCGCGCACAGTTTCAAACAACGCGATTGAATGAAAGTTTATTTTTGCTCGTTCTATCGACCACTTCACCCTTTTGCGGAACCGTCAACTATTTCTCATAACACACCATTAACAATGTCAATGCTCTTATGTTAATCCATAAAAGTTTGTTTAATTCCAGGTACAAGAGCGGCCAAAACCACCTGACGGACTTCATTGGCATTGAGCCGTCCAAGAAGAGGAAACGGAGAACGTCTTTTACCCCCCAAGCTTTAGAACTTCTCAACGCACATTTTGAACGCAACACGCATCCTTCCGGTTAGTGGTCTTAGTTGGAGGATTCGGGTTTTGATTTTACGTTATTTTTAGGTACGGAAATCACGGGACTGGCGCATCAACTCGGCTATGAACGAGAAGTGATAAGGATATGGTTTTGCAACAAGAGACAGGCACTAAAGAATACGGTTCGAATGATGTCGAAAGGCATGGTGTAAACTATCATCTGTGATTTGACTATAAACTACCATGTGTAAATAATACTTGTAGGTATATGATGCAATCAATTCTTGTAAATAATCGTGTAAAAAATCTAATAACTGGATGTGTGACGGTATCATGTGCGCAGTTATTCGCAAAGAAGCTGCAAAAATACTCATTAATTTATCTTATTTTATTTACGGACAGAGTGCGATGCGGTCTATTATTTATTGAACCGATAACGATCCAGACACTTAATTTGTTTTTTAAGTTGGTCGATTTTCTGTTTCAACTCACGAATATTTCACGTATACGATATTGCTTAAGCTGGACATATCCTAGTGTAATTTTTGACCAAATTCGAAACAATCAAGCAGCTTCTGGACACTAAACTTGATCTCAAAGTTGTTTAATCGATAAGTTTAGTAGGAGAAATTCCTCCGAATGAAACCAAAGTTCCTATTAGTATGTAAGTGATTCTGATTACTGTTGTAAATAGCTATTACGCAAGTCTAAGTTTAGTAAATTAACTTTACTAAAGTCTGTGTCAGAGTAGAAATTATTGTGAACTAATTCTAGTGATAGTAAGTTATGTGGATGAAAACTGTACTTGTTCGTAGTGTAGATGTACGCAAAATAAAAAGAATCATTGTGGTATATCGACCATTTACAAAGTTCTTGTAACTCCTTTTCAAATTCACGCAACTCCTATTATTTCACAAGTGAGAATTCAACTTATTCAAAATCCCCATGTGAGAACACAACTCCAAAAATTTTAAAAGTGAGAACGCACCTTTTTTTAAAATGCCTATGTGAGAATGTAACTTTACCAAAAATCGCCGTGTGAGAACACAACTCCCTAATTTTTAGTTGTCAGAGCGCAACACTTTTCGAAATTGCTGTGAGAATGCAACTCCAGAAATTTCAAAAGTAAGAACGCAACTTCTTTTAAAATGTCTATTTGAGAATGTAACTTTACCAAAAATCGCCATGTAAGAAGACAACTCCGTAATTTTTACTCGCCAGAGCGCAACTCTTCAAAATTGCTGTGAGAATGCAACTCCATAAGTATTAAAAATAAAAATAATTTTACTAAAAAATGTCGTGTGAGAACAAAACTCCCAAAATTTTACACGTGAGAACGCAACTTTTAAATTTCCTATGTAAGAATGCAACTCTTTTTGAAATGTCTAGGTGAAGATGCAACTCCAAAAGTTTTAAAAATAAATGAAACTTGTAACGCTACCACATGCGGCTAACGGTTAGCACCTTTGCGGCGGCTGGGTCGTGGGTCCTCTGAAGGTCTCGTTGAGCTTATGGGCGCCAGCAATTGGTATTTACTACCAATTACGGAGGGGAAGGTTGAGCACAAATAAATAAGTGTCTAAACAAGACGTGGTGGTTTATTTACATAAGAAAAAAGATACAAATAAAAGTTAGGGAGTGAAGAATTTGTTAGTCAGGCGCCTAGCGAATGATGATGGTCACTGGCGATACCCGGCTGAAATACACTATTGCGCGGCTAAACCCAACAAAATCGAATAACGAGCTCGTCTTACAAAAATCTGTCAAGCCGCACAAATACGCAAAAATCAAAAAGGTACTCGCCGGGATCGCTGGACCTTCCGCTGATGACGTCCTGGGCGCTGACTAAGATGAAAATAGTAAAGGGTGGCACGATGAAGATGAAGAAGACAAAAAGACGAAAAGTAGACAGGGGTTCTCCAGGTCCTGGACTTTAATCGTGGCTTGAGTTGCCCTGCGTTCCGGACTGGCCGATAAATTCCCCTATGTTGGTGGTCTCGAATACTGGCGGTGGGATTAAAGACCAAATATTGGCTTCTTACAACCAGAAAAAGCGAAATAGACAGTTAAGGGTATCTATGGACCTGTGGAGAAACGAGCATGAGAGAGGGCTCACCCTCTTTAAACAAAACTTACCTCAAAATCTCGTCCCCACAGACACCGACCCACACACCTCGAGAAACCTCACCAATATGCCGTTTATCAGCCAGCATATCCGAAAAAACGCATCAAAGAAAACATCCCAACTCAAGGTACCGATAACAATCCAAAACCATAGAAACGAAAAGAACATTAACAGAAAGGACGGACACCTTTGAGAGACCCCAAAATCGCGAACATACAGCCATCCCAAAAATGAACCGTTACAAACTCCACCAAAAGTTGTCGTGTAAAGATGCAACTCCTTTCATAGTGCCAAGGAAAGAATGTTATTCAATGTTTGTTGATAAGAAGTGAATAAGACACGCAAATTAATTCTAAATTTTATTTACATACGGCTGATGCTTTTAAAAGCAACACGAATATTATTCTAGGTTTAACAAAATTGTTGCTATCACAAGGTAGTCACTTATTGCACCACTTAAGATGTTAAAAGGCTTAAAGCGATTTTCAGATCCTGTTTGAGACTATGCTATTTAACAATCAATTAATTCAGCTGAAGTAATGACAGTTTCGCCAAAGAAAATCTCGTCGCTTTACTTCAATTTTTTTTTATCAGTCTTTTCTGTGGCTTACTCTATTACTTCCAGAGATTTGGTTTTGTGCTGTACTAACGTAAATTTTCCTTTAATTCCAGCGTCCAGAGCGTCACTCTTGCGTTTATATTCCAACCATTCGACACCGGTGTATCCAGAAATGCCGATCAACAGGAGGCCCAATAACAAATAAAGTTTCACGTTGGTGCACAAGTAAGGACTGTAGGCGTAGGTTATGACCGATCCGGTCGATTCCCACAACCTAAAGTTGCTGTAAGCAGCTTCCTCTTTCCCCGGAAACAAGATTCCACTGAGAGCTGAAAATACGAGATAGAAAGATTACAAATAACGAAATACTTTGATGATCAGTGTCAGAGCAGCATTTAAAGAAGGATTCAAATTTTAATTATTTTACTATGTACCGCAAGCTGTTGCCGTTGCTTAAATTGTTTTGATTACTTACAGTTGATTTGGACCAGCCACACTGCGTCGCATATTCCCCATAAAGCGGACATCGTAAAGAAGATTAATTTGTTGGACGAACTCGGCTGCCAAATGAGGAGACTCACAATAAGAGCGACGTGGAGGGAGAGGGCGAAGCATATTACCGGACTTCTTCCGGTTATTTTAATTATGCCACCGATGAAAATGGAGGCGATGCCGTTGCAGATGCCGAAACAAATCATCACAAAGCCGATGTTGCTGATGCCCCATCCGCAACCGACGAAGGCCTGAAAAACTCCTATTATTAAGTAAAATTGGACGGTATTCAATAAAAATTTTTTCATTTGCTACCACTTTTGGTGGAATTGAATTTCGCGATACATTTTAGCAATTTTTTGAATACTTACTTAAAAAATTTAACGTATCATCTTTCATTCATTTTCATGATGGGAATATCGTGCGTCTTGATGACCATAAAATGAGTTTACGTTGTAAGACCAACTTTAGCTGTACATTTAAATTTTGTCACTTCCTTATGTAGGCATAAAAATAATGACATAATTGTGAAGTGTAACAAAGGTTAAGAGACAAGAAGGAATAAATATTTCGGTTTTAATAGTTTTCAATTAAAGATATAGCCGACCGCAAATCCGGCAATTATCCTTGGCAGCAAGCAAGCTAGTTAAGCAAACATTCCGTGAAAGGGAACTTTAATGCCCCACCCGCACCTACGTCCGTAAACCTTCCCAAGTCAACTCACCGCGTTGAAGTCGGCCGCAATGAAGGCCTGTTCAGCCCCGATGAACATAGTAATTGGCAGTATTAATATTTGATATGGATTGGCCAGTTGTTTGAGGGTGACCGCCAGCAGTTTGAATCCTGAAAGACCGCTTCCACTGCCCTTTCTCCCCTTTCCGTACCTGCAAAAAAAAAACAAGTCGTGACATTGCAACAAACACGACTATAAATTTATTTCGTACCTGTCCATGGAGTCTACGCCCAAAGCCACGATCAAGCAGGCGGCCACCATGCACGCCAAATATATACCGGATATCAAGTTAATCTTCCAGGTTTCGGGAGGGTGGAGGTTGGGGGTTGACGATTCGTTTCCGGTAGTCACGGCGGGACAGAAATTAGCGCCACAAAGGTCAGTGGGGTCTTCGGAGGGTGAAGCCGCAGAATCCAGCAGCAGCGACGTCAGGTTGGAGAAGGTCTCGTTGGTTAAGGGTGCGGTAGCCGGGGATCCGGACGACAGCACTGGAAGTGAATGATTTAGTTAATCCTGCGGTCCCGTGAGGACGTTTCGGGATAAAATTACGATTTCAAAAGTATTCAGAACACGTCAACGGCCTGCTCAAAGAGGTATAGCCACTTTTTCAAAATAAATTTACGTGCAAAACACGACAAGTTGCTGCGCGGCCAGCTTGCAGCTTTCCAATTTAAACTTGTCAAGAATAATTGATGATATCCCTCTAAGCGTCAAACACTTTGAACTTGAATAAATCCGATTCTAACTTCTAAAAAGACACGTCGTCCTCTTTGATCGGCCGTTAGCGGCAACCGTGTCAAAAATTGCAAACAGTTTTTCTCGAAATCCGCTTCAGATATCACCCAAAAAATTGACGTTAAACAGATTGAAATGGGCCTCCGAGGCAAAGTCAAAGTTTCTGTGCGCGTCGCAATCGATTCCCTCAACCCTAAGTTGGCGTCCGACAAAAAATTCCGGTGGTTGTGCTCCGCCCCAACAAGGACTGCTAATCCCGCTTTAATTAAGTGCAATACGGTTTGAATAATTAAGGACTTGGCAGCTAACCGGCAGTTAATTCGTCTTGTACGGATCTAATTAAACGGTCGCCTACCTGCCGAGCTGATAAGGTTGCCCCAAACTTGGGAGAACTGGTAGAACATGAAGAAGACGCCGAAGAAGCGCGTCACGGCAACCTCGGCGGAAACTCCCGTGATCTGAGCGTAGGCCTCCGAAATGACCGTCAAGTAAGTGCATTTGGCGCACCAAAGAGGACCGCCGCCGAAGCCCACCGCCAGGCCAGCAGGAATCATCGTGAAGAACCGCGGGTAGAACTGGGAAACCATGAAGGGCATGTAGGCGATGAAGGAAAGAGCGATCGTCCACTTGGCCCCGACCCATCTGGAAAGTTATCTAGTTAATAATAAGATAGAAACAATAAAGTACAGAAAAAAAATTTTTGAAAATCTGAAACGTCATGTTTAGATAACTTTGAGGCTTGTGCAGCAGTTGCTCTGGAATCCCGACCTCCGCGCTCTCGTTCGATTGTTGTAGATACCGATCGCTCTCTAGGTCGAAATTGCGGATACCACCGCCTGGCTAGTTCACAGAAACTTGGGCGCCCTCAAGGTTACCTTCCTAACAACTTTTCAATTAAAGCAAGTCTTAAGTGGCCAACTCCTGATTAAATTTCAATCGCTAACGTTACGACGAGGGCCCCAGGTGCTGCCGATCCCGACACTTACAAATCATCAATTACGAGGGCCGTTCCGAAAGTTCAATTTCCGCCCACTCTATCCATCTAGCAGCTTGCTTACCTGATGATCATCACCGGTAGGAATATGTTGGAAAGAATCAGGGAGCCGTAAATGGCGGCCAAGGTGAAGGTTCCGAGAGCGCCGTCGGCGTTGATGGAACTCTGTAGATTGGAAGCGCCCCAAAATGCCGTGAAGTGGATCATGAACGCGAATCCGATCACCAATACGTTCTTCCACACCCTCCACGCCTCTTTAGGACCGTAATCGTCATCGTCGGTTTCGTGGGTTTTCACCCGCTGGAACTTGGAGTCCATCGCCGTCTGACCCCTGAAAGAAAGACGATCGTGTCAGAATTCTGGTTAATAAGAAACGGTCCGGGATGATTTATCGAGTCCGTTGATGGAGTGTAGCGCCGGTTATCGCCCGAATTTATTGACAGGGAAAGCTCGGGAAACGAACAAATAAGGCGGATCAAGGTCGGGGTTGCGGTTTCGATGACCGCAAAAACGTATCAATAATGGTGTTTAGTTAATTTTCCGGGCTCTGGAGGATTGTTAAAAAATTTTAGGAAGGAGCCAATTAATTTTTTCACCTGAAGTATGGAAAAATACCACGTGGTTAATTGTGCGCGGCTGATCGACAGACAGCCTCTTGGTTCGGCGAAAATGGGCAAGGTTATCGCTTTGCATATGAGTCGCAAATGGTCGAGTATTTGGAAATTAAAATTAATTAGTTTCCTCGTTAAAGGCCTACAGTTAATTAACAAGAAAAAAAATAATTTACGGTATCACAAAAAGTTGATTTACTTTACAACCTTCCAGCATTATAATAGGCGATAGGTTCAATTCGTTGGGTTCAATAATCCTGATGAATATTATATAACCCAAGTCACCTACAATGATTATTGTTATCACTATAGAAAAATAAATGGGTGATGATAAATTGATGAAAAAATTCTAAAGGTTCACACAGTTAATTTTTATGACGCTATTAAACCTACAGAGAGGTTGCTTCTACTGTTTTCCTAATCCGCATGTAAATAGCGAATCTATTGACTTAACAAGAAAATAAAAACTGGAAACATGTTAACGGCGATTATTGATTCAGATGCAAAAACTTTTAATTTTTGGGATCCTAATAAATTATTTACGTAAATTACATAATACCAGACAAAAACTTGCACTTATTTGAACACATCGCCCGCATCGCCGTACATGCTTGCCATTTAAGCTTGATCAGATAAGCTTGCAACCTTGAGACCGACAAATTGACACATTAAAGCGATCTCTTTTTCCGCAAACTTCAAGAATCGACTTTTACAGGCTGACAGTCGTCAATTTTGAAATCGATAAAAGGCGGTCTGAAATTTTAACATGCAATTTCAGTTGCACAACACTAATTCGTTTTCAGGAATTAAAGACTCATTCAATTGAAAATTCTAAAATAATCAGCAGTCGTTAATAACAATATTTTTTATAATAAAAAAATAGATTGTTGTAGTTACTTTATTGCTTTTATGTTTTAAAACGTTGGCCCTCTCTCTCTGCTTTAATATAATGTTAATTAAAATTTTAATTAATCAGTCCTCTTCTATAAAGAGTAATCTGCAATCTGCTTTTAGTAAACATTTATTTGCTATGCATTCAGTTTTGGAATTAAAATTTAACTCGTCCCGATGCACAAAAACAAAAATAACCATACATTGGCTAATGGACGCCTTTATTTTCAGCGCAAAACATCGCTTAATTAAAAATTGATAATTGGATTTCTGGTTCGTGGCATTGCGTTACGTGAAAATAAAAATTTGTTAGATAAAAGATAAATTTCGCCGTTAACATCCGAATTGTATACATTGCTAATTACTTCTGTTAGCGAATTGCTACTCCTGGGAGGTGTTATATCATAAAAAAATGCGCTGTAGTTAACCTTGAACTAGCACCACTGTCATTAACATACACTTTCATTTTCCCGTTCCGTTTGATAGTGAATAACAAATAAATCCCAATCCGAACAAAAGGCAGCGTTATTCAACCATGCAGGACCCTGCAGAATATCGAAGGAAAATTACCATATTTCAATAATTATGGAGGTACCTACAGCACAGACTTGGCGAAAGCGCTGGATGAAAATAAGTTTTTCAAAATTAATTTCTTTACTTATAATTTTCATCATATTCGTCTGTTGAGTAATAACGATTAACGACACGTGCCTCCGGACCCTCGATATCAGAAATTTTCTATAAAACCGAGTTTCTACAATTTCGAAACGAGCGATTTCTGCAACACGAAAGCTGGGTAACCTTATGGTGTCGCCCCGTTATGGTAATTTTTTTTACACAACAAACTCCACCCGTGCTTTTTAACGGAACCAAAATTTGGTAAGTACTTTTTATAAAAAAAAATTACTACTTGCGCGGTCGTTTCACTATTGAAATTAAAGAATAACCGTTAAACAAATAATTGCTTAATTGTTAAACAAATAGAATAATTGGCGATTATTTATTTACCTTTGTTTCGCTGTCACTTTTTTAACCGCACGCACTCGAAGAGTTCAACTTGTCACTAAGTTTCAAGGTGGGCACTGTCTCCCTACTGGTGTCAAGTGTTAGGAAATGACCCATTTGATTCAGAATGTGAGGATTAAATCTCGTCGAGAAGGTGGGGTTGGCAGTGGTGCCCCACTCGTACGGTCGATTTAAACCCATCTACGTCACGAATTAAGTGTCTTATGGAAAGACGGGGATTTCAAAAAATTTGAAACTGGTTTCGGTCAATGTCGAGGTAATCCTTATTCTAATTTTAACCGCGATGAGCCATTTGCTTGTTAAAGTGAAATCAACACCTTCACCGTCATTAAAAAGTAGCGATATGATGCAAACCTTCCACGATTAATTAACGATCCGAAGACATCAACACGCAAATGGGGATATTAACGCAAAAATTAACGAGACATTAAAATTAATGCGGTGTTTAGCATAACGGACGTGATTGTAGATGCTTGAACCGTCGCGCATTTTAATGAATCTCTGAAGAAGTGTCTGGCAACTTCACGAAATCGCTAAGAACAAATTCCTCCTCAAGTAATTCGGGCATTTACCGAAACTTAACATTACATGCTGCACTGATGTGATGGTTGAGTTGAAGCTGCTTGGAAAGCCCGACAGGACAGCAGCTATGCAAATGGGCCTTAGGGGATTCCTCGTTTTTGCGTCACTGTGACAAATTCTTCAGAATTTATTGCCCCGGTCTTGGGAGTCACAGAAATACAAATCCAAACCGAATGTTATTGTTAATTGTTGTAAATAATTTTCGTAAAGGCAAATTTAACGTTTCTAGAACATTTGATGGACTTACCTGAAATAACAACAACCAACACCGAACCACCTACGCGAATGTTGTCCACGACGATTGCTCCGGTACCAACTCTCTATCTTCAACTTCTTCAATGACTACTACGAACCTGTTCGATGTTAGTCACCTTAAACTTGATTTTCCTACCTGCATGCTGCTAATGAAGTGATCAAAAATAGGCCGTTAAAGATTGAATTGATCGAGGGAATTCCGATTTTACGTGCGTAAGTGGACGACTTTCTAGTTTAATGGCGGGAAATTCTCTGGGTATTTTTACGAAAATTTTCTCGCTGAGTTCGAGAACGTCTGAGGATTTTAGTTTCGACTACTACTTTGGCCTCCAAAAAATTTATGTGTGTGCTTTAATTTATAGTTTTTTTTTCCTGGACAAATAGAGTGGTGCATACGTCTGTTTTGCCTTGAGTCAGTCATCACGCATTGTTTACTTTCATTTTTGCATTGTTAGTCTCCGCGACTTCTCATTATCATCTCAAATCCGGATTTTAATAGATACATCTGCAACAGTCAATTTAGCTCCTACTTGATTCGGAGGACTTTATGAATGAGCAATTTTTTTAAGAGCACACATAGTTCAAAAACATTTTGAATGATTCACTCCGGTATCAGCAAAATTAAAAGTCACAGCAACAATGGATGAAAATCGCGGATGTGGGTGTTAAGTGTCTGATTAATCTAAAAACTGGTGCTTGGGACCAAAATACACGTATAGCTACTTGTAAACAAAAACAAGCCTCTATAATATCTTCATGAATGGAAAAGAATTATTATTAGCGATAACAGAACTTAAAAATTAAACATTAGAAAGAAGAGTCAACAGAGGATGTAAGATCAAACTGATCGCCATTCATAACTATAAATTAGATTGAATATATAGGGGGTTGCAGCTTGATGAAAATTCTAAAACGCTAGCTATTTATATTTTTTAGGCCTGCTGCCAGGATCAGAAGTTGCAAAGAATATCAAAATCTAATTTGCAAAATCAACAGAAAAATCTCTGGGGTTGATTTTCCCTTAAATTTTAATTGTGATGGTTTTGCAGTGACGGTCAAATTGGCAAATAATTATGGACTTTCTTGACCTGTTTCAAGGGTAATCTCGTTCTCTTTTGATCGTTTTGCAATAACTGATATAACTTTCTGACTCATCAAGAGACCTAAAGCTTCTACGCCTCAGCCAGGTGGCGGCACTTCAAGTTGCTTAATAAGTACCTACAAGTGTCGTCAGCTGGGTGGGCTGGCGAACCTGGCACATCCTGGCGAACCAAATCGAAACAAACAACCAAAATTTCATAAAAAATTGACCTCACCACTCCAAACCGATTATAAGATAAAGAAAGTATAATAAGCCAAAACGACCAATTTCCTTCTCATTTTCGCCATTGCTTCACCACCAAGATGTTTCCCAAATTTTTTGCAGTTCTAGCCTTGTTGAAATGTGTCGAGAGTCAATTTTTGGAAAATTTCACTACTTTTCACGGCATTAAAGATGGGTCAAAATGCAGCGACCAGTACGACATTCTGGATTTCAACACCAAACTTAAAAGTGAGTCAAGATTATTATTAATTGTCCAACTATTAACAACAATTTTATTAGTGTTCGATGCTAGCACTAAAATTCCTAGTGGTCTCATGGATGGTAACTTTTTTGATTTGGGAAATTTTGACGAATGCTACAAGATCGAAACCGAAACAACCATCGGTACAGTGTTTGGTAAATTTTGCTTGGGCACAATTGCGGTGGATAGAGACCGATCAAGTCGATCAAGAGTCAACAAAATGGACGGATATCCTCCTCAACTGCGAATGACAGTGGATCCTTCCACCTCCGGTTATCACTTTTCAATTTGCGTACCCAGTGGGTGTCGGGCAGACGAGATTCAAGGAATATCAAACTATTCCGAAAATTTCTGCTACTCAAAAAATGCATTACCAGAACTAGACGCAAATGCAATAGCATCAATGTGAGTAGTAACAATTTTTTTTTAAGTTATTTAATAAGAAAATTTTAGAGTTACGATTTCAATTTTTCTGGAAATTGTAGCAATTTCTTCAATTTACGACATTTTTCTCTACTACAGTGGGAAAAAACCACGACATGAACTACTAATCGCGTTTTCAGCGCTGACAAATGGTCGCAAATTATTCACATCAACAACAAACCCCGATCAACTTCTATGCTTACACGGCATCAAAGTCATAAGCACCATGTGGATCATAATAGGGCATAACTACGCCACTGCTTTGACGTCTCCCCTACTAAACATCCCCGAGTTTGTTGACGTAACAACTATATTATTACCAATGAAGCCAAAAATAATTTTTTTTATTAGTTCCAGCACACCTTCGAAGACCAGTTCTTCATGAACGCAACAATTGCGGTCGACACCTTTTTCGTGCTAGGCGGCCTAGTATCAGCTTACACCTTTATAAAGGGTGCGGATCGAGGTGCCAAATTCAACGTACCCCTAAGTTACGTTCATAGATTTCTGCGATTGACCCCCGCTTTCGGAGTAATGGTTTTGATTCACGCCCATCTACTGAAGTACATGGGAAATGGTCCGGTTTGGGGCCAGGTTGACGAAATTTTCGGCCGCCCCTGCAGAGACCATTGGTGGAGCTCCCTTTTCTATTTCACAAATTACATGTCGAACGGCCAACTCGCCAGTGTAAGAAAAATAATTTTTTGGATTTGGCGGCACTCAAAATATCCTTCATTTACAGTGTGTTCCTCAAACTTGGTACCTGTCAGTTGACATGCAACTGTTTCTACTGTCGCCGTTAATTTTAATTCCGTTGAAGAAATTTCCCGAGCATACAGTGAAAGCAATGGTGGCGTTGTCTGTTGTTGGCATTATCGTACCTTTTGCTCTTGCCTACCATTACGAGTTGGACGCTTTCTACGAGGGAGACTCAGAGTAAGCTGTACTGGAACAAGTTGAACTTTTAACGTGACTGAACAGATTGTAGGAAGTTCAACAGGTTGTACTACGTTCAAACTCATACCAGGTTTGCGCCATACGTCATCGGAATGATTCTCGGTTACTACTTGTACCAACTGAAAAAATCTGGCAAAAAACTTCACATGCACCCTGTAAGATTCTCTAATCTCCAGCTGCTGGTCAAAGTTTTAAATTTCAAATTGCAGATAATTGCTCTTGGATTGTGGCTGGTTGGCATAACTGGTTTACTGGCTTGCGTTTTGGCATCTTTCGACACCGCTACATCAGGGTACGACAGATGGGGTCATTCGCTGTACATTGCGTTTAATCGCCCAGCATGGGCCGTGGCAGTTTGCATAGTTGTATTTCTGTGCGTAGCTGATTACGGCGGTCCAATTGACGTGTTTTTATCACTACCGGTTTTCCAAATTTTGGGAAAACTGTCTTATTCCATGTACTTGATGCATTACGCAATTATCGCGGTCAGATATGGATCGATGAAGAGCCAAATCAGATACTCCAACGTTCAAATGGTAAAAGTCCACAAGAACGCTCTAGAAGCAAATTTTATTTCGTGGTTTCAGATGACGACGTTTTGGGGAGATTTCATGTTTACGATCGTTTTGTCGACGGTTCTGTGTTTGACATTCGAAATGCCGATTCCCATATTGGAAAAGTATCTGTTCGGCAGAGGTAAGCGTTTATTTGTTTTATTCATTTATTTTATTTGCAAACAATTACTTAAAGTGACTCGAATTTACACAAAGCGTGTCCTTGTTTACCATGAACATTTCCAGCAAGTTTTCCTCCGAGTCTGTTGTTACAAGTTTTATTTAAAAAAAAAAACAATGTGACCAACTAATTGCGCGGTAGAGGTAAAACCTTCCAGCAAAGCTTTTTTTGTTAATTCAAGTTGCCTTTGAAAAATGCTAAACGCTAGTTGCAGAAGGTGGTAGAGTACTGTGTGCTCCACTCGGTCTCCATGTTAGATACGTTCCACTTCTCGTCACGCATGTTTTCACGTTGGAAGATTGCCGAAATAATTTTTATCAACAATTTATTTCAAATTTTGATAATTTTTTTCGAATAAAGTTTTGCGTAATATTTGCTCTGTGCTTGCAGGAAAAGCTCCACCGAAAAATGACGTTAACAGAAAAACCGAACCCTGAATTCTGCTCAACTGTGAATCTTTGTTACATCATATTACTTGACTGAAATAGATTATAGAAAACGACTTCAATATTTATTAGATCTTTAAGTAAGTCAATTTTTTTGTTAAGTTAAAGTTAATATATTTTTTAACCCGTTTCTACTTTATTTTAAAAAACCTAAACAATATTAACGCTTTTTGCAATCGTAATTAGGTAATCAAGCAACTTTGCATGTTTCCTTAATATTAGATTAAGTAATCGAAACGGTAAATCTCATTATTATTATTTGAAGAAGCTAAAAGCAAACTAAAGTGACTGAATTAAGATAACGATCCAAATTGATTGCAATCTTACCTTATTGATATGCCCTTATGAATTGAAAATATTATCAAATATAGTGACTCATGCTACTGTGTCCTACCCAGATTACTGAAGATTGATGCTAGTAAAAAATTATCGATATTACCTTGTAATTTAAAAAATTATTGAGATATACGTGAGATACGATAAACAAAAATTGGACTTTCTTCGATGTACCCATAGTGAACGAATTTTAGTGCAACCGAATTAATGTGTTTATATTCGCTTCTTTGTTCGTTGGGTGTTCGCTGCGAGAATACACGCGTCTTCGATGATGCAGCCTTCGTGTTGAAGACATGTAATTAACATTAAGCAAGTAACTCGTGTTTACATACAATTAGGGTATAATAATTATTAAAATAAAATTCCTTTTTAATTTATAGCATTGAAGGACACACCAGAGGTTTTCGTCTCAAATGCATTTAAATAATACTTGGAACTATGTCAGAATATGTTCAATTTTTTACAAAAATTTCAAATGGGATTATCGTAATGTTCAAAAACACAAAAAAATATTTGAAAACTTCATTCACTTTGGTTTCTTGATTGTCGCATTAAGTACAGGTTATTTTTAACATATCGTTGAAATCTACAAAGGCGGTTCAGATAAAATACACAATAGTAACTCCAATATCAGAAAGTCCCTATCTGCATCACCATATTTGGAAGCAGATTCTTAACTTAGTTTTGATGAAATAGAATTTTCCAGTTTGATCCAAAATTGTGTCGCATTCCAAAAACTAAACCTACGTTATACCGCCGATTACAAGATAATAACAACGTATTTAACCAGAAATTGTTATGTTCAATTAACCATTTCATTCTTGCCCTGACAATGTTCAAAGCAAAAGTGTTAGGGTGTTTGTTGATTTTACAACTTGGCCAAATTGCGGATACTTCCCAAAACTCAACATTTTCAAAACTTGTTGAAACTGTCGGCGCATCATGCAACGACCAAATGGCACTTCTAGACCCCACCACTAGACTCATGAGTAAGTAACTACAAACTGCAACATTCTCCTCATCCACAATTAGTGTTTGACGCTAGTAGCAAGATTCCCAACGGGATCTTTGACGGAAATTTTATCGATTTGGGAAATTTCGACGAGTGCTACAAAATTGAAGCACTAACTCCTTCGGGAAAGATCTACGGAAAATATTGCATGGGCACCACAGTTCCGCCAGCAGCCAGAAGTTCTCTCTTAGCTCCCGCTGTCGGTACTTAATTTCAATTAGAATGATAAAAAAATCAAAATTTCAGCCCAAATTTTATTCAAAATCTCCGAAAGTGGCGGAAGATGCGGCGGGATTTCCCCTCCACTTGGCGATATGCGTATCGAGTGCGTGTCGAGCCGCCGAGATCGAATCGACGTCGTTTTTCGACGAAAGCTACTGCTACTCTCAAGTTGCGCAACCCGAACTCGATGATGGAGCTGTCACAGCAATGCAAGTGGTACTAAACAAATTGGACTACGAGTTAATCCCGTGATTTTAGTGTTATTATTTCGATTTTTTTAATAATTGTCGCAATTTCTTCGATTTACGAAATTTTTATCCACTACAGCGGAGCGAAAGTCAAACATGAGTTACTAATAGCATTTTCTGCGTTATCCAATGGCCGCAAGTTATTTACAACGACGTCAAACCCCGATCAACTTCTCTGCTTAAACGGTCTCAAATCAATCAGTATGATGTGGGTGATACTTGGTCACAACTATACCATGGCGCAACTGGGACCTTTAACAAACTTATATGACGCTTATACGGTAAGTTTTAAGTACTGAGGTAACGAAAAAAAATTGTTGGGTCTTCAGTTTCAGACTACCCTCGCCAACATGTTCATAATGAACGGAACTTTAGCAGTGGACACTTTCTTTGTGGTAGCCGGTTTAGTAACAGTCTACACTTTTCTGAGAGCCACAGATCGAGGAGTTAAATTCAACATACCGCTCTACTATTTACACAGGTTTCTGCGGTTAACACCTGCGTACGCAATTTGTATCTTAGTTCACGCTCATCTTTTGAAGTATTTGGGCAACGGTCCGTATTGGGGAGAAATTGACGATTTACTGGCAACTTCTTGTAAAAGTCATTGGTGGGCTTCAGTTTTCTACTTCGCCAACTATGTTCAAAAATTTGTAAGTTAATATTGACGTAACATCGAGATGTTGATTGAAAATTTCTAGTGCCTTCCTCAAACTTGGTACTTGTCGGTGGATATGCAGTTGTTTCTCTTATCTCCACTTATTTTGGTGCCGTTGAAAAAATTTCCAAAATATACCGTGATCGCTTTGGTCGTTTTGTTTATTGCCGGAATTGTCGTGCCTTTCTCCATAGTGTTCCACCATGAACTTGACGCTTTCAGTCTCCTAGGTTCGGAGTAAGTTTGGATCTTGCCCCAAGTACATTTGCGTAATCCTCAAACATTTGCAGAAAGTTCAGCGAGTTATATTACACCCAAACTTACGGAAGATTCGGGACATACGTCATGGGCATGATTCTTGGATACGTCATTTCAAGAATCAGAAAAACGGGAATAAAAATTCCGGCAACCCCTAAAACACGTGTAAATTTTCAATGTTTGTTTTAACAAACTACTCTATTGTTAACGTTTTAGTTGGTAGCACTAGCGTTATGGTTGGCGGGTCTTGCTATTTTACTAGCATGCATTTACGCTTGGTTCGATGCAGGAACTCCCTATAACAAATGGATTCACTCTCTCTTTGTAGCTTTTAACAGACCCATGTGGTCTGTGGGTGTTAGTCTCGTAATTTTTCTTTGCGTAACTGGTTTTGGGGGTCCCATCAACGCATTCTTATCGCTACCGATTTTCCAAATTTTAACCAAAATTTCCTATTCCATGTATTTGGTTCATTACGCGCTTATTTCGATTAGATATTCGTCGATGAAAACGCAATTTAGGTTTTCCAATATCCAAATGGTAAGTGGAAATTTCAAAAGTACGATTATATGATTCCTAAAATGTAATTTAGATGACGACATTTTGGGGCGACTTCGTCTTTACAGCAGGGATTTCCACAGTATTATGTTTGACGTTTGAATCGCCGATTATCGCATTGGAAAAAATCATTTTCAGCAGAGGTAGGCAAAAAAGCCCGATAATCCTTATTGTTAAAGTAGAATTTGCAGGAAAATCCGAAGTCAAAAAGACTACTGAGAAAACTGAACCATGATACTCCAATGAGAAAGTGTAATTAACAAAATAAATATTTTTTTATTTTATGCTTTATCGAGTGCTTGCTTATGTAAATTGTGCAAAGAAGGCAGCAAACCTTTACATCAAGTTTCATTTTTTCTTTCTTCATGTTGGAGCATAATTATTTAGTTAACGTTAAAGTTTCTTTTATTTGCTCTTTTATAAAAGATTTTTTTTGCAATAAAAGCGGCAGTTATCTTAAAGTAAGTTGTCATCTTCAATTCTCAAACACTGAGAACAAGAATATAGGTGAAAGCGTCAATGCGCATTATTTAATCCGGCTATATCCGTGCAAAAGGATCGGTGATCATAAATCATAAATCCTATGAATCACAGGTCATGTCATAAGTACCTACGCGACATGCATATCAAGTGCATCAAAGTTCAATTTTAAATTTTATTGCCGAAAAATATTTGATGGCACCATAAAGATAGGTACATATTGGCAAAGCGTGATTGTCACTAATGCATAATTTCGGAAGCTTTAAATATTAACGCCTTATCCTTTGACAAATTAGTGTTAAGTACGCCGGTACTGGCGATAAACATGCACTTTTAAAGTATAGCAATACTCATTTTTATTGGAAATAGTGACGCATTCTGATCAGCGATAACATCATTTGGGGGGCACTTGAAATGTTCTACCTGCGAGTATAAAATTGACAAAATTCGCTTATTTAATCGTCGTCCGTAGTAAAAGCGACTCTGTCACAAAATAATTGAAATTAACGCTGCCGGGGGTGTTTTACAGGATGGAAAATGCAGTAATAAAAATTCGACTTTAGGTGTCGTAAATCTTGTGGAAAAGAAATTAGAATTCATTTTTATTATCTCCAGGACTCCGGAACTTCCGCATTTCTGTTACGTCATCATTACCGAGGTGACAGCGCGCCGAACAGGGCGAAGGAAAAGAAACAATCGGAAACTTGCTTCAACCGCCGAGTTCGACTTCTCAGAAGCAATATCTACCACTGCGCATACACGCAGCTGCATAATGGGCTGCCTAGATACACAACTAGAATCAAGTTTACTTTGTGCTTGTATATTTTTTTTACCTAATTTTGAAGCTGAATAAAAGTAAGAAACTTATTGAAATTGACAAAAATTTTGGTCACAACGTCATTTTTCGTTCAGTATTTTTGTGAGCGACAAAAGACGATGACAGGCTATCAGTTATGTAAGTTACGCAAGGAGGAAAAGTTGGGATTCTGCATCGAGGATAATAATCGGGATTGGGGTGTCTGTTCATGCTACTTTTTCCTTGGACGATAATTGCGTCAACCCACGGTGACTCGTGAAAAGGGTCGACGGAAGCATTCAAGTAAAATAGCCCGACGCCCTAACAACGTCATTGAAAAAGTCCAGAAGTGCGGTCTGACGACGTCATTTTCTTCAAACCGCGACCGAACTCGCCACTGAAACTCAATAAAAACTTGCGAGTGCCCACAATCAACATTACTGCTGATAACCCAAATCAATTAACAATGAAGAACATTGTACAAACAGAATAGTGCAACCATTTGTCCAAAAATGAGAACAGTTGCGAATGCTTTATCGGTTTTGCTCTTGTCTTTTAAGAACTCTAATAATTCCTCTAGCTTACGAGTTTTGAAATTAAAGTGGTCGACAAAATTTGGTAGTTGAGAAGGGGAACTATTTATTATTTTTAATGTCTCTTTTAAAGTCAAAATTCCTTGAGTATAAAATTCTACAGAACTATTGCATACTTTGTAAATCTATTTATCATGACCTTATTTTTTAAATCTTATCCACTTAATGCCAAGTGTGTCCCTAATCTACACCAATTAAGCTTACAACTGTGATTTCAACATACCAACTTTATTTCGACTTGAATATTGTGATTGTCAAGAGTAACTTTAGAACAATTACACTGGTAATGTAGAATTACTAAAGATAAGATTAGTGACTAATTTATATACAGTGTGTAGGTATCACAAGTTTGGAATAAATTCAGGAAACTGCTAATAAATGTTTAACCTAAAAAGTCTCAAAGAGCGAGACTTTGTCATATCTACTGGGGTTGTGCACCACATTACTGAAAGTTTCACCTATGTTTTGTAAAAGCCATCGATTTTTTTAAATAGCAACTCAAATTTCTTAATTCTTCAATTAGTAGTTTTCGATTATTTTTCCAAAAGAAACTTTGAGGATGACTTTAAATTCTGTTTCTATTTGATCAGAAAAACAAAAAAGGCAATAATATGAAGCGTGAATTTTTTATTAATTAAGGTACAACGCACAATTTCAAGGATTGAAGTCAACACTTCTTGTATGTAGTAATCGAGTTATCTGTAATTAAGTAGGTACTTATAATGTGTATAATGCTAAGTGATAACGCATTGAAGTAAAACCAAATGAGTTGAAATATTAATCGTCTATGATAGTGATAGAACCAGAACCGAGTTTCCTGCTTATTTACTTAATAAGAAATCGACCTTGATTTACTGCCTTCACAGAAAAGTGAACTTGAAAAAGACTCTGGCAGTGTAAAAATTTCTCGAGAAAAGTAAGATTTATGATCGATCACAGCAAAAAAAAGCAACTCGATTTGGATCAAACTTTATCAAAGTACCGCTACTTTCTAAGATACATTTTCCAAATGAACAGTGTGGAACCTGCCGATAAATTTGAACTTTATTTTCCCCGCCATTACTCAAATTGCCGAAAGAACGGTGCAGTAAAGGTCGCAATTATCAGGTCGATAACACGAAATAACCAAACAGAAAAACGTGAGATAGGCGAAGCTTATAAAATCAAAGAAAATGTCACAATGATATCAAAAACGAAGATATGTCGCCAGCCACAAGTGTTTTAGTTGTTTTGTTCTTCTTTCTACTAGTTCCTTTAAAAATTGTGTCAGGTGCAATACCAAAAAACCCACTATTCGAATTAAATTTTGATCGATTCAACCAAACTTCATCGAAATGCAAATCACAGTTCGACAATTTGAATCCAGAAATCTTGGTTCGAAGTAGGTAATTTTAAGTAACTTTCTTCACCTGACCGTTAACAAATTTTAGTGTTCGACGCGTCCGTCAAGTTTCCTGAAGGTATTTTGGCCCAAGATTTTTGGCAATTGGGAAATTTCGATGAGTGTTACGATATCGCCAACGGTTCTGTGTATGGAAAGTACTGTTTGGGTAGTTTTGCAATCGACTCCTCGGCGCAACATAATAATTCAGTACGACTTAATTCGGCTTAGTCAATAATATTTTTAATAATGGCAGTTTTAGGAACAACTTAGACCATTGCGAGACGGCTTCTATTTTAATGCCTACCATTTGGGGATTTGCGTTCCCAGTGGATGCACCGCTGCAGATTTGGCTGTACTAACCAACTATCTGGTATTTACAGATGACCATTGTTCCTCCCAAGACACAAAACCCGAACTTACTGGTGGAGCGATAGCAGTATTGTAGAAGGCAAAAATTTTACTGACGACAATTTTATCGTTTTTAATTATTTTAGAACATTCTTGGGATTTTTCCTTTTCTTGCTAGCAGCCTCAACAATTTACGAAACTACTCTCTTATACTCAGGAGGAAGTACGTGGTAAAAATAAGTACAGTAAAATCTTGGTAACACTTTAATGCAATAACTGTTGATCAATATCTATCAATAGACCAAATAAATTGATCTTGATTTGTCAATAATTGTTGCAACAGTAACCGAAATCGTTAACAACACTTATTGTTGCTGCAATAGTAACTATTTCTATTTTTGTTGAGACTACAATAGCTACGAAATTTTTTTCTCCGCACCAAAACTTTATGAACGAATTTTTAGAAAAGCCTGGTGAACTGTTACTAGCTTTCTCGGCCCTCTCCAATGGCAAAAAGTTGCTGGCGTCAACGTCGAACCCTGATCAACTTTTATGTCTTAACGGACTGAAAGCAATTAGCATGATGTGGGTGGTGCTCAATCACGAGTACCTCCTCTCGCTTAACGGCCCATTACTAAACTATGGTTACATTGAAGAGGTATTGTTTTCATCCCCAACGACGTAGTGACTAAATTTTTTTTTCTAGAACTTGACTGATCCCACCAACATGTACATAGTCGGTTCTGCAGTATCAGTTGATACGTTCTTTGCTATTGGAGGACTAGTCACTGTTTACGTGTTTTTAAAAAGTATGGACAAGGGTGCGAAATTCAACGTGGGTCTCTACTACCTCCACAGATACATCAGGCTCACTCCAGCTTTAGCTGTTATAATCCTAATTCATGCCACCTTGCTTCAATATACCGCATACGGGCCGACATTTTACAGTATCGAAGATCCCTTGATCCGAGATTGCAGAGAGCACTGGTGGGCGGGATTGTTGTATTTACAAAATTTCTTTCACGGTAATGGAACAGTAAGCTGTCTGAATTGTTGTTTGTATGAGAAGCTTCTTATTTTAATTTGCAGTGCGTACCTCAAAGCTGGTATTTGTCCGTGGATTTTCAATTGTTCCTCTTGTCACCCTTAGTTCTGATACCTTTGCAAAAATGGCCGAAACTCGCGTTCTATGAGATCGGAATATTGGTACTAGCAGGAATTGCAGTACCGATGGCCATTACGTACGCCTATGAGCTTGCGGCTTTTATGTCGAACGGGTACGTTTTCGTTGTAACAATCATTTTAAACAATAATGTTTTTCTGGAAATCTAAAAAATAACGTCAACTATCTTTTTTACATTACCAATTGCCATTGCGTTACTATTACTTATTTTATATTGTGAAATATTTAGGGGTGACTACAATTACATGTGGATGTACTATAAACAAACGCATACCCGGTTTGGGCCTTACGTCATCGGTATGGGTGCAGGATATTTAATATACAAACTAAAAAACTCCAAAAATGGGTTCAAATTGAATTGGGTAAGAGCCCAAAGTTTAATGAAAAAAGTAGTTAAAAAGTTGATTTTTGTGAAAATTTTAGGTGGTTGTAACTGCGTTGTGGATACTTAGTTTGACCGGTTTAACGGCTTGCTTGTACGGAGGCTACGATTTGAGTATAGGTTCCCCTAAATTGTGGCCTAACGTTCTATTTAATGGGTTCAGTCGGTCGGCATGGGCTGTATCCCTGTGCATGCTCATTTTTATCTGCGTTGCCGGCTATGGAGGTTAGTAATAATTTAGTACCTTTTTCTAGATATGTAATACTTCTTGCAGGTCCCTTAGACTGGTTTTTGTCTTTACCCATATTTCAGCTTTTGACAAAATTATCTTACTCGATGTACCTTGTGCATTATTCCATAATCACAATCAGATTTGCGTCGGCCAAGACACCTTACCGCTTTACCATCATGGCTGGGGTGAGTTTGGGGGAACACAACGCGACTTGGTTGTAATGAAAATTTTACAGTGGTGGAGCTATTGGGGTGATTTCATGTTAACACTAGCTTTATCTACAATTTTGAGTTTAACTTTTGAATTTCCAATGGTTACTTTAGAGAAATTTATATTCGGAAGTGGTACGATAACTTAGCTTGTTAGGGCTTATAACTAAAAAAATTAATTTCAGGATCGAAACCAAGCAAGAAAGAGAGGAAGCCTGAAGTGTAAAAAGATTAAATAAATCGTACTAGAAATAAAATATTGTACGTTAATTAAATTATTTAATAAATTTATACATAAAATATTAAACACAATACTCATTACAAAAATTGATGCGTTGCTTGAAATTTTAGTTATCAAACTAACTAACTGGTGTCAAAATAACTTAACAGAGGCGTTCGCAGAAAATTGGTTAAATGTACTGAATTTAGTGGTAAATACGTTTTAAAAAATCCGACAGGATTGGCAGAATTAACAATAATTTGGCCGCCAAACTGCCATTTATTAGAGAGGATAACTGAACAGAATTCAGGTTGTGCTAATTTGCCAAAACTAAAATTAATGCTGTTTAAGTCGAGGGCAAGGCATAAAATAAAAAGATTTAGCATATTTCCTTCAGGTAATTTGTTTTATCTCATCACTATAGAATTTAAAAATAAAAACCTGCAATTTGTTCTATTTAAAGCTCTTTAAGCTTTTCATAATTAATTTTTTAACGTATAATCTTCAAGATACTTAATTACAGCCTAAGCAACACGTGGCAAAATAATGTAAAACAATAGAATTGAGTCTCGCGGTTTGCTTTTAATTATGGTAATATTCAACTTATTTAATTGCTGCGAACGATGTCAAACAATTAGTTGACTGAGCATAAATAGTTGAAGAAAAGCAATTTTCCTAAATAACTTGTAAACAACCTAACAATTTGAGTACTCACACAGGTGTAAATAAATAAAAGTTTGTTAATAGTCATCAAAATTCAAAAAAAAGTTTTGGAGAGATTTTCTTTTCTGCAAAACACATTGATGCTCGCTCATATTGTTATAGCGAACATTATCGGCGAATTCGCTTACCAAAATAATCCCGGATAGCCCGGATACAACGATCGTAATGCTTTTTGCGGATTCTGTAGTGCTTTAATGGACGTTCTCGAATAACACAAGTGTTGTTTTACCACAAAAACATCTTATTCCTACAGAAATTTTCGCACCATTAATAGAAATAGCCACCAATTAAAAAAACGTAGTAACAAAAAAAAAACGATGCTACTCAGACACGGCAAAATT
Source organism: Schizotus pectinicornis (assembly GCA_951805265.1). Lineage (NCBI taxonomy): Eukaryota > Metazoa > Arthropoda > Insecta > Coleoptera > Pyrochroidae > Schizotus > Schizotus pectinicornis. Next base: position 3,431,927 of record OX638207.1, read on the forward strand.
AGCTCGTCTCTACTTTTGGGAAATTGTGCTGTGTTAGGGATATTCTGGATGCTTTTAGTGTTGGACTAAAAGCAACAATTACTTTTGGCCGGCATTTTGATGAAATTACCATAAATTTAATGCAAACACCGATGGTGCTTCTAATATTAAAAGTTCGCAAAACCATTAGATATAATTGAATAGCTAGCTACCTGTAATCAGTTTATAGAAAAGTTTTGTTACTTCATTTCCAAGAATAAGTTCGAACACTGCATTAAAGACAGCTTTTAACTGAAAATCGCAGTTATGCGGGGAGCCGCTACAATAACAATAGAACTGGAGCAACAACATCCTTGCAGTTCTCATAAAAACAAGGTTCCGAAAAAGTTACAATTATCTAGTTCTATGTTGTATAATAACTCGCCTGTTTTCATAATAGGAAAAAGAAGTTGGAATGGTAAATATCAACGGAAAGTAGGTTGGTGTAGGTCACAAAACTAGTAAGGCAATAAATTTGCATAAATTAGTAATGAAATTCTCAAACGACACCTATTTAAATGACATCTGTTTGTGAGCAAGCGCTAGTGATTCTTATGGACATTGAAACTACCATTAATAATTTTTTTAATTTGAATCACGTGCCGGAAATTTTAATTATTCTTCCCAAGTTTCATAATGGATTGGGAAAAAAATATTTTCTTTTATAAGTGACAGTTAAAAACACTGATGGTCAATAAAACTCAGTTATCGCTCCACTAGATGCACGTGTCAGAATTCAATTATTAATCGTGAAAAGGTCGTGACTAAAACAAGCAAAAGTTTTACCTTCGCACATCGTTTCAAGTAAAAATGCTGGTGCGCACATTAATGGCTCTCGTTCAGTCTGTAATTGCAAAAGTTTGCAAATGTAATGGCGACCAGAGGATTTCAAAAAGAGATTTATTATGATCATTAATAGCTATTAGTAGGTAAAACGTCCAAGGTAACTTCATAGAGTTGAGTGGCGTTAATGTCGAATCCTTGAAGAGCACTTTTTGAACTCGTTAAGTGTAACTCAAAAAGTAAAAAAAGAGTAAAAGCGTGACGTCGAGTCTTATTTGTTAATTAATAATGCACAGAGACCTTTGATAATTATAATTTATTTTTAACAATAGTTAATGTCAAATCTTGCATAGCCTTAGAAATAACAAATCAGGCATAAATTAGGAAAAAAATAAAATTTCGTAATTCAGTTGTTAGATGCTCGTTAATAACAATTGGTCGTAAGTTGCCAGGTGAATGACTTTCTAACGCTTTATGGCATAATAAGGAAGCAAGGACGTTCATTGATCTACTTACTTAAGAGTAATCGGTGTGCCGCCAATTTCGCAAGAAGAATTGATTGGTTTTTCCAAAATTTCGACCTAATTAAATTTCAAAACGATCGCCGCTGCTGTAGGTAAGACCCCCATATTTTTTCAACCCTCGTCAATAGTTTTCAAAAATTTGCCACAAATATTATCTTATAATTTACTTACCGCTCGAGGGCCTTGTCCACTTTGTCCGAAATTGTGTAAACCATTGTGTAACTTTTTTTGTAAACACTCTCTCTGTACTGACCATAAATTTCGTAATTACTGCAAACTGGCGCGCGAGATGTACCGTCAACTAAGCAGTGCCGACGACGTCCTTGCGTTAACTAAACACTCGGATAATCTTTAGCAAAAAGACGGCGCCTTAGACGAAAACTCAACTCTTAACAGCACCGAGAGGGATAACTCGTCAAGGCCGAAACACGCAAGAAATTGCAAAATTACCGAAGAAGTTTCGAGAAGATTAGTCCGGAAAAGTGGCGCCAAATGCCTCTATTGACTGGTGTTGGCCACTAACCCTGAAACAAAACCCCTAAAATTAATATTTCTTTAAATTAGTAACAAATCACTTTAAAAGATAGTTTCTAAAGTTAAAAAACTAAGAGTAGTCACATGGAACTAAATCTGGACCATAAAGAGGCTACTTCTGATAATCACAAGTAGATACGGCAACGGTTGGTTTAGGTTCTTACAAACGGAGGTCTCTTGTCACCAAAAAAAAGCACAGAACGCGACTTCCCTTCGGTCTTTTCATTTCACCTTCTTGAGAAAAATTCACAGCTACGTAAAAAATAACCAACAACATTACCAAAGCGTAAATAAATTTAAAAATACTACTTTTGCATTCCTTGTACCGTACAGGGCAAGCCTAACTGTTGTTCTCTACCCTTAGTTTGTTATTGTTATAGTTGCTACGTAGATTTGGGTTAGAAACCAATTTCGGTTTGAATCCAGGATTCTTCGGCTTGATGACAAAATTATTCTTATCGCAACTAGCGATTCCGGTCGGGCTAATTTCCCCCATGTAAAGCGGTGGCCCGTAAAACTTTAATTTACCGGTAAACAGCCTGAAACTTGAAATTGCTTGTTTAAACTTACCCGATTCATTAATTCCCCCGGATCCCGCTGCCAAAATCGGCACTCGCGTGAATTTTTCAGCAATTTAGGGAAAGAGGGGTTGAAGCCTCCCATCGGGGACGGACTCGACGATTTGCAGATTACCGAATTAATAAACCATCAGGTGCCAACATTAATAATCGATCCAATCGGCGCGAAAATTCAACCCCTCATAAACGTCCCGATAACGATAAAGGTCGGTCAAAGAAATGGGTCTTTTAAAAATTATTTCGTGAGGCAAAATGCAAATTCAACAAGTTTTACGGAACACGCCTTGTTTATTGTAAGGAATAGCGACGTTGCGTCAGATAGGTTAGTTAAGCAGGAAGGTGCGTTAGTGACGAGTTATCAAGATTCTTCCGTGGTAGCGGAAAAACACCATCGATGGACGATTCATGGTCGATGCCTTGAATGCCTCATTAGGAGTGTGCTAATACTCATCGGTAACCTCGTTAATGCTCACCGCTCTCTGCTTCAATTTTTTTAGTTTAAACTAACAGTGAGCTTTAGCAGTTTAATCAATTGATTGATGATTGGAAGGTAAAAAGTTTAGAGACCTAGTTAAAAGCTCAGCAAGTATTGAGTTTACGTAAGTGAAAAGTCGCGAATGAATCAATTAAATTTGTTTGGCAGGCATTTAGAAATTTTCAACTTTAATCTCCTTGGACATAAACCACTAGACTTTTTACAGATAAGGATCACTCTCAAGACGAATTTTTAGAAATAATGGTCTTACTTGCCATCTTTAAAGGCTTGGAGGGATACTGTGCTAATGTTTGATACAACGTCGACATTATACTCTACGAACAAAGTTTACAAATGCCCGTGCCTGCCAGGCATGCCATAAAGAGATCTCATTTTATTCTCGTTTCGCCCACACTTGAATCAAATATTAAAAGAACAAAGCGATAAATTCAAAGTTTGGAGAGCTGCGACAAGATTGCGAGTACAGACCTGATTTTTATTTAATATCACCGAACCGCGAAAAGCAGCCAGCCAATAATTTTGATATTATTAAAACGTAATAGACACGTCTATAAAGTTTTATGGCGTCCCAAATTTCGTAATAAAACTGAACTAAAAATGCGCAGTACTTAAATTGCTGTTTAGCAGACATACATTTTCTCACATAACTAACAGTAGCGAGATTGTCTTCTTGTCAGCAAACTTCTTTGATGTGTAGAGGTACTGGCCAGAACAATGCGGAAGTTGAAAATTTTTCAAATGCAAAGAAACAGCAAGAAACTGGCTCAAACTTTCAGATTTGCGGAGCGGAAATGCTGCTGGAATAGCAAATTTGCAAATAGTTAAAGAAACTGACAGTCTTCGCAAATATGGGAAATATTGTAATCAATGCGAGACTGAGAGGCAGTGAGTCAGGAAGGAATCGACTGGTGCAAGGATTAGAGCTGAAATAAATTTGATCAATTTCACATTAAGTGTAGCGGAGGCGCTGAATTAATCCAGTTGGCCTCGGGAAGCACAATAACAATAATTATAAAGTTACGGGAAGCAATATCCTCAGGAAGCACAATAACAATCATAAAGTTACAGGAAGCAGTGAGTACGTACCATTTGAGAAACGTTTACTCATAATTAATTTCTTGATAATTTTTTCGTTTCCTTAAATATTTTTTTTACAAAATATTTCTGATCGAATTAGTTGCAGTATATTTTTCGCGCTTACAAAATCATTCGATTCCCAGTGGATGTCGCGGGTCCGATAATAAAAACACTCAATCTAAATTTTCAGCAAAATAGGCTTCAAGCACCCCTATTGTGACAAAAGATAGTCGCAAGCTGCGATCTTAATACAGGGGCGCTTTTCAATTTGACCCAGCGCAACCTCATTTCCGATCCGGGAAATTCCTGTTTTTATCACAAACTCGTCGCGACGACCCGCTCTTGTTTACGTTACTTCGTTAGTATTAATGACCGATAGTAAAAGTAAATAAGATCGAGCAACTTTTCGATTATTGATCCGAAATTGTCGAATTCAACTATCAATCAATCTTTGCCCCATTTCCGCCCTATCGCCATTCGTTTTTCTGGACGATAATATCCTCTTGTATCCCGGGGGACGCCAGCGTGCTTGGTGTCCAGAACAACGTCGCTTTCGAATTATTAACTAACGAATAAAACTGTCGGCTGAAAAAGTTGCGTGTTTCGGGAGGTAACGTCATTATTAAATAAAACCCCGTTTGAGTATGTGCCTCGATCAAGTTACCGTATCTCGTTGTTGTTTGCTTTCTGGTTTTGGCAAGATTCCATTAGCGCATCTTTGCCGGAAATCCGTTAAGTTGACGGTGACTTAGTTGCTCCGCTAAATTATGCATTCTCGTAATATTTTGTCGTTTAGCAAACAGTTCGAGTTACTTGCCGTCTTGCTGTTCGGTAATTGAAATTGACAACGAGCGCTTTCGTTGCCGTCAAGCCAAAGCGCCTTAATCGACAAGCAAGTCGGAGGGAGAAAGGCACAACGGTACTTCTATCGATAACGATAATTAGAGAATTTTTAACTCTCTTACCCTCTATCACCGGAGTTACTTGAAACAATAGGCCGGAATATTATTGAGAGATTCGAGCGTCGTTCGCCCGGCGCCTCCGCCATTTCGTCACATCTTGATTTAATAACTCGGCGGGCTCTGCCGAGAAGAAGACTTTGACTGCAAAAGCGAGTCAATTAAAAATAAATAAGAACAATTCGTTGTGCTTCCTGTTGAGATTTAAAATCGTAAATGTGGTGGGTCTTTGGACTAAAAATGATGTGTTATAAGAAGGTGACCTGGTTTATGATCAATTTAATCCGAAATAGAGACACGGATGTTAACCCTTAGCGAGTTCTCATAAGAATTCGAATCTAAAAGGACTAAAACAGCAGTCACAGAAAATTGCAATTCTCTTTAAAGCTATCATAAAATAAATCTCATTTCCGGAATTTGAGTTTACGAGTAGCACTTTATTTAGAGAAGAAGTACTGCACAGTTAGTTGGTCCGACATCCCCAACAGTTGTCGGTTTTACAAAGCCTGTCACTTGTGGCGAAACGAAAAGCAATAATATTTCCAGAACTTCATCTCAAGTGGTAGAGCGTGTCCACTATTTTTGCTTTGTAACTCAGATTTACAAATTTTTAAAAATTATTAGGGGTGTTGAAACAGAAAATGGTTTGTCTTATTTTTTTAACGGCATTTATGTTTTAGTTAGAAAAAAAAATGACCGTCAACTACTCTTTAGAGTTTTAGTTTGATTAATCTCGTTCAAAGAATGGACGCCATGTTTATTAGGTATTTCAAGCCTCACTAGTACGATCTCTGGGGGTCCACGAGGAACAACTTTGTCTTTAATCCGACTCTGGAAGCGCAGTTGCGAGATATGTGATGAGGATAATTCCGCGAGATGAAGAGAGATAAGCCGAATTTTGTGGGAAATGATAAAATTCCTTCGCTACAGGCGTTCAAACAAGATAACGATGTTCTAAAAACAAGAGCGCCATTGATATGTTTACTTTTTTCAGCTACAATTCCGTCTGCCATCAAACAACTTTGCCCCAAATAATGAGCGTTTGTGACAAATCTCGTTCGAAAACTGCCAGATTGTCGAATATTTGTCAAGACACGATCTCCGTTTCGCCATGACAAGATTAATGCGCTCGCATACATCAAAAAGCTCGCCCAATAAATGACTGTAATGTTGGAGCAAAACGAAGATCATTGTGGCCGCCCAACTTTCAAAGCGATGTAATTAATTCTGCAGAAAATTCCGCAGCAAATTAAACGAATTTTCCGGAAATTAAAAACGAGCCACCTTGACCCCGGATCTCTCGCTCGCCCTAGCGTAAACTCGTTTCAATTCATATAATAGTTTTTGGATAATCCACAATCCGTTTCATGTTTTATGCAATTCCTCATTAAATTCCATCGTAAAACAGTAGAGTCGGCTTAATCATCATCGCGGCGTCCGGGAACGGAATCCCCCGTTTTTTAACAAAAACATATTTGACCTCGCCTCCTCAATAATTACCCGGGCGCCGGCTAATCTTCCATATGCGCCGATAACGCCTGTTGTCCTTTTATTAAAAATTGTCCCGCGTCGCCGGGATAATAAATTTCGCTATTTTCTCCGGCAGCGCCGCTTTTTACGGCATCAATCAGGTTTTGCGCAATATAAAATATCTTTTCGTTTTTCGTCATGTGCCATCGATCCCCGGAACGATATCATCGCGAGAAATTCCCGGAATCCCGCAGATATTTGAGGGAATTGTTTGCGGTACAGTCGCGGTCACGCCCTTAGTGCTCCTCACTTTGTTTTTTTAATTAAACGAAAGGCAACACCACTTAATTTGCGCATAGTAAAGCGGCAAAGTTGGCCACTAAACGTGTAGAGTTGAATAGCTGTCGACGAAGACTCGTTTTATATTCAACGACGGACTTTTTAAGGTTTTACGGAAATTTGTCGGCGGTGGTTTGAGATTTCTCGTTCGAGCTTTTAGTGAGTGACGTGGGAACGGAGAAATTGGAAAGTTGGCTTGTGTTAAAAGAGTCGAATTTGCGGGCCGCCTTATCGTGACTAATTCATTTTTTAGCTGGAGGAAATGGGGTGAAAGCTACCGCCCTCGCAATGTTAAGAACTAAGAAAAACAATAGGTCGCGAGTTTTGGGAAAAAAGCGATAATGGGGCGGGAAATATTTTTAAAATTCCTACGAAACTAAAACGTTAATTGTGCAAGATTTAAAAAGGCTGTCAAACGTGTTGAGATAATGCAAAATATGTTTACTTTTACCCACTTCAGTGATGATGCAACGAATGAGTCGCAGCAGTGATTTCGGAAAAAAAAATTGATTGTTATCAAATACCTACAAACGTGATTCTTTTGTCGTCTGAAACATTCCTCTACTCGAAAAATTATTATCGAAACTAACTTCACGTTCGAAGTAAAAAATAATTAAATCAAACTGTAGATATTTAGTTACGCTTGTGTTCCGGATGCTCATGTAATGGTAAATTACGCCAATTTCATGGCCGTTTTAAAAGTTGAGCAGGAATTAAATTAGTAGTTGATAATGGGGATCCGGTTTGATTGACCTATCACAATATTGCAATTAATGTGAGTTGCCATCATGAACGGAACATGTCAAAAAACCAAAAATTTTGAAATTGTCTCTTTTTTACTTCTTACGTAAGAGTGGTAAGAGTTAAACTACGCAACTTCTTGTACAAGAACAATCATGTAACGGCTATAGGAAAGAATGAATGTCTGATGAAGCTAAGACCGGTGAAGATCTGAACTAAAATTATTAATGAAGATGGGATTCTTAATTCACCTTCCCCGATCTGGTCGAGGAAGCATCCAAACATTAAGAGATTGACCTCCTGGTATGTCAGAAACAAGTTATAAATGCAGTTTTCATAATGGCTTCCACCTAAAATGACACATGTTGTATAAATTGGAACGACCTATGTAGATGTCGGAGTAATGTAAAAATGTCGGCGTTGCCGTACAGCGCCCTTTTTGCTCACGCTGGCAATGCTGCATTATTTATGAGGGTCAGATCGGTCGTACTATAAACCACCACGAACAGACGAGGGGTATGCTTTCCGGCACCCACCTCCCTATTTCGCTGATCCAAGTCCTCCAACTAACAAATGTCGCCTCTTTTATTGCGGCAATCTATTAAAAGCGTCCCAATTAATTAGCGCCATGATCTTGATCCGAAACGTTGCGTTCAAGAATCTGTATAATTGTAGAAGTAAAACTTTTCGAATTGGTCTTATTCAAACTTAATCTGTTCGCGTTATGTCAAAGTTTCCGGGCGCAAGCTCACATGCTCGTCCGGAAGACAGTCAAGTTGTCTGTTCCGCCCGAGCAGTGCCCTACAGCTTGTTAAGAAGTTTACATAGCGTTCTGCGGTAACAGTCTTTTTCTGTCGAGCCTCCGGTGATATTCGGGACTTGAACCCACCAGAAGTTCGAACGTAACGGCTAAATTCCCGGCATGAGAAGGAATTAATTTCGTCGCATCGGCGGTTAACTTTCAATCTGCATGTATATTAGAGTTATTCGCTAGAGAACTTAAATCCGGCAGCCGACGCTGAACGAGGCTATTACCTACTACTGCGAGACTGTGTCAAGCTACTGGAAAACTGAATTACATTTGTAATGCTAAACAGCTAGGTGCTAGAAATTTCACAACTACGTGACGATTAAGAAGATGTATAATAGGTTAAAGCAACTTTATGGGAGTTGCAGCTTGCAGCTATAAGTAAAGTTGGCGAAAATTTCAAAACAAGTCTTTTGCTCATGGCAAGGAAACTGCTTATTCTACTGTCTACACTATCACAGGTAAATGGAGATGGAAGGTTTTAAAGCCAACAAAATTATTATAAAAATATTTTTTAGAAAACAAATAAATAATTAAATAAATAAATAAAAACTATTATTCTATAAATAACTTCGTTAAACTGGAGATGAGGATTTGAGAGTGGGTTTGATGGCGGACCTCTTGGCCCCCCCGCCCAAGATCAACTTTTCCAAAGTGATTATTGGAGATTCGAAAATTAGCGTCCACGCAACTGACAGAACGAAGGTAAAGGCGAGGTCGCCCCAGAATTTGTGAAACTGAAACAATCGATTTCAATCAGTTGAAGCACCCTGAAGTCTCAACGGCAACTTACCGCATCGTAATCACTGAAAACGAGCGGCGTCCGGATGGTAAAGCTCGTCATGAATAGAAAGGAATAGTGGACCAAGTAGATACTATACGACAACTTGGAAATTAACTGGAAAATCGACATCGAAAGGAACTGATCGACTGGACCTAAGAAGAATGACAAATAAAGTTAAATGACAACTAAACAGAATTATTAGCAATTAAATAATAAAATTTCTATAGTTATAGCATTGAGTTACTTTCTGGTACAGAGAAGCTAAAGATAGTTGTCGTCTCATTTTCAGTTAATAAAGACTGAAATAGTCATCACTGACTTTCACCACGTCTCTAAATCTTTAATCAAACGTTTAATAATAGAATTGAATCGTACCTCCTAAATTCATTGAGCATGCGAAGATGACCCAGCAGACTGCTATGGACCAAGTAGGTCGGATTAATGCTACGAAGAACGAGCTTCCCAGTCTATTGTAATTATGTGTTTCTAAATTTTGGCCGCTAAAAACACAAATAGCAAGGAGCGTGAGAGAAATGGTCCAAGCAACAAAAACGTTGATCTAAAAAAAATTGTTATAGCAACTGTTTTGAAGGTGGAATTTTTTTACTTTGCTGATCCTGAGTTTGAACTCCCCCTTTTTGAATTTGTAAACTACGAAACCCAAGATGATTCCAAACAAGTACGGCACCATCCTCGTGTGTGTTGGCATGTAGACGTATTTCATGTACATGTCGATACTGCCATCACCCTGTACTGTGAGTACTCCGCTAAGTTGGAGGAACCACGCCAAAAGAAAGCTTCCAATTATGGATCCCACGGAAATTACTCCTAACCCTATACAAGTCCAGAGCGGCCATCTTCGTAAAGGTATCAAGATTAGGGGTGAAACCAAAAACAGTTGCATGTCAACTGATAAGTACCAACTTTGTGGAATGCACTAAAATAAATCACTGATTAGTTGGAAAACGAAGTTGGTCAAAAAACTTACGATTGCGTTCGGGTTAACATAGTTTTGTATGTACAAGAGAGATGACCACCAGTATTCTTTGCATCCTTTCACCAGGAAAGTGTCGGTGTTTTTCCAAATAGGACCTGACCCAAAATAGTTGAAAAGAGCGACGTGGGCTAGCAAAATGGCCGCTAACGCCGGTGTCAACCTTAAGTAGCGATGGAAATAGTACATGGGGACGTTAAATTTTTTCCCTTTATCCGAAGTGGCTAGAAAGGTATATACCGTAAGAAACCCTCCAATCACCAGGAACGTATCGACGGAAACTGTTGCTCCAGTGATGAACTGACTTCTGCTAGCTTTCAGCCACTAAAGATTTAAGAGTCAAGTAATTAATTTTTTTTAGAATTTTACCAATTACCTCGTAAAGATACATGTAGTTTTTTAGCGGAACAAAAGAGTAAGTCATGTAGACGTGACCAATTACCACCCACAACGTGCTAAGGGACTTCATGCCGTTGAGGCTGGAAAGTTGTTCGGATTTGGTGGATTTGAACAACTTTTTGCCGTTGGTCAGGAGAGAGAACGCTAGTGCTGCAGGGTGTATGGCAACTAAAATTATTAAATAGTCAAAAATTGGTTTAGTTGGTGATTAAGTAATTTACCAGTTCCTCTTCTTTCTAAATAAAGATCGTAAGTTGTCGAAACTAATACAATGAGTGCTATCACAGAGAAGAAAGCTCTGCAAGAACAAATAGAAATTTTTGATAGAATTTTAATTATTTTTAACCAACTTACATGGCAAAAATCGCTAAAGCGTCCAAATCCGGACTTAAGTTGGTCGACAAACATGTTCTGTCGTCGAATTTTAGTTTATCGTTGAAGAAAGTGTCGAGGTCCTCAGCATTGCAGGATTTCGGGACACACAGGTACATTTGAATTCCTATTACAACATCAGCCTCAAATGGTACTCCGGCGGTGTTCTAAACCAAAATTTCGTTTAAAAATTCAATTAACCATAAATATTACTTACAATTTTGCGATGTTTCGGCAAACCTTCAATCAAATGATCTGCAAGGTTTAAGGTGGTTTTGCAAAATTTTCCATTAACGTCCAGGGAAGGTTCGTTGACGGACAAGCACTCATCGTAATCACCCATTTCGATAAAGTTACCCCGAAAAATTCCCGAGGGAAATTTCGAACTCGAATCTACCACTAGAAAAAAATTCTTGTCACAACACACCCAGCCTCGGCAGCAAAGAAACTTACTTTGCAACGCCCATATTCTCGATTTCTGGAAATCTTCGGCCAATTGTTTTAATTGCAAAAAACAAGTGGCTGTTATAGTTTCGTTTGTGAACGTATCCAACTGGCTCAAAGCTTCTTCGTAACTGTAAGTCACCTCGTTAGCGGCTTCGACGAACCAAACTGTGATGAAAAGCCAAACAAGCTGCTTTAAAATCATTTTTTTCGACACAATGATTGCAGGTAGCGGCTTTCGGAAATAAACATCCACCCAAAAATGATGCGCTTATATATCAATTTGGCTTTATCTGTGTGCAAACACTTCAATTATTGTGGCTGATTTCTGTGTTACACTTGAAAATTGTTAACTTCATAGTGAATCACGATGCCGTTCAATAGAAATCCTCGTACAAATAAGATCAGATACAATGTTTTGACGGCACCCACAATAGCAAGTGGGTCATGGTTCTCATGAAAGTGTTTAAGGGAAATCCGCCTTAACAAGAAACATAATGACGGTTCTAATTAGACACTTCCTTAGTATTTTTTAATTGAGAATCTTTTCAAAGTGTAACTACAATAATTATTGTTGGATTGAAGAGACCTTGGTTTGAGTGAAGAGACGGTTTGAACTAATCGATTTTAACTCACCTGGTTTTGCATTTCATTTACTTTATCTTAACCATTTGTTCTACGACCCTAATTTAAGTGCCATTGTACTGAGAAATGTTTGAAAAGTCATAGAGTTGGATCACGCGGAATCAACATCAAACGAGTGACAAAAGTCATCATGAATCATTAACCTTCGATGTACTAGGAACAGAAACTTTAAAATTCTGACTAAAGTTTTATTGTTTTTCTCAAATTGATTGAAACTATGTCACAATCGTTCTATCGCACGACTATAGGCTTGAATCTTCAAAACGTAAGTGTTCCGGATTGTTTTGTCTGCTCGGTCACTATAGCCAGATTTTGTTATCTTGGTAAAGCAAGGAAAATTTTCCATTATTGACATATAAAAATAATTCTGGAATAATTTTTTTTATAGTAATACATACGCCTTTCTAGAATAATAAAAATTCTCAACGCGCACTTTAATTTTGGAACTTTAAAATAAATAAAAATATTATGTTCGAGGAAGTGAAGACCCTTAAAACTGATTAGCGTCAGAAATACTAGAGTTTTATTATGAGTCAGCATCGTGATTTTGAGAAAGTGCTTACAATAACATGACGCCAATTTGGAAACAATAACTAATAGGCGTCACAATATTTTGTTTTAAGTACGTTATAGTTAATGTTCGAGTGCCGTTGGATGCTGTCCTTCGGTGTTGAAGAACTGTGATTTTAGATAAGGCAGTAGCAATAACTTGAATTTGCATGAGTATTTAAGATGTTATCAATAATATACTTTGAGATCAAGGTTTCTCTTCCCAACAAGTCGTAGTAAAATGCATGTCGAGGTTGCTAATCATTGCCATTAATGCATTTTATAATAAACCCTTGCAGGTGATTCTAATCTTTAATGACGTTTTAGAAATGATGGCAGATTTAAATATTATTATTAATATATTATAAAATTTAAAATTTAAATATAAAAATTTAAATCTACGTAAAAACCAAATATGTATGTATCTACATTTTCGATTCTTTTCTATATTGTACTTGGATGAGCTTTTAGCATATGGCGCCTCCACTAATTAAAAAATTTGGAAATTTTGGAGAAATAAACAATTGTCTTGCCAAACCGACAGTGTGAATAATTATTATCAAGTATTCTTATGTAAGGTGTTACCAAACAATAGATCTATTTTTTAGAGATAATCGATTAGATGTTGACAAACATATTTTGTGAATCAACCTAAGCTCGCAATAACACCAGACGCTGTCAAAAAAGTTACTAAAAAAAATTTAAATTTTTTACCTCGAAATCAATGCCACCTTAACTAACAATTTTCAGGTGATATACACAAGTCAAGTCTTGCCTTTCAATTTGGTTTCCACTTGTTATTATAACTTTTATGATTCATACTGTAGATCTGGCTGCAGCACTTGGCTGAATAGCTGCATAATCAAATTCACTTTCCATCAAACCACTAAAAGCTGTTTAAGTCAATTTTTCAGATCTAAAACATAAATAGCCGCCCCCTCCCCTTATCAACCCTGCCACACCGCCGCCTGCAATAACAAAACCGCGAGACAAAATTGTCTTCGGGACTGTATTATTTGCGTTCCTGCTTCGAGGCGAACGGAACGGCTGCGGATGATAGCTTTGACAGGGTGTTCGCTTGTAGATGAGACGTGGGACGTGGACTAGTGCAACGAAGGGGATTCAACCTTAGTAATAATAAGAAAAGGACCACCCTTAGTTTTTAAATATATTTACAATCTCAAACCAAATAATCGTAAAATTTACATATCTTGTTAGGGTTTCGTTTCAACTGCACTTTTTCGATGAGAACACTTACTGAACAGAAGCTTTTCAATAACTATCATTGGCATCTCGAAACTGAGACATAGAGGCACCGACAGCATTACACTGAACATGAAATCTCCCCAGAAGTCAAAGAACTAAAAAAAAAATCCAATTGAATCAAATCGTCAAAAACAGAAAGAAGACGTTACTGTTCCAAAAGTGTCGATGTAAACTGTGGCTTTGTGGGAAGCTGCTCTCACTATAATGAACTCGTAATGAACCAAGTAGATAGCGTAGGATAATTTTGAGATCACCTGAAATATTGGGGCGGACAAAAAGGCATCGACGGGTCCTGCAATAGAAAAATTGTAAAGAATTTTACGAGCAACGCCCTCTTCAACCTCCGTGTCCCGTGACGCAAGCGAAAATGAGAACACTAACAGCCAATGACCAGGCGGGCCGATTAAAAGCGATATAGAGCGAATGGGCCAATCTGTTATATTCCGCCAGCATCGTGTCGTGTCCTGCATAAACACACGCCAGCAGTCCAGACAAACAAATAGCCCATATGGCCAGAACGGGAAGCTAAAAGTTAAATGATCATAGAAATTAAGGGTGCAACACGTATTTGTTGACGTTATCAGCACGAAGACGGGTAAAACATTAGATAGACTGGTTGTGCTCTAAAACTTTAAATAAATTTCATTTTTTAAGTTTTTAAAACTTGGCCAATCGAGCAGGAGTCATTAAATTTTTTTCGTATTAAATTCTTACGTTCTTACCAGACGAAGCTTAATCTTGATTTCTCCTTTCTTCACTTTATAAACGAAGTAGCCCAGGATCATTCCGATCACGTACGCCCCAAATCTCCCATAGGTTTGTTCGTAATACGCAAACATAAATTTATGAGTATCGTCTCTGGAAGAAAAAATCCGATTTCTTTTTTAGCTCAGAATTAGTAATAATACCTACATATCAATGTCAGTCATAAAAGCTGTTAGCTTATTCAAATATGCGATCATGAACGGGGCGAAAACTCCAGCTATAACGATGACAACAAGATAGACAAATGTCATTTTAGGCCACTTTCTTATTGGGATAAGTATTAGAGGAGATAAAATAAAAAGTTGCATGTCTATGGACAAGTACCAAGATTGAGGAACACACTGTAAATAGCATTATCAATTTCTATAATTGAAAAAGTTATTTATCTCACCGCCTGGTCGTCGTGAACGTAGTTTTGTATATAGAGCAGAGCTGCCCACCAGTGCTTCTTGCAGGGTTCTACTAGATGGTCATCAAAGGAGTTCCATAATGGAGCTTCACCCAACAGTTTTAGAAGCGTTACGTGCACTAGTACCACTATTGCTAATGTTGGTGTGAGTCTACAATAGAAAACCGTTGTATTACGTATATCATTTTCAATTGCTATCAAAAGCAATAATTGTGGCATAATATTCTTAAATAATTGTTATAGATTCGTTAATATTGTTACCGGATGTATCTATGAATATAGTAGCGGAAAATGTTAAACTTCGCCCCCTTATCCATGGACGTAAGAAAAGTATACATGGTGAGTAGCCCACCAACAACAAAGAATGTATCCACTGCCAGAGTTGCGGAGATCATAGTCATATTAATCATATCTTGGGGAAACTAAAACTGGAGGTATTTTAAGCTCTTTACAGCTTTTAGCTGGAGCTGTAAACTGACCAGGGCAACCTCCCAGAAGTTAGCAACTGGTGCTGAAGATCCATTAACTGTTTCGTGCGCTACCACGATCCAAATCATGCTGAGAGCCTTAAAACCGTTCAGGCATAAAAGTTGGTCTTGATTCGTAGTTGGTGTAATCAACTTTTTCCCATTGGTCAACCACGAGAAAGCTATAGTAACCTCATTGGATGTTACTAAAATTTTGCAAAATTAGACTATGTCTTGAAGTGATGTAAAAACTTACAAATTCCAGTGTAGTGCAAAAAAGTATCGTAAGCCGTAGATGCACAAACAATAACTAGAATCAAGCCTAATATTGCTCTGAGAAAAAATCAAAATTAAAATTATGGAAAAAAATATTGTCAACAAAATTACACAGTAATGATGGCTCCTGTATCAAACTCCGGTTGCGTGTCTTTACTGTAACAGTATTTTTCGTAAAATGTTATCCCGGTATGTATCAATCCAACATCTTCGGCGGTACAGCCATCCGGAACGCAATAGCCGAAATGTAGTCCGGTTGTTGTCGGGTCGGTACCTAAAGTTCTGAGTTGCCCTCCCAAAACTCCAGCCCGCTACAACTTTTCTCTACACCAAACTTCCATCAATTAATTATTCGTCACTTACTTTCTTAAGAACACGACCATCAGTACCAAATCCAGGAATGGGAATAGTTCCTAAACAGTACTTCCCTTTGAAAGTTTCGGCCGTTACACTCAGGCACTCGTCGAAATTCCCCAACTCAAAGAAATTACCATTTAGAAGTCCAGAAGGAACGTCCTTGGCATTAGCGTCGTACACTAATCAAAAGTCAATCAAGAGCTATTGTTAAGTTCTACTTACGTACTTGACCACGCCCATAGTTGGACGGTTAATAACCCCAAGTGGTAGTCGACGAGTTGTTGTTGACACTTTGAGGAAATCTCATTGTTTTCGGAAGCGTTCTTGATGTTGGCAACGTAAGTGGGAGAAGGAGTAAAAAGGTTGTTGAGTTGACAGAAGGAATTGAGAGGGAACGAAAGAAAAAATACCACAATGGCAGTTGGGAACATACTCGTTAAGAAATGGCGCATTTTTGTCAACATATGTTTGTGAAGAGTTATCGCCCTATCGAGATAAGCTACTCGACTTTAATTTTAAAATTGATAGGTAGTTAAATCATTGGATAGTCCTCACGCAAGTGGACATATTATAGCCAACAGAGTGTTTTCAGATTGTTGTTGTTGGTGATCGATTGAGGATTTGCTCGTTGTAAACCTTTTCAACAAGATCAGTTTTCGAAAATCAGATTATCTAGATCTAAAAACTGTCAACGAGGCTCAGATATAGCATTACAGTTGATTACAAACGGTAATAAGAGAAGTACAGCTTGGAAATTATGTTTTGTCGTATCGGGCGTCATTGCGGGCCGCACGACTAAACTGGGCGACTGTTGTGTTGTTTATATTGAACCCTTGGAGAAAGGCTAGCCGGGAATCTCCTTGTGCAGACTCAGGGCCAGTTTTACAAAAGTCGGATAAGCATTGGAATAACTATTCCGGAATAAGGGCCGGTTTACATACCCTCGGTCCACAGTTTATACCTGCATTTATCCGATTCGATTTTCGTAAAAGCGCATTTATCTCGAGTTATTCCGGAATAGCGTTATACTTGACATATTCCCCTTTTGTAAAACCGGCCCTCAAGCAAATAATTTCGGGCTAGCCTCCCTCCGAGGGTTCAAAATAAGCGAACAGGACAATCCGGACAGTCGTCCAATCTAGTCGTGCGGCCCGAAATGACGCCCGATACGACAAAACATATTCTCCAAGCTGTACGTGTTACGAAGGTTTTCGGCCACTCACCTAAATTGTACACAAACAATTGCTTTAGTTTCTTAAATTTTAGTGGACATTTGTATGTAATTGTACAACACAGGTAGGTAATTCAAATAATAAACATGCTAGTAGACAACGCTTTAATTAAAATTTGAGATAACATCTTAGAAAGCCAATCGCAAATAAGATTGTAGCACAATCTCCTGCAGTTCGACCAACCTGCACAACAGAGGTCGGTGTCCTAAAATCCGATTATCAATATCTCGAGATTGTCAACGAGGCTTAGAGATACCAAATCTCCGAACGGGTGTTAGGGGGGTAAAAATGCGATAAGACCGGAGATTTTGAAGGCTTGTAATGTTGTGTTTACTCCGACTCCTTGAAACAACACCTTCTTCGACGTAGTGCGCTGTGTCCCGCCACCGTAGACCGCAGACACGTTCTTTTGAATAATTAGGAACGACTCCTACGCAATTCAATAAATTTAACTACAAAGTCTGTTTGCTGTCAAGTGCTGCTCACAAAGCCATCCACCAGAGCCGCCAAGAAGTCGATGCAAGGCGCACACACAATGTCGATCTTAAAGGATTCCTAGGAATTTGTTCGCAGGAAAATTGCTTATTATGTTTGACGAGCGAGTCGACTGGTGCACATCTTTTTGTTGTAAAGATAGTCTCACCTGAATTTTCCAGACCGTTCGATTTTCATTATTGCAAACGTAAAATTTAGGGGGTGTTTCGTATTCTCTTCGGGTGAGAATTTAATGAGATCATGGCCAGATCTTGTAATTATCGCTGGAACTAAGTTCGACAGACATTGGCAATGTTTCTCAACATCGGTTGTAACTTCGTTCCCCGGTTGATTGAGAACCGTAATAAACTTGTTACAAGTAACTTGTACGAAGATTTCTGGCCACTCATTGTTTCAGTTTATTCTTTATTCACTTTTAGTAGTCATTTTTATAATTATACAACACAGGTAACTAAAATTAGAGAATTCTGGTAGGTAACGGTCAGATAACATCACGGAAAATCCGTGAGAAGTTTAATTTTGATGTTCCTTAATTTCCGTCAAGCTTTCTTTCTTGGGCCCTAAAAATGGAGTTTTAAACAGACGGGAATTTTTCTATCCACGCAATACCTTTTCGAAAAATAACTTTTACGATGACTAAAATAGGTGATTCAAATGTTAAACACAACACCATGGACAGTCCTAAAGTCAGCATGAAAATGCCCCAAAATAACATTAACTGTAAAAAAAAATCATTTAATTGAAATCACTACAAAAGAGAACTTACCATCTGGAAATCTGAATGTTTTGTTATGACCTTTTGTGATCCATACACTGTCATAATCACTGCAAAGTGCACTAAATACATTGAATAAGAGACTTTCGTTAAAAATTGAAAAACTGGTAACGACAAAAATGAATTAACAAGTCCTCCATAACCAGAAACGCAAGCCAAAATTACTAAACCTACACCTACGGACCAAATAGGTCTATTGAACGCCAGAAATAAAGAGCTAGTCCACCTATCGTAGTCGTAATTAAAAAGAACGTGGCCAGCGTAAATGCACGCAACCAATTCAGTTAAAGCCACCAACCAAAGAAAAATGATGGCAACCTGCAAGAAGTATTAAAACTATTATGTTAAAAATTAAATAAAATCTTACCGGGCTCAGATTCAAAACCGTTTGCTTATTTTTTAATTTGTAAATGAAATATCCAAACAACATTCCAATAGTGTAAGGAGCAAACCTAGCGTAAGTTTGGATGTAATATTTGTGCATGTAATCTTCTGAAGTCCTGGAAATATTATGGTTTGGGTGATTATTAATATGAAAAAAATTCCTTACCTTGACATGAGTATTTGACCGGGTAATTCATATACCCAGCCTAAAACAAAAGGAATTACAAGACCAATCGCCGATAGGAGTCCCAGTCCCCACATAGTTTGCTTGGGCCATTTAGTCAATGGAACAAGAATTATTGGTGACAAGAGGAACAACTGCATGTCAACTGATAAGTACCACGATTGAGGCACGCACTGCAATCACGTTTTTATTAATCCATCAATAAATTACTTTCTTTACCATATTGTCCATTGTGGTTACATAATTTTGTATGTAAAGCAGAGTAGGCCACCAATTTTTCCTGCAGGTCGAACTTAAGACTTGGTCAGCTGCGGTCCACAGGGGTCCTTCCGCCACATAACTAAGTAGGTGGGCTTGGAATAAAATTACTATCAGTAAAGCTGGAGTAAGTCTGAAGTATCGATGTAAATAGTACATGAAAACATTAAACTTCACTCCATTGTCCACTGCTTTCATGTAACTATAAACCGTGACTAGACCTCCAACTAGAAGGAAAGTATCGACAGAAGCACTGGCCGCCAGTAAGAGCATTTTGGCGATGTTAGTTTGCCACTGAAACAGTCTCATAAAAATCTTGTAAATTTCAGAGGTGTGAAGTCCTTACCGCACCAATCACTAAGTGATTGCTGATTGGAGTAACGTACTCCATGCAATGGTTTATATGACCGAACACAACCCATATCATACTAATCGATTTAATCCCATTCAAACAAAGAAGTTGGTCTTGATTGGATGAGGAAGCAAACAATTTTCTTCCATTTGAAAGTGCCGAGAACGCAATTAAAATTTCATTAGGTGTTTCTGGAAATAATTCTAATTAAAACTTGTCTTCCTTGTTTCTCCAAATTACTCTTTTGATTGTAGTAGAGGTAACAGTCAAAAATAGTAGAAACGGCTGTTATTACAAGAAAAATTGATATTACGACACTAAAAACACAAAATTATTAAAATTTTCGGCTCTAGCTGCGTTATATTTATTTACATTGTTATTATAGCCCCGGCATTGAGTTCAAGTTGGGTGTCTTTCGAGTAACAAAATTTCGATGTAAAGTTGTTGTTTATTGAAAGTTTTGTGATGTCTTCGGCGGTACATCCGCTAGGATAGCAAACTGATGTATGTAAACCAACTGTGCTTGGGTCGAAGTCTAACAGTCTTAGATGTTTCGTTGCAGCAAATCTCTGAAAAGATTTTGATAACTTATTATTAAAAAAAATTGAACTTACCGACCGAAAGAGTTTCGTTTTGGGACGTTGCTGGACGTGGGATTGTGCCTATGCAATACTTTCCGTAAATATTTTTATCTTTGGATACAGTGTTGAGGCATTCATCATAGTCGCCCAAATGGTAAAAACGACCGTTTAAGATACCTTCTGGTATTTTTGTTGAAGCGTCGATCACTTGAATGGGGCATAAGAAGATTATTTTGAGTTCAGCAAAAGATAGAAAAAGTGTTTTGTGTTATTAGGCAATGGAGCAAATTTTCTGACTAAAATTTATGAAGGAAAACAATAGTAAGTCTCCAACGGGTTAGGGCTGCATTCTTCTTTAAACTTACTTCTGATTATCAATTTTTGGTCGTTCCAAACTATATCCATTTCTTCTTGGCATTTTTCCGAACATTCACTTTTCTTCTCTTGGTATCTTTTCCGAAGAGCGTTTACGCCAATGTCCAGTTCAAACGAGCTAACGATGTTAACAGCAACAACTAAAACTAGTAGAAAAATTGTGGAGTGCATCTTGCAGAGCACTATTGACACTAACTGCTTGTACAGTAAAGTGTGATTGTAGTTTGATACAAAAATATTGATGTTTATACATCTATAAGAGCAGATTAAGAGTTCAAGAATAAGTGGAGGTTCTTATAATATTAATCCTATCGAAAAATTAGGAAAAAGAGTCTTGATTTATTCAGAATATTTTAGCCTTGCTGATTGAGTGCCTAAAAAACTTCTTCTTTATTTATTATGTTTTTTCTGAAGTTTTCATACTTGTATTTTTTTAGATTATCAGAATTATAATTAAAGCGTTAAAGTCAAGTTGATTGCATATTTTTATCAATAACTATCGCAATAGGCTATTGAAACGTTGAGCAAACCCTTATCAACAAATTTAAAAAAAAGCATAAACAGGTCCCAGAATGATAACGATAACACGCAATTCAGAACAAAAAAAGTTTTTACTAATTAATATCCGGAATTCCGTCACATAGGACGCGTTCAAATTCGGCCACTGCTTGCCATTGCACACATTTTGTTTTCTACTTGAATTTATTCGTTTATGCTCTTTATCGCTTCTGAATAATTATACTGGGACACCAGGTATTTTACTACACATTTACTTGAAAAATTAAGGAAAGGAGAAATAAAAATTGTGTTATTAGAAACCACAATCTCTACTCGAGAAAAACAAGTATTATCTGTCAGAACACATTGAACCGTAGGCTAAGCAACTGTTCAACACAGGAAGCTGTAATAAAAAAATGCTACTATAGATAACGCTATAATTTCATATTCCAGATAACATCACTGAAAGTCAATCTTAAATATTATGTACTAACAATATCACCCAAAATTGTGCATTAAGTTTCTTTAACAACATACATATATTTGCTAGTTTCGAGCAATCTTGTTGTTAATAGTTAAAATTGATTCTAACACCAACAGCATAATTGTGGAAAAGCCGTCAAAAGTTTAAACCTGAGGTCGCTTAACTTCTTTCAAATTTTCTTTCTTGGGCCCTAAAAATAAAGTTTTAGTTTTACAAGATTCTTCTCTATCCCATTAATACCTTTTCCAAAAATAACTTTTTCGATGATTATAATAGGGGATTCAAATGTTAAACATAGCACTATGGACAGTCCTAAAGTAAGCATAAAGATGCCCCAAAACGACATTACCTATAAAGAAAAAAACAATTCAATTCCAATCGTTATCACAGAAGTGCAGAAGAAAACTTACCACTTGGAAATCTGAAAATCTCATTATGACCTTCTGTGACGCATATACTACAGTTATCACTGCATAGTGCACTAAATACATTGAATAAGAAACTTTCGTTAAAAATTGAAAAACTGGTAATGACAAAAATGAATTAACAGGTCCTCCATAACCGGAAACGCAAGCCAAAATTACTAAACCTACAGCTACGGACCACGCAGGCCTATTGAAGGCCAAAAATAGAGAACTGGTCCACTTATCGTAGTCGTAATCATACAGGACATGGCCAGCGTAAATGCAAGCTACCAGTCCAGTTAAAGCCACCAACCAAAGAGAAATGATGGCAACCTGCAAAAAATATTAAAACTTTTTATGGAAAATATAGAATAAAACCCTACCGGTCTAAGATTCAATACTGTCTCCTTATTTTTCAATTTGTAAACGAAATATCCAAACAGCATTCCAATAGTGTAAGGCGCAAACCTAGCATAAGTTTGGATATAATATTGCTTCATGTAATCTTTTGAAGCCCTGGAAATATTATGGTTTGGATGATTGTTAATTTGGAACAAATTCCTTACAATGCCATGGTCATTTGACCAGGTAACTCATATACCCAGCCTAAGACAAAAGGAACTACAAGACCAATCACCGACAGCAATCCCAGTCCCCATATAGTTTGCTTGGGCCATTTAGTCAATGGAACAAGAATTATTGGTGACAAGAGGAACAACTGCATATCAACTGATAAGTACCAGGATTGAGGCACGCACTGCAATCTCGTATTTATCAATTCATCAACAAATTACTTTTCTTACCATGCTGTCTAGGCCTATAAAGTTTTGTATGTAAAGCAGAGCAGACCACCAATTTTTCCTGCAGCCCGTACCCAAAGACTGGTCAACTGCAGGCCACAGAGGTCCTTCCCCCACGTAACTAAGTAGGTAGGCTTGGAAGAGAATTACTATCAACAAAGCTGGCGTAAGTCGTAAATATCGATGTAGATAGTACATAAAAACATTGAACTTCACCCCATTGTTAACGGCTTTCATATAAGTATAAACTGTGACTAGACCCCCAACTAGAAAGAACGTGTCGACAGAAACAGTGGCTCCCACTATGTGCATGTTAGCGATGTCATTTTCCCACTGAAAAACTTCGTAAAATTCTTGTAAAATTCAGAAAGGTGACGTCCTTACCTCTCCAATCCTTAGATAATTGCTGATTGGAGCAATGTAAGCTATGTTAGAGTATAGATGGCCGATCACTACCCACATCATACTGATCGCTTTGATTCCATTCAAACAAAGAAGTTGGTCTTGATTGGATAAGGAAGCAAACAATTTTCTTCCATTCGAGAGCGCGGAAAACGCAATTAAAATTTGATTAGGTGTTTCTGGAAATAATTTTAATTAAATCTCGCCTTCCAGGTTTCTTCAAATTACTCTTTTGGTTATAGTAGAGGTAACAGTCAAAAATAGTAGAAACGACTGTTATTGCGAGGAAAATTGAAATTACGACCCTAAAAACACAAAATTATTAAAATCATTGACTTTAGGTCAGTTACATACATTGTGGTTATAGCTCCGGTACTGAGTTCGGGTTGGGTGTCTTTCGAGTAACAAAATTTTGACGTAAAGTTGTTAATTAGTGAAAGTTTTGTGATGTCTTCGGCGGTACACCCGCTAGGATAGCAAACTGATGTATGTAAACCAATTGTGTTTGGGTCGAAGGCTAACATTCTTAGATGTTTCGTTGCAGTAAACCGCTGTAAAAATTTTGATAAATTTTCATTAAAAAAAATTGAATTTACTGACCGAAAAAAGCTGGGTTTGGGCCGTTTCTGGAGGTGGTATTGTCCCAATGCAATACTTTCCGTAAATATTTTTTTCTTTGGACACAGTGTTGAGGCATTCATCATAGTCGCCCAAATGGTAAAAGCGACCGTTTAGGATCCCCTCTGGTATTTTTGTCGAAGAATCGATCACTAGAATGAGACAAAAATATTATTTTGGGTCCAGGAAAAGATAGAATGAGTGTTTGTCCTACTTTAGTCCGTTAATCAGTTGTCTGGAACCTGACGTCTACGCAAAATTCGATAGTTGGATGAATCATTGCATTTAAAGATAATTGAGACAAAATCTATTAAACAATGAGTTAGGAAAATAACGTAATTTTTAAAACATGGTGATTGCGTAAAAAATTTTTTACAGATTCGCCTTGGTAGGTACTTCAACATAATTTTAAGAATAATATCAATAACAATAGCGATTTTTAACTTTCAAAACTACAAATATTGCCTAATAGATTTTAGAGATTGATAGACAAATTAAACATTTCCCCACGATGCCAACATTGCAACACCTAAGAGCAATTACAAAAAAATATATCTTTGAACTAAACTATAAAACTTAACATTTGAACATTTTTTGCACGCAATGGTATGGGTAAGCTATAATGTTATGGCCAAGAGTTCTGGTGTAGTGATTTCAAATAGTTGATTTAAATTCTAGAAACGTTTTGAGTGGTTCAACAATGTCGCAGAGTTTACCGAAGTTTTCTGACTCTGTTAATTTTCAAAATTTATCAAGCAAAACTCAAATAAAAAAAATTTTGGTTTTTCTTTAAACTTACTTCTGATTATTAATTCTTGATCGTTCCAAACTAGATCCATTTCTTCTTGGCATTTTTCCGAACATTCACTTTTTTTCTCCTGGTATCTTTTTCGAAAAGCGTCCACGCCAATGTCCAGTTGTATCGAGCTAACGATCTGAAAAGCCGGAACCAAAACTAATAGAAAAATTATAGAGTGCATCTTGCAGCACACAATTGACAGCAACTGCTTGCACAGGCAAGTGTGATTGTAGTTTGATACAAATTTTGATGGTTTATATCTATAAATCTCGATTTCGAGTGGATGACTAATAGTAATAGGTACCAAACTATTACTTTACAACACACTATTATGAAGTTCAATGTAAAGTAATTACGTTACATAGTCATTTGTCTATAGCATGACAAGTTAAAATCCTCATATAATTGCTCTCGAAAGATTGAGGAAAAAGTTACCATTTATTCGAAATCCATTTCCCAAATTTTAGAACTTGCATTTTTCAAAATCTTTAGAACTGTAGGTCCTTATAATAAAAGCATTTAAAGTCATGTTGATTTAATAACTTGAGTAACTTGAATAACCATTCTGGATTTTTGGATTTTGGTGGAGGGTGTGGGGTCCAAAGGACCCCACCGGCACTTAGGCACACAGATGGGCCCATTGTACTTCTCTTAAATAACCATGAGCAGGTCCCAGAAAAATAAAGATAACACGTAATAAGGAACCAGAAAAAAGATTTTATTAATTAATAATCGGAAAACCATCTTTTTTTCCTGCCCGAATTTATTCTATTACGCTTTTTATCTCTCCTGAGTAGATGTTCCGGGACATCTGAATTTTTTGATTAGGTATTGCTCATACATTTACTTGGAAAATTTAGAAAAAAAGAGAAGAAAATTGCATTTATTGAGTATTTGTGATTTTTATTTTATTAATTCTGAAGTTTGACAATTTTTTATTTCTACGGCCTTTGAGGTCAAACATTAATTAGTACATCTACGATTGTTAGCCCCACGGAGAAGTTTAAGCTGAGAGTGCTTTAACTTTAGTTGGTCTGCTGCCCTTTGATCCTGAAAAGTTCAACGTTTTATCTAATTTAACAAAAAATTTGTAACACAAAAACCTACCTCTACCCAAAACAAGTTTATCGATGATGGCAATTGGCAATTCAAAAGTTAAACATAACAGAAGTGACACGGCTAAAGTAAGCACGAACATGCCCCAGAACGATAACATCTGAAAAAATGGTGTTAGTAAAGCTCCAACGTGTTATAAATAAATCCTTAACTATTTGATAGTCAGAAAATCTTATTAAAGTTTTCTGTGATACGTAAACCACTATAATTACGCCAAAGTGGACTAAATACATTGAATAGGATAATTTCGACAAGAACTGGAATACTGGTAACGACAAGAAAGAATTGATGGGTCCTCCGTATCCGGAAACGCATCCGACGACCAATAAGCCGACGGCTGTGGCCCATGCACATCTGTGGAAAGCCAAAAATATCGAGTTGCCCCACCGGTCGTAGTCTTGATCAAAAAAGACATGACCTGAGTAAATACAAGCCAAGAGTCCACTCAAAGTAACTAGCCACAAGCAAGTTACTGAAACCTAGAATTAAAATGTTATCAAGTTGTCACTGAATTGAACAATTTACCACACAGGTTTAAGTCTCAAAGCTGTTTGATCTTTCTTCAGTTTGTAAACTAAATACCCGAACAACATTCCAATAGTGTAAGGGCCAAATCTAGCGTAAGTTTGGATGTAATACTTGTTGTTAAAATCATCCGAGCTGTTAGGATAATTTTGTCATAAAAAAATACACCTAAATATTGTACTCTTATTTACACCGCTTGAATCAGTTCAGCCGGTAACTCGTAGTGCCAGCCTATAACGAAAGGTATTATCACACCAACCACTGATAGAAGTCCTAAACCCCACAAAGTTTGTTTGGTCCATTTAGACAATGTAATCAAGATTGGTGCCGATAATAGAAACAATTGCATATCCACAGACAAATACCAAGCTTGAGGCACGCACTACAATCAATAATTGTTTATTTGTTATTGAGGAAAATTTGGTAAGATTTACTATGTCATTCATGCCGTTCACGTAATTTTGAATGTACAGTAGAGCAGGCCACCAGTTACTTCTGCATTTTTCACCCAAAAATTCGTCAGCGGCGGCCCAAAGAGGCCCTTCTCCCATATAACGGATTAGGTAAGCGTGAAAGAAAACTGTTATTAATAAAGCAGGCGTGAGTCTCAAATACCGGTGCAAGTAGTGTTTTAAAATATTAAATTTGGCTCCTCTGTCCACTCCTCTAAGGTAAGTATACACCATGACTAAACCCCCAACTAGGAAGAAAGTGTCAACAGCAACCGAAGCTCCAACTAAATGCATGCTGGAAAGTTTCGATTTCCACTAGAAATAAACTTTTTTGCCATTTTCAATTTAACAATAACGTAATTACCTCGACACTATCAAAATAATTAGCGATTGGACCCATGATAGTTAAGTTAATGTATGAATGTCCAATCACAACCCACATCATAGTGATAGCTTTGATTCCGTTCAAACAAAGAATCTCGGCCTTATTCGATGATGAAGCGAACAAGGTCCTGCCGTTAGAGATGGCGGAGAACGCTATAGAAATTTGATGGGGCGCCTCTGGAACGTTTCACAATTAAATCCTGACGTTTGCATTTTGCGAATAACGTTACGTTTCTGTTTATAGTAGAGGTAGGAGTCGAAAATTGTGGAAACCGCCACGAGCGTTAAGAAAATAGCAATGACGGTACTGAAATTATTAATATTAGTACAATAAAATCTCAGATGTAAAATCCTCTCAACATCGTGGTTATAGCTCCTGGGGAAAGGTCTTGCTGGTTGTTCTTCGAGTAACAAAACTTCGAAGTGAAATTGCTGAGAAGAGAGAGTTTTGTTATGTCCTCGGCAGTGCAGCCGCTCGGATAGCAAACTGCTGTGTGTAATCCAATTCTGCTGGTGTCCAATCCCAACATCCTTAATTGTTTTGATGCAGCCTTGAAGTTTTTAGATTAGTTTGAGGAACAGAAATTATCTCATTTTGGATAACTTCTTCAAGATGAGAATTTTGAAATATTGAGGGCGGTATAGTGCCAATACAGTATTTTCCGTAAATTGTTTCATCTTTCGATACAGTGTTGACGCATTCATCGTAATCGCCTAAATGGTAGAAGCGACCATTGAATACTCCTTCGGGAATTTTTGTGGCAGAGTCGATCACTGAAATTGACATAATCATTAAAACAAGCGGACTTCCAACTTTTGTTATAAATTTAAGACTTTCGATATTTGCACCAGTCAATATCAGAATTGTTGATTTTGTTCAAAAGTGATGTCGTAGGTTTGAATTTTTGGAAAAATCGTAATTACGAAATCTATCAACTGTACATTCAATTTTATTTCCTCCAAATCAAAAAATTTAACTAAAATATTTTTAGGATTTTGAGAATTAGATAAAGTAAAAATTTATAATAAACCTGAACTTACTTCTTAATATCAAATCGAGATTGTTCCAGGAAGCATCCATTTCCTTCTGGCATTTCTCAGAACACTCATTCTTCCTTTCCTCATATCTCTTCTTGTGTGAATCTAAGCTAATGTCCACATATGATGAGCAGGCGGCTTGTACTATTATCCCAAATGTTGCCACAATCACAGAAAAATTTGAGAACATCTCGTTACAAAAAACTATCAAGAACTACCTACCTCAAGAACAAAACACTATTATAGTAAGACACGAGCTTAGACAATCATATCTACAAATCTCGAGACGATGTTATAAGGCTGCTTGTCAATTTATACAGTTATAAGTATTAAAGTTCAATAACAATTTTATTCAGTAAATAGATAGTCAAATACTTCGGTGCAAAAAACTTTTCCATTCCCATTTAAGTACATTTCTCAGTTCGTTTTGCGAAATATTTGTGTAGTATTTTTTAACAAAAATTGTCTAAACCGGAAACTCATCTAGCTATTGTTTATTGTTGAGAGTGTTTTTTTGTTTTGGGAAAAAATTTCGCTCTCAATTAATTGTACTGAGTTCAATAATGCTCCAGAGAAGTCCAGTTGTCTCCCATCCCGTTAGCGATAATTGCAGGTTCCCGACAACTGCGTGCCAACGCTATTGGCCGTTATATAAATAACGTTTTATTTTTACATTAAGCCCCAACGGCTCGCCCGGATTTTATTAAACGAGGCCGCAGAATCGGACGACATTTAATTCACCCCGAATTAATAACATCAAACGGGGATCATTTCGGAAGCACCTGCCGCAAGACCCCTTGCTGCGGCTCAACCATCTAATGACGAGCTTCCGAATATTATATTCCTTTTCGGTGGACCAGTTTAACCGTCCAATCACTTGAGAGAAACTTTTGAACTTTTTCACATCCCTCCCCTACTTCAGCAATATACGATTGCACACTTGCAGGGATTTTTCCACAAAGCTTTCAAGAAATACGCTCAGGTCGGTCAATACAACCGGACAAAATAGCACTAAAATTGAACAGTTTTGCTAAAACTTTAGCTCCTAACTTATTTCATTTCTTGGATACAAAATATTAAATCGTCAATAGCTGTTCATGCCAAAGTACGTCTTGAAGTTGGCTCCAGCGACCATTAGCATTTTATATTTTTCGTAAAACAAACTTAATCCATAACCCTCTAATTCAGAAGTTGGTTTAAAATTACCCACTTCATTAAGCTTACGTATAATGTTTTTTCTTAGACTTCTTTAAAGTTTTTAGACAAGTTCAAAAAATGATTGCTAGTTCCAATACCAGTTAATGGATTCAAATAATAATTAAAAGGTACCTAACAATAATTGCCTCGGTATTTCGGTCAATTATCTTCAAATTGACACCGTACAAAGCCTACAATGTGACGTGGGCGTCTTATATTGGCTCAACTTGGTTTTGAGAGAAAACCAAAGAAATTTTCCGGCCCACCTGATAAAATGCAAAGAAAATACGGCGTTCCTGCGAGGCTTCCGGGTGGCAAGCAAAAAAAATTTGTTTCGATTAAATATCGAAATAGATTGCTATTGTGAGGTTGGCGGATTTTTTTGGGGGCGCGATTCAACGTCTAAATTGCGAAATATGAGTTTGCCAAGTTACGAGGCGCGGGCAATCAGAAGTTTTTTTTCGTCTTCGCGAGTTTTATGCAAAACTTTCAGCCATTTACGTTAACCTGATGCCGCGACGAAAGGCAGTAACGGCAATTACCGAATACCCAAAATTGCCGCCATAAATTCACGTAATCGGAGATAGTTTGGTGTAATTTCCGAAATTCCACCGCCAGAATTATGCACTCTTTCGAATAACGGCGCCTGCTTTCGCTTACAGAAAGAGTACCTAGATGTGACGCCGGATATTTTATAGTTGACACCTAAACCATTGTCGACTACGGGTATTATTCTCTATTGACAGCAGCAAAGCGACTTTCCGGATTTGACTTCATATCCCATTAAAAGGGCAATTTATTTTCAGTCAAAAGTACCCCTAATAATTTTAACTCTAAATAGTGTAATTTTTGATGATTTGGAAGTGTTACTGATTGAAAAGTGACGAGCTCTAATCCAACTACGATTAGACAATTTTTTGTTTCTTGGGGCAATAACAACTTTAACAGCAATAAATCCTGCACGTGCTGTAAAACCCGGAGCAATGCACCGTGAAAGCAGTAAATAAAAAGGCTCAGATCTTCTCTAGTGAATTATAGCAGGAAGACCAATTTTCATAAAACCATCCTAATTGGGAAAGAATAAAATCCGGAAATAAGACGTAAAATTTTTATCGCATTTTAGAATTATTTTCTTGAGAAAGCAAACGATTGAGGGTGGTTAAAGCGAGAGAAACGTAAATAAAACGGTCCAAAGTGCACCACGTCGATCTCGAACCCCCTTTTGCTGTCAAACGTCAAAGCTCCCTTTTAAATATTAACGCAAAGGGCAAAACTCGATAAGTTCTTCGCTCAACAGGTTGCACAGGTGGTAAATTCGTTGGCTCGCCACCGTGACATTTTTGACGAACATTTCTTCTCAAGTCTGGAGGGTAAAATTCGAACAACTACACAAATATCCGTAAAAAAATTTCGTCAAAGAAGCAAAGTTGGCAACTTTATTTACGCCGCCCATCCGGCGAATAAAGTCAAGTATTAAAGAACTAAGGCTGAATGGTCAATAATAAATTTTATTGCGTTATGTCATCCGGCAGTAACGTGGGATCGTTAGCGGCCGGCATGAAATTCCCGGCCGAAAGTTCCGTAGAATCCTCCTTTTTCTTTGGGGAGTTCCCGAGGTGCAATTAACTAATCCCCGAATTCTCTCCATTTGAATTTTCGCCATGTTCAACTGACAGTTAGTAGGTACCTTATCAATTTAGTGGATCCCGATAAATTATTACGTAAATTGTTAATTGTAGGTGTAGCGATTCGCACGGGGAGAAGTGCGTGAGCGCAGAATCCCGTCCGTGGACCGCCAACCGGCGTCTTCTGGCGTCGTGGCGCTCGCCGCTGATACAACAAATCTAGTGTGCGCGTTGATTTTACCGCTTACGGTCTGACGACGACGACGACGACGGCGGCGGTACGTGCGGTTCGCGATTTCCGGTCCGGTCCAAGAGGATTTTCGCGCCAACAATTCGCGTTTCGTACGTCGAAAAGCTTTAGTGACTTTTGTGCGAAATTTATTGCGGCAAGAAAGACTGTCGACATCCGAGGAAATTTTAACGTCGTGTTGGGTAAATAAATTTTCGTTTCTATTTTGTAATTATTTTTAATGTGTCGTAAAATTTTAACCGTCCCCGTTTAGCCGGGTGGAAGTCAATTAAATCGGGATGCTGCTACAGCAAGTTTTGATCCTGGCGATGGCATATGCAAATCTCCCTATGACCTGTTTGATCACTGGCAGCTCCATAAACGTCGAACGAATTTATGAACGATCCCCTTTAAATATTTATTCGGGAATAATTTATGTTTTTTTCTTGGGCGCTCCTTGTGGAAATGTTGTCTTAAAAGGCTCAATTCGGCCTGGAAGCGTTTCGGTATTTCGGCAATAGCGGGATTAATCGACCGAAAAAACGCATATTTCTTGTTTGAAGCGACATTTTCACAAGGGAATTTCTGTTCTTTCTCCTTGCTTTGTGTACAAACTGTCTAAAGGTTTGAATCAGTCGCCAGAAGCCAGAGCTAAATTTAATTTATAAAACTCATTGAACGGGAATTTGAAGATTTTCTCCTCACATTCGAAAGATTTCAGAGAAGAAATTGATTCTCAACGTTGGATATTTTTAGAAAAAAAAAATCTTGAAAAACCTTATTAATTCAATTCACTTAGATGTCAATGCTGGAAGCTCTCAGAGTTTCGTTACGTTAATAATAATAATAATAATAATAATTTTAAAAAATATATTTCTTTAAATTTTGTGATAAATTTTGTGATGATTGATATGCACATGTTAAATGGTAAGTTTGACGGGAAAATTTCAACGGGTAGGTACTGAGTTCCTTTTTCGCTTTGGGCAGTTTTGTGTAGGTGTCGCAAAATTACGCCGTTGAATGGGCATAATGGTTTTTGAATTGAACGACAGCTTACAGGCAAAACTGAAAATTTCCATTGAAGTCAACTAATTTAATTAATTTCCAAGAAATGTCGTTTGCTTAATTAAAAATTAATTATTGGGCGGCTTTCAACTTCCGCCATCTTAACTTTTCTCAATTCTCGACGCTCATCCATCGCTTCCTGTTCAGAAACTTCCACTTCAACAGGCAATGAATATTCAAATTTAGCTTTGAATCAACGATTTGTTTAAGAAAAAACTAAAATCGCTATCGATAATGGAAGTGCGTTGTGCTAACGTCATTTAGTTGACTAACTTAACGACAACCATTCAATTTGTCGCTGAAGATTGCAGCGTTTGGTTGTCGCGCAACAGGCGCCTCCACCATTTTTGGTTGCACCGCGTTATTGAGTCTACACAACGTTTCTTTCTTCTGAAGCATTATTCGTATTACCGCTAATTATATCAAATTAATCATCAAATTTAGTTAGCTAAAATTATGAAAGGATTTCAATCGTAAGTGTTATTGTTAATATTAATTCTTTCTGGAAATGTGGTTAAAATGTCTTCTTAACAATTTGCCACCACCGGTACTAAATTTAAACTAACGAAGTTGGCTCGGCTTGTTTTTAAAACGAAATTTGTGATTGAGCCGTCGAGGGTTCTTGGCGGCTTCGAGCCTAATTATAGCGTAACTCGTGCGTCGCAGAATCCCGTTGAAATCCAAAGCCCCGGTTGCGCTTATGAAGAAAAAGTAATATCGGCCATGTAGATTAAATCCCGCTCTCGCCTTCTAGCAAACAGTGTGTCTAATAGTAATTTTATTCCAAATTCATTACGCGGCAAAAAAACCCAAGACTCCATCAAAGTTGGCTAGGGCGCGACTTTTAGAGCTTGGCGTAAAATCCATTTTTGCGCGACGTGCCGTTCGCTCCAATATTGTTTATTGTTTTGGGGACATTTCCATAATTGTCGGTGGCAAACTTCCGATTTTGCCGCTTCCAATTGGATATTGTCGAAGGGGTGGCGTAGCTGTGGTGTTGTTAAAGCATTTTTTTAAGGAAAGGGAAACGCAAATTTCAATTTGCAATTCGAATTGAAAACCATTCGCGGAAATGAAACCTATTATCTTTATTAAAGTTTTTGGACGAGATGAGTTGGAGTGATCAGAGATATTGAAACCAAACGGACGATATGAATTTATGTATTTTTCGGTACGTACCGTCTGAATTGCGGGTGATAAATCTATTTCGTAAATGTTCTCAAAACGGTTATCATTATGCGAAGTTTATCTATAACCAGAACACTTCAAAACTGTCTGTAGTTTCGCCGTTCTTGTTTGAGGAAATATCTTGGTAATAAGTCATTGCGCACTTACCTAAAGTAAGTTGGGAGTTACGATCGCTCTTCGTCGCACTAAAATTGATTAGAATTGAGCTACACTAAATTCTGCATCGTAAAATTCACTGCGGGATTCGCAAATAACAAAACATTTGTCTTGATTTGCAATAAATACCTACATAAAAAAATAATATAAAGAAAGATTTTTGTTGAAGGTCCAAATAATAACTTTTAGAGGATATTTTAACGCAAACCACGTAAATGGCCTGGTGATACCTTTATAAAAGCAAAAATTAGGTCGCCTCGGCTTCAATGGCCATAAAAAGGAAGCTTTCGCCGCTCTTGGCTTTCATCAAATTTCAGGCTCCCTTTTTAGGTGAATATTAATTTATTTTTGTGACTCCCCTGGCAGCTTTCAAGAAACCCCCTTTTGCCAAAACCACAACACATTAACACCTAGACGAATCTATCAAATTTATTCGGTCCTCACAAAACGAGTATTTATGAGAAATTGTTCCAGAACGACTAACGTGGGTATCCTGCAGAAAACGGGACAAATAATTTTTTCGTCGACAGGTCGTCTTATGTTGGCTCGCAACGGGATAATGGATTTGGACGCGGCTTTGGCGAAATGCATCGTTGTTAAATTTGATTCGGGCTTGTCGACTGAAAGCCCCACTCGGCCTCAGTGTTGTTGTGCTTTGAAATGTCAAACCAAAATCGCGTAAAAACTGTATTTGTGCTTGTCTAAAAACCACCGTCAAGCCCAACAAAGTCATTGCACTATTGGACGTCGGTCACGTAACCTGTCTATTACAGTTCCCACATTACAGCGGCAATTTACATTTTCATTAAGCTGGTGTTATCGAATGGACCAATTTTTTGACGCGCGGCGGCTATTACAAAACGTTCTTTCCCTTCATTCTTAACTAAGTAGGTACATAAGTAATTTTATAAGCGCAGAAAAACAAAAAATTTCTTGACACGCTGAAATAAATGTACCTTGCAAGTGAAGGCGAGCGGCTAATTTAATTAATTTTTTAAATAATCCCGTCCCCTCCTAAATAGCTTCTCCGCCATAAATTTAACTTCAGCCTCCTTAGCTGGCAGCGAATTTTTTGCTACCAAGCAAGAGAGTGCAAATATTTGCTTTTCGTAGTTAGCTCCCGTCCTTTTCCAATTATACACAAAACCCTAATACTAGAATTAAATTCTGGAATTTCACCCTGGTTCTAATTTATAGAGATTGGAAATTTCTAATCTCATTTCGTGTCATTAGTATTGACAACGTTGTGCAAAGCCCATCAAGTTATTTCCCTCAGGTCCAGATTGCGCCTTGACGCAAATGCAGTCTCGTAGTCACGATATCGTCGTCGTCGTGCTAACCCCGGATGTGACTCGCAAAAATTGTTGTTTATTGCGCCAGAACGGCGTTTCGAGAGATGAACGAGATGAAAGCTCGACGTAGCGAGGTCACCGTAAAAATTAAACGAAATTACTGCGGAGTAAATAGAGGCGAATATAGGCGAATGCCAACCTGGAAACTTCCCTTATGAGCATCCCATTAGACCGGGCGTTATCTCGGGAAGTTACGAGGATCACGCTGAAAGTATGTCAACCCGGTATAATGCACCTCCTACACGGGTTATGACGGGAATCTTTTCAGGGTGACGGCGCAAGAAATCAGTAGTTTCTTGATGAATGCGACAAGATTTTCGGTTTAGCACGTAATTTTGGTGCAGCTGCAGCATTATCAGTAGATAAGCAAGTTTCTAAATAGGTACACCTTGCCCGAAGGCTAAAGTTGGAAATATTAATTTCCATTAAACTGACTTTTCTATTTAACTTAATCAACATGAGCGATTCGATGTGCCAAGTGTTTCGCAAATTGGTGATTTTAAGTTACAAGATTCGATCACTTTGATGCAAGAATTGGTAATTGCTATACATTGACCATTGTCCTCTAAGCTTCATAATAATAGTGTTCCACAGGGTAACATTTTGGGGCCTATATTGCTCATATTACTTGCAGTAGACTCACTTGAACTTAATCAGTCGTCTTCACCTCACTCCTTTTGAATTTCAACGACTTGGTGATGCCTCTAACAGAATGATTTCTTGTGCGGCTATTGTCAGCATGACCCTGGACTTTGATGACCATGTCTTTAAATTTACTAAACTGCAACACTACTTCCAAAAATCTTTTCAATTCTCTTTTCCAATTGTTTCAATTTTTAGCGTAGTTTTTCTTCCATCAGTCTCCGTAACGGGTTGATATAACAAAGATTCAAAGTCAAGTAGCAATTTTGGCTTATTACTACACAAAAACTTAAACCATAGCTTCGCTAAGACCAAGAATCCTAGCGAGACTTCAATGCGAGAGTAGAAGGGTAACCTTCAAAGTTGGTAAATAATGGGTAGCCAAATTATTAAAACGTGTAAAAGTTGGGTCTTCACAGAAGCAAAGAGTTGTCGTTATAATCCAAAGAGCAAACTATGTTCCAATCTGCTTGTTCATCCCCAATCAATTTTAACTTTAATTATGTGCAGACAGCAGTTAAGAAGATGATTGAGGTTTCTTCCATTTTTAGCTTAGATTTTACATGGAGTCAATATTTTTATTGCAACCGATAAATCTGGCAACGACTTTGAGGAAACTGCCCAATAAAATTATAACTTCCACCGGTTATGTCCTTTATAATAATCTCCGGCTGGATTTCCACCCATTAAGCCACTTCCTAAAGCGTCATGATTTAGGTTAGATCTCCGTGAGGCCATTTATAGGTCGCCATTGATCTGATCCACATCACGAAATTGCATAATCTAAATTGAAGATTGTTCAACGTTATTGCGTCGACTATTAACAATTTTGTCCGTTGCAGTGCAATAATTATCTAGTTGTAACGAGTTTGGACTAGTTACAAACGAACGATGAAACGGACGTCTTCAACGAATTAAGTGCTGAAACTGAAACTAGCCATGAATACGTCGTCGGAACAAAATCATTTGGAGATTTAATAATGGACCTCGACCGCTGTTCCAGCGGTCGTCAAAACTTTACTGCAATAATGAAACCCGCTAGAGTCGCTTCCGAGTGCCACCCTTAACTATAAATTTTTTTCAATGTTCGGTTTTTATCGGCGCGGTAACTCTTTCATTGCCTGTAGGAATCGGCCTTTGGCACTGAAATGAATCCATCAGGTTTCGTCAATAGAAAGTTGTCGACGGCGGTTAATTAAAATATAATGAAAAATTAGCGAAATGGAAAATTAATAAGTAGACCCTCGGCTCCGGAATAATGAAAGAAAAAGGTGGCTTACGGGGGAGTTTATCGTGGATTTATATAAATTATCCCGGGGTTGACGGTCAATTAATTACAATTAGGGCGAAAATAAAACAGGCCGAAATGCGCCAGATGGATACTTGGGACGGGTTTATTGCATCAAACGGAATTAATCGTTTTCGTTAACGTGTAATCTACTTTGAAGTCGGAAGCGACCGACCCGCTCTTCCGCATAAAATTTCTCCAATGGCGAAATTTAACAAAATGCAGCGCTACAAGGAATAAACTTAACTATCTGGATATTAAACGGGATAACACTGATGTAAGCACTTATTCTTGACGGGTTTATTTCCGAATGCGGCTCGGGGACGATATTTAAAGAGACTTAAGACAGGAAATGCGGTCATTTCAATTTTCCGCTACAAGGTTGATGGAATCTCATTCAATTTCCCGTCTCTCTACCCTGCGGACCTGTTGCCGGCGGTCGCCGTAAAGAATACGCTAATGAAATTGCCTGATGAAAAGCAAAAAATGTTAAGAACGACGTTTTCCTGTTTGTAAATCAACACAAACAGCAAATTTAATCAACTTAAAATTTTGACAAGCCGGGAAGCGTGATCTGCTAGAATCCGGAACCTCCAGAAATGTTAACATCAATGAAATAACTCGTCGAAAAATATCTGTAATAATTACACAAATCTTCAGCGGCGCTTTAATAAATAATATTTCAAGAGGTGATCAAAACTTCACCATTACTCACGTTAATTAGCAACAATTCGCGCTTATACAAACGCCAAGAAATCAACTTCCCAAATGTTAGGGAGAAGTGCCGCTTTGATACCTATAATTAATATTTTCACGAGGCAAATTTTTCATTACGATGCTAATGCGGGTCCTCGAGAGATCGCGGACTTTATCCGAATTTTATGGGCGCATAAAACACGAAAACCCCATCTTCTCCATCAAAAAACAAATACAAGTGTCCGCTGACCGCAGGGTCCCGAATAAATTGCAGTCGTGCTGATAAATCGTTTTGCCTCCACCGACGAATTTATCGGTTCTTCGGCGTCCCCGGTTTCTTTTTTGATCGTGTTGCTGGTCTCGGCGAAATTATCGTTTAAGTTAGGGAATTTTTATCGGCCTTCTCGGCTTTGTGAATGTCCAACGATGGGATGGTTAAAATCCAAATGTTTCGACTCGCACTACTTTCAAAAAAAAGCAATTTTGTTTGAATGCTTATCCGAATAGAAGATCTGAGAGTTGGCTAATTACGTCGCGGTGCGCCTGGAAACGTCAGCTGTTGATCTCATAATTGGCACAGACAAGGAAGGATGTCAGATCGATGCCGCTTCAGGTACTTGTTCTTGCATTAAGCTGCTTCCATTAACGGAAAAAGATACTTCAGAAAGCTTAAGGATGAAATGAAATATTGAAAATAGTAACTCAAATCAACAATCTTTTGTGCAGCAGCTCCTTGAAAAAGGAAGCGAAAGATGTCTGCGGTATTCAGGTTGAATCTTTTGTTTCAACCTCTGAGAAGCGTCTCACAATGGCCGCAGATTTCAGCTTTATTAGCGGTCAAACATTATCCTGCAGACTTTTCTGCAGCAATATTATATTTTTAGGTCCTAATAAAGTCTTTACCTTATTTCCTAAAAAAGTTATTCATCTTTTAATAATAGTGTAGAGATTCAGAGATGCTGCATTTTTTACTAATCCGTTAATAAAGTAATATTTATGTCTAAAATTTTTATTTTTATCAAATGCCTACTCCTCAATATTTGTTCAGAAAGTCTATTTTGGTCATAATTTTACTGCTGGCTTTTGGAGTCAAATTTCAAAAGTTTCAAGGCTATTTGCT
This sequence comes from Schizotus pectinicornis, assembly GCA_951805265.1. NCBI lineage: Eukaryota > Metazoa > Arthropoda > Insecta > Coleoptera > Pyrochroidae > Schizotus > Schizotus pectinicornis. Next base: position 3,470,695 of record OX638207.1, read on the forward strand.
GTTACTTTCGAAGTTTCAGAAGGGCACAAAGCAAAGTTTGATTCTTCACACCTAACCCTTCCTCGCAATAAAAATTATTTAGGGAACTGTAAGTAATTGGCAAGCGACGCTTTAATGTTCAACTCGAACAATGATATCGCGAACATTGACTCGTTGATTTAATTTAGAAGTTTTGTTTTAACGGCCAAACTGCGATCTTCTACGTCGAACAAAATATTTGTTTCTCTTTAGAAAAGAGGATTTTAAGGTGCTTTCCGCACAATGCCGGGCCATTACTCCATAATTGCGCACATAGCGGATTATTCGGATTGAAAGTTTGCTACAATTCCGTAATCCGTTGAATATTCGGGAGGGTGCCCGCTGAATGCCGAGCCTAATTGTCAGATTATGAAAGAGAAGATCGCGTTCATTAAACGAAATAAAAAATCGAGTTAAACCCTCTAATCTCCCTTCTTCAACTTTTAAGTACACGATCTAATACGTCAAATTCAGCATTCGCCCATATTCACACCGAGGGGTTTTGCCTAATCCCCCCCGAAGCAAAATGAAACTCCGACAGCCTGATGAATTAATAATTGTGATCGGATTTCAAGAAGGAATCCAAAAGCAAAATAATCATGCACCATTACATTATTATATTATTGTAGCTGTGTATAGATTAAATTCTTCGGCTTTGTTGCAGCTTCAGACCATGACAGCTCTCACTTGATCCATTACCGTCTGATGGTCCTTCTGCAATTTCCGAACAAAACGTTCCCTAAATTCTTGATAACGACTCTATTCTAATAGTATTGCAGCTCGAAGCATTGCAGAATCAGAAAGTGGAAACGGCTTTCTATTGATCACTACGTTATCCCACTCTCCAACTCGAATAGGTACAGGCGTTATCTTCTTTTGATGCAGCGATTCCTGGCGCGTTTCCGGTTGCACGGTCTCCAATGCGAGGTTAACCGTCGAAGGAGTTATCAAACCCGACAACGTCAACGAAGCTCGCCGCCAACAGTTGCATTTTCTAACACACATTTGACGGCGAAACTTTCTTATAAAAATAGCAGCGGTGTTTACGTTTTCCCCCAAATTAAAGTGTCACTTGTATAAAATTGCGGGTGGCGTAAGGCGCGAGTAATGAAACACTGGCCAAGTTCCATAACGGAAATTACGTTGCACGAATTAAATTCCGAGGACCTTATCCGCGTATATGTTGTGTGCGGACTGTGTAATAAAAATTCCTAGCGGACGTCGTTCAAACGACGCGACGCTGTAATCTTGTAAATTAAACATGCCGGCTTGTTAATCGTTTGATATTTAAAAAAGGCGAGATGAAAGGTTGCAATATTAGAAATGATATTTAATGGAGAGTTTCCATCAGTTTGAACGAAACATCTTTGAAGTGCGTGCGTCCACGAAGAGAGAATTTCGGCGAGGAAAAGATTCCAGTCTATGCACCGCTACGAAAGAGCTCCGAGGAGGCAAAACTTTTAATTGAAAAAAGCTTAAAATTTACGTCCAGTTACTCTAGGCCGAGATTATTATTTTGGCTTGTATCTTGCGGAATTAAGTTAACATTAAAAATTACCTCCATTTACTGAAAATTACTTTGGTTTAATTGCGGAACAATGAAACGACTATGTCTATAAAGACAACAAGTAATATTAATTAATCCTTACCTTACCTTATTACGAGTTTTATGATAATTAATTTATAATTATTTTTCACAATGTAAACGGTGTCATTTTTCTTGGGCAATTATTTACCTACAGCTACATATTACGAAAAACGTTATGACGCGAAGCACTGATGATTGCATCATAATTGGCCCAGTGACATTCATACGACATCAAATTTGTCGTAATGTGACCTGCTGCAACGTGTCGCCTATAGTCGAATTGCGTCGTAAGAAGCGAAATCACAACCGAATCGAAGCCGAAGCCGCACGATTGAGTGCTTTAAAAAGTAATTACTCTATTCGGTTTTGTTTTTGATTTCCAAGGGCGATTAATCTTCTGATTGCTCCTATTAATGATCCACGTCCGAGATTGAGCCTCGCTTTTCATGTCCACGCGAACCCCCACTCTTAACATTTCGGTCGTAAACCACGCTTCAATTTGACACCGTCCGCCATTTCTGGATTAGGGCATTGAGTAATTTGCCGGTGTATTGATCTGATAAGGGATGATCCCGAAACCGAAGCATTATTTCAGTCATAAATCGGGTCAGATTTCCCTACTTTATATTTCCCGCATTAAAGGCGCGACTGGAAAGTGTTAATTTAGCGAGTCGCATTTTTCAGTCTAATTAAAGCCACCCCTGTCCGACAATTCCGGGACGAACTCGGTCCGGAATGTGCACTAGCGGTCGGTTATTTCAAATTTCTCGAATATGTAGTGGTTGAGGTGCCTGCAGGCCATGAAAGCGACAAGTCCGCATGCAAATACGTCCCACGACGTCCATATTTGCATTGGACCATCCCTACCGGTCCATTTGTTTTGGTTGTCCCGACAAACATCGAAATCGTTATGACAACTTGTCGAAGGCTACTCCAGTTCATTAATTCGGGGATGATAAAGACACTTTTTTTTATTGCGTTTAGTTGGAAAATTTTCCAGATCCTCTCTTCGGTCTCGCCGTTGCCGGCCTGCTGGCAGAGATGAAACTGTAATTACGTGAGTTCCAGGACGAACTTTCTCTCTCGCTTTATGTCCTATAAAATTTAATACGTCAAGTATGGAATTAGTCCGCGTCTGTTCGTGTCGCTTCGCGCGTTGCCATACAAGACAATAACGATAAAATTTAACCCAACAGCACTTTTGACGCTAACTCGAGAAAGATCAGTTGTTTTGGGAGCTTCACGACAGCTTCGCGCTTGACGGCAACAACGGAATCTTGACGAGCCCACATTCGCCGTTACGCTGAAATGCTCAAACGTAATTGAATCGTCACGTCTACGACAAACTGCTAAGTACGTGGTTATTTGATTTTAGCGAAAGTTGGAGCAATCCAGTCAGTGGTTCTAATCAACAAGGCGTAGGCTCCTCAAGCAGAAGCAGGTGATTGGTAAAGTTGCAATTTTGGAACACATTCGTTATGTTAAATTTACATATTTTTCGAGTACGCATCACGTTCATTTTATGAATACACGCGTCACACACTTAAGCCGCGTTCTCACTGGTCGATGTTAGTCAGTCAGAATTGATTAACAATTCAAGTGAGAACTTTTGATTTAAAGCTGTTGGTCAACTTTTTTGTTGATCAATAAAGATTCTTGTTGTAGTAAGAGACAGAAAATTAATAGTTTTAGGACTATTCTATTCTATCTCAGGCGATTTAAAGGGTTGTCGTGCATGAACTTGAAGACCTAATCTCCGGATATATGTGCACCTACCACCTGGTTCTCTCGGATTCCTCAAGCTATTTCCCAAATTTAGTAGTGCAGATTATTCGTGAGCATCCTCTTTATGCTCATATAGCATAAGTAACTTCGAAGCCTTACATTTGCAGTGGAAGACTCGTATAAACGGAGTTATTAAAATTTAATTCTTGTTATGCCGCAATAATTTAACTTCCTTCTCTGTTTCGGACAGCTTCGTTTCGTTTTTCCACAAGAACCTCGGCCTAATTTCTGCGGAATTGGTGTTTCTAGCATTGGTCAATACTTTGTGACTCTGTTATAGACAAATAAAAAAATTCTCTGTCTATGAAAAGCAAAAACTTATGCCGTCGGAATTAAGTTGAGATTATGGATTTGCGCCTACAAGTTTTCCGGAACCAGAGACACAATTCGGCTGTTGATGGCGGATAAATTGGATTATGACGGCGGATCGTCTGATAAGTTTTTCCGTGAAAAATACCCCCAGAAATTCGAACCGAAACAAGTAGAACGTGCTCATGTCTTCGTGGGGGATATTGGGTTTTTGCTCGCCACGCTCGATGTTGCTCCTTCCTGTAATTTGTTTGAACTCCCGGCTGACTTGATCTGCAAGAGTGTACACTTAAGGGTTTTAAAAGATTTCAGTTAAAAGCTCGTCATGTTGTGGCTCTGTGAACGACTTCCGATGCCGCGACTTCAAAGCCATTGCCAAGTCAAAACTTTTTACCAGGAAATTAGGCATGCTTCGACCCTTGCACGATACTGTCAAAGCGCACTTCAATCCGGCGGATCAACTGACTAAAGATGCATCAATCCCTTAAAGAAAAGTATTATGCAAGGTAGGCGAGAACGGTTGTATGGCAAGTTATTTGAACAAAAACCAAATATCTTTATTTGCTGACCACCGTAATTAGTAACAATGGTCGTAAGACACTCAGTTCCTTTGAAATAGATTTTGATATTTTTGTCTTGGTACTTATCCTTGCCGGATTTCATTATCTACAGAGTTTTTATTAAAAAACATCAATATTTGTCCGAGCTCGACGCCCCGAAAAAAATGTAATAGATAATAAGTTCTCCCCACTTCACAAATTCCTGTAGGTCTGCTCGCAACTTAATTTCTTCTATTAAACGAGATATTGCCCAAGCCTAAGAAATTGAACCTCTTTTAACGAATTCGCCCGCTTTCACGAAATTGAATGATGGGGGCTCCAAGCCCGAGTATAGTAAAAAGAGCCTGACATCCCATTTAATGCCATTAAATTTTTTTCAATGCCTCTCCGTGTTTGGAAAATAAATGGAGTGGCAATTTACGATAATCTACTTCGATATTAAGCAACCTCTTGCAATTTTTCAAAGAATCCCAACACCGGACGTTAATTGCTCCCGAAAATGGGATTTTCCCGTCTGCTGCACGAACCAATTAGGATAATTTCGGGATTTGTCTCCCCCGAAGCCTCGCCATCAACCAACCCGCATTTGATGTTGTTGCGGTTACGGGTGCGAATCTTTTTATTTTTATGTTCGAGACGAACTTGTTCGTTTCGTTGGGCTAATGTTGCGCGACCTAAGTGATGATATCACGTAAACCGCAACTGTTAGGCCGTCGACGAGCATCGGAGCAAAATGTGAAGTGGTGTCGAAGCGTGTGTGTTGCTTTTATATTCCTTTTTTATTCAACACACTTTCAACAGTAGCGTTTTAGTTAATGGTCCCGCTTTTTCTTCCGCGATGACTCCGGGGAGAATTGCCAGGGGCGATATACGTACAAATAGAAAAAATTACAACGAAACTTTTTAATAACGAAATTTGCTTAATGGCGGAGGAGCGCGAGCCGTAAAGGCGAAAGTAAGAGATAATTTCGAGTGTGCAGGGAGGATTTTATTTGGCTCTTTAACAGAGAACAAAAAGACGACGGAACGGAGAGGAACTCGTCAAGTTCCTGCTGAAAATGAAAGCTGGACTTGACAAGACCGACGCGGCATTAAAAGGATTGTTGGAGAGGACTCGTCCAATTTTGGTGAAGCTTCCGTTCGGATTGTCATCTCTTTATTGGCCAATAAATAATTTTGTTGCGTTAGTGAAGCGAGAAGTTAAAGCCGCGGAGCGGGGCCGAGGCCCGATTTTATCAGCTTTTGAAAGCTTCACTGCCATGCGATCCTCGAGGTCGCGTCAAGCCGCCAGCGCGGCTTTGGGTTTTGGCAGGAAAGTTTCCAATTACAAGCAATTTACACCAACTGAAAGTGGTTCGCTTATTTACGTTCCCCAAAACAAAAAATTGCGTCTTTTAATTTCGCGCAAATCAACTAGGGTGCGCTGATTGCAGTTTGCTCTATTTGGCTGACAAATGCAATTGGAGCAATTACCATTTTATTCGGGAAAATTCCTGTATTTCTAGTTGGTCATCACGGGCTGCAGGAAGGCTTCTAATTAATTAATCAGCCGTTTTTTTTTCGCCGCAAATATTTCAAGAAGCTAGCTAACTCGATTTGGCCATTTACCCGAAGACCCTAGACCGATTGCCCTTTTTACAATTCGGTCGTTCCGGAAAATTACGTTAATTCCCTGCATTTGCTCAGGAGAATTGGCAACGATGCGGAGATGAAACAAGCAAACAAATCGGGGAATCAACGGGAAAATAATTTCCATTTTGATCTCGACACGATCGGTTTAAATCAAGACGACGGTATAAATAACGGCGGAAAGTCACGATGCTATGTGGAAGATTTATCGAACTGTTTCCGACCAACTCTAACAAAGAAACTAACTTAATTTAGGTCTAGTTTCGGAAATTGTCTCTGCCTCAAGCCTGATTTGCCGGCATAATCCAATAGCAAGCAACTTTGATAACTTCAGGTTTAACTGCTACAAGTTTCATAGGGCCCATCAGGCGCTTAATCATCTGCATTGAGGCGATAGAAGAAATTCGGGAATTAAATTTCTAGCAAACTTATTGTGTCATCTAATCAGAAACGTTTACTGGAATGTTTGAAAAGGACGAACGAATTGGAATCCTGTCTTATTCCTTTCGATTAGGGGTTGACATCGAGGACAAATTTGACATGAAAAATTCATCGAGTCTTTTCCCATTGTAATGCTGTCAACGCCCTCGCTCCTCACGCTAAGATACCTGTGTAAACGGATATTGACGTCTGGAGCAGACCCGCAAAAAGCTGTTTTCAACTCTTTCGCAGTTCCTACTTTGCCCCCCAGGATCGATGCTTATAGCAGCTATCATTATTTGCCATCGTTTCTTCATAACCCGTATTCAATGTCAATACTTCGAACATTGTTAATTTAGCGTTGTTAAACACTTTTCTCGACAACGATCCTGCTATATTTAGATAGAGCCCACACAAATCCAGGAGCCAACCCAATTGAAAGCGATTTATGACTAAATATCGCCGTTATTGCTTAGAAAAACTTGGAAAAGTTTCTTGCGACAAGCTCTATAAAGTTTCCATGAGACTAAGCGGATCGAATAGTTCTCAATACACTCTTATCTTGAAGCGCCAGAAATTTTAAGTTACATATCGGTTCGAAAGGATTTGCATATTTTTTTTCAGAAATGGTATCGTTATAGAAAATTTCTTCTATTGACTTCGGAATGTACGATTAATCGTCTTTTTAATTCGTTCTTCAATTGTCACAAAGAAAACAATTCACTAATTGCTCAGTAGTTCAGTAAAACTCAGTAACTCATAATGATGTTAATACTTCGGATTCGAGGACTCAAATTACACGCTAGATTGATTACAAAAACCTGACACGAATGGCTGTGGCGTAAATAAAAATCTCTCATCAATTTTCTGACGGCACCTGACCAGACTGCCATAAATTCGAGTCTTACTCACTAATACCTTCCGATTGATTACATCGAGATATGGCTTGAAACATTTTTGCTCTTCTATTTGTTCACTTGCAAGAAACGATAATATAGTCGCATCGCAGTGATCCTTTGGGGGCTTCGGCTAGAGTTATTGCGTCGTCGGCCGGCGTCTCGTCGTGACGCCATGTGTCGCGAAGAAGTGCTCGAGCGGAAAGAATACCGAATTACTGAACTACTAAGGGATGGTGGCATTGGGTCAAGGTCACAAGTGGCGGTCGTCAAGCACTGATCGGACATAAACGCCATGCAGACCTGATTGATTAGACGCATTATTGTTTTATAGTCGTGATGTTGCTCGTTTGTCACGTAACGCCGGCGACGCTTTGATCTAGATAACATAAAAAGATCGTGTTGTAACAGGAGCCACATTACTTTTATTGGCGGATGAACCAAAAGCTGCTGGTAAAAGTGTTACCTGTGTGGGAGTGAAGCGGTGGATCCGTGGTCAAAGCTTCTTATCAATTATTACTAAATATATTTGCATAGACAAGAAAGGAGGCTGTAGTCCTGATTAGCATTTGAACAAAGCAGAGTTTAATTACGGGACTGTAAACGAACGTTTTAAGACCAATTATTGACTTTAGCCGCTCGAGTTTTAATAAATGGCAGCGATTTAGCACGATTATCTGTAAATTATTATCGAAAACGACAAACGCGCAAAACAATTATTAAACATTACACACAATAATCTCGCAATAAATTTGATGCGAACTGTATACGAAAGTTTCTGCTGTAATTAAACGCGATTTTGAAACTTGGTGGCAAATTCCATTGTAAATTCTCCGCTCCGCTTTTCTCAAAGCAAATGTAGTCTTCACAGTATCTAAAAGTTGCGTTTCATTTTGATTCGACAATTGCAAGTTTATAGTTTCAACTTTCAAAAAAATATAATCAAAAAAATTTTTACAGTTTGCGACCTTATAATCTCGATTTATGGTCATTATCAGACATTTGTGGCCGTCGATTCGAAACTGGAAAGTTCCGTAATTGTCTCAAATCATCCGTAATTAATTTTGGAACAATCCTCTTATTCCGGGTAATTCCCCTGCAAAGTTGAAGAGTGTCGGTGATGTATTAAAACCCGTCCTCGGACATCATCGGGCATTAGAGCCGCTTTAATCAGGATTTAGCCCCCTTCCGATAACGGCAAACTCCCGAGGGACTCCCTTGACTTGTTTGTATAATTACAGGTGTGCCGGGAGCGATTAAACAAATTGAGGAGTACAGGTGGCGGCGTCGCTGGGAATACGTATCGTGATGGATGCGGGGCCGTCGAATTTTTACTTCCGTCTGGGGCATAACAATTGATGGTCGCGCAACAGTCCAATTTAATTATTTCGTGATCTATACGGCGGTGCTGAACGAAAACGAGGTAATTTTGACGTATCACCGATTCAATAATGATGATTTATAATGGGCAATAATCAGAAGGCAACGGCAAACCGGAGAACGATGATCGATCGGCCAATTCTTTAACGTTAAAAATTTCCACCTTTCAGAACTTTCAGCTGGAGCGACTACAATAATTGTTGCAATTTCATAGCGGTTGCAGACAACTTCCGTAAATGATTTGTCAAAACTCGCAATGTTGTTCTTTTAAAGGACTGAATAATTGTTACGGTCAACTTTAACCAGAAAGTTCCGATTAAGTAAGACAGAATTGCTGATTGATCTGGTTTTACTTCTTATAGTTTTTTTTTATCGCATTTGCTCAAGTTGTTATGTTGGTGACTTTTTGGTAGTTTTGACGCAACCGTATCGCATTGTTTGTTTTGACTTCGTAGGTGATTTTGAAAAGTATAGTTTATAACAAAGAGTAACGACCCCAGGAAATGAGGAACATTTTGTTCGCTCCATTCTGCTTAATTTTTGGTCTGGCTTGGGTCCAAGTGAGACAGTGATTTTTCTTAGTGTCTGAATCATTTGATGAGGAAAACATCTATTTCCACTCAAAACAAAAACTTGACACAATTACAAAATTTTCGCAAAATCTTCCCAATCAAATAATGGCCACGCTGCGCCCGTTGATTTTCAATAATTAATTGTTGATCGCTCGCAGTTAATTAAAATAAATGTAAAAGCATATTGGGGGTGGTTTCGCTAATTAGATTTCAGCCAAGACCGACCTTCCAGTTCCAGGTGGTTCATTCGCAGTTTGTAAGTCGCTTTGATAACGTTCAATCGGTAATTTGATAGATGGCCCGACGCAACTCGCCAAGTAATCGAACCTGTTGCCTGTAATTAAGTTTACTTTGGTGGTTGTTAATCGGAAGCGGACGAGTTTTTGCGGTTGTTATCTTAAACGTCAACCCTGTTTTGCGACCGGTGTGGAAGCAGCGGGACGTCCTCAAAATATCTATAGCAGATCGCGCCATTAGAGCGATGATGGATGGTATCTATATTCATTACTCACCACCAGAACACGGAATTTTACTCAATGAATCGTAATTGTGCATACACTAGTTGTAAGTGTACCATTAATCATGCGGCGCTCCAGTTGTTTTACTACAACTGGCGATGATCTATCAACATTCCAACATCTAGAACTAGACGAAACAAAATTCGCGTTTGTATGGCGAAGAACGTTTCGGCCATTTGAGTGTTGCCGTAACAGTTTCAGTCAAACGGCGGATCAAGATTCAAGAAACTTGGAAACAACCCCGGTTATTGTTGCATAATTCCAGGATAACTCCCTATCATGCAAATTTCTCAACTGCCACCCATTTGTTTTATAATCTGGAAACACAACCCTCTCTCCCCACCTCGCAGAAGTACCAATTTTAAAGTCACTTCCGGGTAAACTTGTCGAATTACACGGTGCTGAATCATCGTTTTCCCTCTTGGAAAACACAGTCGTTACTCTACCAGAGTGCAACGCCTCGACATTGTTTCCGGTTGCCCGGAGTAACCCCGAGTTAAAATTCCGGCCGGTGCCGGATAACAAAACCATTCCGTTTGTTTTGTCTTGTTGCGATCAGAGGAATGCTCCCGTGAAATTCAGTTCGACTTCGCATATTGATGGTCGATTTACTTCCAACAGTGCACGGAATGACGAACAACGCCCGTTCGGGCCCTAATTGCGGAACCAAACGATGACGGAACGTCGCGATAAAGAGATGAAAATTAAAATTTTCCAGCGAGAATGTGGCCATAATCCGATTATCCCTTATCGGTGGCAGGAGTCGCGAGAGTCACCGGCCAAATGAGACGCTTCCCCCACCCTACCCCAAAAAGTGTCCACGCTGGAGAACCGCTAACGAGAACCCCTAGAAACGCGACAAATTAAGACTAAATGCTGAAATTATCATTTTCAGCAAGAATAGTTTTTAAAAAAGAGCTTGAAATAATAACATAAAATTTTGAGAAAACTACGTGTCGGTTTTGGTGATATGCCTAATTTGAAGGACGAACCCTCTTGACAGTTTCAAAACCGTCCGGACTCCTTGGTGCCGTAGATCTTGTCTTTGGGCAAATTGGGTCATTTTGGTTTCAAACTTGGTCGTTCTGTATTGCCGGCCAAAATGCTTATTTCGCTGTGCAGGTGAGTACCTACCTATGTCGTTCGGTAGAAAATTTTCCGTTATTCACCGGTAACAAAAGGCTCAAGAGAGGTCCTTTAAGATTAAGCAGTCGCAGAATTCTCACAGCAAATCCTGCTATTATGCTGCAAACAATTACGGCTCGAGTCTCACGCACGTCCTCCTCTCCATCAAGACCCAAAACGGTATCGATTCAGGCGTTCACGTGAATACTAAAATTTAATTACGCCTCGATAATTTCAATTGTGATTCCGCCTCTCGTGCGACTTTATTAAACCAGAATAGGTCGACGCGTCCTTGTCCAAGAGCATATGCGACGGACCACGAGACTCGACGCGGTCATTCCAACAGTCCTCGTCCATTAAGAGCACACTAGTTTCTCATTGTAGTTTGCTCGCCTGAGCCCATTTAAAGTTGGCAACAAATAACCCGTAACTCTGGCTTTCGTATACAGGGCGCTATAAAAATATAATTGAAATAGTGAGAATAATGCGGGCTCCGAGCCGGACATGTGTAACGTGTGTAAAGCGTCTGGATGTGGATCTGCAAACAGTAAATTATTAATTGAGCAACTGGCGACGTTGATGAATTACAGCTCATTGTCATTAGTCGAGCCGGGATACCTACGACGATAATGAGGTGGAGTGCTGATTGTTTTACAAGTATGTCTAGATACCCTGAAACTGCTTGATTATAATTTATGATTATTACCCTAGAAACTGCCAAGTTTCCGAGGGGCGAGGTAAATTTGCGCTACTAAAAACGATTCGACCTAAAATCTCCAGGAGCATCTCTCCAAACTTGTATAAATATTAACTAAGCAACTTTGCAACTTGCACTGCAGAATTATTGTTTATCTGTATTACGAAACTAGCTTAGGAACATAACAGGAAATCCGAAGAGAATTACTGGAGTGAATCCCATGGAACTGAATGGAGGACTTTTAATAATTAATTGCGTCATTTAATTTTTTAGCTCCCCAGCAACCATAACTCATCTTTTTATTCGCTACTGAAATCATCAATCAAATAAATGGTTATTTTACGATGTAAAAAGGCGCAGTGTGAAAAGGGACAAATATTTTTTCTTGAACCCTTCCGCCTCAATTTTTACATAGTGCTAAAAAGCCGAAATTGGTTTGGTTTGGTCGACTCATTTAGCGTAACTGTGATAATAATGAAATATGGATGGTGGGTCTTGCTTGCGTTTAAATGGTGACGGAGGATCTAAATAATTTTTAGCAGCATAGAGCCGAAGAGAAGGGACCGATTTTAATTATAATTAGACCACGTTTGTTTTCCCTGAATCGACGGCGAAATTGAAGTTGAAGTGTTGGTTCTGACGCCGCGTTCTCGGCCACACGACAACTTCACAAACGTTCAAAATTCATGACTCCAAATGTTGAGTGGGTTTAACACTGATCTTTCAACATTAAAATTTTTTTACCACACTTGTGTCTATTCCCTATTTGATTAAGCCATTTTTGAAATACTATTTGTTAGAATAAAAACTCTTGATCTTTTGTTTGACTTCTCCACCATTTGTCAACTAACTACAATACGTCGTAATTCCCCATATGTTCCAGTATCTATAGAACCCTGCATATTATGTAATATAATCAGTTAATAATTTGGTTAAAGCCACTGAACAAGAAATTAATTTATTAATTTTGGCGGAAAATTAATGCTAAACTGCAGGAATCAAACGTATCCGCTATTCACGTCAAAATTGAAACAACAATGTCGCGCGTTAATCGGGCAAATTGCCTATAAACAATAGCATCTGTCTGGCTACAATTCAGGGGCCGATTTTTCTTTCTTTGTGCCGATTAGGGCAGGTCGGCATAGTTGGGAATTTGATAAAAGTTACAGCAATTAGCTCAGCGTGCAACAAATCATGCAAGAGAAGCGACATTAATGGAAAACTCGCCAGAAAAATCTGCCAAAGCTCCAACAATTGTCCGCATTGTTTGCGACCATCACTGGACCGACAAACGTTTTAAATCGTGACGCGATAGATGCTCGAAACAAATTTATGCAAATTTCTTCAATTTTTTATTCGACGTTTTAATACTACAATCCAAATTTTTTGACAATCTTTTTTATTCGCATCGTTGGCTGCTATGACGCAATTACAAAAGATATTGATGGCGATATGAGGCCGTATTCATTCCGGGCTTGCTATTACATTACTTAGTTACTTCTCTGTTAAACACCTCTTTGCCTGCCCAGCAGCAGCACAAATCGGATTTGGGTTGAGTGATGCCTCGCTCACGAGTTGAATGATAAAGTAATCCCTGTACGACACCAAATAGGGAGCTACAAAACATTTTCGACTACTTGCTTGGTCGTACAGCGGCATGATGATAATTCGTCAAACGTGATGCCTGACAATATTGCCGTAACGCGATGGTGGAGCAATTAGAGCACGGTTCCCGGGGTTGACGTGTGCTCCGTAGATAACGTTCATAATATATCTAGGTGCAACAATTTGAATTCGCCACCCGTTATACCTGACTCATTGTTTACACGACAGGGTAACTTGTTTACGATTAAATAAATTACCGAACATGTAAATTGCGATAATAGATCGGTCTCTGTCGAAATTAGCATAAGCTTTGCCCGGACGTCGCGATTATGCCCTCGAATTCGATATCTTTTCCGCAAACATATTGACGGCGATTAGGGGGCGGCTTCCCGGATTATTCAAATGGAACAAATGAAATATTACAGCGATACAATTATTATTACACCCCCCGATAGTTAATTCAAGTCGGAATTTTAAATAACGAAAACTCGATATGTCGCATCTGCAACAAATAAAGGGGAGGAGATTTGGTTAATGGCGGCGTTTCCGTTGGTTTGGCGAGCAATTTGAAATAATTAAACCATTAACATTTAAATAGGGGCGCGTCAGGTAGTCATTTTTTCTTAAAATCCCGCAATTTTATCTCGACCGGAGCTAATATTAAGCTCTTAGAATGCAATTTATATTTAAATGAGTTACATAAGTACACAGCGGAGCGGTTTTAAATAGGGTCTCGAAATTATTGCTCTTAGGGCGCTTTGTTTTCTTCCATTGACGGCAAGGAGAATAATTCCGGGAAATTTTTCCAACTTTCCATTAGAGAGAACGCAAAAACTCCCGTGCTTTGCAAAATTACATTTTACACCGCCAATTTTAACACCGACAATCGCATTCAGATTCGACTCACTCCCTTTAAAAGAAAAATCCTGGCGAACAACGGCAATTTTTAAGAAACCAAGCTCGGAATTTAGTATGCCAGTTTGGGAGAGGGTGCTCTCTGTAACTTTCAGCGCATTATCCAAAATTAATAACACGACCTACACGCCTCTTTTGTTATAATCAAATTTCAGCGTCGTTTGCGTTAGGTACGCGCTACAAGGCCCGCTTCAACAGTAGATACCGCACATGCTTATGACACTTATGTCAATAACGCATAAATTTTCTATTATGGTGAACAGGAAAGTGAGTGTAGGTATCATATATAAATGCCAAACGGGTGAAATTGCGACTGATATTGCGCCGTTTTGAGTTTAAGGTTTACGAACCTACAAGTTTGGTATGAATGAGCGTTCACTTCGCAGGAAGCGCTTTTGATCGTGACAACAGAAACATTACATTCTCTCCCACTTCCACGTTTTTAAAACATTTTATAAATATTCCTTGACAAATTTAATTTGTTTTCTATAATTCTATGTATATAGTTTAGGAACATTCCACAAAGTAGGCGGATCTCAGCTTATTACTAGCATTGGCGTGCTATTTGTGTATTCTTTTAAACAAAGCAATTACCTATACCCTTTATGTGCAAAACGATTTTTTTGAGATATGACAGTTTGAAGATTTTGTTCAAAAGTTACAAGAGTTTGAAAATTGGAAAAAATCGTGTTCATAGAAAGGGCCTAACATCTTTAAACAAAACGTAAAGATAAAAGTTTATAAGAAAAAGTAAAGCAAAAAAATCTTTATTCTTAAATAAAAGTTAAAAGAGATTTTTTTCCCTAGTCGTTTATTAAGCAATGTTGAAGTTGAGGAGTTTTAAAGTTTTTAAAGTAAACATGAAGGTATGCATTCTAATTTGGGAAGTATCGCAGCTGCAACTTCTCTAAAATTCGTGCAGTAAATCCCCAAAAGTGTCGTGTTTCCTGCGGCGAGTTGAAATTTTTTTCTTTTTTTTATAGATTGAGGAGTAGTTGCGAAATCTGGATGTTATCCGTGGGAAACTAGGCGTGATAGGTGACACAGGACAAACACGGCCTTAGGGCGACGGGAAAAGTCATTTGAAAAATGCACGCGAATAACCTGGGAAGACAGGCGGCGGAAATATCAAGGAAAAACGGATGCGTGTGTCTGACATGATTGCTGGTCCACATGCAAAAAACCGACGATCGATTCGTCAAATGAGAGCTGAAGAAACTAAAAAGAAAAAAAATGGCGGAATCCGGCGGCCCTCTATACGATGCTACTACTTAATCATCATACTCAATGCTGATTACAATTTGCGACTAAGATAAGTTGCATGTAACTGTCGCTAACCTCAATACCATGTTGCATAGTGGGTGCGCAAATTGTCTACTTTTCCCAGGATATCTAACGTGCAGAAAGTTAGCTTTTTACGACCCTCCTGGGCTTACCTAATGTCTTCTACAAATTCTTCCACGTTATATTACTTGATGATGAAGTAGGAAAAGTAAACTATTTTCACACTCCCAATGCATTTTCAAGTTTCCCGGCAGTAGACACAATTATTGATACAATTTAAGCTGCGACATTTCCGCCTAATAAAATTTTAGGTTTTAGTTTCCCTAACAATATGCAATCTCTCCTGTGATGCCAAATGTGTATTTCATAGTACATTCCTGATTTCCCATGATAACTATGTATATGTTAATGGCGGAAGTGCATTGTCATTGACATCAATCGATAATCAGCTGAAACGTTGATATGCAAAATAATTTTAACCAAAACGGACGTTAATTTAGTCTGGGTTTTAGTTCAGGTACCGTATAATAACAAGTGATTCTGGCGTCGTAGCGAGAACTTCCTGCAGTGCTCCGTTGCCGGCAGCAATCCTGCAGTAATGAATCGGTTTCTTTTTGAGAGGCGCTCCTGAGCCTAGGATTCGGTTTTCATTTCTGAAACTAAATGTGACACTCGAACGTAACGGGAGCGTCTTTTATTTTTCTGTCGAGGAAATGTTGTTAGCGGCCGAGTCTCTATTTAATTAGAGAATTGCAACGGTGTTATGAAAAGAGTTTGGACTTTGCCATTTGGGTCGTGCAGCCCTTCAGTATTAATTCAAAAGAAATGGAACTGGCGCCTCACTATTTGCAAAAATATAAGTTGGTTAGAGCTTCAGAAGCAAATATCTTTGGAGGCCCTATTGTCTCCAACCTTGCAAATTCGTTTCCAATTAAGACACGAGTTTAATTACAAAATCAGTTTTTCTGCTACAAACACAAAAGTTGAAAGAGCTCCCCGGATTATCGAGTGAAACAAGAATAATTATGTGGGGTTGCATCTGGGGAGTCAGCGACGTTTATTAAAAATCTCCTGGGAGATGCGGCTCAATTTTTGAGTGTCGCCATAAAAAGTGTAGAGGATTGTTGAATAGAACAGTTTTTACGGCGCCAAGGCGCCCGATTCGTGTTCTTGCGCCCCTCTTTATCGGATGATGCCATAAAAATACCATAACGCCCAAAAGGCAAGAGGCTCGTTTGTATTCGACTCTAGTTGTCGTCCCGTTTCTCATTTCCCTCCTATAAACGTCAATAATAACCCAACGGCCGTAAAGCCAGGCCTCGTTGCTGGAAATTCATCAAAACATCATCATCTCGTCGCCGAGTAATTAAACGGTTTATCTCGCCCGAAAAAATGACGGACGTCCCGTTTAGCGTCGATAAAACTTCCTGTATTTCTGCCATCAAATCCGGCATATAGGCGTCTTGACAGCAGTTTCCTCGATCAACTATCATTTTAGGGGCTCGTGTTCCCATTCAAAATAACTTGGCCGACTTCGACGGTAGTTTCGGCAACGGACCCCCACTTCTCTTGATTGTTTGCCGAGTGATTATGGCAAAGCACCCAGATCCGCTTAATGGGAATATACACGAGAATTTTGATGCAAACATCTGCTGGCATCCTGGTAAATACGAGGGTTGAAGGGCGCGAGGTAACCGAAACACAACTTTGGGATGTCGTGTTTCATTTGAATGGGTTAACTGATGCTTCTGCCCGGCCGCCTCCATGATTTATTGACCCTTTGACTAACGCCTCTGGCCCTAACCGCAACCTAACGTCCGTGCGGAAGCTCGGAGAACGCTAAATTGGGTAAGTGTCTCATATGTCAATGCAAGTTTCTAGAGACGCAATCGAAAAATGAGCAAATCAAAAATGACAAGGCAACAAGACCGGATCATTAGTTACTGACGGTTTCCTAAATGGAAAGTTTTTTTGGCCCGGATCTCTTTCTTCGCCTTAAAAGAGCTAAACCTTTAACATCGTCCTTTATCTGATTGATTGGGTTTGGTTGTTGGAATTTTGTTGTCCTGGTCGTGCGCTTGGCTCGAACCCGGAAAATCCCGGGACCCGATAGGGAAAGTCGCAGAGTCGCAGTTCAATGTATTGAAACTGGCTTAAAACACAAATCAGTGTTCGAGCCCGCCTCGAAAGATGCCAAAATAAAAGAAAACTTTAACTCAACTCCCTGGGAAGCGTCTAATTGGATCGAACAGTTCCGGCGAAGAAAACCAGCAGTTCCGAACCAGTTACCGTGAACCGTACAAGCAACTCGTCGTGATTGTTATTATTATAATTTACACCAGAAGGAATTAGGACGATGCGTCTTTGAAGTGCTCCATTTTGACGGAAAATTAGAATTGCAAACTGAATAAAAATCGTTTGTTAAGTTAATTAAGCCGTGTTTGTTGGGGAGGAAGACGGCGAGGATTTCGAAACGTTCGTTCTGATGTCGAAATTACAATTAGCGGAAAGCCCTCATTACCCGCGAAATCGCACTTTACGTCTGCAACCGTCCAGAAAAAAAAACAAGCAGTGCAGCGTTGTTTACGAAAAAAATACATTCGCTTTGACGGGATGGAATTAGCACCGGAGGTTTGATAATTATTGTTTACACGATAACCACGGTTTCGTTAGGCTAATGACGGTGTTTAGGACGCGCGTTTTCTCATGCTGTGAAATTGAAGCTGTGTCAACCTGTGAAACGAGGGTTCTGCAATATGACGTTACTTTGTATGTGCGCGGGGGCGCTGTTCGGCAATAATTATTCGCCGGTGCTTTTTGTTTCATCGGCGTTATGCTCGAGTTCTTTTAGTTTTAGTTCGTTTGAAATTAAATGACGTTCTCGGATAAAGATCGGGTACCAATTAACTCGAAGCAATGTCAAAAGAACAAAGGCAAAGGGACAAAAGTCAACTTTAAATACAAGATAAACATCTGAATCTCACTCGATTCCTGACTAAGAGCTAGTCTATTTTAGGAAAGTCATTAATGGTGGATGCCCGAAAGAATTAAGACAATTTCCAGCCCTTTGTAGCAATGCCTCCAATTTTAGGGATTTTTTGGAATTTCTATCGATTGTGATGACTTTGACAGGTGCACTTAAGAAAAATATTTGTTTTGGATGTAGCGACAAGCGTAAATATAAGAAAGACTTTTCGTCAACTTAAATTGTAGCACTTTAGCTGTATGCGTTTCAAAGCTCCCAAAAGCAAAAATATAAAGTACACTTAGAAGAGAAACAGAACTATTGCTGAAGCGCTTCCCCCATTCACCGAGCTGAAATGAGTTTGATCTATATTGCAGTCGTATCTGTGCGAGCCACAATAAAACGTGAAAGTGACTGGAATAATTTATTATTGATCCGGCAATGTTCATAGCAAAAGCGCTAGAATTCTCCGCCCTGTTAGTACCGAGATATCGCTAATGCAATTTTTCTTAACTTTTACGACATAAGTATTTAACGTAACGCTCCCACCAATCTTCCAATCTTCCACCAATACCTCTAGTCGTTCCCCCAATTTTGCGAATTCTCCCAACAAACCCAATTTCTAACCCCTAATTGCCCACAGATCTGGTTGCCCTCGTCCCTTCAATCAGGCTCTCTACTGACGGAATGGTATTATGAGAGTATCGAACCCCGCTCAAAGGGTTCTTTCAAGAGGTTTCTGCGGCAATATTTGATCGGCGCTCGATCGTTTCGAAAGAGTGGCGCTTCTCAAAGTAATACTTTGCGAAATATTTACGAGCCCTTCGTGTTTTTATACCTTTGTTTTTTCAGCTGTTTCTCGAAATCCGATTTGAGGCAGGGAGATGGCGAACAAAATAGGATCAACGATAAACAGCTCATTTCTTTGAATGTTTCATTGATTGAAGACATTGATCTCGACAGAACTTGCTGTGCGGTTGGGTTGGGTATTCGACCTTTCTTATGCGGGTCAGTGTCTGCATTTCCGCCTGCAATTTGCCCCAATTCATCAGACACGTCCCGAGACGGGGCCGAGGCAAAAGGGGAAAACATCGCATCGCATCCCGCCGTGCCTCCGGTGGTCACGGACAGATTAATGAGCGCCTGGCCCCGCTACACGGTACCAGATAGCAGTGCGTCATTACGGCTCCTCCCTAATTATCATTACCTACCTCACGGCAATAGTAGTTGTGGCAGGATATTATCGCATGTGACGTAAACATTACAGCAAAACTTAAAATATGCAAAAATTACATAGGTACTCACTATTTCTTTGGTGGTTTCAAATTTTTTAGTTCGGAACACAAAAGTGTAATAAGAAATGATAACCTTAGTCGTGAAAATTTTGATTGCATTATCTGTATAATCCGTAACTCTTTATGACAATTTTTTATTCAAAATTTACCCCATATATGATCAAAAATTTTGGAGCAATCGTGAATAGCAACTAAATTGGTAATTCTTATTAAATCTGCTTTTTTCCATCGAATTATCTCGACCACATAAGCCGAGAGAGTCGTGGAAACGAAATCTCGCTTCAGGAGCCGAATTCAATTAGAACGTCTAAAACCGATTTTCTGGCGTCTTCGCACGCGTGGCTCCCGAAATAACAGATCTGGAGGGTAATGCGTATATTACAGGCGGCCTGCCCCCAGGACCTGCCGTCACTTTTTATAGAACCACGCATTGCATCTGGGGCTTGAGTAAATCTCGACGTTCCGATCTCCGGATGATTAAGATTGTTCTTTCGCTTGCAGCCGGAAAGCCTCCTGTAATGCTATAGGCGACTTCTTTATTTATAGTTCTTTCGTTTTTATTCACATTATAAAATATGAAAACGAATTCAGAAACTACACAAGAAGCCGGAATTAAGGACAGTCGTGGAAAATAAAACTGCGGCGTAAAAATGAAAATGCGAGCAAAGGGCGAACGGCCGCCGCTCAAGCTCATTTCACGCCATTTACATCAAGAGCGATTCATCATCCTCTGGTGTCGTGTTAAAAACTTATGTTCGTTTTCCCAGACTTCTTACGTTATGGATCCGCTGCTGCCGTAACTCTAAAGATTAGCGAAAATTACAAGCTGGGCGCGGATGCCTCATTAACGTTGTTACTCATACCAAAGTCAAAACTCAAACACCCACATTTGCACTATCATGTCGATCAAGTAGGAACAAGCGCCGAAACTTATATACAGTTAACAATATACGTGTTTTTCGTTTAACACACGCACGTTGACTCGAGCGCTGAGGGTGGAATTGCAACAATGCCAACAATTGCTGGAGCAAATTGGGAACGAGAGTCCCGATGGATGCCGCGTTGAGGCAATCACGCTTGCTCCCCTAATTTTTGCGGGCGCCGCGCCACCTGAACGGAATTTATTACCCATCCCCGAAACGTTTTGCAAATTCAACCGGGAGATTTGCATCATCTCCAAAATACTTTTGCTACACAACAAAACACGGCCGAGAGAAAAAAGAGGATCCGAGATAATAGAGCCTCGGACGCAGATTTATTTATGTAATATCTCAAAGACTGCAGTCGAAGATAAACAAACACACCCTATCTCCGACCGTCACCCCTGAATATTTCATAATACGTCCCCGAAACGCTCGGGCGGGGCAGCGAGCGAGGTGCGTGACCCTACCGCGCTTAATAAAGCCGAGATTTTAATTCAGTCGGTATGGCATTAACACGATTAACCTCCATCACGTTTCTAATTATAAACTTTTTATTTAGGTTGTTCAAGGGCTGAAGAAGGTGGCAAAGTGACGATTTAGCAAGTTGATTGGGTTTTAATTGAAACTTATGTGTCGTTTCGGCTTTAATTTCGTGCAGGTGGCGGCTGAAAAAATTGAATCTGACACGATCGAAAATTGAATGCAGGCAACTTCAAAGTTGCTCTAATTAAAAAATCGAGCCGCAAACTCCAAAGACGGCAAAGGCCTCGGAATGATTTTAATTAAAAACCGGAATTAAGTGTTCACGTTCAAGACAAATGCACCTAAACGTAACGTAATGAATTACTAAATTTCTATTTCCCGCGTTTCGACGAGAAACGTCACAACGAAGAGGGTGCTCGAAAAATTTATCACGAAACGGTGAACATCAAGTACCTACCTATATGCCGTTTGAAGTTTTAAAAGCTGTCAAGAGTGATTTTAAAACTTCTCGCGTATAACGTTATACCGTGAAAATTCAGACGTTCAAGTATGAAACTTTTGAGAGACGTGACATCTCAATTACATTACCTACTTCGTCTCGTGAGGAAATAATTAGTGATGCTACAAGCGAGACGGTGGTAGCTTAAACTATTGAAACCACGTTCGAATTGCCCCCGATCCAAGTAAAATTCAACTTTCAGTAATTGGCTAAAGTCATAAGTGGATTTCTACACAGGTAACGGAGAGAAACGCGGCAGCGGTCCTAAAACGATAAAGCGTTCCAGGTTGAGAGCTCTCCACAGCAACAGGTTCTCTTGTGCTTAACGTACGATATTGAAATTCTCAAACTGCTATAAGGACCCCTTGCTAAGACCTAAGCCACAAGCTTTGTGGTAGAAGAATTCAAGATAATTGGAGGAAATAAAATATGATTACTTTGCAAACAATAGCTATATTACTAAAGCAGGTGGTTCTACGAGTTGGTATAGGTATTTGTTTGCTTTTCTAGTGCACACTTTTTATGTCCGGGTCAACAAAACTCTCTCCGGAGAAGCTGTCTCCCAAAACGTCAGCAAACAAGCCCCGACAACATAGTTAATGTAGTTAAGTGTCGCTGGTCGATGCCATCACCAAGAGAATAACTGATGTGCGTGGCAATAATGGCTATCTATCGACAATGGAATTGGTCATGCTGTTCTCTCTACAAATTTATAGCCGTTACGAACAGAGCATTATAAACAATGCGTCCACAAATCACCTAATAGATCGATCGCAACACTCTTGTACACTATACAACTAGATAACCCCCAATAGTGCCCTAATATAGAGCAATTTTGTTGATTGCAGCTAAATCATGTGATAAGCAAGTTTCTTAAATTTTCAAAACCTCTTCGTGGTATCTCACGTCGTTATCACAAGCAGCTTTCAATGAAATTAATGGTAGAAAGGTTTGCACAAATTACTAACCACGTTCCAAACGCGCCCTGCGAACATTATCTGTACCTCATTAGTCCAGTGTCATTTCCAATCGCCTTGCTGCACAAAGAATATTTCGAATAAGCGCATCAGCAAAAATCTCTTGAAGAGACTTTCTTTGCATGAGAATGACGAGGTCCGTCGATATCCCAAACTAGTTTTTTTGAACCTCCAGCCTCCGCTATTAAATCGTGTAACTAGTGCGTTTTGTTTCAGGCAATGAATTGGGTCGAGCTGGATCGAGAAAATTGGACTGGAATCTAATAAAGACCGTTCCAAGATGTTATCATTTCTTTCAGTGGCGACCTTGGCGATCGCCTCTGCGAATCGTTTCAACTCCACCATAAGCCCGAGCATTACTAACAATTACACAAACCCATCAACAACGGAAACCGACAACCAATGGCTAATGGACTTCCGCAATTCGACATTACCGCTAGATAATAACGACTACTCGGATGTCCCGAAGAATAAATCAGTCGAAAGAGGCGACACAAGAATTCCCGGACGGCCCCAAGGACGAAGACTAGTTTGGAAGGATCACGGCCACAATCCCGGAGATTTATCGCCGCGACAACATCCCGACCTCGCAGCCGCTGTTCCACCGAATTTCCACGCAACTTTCGTTGAAACAGCGCCGTCCGGAATCGTTACAGCAGATCGAACCGTCGAAACGCAAATACCTCCGAGCGATTCCACGATAAAAATTAAGAGCAATCCAGACCGAATTTCTGGCGGATCTCGGGAAATGTTCGCCGACGAAAAGGATATCGAGGAAAAACCGGCAAGTTCTAACTTCGTTACCCAAGTCGGACGTAAATCCAAAGCTGGACAACTTCGACGGCAGGACCCCGACGGTTGGGTCACGACGGACGATATGAATTCAGTTACAACGGACGGGGGTGAGTTGAAGTTTCGCTGACAGGGCCGGTCGGAGGGCGGGTCGATTTTTCGAAATTTATAACACCGGCGCTTTTACGCCGGGCGCAAAATGGATACGGTGGAAAAGTATCAATTTCCACTTCAAAACGTAAATTCAATTTCTCATATTTACATTTTATCAAGGGCGGCAGGTAATGTCAACGTTAAAATTGAGAAAGTAAATTTCTGACGATAGAGACAGACACTTCTTTAGGTTGATGTTAAAACAAAATTGTTTGCGGTGCTGTCACAAACTTCCATAATTATAATCTTTATCATTGGATCGACATTGTAAAGTCTCGGAAATTTATATTCCCGCAAATGGCAAAAATAACCTTGAAAGATTTTCTGAACGGGAAAAGTTTCAGGTTTAATGACTTGACAGGATTCGGGAAAGGCGTGAAACCGTTAAAAGAAGTCAAAAACAAACTATCAACATTGAAGTAAACGTTATTGAATAATTTCAAAGCGATATTCAGAGCCCAGGGTGGTTTATGATTAGGAATTCTTAAAGAACTTTTGATGTCTATTCATGAGAAAGTTTTTAAACACCTCTGAACAGCAAAAGTAGTTGAGAGAGCTAAGAGTAACTTTAACAAAGCTAATCAGTATTAAAACGTCCAAAAATTATTTCAGAAATCTCAAAATATTGCCGGAAAAAAATTTAGAAAAAAATCGCATTTGTTAAAGGTTTGGTAAATATTGAAATGAAAAGTAGAAACAAAAATACATTAGAGCCATATTTTGGAACGAAAACCCTTTCTAAAGAGATCAAGCATAAGCCAGCCAGATGTTCATTTATTCATATCGTGCCAAGTTTTCGAGCAGCAATATTCCAGAGCTCTTATTACAGTTTTTTTTTACATTTTCCAAAACAAAGCAAATTCCAGTACCTATGTTCCCCGATTATTCTCTATTATGAGTCAAAAAAATAATATATCGAGAACGCTTTCACGTCATCGTCTCGAAATTTTCAAAGCCACAAAAGACTTGAGCTCTTATTCCCCGTAAACCTAATCACGATTTTCATCACAGCTTAATTAATTAACCGCACGTTTGAACAATCCTTCACTTGCAGCGTTGCGTCGTCGATTCGTAAAAAATTCAGCGAAAGCTGGCAAACTGGAATCGTCGCTCATCCGCGCCGTCCGTCGCGACGCTAACGGGACAACTGACGAAAAACCTGCCGGATCCAGATGGAAAGCGAACAAAAGGACGACGTATCCAAGCCGAAATCAATCAATTACCGAAACATTATCCGACGATAATGGCGCTACGTCGTCACCGGATCCTTTGACTTTCAACACTGAAACGTGGGGGCCGACATCGAGGACCTACGCGACCGGAGAAGACAAGCAGGTGCGTTTAAATTACGATTTTATGTAAATTATAACTTGGTGGATATTAGCAGCACGGGAACAAGGGCGTCGATTTGCATTTTTATACGAAACTAATATTTTTGCAATTAGGATGGAGAAGATGAGGCGACAAGCAGTTCGAGTTGCGACTTTTTCAGGAATGTAATGACACATTATTACGTTTTTTTTCTAACCTAACCCACCCCTATTTTTGATTGACACTTTCATTCAGTTTTTTATTTAACGACATCAACGTCTTGGCAAAAAAATTGAACACGTTAATTAATTCTAACGATAACGGTCGTTGGCAGAAAACTTGTGTTATAAGAGAAGAATTCTGTCTTTTTGGAATTGTCGTGAGCGCTGTTGTTGGTGAAGAGGTGCTTGGGAATTAATTTCCGATTAAACCCGGGCCATAAATCGCCTTGACGAAAGTGATTAAGGGCGTCTGATCCATAAATTCGTTTCTTGTCAAGCGCAACAACAAGACTTTTCCGTTGCCGCCTTTATTAATCCCCCGAGTTTGGTTCATTAAATTCTTACCATTCCCGAGATACAATCAAATTGTTTAAAATTCGAATTAAAATTCGTCGCCGATTTCGTCTTTCAACCAGAATTACTTCAACTCTTTGAACCATAATAATTAAACGCGAAACATTCGTTGGCATTGGTGATGGTAATGTCGATCAAATTTCATGAGACGACTCGCCATCGCTTTTTCTGCATCAACACAATAGAGACGACTGAAAGAGGGAACAACCCCGTAATGGGAGTTCCGGAAACCGGGAGCCATCAAACGAGCGGTTTGTTTACGAGATTATTTATCGTGCAACTTCGTAGACAACCAAATTGGTCTCCCTACAATGAACTCTTTATTAGGTTAGTGATCGTTTTTGTTGCCCCCAGTTTATTCTGAAACCAAAAAAGTCACTGAAATTAGTTTCCGCCCTCTCTCCAAATTAATTCATTAACTTTCTGCAAGCGACCAAAATCTCCAGCAATCACCACGTCCGTTTCTGGCAATTCCGAATGCGCATTTTAAAAATAGTGGTGCCGCCCCTAAATTTATTCCCGGCGTTGCGATAACTATGGAGCTTTTCGCTTTAGAACTCCTCGACAGGTTCTAGTTTTAGACCGACAGTTATTTGTAGTATTTCTCTTTCAGGCTTTCAGCACGCCGTCGTTGGGTCGCACGTCGCCTTTGCGGTCCGAAGAGTTCGCTGAAAGATACCCCTTTCAGTCGACGAAAAATCCGCAATCTTTCAGCGAGATAAGTGCTGAAGTACCGGCTGCCAGTGGAACTTCTTTACGGCCGACGTGGGAACGGACCGAAGGAAGCTCCGATACTAACTCAAACCGGGAAAGTTTCGACACCACCGTCGCCTCGGTTTCAGCAGGCGGAGCCACGGAAATTTCAGCAAAGACTCAACTGAGAGGTGCGATTTTATTGCATTTCACCTAAAATGACCTATTTTACGACGCCTTCCAGAACACGAGAGATTCTGTCTTAGCTTAAGAGAGACTATTTATTCGCACTTGGGCCGACACATATTTTACTTAGAGCAGATGCCATCAGCTGCATCTAAGTATATGTTACACGTGAAAATTCAAAGAGATTTTACAAAAATTGAACGTAAAGTTTACAATCGTAAACTTTGCTGAAGTTTTGTTGAAACTTTCATAACTATTACGGCTGTTAAAGTTGTTAAGATAATTTAAAAATGAAAAGCTCCAACAAGCCTCTTCCCAATGTAAATATTCTACAAATTTCGAACCAAGTGTCCCAAGATCGATAATCACCTATTAAGCAAACACAACTCCAAAAACGTCGATTACGCAAATTTCCAACTAACAAACGGAATTCATTGCCGAACCCCCGTAATTCGAACGCAAATGATTGCTCATTAGCAATGCGTGGAACTAATCGTATAAACATGAAATTTCTGATTAGAGCCACCTACAGTCCGAGCAGTCAATAACCCTCTCAATCCCGACCCATTTATTTAGTAATAGAAGTTGAATTTAACGAAATAAATTTCGGCTAATTTTGACGAAACAAAACTTTAACCGAAATAATTCGCAGCACCCCCATCATCTAAATCAACGACCTACGGCACCGTCAAGTACGACATCAACGGAACGTTGCGGCGCCGACCTTCCGCTCCAATCTCCGACCTGAAATCACGTCTTGACGCTTCCAGTGCAGCGACGCCAACCATCTCGCATCGTGATCTTGAAAATGTTGCGAGAACGACGGATGAAACGTACAACATTTCCGCCGGCCTCAGTGATAACAGTGCGAGTAAAGTGATCCAACAGGAAATCCCGTGGCCGGTGAAAAAGGAGGCGGTTGTGGAAGGGGATTTGATATTGGGTGGGTTGATGATGGTACACGAAAGGGAAGACACGGTGACTTGCGGTCCGGTTATGCCGCAAGGGGGGATTCAAGCTCTCGAAGCCATGCTTTACACTCTTGACAGGTTGAACTTTGCCCCTGAACCGCTGCTGCCCAACGTGACTCTGGGCGCCCACATCCTCGACGACTGCGACAAGGACACGTACGGACTGGAGATGGCCGTCGACTTCATCAAAGGTAGGGCAATTTTTTCCGAAATTTTCCGCCACCTACTGAATTACGACGGGGTGAACTTGAACTGGGTTTAGATTGGTTTTTGTTTTTGAAAAAAATTGTTTTAATTAGGTTGGAACAATGGAGAGGCCATCGCCGCAAGTCAGGCTTAATTAGATAATTAAATCATCTAGGTGTCCCGACCAGGATAATGTAACTGGGTAAATTAACCAAGTTTTGAGTAATGGCTCTGCCACTAGTGAGCGTGACGACTGCCGCAAATGTATTTAGTACATGTTAGGTCCACGACATCAGCAATACGTGCAAATAGATGGTTTTCTCTGCGACATCTGCGCTAGCTGTGGTTACATTAGTTTGGCAAAATTCTATGATCGCTGTATCCAACTTCATAGTTTCTTGGGCTAAATAATTGCATCTCCGAACACAACTCTAGCTGAATATCATAAAATGGTCGTTTGCTGGTAATATTAACAGAGATAAATAAACCTCGCCGACGCCGCCGTCGGTGGCGATGTAGTTCCCGGCCAGCTTCCACCCGCAAGCTCAGTAATTTATAACAAAATTGCGGAAAATACGCGAAATTCCCGCTTTTATCTATATACGCCCGCCTCGTCGATTGAAGATCGCGAAGGTATGCTGGCGCTCCCTTTGGAATTTTAAATAATTTTCCGGGACGAATTTTTACAACGACCCCCTTCTCGCAGTTTTCTCCCATCTTTCGTTTCGCACGTCGCAAAGTCTATAAAGCCGGTGGCGCCGTGATGATGACGCAGAAAATCGGACGGCGGAACGGCAACTCGCAGGAAGATTAGTCCGATGTGCAAGTCCGGTGAATTATCGTTCCGGATCAGGCGGTCGGCAATCGGGAATTATGGAAGGGCGGGACCTTTTTTGCAAAATACAGAAAATGTTGGAGGCCACCTCAAAGGGCCGAACTGCGAACAATGAGGTTCGAAATCGGAAGATTTACGAGAGGCGAAGGAAGATAAAAACCGACCGGTTCCCGGCCTCTGAACCCTTCGAAAACATTCGTCTAAAGGAAATTAATCGGAAAGCCGAAACTGTCATGGTTGCGGTGGCATCATCAACTTCTCGAAAGAGTGAAACTGAATAATTCGCGTCTGGACCAAACTTATCCTCCTACAAGGAGTTTTAATTTTCTTCCTCCTCCTTACATCGATTGAAGCATCATAGTTTGAATAACTGATGAGATCGTGTGAACGGTAATGGTGAACGGCGTTTACTATCGTAACGACTTCAAAAAAGTTTCATCAATCACCGAGAACCTTAAGCGGATTACCTGAGGATTTGTGATGACTGATGAACGATTGGACTCTCATAACAATAATTTGTTTTCGCGATCTTGTAATGAATAGTTTCACAAAAACGCTACCGGAAAACATGCAAATGCTGGCAGTCATCAGACTGGTAGGGTAAAACTCGAGCAAGGTCGCGACAATTGAACCGAAACGTCAAAGTGCAATTTGGAGAATCTGGCCAAATTCTAGCAATTTAGTGCTTTTTTGTGTCGCTTTGACGTCATAATAAATTTTTGAGAAAAAAAGCAATTTTTCTGTTCAATATTGAATCACAACTTTCTAGTTTAAATTGGTGAAAATGTGTAATTAGTCATTTACTCATTTGCAGCATATCTGCTGCTTCGCTTGTTTCGTGTTAAACGTAGCTTGTAAACATTTTAGTCCTAAGCATAATGCTGCATAGTTGTTAACACCTCAATTATTCCACCTAAATGCTTGCACACATGGAGTTTGACTCTATTGCAACTTGGCGCATCCAAACAAACCATTTCCCAAAATACCAAAAATAATAATTTCAGCAGGCCTTGAGAAATTTCAGCGCGATTGCTTGCGGAAAATTGAAGGAAACGAGCCGAAAACACGAGAATGCAACAAGACTCTAATGCGGAAATGGCGTGAATGGATAGTTTATGTTGTTGCAAACTGTACTCCTTTCTTGTTTAAGAGGTAGAAGAACATCCATTACCAGCAAAAACACGGCTGTATTTTTAATGGAACTCAACGTTCTGAATAATTTATGCACCTCCGAGTTCCTTGCTTCCAGTAAATTGTTGAGAGAACCCGTGCAATTTTTAATTTGAAGCACGATACAAGAGGCAGAGTTGCCAACAAGTCGAACAAAACTATTGTCTTTAATTTAAAAAAATCGCGGTGTTGAAAGCTCATTTATAACCATTTTTGGACTAAAATCCAATGCAGCTTTAACACCATGTTGATTATACAGCAGTCGCTCGTTATTGAGTTTTGTGGCATTTTCGCGGATATTTTTTTAAGATTTTTTTGAATTGTCGTCCTCGAAAAAATTCTTGTAAACAACTTTTGGCGTAACGAGAGATTACGAGTTTGGGTCTTCGGAAATAATGCCTCGTTAATTGACGTAACGGTTACGTCGCAACACAAACATTTATTTACAAGTCTTTTTGGAATCACTGGCGCTTGCTCGTGCAGGCGTGTAATCGTTGCCCCCGGTCCCGGATCCGTCCGGCGCTCATTTAATCAACTTCGCCATAAACAATCCGGAACTGTGTCAGGGAGCGAACCGGCAATTACACGAGCTAACCGGAAAAACAGAATTGAGAATATAAGTGTGTTTGCTCGTTGGCACTTAAGAAAACGATCTGGCTAAAAGCCCCGAAGCGCAGATTTGTTACGACCCCTCGCATCGACATGAGGATATTTATTCGGGACGGGTCTTTCCGGTAACTCCGGACGCGTTATCCGACGCAGGATGTTAATACAACTCAATCGACCTCCGCTTGTCCGCAGATTGAATGCGACTTGAAGATTTTCGGGAATATCCAACCGAATCGGCCGCGATTGACTTGCGGAACGGAGTCAACATTGGATGGGGAAAAAATTGGGAAAGTTTATCAAAACAAATATGTCGCCCGGGAAGGTGTTTTTTTTTGTAAACAAGCGATCTAACAAGCCCACAAGCTTTATTAGGGAGGTTTCGTAACTAATTTAATTATCGTTAGAGACCCGTAATTGGAGGCAAGTTAAATATAATTTTAAGCATGACCACTCAGCAAAACCGAAATAACATTCAAACACGTTTACATTTCTGCTTCATTGCGCCAATTTGACTCAACCCCATATGTAATTATTACCGATAATACTAGCTATAGCACTTTGTGTGTTGACACAGGGCCAGACCAGGACCAGGCGTGGGACAGTCCTGCGACTGCTTAAAGCAAACACTGACGCTATTTCTGGCCTTTACGAGCAATACTTAGGCCAGACAATTTGGCTAAATTACGTTGTATTACATTAGTTGGCTGGTGTATGCGCCACCCAGGGACATGAACTGGCCCACAAGCACTGAAGCAACGACAACTGAAGGCAATTTTAACGTACCATTAGATCTCCCACACTCACTAAGTATTAGGCAATGTTGCAGTTTAATTTGAAAAGAAGAGTTTGCATAATATAAAGCAAACACACTCTTTATATTTTTGACACTTTCACCTCACCTTTTTTAAACTTTTTTTACCCTACAAGTTATTTATTTTCTTTTGTTGTGCAATATGTGGTTAAAGTCTTTTAACATTATACAATTTAAAGCGTTTAATATTTTTAATTTGTACATTTGTCTCTTTGTATCATATTACCATTTTGTCTTTCTAATTTAATTCTTTCATTCATATTGCAGAGTAAGGTACCTGGTTACCCTTTACTGTTAACTGAAGTGTGACAAAATATTATTATTAAACCCCTGAATTCCAACACAAAAGAACTTAATAAAGTTTCGATCACCTTATCTAGCACCTGCGTTCTCACTTTTCTTTACATTTTTTTTGCGCTTCGCCAGTCACAATAGATGAAGCTTTCATAAAATGTTGTCTCCCTCTCGTATTTCCGCCCTTGAAATGTTTCTGCAAGACGCAACTTTGGCAAATCCGTTTTCGAGTTTTCGGCTGTTCACCATCGCGCGTCTTCTCTATTGAAATCTAGGCGAGAGGTTGGTTGCTTAAGTTTTATCAAATCAACCCGAATCTTTTGTCGTTCGTGCAGAGAACTCCTTTTCGTTTATTATATCGTATTTTTTTACGTCGCCCCGATACTCGCGGGGGCCAACACAAAGAGGCAAAGACCTCCATGCAGCCAAATCTAATTACAATTCTATATCGAATTCTCGCTTTCGCCCTCCGAAACAAACGGGCAAAATGGTCCGTGATTATATCTAATTTCCTCGATTTCCACCTAAAGGGATTCCCTTAATAAATGCATTAGCAGGTTACGCGCCAATTCGGCACAGAAGCGGATAATTCCGGAAAAAGCGATAAAAGGCAGTCGCGATGACGGAGCTGGCAATTACGGGTTTCGCAGGGGTCGCACGTAATTTGCCCCGAATGTTCGGTGATTATATTTATAAAGAAACGTTACGGAGGGCATTATAACTGAAATTAGTTGGAAAAGTTGGCGTAAAGCGGACTATTTAGATATTGATAAGAAGCTTTCTCGACTTTATCGAAATCAACGTTTTTGTTGTGGAAGTTGTAAAATTTCCAATTTAATGCCGCTTTGCCGATCACGGAGCCGACGAGACTCTTAAATATTCGCCTAACAACCAGGCAAATAATTCGAGAAATTAAGCCGCTTTGCCGTTGGGTCGTGGAACGCGACCGGAATAAGCGTCCCGGGGGCCGTGGCGTTAACTGAAAGTAAAACGCGCGTAAATCACATTTAAAAGGCCACCGGGCCGGAGGTTTAGACACTTACCGAAATCTGTCAGCCATCAGCTGCATTCGGTCCGCATTAAATAACATTTCGGTGACGCCGCAAAAGTTGTTTTATTCGCCGCCACCGATCCTCGCATTTTCCCAGATACGCGTAGTCGAACGTGAAATTACCTTTAGCACTCATACTCACCGGATGTAATTTATGTGGCAAATAAATTACGGCGGTGCGAGCGTGCAAAACGCCGGCCGGTTCGATAAAGGGTCTCGTCGGGAGCAGAGCTGTTTATTTATCGGGACCCGCCAGCGTAAATTGAGCGTTTAACGACTTGTATCGAGTATAGGGGCGAGATAGTAGCGGCTTAATAAAAATAATTGAAAGATAAGGAAAGTTCGAAAGTAGTGCCGGGAAGCGCCGGCGAGGGCGCAAGCGGACGCTGTCAGCTAACGATTTTCAGGAATTTTCAGCGGCGGCGAGCACCCTCTGGCGACGCAAAGCCGCTTCGGCAGCGCAGTTCTCCACCGCGACTCACCCCCGACCTGCAGAGACCTTCCAGCACAGACAATCGAAACGAAAGCCATTCCTGAGAAGAACCATAGAACAGTAAAGTCTCCAAGTTTTCATTGACAAGCGTTTGTTGTTGCAAAGACACTTAAAATGTTGATGCCATAAAACGCTCTTCAACATATTCCTAATTCCTCCTGTTTGCTATTTTATTACGATCTCGGTATAAAACTATGGAGAAGAGATTTTTCTAGTAGCTTTTCGCCATATTATTCTGAAACTGGATTCATAGCTGCAAGTATGCCCACTTCACTAGACAGAAACTTTGAGACTTGTGATCCGATCCTTGTCACTTTTTTTGTTTAACATAAGGAAGATTTATACTAATGATTTCTTAGACGTCTCAGACCGCGTCTAAATAATCCCAGCGACGCTAGTGCTATTACAAATGATGAGGCTAATAAAGCTTCAAGGTGATCCCGGCGCATCCGCCATTTCACCAGCAATCATTAAATCTTTCTTAGGTGGAAATTACGTGAGACTTCCGTTCATGACCTTTTATTATAAGCCTTAGATAATGATACGTTACTCGCTACGTTTTGATAATGACAAACAAAGGCACACAAGGGCACGTTCTCGAAATCTTCAGGGATGCTTGCAGAAAAGCCGATTGGACCGCTTTGATCACGTAAATCCGTAGATCCGTAGTTGTTCCACCCCAATTATTGCGAGCACAAACTTCACCCACCTGTTTGTGCCAATTAAACAATTTTTGGTCAATGGAAGCTCCAACAAAATTCAATACTTTTTGCAAATCGCAAAGTTATTTACTAATAGGTCAAAATAATTACGAGTACCTAATAGGAAAACTATTTCCACGAAACGAGCAAAGTCCTAATTTAATTGATTGGTCATTAACGCTTCGAAAAGTTAAAATTAATTTTTCCTTCAAAGTTTCTATGAAATTGACACTTGATAATAACGTTAGCGTGGGATTAATAAAGTATACTTAAATTGCGTCAGCCTTCACCCAAATGTTCTCAGCACATGATGATAACGCGTTTGATTAGTAAAACTTCTCAATTTCCTTCTTGAGCTAGTGAATATTTCACTATCAGTACGAGAGAACTTCATCGGTCCTCTGCACCAATCCAATTCTGGATCTTTGACAAAGAAAATTAATTGAGTAAATTGATCACCGGATTCGACGCGTTTTTGCATTTTCCATTCAAATAGCAAGGCCATTAATCACCAGGGGGAATCCTGTCCAGTTTTGCGCAAAAGTCTGCGTCGGCACCTGAAAGGACATCGTTCGGGACAAATCGAATCAATTATTGGAGGACCGTCGTCAGCGCCTCAACTTCCTCACAAAACGGGGTCAATGTCGAAGAGAGAAAAGTCTTGGCCACCATTACAACGAACGGCTTGATAAATGCGATACAAGCGATAAAATAAATTTTGCTGCGGCTGCCGTCAATTTGTTGAGATATTGCCGTAATTTATTGGCCGGACGACCCCGGAACCCACAATGTCAACGACGATCGAGTTTTCCGAACGATCAGCCAGCCTCGGTCCAAGAGATCTTTAAGGCAGATCGCTCCATCAACGGAAATCTAAAGTTTGGTCGCAGAACAAGAAAAGCTGGAAATCGTTTAAAGCTGTTTGTGGCCAAAGCCACCGTCAGCTGTGACATCTCGCGACTCATGAACTTACACCGGATATGATTGACTATGTTTTCAACCGGATTTATTTTTACGGAGATTTAGAGAAAATAACAAGTTTGTAAGAAAAACTAGAGCCCTGACTGAATCAGGTTAAGGTTTGGACATTTGGAAATCATTAGTTATAAAAGTCTGGCTGGAGGCGCCCTCAACTCTCTCGTAAAACGCGACATTTTATTAACTTTATTGAAAGCTCAAAAAGGTGTAAACATAAAACGGAAACTTCAACGAAGACTTTTTACTGTAGAGTAAAATATTATGGGTAGCTTACAAAATTTTCACTTTTACGGTCTAAGCGAGAAGGGGTTTTATTCAATTTTTCAAACTTTTACTTCAGGTGAAGAGCGTTTGAAATCCTGCTGTCTTCGCATTATTTCTTATTCGCCATATTTAAGGAAAAAAATAAAATAAGTAAAAAGCGTCTCTAATAACGTATTCTACGCGTTTGGATAATTTCTTAAGCCTCTGGTCGCGCCTAAAATTAGTTAATCTACTCTGCATCCAAACTCCGCCTGGTCGAATTATATTTATGTTTGTTGTAAACTGGATGCTAAATCAAAACACCTACAATCTGCAACCCTCCTCGAGCAATCTAAGTTGAGATAGGTCGTTGGCCCAAAGTCACATGACCCTTGGCCTATTCACCGTTTGTCAAGTTATTTGCTCTAATGGCTCTATTTACTTTGCGGTAACCGGAGTACAGCCCGAGATGTCCCGGTGTCTCATCCTGTAACTCTACCCCCGACGGGGGCTTCAAAAAGCATCATGTGTTGGCGGTGAAGTAATTTACCGTTTCATTACATTCTGGTGCGAACGCAGCTGAGAGGGCCGTTTCACCCTTTCCTTTCATCCGATATCCACCTGTCTGATTCTATGAGCATCCACTTTGCTCCCAGAAGCCACTTATCGATCATGTGTCTACACTTTATCAATTTAAGTGTAAATGCGAACGCGTTTCGAGTTATGCGGCGTCGTTCCTGCAACTCATGAAGTTCCAATTAAGACCGGGCAAGTACAAAAATTGTGAGGCAAGGCAAGTTCCGGAACTGAAGCTATATCGCTTAGATGATAATAATAAGGGTATGCCAAACACAAGAAAAAGTTGTACGATCAACTCATATACATGCAAATTAGCAGCAAAAGTTCAATTTCGCCATAATTTAGAAATACGTCGATAAATTTTCCACCTCGCTTTTCGTTATTTACATGGGTGCAACCACATGCATTACAAATTCCGGCTAAACACATAAACAGACCACGATAATGGTAGCAGTAAACACGAATCAATGTAAAGGTTCGACAATTGCAGGGAAATGTAATTTGAATTAAAACCTGACTCCTAATTGATAGTTCAAAACCGTAAACTCTATTACCACGCATTCAATTGCGTTTTTACCAGCAAAACAATAGCAAAATTTAATTGAAAATCAAATGTGTCTTTTGTTTTTTAACAGCGAAGAAAGGTTATCAGCGGTCACGGAATTTGCCCCTGTCTCGAGTTGTGACTGCAAAACTACTTTGATGTTTGTTTGTCAACATGGTTACGAGGATGCCAAATGTCCTTCAATGTATACCGAGTTAATATCGAAGTTGTTGGCCCGAAGTTACACAAGACGAAATGCAATTCTCTTGTTTAGACAACTCGGAGCAAAGATATTTTTCGGAACAGGAAATTGATCCAACAGCCCGAATTGCACTTTCAACTCCCCCGGACACCGCTGCTGCTACATTGGAAAAACCATTCAACCCAACTTTTGCTTCCAACAAAAAATATCGACGGTGATTTGGCAAAGTTTTAGTTTTGACGAGGACAAATTTTGAACTATCAAAAAAAGCTTTTGGGCCGTATACGACCACTTGAATGTTACTTTTTCGCTCTGACAAGTATATTGACAATAATCAATAATAGGCGTCGAGCTCTCCGGAGTTGTTCTTTATTGATTGAAACATGATGTGGGGCCGAATGAGGAACTGTTGCGATTTGTTCGACATTTTTATGTGAGACACTATTCAAACCATCAAATGTTCGCATGAGCTCAACTGTACATCCAAGAAGAACTCGGATGCATTATTTTATTGCCCTGAGAGAAGAATGGCGTTATAAAAGCATCCGCCTTTTGCGTTCGCACTTGAGCCTCAGCGGTATAACCAAACAAGACCGACTAAGTGCATTTCCATTTCCCGAGAGACTCTTAATGTTCCTACACAGTTACCAGCGAAATGTGAGTAAGCCGATTTTTTTTTCGTTTACAACTTGATGCGCCAGAACTCTAGATAAAGCAGGACTGCAAAATTTGACAAAACTTATTTAATAAATTTCATATTTCACTGAAATAGATCGGTCAATTTCCCAAACTTTCCTCGTAATTGCTGTGAGGACAAAATAATTCTTGACGTCAGCAGCATTCCCGGAATCTCTCCCCTTTGTTGCTGCCAGTGGTGAATTCAAACCGAGATCCAAACATTACCAAATATTATTACGTCCGCAATACCGCTAATCCGATTGAATGGAAGCAACTTTCGAGAAGTCTCTCGAGGTTCTCT
Organism: Schizotus pectinicornis; assembly: GCA_951805265.1. Lineage (NCBI taxonomy): Eukaryota > Metazoa > Arthropoda > Insecta > Coleoptera > Pyrochroidae > Schizotus > Schizotus pectinicornis. The sequence goes on from OX638207.1 coordinate 3,507,494, forward strand.
TAAAAATACTCCTGAGGGAAGTTTAGGGTCAGCGTGTCTAACCTCCGGCTCCGGCAGAGTTGCGAAGTGAAGGGCTCTTTTGAACGCAACGTCCCATATTGCGTCAAAATTGGTAGGTCAAAACAAAGTTCGGAACCTTATTCTTGGTGTTTTCAACATATTTCGTGATAATTTGTTGTAGGGGAATTTGAGGAATGCAGGAAATTTCAATTTTTGAGCTAATATAAGTTTCATTAAATTTGCCACGTGAAAAACAAGCGGCCGGGGGTTAATTTTACGGCATACTTTCACGAGTCTCACCCTTGAAACTTGTTATCAAGTTTCAAGCATTAGACGTTAAAACAGTGTTGAGCTTAATGTAATCTCCGCGTTGCTTCTCCATCAGCGCATGCAACTTCTTGTAACAAAATTAAAGTGAAACTACCGAATGTTGAGGTATGAGGTAAAAACAAGCAGGAATTTAAAATTGATGTAAATTAAAAACTTGATAAAAAATAGCCCGAAGTTTCAAAAACTCCAGTGTTCCCAATTCGACCCAAGTCTGGCTTAATTCGGACGAGTTTGAAACATTGATTGTGAATCATTTAAATTCCCGGGATTCCTGCGGGACCGTAGCGTCGTTGACATTGCGGCCGGATATTTGAAAACACTCTTGACGAAATCGGTGCTCGTTCCCCGATCGTCGCGTCGGATAGCAAGAACAAAAAAGGGAAACTGGTCTGAGATCAAAGGTACACTCGAACAAACATCGCCCGAAAACGAAAACCGTCTAATTTACTTTTTACCCGGTCAAATTGTTTACTTTGCTCGTTCGTAATCAGCTGCTCGTACTTAATTTCTCTCCATTATTGCTACGTCAATAGGGCTTTGTAGGAAAATAATTTTAATAACGTCAAATACATAAAGGAGCGGAAAGTTGGGAAAGAGCTCGAAATATTAGGCTGTCAATATAGCAAACGGGCGTGCGGAGCCGATTTTAATGATCTAAAGAAATTATTTGGCTGAATGTTGCATAACAGTTCACACGTCGAAATAGCCATGTAAACCGGTGCAAAAAATTATGAAGGCATTATGCAGGCACCATTTAAGAAAAGAAACTTTAAAAAAAGTTAAAAAATTTAGAAACGAAAGAATTAGAATTAGAATTACAATGACGGAATGTACCAGGAGTATTTTTCAGGCCAATCGCCAATTGCAATATAATTATGAACAAATCAGAAGTAAGAAAAAAAATTCTGAATTAATTTAAAGTATAATAGATAAGATTTCTGCTCTTGCGTTTGGCTTCCAGTCATCCCAACGATCGCTGAACTGTTTAGGCAAATTAGCGCAACCTGTCTACGCTTACATAATATGAATAATAGACGCGTCCATAAAAGTTGATAATCAAATAGAAAGCCGTTTTATCTTAATGAGCACAAACACGGTAGGTATCCATTCAAAGAGACACATCCCTCCCCTAATTGTATTAGTTAATTACGAAACGTAGAAGCCTGAAAGCTCCAAACCAAACCGTACCTACATTGACAAAACTCAAACGAATCCATCCGCATTTCTTGCCCGACGCCGATGCTTCTTCTTCTTCTTCTTCTCGTCGTCTCAAGGTCGTTGCGTTTGTTTTCGTGTCCACGCCCGATTCACGTTGCGAATCCGACGGCGCCGCGCAGTCTGCCGGAGCGCACCCACTCCGGTTACCACTCCGGTGACGGTGGCGGTGTTCGCGTAGTGCTCCGTGATCCGCGCCCGCGAAAATACACGGGCATTTCGAAATAAACCGAGAACCTCGTGCGTCGTGATCTTCCAGCGAGTTCGTCTTGGACGAGAGCGTGCCGAGGGTCTGTCACCTCGATAATTTTTGTTGTCGAGAAAAAGAAACATGAGGTAAATGAGGGGTCCTGCCATATTGTTAAGTTGAAGATAAAAAAGACAACTCTCGAGAGGGTGGATTTTTTCGCGATTATGTCGGTAATATGACATTAGGGCAATAATTGAGGATCGGAGAGTTGAATATTTATTTATGGCGTTGTTTCCTATAGAGCAGGGAGAAAAACTCCGAGTAGTAAATTATCTAGAACGTAGAACTGGTAGAAGCTGTGAACAGATAAAAGCTTTTGTCACCAATCGAAATCTGGAAGTTCTTGAATATTTGGACAATAATAAAAATTTCTGATAAATTAAATAGGGGTTAAATAGGATAATCAGATCTCGCAACTGCTTCTATCCAAAATTTAATGAAATTACTTTTAGAATTCGAACTACCCATCTATAGTCAACATGATTATAAAAATTAATTTAGGCCTGCAAAGCATAAATCGCAGGCAGCTTGACACTAAAGTTTGAGCCAATATTGTTAGTAATACGTCGTAGTTTATTCATTTTGTTGATAATTTATTAAGTATGCTGTACTAAATTTTTTTCTTCCTTTATGTGCTTTTCTTTATATTCACTCCTATTATTATTATTAACCTTTACTTTTAGGTACTTTACTGCTATAAAATCCTAATATGGTTTCTTTCCTATCGCCAAGGACTCTCAAAACTTGTCCACATTTTGAGAACGTTTAGACAAAAAAATTGGATACAAAAATTGGCTGCTGTCTCCGTTTACTTTCGTGATAACCCTTGTAACTTGCTGTTCAAGAAAATTTTTGTTGCCATTTTCAAGCAGACTCTGTCAAGGCTTTATAGGGCTAATTTCACTGTCGTGCAAATTTCAGCGTGCCTTGTTTAAATTTGTCCCTTTTTGAGGTCACAAACATTAGCTTTTATTTTCAAGTTTAATGAGAATATTTCTTTGCTTTTATTTTGTTGACTTAACTGAACAAGTTCATTTATAAAAAATATGCACAGTTGTTTCAGTTCTCGGCAATAAATCAGTTTGAATAATATAAAACAGAGATCTTTTTTTAAGCGGAGCTCCAGTTTTTCAAATTAAATTAATGACGCGCTGCTCGTTGAGAATTTAGAAAAATTAAAGAGAGCTTTTCTCAAATAAAATGCACCCAATTGCGAGATAGTAAAATACGTTATTCGCTGGTCCACTATTTTGCCTCAAGCCACGACGCCAATTAGAGAAAACGTCGGATCTTAATAAAAATGTAACAACAAATCCTCCAAAGAAAACAAAGCAGCTACCTTTTAATCCTCCTAATGTTCCCATTATTTACGTAGGAGGATACATCTCTCGTTTATACTAATAGTTTTTTTATGACAATGGAAAAATATTTGTTTCGAGCAGACGTGTTTTAAAAAAATATCTCTCCCACTTCTTCCATTACTCCAAATATTACTTGGAAACGAGCTCCCGTCCTTAATGCCTCAAATCCTCGATTAAAACTATTCAGGTCTTATTAAAAGTTTCAGTCGAATAAATTCAAGTCCTATAACTAGAAAGCTCCGCATCAGCTTCCAATTATCAGTCTAGGTGTCCAACCGCATTCCTCACCTCCTCGACCGAGCCTTTCCACCATTTTCACGACTTAATGGAAATTCGTAAAACCCATCTGGCATCCGAGCGGACACCATTACGTACAGCTCCCTTCCTTATAAATTGATCGGTCGGTTGCATGCCGCGTTTAAAACAGGATCGCCACCTCGTCCTTCTTCCGACGCAACACGCCCGATGGAAATGTTAAAGAAGGTGCGCCGCCGCCACGTGGTGGCCTGGCCATGCACGTTTACGACGGGACTAATAATAACCGAAACATAATATCCAGGCGGTCGCTGGAAGCCTGATTGAATAAGTTTCCTGAGGGTTGGGCAGGAACTGTTTACCCTACATATTAAGCCTGTCGCATATAGCGAACGAAAGTTGGGAAAGAGACAAGATTACGTGCGCTGCAATTTCGCCGTGCATGCAGACAACCACTTTTTAGAGATGGACAAGTAAATTGGCTTCCAACCATCACGGCAACTGCGGTACGATGAACTCTTCTTCTAATTTCGTGTACAGACCAAGACACAAAAACCATCAAAAGGCCAAGTTGAAAAAATTTTTGGTCGTTTGGAAAATTTTGCTCTTTCTTTTCTTTCGCCGCTGTATGCGACAGGTTGGGGAACGAAAAGCGGCTTGTCCAGAAAAGTTCAGTGTTTCACCTGCTTTACCAAATTGAAGGCAAATTTGAATTCCGAGTCAGATTTTGCTCGCTATTTGCCAACTGTGTAATTCCGCCCGGATTTACATAAAGATATTGATAAAGAATTCATTACCTGAGGAAAATATGCCGGCTGAATATGTTTACATTTGTTACCCGACATGTTTGCCAGCGGCAACCCGTACTTTTGCGCTGCTCCATTATATCTCGCAACTTGTAAAGACAAATAAGCTTTTTCCAGCAGAAACTTGTTGAACCTTTTTTACTCAATTCGCCGCTATTGCGAGCATTCAGTTGCGTCAGTTAAAGCAGCAAAAAGACAGCTATTGACAGACTTGTTAGTAATAATCCAGTCCTGGCAGGACCCCCGTGCCGCCAATTTTTTTCACCCCTCGCTCCCTCCCAGGCAGCTCAAATAAACTTGGCAGTTCATCGCGTCGTTGACAATTCCTTATTGTAAAGTGGCAAACAAACATGAATCCCAGCTGCATATATTTCATTTCCCTCATCTGCACCATCACCGTCATCGAATCCAAACATCACAACCACCACTTCAAATACAAATACTTCGACGACACCTTCGATTTGAGTTCGTATCGCGAAACGGACATTCCCGAATTGAGCACGACCAACCACCAACACCACAAGCTTCGCCACCATCACGACAACCAGGAAATCCCGTGGCCGGTCAAAAAAGAGGCGATAGTCGAAGGCGACTTGATCCTGGGCGGCTTGATGATGGTCCACGAACGAGAAGACACCGTCACCTGCGGTCCGGTGATGCCTCAAGGCGGCATCCAAGCCCTCGAGGCCATGCTGTACACACTTGATCGTTTGAACTTCGCCCCCAATCCGTTGTTGCCCAACGTCAGCTTGGGGGCGCACATTCTCGACGATTGCGACAAAGACACTTACGGGTTAGAGATGGCGGTGGACTTCATCAAAGGTGAGTCGCTTCGAATTAAGGTAAATGGGGGTGTGGCCGAACAGTTACGAGTTTGCTATTGAGAATGGTTCTCTCCCGTTGGGAGCGGTTGGAGAGCAAATTGTTTTGTTTCGGCTGGCAGAGAGCTAATGGATCTTTTGACGGTGTTGGCGGCGGGTGTTGCGATCGTCGTAACTGTTAATATGACCGACGGGCTGTACGGGCCGTAAATAAAGGGGATATTTGAGGTCTGAAAGACCCGACGCGTTCGCATAGGCGCGGCAAAGCCGCGATCGACAGAAAAGTCGCAGTTGAAAGCAAAAACGTACCTACCAAATGAGGATAACCAAATATTATATAGACCAAGCAAAAGGGGTTCAAAAAAAATCTCATGAAAAGCAGCTTAAATAAAATTACGCCATTGAGAAGTATTAATAATGATAAGAACGATAATCTAGCTTTTTTATCTGTTGACTGAATGAAGAAGGAACTTCTATCCCGTTACTTATACCAAAAATTTAAATTATGAGCAACGCAATACTCTGAGCCGCATCAACATATAAATAAAAAAGTATCTGTTCAATTCATCGTTTGGTGCACTTCAAATGCAAGCTACTTCCACTCGTGACCGGATTCACAACGGATAAATCATGGCGTTCTGGACGTTGTCAAGTCCTACTTCCGAATGCAAATAGAGTCCTTTAAAATGAGTAACGCCCGTTAGGGACATAGAGAACTACTGTAACTTATTGCCCTCACCGTTAGTGGATCGCAAAGACTGCTAGCTTTCTTGATTGATGGCACTCGTAATCTCCATGTTTTACACGTGACGAGAAACGTTGGGTAATTTACCTTAATTACGATCCATTTACATAATTTTCACTACCTTTTCAAGCAAAATTTCTTAAATTCTAAAGTTATCGAGAAAAAAGTGAAATGCAGTAGCAAATTTGCTACGCGAATTACATTTTTGAAAAAGGTTGCAACTGATTCTCTTTTAACTAACAAACTGATCAAGGAAGCACGTAAGCGGATGTTTTGGTGCAACGGAAACCTGGTTTCTGATCAATAAATCACGTTGATTTTAATTAGAAAGATCCAAGTCTCTTTGAAGACGTGAATTGAAGCCGGAATAAGGTTCTTTAAGTGACACGTTTTCTGCAATGCAGCCGGATCGTGCATCTGGACCTACTATATAGGTTCTAGCATTGCGGAGACTACAAAACGAACAAAAGAAAAACTAACAATCTATACATGTTGAAAAGTCAAGTTGCTTGGTCTGCTTGATTCATTAAAGTTTACTCCTAACTTTGGAAGCTTCTGGTGGAATAAAAATTCCTTTACATCGCATCCATCATCCCTTGATCCGACGATCAATTGGTCAGCGAGACCATTTTTCATAATGCTCTTAATTGTTGAACCTCAACAGCGTTAATAGAAGCAATTTATGAAAATCGTTTAAATTGTACGAAAAAAAAGAAATTCGGGAAACGTCCTGTGTAAAAACGCCGTCGAGTTAACTAACTGTCAGCTATTTTTCACTGGTAATAAAACCGTGTCTCATTCCCTTCAACATGAGAAATGCAACGCCAACATCGACTGTCAGCAGGACCTTAAACTGTCAGTGACAAGTGGGCAAGAGTGATTAATTCAACCTGTTAAAACCAAACAAATACAATTCCGGGGGACGTTTCATCCCTCAGTCAATTCGAAACCGTTTTGTTGGCCGTTCTACCCTTCGGTTGTACGCACCGTTGAGGTCGTCAAACTCTTTCGAGCGATCGATTAGTAATTTGCTCCTTTTCAAGAGGGACAAATTGATTGTGTCTTGCGTACATTTCGTGAATTATGTATTTTAATTGAGGCGTCGCGGCGGCGAGAACGCCGTAAATGTCGATCGCTGCGTCCAGACATCAATTCTTCAGGCAACAGGTAGGCTGTTTACACGAATGCTAACGAGCCAACTTTTAAGCGTCGACCGGCCATAGTCAGCTTTCTTTTTCCGAAATAACTAGAAAGTTTTGCACGATTTCGTTAAAACTTGATAATAAAACAATTTTGGTAAATCACAGTCAATCAATTGACAAATTGTTCAAATGGAGCGTGATGATGAGCGTCAGGCGGGAGCCGCAACTAGAATTATCAATTTGCCGGCTACTTCACCGCAATCAAAGCGCAAACATTACGTAAACTTGGGTGCATGTTGCAAATAGAACCACTAAACGGGGGCTTACTGATCGACAAGGGTAATTGCTTCGGTGGACCAACAGCAGGATCACTGAGGAAAAGTGGTTGAACTAATTGAGCTTCATTCAGCAACACCTACTAAACTTTTTTCTCAATTACAAGACCGTGTAATCTGAAGTGGTCTATATTCATGCACCAAATCTTGTTATAAATATGTATTTAAAATCGACTTAAGAAAAATGTTGATTTCAGCAAAAAATCTAATCAAGCTATATTATGGAACGTTTCGAAATTTTTGCCATAAATTAAACTTTAATGTTATTACGACTTTATTCAGACATTTTGCAAGTCAGCGGAAATTTATTTTAACATTTTCTTGCTACTTGTTGAATTTGGCTGCAGTCCCAAATATTATTACTCAGCCACTAAAACTATAAATTTTGAACTAACAGCGCTTCAATGAAGTGCTGATCGTGTTCCACATTCAGCCACATTTAATCCAAAAACGTATTTAATCTGGAATATCTAATTGAGGTCTTAAAGGAGTACGATGCGCTAAGTTTCAGACTCTCCTTTCTCTTTAGTCCGAAAATTTTGGAACTTTTCTTACAACGCCTTATTAAAATATCCTTACCTGTTGGATGCGTTCCAGAAAATATTTTCAGTTACTTCAAGGATACACCGTCAAAATCCCAAAACCTCTAAGAATGATTTCAATTCCAAGCAATAAATGAAAGATTATCGTAAGCTCTACTTTATTATGTAATAAATAAATAGGCTTATATTTCAATTTATTGCCAGAGCGCTTTGACATCTTATGTAGGTACCTGGCTGAAAGTCGTGAAAAAACTAAGTCCTAAATACATCGATCGATAACATTTTTGGGAGATTGCGAGACCGAAATTACTTTATTCGAACTGAATTGTTGTGGCTCCGTAGATAATTGACCAAATAAAAGCTTTAATTTTCTTCCTGAAACCCACGCCATCCAACCACAACCGAGTTTTACAAAGTGCTTTTTTTTCATTTTCTAATTAAACAAGCGACGCCTTCTCCCAAAATCGGAAGTGGGTTTTAGCAAAGAAACTCCGTACCTGTTGGGGCGTAATCGTAAACAACAAACTTGTTCCAGCAGCCTGGGCAGGACTCCATTCTCCTAGTTACCAACTCCACTAACGAACTAGTTTTGAACTTGTGTTTTCGCTACTATCTCGCATTAACTGCTTAACTGGAGCATTAAATAAGTTGGCGGACTTTTTGACGATGAAATAACCGGAGCTGAAGCGGTAGGTAATCCAGTTGTCGGTCGCATCACCTAAGTCGTAAACTAATTACCAATAATTAATTTTCGCGTCCGCCCCCTCAAGAAAATTGTAAATAAAAAGCGCGCAACTTCATAATCCGCTCCTGAAAGTTCATGTTGAGTTTTTAAGTGGCTCTTGTACCTACGGTATAAATGCAAATTGCTCATCACCGTGCCCGAAACAAACCTATAAGCCCAATAATTGAAAAGGAGTGATCAAAACCACCTGGTTTACATCTCTGGTTAAGATTGACGTGAATTTGTCTTGGCGCAAAACATGTTTGCTGGACTGGATTAAAAAGGACGATATTTCCAATTGGTTCCTTCAATCGCGTCCTAAACGGAATTTTAAATTACTCACTTTTAAACGGGAGCGAGTGGAGTCGAGGAGGAGGCAGGGACGGAATCAATTTCGGAGATTTCTGCATAATTGGGGTCCTGACTGAAAGGCCTTTCAGGTGCTTCCAGGCAATTTTTATGGTGATATTGACTAAGTTTGAGTTTCATGGCTCAAATTGAAGTTTTGTGAATCTCGAAGGAAGTTTGACGATGAAAAAGAAACTTGTCCAGAAATCGTCAAGAAACTCAATCGGAATTTTGCAACTATTGCAGGAATCGAGGAGGTTTTACTCAAAATTTACTCGGAGTTTTTCCGGAAATTTTTACCGAAAATTTTACCCGGCATTTTAACCGGGAGCTTTTACCCGGAGTTTTTACCGGAAATTTTACCCAATACAGAACTCTTGTTAAAAACCGGCAAATTGACCAACCGGTTCGTACAAAATTATCTTCGTGAAAGTAAAACAACCAAGAAGCAAAAATCATGCATTGCGGTATCAAACTTTAAAACAACTGGAATACAATCATTTTACGGGAACCTGGGTATGTAAGACAGTAGTAGTTTTATTTCTTGTGATGTGAAAGACTAATTTGGTTCAAACTCTCCTCTACAATTAAATTCCCAAGACAGCAGCGTAGTTTCAATTGGCCGTTAGTGCTGACATTGTAGTACAACTCAATTTTGGTTATTCCGTTTGACAAATTGGATTTTTTTAGCTAAGTCTTAAATATTTCTACCAAGCAATTAAAGTTACTCAAATTGACAAAACTATTGAGATGAGGGGACGCAATTACCTTCAGTAATTTATTTATCTTTTCTTGTAATGATTATTATTCATTCTCGCCGCCCCTCTCCGCCATATCCATCGTGGCAAATAAAGCTAACATAACAAACTCGAAACTATGTCATGTTTCCCTCGCCATCCGGCCATTGTTATTGAACGCGTTCTTGAAACACTGTCAGAGTTAATTAATTACATTTTTTCCATCCACTAACTATTAATCAAATAACAGCGAGTGGACATGTTTATAATGCATTAAAGCCGGGTTATATATTAAAAAAGCATTTCGTTTAGTTTTGCTTGGTTAAGTTGCAACTGAAGTTAGACTGATATTATCACACAACACGAAAGCTTAATGTTATTGACGCTCGACAAATAAAGCCATCCACTATATGGTTGCCACAAGAAAAACTTTCAACTGAAGTATCCAGTTCAATTTAGAAATATCTCTTTAAAGCTGTTAATTCCCAGAAATAAAACAAAGCTTTCAAAATTTTTGATTAGCTAACAGAAACATTTCTCTTAAGACCACAAACACAAAGTGTCAATGATTGAAAAGTAATTTTTTGCTCTACGCATATTTTTTCAAAAAATTCAGTATTTTTGCAACATACCCATGCATCAATGATCTCTCCTAAATTTCGGTGCCTCAAAATATGTGACGTAATTTCGAAGTTGTTACGGAACGTTTCACAAATCATTTTATGCATTCAACCTTAATATTTGGTTTAAAGTTACGACTTTATTGTGTGTTCGCGGTTTCCGCTGCATTTCGTACATGATGACCGACTTATGAGCACTCGTTATTTCAGGAGAATTGTTCAAGCTTCCTAATAAAAAGACAAAGCGTTTATGTGATTCTAGTAAGAACTGCATGACTAAATTCGTCTGGATAAGAACCGGAATTTTATTTGATTTCAGCGTTTTCTTAAAGTCTAGCGTTCACGCGCTTGGAATCGACGAGTGCGGATTCTCCCGGCGCATCCACCATATTTGATTAGAAATTTAACATCACGGACTGCTACGGAAACGTTGCTTTAAGTTAGTGCATCGCCGTTATTTTTTCCTGACATTAGCAAGCAACTTCCGCGCTAATTGCCTATAAAAGCAAATTTAGGACAAGAAACTCCCAAATTGTTACTTAAGTAGTTATGTCAAGTTTCGCAAGTGCAACTACGCGAGTGTCATAAGAACTTCCTGGAAACTAAAAACTGATGACGTCAATTTAGATAATTGGACAATTTAGAAGGGCAAAAATAACAAGACAATCAGCAAAGCTTGAGGTACTATCGATATTATCACGGATTTTTATCGAATAATAACCTGTTACGCCTCAAATATGGCTCTAGCCTCATAAATATTCTGCAACGAACTCACCGAAAACTACACCTATCAATCTCCCCTTAAATCCGTACTAAAACGACTCCACCTCAAAACTCTTGATTGATTCCGTCCCAAAGAATTTTCGTGCCCAATATGAAATCTAGCTTTAATTCGATAACGGCGAAAGGAGGTCGAGCACCTTTTCTTTACTGCAAACAACTGATATATTGCACATTAGATTTGATGCCATCAATTCCAAAATTCCGCACTTCCGATAACGTTGCGTGTATCAAAGGTGTTTCCGTCTAAACAAAAAAAAAATGGGTTTTAATTACGACCTTCTTTGAAAATAACACTGGGCCACTCCTGCTGATAACAAACTGTTGCGTTGATTAATTTTGATTAAAGGCAATGTTTTTTCAAATTAAGTCGCGTCATCAACGAATTCGTTACCAGTAATCCGTACTAAAGACACTAAAGCTTCGGTACACAAACTTTGTTTCAATCTGAATATTAATGCGTTTAGGTTGGATTAGAAGGATTTATTGCGGTAAATTGCTAGACTTTGAAACTCAATAGACTAGCAACAATGGGGTGGAAAATCCGCAAGTTTATTAATTTCCTCAATGTCTCCATAGAAGCTTCAACGATAGAGCGATACCTTTAGCTATGTTAAAATATAATAACGTTTCGAACAAAGGCTCCAGGTGCTCCAACACATCAAAATTGAACTGTTGTCAAGACGGCAACGAATTGCTACGCCGGTCCCGACTAAATTAGCAAAGTTAAAAAAAGGTCGACAATTTCGACCGTTTCGGAACTCGGCGGGTAACAAAGTCGTTTATATAAAAGGCATCGACGGCGACAACGGCGGCGGCGGTGGGCGGTTCTTTTCAAGGAGCGCTGGTCTTTCAAGATAGCGGACCTCTCACTTGTGTGCATCCACTCATCTGCGAAACTTTATAACTCGAACAATAATAGGGGAAGGACGTACGAAGTGTCTTCGGCAAGGACGACGCATCACGGCTAATACGAACGGGCCAGGATTGATTTATGTAATCATAAATCTATCCGGGATGACCGTGGCCCTATCCCTCGAAGCGACAGGAATTAAATCGAAACAGGAAATCTCACTCAAGCACCTGATTATGGCCGAAGGGCTTTTACGGGGGAACACGACCCAATCCCGAAGCTTATTGACGATTTCTTACGGAAAACAACGTGACTCGGGGGCTGGGGCGGTTCAGAAATTTCATTTCGGCGAAAGTGGCATGTTATTAGGGTCTTAAGTGTGCTTAAGACATTGCGTCGGTCAACACTTTCTCCAAATTACCAACCCGATTTTTATCGAAGCCCTCGGAGATTTCCTCGCAGTTCCCAACTATTTTAGTTAAGCAGATAACTTTATCGCTAACTCGGTATTATCATCCTAGAGTGACGTATTAACTCGCCGTAATAGAAATGCAATTAGCAATGGTCGCCCCGAAACCGTTAGCAAACTCAGTAGGTGTAGATATAGGAGACGTCTTCTGCAACAGGAAGTAAACGCCACAGTGAAAATTCTCACTTTTAGTCGCAATATCTCTAGAAGGTGTCGCATTCGAGATGAAAAAGACAACTTGATATTTTTGTTAATCTATAAATATATAAATAGCTAGAATTTTTCAGATGTTTATAGGACATACCTAGATTTCGTAATAAACTCTCAATACTTCGTTTCCTAATGAATTGGAATTTGTTTTTCATTCTGGAGACCCAAGAGGCCTTAATAATTTTGAACAAGCTCCTTTGCGGCTAAAGTTTCACAAATTGCGAACTACGAAAAAAAACGCGAACTCTTCGGGCCGCTCGCGCTTTTTGCCCCCACTTCGCAAATTTACATCCTCCACGTTTTTTAAGCGCCGAATAAATTAGGCTTCGTCGCGAATCTCTAGAACGCCGCAAGAATTACTTACAGAAAAAGTCGTCGCTAAAATTTTTTTTAATATAGGCAACGTGTCAATTTATGCTTTGCGGGTCTCCGCTTTTTCCGGTCCCAAAATTACTTGGGACATGATAGAAATAAATGTGGTTTTTGCGCGACCAGCCGGCGTCGTCCCATTATCTTATAATAATAATTCCAAGGTGGAACTGCCACCCCTGTATTAGCCCCTAATAGGAATGACGTTTTACGCATATCTCCGGATTTATGATTGAATTTTTCCCGATGTTTCTGCAGGATAGATTCCGGAAAAATGCGTTTCGGCAATATTAATAATTAATTAAATCCTTTGCTGTCATGTTGATGTTGAAAGCCCACTAGCCCCGCGTTTGTTTGTTATATTATCAAACCACCTGCTGTTCCAGTTGGGGAATTTTGCTCGCAGAACCTCGACGTTATTAACAATTTTTGTTGGCGAGCGAGCTGAATAATAGCGCAATTTTACACTACGACGATCGAAATATTAGATTAAACGGGTATCTAGTTTCCGGGAATTTTACACTCAAAGGCTACAGGTCGTATATCTACCGAATATCTTTGCGGCTTATTTCGTCAAATTCTTAGTCTTCATTGATTCGATTAACTCCTAAACAAACACGATGAGATTTTACTAATTGCCATGGAGTTCTTGACAAAATATTTATGAAACAACCGAATAGTGGAGTCGGTGTTATCAAACTAAACACGGAGTAACGGGAAAGATCCAGTTGTGAAAACAATTCCCTTAGGAGTGACGGTTTAAAAGTTTACACAAATTAGGACGATTTCTTTTTAAGATAAATGCAGCCGAATACAACTTATTATTTAACCAACCGAGGGGACAAAGTAAAAATTATCCAAAAATGAAAATATAATACCGTGAGCCTACGTTAATTAAAAACTCTTAGCCCAAACGGTTCGTGTTAATTTGTTTACGAATTTTATCACACTCAATTTAAAAGCCAACTCTTGCATAAATTTTTCTTTTGCATTTAACGTAATTATTGTTCAAAGTTCACTCATGAATGCCTATTGCAAACAGGACAAAGTTCAAAAGAGAATTTTTTAAATATTTACAAAAAGAAACGAGGCACTTGGTGTTTTTGTTTGTCATTCTTAAGACTAGCCTACTTAACTGACCAAGGGTCAAATGTAGAAGTAAAATTAGCGCCTCACGAATTATTGGAAACTGCTTATTTTAGCCAAAAGTATAAAAGTCATACCGCCAGTCGTGTTATTCTAAGAAAAGATTAACTTCTTTAACAAACAAGAAAGTTCGCTAGCAAGAGCTTTGATCATAAGCGGTTTTCAAAATTCCAAAGCAATTATATGCTTCAGACCTCGCCAACTCATTCCAACCAACCATTTTCACCGAAACTACTCTGAATTTTTGCAAACATTTTCGTGCAATCCGTCGTAGCGATATACTAATTAAAACTTCCGGCTCGTATTTAAAATCATATTACTTCTAAGTGCCTCAAAGTTTCTCAAACAATGTAAAAGCTTCCGTTTGGAGTTTCCCCAACACACATACGCACACGTGTTATTGCTATAACGAGCGGTCCTTAAGGACACCGCCAATTTAACCAATTTCTTGTAAAACTGCTTCAAGCACAACTCTCTTTACCTACAACCCACTTTCAAACACACCGTATGCTCGTAACGTTTCATCTCAAAATCCCGTTATTTACTTGAGTTGATTGGGGATGTTGTGCGGTGGATATTTTATGGTTAGAAGCCAACCAAATTGCGAAATTTGCATGTCAAACAGACACTTAATGGCGTATGCATGCAGGATGCAACAAGATGATTACCGTTCCGGTTTAACCCCGATTGACCGGATGAAGGCGACCCAAAGTTGTTGTTATGTATCCAGCGGATGGAAACGGTCGTGATGTAAGGGTCGCGACCTCCCACAGTCGCGCAAGTTTTTCTCTAAATTCGGGGGGTGAAGTCGAAGCCCATTTATCAGCGGAAATGTAGCAGCCGAGATTTTACGGTTTCAGGGAAAGTTATGCGAACGTGATGGAATGAATTTAATGAGGCGGCGGTTGCCAGTCAAGACCGCTCCAAGCAGAAATATACGGGGGGGAAAAAACATTTTTTTTGTTTGCAGCCAAAATTGGGTCAGACCCACATCCCGGGGGAACAGTCTCATCGACGATTCGACCAGTTGTGGGTAATTAGCCGGAGAAACTTGGCCATGTTGGTGAAAGTCGACAAATTAATTTCTTTTATACCCTTCAAAAGTCTTGTTGACAAAATAAAAAGTTATTCGCAAAACGGGGTGCAAACTTGAAACTTGGAGGGTGGAGCAAGTCCGCGTCACGCAGGGACTTTCCTAACCGGGCGGTAGTAAGTAAATCATGCGTTGGGGTGCAGAAAATTATCGCGAGCTTTCATGTTTCTGTTTTGAATAATTCAGGGTTAGCTTTCTGTGTTTGCGACCGGTGAAATGCCCGCCATCCCGTCCTAATCAAGGGATGTAAGATGGCCGGGAATTGGATATCCGGTCGGACTCCAGTTTCCTGTGGAGACATATCGGATCAAGTCGGCGCTTGCATTCCGATTTAGGACCCTCGTGATTAGGAGCCTTCAACGGGATCCGATCGCAAATTACGTTAGGTTGAAATTCATTTTTGGCAGTCCTGGAAAGTTGGCGATTTCCCCCGAGGGCTGGCCATAGTGACGGTCCGTTCCCTACCGGGTAACGGACCCGTTCCACTTTTTGGCGCCCTAACCTGTCTTTGGTTACTTCACTTTTCACCTTCAACCCGGCCTATTTCGAATTTGACCGCCTTAGCTTCAAGCCGATGGCAATGCCGACCATTTATGCAAACCTGCAGGTAATCAGCATTCAATGTGAAAATACAAGCACAACAACATGTTGTTAAACACGCTCCTGATCGTTTTTTCTGTAAATAAAAGTAAGTAATCAAAACAAATTTTCATAATAAATTACAACATTTCTTGATATTTGGTAGTTTCAATTATTGAGGCAATGCCAACTAATAATTATTGAGGTGACCAAACTGGGTCTAAACAAAATATATTTGTGTTAGTTACAATTAAACCGAACATTGTTACACAATTATCCGCAATCGGATTATTCAACACGGCGCCCTCTGTGCTATTACGCGAAATTGTTAAATCGCCGCCAGTTGACCGGACATCACAAAACAGCACAATGCGATAGGTGCTGTTTCATTTTAATCGGTAGTCTATTAACGACTTCACCACTCGGCCGAGAGACCAAACACAAGGGAAATCATTGTGTCCATTTAGGGACAAAGTTATTAACTGCATAATCGTTAAATTAGTAGCCGACATTAATTTAGGTCAGTCTTTGAGGGTGAACATATCCACGTTCCCTCGCAAACTCAGCGGGAACAATTGTGGCAATTCCAGAACTGTTTGCCAACAGGACTTATACAGGAGTTGCAGTTTGAATAGTAGCTAGTAGTTTTGCTCCAAAACTAGTTTACAGCAGCGTAAATATTTTATGGTAACAGTTCGAACTGGGAAGAAAATAGCGATTTTAATCGCCACAGCAGTTACTAGACGGTATGTGGTATTACGTGGGCCAATTAGACCACTGAGTCTGTTTCAATAATGCGCACGCGATAGAAGCGGGTGTATATAGTTTAGATTGAAGGACATTTAAATAATAATCAAGAGTTAAGGTAATTCTCTTATGCTACTAAAACATGAGTATGCCATAAGGAAATGCAGCTCGGGGCCTCAAAGTTTACTTCAACTCAGAATGTTATTAATATGAAAAACAAATCAAAAAATTACTAAACAGATAATTTTTACAATAATAACGTGCCTGTCTGGTTGCATTAATTTTGGCATTTCTTAACCTTAGAATGCGTCGTCCTTATCATCACATCTCCGTAACGTGAAGAAATAACGCGTTCTATATAATTTGAAGCCGCCTAAGCTGCGCGCCCTTTTCATAACGTGAAATGAGTCCCAGGAAAAGGACAACCAAATTATTGATATTACGTCAGGGATCACACCCATCTCCTGAAATTGAGCCCGGGTCTTTACGGTGGCGTAAAATTCTATCTTTTATAATTCTTTTGATACAGCAATTTAGCACCGACCTCTCACGTCAAAATTTTAAATAAGACTCGTCGCCCGGATGAGCGAAAAAAGAAAAAGGTTTTCCGCAACTACTCCTAGCCGCGAGGGTCAACATTAAAGAAATGTCGGCCTAAAATTTAATTAAATCCAGGAGAAACTTCAAATATACAATTTTGAGCACCGTGCGCCATGGCTCGCAAAAACAACAAAATTTCGTTGTTTCAACCTCATAATTCCCGGCCGGATCCCTTTAATTTAGGTTTCTTCGCTTGGGTGGGCGCGTAACAATTGCACAAGTGCCCTTAAAAACCGGCAATTTTTTACCCTCAATTCCGGCTCCGTATCAATTATTAAACGCGCAACAACAGAACGCCTTCGGACCGTAATTCCGCGATTTGCGGAACCATTTCTCAGGATTCGTTTCGACGATAATCAGCTTAAACAAATATCTGCGCCGGAACAATATTTATTCTTCCACTTGAGCCGGCAACACGCCGTTATAATAATGAAATTGGCGACGACGGGCGCCAGAGGACTCTTCCGCTTTTGCCGCCGACTGAAAAATGCAAGTTTTAATTAAAAGCGCGGGGGCGTTTATGCGCGATTAGATTAGGCGCGGCTCTACCTGGTGGCAAATATTTGAGTTGGCCGCGATGCCGGATTAACGCCCGAAACCGGGGGCGGCGGCGATAAGTTTCCCAATTTTTGAGCGGGCTGCGAAACTTCCGCTTTGTGATTCAATTAGGAACCCACAGTCCTTCTAGAAGAGTTACAATCATCATTTGGAGAGTTAAAGACGGCACAAAAAGGATTTCCGAGTAACTGCTTTTGTACGGGAAAAAGTCCCTTAATTCCTTTACAATCTCGGAACTGCTCGCCTGAATTGCATCAATGGCCTATTCTAACAAATCACTCCCCGATATGGCTCCGCAAGGATGCGAGATTCGACTGCGTCGCTGATAAATTTCACCCCGCTAACGAGTAGACCGACCGCTTCTTGTTTGGCATCCGCAAAAATGTTCTAAGAATAAAAAAAAAAGTAAAATTTCACAGCAGAGCGACGTAGTAAACATTTTAAAATTACGACTTCCAGTGGGCTATTTAATTGGACCGAAGAAAGCTCTGTGGCGTCATCGCGCAAGCTTCCCCGTGATAGGGGAGCAATAGAATGCGGAAGCCTAAATAACCCCGAGATGCATCAGCGATACCCTAAAGACTATTAGCCGTCTGTTTTTCGACTCTGAACGATTACGGGACTTTGTCGGCAGCGGACCGCCCCTTTTGTCTTTACCATCTCGGCCAATTCCGTACTTTTTTCTCTTCCTCATTTTCAGCCTCCATGAATTCAAATCCTTTTTGTGCACTCCTATCACGCTCCAATTTTTACTTGAAACCGTGAAACCGTCTCAAGGTCCCGCGACGCGACGGCGCAACGATTCGAAATTGTAATAATGCTTCCTGTTTACGCTGTGACGTGAAAAAGCTCGAATAAAAGCCCGACCACAAAGCAACAAAGGAGATGAATTACAAAGAGCCATTTAAAACTGCATGTCTGAGGAAACTTCACATTTCACCGCTGCAATTATGGTAATCACGGCAATTATGAATGGATAGCAAAGCAATGCGAACCGAAAAGTATGTAGAGCGGATCTAATTCAAAGCTTGAGGGATGGTTCGGATTCAAGCGGTTGACGAGAATGCGGGATCCTAATGTATCGCAACGTCTCCTCACATGGAGGCCTCCTGGGCTAGCTCAAATTAGGTCGGTGATGTATGGGGGCCATCAAAGCCGCGGCGTGTATCGCAAACACATCGCACCCTTAAATCTGCCAGGGTTAAGAGTTTCTCATTCCCGGAAAATTTCAGCAGCTTTCACGCATTTAGTTCGCTTAATAATTTTTGTCAAATTTTTACATATTGAAGAGATTTTGTTAAGAATTGTGCCCCAAATCTTTGTCGAAATAGAAACTCGACAAGTGGTGGATGCGCCATTAAAAAATCAGGAATAAACGGTATTTTTTTCCAGGTAGACTCTGTTATCGTCGTTGTCGAAAACACAAATATTACAAAGATAACCGGATTATCTTAAATCCTTAACTACTTGACCTTACTGAATCATTTTTCCCTTAAGGCTGTTTTGTATGTAGTTTTGCAAACAGTCCCGAAGGCACATGACGTGATTTGATTTGGTAAATTCCGGAGACGTCTCGGGGTTCTCCATCAGACACACTTCCGCATGCAAACATATGAAATGATTTAATAATTCATGAGCGACAGAGGTAAACTTTTGTCTTGACGACATCTTGGGAGCCGCGCCCCCCGTTCAAGTTTAGCGCATCCTGCCTAATCCCGCTTAGGCGTGGCTGTCTAATCGAGTTTACCTTCTCGAATATCTCTTCGCTCGCCTCCATTTACCCATCTCGTCGTAAATATTTGCATACATCCATCCGGTTTTGTTGCTGACACCGCCGCAATGTACCTACCTAATTCCGTTTGTTGCACCCAGGTCAACACTCGTAAAAACGCGCTAAAACTGGAGATTGGCACGTCGTAAATTAGGGGTTGCGGGAGTGGTAAATATTTGCGCAAACTTCGCTTTTGTGCCTCTGCGTCCAGGAAGCGGACTGCCGCCGCGGTGTCTCAGTCGAATAACTAACCATGGCAGTTCGTCGCTATTGTTAATTACGGAATACGTCTGAAAGGGCCGCGTTGACCCTTTGTCGTCAGCCTTGGAATTAAGTCGCCTAAATTGACTTCGTCAAGTGCGGAGGCCCATTAAATTGCGTCTAAGTCAAAGCGATTACGGCGGGACGATTCACGAGATAAAACCCAAAGGGATTGCGATGGAAAAACCCGGAACCGGCCGGCGGAACAAATTTGGAGGATGCGAAGAGAATGGGAATGGGTGAATTTTGCATTGGGGCGGATGGGACAGAAAGTTTCCTAATAACGCCCTGGGTGGCGCTGCTGGACGCGCAAAATTCTCGCTAATTGACCACCTCAAAACTTAACTAATTCACTTCCCTAACTTATTATTTAACAGCGTTGGCTTGTAAACTCGTATTTTGCCGCTTCCTCGCGATAATGAGATGAGAAACTTGAAGTTGTGTCGTGAAGAAAAAAACTTTTCCAACAATTGCGAGATGTAGCTGCAATGTAGCGGAAATTATAATCGGAACCTCGACTATAAAACTCACTGAAATTATTGAAATCCTGCCATAGTATCCCGTTATTTTACGCCACCTCCACACTTTTGCCCCACTTCTGAACTGTTCAGACTGAAGGTTGCGAGATACTGTGCGGCAACATCAAATTACGTTTGCCCCACAAGACACATTGTGTCTATTGTTTAGTATGCACCCCAAATCAGGTGCCTCTCAGATTAACACGTTAATCTAAACTTATATTCCGAGTCCGTTTTCGTGTTATGAACCAGCTCGAATTTGCGTCGCTTCTTATAACAAAGTTTTCAGCACCAACACAAAATTTATCCCGGCCGTAGCCGCGCCACTCTAAATGATTAAACCCACCCTTCCTCCCTCCTTCATATGATGGCAAAGTGAGATTCAATACGCGAAAACGGGAACGAGTTGTACGAGTGGCTGGAGACACTCGTGCAACCCTTGAAAATATCGCTGAAAGAGTCAATCTTGTCCTTTTCTTGAATTATTCGTGTCCACTTGGACCCGCGGGGGTGGATCGAACGTAAGTTGTTTATGACAGAGAATTTTGTTGAACTTTCACGACATTATCCGAATAAGGCACGTGGGATGTTGGAAACTGCTGTTTAAGTCGAAATTAAATCAGCCCCTCGACGGGCAAATTGAAACAAGTTCGGCATTGTTGGCAAATTCGTCTGCCAATATGTTTCGGCCCTATCGCCGAAAGAAAGTTTTTCGTCGTCACTACAAATTTTATTTTCTGCAAAATAATTTTCAATATCTTCGTCACTCAATGAACCGCCGAAGTAATTGCAATTTTTTTGGAAACGGTCGTTCAATAATTTACAGTTGTTTAATTACCGAACACGCCAAACTGAATTTGCTTCTAAATGAGAAAAGGATCTCTCCCTGTACCAAATTCGATTGACAGTTGGGTTTCCTGAGGTTGGTTTCCTCAGGCAATTAGCAGTGTAATCCCAGGATTTGCAAGCTACCCGGCCATGTTTTCGGCCAATTCAGGTACAAACATCCTTCGGGGACTTCACCTCCTCCTCCATCTGTAACTGATCGTATTACGCAATTCAACATAATCAAGTAATATCTACATTTTTACTAATAAATGTCAGGAATCGTTATTTTGAGCTCGTCGCCTAAAAGTTAGTGAAATGAGTCCTATCTTGTATTGAAGTGATTTTGATAAGGAACGTCATAGCCACAATTTTTTTTGATAATATTTTTAATGAAGCTTTTGATTGGATCTTCAGGTTACTAAATAATTTTTTGGGAGCGGCAATTATAACAGGTCAACTGACAAGATGTTTCTTAGATAACTTGATTATCCCGAACTTCAAACGTTTCACCAAAGCGACATGGAACGCAACGTTACAATCTATTCAACCATGACGTCCCGTTCATTTATTCCTGTGGAGATCAACAGCTATTCAGCTAGTTTTTCACAAAGTGTCCATCTCTCTAATTTACTATTTCGACCGTAAAAGTCATGGCGCCGGCAACAACCACCCGATTTGGTAATTGGGAACGACGAAGAAACAGACCGGATGGTTTTTAATTAACGACGACGACGGGTTTAATTTTTTTCAGGATTTTCCGTAATTAGAGCACAAAAGCGGCGGCATAAAGTGATACTTCGCGGTTTCCATTAATTAAGCGAGTTTATTCCGTACAATTTTATTTCTTGACAAAGAGTTTAATTCAGCGCTGCGGAACAAAGGCCCGCGGTTTTACTTTAATTTGCATCTTTACCTTTAAACATTTCAAACGCATCAGCCACGTGCCTCGATAAATATTCTTCGTCTATTTAAGGGACAGACATGGAAAAACTACAAAATTACTAAATTTCCAATAAAAGATCTTCTTACATCGAGAAATCATAATGTATCACCAGTTTAGTCGACTTCATACCTTATCTTGCAATAGACTAATTTAGTTAAAATCTCGAATAACAACCAAAACTCTACTAGTTAAGGAGCCAATGACTAGAATTTTTCAAAATAAAATGAATCCCAGCTTTGCAGCGGCAATAAAAGACGCAGCTTTCGGAAGACGAGCTTCTGCAAATATTTAGTAATTTAGAAAGGACCACGGTGGAAATCACAATAATATCCTCATTTCCCCGGGGCCCACCTTAAAGCGCCCAAAGCCCCCCGTCAATTCTTCTGAATATTTGTGTTTGCACGTCGTATTTTCGTCGGAAATCCGCCTACCATAACGAAAACAAACGGGACGTGAAAAATGTAGGGCCTAAGTGGTGGCGCCCCGCTTAATTAAATCACTTCAGTCCCACAGCATTAAGGCCGTATCCGAGTTGGGTTATTATACACAGGTTCGGCCCGATTAGCTGGTTTTACGTCGGTGAATTAAGATGATTACCCTCATCTGGATCACGACACTCTACGCCACTTTCCCCTAAATACGTCTGCGTCCATTTTTCGTCAAAATTAATTATTGCGGGCCGCATCGCCAGGAAAATTATGCACGTCCTAGTGGCAACCCGGCAATTAACCGTCGCCTATTTGAATAACGGTAATATAAGGAACAATTTGCATTAGCGATCTCGACGTACTCGTTAAAATTAATTGGGGGGTTATTAGACGCATTACGTTGTAGCAATTCGCAACGAGCTTAGATTCAGATTCAGTACCGACGTTTAAGACAGTTTAATCGAAGCACCAACTAATTATATTGCATGCGAGCTTTGAGAATTTCGACAATAATGTGACTCGAAACCGAGACAACATCAGTCTCAATAATCTTATACTTACGAAAAGTCGGGAGCGACCACATCAATTTGTTCGAACATTTTTTTCTGCTTAGGTTGACGTTATCGAGGCTTCAAACGGACGGCCGTGCCAAAAGTGTTAAAGAACCTAATTTTCACGATGTAACAGCTCTTTCGCCAAGTGGTTCTTTGTGACGGTCTGCCCATCCGTTTTGCAAGAGCTGAGCCAGAACCAACTCTTACGCATCAAAACTTTGAAGTTTCGCCGTGTCTAACCACACGCTAACGTGTGGCGTATCCCAGAGTTAACCGCACGCGAAATGAGTTGGGGGGGAGGAAACGTGCGACCAGTTTTTAACAGAAGGTCGCCTGATTGGAAATATTTTGAAATTTCTAATGAAGATGCTAGAAACTTTTAGACTAAAATACGTTTTTTAGGTATTCGGCCGAATACCGAAAGTTAAAAAAATATCCGAAGCCGAATAGAATAGAATGGAATTTACATTTTTCAAGTGATGCCGCTTCTAAAAATAATTCACCTTTGTCGACACACCCTATTTTTTATATATCAGATTAGGTAGGTTGTTACTCCTTTCCCTCCTCCTTTCTCATCCTGGCTTGGGACAGGCAATGGCGGAGTTACAAGTTAGCTAAGAAAAAGTATGGAGGGCGAGGAAGAAAAAGAGAGAGCACGGAGGGAGAGAGAGCACAGACGGGGAAAAGTACAAAAAATATTGTTGCACCTATTATAATAAAGTCAAGAAAATGATAACACAAACAATATGGCGCCTATCACGTGGCCCCTTTCCAATGCACTATCAAAAGTGGTTTGGTAATTATTGACAGACGGGCATTGCATAGCGATCAAGATAAAATTTAGGATGGGTGTTTGAAGAACACCAGAGCACCAAAATGACAGATCGCGCCCGTCACGTGACAGCCGACACAGTCGCGGATAACTGTTCGTAGCATCCCATGTGCGCAAATTGTCATTAACGGTGCAACTGGAGGGTTTTCAAGCCTCGCTTAACGATGCTCCTGACAATTTAATATCCTCGTGAGGACCAAAGGCTCAGAAATCGTACTTCCATGCAAACCATCACGACTAAAGAATTTGGCAAAGGAGAGTGAAACAAAAAACGGCAAATGGAGGAGGAGCCAAGTAACAGGACCAAACCTGCGCCTTATAGCCTTAGTAATGCTAACCTTGCTAAGCCTACAAGGCTTAGGCTTTTATTAACGGGCGTAGGAGTTGCAAGCAACTCACAAGTGGCCCTCTGAATTAAGGCGTACCATCACCTTGGCGTTGGCACCGCTGTCGCATAACCTGAATTGGCCATTACCATACATCCCCCATCCTCTTACGAGATTAGGGGTTTAGGAGCCACTGTCTGTAAAGGAAAAAAGCACAGCGCGGGAAAAGTATGGAGAGCAAGAGAAAGAGAGAGAGAGGGAGAGAAAGCACGGAGGGAAGGAGAGAGCACGGAAGGTGAGAGAAAGCACGGAGGGTGAGAGAGAGCACGGAGGGGGACAGAGAGCACGGAGGATGAGAGAAAGCACGGAGGGGAAAAAGTACAAAAAATATTGTTGCACCTATTATAATAAAGTCAAGAAAATGATAACACAAACAATTCAATTTTATGACTTGATCTGGTAGATTTTAAACCGCTTAACACGAATCTGGCCGTAGTTTCCCTGTACATGTCGTACTTTTTAAGATATGGCGATTCGAATGTTTCAATATTCAAAACCAGCAAAATTTCCCTCTAGAGGCAGCACAAAATTTCCAATAGTTCTTCTTCACCCTAAACAACACGCTAAATTGCGAAAGTAATAATCATAAGAAAATTTAAAAAAAAATGGATTTGATGCCTTTAAAAAATTTACAAAAAATTCATCGATTCTACAGCCGAACTGAGTTCAGATTTGGATAAGTATCAAAGTATCCACCATCTTGATGACGAAATGTTTATGATTAACGATCGACATTCTCCCCAATATTGGTGTCACCTGTTAGCTACCACCAAAGAAAATTAAATGAGTTCAGAAATAAACCGAATCTATTCAGGCTTCAAGCCCCATGTCTGCTAAAGTAATGCAACCATTGTCCCTGCGATCAATGATCCTACAAAGAGTATTTACTTCAAATAACACCCAGTCAATCACTGCACTAACGCGTCCCAGTTACAACAACGCTTCGAAGAACACCGCAATCAAAGCACTATTGGTTTATACAGCGGCTCCGCGATAAAAAATTTAAGCAAAAAGATATTTTTTTTAAGAAAGCGGTTTCCAAAAAAACCCATATTTTTTCACATTGGTTTGTTCAATAATAAACACATTAAAGTAGATAGATACTTGCCATTAAATCACTAAAACATTTTTTTTTGTTGAAATAGCTATTAATTTGATTTTTTGATGTTGTTCCTCAGTAGATAACTGAAACACTTTAAAAGAACTTGAAAAGGGGGTTTCAAAGAACTTATCTTACAAATCACCGTGATGCAACCTGAAAATCGGATCCCAAGAAGCAACGACCGCAAATAAAAGCCACAATTAGTCCAGAAAATTAACATTTTTATTCCGGACACGCTGTATATAGGTACAAATTGCTATGGCGCCCGATTAATAGTTTACGTCGGCGTTTGAGAAAGATCTGTGTTTTACGTGTCGTCTGGCCCGGTCTTAATCAACTTAATTAAATCAAGAGTTTGACAAATACGTTAAGGTACCTCGTCGTTAATCATTGCGCGCGTTTCGCGTTGTTTGCTGACGTATCGCGCCGAGGTAGTTGGCGACCGAATTGTGCCCTTTCACATATCCGAAAGCGGATTCTGTGCTGCTCTGATTTATCATCAGAGTTGGGACCGCGTGCGGAGATAGGGACTATTTAGCTTGCTGTAATGGAATTTTGACATCGAATTTAACAAAGAACGGCATTGGCAAAACTAAATCACTCGGTTTGGCGGTTTGGCGGCAGGGCGGTCAGTCAAACTGTTGTTTGGACAAAAGCGGTTAAGTTGAAATTAGAACTAAACTAATTACTCGATAGAGAAATTGCTTTGAAACATCAATCGCTCAGAGTTTGGAAACGTCAATTACCTAATTAATTGGGTGAAAATTCCGATATTAATTATTGTCTGGTAAAGCATTTCAATCCTCAGGGACTTATGCGGGAACCAAAAATTGATTAATGGCACGATCAATTGTGAAGCAATGATCGACTGATTGTGGCTTTAGTTATGACCGGTCACTAATAATAACGAAAGATACAACGCTCCAGCCGCCATCGACTAACCATCTCTTCACCAATAGTTGAATTTAATCAATTTAATCCTTCAGTTGGATCAGCAATAAATCGCACAAAATAAATCGAGTTCTCCTAAAAGAAATATTTTATCCGGAACTGTACAAATTATTTGACGACTATCGAACTACTTAATCTGAACGCAAGAAATTTAGAACTATTTGCTGACTTGGCAGCCCCTCCTTTTGGGCTTGGAGCTACAAACCCCGCACCGCCCGAATACCGCTAAATTAAGCAGTTTTTACCAAAGAGGAGCAACGAACTAACAGCTAATAATTCCATTTGGCGGCAGCGCTCCTGCGAGGCTCGGCGTGCGCCGTAAATCAAATCATCTCCAGGATCATGTATATTATCTGGTTGGAGCATTAACCGAACACGGCGATGTGAACCTAAACCACTTGAGGGGGGTTTCCCTGCGAATTACAACTTTAACAAACATTTTATCTTTTCCGACCAGAGTTTCGGGGAAGTTCAGCCGTCCCGAAGCTACGCAGGAGCGTGCAGTCCTCCCTTAATCCAATTAAATCGGATCGCTTTGATCGTTTTTGTCACGACTAATTCCTATCGGACAGGTGTAATTAATTGGAGTCACCCCCTCGACGATACACCATCAACCCGATACGACACGAAAACCAGAAAATGAAACGCGAATCGTTACGACCGCCAGTCCTCCAGAGAGCAGAGACACAATATCGGTAGCCCACCCTCTCTCCCGTTAATTTTCCCCCTACAACCAGGTGCTAAACGCAAAACGCTACGTGCACCTCGTCGCGGTTTATGGCCAGACCTCCGGTTTACGACCGGTTACGTGGCGTTTTCGTTTTAAATTTAACGCTGTCCGTCATAATAATTAGATCGACACGCCGATTCGCGTTGCCCATACAATGACCTATCATAAATCTGCCCGTTCGCCTGATAAATTTTTAGATTAACGTCGCTTTCTGCCGGGAAATTACTCGAAAATAAAAGCGACGTGGTGGACGAGCTGAAAGACATCGGCCGGGGGGTTGGCGATGCCAATTCGAATGTCGCAAATTGCGAAAGTTACATCGATCATCGCCGAAATTCAAAGCTTGTTATGTTACTTTATCCCCAAGTTAATAAAACACGACGCGTTCCGCCGCCGTAGGTGTGGAAGATGTCGTCGTTCACGTGCCCACGCCCAAATTGCCACTCGCAAAATCCCCAACTCGACTAATCCTGTTGCAGGGGCGAAAACTCCCCCGCGAGTCAACGGAGCCAGCTAAATCGCCGAATCGCCCCCTATAATAATTATCGCATATTTGGACAGCTTTGTCCAATGGTCCGCATGATGTCAAGGCATGTAATTGGTCGACGTCATCAAATTTACTGCGGCTTTTGCTTATGTTACTTCTCGTCATTACAAATTAGAAAATATTTAATTGGTGACGATAGTGGTTGTTAATCCTTTTAATCTTCAGATGTCATTTTGCTGCCGTAACAGCTACTTAGTCATGATGCTGTTTTGGCGAAAGCTGGAGAAATGAAGACTTAACACAACTGTCGTGATTGGTTTTATTTGAAAAATTCATGATTGCGTTTCGAGATTCGCCTCGTTCTCCGCGTTCCTCGTTTCTTCCTGAATAATTCATCGTTGGTGGCGGATAATCCGTCCTTTTCGCGAGAAGACAACAGTACGCAATTAAGCGTATCGGAGATTGGGTCAGACGGTGGAGGAAAAGAACACAACAAATCCCTCGTCTCGCCTCTCCAACTCCATGTTAAGTTATTCAGTGATTGAATTTCAAAGTCGTTATGTTCTCCGGAAAAAGTTAAGTTGTTCCCTCAAATCCACCAAATTAGGTAGGCGACCAGCACGGCCCCCTTTCGAACGGGACAGATTGATTTTTCACTTCCTCCTCCACGTGATGGTAATGGAAAGCCGAGAAGCCTCAGAGGGGGCGGCAAAAATTATCGGTACGTTGAGAATGAGAATAACGACGATTTCGTGAACGCGACAGAGTCGTGAAATTTTCATCTTTTTTATTTATCGTCCTAATTCCTCTCCATAAGCCGAATTGATGGTCGCTTCATTGATAACCTTCCAGTTTCGTAAAACGACACATTACGTTTAAGCCTCTTTTGAATAGCTGACATGACATAAAATCCCTTTTACGTCACACGTTCGCAAATTATCGGTCGCATCAGATGCGTCAAAGTTTAATGACTAGATTCGTCATGACGGTCGTCCTCATTTGCCCCCAAAAACTGTCACTTTCATCCCTGAATTGCGGACGAAATGGAAAGTTTCGAGCCGGGCTGAAGCTGGATATTTCACGGTGGTGACATTCATAAAAGCCGAGGAGCACTTTCATTTTCTCCAGGAGTCCGCCGGCATGCAAACAGGCTGTGCTCCAGAAAAGCGGCGTTTGTAGTGTGTCGGCAATTTGTCCGCGTGAGAAATCGCGTCCGACTCGAATTATTCTACATGACGGGCCCGACAATTTTTTATTCTCCTACTAATATATTATTCCGCTGATATATAGCCGGAACACTCCGGAAATGGTGTGGAGGGATTGTGTAGAAGGCAAAATTCTTTCCGAGAAATATTTACATTAATAATAATAATACTACAAGTTGCAACGGCGACTTCAATCAAATTGTTACAACATTCCCGTGTTGCTACAATAAAGAATAAGCTTTAAAGTGCCGAGCCGCGTTGCCGCGGCATATTTAGCTTTTACGAGGACTTTAGAGAGATCTCTAAAATGCTTTATGGTTATCTTAACTCGCTTCCGAGCTTATAATCTGAATGTTATCCTCTTTATGCAAAACACAAAGTGGGGAAATTGCCGCCGTAAGTAGTTTATCGTGGCACATTTTCCGAATTAAAACCGAACTCGATACTCGGCGTCCCGCGAGAATTCGCCTCAAATGTATCGAGGCGAAAGTGAAATCTCCTCCACGTTAATCCGGAAGGAAGGCGCTGCCGGTATCACCGCCATCTACAGCGGCCATTACTTAAATAAGACGAGACTCCGGCCGTGCCTCTTAAGCGTCTTCTCATCGTCGACGAGATAAAAGGACACTAAACAAAACACTCTGCCGCTTTCCATCGATCTCCTAAGATGTCCGCAATATTTCACCCTCTTGCAGCAGGTATCGCGACCCGATTTTAAATTGTCCCAGATATCCTTGGACGTTGGCCAACGACGTGATTTTTTGATTATCTTTGAAACCTTGAAAAATTTCATTTACGAAGCTGAAGATCTAAATGAGTATTGATCAAGAAAAGACCAAAACCGACGTTTTATTGCGACATTTCTAGGAGGGACACATTATAAATTTGCGGTACGGGATTACGTTATCTTTCCTAATCCGATCTCCAAATTTCCCAAAAGTTTAACCCGCAACAGAAAATTAAGAGTTGATTTGAAATTTGTCTATTCAGCCGCCGACCAAACTTTCACTTGTCCCTATTGCGAAATTTGCCACCCTCGATCCTTCCGGACCTTGTAGTTTGGCATCAACGGACCCGAAACTTTTCCCATTCCCAAAACAGCGGCGTTCATCACGATAATAATTTACCATGCGCCCGCCGACTTTTCAATTGCTTTTGTGTTGGTTGGGGGGTGGAGACGCCCGTTTTCTTTATCAATCCGGCGGGACTTTGTTCCTGATTAAAGACGGCAATAATCCTCATGTTTAATGCAGAACTCGGGACGTTGTCGGACATGTCCTGAAAATTTTAGCAACTTAGTTTTTAATGGCTCAACTCGCTAAACACCTACGATTTCTTTCGTCGTTATAACGGTTTATTGCGCATCGCTCTAAGTATTTTTTTTATCGTTTCGCGTTTTTATAGCAATTTTATGGCGCAGAATAACGTTTTTTACGGGCTTCAGACACTGTCGAATGACCCAATAAGGACACGGGGCGCGTTTGCTGTCCGGAATGCGAAAACAATAACCCACCGAGCTTTCCAAAATAAATTTCGACGAACTTCCAGGCAACTTATTCGCGTTATCCCACGACCAGAAAGCCGAGAACGGGCCGTCGTTACGAAAATCGCTCGCGTTGCTACTTGCAATTTTCAGATTTCTTGTTATTTTTCGCAATTCCGTAATGGGCTTTGCTTCACATAACATTTCGCTTCGGAAGAGTTCCAGAGGAGGCAGCGGGCACGTGAGCAATCTCGTAGCGACAGAGACCGGGGCGCCGCCCTTCGACTGTGCTTTCGCCAAACGAAGGCAGATTAGGACAGCCCAAAAAACCCCGCAGACTCTCCGTTTTGCCTTCAAATTACTTACAGATGCACGAGATAAAACGACTAGGCACCTACGTCTACGGAAACTTCTTACAACATTGGCTTGAGTATTAAAAAATTTCTAGACGTCTTGACCTCCCAAAGGATAATGCTGCCTCTAAGCCCTCATGAAATAGTCATTAAAATGAAAATAGGGTAACTACGTTGCTGTAACGCGAAAAGTGCTGCAATAACATGTAGCAGTAATGAAGTAAAGTTTGAAAGCACTAAAAATGCAGCTTTCGCCAAGTTCCTTAAAAATTATACTTAACAACGCGGACAAACTGTAAAAGTTTAGATTAACGGCAATCACTATACAAAACAATGGATGTTACCAAAAACTAAATTGAGGACCTTATCCTTAACTGAATCATATAAATAGCTTATGGACCGAGTAACATTCGATCCAGAAACTGGACAAATCTCTGCTATTTTTACTAGAAACTACGTAAATTCCACATAAACATACTTGTTTCAAAGTGGAAGACTTATCTCGAATCAAGCTACAAGAGATATGGGGGTGCCTCGGTAAATAGTGGCTAGGATATCGTAAAAATCGGATCTGCGCGATCTAAGCTAACGAGACAGCTTTTGAGATGGATCGTGGTAACGAATGGTGCTCTGAAGGCCGGATCGTAGATGGTTTTTTAAATTCTGCGGAACGCGCGGTAGTTCAAAAATCCGTTTGCATAATCCGCCCGTTCATAATCGGAAAGCTGGCCATATTTGTATGGCTGACGGAAAAGGCGAAAGCGACATCCCTGACACCGGAAACTGACTGCGTCGACCGGAAAACTCGTAAGGGTGCGGTCGAAATTATTGTTTTCCAGCCGGGAGGGAATCGTTAATTTCCGGGGTTGCCGGCAAATGCAGCCAACTTGTTTACCGCTAATTTATAACCCAGTTAGAAAGTCGTTCTTTTTGGTAGATACATAGTTGCAAGTTTTCATATATCAAGATTAAACTTTTACGTAAATCGTGCCTAATTTACAATTGAATTAAATAAAGCAAGAGTGCTGCTTCAAGCTGTTGCACGGTTGTATTTGCGGCGCTTCAGTTGAGTACTTAACGAAATTACAATTTCCTAATGGTAATATAATTGCAGCCAATTTGAACGTTGCCGTCACGAGGAAGCATCATCAAAGTGCAATACTCTTCCACACAGACATAGCTAGTGACAACGGTCTTCGATTACTTCGCCCGACGTCGGGCAATTAAACAGTCGTCGTTATGGCGGCGGCAGCCGAACTGTACGCAACATTAATAATGCATGCGGGCCTAAAACGAAAAAATCTCTCCTAATCTCTTTAGTATTCCGACCAGCTCGACGGATTTAGGTGGCGTACGTCAAGACCGGATGAACTAGTTCGTGTTCAGTTAATCTGTCATCATCCGTCATGATGTACACAGCGAACGAACCGCCACACAAAACAACGTCGCCTCCGGCGGACATAAACCGTCATCATCGATTTCGCTTCAATTTTAATCAACCGATGGACCGAACTGAATCAACACCGCCATCGAAACAGTCAATTAACTACTGACTGGGGAGGTTTTAACGCGTTTATTTTTGTTGATCCGTGATGAATTTTGGCAACGACATTGTTTGTTTATTGTAGTGGTCAGAGAGGAATTGAGACTCAAGAATGGAAGCGGCGCGACGTGTCTTGGCCAAATTGGAAAAGTTTGTTCGGGAGTCGGAAAATTATGGAAATTTCAGGGACGGCTTCGTTACAGGACGACAGACATGTACGACGGGCGTCGTCAAATTACGCCATTGTCGATGTGATTGCGGTATGTTTCGGCGAATCGAGTAAATGTGGAAACCGAGCTTGGACGAGGCCGCATTGTTGCCGGCGGGGGTGATGAATTAATATTAATTCAATCAAGTTCAGCGGGCAATCATTGAAATAATTTAATATTCGAATAAATCGCCGAATGAAAAACCAATTTGGTTCGTACAGCTGGAGAATTTAATTTTTTAATTTCATGGGCTTAAAATGGGGAAAATGGGGAATGCACCGGGATTGTTCGGATCGGAACGAAAACAATAATGCCGCATGTTGATTTTGTTTAGCGGGTGGAATTTGAATTCATTTTAACCGTATGTTACAAATTTGCGATTTGGCTTCCCGGAAATTTTTATACCGGGCACCATTCGTAAAAATATTGGCAAAACCCTTGACAAAGTAACGCAAATTTTTTGGTACATTCCAGTTGCTATTAACTTACATAGCTATTATAAGCAACCATTTCGCCGTGGTAGTAATTAAGATACGCCAAATGTATTAACGCAGAGCGATTCATCCGGCGCGCAACAAGTAGTTTTTAGAATCCAATAACTAGATGCAACAAATGAAAATCGGTATTTTATACATGCATAACCCACTTTTCGGACTGTTTAATTAACAAAATTCATTCATACGACGCAAATCTGCAACGGTACTATTGATGTTTGCCTACTTGTTAACCTAAATGAGATTCTCCCGGCGCCTCCACCATTTGTTGCGCTCTCCTTACTTTGCATCGGCAAGTGTTTGATTATTCACTCAATTAGTTTTTTTTTTTTTTCAAATAGTTATAAACTGCCAAATTTCTGACTGCAAAATAATTTCGCCGACACTTATCTAAGTATTCTCTTTTCCCTATATTGCCTCGATTTTTCGCGTACAGCCAGATCCCG
Organism: Schizotus pectinicornis; assembly: GCA_951805265.1. NCBI lineage: Eukaryota > Metazoa > Arthropoda > Insecta > Coleoptera > Pyrochroidae > Schizotus > Schizotus pectinicornis. Next base: position 3,540,653 of record OX638207.1, read on the forward strand.
TGCCGATCTCTCTCCCACCTGCTGTAATGTTCCTACAAATATTTACCGTGAAAATTGACTTTGACTCGCTGTAAACATTTGCGTATTGAATTTCAGGCTCCATCAGCAACATCGACGGTGCCGAATACCATTGCAACAAAACCCAAGTAAGAAAAGTGATATCGGGAGTGGTCGGCGCCGCCTCGAGCGTCACCTCCATTCAAGTGGCGAATTTGCTGCGTCTCTTCAGGATACCGCAGGTAAGACGCGACATTTGTTTCGTAGACCGATCTCGATTTATACCGGCGGGTAATTAGGTTATTTGTAATGGCGGTGCGGTAGAAGCGATTGTTTACCTTTATATAGAAAACGGAACGCACACGAACTGATTAAAGCTCGACGACACAAACAGCTTCGGCAAATATACAGTCGCTTTGTGGGGTCGGAACGGTTCCGTATAAACTACATGAAAGCGATATCAAAACAAATATTTTCAATTTTATACCCGAGGGAGCGCCCCCGGACTAAGCGGGAGGCGGCAGCGCATCCGTCCCCAGTTCAGGAGCAATCTGCAAATAGTTCGCAAAGAGGGTTCACTCGGCTTAGCTAAGAAGCTACGACGAACGACGAGCCGAGGTCGACGGAAGGAACTTTCACGTTATGCTGCACGAGCCCCTGCCAAGAGGGCAGTATTTCCGATACTGAAGAGAAACAAATGTGTCAACTATTTTAAAATAATAATAACCATCTTTATTTCCACACACGAACAATACAAAGGAAGAAGATGTACAGAACCATATGAAATAAAATTAATGCGAGCTAAGACCAAAATTATTTTTCCTTACCACGCAATGGATAGGTTTAAAAAAATGAGAAAATATCAAATTTTCCCTGAAACTTGAAAAAAAACTCGTTAATCGTTTTATTGAAATAGAATAGTGTTTTTAAATTGAACCAAAACTGCTGCTGGCACTTTGTGTGCTTCTTGTTTCAGAATCCGACCTTTGGTCATTTTTTGAAGAAAAGTCTTTACCGCCTCTCCATCCCCTTTATCCCGTATATGACGGATTAATCCGCGGAACAGCGCTTATTTATCAAACTTTAACGTTAAAATTTCCAAACTTGAGAGAGCGCCCCGCGATAAACATTACCTAAGGAGATTAACGTTCACCTTCCCCTCTGGCTTCCAGTTATTTTCGCTGTAACAACCAGGACGGCTCGTTCAGGTAGAGGATCGGATTTAAGAACCGCTACCCTCACAATATTTGTCGAGTGAAGACACTCACGTAAAATACTCGAAACGAAAATAGCCGGCGCGCGTTCTCATCCCCCGGACGTTTCGATAACGGCCCCCGAAGCGACCTCGACGTGATCTTTACCTATAACGTTTTTTGACGGGGAAGAAAAAACTGGGGCAATCTCGGGGGAGTCACAATTTCACCCGTCAGCTTATTAACTAAGAGCTTTTGATTTCGTATTTCTATAAAGGTAAAAAGCCGACGCAAAATTTTCCGTGAATGAAACTGTCATCAGAACCGACAGCCGTCCCACCACAATAACCCTGAAATAACGTCCGGCGCCCGAAATTTTGTTATTCAAATTAGGTGGGAAATTCTTTGTCCCCCGAAATCTCGCCGGTGCCTACAATTAAACCTGATTGTTCTCGTGAACAATAATGAAGCGATTTCTGGGCGGCAACCCGAATTTGCACGGAAAGAGTTGTGAAGACTTAAAAGCCAATTAACTAAACTCGTGCAAATTTGAACGCGAGAGAAAGAGGAAAAACAGCCCAAAAGCTCCGCCACAACGATTTAAACAAAGAAAGAATGCTGATGTTTCATTGTTGGCCATCGATCGTGCCTGATAGAAACGGAAACCTTCTGGGACCAGACCTCACTTGACATTCAAATCTTCCTAAAGGACCTCTGCGAAAATAAATACGATTTTGGGGAATAGGGTGCTGTTTAAAAATTTATACTGCGCTTAGCTGCCCGTCTGCGATATCTTATTTCATAAGCTTAGGAATCGAGCGAGGGTCCCGGAGGACAACGATCACCGGCACTTGGGCACGTTCGACGTTTGGAATATCCAAAAGTGAACGCCCTTGTCGCAGTCCAGACAAATTACTCCTTTAGATGCCTGTACGAAACATGGCCGTATCGCTTTGCTGCGAATTTCAACGATGGAATCTTCCGTCAATTTTCCAAAATTCAGTCTACCTTCCTAAATCACTCCAATTAGTTCACGACGAACTTCTAGATATTTATGATTATTCCACTCTATCGCGTTTTCGACAGCAAGAAGTCCTAAAATATGTGTATTTGTTCGAAACTTGGAGCAATTGACCAAACCTGCCGCTTAATCTTATTGTCGAATTTTTACAATTTAAAGAAATGTTTCCAAATTTGATGGAAAAATCTCTACGAAAGTTCTATTAAGCAAAATGCACATCTTTGTTAATTGGAACTATGATTTACTTAAATATTTACCAGAAAATATTTTTTATAATTCTTGAAAGATTGACCACCAATTTAAGGAAAAGAGAATCTTAAGTTATGTGCTAGAGTAGCTCTAATAAGTTGTCTGAGAGAAACAATTCGTAGTCTCTTTGAAAATATACCTATGCCAACACCTTATGTCTTACTTGAAAGGTTTTAGAGTCGCAACGTCTTACTCATATTTTATTTATTCAACACAGACTTTGGCTTATCCAATTTATGGTCTCTTTACTTTCCAAACTGCACATTTCTGATATGTTTTTACTACACTTCGCAACAAAAGTCCATTACTCAAAATTTTTAAAAGAGATAAAAGTGCTATAAAAATTTAGAATAGCTCGTGAAAGCTTCAGAAACGAAAAACAAGGTGTGCTGTAAGTTGATGGAACCCGGAAGACGCTTTTGATGTTAGAATCCATCAAACACAGGCCGGATCATACTCTCGGTCGCGTTACGTGCATTATCGCACCATTTCAGAATTCGCAATGCACGTGACTGCGATAAATAACAATAAACAATGTGTTGAATGCATTATGTCTTTGCTCGTACATCATAACTTCCTCCCGTTTTGCGACCTCATATTTCACAATACAGGAAAAGCATCCTGCTGCATCAGTGGTGTTCCACCAAAACCCGTTACAGGAACTTTTTGCTTTCACTGTTACTGGTTCAATTCAATTTCGATGTTGGAGCTTTGATAGTGGCACGACGTATCTGCGATTATTTTAAGTCGCTTACGTTATTATTCAATGTCGACCTTCACCTTCACCCCGATTTGCGCAAAATCTTAATAAATCACGTAACGTTCTCGTTACGGCTTATTGCCTGTAATAACGTTAAGTAAAATGTAGGTTGCAACCGATTTACCAAAAAAATTGCGCATGCACACGTGATGTAAATTGGGGCGATAAACGTGACGAATAGTTTTTCTGGCTCGTGAATTATTCGAGCTTTGCGTCGGACGCGATTTTATCAGCGAAAAAAGTTGAGAACAACTGCAAACGGACTTTACGATTTATCTGCGAGTGTTGATCAAAAAAACTACTATAATACCGCCGGAGGGTGTCCGGACCGGGTCACGGTTTTTGCGGACCGTTCATTCAGACTTTAATTAAAAAATTCCTCCGAATACCGGAACGAAAGTTCCAGTTAGCGCTCGAGTAATAATTAGTCGTCCCATTGTGACAGAAATTTATTTAAACGTCCCTCTCTCGAGCAATCCGAACCGATTGATCGATCAAGATCAACGTTAATGCGGCCGCTTAACAAGTCCGATTGCGTCTCGTCGAACTTTCGGGGGCCATTGTTCTCCACGACTAATTAATTAAGTTTAGGTAATGTATTGCAAGAAACAAACAATGGCCGACTTTGATGGGGGCGCGTTTGACGAACCCCATCAGAGAGCGAGCCCGCGCGCACGGAACGCTGCGTGTGAGGCGAGAACGCGGATTCTCATCTTCTATTATTATGTTATGTGTTCGTATAGGATAGCGAGAGGCGTTCTTTGTTTCGTTAACGACCGTCGGCAATCGTTATTTGTATCCGCATCTGTTTCGGAAACTAATGGAGTCAAGAGAATGATGGTCCTGTGTCTGCTCAATCACGAAATAATTAGACCGGCCGCGGTCCAGGGACGGGCTTCCTGAAATTAATGGACCAAGTAGGCCGGCCCGGAGGTAAGTCGGGTCGCTGATGGAGACAAGGTCCGGGAAACTTCGACCCAAGAAACGCTGATGGGTGTGAGTTAATACTTGGCGGAACACTGTAATGCCTTTAATCTTCACGAAAATGTCACTGCGTAAACTTCTAATTTAGGTGTGGGTGCTGTTATTGAAGTTGTCTCAGTACTTGCGGACCTCATCCAAGTGTCCTCATTAATTAGGCGCTAGATGAAGCAGCAAGGTACAATGTGGACTTTCAGCAAGAACAAGAGGCTCCAAGTCAGACTTGACAAAACCAAGTTTCTATGCGGTTCCAGTAACTTCGCCAACGAATTACTCTTTAGACATTACAACAATGGAAATTTTTCTTTTGAAAGCTAGCATAAAGCAAAGTAAAGAATACGCTTCTTCTCGGTGCTAGTACAAGTCAACTTTGTAACTTAAGTATAAATAATAATTGCATCGAAGATTTTTCCTTGTGGGTACTTTTCCACGAGGCTATTTGGAACAGCTTCTATGTAGCTCTGCGATATTGAGGCCGTGTTCGGCCCCGAAATTCCGAGGGCGCATTGCCAAATCAAATAAGCCTCTCTCGATATAATTTACGGCTGCTTCATCCCCTTTCGCCTGCTTATTTTTACTGGCGGCAAATTATTCAGTCATTGCGATTTACCGCACACGGGCGCGAATCCTATTACACGCCGGCACCCCTGCGACCGTTAAAAAACAATAAATTTTGCAGCCACTGCCATTATTATTGAGCTGTAAGGTGGGGGGCGGCTTTCCATCTTCATAACGTATTAGCAACGACAAGAATTAAACCATATTGCAGGAATAAAACGTATTCCCCCCGGTACGTAACTGGGTGATATCAGAACGTCGGAAACCTGGAGTCTGCAAGTTATACTACTCTTATCGCCGAAACGCCAGCTTACTGATCATGAATAAATTTGAGAGAAATGCATTTCAATGTGGACTTCATGGGGCACATTCCTGGATCTCATCCAACAAATTACTTTTCTGACAAGTGATTAACTTTTTTGCTAGTGGACAGCTGTAAGCATTTCTTTTATACCGACATAGTTATATAAAATTCAATGGAACGAACAAAAAGACTATATGTAATGGACTTGAGGAATTGGTAGTAAACGAATTAACACAATCGCGAAATGCAACTGTGTTGAAAATAGAAATTGCCGTTCTTGGGGTTTTAGAGAGAGATTTTTGGATATCACAATGATACACGCAACTGCAAACTCAGCACGAATGTGCTACTTGTACCATTAAGTAGCTCCCCGCCATATCATGAAAAAGCGACACTCCACGGCTGGAAGGTTTAATTAGTATTTTTTTTTCAGAACGCTCGCAATTATATATTTTTCAGGCCCGTCATCCAGGGTAATCACCCTCGAGATGTTCCTGCAAATAATTTCCATGAATAATCAGGCCAAAGAGTGGCTGACAAGTGGCGTAATTAAATACCGCAGCACCTGATTAACATGCAATGGGAGCGTCACGATATAGCTTCAACCAAAAGTGGTTAACACCACTTTCTGTGCTTTAAGACTAACATCATCAAAAATCCAAAATACTCGCAATTTTTTAATTATCTTATACAACCGTTGAGCACTAGGAAAACAGCGATTTTGCTTACATAATTGTAAAAGTTAGGTTCTAAGTAGAAGCCCAAGTTTTGTAACTTGCCAACAACTTTCTTGCATTTCAAAGTTAATTAACGATTTAGCGTAAATCTGAGATCAATAATGCCATCTTTGGCCCGTTAAAAGCTCGCCTTCATCACCGACTTTGCACAAATATAATTTCACTTCTTTGTCGCCATGGCAATAATTCCTTGAACTCAATCGATTATTCGTCACAGGAAGTGGGTAATTGCGGTTCTTGCACACGAATTGACTTCGTAATAAAAGGGAAACTACAACATCCTCCCTTAACAACCACCCTACAAAGCTTCATTAAGCACGCCATTGTTTAGTAGCGATAAAACTTGTTACGAACATAAGAGATATCGGCGAATATCACCCGAATTTGTAAAGAAAAAACTATAATCTCTGTAGATGCTCAAGTTCTATTTTATTTTTGTGTTTATGGTAGAGTGTTTCAGAGAACAACGCATTTCCTTTAAGATACCTATTATTTTAAAATAAGGTCTCGCCAGAGAAAATACATGCATTTTTGCTTCGGGAAGACTCGAAGTGGAATCCGGTCAGCGATTGCCGGATATCTCAATGGAAATCTAAAAGCCCTGAGAGATTGTGCTTGGTTTCCATGAATACAGAACAAAGATGCAACAGGAATTTTCAAACGTTCGCCGTCACGCTCATTTCTCCTTTGATTATCTCGATGCAGTTCGGCGAGACATCTATCTCAATGGTCGTTAGAGACCGCCGCGGTGCTTGTGCGAAACTTTATCCAAAAATGAAAGTCTGGCCACTTCCTCTCTAAATAGCAATCTAAGAAAATTTTAAAGATCACATGCTACGAGTAATTTTGAAGTTTGAGCGACAATTCCAGTATGCCCCCACTACACTATCATAACGGAATTTATAAAAATGGATCCAATTACTAATGTCTCTAACATTTCCGTAATGATATTGGTAACATAGGTAACGCATAATATCTAATTAAGCAAGTGATGTTTGTAGCTGGTAGGTTGAAGCGTTTGTCTCGTAAATTAATTATTGTACTAAAATATTTGGTGAGGCTTCACATACGCTGGTACGGCGGGAGAGTGAAAATTTCTCTCATTAGAAAAATTGAGAAAAATTATAACATTATTCAAAAATTATTCGAAGACCAAAAAACCTAAAATATCTAACTATCGGCTTCCATGACTAGAAATAAAAATATATTGTAAACCAGAGTTGGAAAAGACTTATGCATCCATAAACTGAACTATGGGTTAATCAACTGAAATATTTTTAGCGAGCTACCTCCATATCCGAGAGATGCTGTCGTCGATAGATAAATAAAGAGTTGAAAATTGATGCTGTTGAGTTTTTGAATGAATTATTTACTCTGGTTTGTTGATAGATTGCCGACATTTGGATTCAATGTTGGCTTAATGTCAACACGCCAAGTTTGTGTGTTATTGTTCCATTAAGCGATTTTTTACAAAATTCAATTTTTCCTCAAATCATAGAGATACAAAAAATGTTGGCTCGTCCAAATTTTCAACGCATTTCTCCTTGTCACGATAAGCCAGCGCGTGGCATACACAACATAAAATTTCATAACTGAAAAATCGTCGTAAAACAAATAATAGTATCGAATCTGCTATTCTGATGTCGTGCCATTAATCTCCACTTGAATACCGAATCTTCTGTGTAATAATTTTCTACTTTGTTATCGGCTGCTCGTGATAAATCTCGATATACTTCGGTTCTGGATTCTGCAAAGCCCCAATTGATCACTGGCCTCGTGCGGGCGTCGACTTTTGACGAAATTGCTATCGGCCCCGGCTTCTAATAATAAAATTTGCGCCGCCGATGCCAAAAACGATTCCTTCCTGATCCGGCTTTCCGTCCGTTGACAGATATATTAAAATTTCGTTTACAGAAGTGCCGTGCTAACACGGTGCCATAAATCAAATTTCTTCGCGTTTTCGAAATTCATCAAGCCGCACCCGCGCCCGATACAAATAAAGCGTCGAATAAGCCAGTACAAGAAGCATAAATCATCGAGATTCCTGCGGGGTTGAGATTTTTCATTTGCTCAGCACGTTGTCGAAACGTGCATGCGACACCTTCATCACGACTAAGTACAACAACACTCCCACCTGTTCTCCGCACTCCTGCAGCAGTTTTGCAAGCCGGTCGAGACGTTATTGCAACTTTCAAGCTTCAAACCGTCCAGAATCATCCCTTCCGATGTCTTCTAATGAAAACTAGACCTCGCCGTTTGGGGTAATTCGATAACGGACGATCGACGTTTTTTCGGTGATGGCGACGTCTCTTATTAGAATCCTGTAATTTGAGATGTGCGTGATCGACATCATTTGTCTGTCAAGCAAGAAATTTTGCAGAAATTTACTACTCTCGCGAATTCAATAGAGGTGCAGTTGCATTATGAAAAATGTTCACACTTCATGCTACTTCCCACGCCGGATGCCGGTAATATCGCCGACGCTCAAAATTCAGGCTTATTTACGAAGCTATAGAGCAGCAGCGTGCCTTAGTTACATATTCGCAAGCAATCTATGCCATCAATAGGAAGTTTGTCGTACACGGCAGGGTATTAACTAGCTCGAGTAGAGGTCAAGGATTGTCGCAGTACGTAAGTGGCAACCCCAAAGAGTTAATATTTTGTAGTTTATCCTGTCAACTAAAAATCTTCTCAAATTTAAAGACATCGTCTTTGGAGTTGACTGCCGATTCATTAGGTAGCTTGTGGGCTGAAATCTTGCCAAAAGATTTCTACTAGAAAACCGGGCGACATCGTCGAAGAAATATGTTGAAATTATCTCGATCTGGAATAATAGTCCTCATTACGGCGGGCGCGATCCTGCATTTGACTGCGTGGCGAATATGTTCCCCGGTTTGCTTCCATCCGCGTGTGGCACATTAAATCAAGTTGAGTTACGCACTCCATTATATGGAAATATGGAGCTCCTTATCTGAATCACACACGCTTTACTTCTCCACCTTCATTATATTAGCGCGTCCTCCGGCGTCGTTCCGGACTATTTGTCAGGGTGCAAACTCGAAAACACTTCAACACTATATTGAATGAACGGCAATAAATCAATAGCGGACCAGCTCCGGGACGAATTAGCGAACTTGAGGTCGAGTCAAGTTCGGAGGTTAACTTTTACGGGCCCGGCCTGTTGCGCGAACCGTAAATAAATATGCCGCCCCGTTAACCCGTCTAATGGCAATTCTTCGGGTGCCGCTCCGTCAATAATTAATCACAGGGCCGGAGTTAGTTGACGAGCTTTCCCGGCAAACCCGCAAAAACTGGCACAAGGACCGCCCAAGTTCGGAACCAAACTGAACATAAATCGGATTATAGTGCCTACGTAACTTTTGACTTAAAAGGGCGGAGGGCGACGGCTGCTGATTTTCGACCGAATTTCAAGCGTCTCGCGAGTTCTCAACCAATCTAGTCGACTTTCGCGTTTTAGAAGCTTCGTCCAAATTTGTATCGTAAAGCTCGGCTTGAAACTTGAAGCCTGAACTGCAACACTGCCAAATCTGCGATGTCAGATGAACCGAGTTTATTTGGATCGATCGCGACGAGACTGCAAGTTTGCCACTGACTAAACAGGGAAATAATACTTTTCAAATTTTTCGCGAAACTTCTGGAGGCCGCCATTTTCCTATCAACCGTGTAATGCCTAAAGTTTCCATATTGGTGGGAAAGTCGAGACGCCATGCGGGTTTTCTTGTAATATGTCATTGTGTCGGGTGTATAGATATTGAAGCCATCGACTGGTATCGTGCGCATAATAAATTGACATTGCTCCTGACAAAATTCATCAATATCCCTCGTACGCATATAAACCTCCTGAAAGCTCCTGGCAAAATTTTTCTCACGTCGCTTCAGCCACCGGAAATTCAGCGACAATAAAAATTTATCTACCGCACCCCAGAAAAAAACAAATCGCCCTATACCTATACCGATTCCCTTTCGATGGCGTCCTTAACAATAACAATGTTTTCTCTAGAAAACGGCGCTTTCCCTCTATAAATCTGTTTCCTCTCCGTGTTTCGGTGGTGTTTGTCTTCGGCTTGTCAAAACCAGGGATCACGTCATTCAAGCCAGCTATTCAACGTCAGAATATTGATTCACCGGCAAATTCGCAGGCGGAAACGGAATAAAATCGGTTACGTTATGAATGTGGGCAAGGTGAATAATGCTGGGAATACACCGGCTGCCGCCTTAAGGAACTCTGGAACAACAGTGTGCACACTCAAGTGATACTGATATTTACTCTAACGTCGGTGCCGGGACGTTTCTCACATTCCCGACAAATATCGCGGATCCGACTTGGAAATTCCTAAAAACGTTAAAGGCCGCGCGGGCAGAATTGCTTAAATTTCCGGCTGAATTAACGTTTATCAAGCGACATAAATATGTAACAAAACAAACGTTAATTTATGGAATTCGACGAAGTTCGCCGGAGTTTGCCCAACTCTTAATTAAAATATCATGAATGTAGGGCGACCTTTTATGCGGAATAAATTAGGAAGTTGGCTATGAAAGCGGCGGTGAGAGTCGCTTAATCTGATTATTTTTAATTGGTTTTTATCGAAACACCAACGAAGACGTGACACCATCTGACAAGTCTGGGTTTCGTTTCAGGTGTCGTTCTTCTCCACCAGCCCGGAACTCAGCAACAAGCAGAGATTCGAGTACTTCACCCGAACCATCCCCTCGGACCACTACCAGGTCAAAGCGATGGTCGACATCGTCAGGCTGATGGGCTGGAGTTACATATCCATCATTTACGAAGAGTCCAACTACGGAATCAAGGTAAGACGAAAAAGAACTATACAGAGTCTAAACTAGTCGCGGAATCCGTAAAAATTGGTGGTTTGCCAAAAGAATGGCAACGAGAGCTAAAGTTTCATTGAATTTACGAACGCTCTCCAACTCAAAAGATGTGGAAGGCCTCAGTTACGCGATACCGCGACGCGCCCTTAATTAATTTAAGGTATCAAAGAAAAAAAATATAATAAATTAAAAACCGATCGACTTCTCGTCGAAATTGCTCTGGACGGATATTTTAAGCGAGCGAATTTTCGCTGTACAGAAACGAAACCGCTTTCTTTGATGGCGGCTCTTTCGTAATTCCATCCTCGTACCTGAGGAATCGGAAACGTTGCTGTGGGGCGACGTGAAAAAGCTGGAAACTCTGACACTCCGAGCTCCCGGAAAAAATGATGCCGCCAATAATTAATTTCCAGGAAGTGTAAAAGCGGGAGCAGTGGCTGCGCGATTTGCAATGCAAATGTGAAGCCGAAGAAAATCGGGAGGCTTTTATACGGCGGCGAGAAGCGCGATAATATTTACAGATGTTGCAGATGAAAAAGCAGACGTCGCCCACAGCAGCATTGAATATTGATTTTAATTCCGTATAAATTGGCACGAAACAAGGCAGATATGGGTTTTCATTTCCACCGCCTCCGGCCGAAAATTTATATGACAGTGAAAAAACACGGACGACATTTCAATCCCGCCTTTTGATTTATTGACCGCTAAAGTGCAATTTTCATCCAAAGCCAGCAAATCACAAGAAACTTGTACCGACAGTTACAATCGCACAACCTATCGTCGTGCTCACGAAATCGAAACTTCGAAACTACTCGAATTTCTAACATCATCCCTGGTACAGATGAAGCGATTGCAAGAAGTTAGAAGTTATTTTAAGTAAAACTCTCGCCTTGCTGATACTTACAGTGAAAGAAAAACAGTGAAAGATGGATACAGAAAATAATTATGCAGGTCATGTAAAATCGACAACAGCAAGCAGTCAAGCACACTCAAAAGTGTTAAAGTTTTTCTTGACTGCTAATCTTAAGTTAGCACGATTGGACAGGGCCGGTGATAAATTCGGATGAAAGCCATTAGCGAAGTCGACACTTGGAATATTCAGCAGGAATCCTTTGACTTTGCAGGCTTTCAGCCTCATGTTTTTAACGCCAATTACGCCGGTAAACGAAAACAGCAACGGGTTATAATTAATTGTGCGCCTTTTTGAGCTGCAAATAGGGCGAAACGACCCTAATCTAGTTACGAGCTGACGCACTAAACAATCCTCGCTCTGCGAACGAGCTTTGAGGAATTAAGACAGAAAGGCCAGAGAGAAATAAAATTGATCTCGCGTACCTAAGCAAAAATCATAAATTTCCGTTTGCTTAAAATAATTACAACACAATAAATATTGCTCGCCATATACCCCAAGAACCATCAGAGGACCACATGTCTTAATTCGACTGGAAAGCACGTTAATTGCTTCAATTATTCAATTATTTTGCTTCACCTACATCCCAATTTTCAAACTCTTCAGACTACTTCCTATCATCAACTTCTTTATTTTTTGTCTTGCTTAGGTATCTGGTGTCTTGTTGTTTTCTTGTAAAAAAATTAAAGTTTTATGTTGTAATTAGTCAATTGACTTAATTTTGTCCCGAATTGGGATGAATTATCGCCTCTTGGGGCAAAATTTGGGAGATTTTAATCACCCACTCGCGGCCACTTGTAGGCGTCAGTTTGTATTGTCGATGCTTAGAAAAACAGAAGGGCGGATGATTGAGGGCCCGCAGACACCGTCATCAAAAACTGTTTTCCATGCGAACGCCATCCGGCTCGTCGCCGCCAATTTAATAAAGCCCCCGCTCGCTTTTTGGCGAAATTATAACTTTGCGTTATTGACGACGTTACGTTCTGACGTTTTCGATAACATTGTTACCATAATTATTATGTGGCGCTTCTGGTAGATTAATAAACTTTTAGCGCCGCTAAGTACACATTAATCAATTAAGTCTACGTGCTCAGTTTTCCTTCCATAATGTTGCCTTATGAAACAACAAAGCGCGGAGAGCTTTTCGCCGGTGGAAGCTCCGAGAAAATCTCCTTCTTCTCACTTTCGTGATTGTTATTGCACACTCGCACAAGCACAAATTCTCGACCCGCTCCTTCGTCAGCGCCGGGCTTATACAAAATCACCAAAATACCGTTTAGCCGTTCGTCATCATTGTTATTGTTGTTGCTTTTGTTCGGAGCTTCGGGGGAGCTCGATCGAATTGAATATTCCGCTTGCGTCTTCCCCAAAAGCCGATTTAATTGGGGCGACAAGGGAAAATAAATTAAAGTCCTTGATTGACAGTTATAAAATTAGAAAGTTTAATAAACCTGGGCCGTAATTAAAGTTTTAAGAGCCCGAGCCCGAGAACCGCCCCGATGCGGCCGTCTCGTCGTGTGCATAACAATAATTGGACGAAATTTGTGTGCAGGAACATAATAAGGACACGCACGGAAAGTTTTGAGGGCGCGCAACAAGTGCGGAGGTTTCCAGGACCGGATCCGGGACAACGGCCATAAATTACTACACAATGTCCTTAAAGGGGCTATTTTATTTCAAATTTACGTTCTCAGTCTCAGCTGTCAGGGTAGCTCAACTTTACTAACGACCAGGACCGGCGTAACCCGCAAAAGTAATTCGACCAAAAAAGTTCGCAAAAAGCACGGATCATAAAAAAATACTAATTGAATAATTACATAATAACACCCAAGTTTACTAAATCTTAAACTGGTCTAAAGTTAACCAGGTAAAATTTTCCTATTTTGACAGCTGTGGTTAATTTTGATAGCTTGCTTAACTAACTTTTCATCTTTCAACTTCCGCTCTAAAATTTAAATTAAAATCGTTTTAGTGAATCCTGATGTGAATGATAAAGTTGCCTCTGATTTTTGAAGTTTTGACCCTACTGTTCGGATAATAACTACAGCCCTCCGTTCCAGACAGAATCGAATCAATCGAGCCAGGTCAAATTTGAAACGCATTAGGACGATGAATTTTTTAAATGTTACAAAAAGCGTCGACGTGACGATCGAACTTTCAATATAGTAATTCACCGGGCAGCAGGTTTAAAAAAAAATTTTAAAAAACTTTTGTCGTCGAATACGTGCTTGTCTGTCCTCGACGTTACTGTCATAATTACGTACGATAACATAATTAAAACAAGCTACCACCTGACTGAACTGCTGGGTCCGGTCCTGATATCGACCGTCCGTCGCAATTACACGACCCTAATCTGATTTGCACTCATGTTCGTGCACTCGGAGATTTCCAATCCAGTTAGTTGCACAGGTGTCCGAGCTAAGTCATGCGAAACTACGGTTGTAGTGCATTGTTGTGACCGTTGTTGGAAAATTAGTTGATTTCCTAGTTTGTCAAATAACTTGTAGTTGGACGTAATACCTGATCCAATTTTCGCAACGTTACAAACAATAAGTCTCGATCATATCTTGTGCGAGAAAAAAGAAGCTAAACGCGTTGGTAGTTTGCACGACGAGTTGGAAAATAAATCGTCTTTTTCCAACACAGAAACTTTTCCTATAATGTTTGATAAATTAGAAACAGAAATAAATCGACTTCCGTAACGTCGAACGCTTGCATATTAAATAAATCACAAGAAGCTATTAATAATCCCGGAGCTCGATGGAAAAATAATACATAAAAGAATTTGTATTTGAAGAGCGTCTTCAACTACACTCAATACCCATCAATAAAACGCCATGCAATTCTGTAATTAACCAGCCACTTCTCGTTTGTTACGGTTCTATGATTTTTTTAATAATTCAACTTTTTTCAATCAATGTTTTCGTTGTAGGTAATTAGTCCAATTTGTCGGCTTACAAACTGAAAATAGGGGGGAATTTTGCAAACAAAATCACACGGTTTCCGGTTACCGTTCCAATTTGCAGATTTTCCGGAAAAGGTTAAGCCAATCAACGGAACGAAATTACCTCACTGTATCTTCTAGATTTTAGACATCGACCCGCATAAATATTAACCACCGAGTTAATAATGTGATTGCAGCCAAATCAGCTTGAGAGCGATTTAACAATGGATGAAATCAAACTAAATTTTGATGGTCTCCGACCCTAAGGTTTGTAAGCCCGAGAAATGCTACTGATATTGGAGTTTACGACTATTGGACTTTTTGGAATTTGCCCGTAGCAGTGCTGGTTTAGGAGTTCAAAGATCTACGACGTCTATAAAGGGGGTTTGGAAGTTGAAACGCAAAGATTCTTGTAAAAAAATTATTATTGTTGTTTCTTTTAACTATTGCTTTTTTGATTTAATTCAAATTTTTTGACTTTCTGAATATGAAGCTACATAGTTAGTTAGTTCTAAATTTTTAGTATTACGTAACGTACTATTGACAACTTGTTAGAGCAAATTGGACCATTTTGCGTTTGTTTGCATAATTAACATTTCATAACACAGCAACTGTTAACGATCATAGACAGAAAAGTGACGCAGTTGCACTAATTATGCACGATTGCATGCAATATGCATACAATCACGTGGTATTGCCCCTAAATCAAGCAAATGGCTTCTTTCTCCCCATCAAGGCTTCTGCAATATTCCATGAGTAATTAATTTGCAAGACAACGTTTCTGATTAGGGCCCAATCAACCCTATAATGTGCGAAACACGCCAGTGCATAGCTTCAAATTATGCAACATTACCGACGATCCGATTTCCTTTGAACTCGCACCTATTTTCTCTAATCAACATCTAATTATTCGATTTCGTTGCAGGCGTTCGAGGAACTGGAAGACCTCATGGCAGAATACAACATATGCATCGCAGTCAAGGAGAAACTCGTCAAAGATTCGGGAGTGGCGGACGAATCGGCTTACGACAACATCGTGCAGAAACTCTTAACCAAACCGAGAGCCAGAGGTAATTCTTGGACCAAATCCTATCTCGTTATTCCCTCCCTTTATTTACAACCGTCTAATAATCCTCCCAAAGTACATGGTAATCGTTTCGATTTTGTGACGTCTCCGACAACATTGCGGCCTCGTGATTGGGGATTTCGGTGACTCCAGACGAAGTTTTCATAAATCTCCAAAACCCTGATTTATGCCATCCGCCGCTTATTTATCGTCGACAACAGTCCTGTTGTGACCGAAAATAAATCAACTAAGAGTAATTTGTGGTATAACTTTTCTTAGTCGAACTCCGCCTAAATCGGAATAAGCAGGGGTGTTTAATTGCGCCGCTTTTCCAGTGTCGATGGGACGGCAGCCCTCTTGATGCTTTATAAATACCGAGGCTTGGTCGTAAATTTAATTAAGTTTGTGGTTTCTCCTGCGGCTCTTCTATCGAGTTACGTCGAAGATTTCGCTACTTTTCTCGTAGTGCCGCCGTATTACGGTCGGGGAAGTTTCCACTCTTTTGGGCGACGTGACGAGCCTCCTCAACGAACCTCTGACCGCCGAGTTCAATCAAATCTAATAACGCAATAGTTGGTTGTGTTTGCGGAAAGCCAATCGTTTTCTTTTTTGCCTTCAAATATTCAACGAGATTGATGAACAAACATCCGACCACTTCTGACTCGCTACAGCGCTCGGTACAACAAAACTAACTATCGCATCAATTTGGGCAAGCATCACGAACAGTAATTTTGAATATTGCTGCTATTAACGCGGTTGTCGGCTGTTCACGTCAAATTTACTGCTCCACTACCAAACAGCGAAGTAATTCTCAAGTCCGAACTGATAACCTGGTCGAATTTCCAATCATGAACCCTGACAGCATCACCGCAGTAAATCCGACTAAATCCAAACTGACTTCATTCGAATTAGGTGAACAAAACCGGTGCAGCAGCTAGCTCTTCGGGATGGCGTCTCGTGTCCGATACTCTTGAAAGGACGACCTTCTTTTTCATATAACTCAGGACCGGCAATGGGTTAAAGGGATCGACTGGTTATTATTCCTTCTTTCCAATCATCCCCATCGATTATCTGTCGTACGCGCGTTTTGTTTCTATTTTCGCTCTGCTATCTGACGTCAGAGGAATCGAAATGGTGAGTTATCTTTGTTCGACAAAAGACTCTTAATTACACTCAACCGCGTTTTCTCTGAGGGCCATCTTCGGGGCGTCACGTAAATGTGTATTTACCAACACCTGGGAATTACCAATATGCCGCATTAAATAAGTGGTCCCAATCACTCAAAGGTTATTTAACGAAGTTGGCGATTACAACGTTAATTGAATGAAACATTATTGGAAAACAATTTGAGTGTCTGTCAATCCAAAAAAGTATCTATTCCTTTGAGAAGACAAGATGGGATCTTTTAAAGAGTTATCTAAGAGAAAATTATTTTTAGAAAAATATTGCTGTTAACTAAAAGTTAATGGATAGAAGAAGTTCTCTCGAGGAAGGTAAAATAGCGAAAATTCGGTCAATTCTAGAAAACGACTTTGGCAAACTCGTGGAGGGTGGCGGAATGGATCGAGTTGCTCTGGCAGGGGTCCGTCACCCAAAATTCGTAATTCCACGTAGTAACTCCGAATGTCCTCTGCCGTCTAAAACCGAACTGAATGTCCGTAAAACGAAACCCGGTTCAGGACTCTCGGGTGCCGGTTGGCTTGGGCCGAGCGCCGCAGCACCGCCGATCCGCATTGAAGCCCTTTGATGTGATACGCAGCGAAAGGGCCGAATTAGCTCCGATTTTCGGGGCTCCCCCAAAAACCGGGCCCACTGGCAAATTTGATTCCGGCGTCGCTTAAACGGCCGTAAACCGTTCGCTTTATGCCCCAAACAAATCGAGTTCGACGCTGGATATCGAATTAACCGTCCCGACAGCCGGTCTGCCGTAAAACAAAGCAAAATTGAATTCATACTAAGTCGCCGAAGGAGGGCTGCCGTTTCTCCTTCTCGTTGACTCGTTACTCCCTCGCGCCCTCCAAGGATCGCTTTAAATTGTTTGTTCAAGAGCCGCGCCCTGCGGAACCGATAAGAACGGTAGACCCACAACCAACAGAAACAAAAAGGTGCTCGTCTTCCAAGTACCTACAAGTTTCGGCCAAGAAATGTGACTTTTGAAAGTGCCGGACGGCATCGAATAACTGACGCCAGCAAACATCAATTACAAGCAAATTGGATGTTGCGCTCGAAAGCGCGCATTGTACAACTTTATTATTAATCCGGAACGGATAGAACTCGAATTGGGTTTTTTGACGGCTTGAAGCGTTCTAAAAAAGTTGAAATTAAATCGCAAAACCTGCCATTTTAATTAAGGCAGCGGCAAAGATTTCTGTCTTTGAGCCTGTTGTAGGTAAGACTGTATTAAAGCCGGCAGCTTTTTTCGATTTTAATTAAATTACGTAAAGCTTAATTTTGTTAAGACTGATCAAATTAATCAAGTTGGAGACACTTTTACATCGCGACGTAAAATTTGCGTCCATCCAGAAACTCGTTAGAAAAGAACGGATTAATAAGACCCTTTCTGCAGTAAACAGCAAAGTCTACCAACTGAACGGGGAGAAATTTTAAATTAATACAAGTGAAGAGATTAATCAAATTGCGTCGGCTTATTCTAATTTTCCTAGATCCACGACCGCTCCAGGGTGCTTTACATAACTTCTTTTTAATTTTCTCATTGATTATATCAAAGAAATTCATTTTATTTATTTATTGATTCTATTTCTCAATACTGTAAATAACGAATTGCTTCTTAGTCCGCGATTGTGTAGAAAACTCCGATTTATGGATGGGCGAAAATTATTAGGGGTCAATGTACTATCTGAAGTTATTTTCGGGTCGCCCTTTGAATGAATATAATATCGCAAAACGATAAAATAAAATCCCTTTTTAGTAAAATTCCAAATGGAATCCACTCGCGTCGCGGAAAGCTCGTGGTATTTCTCGTTTTTAATTTCACCCCTCCTGTACTTGCCGTTGAGTGGTGGCGAAAGCGTTACTTATTCCATTAACTCGCTTTCCGCATGTCATATCGTGCAAAGGGCTACGTTTCACGGCCGGAAGGGCTAATTTATTAAAAAAAAGAAAACATTTTTAATTTCCAAAAGGGCAACGCAACGTTTTTGCCGTCGTTCCTCCGTCTCTTGTAAATGTACCTATCTCGCAAAACTTCGGCGGGTTGATAGCCATCATTTGGCAGGAAACTAAATTATGGCCAACGTCTGTCAGTTTATAGCCGGACAAGCCCTACAGCTTTCTCACAAGACTCTTATCTACTGACATAGAGATCCAACCCTTCACGGCGTTATTGTCTCGATAACGATCGCCCGATCGTTCGTTTCGTTAACAACTTTTCGCTCTCCGGAATAGGTGCTTGGCCCGAAATTCAATTTCGACCATCGCAACACAAGACTGTTCTAGTTGCTGTTTCACGTTGCGACATTAACGTTCGAAATAAACGAAATTAACACGTCCTAAACGGTTTATGGCGAGAGTGGAGACGTAAAGAGTTTTCCGGGACGCTTGCGGATTCCCGTTTGAGGGTTGGGCGACACATGTCTGCCAGGTCCATAACTCGAAGGATGGTCTTCATAAAACCGCAGACGCCGCGTGCAGGCGAGATTCGATCCGGTTTATGGGTTATTTCCTGAGAAGGACCCTTCTATCGCTTCGGCACATTACTTCGCGATTCCACCCATGTAAAGCGCGAGTTATAAACACTGGATAACTGCTTCCCTCACGCTGTGACGCCCGCTCAAGCGAAGAGCCTTATTTACGGCCTTTCTCCAACAATGCACCAAGACAGGAACAATGTTCGTTATTACTTTAGATGCGTAGGTGGAGACTACGGTTCGAGAGTGGCGGTGAGGAAACGACGATAACCTAGTGCGGGTCAGGCCGCAACTTACGAGGGGGTGGTAAAACCTAAACTCTTTTTTTGTAAAATTGACCCGAGAAGGTGCTTTTTACATTAGTCGATTTGTGGGGTCCAAAAATTATACAAACTGTAAATTATCTGATATCAGAGGAACACCAGTCACAACACATGGCCGCCGTTTCTCGCCCTCCGTCGGTAATGGCAAAACCGCCGCCGAGCCAACACATTTTCACCTATATGTTATTTAATAATTTACTTTTGTCGTCTCGTTAAGAGCCCGGGCGGAATAGCTACTCCCAGCTTCGGCGGCCTAAATCCGCAAAGTCCTGGAGCGTATTAAGTTCGTTCTAATAACTTTCTCGAGGCCAGGGTGCGGCGAGCACGTAGTCGCGAAAAGCTGAGCGGAATCTTTATATGGCAATTTAACAAGTCGCCCGTAAACCTGACAACAAGTAAATTATTTGTTCCGTTTAACATTAGAGCGGTTAGTGACGAAAAACACCCCCATCGAGATTCTGTGTACGGTTCAAATGACAAAAAGCGTCACGTTCGGTGATTTTTCAGGATGCATAATCTTCGGGTCGGACCAGGAAGTGGCCGGTGTAATGCGAGCGGTGAGGCGCAGCAACGCAACCGGAAGTTTCTCCTGGATAGGATCGGACGGATGGAGCGCCAGGTCGCTGGTGTCCGACGGAAACGAAGCTGAAGTGGAAGGCACCCTCTCGGTGCAACCCCAAGCCAACCCCGTGAGGGGGTTCGAGGACTACTTCTTGTCGCTCAACGTGGAGAACAACCCCCGCAACCCGTGGTTCATAGGTGAGTCGAGCCAGTTACAACCGGCCCAACATCAATTCGAGATAATTACTAAACTAATTATTCAAATAAGCTTTTTTAAATATTTTTTTTAATAAACTTTAATGCAAATAAAATAATTATAATATTTAATAGTATAATTTCATAAAATTTAAGTAAATAATTTTTTTTTTGTAAATTTAGTAAAATAACGTTAACTAGTGATTGATGTGAGAAAAGTGGAAACCAATGACAATGTTTCCCGGTTGAATTCGAGCGGCAGGGACGTAATCCGGCATTGGCCGTAATAAAATTTTCATGGACAATTAATCGGTGATAATTAAGCATTCGGTAATCGGGTGCAGTGTATTATGGGAAACAATTACTCGCAACGCCCCTGGATCTGGACGAGTTTCATCGTCACCACTACCGGTGGAAGATAATTACGTTCGGCATCCGGGTGGAACTAACGGCGTGCTAACTCTATCCTGAAACACTCCCTATCTCGCTATCTGAGGGAGCGCGTCCAAATTCATGAATGCCGCCCGGAAAACTCCAGACTCGCATACCAAAAAAAAACCTACAAAGAAAAGCCCGATATTTACCGAGCCGGCTGGAATTGTTTTCTGTCCGTTTGTATTCGTTAAGTTCGGAACGTGGGTGCTTTGGTCCAACAATACCAAATTAAATACTATTAGTTTACGATTTATAACAATATTGCCACTATAGCTTTGCGAGAAGACTGATTGTGAATAACTTTAACAAGAGATTCAGAAACTTTTTGTAAAAAAGCCAACTGAGTGCCAGACGCCATAAAAACTGACAAATAACTAGAGCGTTGGGAATTCCGACAGCAACGCATTCAAATGATAGCATACGTCTGCATGAAGATTAATGTTAAAAAGTTGGTTATATTATAAGAATAATTTTAGATTTAAATTGCATTTATATATGAAAATTTACTTTATAAAATATGTCTCAGAATTTTGAAGGACTTATTTCAGTATTGTGTATTTTACAAATAAACGATTTGTAGCGAGTAAAATAAAATGACTTACAAGATTTTCTAGCGGTGTGCATACTCCGAGAACGGTTGAAATCGTCCTTCCTTCCTTCGCCTTCGTCATTGTAGTTGGGACTTACTGTAACAAAGGAAAAAATGAAACTAAACTGGGTCAAAAGACGAAATATTTCATATTTCTTGATACTGCTTGACATAATGCTTGAAAAGAACCCCTCTTAAAAGATGGTTTTAATTAATTCTTTATTAAAATTTATTATGCAGCAGAAAGAGCAAACTGCAACTTTCCCTAAGTGAAAAAATAACTGAAGTTGTAGCATCAATTCTATATTGATGGTTGAAAGGAAATTACGATAATAATTAATAACGTTTTAGGCCTATACACTTACCCTTTATGACTATGGTGACGACTATCCATGGGGACCGCCAAATAACCAACACACACAAGAAACGATTTTCCTGCAAAATAATAATCCATCATTAGCTAACTACGTAATGTGTGTATGTCAAATAAAGAAGTTTAATGTCGATATAAACAATGCATAGATTTTATTTGGCACTTGGTCAATGGTAGAATTAACAAATTTTGAAATTTTCCTTTCAGAATCACCCTGCACCACTTCCATACCGTAAAAAACGAGAAATCAAAAGCGTTACTCAATAACTGCCAGAGCATATTTCCTCTCAACGTTTGTGTTCTCGAAGAGAGTAAGGGATGTAACTAGGGTGACAGCCCGATGAAGGCTTCTTTGTTCCGGTTCGAGACGTTATCTCGATTTCACGGATTTCTCTCTGAAGAGAACTGACACTCGAATCCGCCAAAGTATTAAAATGAAGCCTCTACAAAAAAAACGAAAAAGAAAAAATCGCGAGTTTGTTACAGAAAAAGAGTGGGTAGAGACGGCGGGTCCAATCGCGAGCTCAATTTTCCAATCAGCATCTACAACACAAATTGTAGAAGAAATCGTTTCCTTGAATTCAGGCGTCAAACTCCTTGATAAATGACTGGCGCTATCGCCGGCGGGCCCGAAATTGCGACCTGAAGTTATAAAAAGTTCGCCCTTTCCCGAGACGATTAACATTCGTTCCATTAACATTAAAACGTCGCTGATAAAAAAGCAATTGAGAAATTATTTCTCGCCGGGGATCTACCTAATTTTATCGCCCACTCATTCGGTTGAACAATGAACAGTCAACTCAGAAGAGGATCCGGCCGGTTCCGGAATCTGGCTGTGTTCTCAAGAAACTTGGTGCACCCATTTTGCTAATACTCGTGAGTAATATAACGGTGATATGCATCAAGCTCCGAACCGACCAAGTCGCTATAATCTCGAGATTCGTGTCGCTGTAGGTGTAAAATTACCTCTCTTGCTCCACAGGACGCCGTAAACTCGGAAAGCGCTCGAATGAAATGAATAATTATGAGAAGTAGTCTAGAAGATGTCTAGAAGATATAGTGTGTGGTAAAACATCAGTTTATAGAGATACCAGTGCCTGATCAGTAATTGCTCTTCCTTTTGGTTTAATAAAGGGCAGAAGATTTTCGAACTCGCGACTTACCTTCAAGCTTTTAAGAGGCAATTATTTACTCTCAGACGTTCAGTTCTCTCGCAGAGTTCAAAAGGGTCTAATTTACGAGATTGCTGGTTTAATGAGATATCGGCTTATCGTTTGTTCGCTGTGTAATTGGAAGATACATCAAATGTGGCGAATACCGAAAATTTATTGAGTCTGATGGTTAAATTTAGTTTGCATCTGCACTGCTAGGTATTATGTTGTGGTAATTAACCTTCAAAACCGCCGTTGGGCTTCTTCGCCGAGTTGGTGTGTGAAGTAACCCGGGTTGGTTCGGGCCCGTCGCCGCTAGCTGGCGGCATTAATTAGTAGCTTTTTGCAGGCAATAACGGCCCGTTGACGTGCCCGGGCCCACGTACAAACGAAACTGTGGTGTTTTTTAATTTCGACAAATCCACAACAACATCGTGTCTGCATAATCCGGGAACAACCTCGAAACATTTGTAATATCAGCACACAATATCTACGGTTTTGCACACAATCGGGAAAACAATAACCGCGTCCCGAAATGAGACATTCTCTTGTTATTTACTTGGCGTTTATTGAATACGAAGGGAGAACGCAAATTTGATTTTGCTTAATCTCGAAATATTTACAGCCACGCTCACGAGGATGTTTGGATGGGGTGGGTAACGGTGGCCTATACAACGGATTTTAGGTATTTGAAAGTTCGTCCTGCTCGATGCAATTTCATTCATATTCAACAACAATTACGCCACAACGTTGCGGTTTTCCAATCCTGTTTTCGATGCATGTGCAAATTAAATTGCATGAACGGGTCGCTTCAGTGGATTTACTGACTCCGGCTTATGCAATTGCCGTTATTAGAAAGCACAAACTACTACATATTGGGTTCGTTAGCGAACGACGTTATCCTAGAGACCAATTGAAATTGCCATTGAAACCTTCTCACAGAATGTTAATTAACCGAAAGCGACTCAACTGAACAATTGGCAAATAAAAAAGACCTTAATTAATTTGTGTCCAAGTAGGATCCACTAGGCCAAAGTTGAGCCCAAATTCAAAATCAGGAAGCGCAAATTTATTACAAAACAAAAATATTACAAAAATGCTAAATATTTTAATTGCTCCTTTAATGCAATAAAACTGTTTCTGAGAAATGAACCAGAATCTGAACAATTTCCAATAAATCCTTCCCTGTCCTGCTGCGGTTACACAATAAATCCCGGTGCGCCTTCCTGAACTTAAAGTGCTTACAAGAGGACAGAAAAAGCCGTCAGCGTCGACTAAATAATTTACCATTCGAAATTGGAACGGGATTAATTTATCAGAAGAGCAATTAAGCGAAATATAAAGGTTAAATGGCTCACTATGAGCTTTTTCATGCCCACCGTGGACTTTTCCAACGAAAAACACATCACCATCGAGGGAATTAACGCTTTGCCGGAAAACGTGAAATCGATTCACTCAAATACGAAAACCTGTCCATCAATTGACGCCCCTCGCCCTTAATTGATCAACGAGCTTTCCATCCAAAATTAACAACATAAGCCACACCGGACAATACAAGCGCAACACTCGGTCAGTCAGCCAAATTGACCAAAATAACTTTAATTAAAACGAAAACAAAAGTTCCGACACGGGCGAAAAGGTCGGTGCCGGCCATCTTCATAATGACTTCAAATATTAACTAGCTCAAGATTAAGTTATCCGTTCTCTGGATTTTTCTAAGTTTACTTGTTTAGTTACGGCAACTACAAAATTAAAAATAAATCCAGTGGGATTTAGAGTCAACAAATATTCAAAAGTTCTGCGACGTTGTAGTAGTTCGGTCTGTTTGGTGCAGAACGTTCCACTCGCGTTTATTGTTTACCTCCTGTTTCCGTTCCAGAGTTTTGGGAGCACCACTTCCAATGTCGCTACCCCAACAGCACCAAGACGCCCTACAATCAGAAACACGGTCCCTTGTGCACCGGCAAGGAAAAGCTCACGCGTCAAAACACCGTCTTCGAGGACCAACTCCAGTTCGTGTCTGACGCCGTGATGGCTTTCGCTTACGCCATAAGGTGAGTTAAAAGGGAATTATCAAAACGCAGCAGGAGGGTCGTTAGCGAAGGAAGGATGAAACCCACTCGAGGGGGCAAATTTCTTTCATTTAAACAACACCCCTCCTTTATCCTCCTTTATGCCTTTGTATCTTTTTGGATTCAACACACGCAAATTGCGAGACCTGTTCCCCCCGTTAATGTATCGTCGAATTTTTCAGGGCAATTTTCCGGGTTTGCGTTAATTTATGGATGAGTTTCTCGATGCGAGACGGGTTGATTAAGGTTTTAAGTGTTTTCCAAAGTGGGTTGGCGAGTAATGGAAACGTCTCCGAAACGATTATCTCGAGGTGCCCTCCCAGCATCAGATAAAGGAGTGAATAACGATTAATTTTCAAGATGGTGATTTCGACGAAATTGTTACAGGGACATGCACAGGGATCTTTGCCACGCCAGGCCGGGATTGTGCGACGCTATGAAGCCGACCAAAGGGACCGAGTTGCTCAAGTATCTGAGAAAAGTCGATTTCGAAGGTGAGAAATTGTTTTTGTTTGATCGACACGCGTCGGATGAGTTGTTGTGCACCTGACGCCTCCCGCAAATTGCAGTCAATTACCGTGATTAATGACGTTTCGGCAGCCGCTTCCCCAGGTGTTGAATTTTTGATGATCCAATAGTCACGTAGGAGCAAATCGCAGAGACTGGCAGATTATAAAAAGACAATTTTACGGAAATAAGATTTCCGAAGCATTAAATTCAATTTTCCGAAAATACACGTTTCCGGTCGGGTTCGATGCGTTAACCCGACCTCCCGGGAAAAGCCAAACTTTTCCCGGCGACTATAGCGGGACGCAATTATGCGGGGTCGTTAGGGCCCGTTGTCGCGTTCCAGCTTGATTGATGAAGTCCTTCAAGCTTCGGCCGGAAACAAACTCCCGGACTCCCGGAGTCCGTTAATCGGATATCGCGCTATTTGTAAGGCTTTCCCCGAAAAGTGCCCCTCGCCGGATGAGGAACGCGCGGAATGTGGAAAACCCGTAGTTAAATCTCGAACAGGGCGATCGTTTATTTCGTTTCGATGGTCCGCTAGGCGGCTGAAGCGAAATTCGTGATTTAGATAGCAGTCACTTTCCGCCGGAAACAAATTTCTGCCGCATCACTTCTATATAAAGCCTCCAATCAATCGGAAATTCACAATAACCGGGAGACGCGCGCGCGATATATTCATGGAACAAACTCCGGGCCCAAATTGGATTCTTAAAAATTTATTCCGCAAACTCACTTTGGCTAGATACGAACAGCCATTATCGACGCGGGGACTCGCCGGCGGAATTAAAAAACAGAATTCGCCGCCAAAGGTTTCAACTACCAACGAACCTCCTCAAAGTGTAACATAGGTACCTACTCAAAAATTAATTTTGAATTCCCAATCGAACTGTTCAAAATTATTGACATTATTGTCCCTTTCCGGCTTACGCCTCGCCTGTCCCGTATCCTCCCAAAGCTGGCGTATCGAACGGGTCGTGTGATTTTTTCCTTCTGCTCGAATTTCCGGCTTTTAATTAGCTGTCCAGACGTAATCCCTTGAAATTATTTGGAAGCGCTCGGCTCGGAAATGCGACCCTTTTGTTCATGAGAACAAAAATCTACGCCATCATCGAGACTCGTTGACGTCTAATTTAAAAACGGTTAAAAGCTTCGTAACGTTACTTTACCAAGTTGACAACTCAACTGGAGACCGGCTTTTAGGCAGGGGCTGGAAGTGCATTCAACTTGAAAGTCGGAAATACAAGATGACTCTTATATTGAAGCAAACACCTGCATCTAAAAAGTAAAACGGAATATTTGTTTGTATCTGCGAACAGAAGCTGCATAGTAGGTATTGTATGAATAAAATTGTGTGGAACTGGAAGTTTCAGTTACCCGGCAGGATTTCATTTTTTTTTTGTTCTATTATTAGAAGCCTCTACTTCTACTTGTGCGAAAAATGTGAGTGGGGTGTCCCCATTCAATTTCGTGGGGGCAATGATGTTTTCTAATAAACTACTATAATTGCGATAAGAATTGCTTTGCTTTATTTGATTTTTTTGATCATTTCCGGTTCTGTAACAATTTGTTTACCCTCGAAGAATGATAAAGGAGAATAAATAATTTCTCCTCGACCTTCAGCTGCTTCTCGTTGTGTTACGTAGGTGCGTAGGTGCATAAAAAGGTTCTTAATATAAACTGCCAGACCTATTACATAAAGGGTAATTCGCACGCAATGTACCATGACTAGTAGGTACCATCAATTACTTTAAGTTCAATGATTAACTAAAACGATAAAATTAAAGCAATTGTTTCCGTTGATTTATTTATCGCAACATGCAAAATGCGTCACCTTAAAAATTGCACCACGCAAATATTCCATTAGCCGCCGCTTTGGGTCTAAGTGTCAAAAACATGTAATTAACAAAGAAATAATAATATATTTCCTTTGTTACATGATGCCATTGCGACATCTTACGCAAAAAAGCACTTTGGGTCATGGGTCATGTCGGTAAAGAAGGGTGCGACCTGTCAAATCCGCTTTAATTACAACTTTTTGAAATATTTGCAATTTTTAACGTCTCGAACAAGACCCAAAGTTTCCAAACTGAAATAACGCAGCAAAAATTACGTAAAACAAACCGAACCACCTTCAATTCCTAGAAATTGTTAAAAATAAGTTTATTATTACCTTAAGAATAATTCGGGATTGTTGGAAGTCAGCAGCAGCAATTACTAAAACGTCTGCACAATCACCACTGGCAATTTAAACACTTCTTTGTTGCTGACTACACAATTTAGCTATAAAAAGCTCCACTTTTGTGAAGAATCGAATGCAAGGACATTTTTTCAAGCCCGTTTCAATTTTTTTCGACGAAATGTTATGTTGGCAGGTCCGCGCGCTGATTGGCTGACGACAAAACAAATGCTAGCATTGCCAACTTTGATTATCGCACCAAATTATTTATTTATGGAAAAAACGGTTTAATAAATAGCGACGACTCAATATTTGTCAACATTTTCTTGTAATAATTGAAATTGTTGTTAATTTCGCGTTTAAATTATAAAGAAATAAAACTTTGCAGCAATTTGATTTATGTAGGTAAAGAAGGGTGCAATCTGTCGTTTTGCTTAATTATTAATAGGAACGTTTGGAACAGGACTAGAGCCTACAAAACCCAGTAAATTAAGTAAAATAAGTGTGAGCGTCTTGTGTTATGTCTAAAAGTTAAGCATTGTTATAAATAAAATAAATCTAACCTTGAATCTGTCCTAAAAGCCGGCGTCAACACTACCGCGAAAAACTTCTTACAATCACTTGCAATACCGCTTTCAATATTACTTTCAGGCTCTTCGCGTGAAATGGCGACAAAAAACCGTCTTTTTTAGAATAATCTGATAATTTGGGATAATTCTTGAACCCCTTTTCAATTTTTTTCATAAAGTGTGCCGTGATTGCGAGCTCACACTCTGATTGGGTAACAATAAAACAAAAGCCTGATTCATTGGCAACTTTGATCATCGCATATTGTAAGTTTATTCCGCATAATTGTTAATTTATTCATAAAGGGAATAGTTTGTCGCATAGCTAAGGCATAATTTTTAACATTTCCAACTAATAACCATGCTAATAACTAAATTCGTCCAACTTCTTATTTAAATTGTACAGGAAAAGTTTAATTTTAAAAGAATTTGGTTCATGTCGGTAAAGAAGGGCGCAAACTTATCTCTGGCGCGAACTGTCAGTTTCCCCGTAATTAAAATTTATTTTAAATATTAGCATAAGAACATCTCGCACTAGACCAGAGCAAGCAAATTGAGAATACATTCAACAATTATGTGAAATTACCGAAACCACCATAATCAAGAAATTAGTAAGTACCTACAAATAAGTATTTTACCTTAAATCGATAGGAAGCACAGAAAAATTCGCGTAATCCCTTTCAACATCGTTTTCAACGTTTCTTTTGAAGTAGCGTAGAGGCGTAAATAAATTGTCGATAATAAATCTGTTTTCTTTAGGGAACAATCGGCCAAAACATTTTTCGGACCACGCTTTTTTCAAGAAGAGGGCTCTGCTGACGATACCCACGCTATGATTGGATGGTGATAAAACAAATGCTTGCATGGAGAGGTTGATTATCGTGTCATTTATGAAGAAAATGGGTTGCGGTATGCCGGTAAAGTAGGTTCCTACCCAGTTTTTCAACTTTTGCATCCAAGTAACACCTAATCCGTTTGAGGAAATACACGGTGTGTAAAAAAAGACTAAGATCTCGCTTTTATTGTTTAAGTTAGTTTAAATCTCAGGTTGAATATCCCGTCGGCCGTCGGCCCACACAAAGCGTTGGCTTCAAATACTCCATCACCACAGCCACAATCACTCCATTTGTCGGCAATGTGCTCCCTGAAGCCAGCATCAATAACCGAAATTCAATCCGTTATTTTACGGCACGTAATGATTACCTCATTATTTGACGATTCAATATCGCCCCCGATGTCTCGCTATCTCTTCCCAACGTAATAACAAAAAGTGTTCTAGCGCCGAGCGCCAAATTACCCAAAAAGGGATGAATCGGGACATGTTCCGGAACGGAAATGCAAATGGCGCCGTTAAAACCAATTATTGCGGGAGGGCGAAACAACAAAAGCTCTAGGTGCGAAACCGCGTCTGCCTAAACCCCAGTTTTGGCGCGAATCGAAATCCTTTTAACGACGAAAGCGAAACTCCTCCAGGGATATCGCTTCGATAGGTGTCGATGATAGCGGGACTTATATGCAAAACCTGCACTCAACCCTCTAGGGGTGGAGCGGACGATTTTCGCTTTTTATGGTACATCATCCCGAAGCTCACGGTGTAGTAAAGTATCGGAACGCAGCTACGTCAGAAGTGCTTGTAAAGTTCTTTGATGGTCGCCGGCAAGCTGCCCTCCAATAGCGCAGAGTTCGCCCCACGTAGATACATGATCATACATAAAGTGGTTAGGGAGGTGGTAGGTAAGTCGAGTAGAGGCAAGAAGAATCCCAGCTAGGACGCAGCCCCAGCATTCACGATTGAACCACTAAAACATGAAATTTCAGATGTATGAAATCGGGAAATAAAAATCGTTACTGCTGTGAGTGCTGAGTTGATATTTTACAACTCCAAAGTGATAGAAGGTGTTAAATATTATTTGAAATATGATTCTTACAGAGATTTTTGTGACCAAATGAAAGATGCCGAAGGCTCAATCAAAAGATTAAGCAGGAAGCATAAGAAAATAATTTTGCGAATTGGGATAGATGTCGCCTCTTGCATCCTATATTCTACACTACTACACTAGAGGTCGCCCTGGAAAATTATGAACGTAGACAATTCTAGGGACTCGGGAACACGTTTTCTGTTAGAACTACAGGAAGCCGGTAATTTTCTTTAAGCGAAGGAAACTGCGCAAAATTTATCTTTATTTTACTTTTTATTATTTTTGGTTGGTTCTTCTACCATTGTTACATTGTTATGACCGGATTCGGAGTAGTTTTCCAGCGGCAAAAGCGTGAAGGAAGCAATCCGCATGAGTTACCGCAAGTGATGAACGTTATCGCGCCCGAAACGGCCGCAATTAGGTTGAATCTGGTCCAGAACACCGATAGGGTTGCGATGAACAATTGCCTCGGTTATAGCTATGGCGTGAATGCCGGCCCTTGTAATTGCCATATCGATTCCCGCCCACCCTCGAAAATGCGACGACCTGTTAACGTCATGACAATTGCGCCAGTATTTGTTTGAAATGTTGGCAATTTTTCAGGCCTGAGCGGCGACAGATTCCATTTCGACAGCAACGGAGACGGTCCTGCACGCTACAACATCATCCACTTTAAACAGGTGGCCACGGGCAAATATCGCTGGATCCGCGTAGGCGAATACCTTGAGGGCGAACTGCGACTCAACATGTCAGGTAAATAAATTGATCCCGGCAAAAACTGCCGAATCGAGGGGGCATCAACGCGAAATTTTCATAAAGTTCGACTTTATGAACCATAAGTTTTTATAGGATCGTAAATCTTGACCACATCACGACTGTTTTTTATAAGTGTTGCGGATTTCGAGAGGGATTTACGGCGGATAAATTTGAATAGCACTTGAGTCTGTGTTTTTTCAGGCGAAGAGACGTGCAGATGAGTATCAAAACTTTCCATGTCATGAATTGTTGAGAGTTCGAAAATTCAACTTTCGCGCTTAATTAACGCGGAAGAGTTTAGGGCAATGGGGGATGATTTGCGATTTTGGGGATAGTCCCTAATTAATATTGCAGCCATTAGGGGATGTTTTACGGGGTTCACAAAAATTTAGCATTGTCTAGCTTGTTCTAGTTAGTAGCTTGAAAGAAGAAATTCACTAAGGCGCTCTTAATGCCATTTTGGGCAACCCGGAAACAAATGCACAATAGCATCACAACAAAAGAGCGCAAGTGCTTCATGTGCAAGCAAAACATTAAAGTTGCAGAAACATGCAAATACGTAAGTGAAAGAGTACATCTCTGGCTGAGTGATAGATTCCTGTAATTCGCCTGCTCTTGAAAAGTAATTGTCCACCGGTCGACTTGCGGTCTACACCTTTGTGTTTGGGATTACTTCCTTTAGTACACCGGTATAGTCAAGATCCCGGCTGCATCATCGACTTTTTGCAATATCCTCCGCGAAAATGACCCGCGTCAAAGCCAAATCGGCAATATCCCGCACGTTGCGACCCCAAAATCGGAACAAGCTCAATGGCAGTGCGTGTCGGCATTATTCCTCAGCATTGAAATTATGTTTCCAGTTAAAGCGCCTCTTTCCAATTTATATTCCGTATGTTTCGCTTTTTAGCATAAAAAGCCATGGAATAAAATTTTACCGGAGGGGCGAGGTTGTTATTAAGAAACTCGGCATCTCTCCTCGGAGTCTAAGAAACTCGCCAAGATAAAACGTAACTCGGCTATAATTACGCACCAGACTCTTCCAGACAATGGAGTTTACGGTGTCTTTTCCCGAATTGGAGATTACTATCAGCACTGTGGCCGTGACGGGACGTGCGTTCAAAATAGGTCATCCATATTTCCAAATTTCACGTACTGTTGCGCGGCTTCCGCACAAAGGCTTCCGATTACGTTGGGAGCTAATATGACTATCCTGGATAACTACAGGGGCAATTAATTGCTTCTGGTCGGAAATTAATCACAGGGTGTTTATCAAGCCAAGTGCGGCTTGAAGCTGTAAGAAAGTTGAGGATGCACCGGGCTAAGTGAGTCGACCTCATTCCAGAAATTCAATTTAAACTGGGCCATCCCAAACCGCCGGAATCCGTCTGCAGCTTCCCCTGCGACCTGGGCCAAGCCAAGAAGTACGTCGAAGGCGAGAGCTGCTGCTGGCACTGCTTCAACTGCACGCAGTATCAGGTGAGACCTGCAACAACTTTACTGTTTAGCCGAGACCACATCTTCGTCGACACTTATGCCTGCAACCGACCATTTCACCCCCAACGCCACCTTACACTTTTAGACGAGCCTTCAGATGCCTAGAACATACCCCAAACTTCTCCTGTCCAAACTACTAGATTAGACTTGGAAGAAAATTGGAAAACTGTTTGTCACATGACTTGAGGGCATATTAGTGAATGTTTTTTACAAAATGACGCCGGTTATTTTGTAAAAAAAAATGAGTAGCAATTTGGGACCCGAAAGTGAGACCTTCCTTCAGATGTCAACACAACAATCCTGATGGTCACACGCAACATCAAAATTTTTAAAATGATAATTTTGTTAGATACGGCACCCGACGGACCCCACTCAGTGCGTGGCCTGTCCTCAAGGCACCGTTCCTGATCCCCACCACGTGCGCTGCACCAACATCCCGGAGGAGTACCTCCAACCCGACAGCGGTTGGGCAATAGGGGCGATGGCTCTCAGCTCGACGGGCATTCTAGTTACAATGTTCGTCTGCGGCGTCTTTATACGCCACAACGATACCCCTGTCGTCAGAGCGTCGGGACGGGAGTTGAGCTACGTTCTACTAGCCGGCATCCTGATGTGTTACGGCGTCACTTACGCTTTGGTGTTGCGACCAAACGATATCGTCTGCGGGATACAAAGGTAACGAGAGAGCAATTATGAAACGGGTTCGGGGGCGATTAACTCGGGCAAGGAAAACCGCCCCGAAATCGACCCCCACAATATTTTCGTATTTACTCGAGCTCTTCGTGCGTTGTAGGTAGTCTAGTGATGGGTTCTAAAATTGAATGCCCTGTATGCGGAATTGATAGGAAAACTTTGTAATTACCTGCAATCCCGGATTGATGGATGGCCAATTTGCTCATTATTCTAGTCGAAACCTAGTAAAGTTAATTAAGTGGACTAACAAATAATTAACCTGCGGATTGAATGGACTGTACGGATGTGAGTGAATGGGAAATATATGGACCAGGTGACCCCCCTTTGGTTCTAAAAATCCACCAATTTCCACAGCTTTTCTCACCCCAAATCTAATATCAACTATGTATGTAGAATCGAAGACTTTAACTCTAGGTGTGTCAAACCTTTTTGCATTTTTTGCCCGGCAGCTTCAGGTGTCTGGATGGATGGGTGGGCTGTGGGCGACGGCGGATCTAATTAGCTTCTTTGACGTAGCAGAATTTGTCAAAAGTGCCACCGCTAAAGCATGAAACGAGCCTGGGCGAACGCGGCGATAAATTTGGAAACGCGAGACCGCTGGTCCTCAATCATCGCCAAGCCCCTCTGGAAGCCTCGCCTAAACACCGCTTTAATTACGGCCGAAATTGATTCCGCAAAGCACTATCACGTTGATGTATCAACATGCCAATACCATGTCCCGGCCGATTAATTTCACCATTACCTTAGAGAGGGTATAAAGTTTCTGGCACTTTATAAATTAATACAGGAAGAAGAGCACCTTCTTAGCTTGCCGTTAATTAATTATCCGGTCCGATCTCGGTGCGGTGCTTGTGATGGTAAACGCTTCTGAATGATTAATTCGGATTACGTTAAGGTAGTGCGGAAAAGGCTGCGGGGGCGTTATGAAATACGTATCGCGTCCACGGTGAAATATTAAACCGAACCCCCCGCCCCATTATGGCCCGTGAATTTTTAACGCCCCCCGGCGAAACAGGCCGAAATAAATCACCGCGCTAAAAAGTATTTATGGGAGTGTCGTCCGTTGCAGGTTCGGTGCCGGCTTCTGCTTCACCGTCGTTTACGCAGCTTTACTAACCAAAACTAACCGAATTTCCCGCATTTTCAACGCAGGAAAACACTCGGCCAAACGGCCCAGCTTCATCTCGCCCAGGTCCCAACTAATCATCTGTTCCGGACTCGTCGGGGTCCAGGTATTTGGGGCCACTCGAGAACTGACAGCGGGAGAGCGTTAGTAACGACCGGCGTCTGTTGCAGGTGCTTATAAATGGGGTGTGGATGGTGATTTCGCCCGCCAGGGCGATACATCACTACCCCACCCGAGAAGACAATCTCCTGGTCTGCTCCTCGTACATCGACGCCTCCTACATGATCGCCTTCACCTATCCCATCTTTCTGATCGTCGTCTGCACGGTGTACGCCGTCCTCACCAGGAAAATACCCGAAGCCTTCAACGAATCGAAACACATAGGTGCGCCCAATTGCGCCAAACCCACCAAAGTTCATAGCAGCTTTTGGAAGCCGTGACCCGAAGTTGGCCTAGGCGTCTTAAAAAAACAAAAAAATTAAAAGTAGAGTGGAGGGGGAAATTAACTACGACTCTACTATTTTGTATTAGAAACTTATAACAATTTTGACACGGGAAACCACCACTAGATGGGTTGTGCCGCAACCAGTGGCGTAACTAAAATTGCATTCTCTTACGCAAAATTTTGATAAAACTCTTGTAAAATTTAATGTGCAAAGCAAATAAAGAAAAACTAAACTTTGTATTGTGATATTATAGGTAAATATACAGGGTGTTCCAAAATTAGACCGACAAAGTTTAGGTGATTATAATGAACGTCCAAACAAGAACCTTTTGGCAACTTTACGAAAATCGGTCGTTTTTTAATGTTAGTTAACCTCTTTGATTCTTAGGTTTCACCATGTACACCACGTGCGTTATATGGCTGGCTTTCGTGCCTCTCTATTTCGGCACTGCAAATCACGTGGCGCTCAGGATCACGAGCATGTCGGTCACCATCAGTTTGTCGGCTAGCGTGACGGTGGCGTGCCTGTTCTCGCCAAAGGTAAGCGATCGTTGACAGCCAATTTCTAGTGTTAACGCCGGTTTCCAGTTGTACATAATCTTGATAAGGCCGGAACGCAACGTCCGTCAGAGCATGATGCCGATGAGGTACAGCGCCATCAACAAGAGTTCAGCCACAACGGGATCCGGCAGCATGATGGCGGCGGTGATGGTGACGGCGGCCACCTGCGACCAAAAACAACAAATACAAAAACACGTGCCACCCATAGAAAAAGAAGAAGGTAAGATAGCGGTGAAAGTCTCAAGTTCCTGCAAACTTGACAAACTCGTCTTAACCTTTCAAATTATTGTCCCTTAATAGACGATTTTGGCCGTTGACAACTGTCAGTGTTGTCGCTCAGAATTTGTGCAACTGGCCGTTCCGTCTAATAACCTTTTTAATCCATGTTGATGCGCAGAGACGGACTTGAGCGATAAAGCCAAGCCGCAAATGGTGGACGATAGCACTCAAACGACGCCGCACTCCAGCAACAACATGCTCAACGGTTCTCAGGAGCACCTTCCGAAAATGAACAACAACTGCAACGGACCGATGGCAATTCTTCCCGGGGTCCAAATCAAAGATTTTTCGTTATAGCAACAGCCGGTTACGCGAACATCCAGTCTTAAGTGCAGGAGGAATCCAGTGCAAGTTTAATTACTTGAGAACAAATGGACACTAATCGATGAGACTGTGCGGCAAAACGTGATTTTGGCATTATTTAGTGCAAACCAGCCCTAATCGGCCTCAAAGCCGGATTAACGACATCGTTTCAATTAGTTTAGGTATTAAATTTAATACTCTTAATTACAATTATTAATTAAGGCCCGTCCGGCGTTCGAATAGATTTGGGCTGATTTGTCGTGATTATTGTAGCGCAAATTTTACACAGGGTATTTTTATTGTTGAAGAACGTTTTTTAAGTTAATATTAACGAGATAAGGTACTCAATGTGATCTTAATGTTAAAACAAGTCTACAAGTTGGCGACATCTCGCCAGCAATGTACTTACTTGGTGCTGTGAAACGAGATTTGTAATTTCTCATATTAAATTAAGTGTTTGGTAAACTTGGACAACTGTAAATACTTGTAATGTAAAAAAAGTTAATGTTAATCAATGTAACGTTGAATAATTCCTACTGTAGCCGTAATTGAATTATGCTTCAAAAAGTCGATATTTGGGAAATTAAGGAATTAAAAAAAAACATTTTGTGCATATTCATCAAAACTTTTATTGGTCACACTGTTACAAATTTGCAAAACCAAAAAGAAAACATACAAACTGAAGATGCGTAACGTAAATTAAGTCGGGTAAGTGGAAGATGTGACAGCAAGCGTCATTAATGAGCCCAATGTCGGATGGTGTCATATCAACGAAGAAGCTTTAATCCTAGAAAATAGAATCAATAACAGCTTATCATGATGATAATTATCGACAAGGAAAATTGCATGCAAAAGGAGCGATAAATGTCGTCGTGATTGGACGAAACCGTCGAAATTACGCGTTGCGAGCCGTTTGCGTTAGGACCGCTCGCCAACGCCACGTACCTGTAAGCATGTTTAGTGTTTTCAAGTATAATGTACCATGTATCTAACCATGGATTAAATGCGTATTATATCTCGAGCTGTTTCTATCCACAATCCCCAGATAAGCGGGCAAAGCGGCTTTAAATTTGAAGCGGCAAGGCCGCGCCATCTGGAGCAATTTAGCAAAACCACATATTCCATGTATGTAATTGTATATATTTTAATTTAAATCACAGAAACTGACTGCTGGCAAAATGAATTCCAGTAAAGCAGAAATATTTAAATACACGTAACAGTGTTCTCCCCTTTAAGAATCCTTTATGGAGGCAACACCGCAGAGGAACTAAAGAGAAAATTCAATTAAAATAGCAACCAAAGGCGATAGGGCGTTGACCCAAAATGTTATTGCCACAATTAACTCTGAGGCGTAAAATTTAACAACTTTATAGCGCCCCCATTAGCATACCCATAAATCGTGGCCTAAAAATGGCTTTTGAAGTGTTAGACCCGCCAACTCAATTAACGCACTTGAAATTATCCCAACGATTTTCCGACACTTTTTAACTAATTCTAACTTCTACTTGAACTGATTGTAAAAAAGAAAGTTGAAACTAAAAACCTACCAACTCCATTGCCAAGTAAACTGTTCTAGGGGATGTTGGGCAGGTTTGACATAAAAATGCTATTGTTAGACACAGCATTTATTGCACTCATTGACGAATCCCTAACGGTTCATCAACTAAATCTAACAAACACCACACAGTTATTGTTACAATTTGCACTAGTGTTCGGTTAGTCGTTGGACGCGTTAAGATTTAAGCCAAAACTTACTGCTATGTCTTATACCTTTGATTTTTGTCGACTTCTTGCCCTTTTCGCTGGTGGCAGTCGCTTCGCGGTTATCGGTGGCCATGGAGTCGTCCGCGCCGTCAGACCGTTCTGGGAGCTGCGTTTTCAGGGTCTTCTTAATGTTGCCTATCTAAAATCCCAGATAATTTAAAACATGATCAATAACAAGCTTTAGTGTAAGACAAATAAATATTTTGTTAAACGTAAAAATTTCTAGTAGTTAAGTTAGTTTTAATGTTTAGAATTCTTTAAAGAACAAACCTCTTGTTCTACTTCTGCTTTGCGCGCCATTGCTTTAGTTTTGGCTGAATTGGCGCGGGTAATTTGTAGATCCACGCAAGCCAGAACGCCCTCGCAAGCCGAACACCAGTCCTGGAGGCAATTGACGATAACGTTGACGTCTTGGGGGCGAATATCGCGACCTATGGCGTAATCAATTTCGAGTTGTGAATTTTTTTGATCCAATTTCCCATGAATGATGTCAGCGTAAATCGCTTCGATTATCAAATCCTCTAAATCTCTAACATTAGTAATTCCTAGCTCTTCCAGCAAAGTGTTGTAAGGAATGCACTGGAAAAAAGTTTGAGGTTAGGTCCCTGCCTGACATTCCCAACAACTCACTTTAGATTTCGTGGCTAAAGTAACGATTGTTAAGTGTTGCAATTTCTTTTTCTGCACCGGTGTCAACTCAATCAACTCATTCTTCTTCGCCAAATACTCTTTGTAAGTGCCGTAAGCGAACAAGTTGAGGGTGTTGTAGTAGTTTTTTTGTGGAGTGGTAGCCATCTGAAAAGTGGTGATAATTTAAAGATTACGGGCGTGAAAGGCGCAACCTCTTCGATATTTTGCATGTGCAGAAGTTCGCCGAACACGTACACCCCGGGGGCCTCCAGAACTTGCTTCACCAGCTCCGTGCAAGCGGCCCCTTTGGCCGACTTGGCCAGCAACACAAACTGCTCCAGGGCGTTGGTCGAAAATGGAGCGTTCTCCACCACCATGGCGCCGCGCCGTATTAAGAAAAATTCTCAAAATTACGCGACTCAACGGCCGTTATCAACAATATCAACACAACAACAAAACCGAGACGTCGCGCTTTGACAGATGACAGACGTCAGATGCAAACGTCAATTGTCAAGGCCAAGTCAGTTCGACCATCCGCCAATTTTTTGCTAATTTACTAAGCGATAAATTGAATTATTTATTACTATATCACTGTAATGAGGTTTTAGAAAGTTATATAATTGCTTCAAAATACTAAAGTACCTAATTCTTTAAAAAAATTTAGGTTTTTATAGCATTGTGTTGGCGACCATGAGCCCGCCAAATTCAAAAGTTGCCGACTTTATTGAGCTATCAATAAGCAATACAAACCTATTTGTTTCAACTCTCCAGGGTGAATAGTGATCTAAAAGGGTTGAAATGTTATAGAAGTACTGCATTTAATTTATGGTAGTGAGAAAGTTGGAATCGAAAATTTAATTGTTCCAGTTATTGTTAAGAACCCTAATAGGTATTGCTCTCCTGAACTTATTGATAGCAGCCCCCCACTTTGGCAGTTAATTAACAGCTGCTACCCTTTATCGTATTAAAACCTGTTGGTTGCTATGGGGTTGGAGTTACCAAAATCGTGACTGTTTGATCGATGTTGCCCTGCAGTTTTGAAAAGTGCCAGCTCAAAGGGCCGAAATGTACAGAAGCCAGGTAAATATCCAAAAATCTTTTGTTGCGGCTAATTTATCTTTAAAGGATGGCGGAGATTTACGTAATGAAATATATCATCTGAAGAAGCAACTCTTGAATGTCAATGCCGAAAACCAACTGCTGAAAGTCAAAGTTCGAAAGCTGCAAGACGAAAGCAACAAGAAGGACAGGCAAATAGACGCGATTTTGGATCCGACAAAGGTAATTATTGTCGGTTGTCGTGTCTTTTTGATGTTTTAGTTGCAGTCACCTCATATTCGCCAAATTTTCTACGAGAAGAGCGCTTCCTTCCTCATTAATATGAGAGAAAAGAATGATAAGCTCCAAAAGGCCGTAAGTGAAAGAGATAACGTTATAAAACGACTGCAAAATCAACTGGAAATGGCAAAACTTTACTCCCGAGGACCTCGACGGCAATTTCAGTGCAAATGCGAAGAAGTAGATGGTAATCTCAAGCAAGTCACCCTTAAAGTTCCTGGATTTAAGAACAATTCTACTTCCCTATCGCAAACTGATTTAAATAAAGAAGTAAAGCGAAGTAGGAGTTTTTTGTGGAGTCCAGGTTTGCAAAGTAGAAGCGTCCCTGCAATGGATTTCGATCCGATAATGGAGGAAAATGAGAAGGAGAAGCAAAACAATTTTGACATGAAAGGTGGAAAAGTAGCGACATTTTTTTTACTTTAACTTTAATTTCTTCTTGTAGACCAATATCGAGGATTGTCCCGTGATCACCTGCTCTCTATTATTGAAAGTTTGAAGAACTCCCAAAGGTATTCCCCCACTTCGAGGCAAGCTTCGAGGAAATCTAGTCCCGAAAGTGATTTGGACCGAATTGAGTTGTTTTGCGAAAGCCCTCACGAAGAGATTCAACAGTTGCATTTTCACTTTCTTGAGATGATAACCGAAGTTGACCAGTTGAAGAACACGATTTTTCAACTGCAAAACGACCAGCAAAACACCGAAAACGTTCTCAAAAATAAAGAGTGAGTGTTGTGGTTAATTTGAGTATTTTTGGAAAATTTTACATTTTAGCACCAGCATTGGGAAGCTTGCCAAAGAAATCAAAAACCTCAAGCGACCGCCAAAATTGTGGAAGAATCGCAGCAAAAGCGCCAACAACAATACTGTACTGAAGTCCATTTACTCGAGCAGCTCCAGCAAGAGTGACAATAATAATAGGAAACATTCTACTAATAACAAGAAGTCTAATTTGGTAAGCCCAACAGTGTGTATGTTTGGTTGTCTGCATAGTCGGCGCAACGTCAAAATTTTTAATCAGCTCAAATTTTTGTTTCTAAAAAAGACAAAATTCTTGATTAACACTAAAAACGTTTTAGAAAAACTCCAAAGCTACGAAAGACGTAATGACCCAAATTGAGGAAGAGAACGAGTTTTCCCCAAAGTACTGCAGTTATATAGAGAGAGACAGTATTGTTATAACTAAGAAGACTGCAACGTCACAAACTTCTCTTGACAAAGACGATCAAGAAAAGGAGTACGAAGATGAGGTTTTCGATGAGTGCGATAGTGAATCATTGGCTATTAACTAATTTTATTTTTTTAAAGTCTCTTTTTCATATTTTTATTATTATTACATATTTAAACGTGTTCTAGTCAGATTATCAATACAATAATAACGAAAGAGCATTTCAATCATCATTAGACACTTCTTATGGAACAGCTAGAAGAAAATGTTATTGTTACTAATGTAGGTAACCCATTAATTCTACTTTATTTTTATAAAGTGAACTATTGCCACAAAGATCTCTTCGGTTTGGCCAACCCTTTTCCTGCGTCCGAATTACAAGGAGCGGCGATAGCATCGAAGAATCCGATCCAAGCCTCTTTCGCTACATCATTATCACAATTATCTTGCACATGAAAATCCCAACAAGGCTTCATAGAATCAAGCAAGCTGTAACAAAGAAGTTTTGTTTAGTTCATTTCTTGAATATGAAAATAATAGCTTCACCTGCAAACTTCGGACACTGATGGAATATCCTTTTTGATTTTCGTAACTTTTTCCTTCATTTGATCTTCGCACTGAGCTCTATGCGCAAGGGTATCGTTATCCTTGAGGATGCAAGAATTGGATAACTCTGCCAAGATTTAGTTTGGTTGCAAATAAATAAGTTTTAAATTGAATAAATCTTACCTACGACGTGTTCACCATTTAAACCACAGATGTGTTGGGTGACTGAAAGGGCCATGTTGGCGAGGAGTAATGGGTAGCCTTTGGATTTCTCAAGCATACATTCGTCCATTATTTTGATAAATGGTGCGGTGCAGTTAAGAAAATTGTTTTTCATGCTTGCACATACCGATAACTTGTTATCAATGCTGTTGAAGCATTCCGACACCGTATCGAAAGAATTCTAGAAGTTGTCACTTTTGATTTAGCTTCACAAAAGATAAATGTTAACTAAATTTATCTTGTCAACGGTTTACTTACACTAATTTTATCAACTGATCCTGGACAAAGTTCCTCAAATTTGCTAGTAAAGCTTTCAAAAACTTGTGATTTTTCTACATAATTTCGAATAAATGGTAATTCGATATTTAGCAAAATTTTGGCTTTCAAGGGAGTGACGCTATTTTCTTCGCTTGAATCACAATGGACATAAGCTACGACTGTAAAAAAATTCCTTTTTTTTTAGCTACAGAGATCCAAGATTTGGAGGCTTACCTGAAAGCAGCACGAAAGTGGTCCGGAAGCTCAACATCTTGTTACAGTTGAATGCAGTTACTAGTTATTACGTGAATTTTGATGCGACGTTGTAATTTATATGGAGCATTATCAAAAAAACTCTTCACGCAGTTCAAGATTCTCTTTCTCTTGATAACCCAAGATTGACTTTGCTACCAAAATATTGTGCTACTGAATTAAAATTTTGACTTTTTTAATTTTTGATAACAGAAAAGTTTGTCAATGCTCTTTCTAGTTTAAACTATTTGAAAACATTATCTCCCTAGATACACGACAATCCAAGAATGCTTCTCATGATCTTCAAATTTTTTTCTCTAAACTGTAGAACGTTTATCAAATGGAAGACTGTTGTAAGCATAAGTGTGGGTAGTTTCCATCAAAAGCAAAGTGTTAAAGTTAAATAACAAGTTAATCTATATCTCTGAAAGGTCAGGTCAATTTTTAGGTTACTATTTGTTCCTTTCTTTTCTGCATTTTTTATTTAGCATCTCCTTTAACAATAATAATTAAAAAAATATGAGAGGAACTTTCCCAAAGTTCAATACTTTTCGAATTTTTAATAAAAACCAATCAACATCAAATAGTAAAGATTTAATTAACGTAACAAAAGATATTATTGCCGCTGTACATAAGAATAAATCATTGGACGTCAGTCAGCACCTCAATTCTTGACTTCGTTGATGGTGCTGCAAGGAGCCACGACAGCATCGTACATGCCATTGAAGGTATTCCTGGTAATTTGATTAACACAAGACGTCTTGATGTATGATTGAAAACAAGGCCTCGCGTCATGACTCAAACTAAAAGTTTCAAATTATCGAAATCGCCAAAAGAAAAGTTTACAAGTACCGGCAAATGTTGCTGGTTGACGGTGGTCCCGATTGCAACCCCTGTATCTGCGACTCCAACGACGTCTTACATTTTTCTATTTCCGCCGCATTGTCCTCATCTGGTGTCAAACAGTCGTTCCACAATTCTGCAAAACAATCCTGACAATTCTCAAATTTTAAAATTTCGACAGTTACCGAACAGTTCCTCGCCGCTCAAGCCGCAAGCGTAGTTAAACCCGGAAACGAAACTTTTCATCATGAGAGTCGGCAAGCCTTTGGCCGGGGGTGGCATGCAATCTTCTATGGCTTTGATGAGTTCTGTGGTGCATTTCAGCAATTCAGTTCTTATTCCAGCGCAAACAGTCATATTGTCCCTGGTGCTGGCGGCACAATCAGCCAATGAACTGAGTCCGTCTATAATTTTTGAGGAGGATCCAGGGCAAAAATCTTCGAGTTTTGCTGTCGCATTTTGGATCACGTCAGAATCCTTGACGTATTTTTGAAAAGTTTTCAAATTGAATTTATGCAGTAACGCGTCTATTTTTTCTTCCTGCGTATCGCAAACCACCACGCTAATTGCTGCAATTTAGGGATAGTTGAGGAACCTGGGAGAAGGAAGATTAACTTACCGGCAAATAACGCAAAAATTGTTAGAAAAGTCTTCATGATTACGAAGGATCAACTAAATCCGAGAAGTTGTTATTTAATTTATATACAATGATAAAACTGTAGGAACGATAATTTTGTATCAAGAAGCTGTAATTAAATATGTTTGGCTTTGATAACCCTCAAAAAGCCTTCGAGCTTTATTTTTATGCAATAACTGCTGATAAAGTGCTTCATAATAATTCAAAAAAAATTGAGAAAAATACGCTTTATTAAGTTGGATTATTCCAAATCTTAGGAAGAACTGATCAACTTTTCCTTCATTGTTAATTCTTGCTAATTGTTGAGTGAGTCGTGGTTCACCATCTCCAAAGTAAAAGTAAATTAATTGAAATTCTGCCTTTGCTTTGTTATCTTTTTATTTACACTAGAAATACAAATGATCAGTTTGCGGTCTTAATCTACATGTTCCAATAGCAGTTTAATTATTTTCCCCACATGCCGACTCTAAAGGGCATAGAAAACTGAGAGGCACCGGGAGCCGCTCGTCCAGTGGGACCAGCACACGGAGCAAAGAAGGCGTCGAACATTCCACTCCAAGTACTCCTGGTGATTTCGTTGGGACAAGACGCATTCAAATACGATTGGAAGCAAGGTTTCAATTCATTGCCCAACCTGCGAATGGCAAAAGAAACAACCAAATTTGTAATTGCACCAAACCACGACTTACCCGCAAATTTTAGCAGCAGAAGGCGCTTTCTGAATATCCTCGAACTTTTCTTTGGCGAGGTCTCTGCATTTGGCGAATTCAGCGGCGTTACTCTCATCAGGACGAATGCAATCATTGGTCAATTCTGCACAAGTCAAGCAAATTATTTATTAACATTATTGATTCATTGAACAACTCACCAAAAATTTGCTCCCCGTTCAAACTGCAGGTGTGACTGAATGCAGAAAGAGTGCTGGCCATCGCCAATCTGGGAACGTTTTTGGCGGATTCAGGCATGCAATCTTGAAGGGCACTGACGATGCTGGAGGTGCAATTGGGCATGTGGGTTCTGATTCCGGCACAAACCGTTATGCTGTCGTCGATTTCGGAAATGCAGGTGGCCATGGAACCGAAAGCGTCCTTTTTACCAAATATTTTACACTTTTTAGCAAATTTTAAACTCACCATTAACTTTGCGCTGGTTCCCGGACATTTGTGGTGAATTCGGCTGAAAATTCCTCGGGCAAACTCCGACTGCTGCAAACGTTCTTTGTAGGTGTTTTCGTCGAATTTGTGGAACAAGAAGTTGGAGTTGCGTTCTTCACTTAAATCGCAAAGAACGTTGCTGAGAACTAAGAACGGATAGAAAAGTAATAAAT
Organism: Schizotus pectinicornis; assembly: GCA_951805265.1. Lineage (NCBI taxonomy): Eukaryota > Metazoa > Arthropoda > Insecta > Coleoptera > Pyrochroidae > Schizotus > Schizotus pectinicornis. Next base: position 3,585,383 of record OX638207.1, read on the forward strand.
AATGTTTAAAAAATTCTGAAGTAGAAATTTACCGGCAAATAAGAGAAAAAGAAGATTCTTCATCGTAGCGGTAATTTCGTTGTTAATTCACGAGCGAGACTATACGTGAAGAAGTTGGTCGTTTCTATTTTATACTTTAGGAAAAAGTTATCAACAACCCAATTGTGTTATTTTTCAATTTTTATCTTACCCTAAATTTGCCTATTTTGTTCTACTTTTAATTCATGTCACCAAACAGCATCAATTGAGAATAAGTCATCTGTAATCAGAATTTGGCCCGCTGACTAGGAACCATGAAAGAACTGATTTCAAAAAACTAAATTAAAAAATCGATTTTTTGAAACATTTGCGAAATATCAGGAATGTTACCAGAAGCAAGTTTGAGCTACAAATTTCACTGGTGAGGTGGCAGGTGTCACATAGACAAGTGATTTAAAGTAAGGCCAAATCAAATCAATTGGGGTCAAATCTGGGAAACGTGGTACAGTCAAAGAAGTAGGGCATTGTCTTCTAATCTATCGTTTTTGAAACTATGCATTCATATAATCTGGGTAACCTAATAAAAAATGTTTTGGTGCACCATCAAGTTGAAAGACCTCATTATCTCTATGAATGTGGGTCGTCTTCAACTAACTTTGGTTCCTAAATTCTCAGCCAAATTTCATGAAGAAAGGAAACAATGGAAAAAGTGCTTCAGATGGTTTGCTTCAATATTATCTTTGTGGTTACTGCATAATAAATTCCTAAAAAAATCATTGAAGCATTGCTTGATTTAACCATAAAAATAATATTGACGCAAATTACTTAATTACATTTTTTCTCTTTATTGCTGTACTTTTATATTTTTAATATTTATTATATTTATATTTTTTGAATCTTTTTTTTCGAACGGCCACAGCCATCTCAATCAACATTTAGGTACTTTCAATCAGGGTGTCGAGCCCAATTAATAATAATTTTGTTAACGAAGTTTTTATTTTCTTCAATTCTGTTTCATTCGCATCTTATGTAACATATATTTTCGCGCACTAAGTCGGGACTACAAGAGGAAGATGCAAAACTCCCTAAGTACTTTCAGCTGGCGACTTCTGGACCGAATTGCAGGGTTCAAGAGCAGAGTCATACGCCCCAATCCAGGTACTCCTGGTGACTTCATTGAAGCACATTAACTTCACGTGCTGTTCAAAACAGGACCTCAGTTCGGTCATTACCCTAAGAAAAGTCAATACGTTTCATTAAATTACTTAATATCAATTTACCCGCAAATTTTGGAGGCTGAAGGCACTTTTCCTTTTAACTCTTCGAATTTGTTCTTTACTTTGTTTTCGCAATCAATTCCTTCCTGTTTATTTTCGGGTTTGTCTTCCTGATAAACACAACTATTGTAGAATTCTAAAAACAACGGTGAGGATCACATCATCAAGTTGAAACTCCAAAACTTACCGAAAAGATGTTCTCCGTTTAAGCCACACAGATACTTGACTGTTGCAAATATACTGTTGGCGACTAGGGTGGGTAATCCTTTCGTGCTCTCCGGCATGCAATCTTCCATGGTTTTCACAATTGAAGTTGTGCAGTTGAGGAAATCTTTTTTAATAGCCGAACACATAGTCGTGGACTTGTCAATGCGATAGTAGCAGTTCACCAAATCTTCTACGCCTTGCTAACGGTTTTCTCAATAAAAGTTAGTAAGCAAAGTTATTCTACTCACGTCAAGTTTGTCAGGTGATCCTGGACAGTATTCTTCGAGTTGATCTGCCATAGATTTCGCATGTTTCCCGTAATTATCTTTAGCTTTTGTTCTAAGAGCGTTCAGAAGTTCTTCACTGCTGTCTTCCTGGCTCGAGTCGCAAATTACGCAACGGGACACTAATCCGTTATTGTTATTGTTTTTTAGATATTTTATTATTTAAACTTACCCAGGAACAAAACGAGAAGTGTTTCAATTAATTTCATTTTGCAGATAGGTAGCTTCTTCGGTTGTTGGGAATTAATTAAGTTGAACTTGGACAACTGCAGATTTATAAGCAACACGAGGCTCGTTATCAAAATGCGTTATTGCACTTGTTGAAAGTCATTTAGTTTTAAGAAATTTTAAATTTTTGCCTCAAAATAATCAAACGTGTTGTTGTTAACTTATGATAAAGTTGTTTTGGTTTGATCCAATCTATTACCGAACTCGCCTGTTGATTACTGATCCAATACTAATATCGCTTCCTTATTTTTGTGCAAATAATTATCTTTAAACCTCGGAGTGAATAGAGCAATAATTACAAGTTGTTGTGTCTATTCGAAAACTTTAAGTTCTTGTTGTCTTGGCACACTAATAGAATATTAAATACAAACAAGTAATTTAAAAAAATTGTTTTGGATCTTGAATCATGGGTTCAATAATTAGTTTAATTGAATCAAGAATAGATAGGATATAACAAAAATTTCCAAACTGCTTTGACATCTATTTTCAAGACGAAATCAACATAACTGCATGGGAGGATTAGCACAAAGGCAAAAATAGCAATCTCAAACTTAACAACTTTTTGAAATTTTATGCTGAGGCGCTACAAGGCGAGATAATAGCTTCCAGCATCCCATTCCAGGTCTCTCTAGTCATTTGGTTCGGACAAGAAGTCTTCACGTACGATTTCCAAAACGGCTTGAAATCGTTGGCCAAGCTGCAATTTCCAAAAATGATCAAAAATACCCGAATTCTTCGAAAACCCACCTGCAGATTTTCTCGGTGGACGGGCCCGTTTCCAGAGCTTCAATTTTCGTCGCCAGCGATTCCTTGCACTTTTCAATTTCCTCTTTATTTTCTTCATCGGGCTCCATGCAATCGTTCACAAGTTCTAAAAAGTTCCCGGTTATTTAACGGACAACAAGCAGAAAACCCACCGAAAATTTGTTCTCCAGTCATGCTGCAGGCGTGATTGAAGGCCGCGATGATGCTCGACTGGATGAGTCCCGGCACTCCTTTAGCAGAAGACGGCATGCAATCGTCGATAACTTTGACCAATTGTTTGGTGCATTTGGGCAACTGAGTCCTGATTCCGGCACAAACCGTCAGACTTTCGTCGATTTCCGAAATACAAGTGACAGTTGAATCGAGGGCAAACTACGAGGAAGTCGTAAATTCGGGGTTGAAGGACAAAGAAAACTACCTCTAGTTTGGAGACTGATCCCGCGCAAAATTCTTCGATTTTGCTGGAGACTTTTTGACCTATTTCTGATTCTTTGAAAAAGCCTTTTATGGCGGTTTTGTTGAACTTTTGCTGGATATCGTTGACGTTCACCTCTTCGCTGGAGTCGCCGAGAACCTGACTGGAAACTGCCAAAATTTTGTTTAATAGAATTATTGTTACTTGGGAACTTACCGGCCAGAAAAGTGAGTATTATCAAAATTTTTGCCATAATTGTTTTAGCCAATTACTTTGAACTGAATGGCGGTTTTAACTTTGCCAAATATATACTCTTCGCAGTTTTTATATGTATTTGGTTGTTTTTGCCATGATAACCCGAAGCTTGATTTGTTAACCTTCCACCACCGTTGTATAATAATATAATTACATAACAATTAATTAAGGATGCTGCATTCAAATAGTTGGAAATTTTAAGACGAGCCATTAATATATCTAATACTGATAAATATTTTCCACAAAGAAAAAAAAATTATTTTGGTCACCATAATTATCCACAAGTCAACATGATGATATTCCAAGAAGTATCTGCAATCAACAGGTTCAAACAGAAACTGTTGACGTTGGCCTAAGAGTCTCAGAAGAAGATGCCAACAAGTTTTGGCTTCTTTAAGAACCTGAGTAAAGATTGGGACCACAAAGAATCTATGAAACAAAAACAAAAATAAAAAAAATATATTTCTTAGACGTGCAAGGTAGTAACGTTATATTTTAAACGGCAAGGACTTTACTGTCGAAATCTTTTTGAGTGTGTTATGCAAAATGTTGGCTGATTCAACTTTTTTCTTATTTTTGGGAAAATTTTTTGATTAGCAAACTGCCATCTAGCCAATACAACAATTTTTGTGTCAGTTCGATAACCTTTTTATGAGACTTATATAACTTGTTCTGATAAAAACGCAATATACTTACAATGACTACTATCAAAGTCATCAATGTTATTAAATAAATGTCTCTATAAGTTGGAAGTATTATATCTGCTTTTAGTTGACAAATTCAAAGAACTGCAAGAACTCAAGTTTTTTCTCCCAGTTTGATAACCCGATAACTTTTGACATTTTAAGAAAAAATCCAGTTTGACCATCGCTAAAAATAAATATATGACCGTTACTTTCTACGTTCCTTAGAATTCAACAGAAAAACAATTTATTATAATTTTAACAACGCTTTAAATTTGTTTTAAGTTTGCATAGTTTCAAAATAGTTTTTGTTAATACCAGGTTCTTCTGCTAGTAAAATTCAGAAGCCGTAAAATTGTTTTGGCTGTCACTGAAAGTACTGCATCTAATTGGCTCTCCCGGCGCCTCCACCAAAAGTGCGCCAAATCCGCTCAAACTTCCTTAAACAACCAGCTCCAGCACCGAGTAAAATAGGAGTTAATGAATCAAACTCAAGAACAACATTAATTATTTATTAGTTATTAAATTTAAATAAAATCACAAAACCACCTCGCTTTCAGTGATTGGCGTAACAAAGAGATCCTTTTTCCTCGACTCACGCCATAACTTCAATATCTACGTTTTCGGTGATCTCGTTAATATCGCTGCAAGACGAGAACATGGCATCGTAAAGTCCCATCACCGATTCTCTCGTAATTTCGTTGCCGCAAGAGTTGAGCAAGTGGCTCTGCAGACAGGGCTTAAACGAATGAGCAAACTCGCACAAGTCGGATTTGGTTGGCATTTTCCTCTTGAATTGTTGCACTTTCGTTCTGATTTTACGTTCGCACCGCGAGAACCGGTAATTAGGCCTCGTTACGCAGGAATTCATCAATTCTAAAGAGAAGAGTTTAAGAGAAATATTTTTAAAATTTGGGAGAAAGTTACCGAAAATGTGTTCGCCATCGGCTTTGCAGATGTAAGCAGTGGCTGACGTTAAGGTTTTGAAAATCATGCTGGGGATGTCTTTGGATTCTTCCGGGAAACAGTCTTCGAAGACCTTCACCATGGGTCTGGTGCACCTCAAGAAGTGGTTCTTAATCACGGAACAGACGGTTTCTTGGCTTTCCTCGATTTGGTCGACGCATTCCTTCACTTTATTTAGCGATTCCTGGAAATTGGTGCCGTTACAAGGGATTGGGCAAAAATTGTCGAAACTTACCTCGAATTCTCCTCCTTTGCCGGGACATACTGCTTCGACTTTGGCGGTGAGGTTATCTAAAGCCTGTCTCTGTCTTAAGTAACCCTTCAAGTATCTTGAGTTAATGTTTTCGTAGATCTCCCGCGGGTTGTCGTCGAATTCGCAATTAATAGCGCCGATGGCTAAAATTAAAGAAACAACAAAAAATGAGTCATAGTTCTTCTAAAGTTAATTTTTTTTTCTATTTGATCTCATTAACTCTAATAATTAGAGAATTATCGACAATTCACTTAAGAGTACCTAGTGGCTAAAGTTTTTCGAAAGTTCCATATGTTAGAAACATTTTCCCATCATTTAAGTGTTAAAAAAATTTCTAATCCTGAGCTTTCAGGAAATTTCGCTATTCCTGCGCGATAGTTATTCTTACTCACCAAGCACCACGACGAGAAAAATATTGAAGCACTGCATCCTCCTTAACTGTAGTCACTGATCACCAGACAGAAAATGAAGCAGTAATGTCCTATGTTGATAATATTTATAAACGCGAAGATAAAAGTCTTGGGTTTTCTCAATTAATCAGTTTGTCGTCAAAACAACAAGATTACAGCCAGAGTTCTTTCAAGAAACTTACGTAGCTGGAGTCACTGCTTCAACGAATGGGCGATAACCTCGACGAAATCGCGAGCAAACCTTCGTGGAAGTTCTGAAATTTCGGTAAACAGGCATCCAAACACATAAACAACAATGGACCTTAGATAAGGAACAATTGCGCATTACTTTGTCAGCGAATATGAAGAAAGTGCACCTAAGAGATATTTCCAGCACTATAAACAATTAAAAAAATTGCAACAAAGATCATGGACGTTTTAATGGGATCTCGAATGATTTTCCGATTTGACTACTATGCAACCCTTTTTGTTGTAAACGTAAAAACCATAATGCCGCCTTGGCGCTTCAAAAAATTTGTCGCCCCTGGTCTATTAGCTCCCAACATAATCCGACGCTGCCATAGTACGTCTAGCTTTTTTACTGAGCTGGTAACTACATTTGTTCATTTTGATGGTGCAAATTTGTTTTGGTTCTATATTTAAATATAACCAAAATGATCGAATCAAAGTTCAAAAGCTATCGCAAATTTGGCGTTTTCTTCACTCAGGCGCCTCTTAACAAATTAGATGCAAAACTAAGTGCTAATAATAAATTCTTATAACTTTATCGAAAGAACCAACAGATAATCCAAAACTCAACAACTTTTAGTCATATGACTGCATAAAACTAAATCACCAATTTTTTTTTCGTTAGAACCCAATAATAATTCTTTACAAAATAAGCAGGTGTTCAAAATAATGTGCTATAAAATGAACATTTTGTGTTAGGTATATCCAGCCTCCAACAGTACCTACAATTGTCCAATTTACATATTTAAATAATTTGATTAATCGTTAAATAAACTAATACATCAGAGTTCAAAAGTTATCAGTGGTGTTTCTTAGAAATTTTGGCGCCCAGTTTTGTTTCAATAATATAGTTTTTAAAACTTAACAAAATTTTACGTGTTGAAACAATCATTAAATAATTTCAACTTAATTAAACCACTTCAAACCTGTTCCTGCTTGATTTACTGGGTAATACTTGCGGTAACAACATTGATTACAAGTCAGTGATTGTGCTTTGTGACAAACTGGTGGAAAATATTCTTTTTTGAAATTGTAATAAGGACAATGAGATTTAGAATATATGGGAGATTTTGTTAGACCCCTATTTTAACACACTTTAAAAATAACTACGCTATTATAAAATTCTTTTGGACATTAACAATTCCCTTTCTAACATTAAATATTTAATTTAAAAAATCCATTTTCCTAAATTATTAACACAGTTTAGTGGAACCAGAAAAAGCACATGGCTAGTTCAACAACTTTTTTGAAATTTCTTGGTATTCAGTTTTAATTTGGGCCACTTGCATGGTTGCTTCTACTAAATCTGGTTTCAGACCATGATAACCGCTCAACTCCTTCATCAATGTTTGCTTTTCGTTCCTCAACTTGTTCAAAGCATCAATTTCTTTCTTGAACACTTGCAGGTCCAATTTCGGATCCAACAGCCAATGTTGTTTGCTCTGCAAAAACAACCTGTTAACAAATAGAATTCCAATCAAAAACACCAACCTCAAATTGCGCCAATTTTCGTTCGTAACGCCCAATTTTCTCCTGCATGACTTTCAGATCTTCGGGTGTTGTTGTTTCCAATTCCTTAACTTCACGTTCAGATGCCTCCAACTCCCTGAAACAGTTCCAGTAACAACCAGCCAAACTTGCATCTTTTTCACTTACTTCTGCAATGATTTAATATCGTTTGAGAGTTTCTGGTTTAACTTCGTGTAGATATTGATAGAAGAAGTTAATTTCGAAGCGTGTCTGCTGCGTTGTCTCAATTTTTCGGCGTATTCTAGGGTCAAGGCAGGGATTGTCAGATCGTCAACATCAAAGTTCAGCTGGACAGTTGCCAATTCTTCAAGTTCAGGGCTATTCTCCAGCAAGTCTGTTAGACCCAGTTTGGAAAACAGCGTCTCCATCCGGGAATCTGCAGTAAAAAGTAAAGGCAAGAAAATAAGGGGGCAAATCTCACTTTCTGCTTGATAGAATTCCAAATGTTCCTCCATAGATTTTTCAAGTATCGCTAACTCGTCCGGGGGCAACTTGCTAAAAGAGGCGTCACCTTCGCCGTTCATATTGCTGAACAACTTGAGAGTATTATTTCTGAAAGAGAATTTTGGTCAGAAGTCAGTATTTTTGAATCGCACTGTTGTTGACACCGGTTGACACATGTGACAGAACGTCCAGGAGAGACAACCGACCAAACAAAATTCCCTAAAATGCAATATTTGTTTTATTAAATTTGCAAAAACGTCTGAAAAAAAATGATGTACATTTGGAAATGTTTATCATAATTTGGGGCATTTGGCACTCTTTGACTAGAAATAACCGTTGGGCATCACAGTTTGAGATTTTCAAATTTCTTGTTGTTAAGTGTTAGGTTGGCTACATTTTTTACCAAATATTTTCCTCATAACCTCACATTTTCGTAAACGTCAAAATTTGGAATGATTAACCTCAATTTTTCCTGAATTTGTCGAAATAGACTCAAAATGAGCCGAGAGGGCCCCGCTATTAAGGTAAGAAGTTCCGCTAACATCGTCATATCTAATTTGCTTACGTTTCCAGCGGTACAGACGTGAAGGCGCAGAAGAAGATAAATCAGAGTCAGATGACGACAATTACACCCCCTACGTCCCCGTTAAGGAGCGAAAGAAGCAAAAACTGCTAAAACTGGGAAGATTGGGACAGGTATTGTCGCAAAATGTTAATTTTTGAAATAACTCGCCTCTCCCCAGTTGAAAGAGTCAGAATTGAACAAGCCAAAATCGTCCAGCGAGAACGAAACCAATGACGACGACGATGAAGACGAGCAGTGGGGCCGCAAAAACAACATTTCTCTCTTGGACCAACACACTGAACTAAAAAAACTTGCTGAAGGTGGCGTTTTTCCATTTCATTATTTTCGCTAAATTCTATTTGTTTTATAGCCAAAAAGGTGAGTGCTGTTGAGCGCCAGCTCAAGAAGGAGGAGGAAATTTTGGAAATAGTAGCGGAAAAGAAGGCTTTGATGGGGGTTTCAGAACTCGCTAAAGGTATTCAGTACAGTGACCCAATCAAAACTAGGTGAGTTTTAGCAGACCTAGTAGCACTGTCGCTATATTTTGCTTTAATAGTTGGACCCCTCCCCGGTATATCCTTGCGAGGCCGGAAAGTCGACACGATAAAATCAGGAACGAATTACGAATTTTAGTTGAAGGCGACGATATTCCGCCCCCTTTAACATTGTTTAAAGAAATGAAGTTGCACGAGGGGATAATAGCGGGACTGAAGGACAAAAAAATCAAAAATCCAACCCCCATTCAAATTCAAGGAATACCAACTGTGTAAGGAGAATTTGTTCAGGGCAGGACCTCTGACTCAAATTTAATTAGACTTTCAGGCCGAGATATGATTGGAATAGCTTTCACCGGTTCTGGAAAAACTCTCGTTTTTGTTCTACCCCTTATCATGTTTTGCTTGGAACAGGAGATCGAGATGCCTTTTATCAAGAACGAGGGTCCTTACGGTCTCATCATTTGTCCATCGCGGGAACTCGCCAAGCAAACTTTCGACATCATCCACCACTTTTGCAACTCTGTGCGTAAACATAAAATGCCCGAAATCAGAAGTTGTCTCGCCATAGGCGGCGTTCCCGTCTCCGAATCCGTCGAAGTCATCCAAAAGTAAGTCGGTACCAAGTTTCAAACCACCCCTAACCAATTTTCAAGGGGCGTCCATATCATGGTCGCGACTCCAGGCCGCTTGATGGACATGCTGGAGAAGAAAATCGTTAAATTGTCAGTTTGCCGCTACTTGTGCATGGACGAGGCCGACCGCATGATCGATCTGGGGTTCGAGGAGGATGTGCGCACCATTTTCTCTTATTTTAACGTAAATAGGTCGCTTTTTGAGTCAACCCATTTTAACCGCAATTTTACAGGGACAAAGACAGACGCTGCTGTTTTCGGCCACCATGCCAAAGAAGATCCAGAATTTTGCCCGGTCGGCTCTTGTAAAACCCGTCACAATCAACGTGGGCAGGGCGGGCGCCGCTTCCATGAACGTCATCCAGGTCAGGAAACCACCGAAAATTTCACCTTTTTCCCGCATGTTTAGTTAACGTTACGCGCAAGTGTGAGAATATGACGTCACAACTCCACTGTGTAGCGTGACGTCATATTTTTATAATTAATTTTATGAATTGGGAACATTTTTTCACTGTCACGTTCTGATTTAAGGAAGTGGAGTACGTGAAGCAGGAGGCCAAGGTGGTCTACCTGTTGGAGTGCTTGCAGAAGACTCCGCCGCCGGTGCTGATCTTCGCCGAGAAGAAGCAAGACGTGGATGCCATCCACGAGTATTTGCTGCTAAAGGGCGTGGAAGCGGTCGCCATTCACGGCGGGAAGGGTAGCTACTGATTGTTTTAAACGTTTGGGGTGAAACGCTTACATTTTGTTTTTTTTTCCACAGACCAAGAGGAGCGGTCGCGATCAGTGGAGGCGTTCCGTAAACACGAAAAAGACGTTCTCGTCGCCACCGACGTGGCATCCAAAGGGTTGGACTTCCCCGACATCCAACACGTCATCAATTACGACATGCCGGACGACGTGGAGAACTATGGTGATTATCGCCAGACGACATTTTTCTCATCTCGGATCTTTATTGAAGTTTAAAAGAACTGATACTGGCGTTTCCCACGTAAAATGAGATTTAATTTGAACACAAAAATAATGTATTGTAAAAAAAGGGATTGGGAAGAACTGTTATTCTTTCGTATACAGGGTGTTTTTTTAAAAAACGTCTGAAGCCGTGACATTTGTTTTCCGCGGCATTCTTGAAAATTTTACAATTATTATTTAATTAATAATTTTGATAAACATTTTAATTACCTTGTGAATGAATATTATATCAAATTTATTTTTCAGACTTGATTGCATTCAGAAAAAAATACTTTAACAAATTAAATTATTACTAAAATTATTATTAAATACGTTTCTGTTCTTGAAAAAAAGTTGAACATTTTTTGATAACAAAAACGGAGTTACGACTTGAGGCGTTTCTTAGGGAACAGCCTGTATACACATTTTTGGAGTTTTTTTTCAACTAATTGGTCTTTGGTTTTCAGTGCACAGGATTGGTAGGACTGGCCGCTCCGACAACCAGGGCCTGGCCACAACTTTCATCAACAAGTCTAACGACGAGTCCGTGCTGCTCGACCTCAAGCACCTCCTGATGGAAGCTAAGCAAAAAGTGCCCGCCTTCCTCAGCGAGCTTTGCTCGGAAAGCGAGAAATACTTAGACCTGGGCGACGAAAGGGGTTGCGGTTATTGCGGCGGTCTGGGTCACAGGATCACCGATTGCCCCAAACTCGAGGCTCTCCAAAACAAACAGGCTTCCAACATTGGTAGACGCGACTACCTCGCCAACACGGCCGCCGACTACTAATTTTAAAAAAAGCAATTGTAAATTTGTAACGTGAATAAACCGGGAATTCATTTGAATTCGGGAAGAAATTTGCGCAGGCGCACTGAATCGCCCACTCATTGCGGGAAGAAAGTTCCGTCATCAAATTCCTGAGTTGCGGCGAAAACAAACTGCGATTCCACATTTTAAGCGCGGGGATCATCAAAACTGGTTTCCGTGCTATGCGAAAATTTCAACCAATCGCGGCCGAGCCCGGTTTAAACTGGCCAATTATTGGTAGAGTTTGATGAGGCAATTTTGGAACTGTTTGGGCAAATTTTGTTGAAAATTAAAAGTTTTTTTAGAAGCAAAGAGATGGGGTTGCTTGAAAGTTGTTGGATTGTGGTTGTTTTGTTTTGGAAGAGGTCGAGTTGGTGGTTTGGGTGGTTGTGAGACGGGCTTGGTGGTGCGCGAGTTTTGCGCCAGAGGGCCAATGTAAATATTTGAGATTCCAATCATACCACAATCGCAGGTTTGACCGAAATGTCAAATTCTTCGCACAGTTTTGCTTGTTAGTGTGTAATAAACGCCGTTAAAAAGACAATTGTTCGGTTTCCGTGCGGCGTCAACAGCGCAGAGGCCCCATTCACGCCAGTAAAGGGGTAAGTTGGTTTTTGGGCGAGGGGTAATTCGACACGTGATTAAATTATTGATTTTCGGGGTGGAAGCTCCGGGCAGTTCGCGAATTCGCTAGTTTTTTCGCGGAACCACCGGAGTGGTGATTTCGGGTGATTTTCCTCGGAACTAATTCGCCGTTTTAATTAGCGATTCCGCATTGTTCCTGTTAAATTTAGTCGACCCAGTAACTTTTTTGTTGACAACAATTGCTCAAAGGAATTCGAAATATTTTTATTATTGAGGTCACTGTTTTCCCCAATTTTTTTCCACGATTGTTAACCGTCTCGCATTCCATTCAAACCGTAATATTCCCAAAGCAATTAATCTCGCTGCAGAGTTATAAATACGCATCGCACGATAAATCCATAACACGAATTTTGAAAAACACGCCGATAATAGTTACGTCACTGTTCCTCCTTCGACAAACAAAATTCCGGAGTGATACGCCAATCGAGACCCTCCCCGAAAGAAAAATCGACAAATTTACTCCGCGCCGATTCCTTTTGTCGGATTGTCCCAACATCTGCTCGACATGTGCGTCTTGTCTTCGAACCGCTAAAGGTCGCTTCACGTTGCAGTTGCGCCACGCCATGGAGGGTGGTGAATCGCCCCTGGACGTCCTCTCCAGAGCCGCCACGATGGTCCAGGAGAACCAGCAGGCTCTAGCCGGAACAGGTACGTTATTGTCGGTCAAGAACCTTGATACTTATACTTTTAATAAGGGGCCCAATTAAGTCGTTATCTTTTCATTGTCAATGACTCCGGACGAACCGAAGTACGGTTTGTTGGTTATTCATATTGTGCGATGGGCACTGAAATTTGTAGTCACCAAAGCGTGCCTTGGAACGTCACGTTATTAAATTGTTGCCGGCGCGTCACGGTCTTGGTACTGGTTCCAAGGAGTTGCCCTCGTTTTGAACCGCACTTGTGGTCGTCTCTCGTTATTTCAGCCTATCGGAAAAAGTTTGACACTGCGAAATTTCCCATCTGGAAAATAGGTCCGGACCAGGGAGAAGGCCAGAAAGCGGCGCCAACAATCACAATCATTTTCACACTATTTATTTGGTGCATCAAAGGCTGAACAGAAGTTCCCCTAACGAGTATTTTTAGCCCGATTCCTACCACCTTTAAATACTAATATTTGAGCAGTAAACACGGTAAAGGTTATTTCCAAGAAATAAGTGCCGCCGATAAAAGTCAACAGCATTTTGATTGTTGCAATATTGTTTTCCCAGCCACCGGCGTTTCTGATGGTTAAACAACAGCAAAGGAAAGTTGTCAGTTTAACTTCACCCATGGCTCTTGCTGAATTTGGAAAGAAATTTACACCAAAACGGGTTAATCCTAAACAGTACTAAACATGCAATACTGGAAAAGTTGTAGAAACTGCGGCAGCAGTTTTGGGAGGTTTTGAATTTAGGGTAAAATTTTGAATAAATTTTTTCCTGCTTCACCACTACGTTGTCAAGACAGCTGTAACAATTGAGATGGTTTCTGTCAAAATGGAACCAAATCTAATGGTAAAAACCTGAACCATAAGCACCACCTACTACTCTCTGCATTTCATTATCGTCACTCTCACTTTTGCTGATTAATTCTTATCATGCGCGATTTTCCTAATTTCAATATTGCTGTTCACTGGACACGTCGCTTGAAATTTTACTTGTGCAATTTATTTTTTATTTCCCGCTAGGCTTCTTGATTTATGTGTTTGTAGAACATGCACTTATCTACTTTTCAATTTTCACTATAAATAATTAATTTGACATTTCTCACTGACCGCCCGACAGGTGATAGTTTCACTTTTGACCCTATTTCCATCCCTTAGGACAAGCATTTCTTTAAAAACGGGTAGTATTTAACAGTCTACCAAATTTACCCAATATTTTCATACAAAAAAATTCTTTCCTTTTCCAAAAATACTAAATGCTTACCAAAATTAAGAAAATACATAATCTTAAAGCGACAACCAAATATTTACATAATGCTGGCCTCTTATATATTTTGTTCGCCAAAATAACTTTTGTTGACCACAAATACTAAATGTTCACCAAATTTTATTCCGCATTTAATTCTAACATAATACCCAGATATTTAATTTTCGACAGTGTCTTATATTATTTAGCAGTTAAAAATACTATTTGTTGATCAAAAATACACAAGCAATAAAATGTTGTGCAAATGGTAAATAATTTTATGCAAAATTATAGATGTAGATGTGCTAGGGCAAGGAAAATAAGAGTAAAAATATAAGTGGTTTGCACAAAAAAAGATATTGATTTCCGTAATATATAAATGTTTTGCTGTAATTGGCTTGCATTATGTAAAACGTAAAACCTCTTTTAGTGGCAATTTTTAATAGTGCTTTTAAAAAAAAATACAGGGCCCTGAACTGACCTTGTACAAAACTTTTTTCGCGTGCCTCTTGTCTGGAAGCGCAAGCGGCAAGGAGAGATGCGCGAGCATATTTCATTTTTTGGAGTAATAGAATAATTATTTGACGCACAAATAGTTTTTTTTGAGAAACACTAAATATAAATGGATAGCGCCGATATTTATCATGTACAGCACGGACGCGTAACTTGAGCGTTTTAAATTTGGTGAACATTTAGTAAAATTGATAGACATATAGAATTTAAAATGTAAGCAATGGTAAAACAATACGCAGCATAGTTATTTTAGTGGTGATGTTCTCGTTTTCTGATGTATAATAATTTGGGTTTCATTTAGATTTTTTGATGCTCATTAAATTTTCTGGTGAACAGTGCACACCCTAGATTTAGCGTTATTTTGCATACAAACGTCCGTTACTGATTCTTTAAGTTACTTAATGTTTTAAGTGTTGGATATGGAGCGCGCAAGATAATAGGAAACAATTAAAGGCTTTTACCCAGTACTGAGATAGTCGACAACATTTTACAGTTCTTTCTACGCCTTTTTTCTTAATTAAAAATATTTGTCGTAGGTGGGTACCTACCTCTAATAGATAGTGTGAAATTATTGCTCCTAATTCTTAAAAGTCATAGGTACAGCTGGTTGCAAAATAAATCGGCCAAACCCTGGGCTTGTCGACCTTGATTCCTGAGGAGGCTTCGTCCGGTTTCTTTTGCAACTTGATGTACTTGGCCAGGTGCCGGTCTTTCGAGGGCACCTGCCGAGCGCCCGCGATATTATCATTTTAGTCCAGGTGTTGATGCGAAACACGCCTCGTATTGAAATTCTCCTAAATCGTCCAATTATCAGGAATTCCAATAACGCGCACACGCCCATTATTTTGATCTGTACGTCGCGCTGTTGTCCGACATCACCACAGCCTCGGGCGCATTCCCCAATTCCCGCTTCCTCTCCAAGAGTCAGATCCGGCGTAATCTGACCACACCACAACCTTCCTGCTGACCGTAAAACATCCGCTCCCCGATGGAACGAACGAAATCCGTCTTTGGTCGCGGTCCGGTTCTGAGTTTGGCACCTTCACTTCGATGATCTCTTCGCGCACAGTCGATGCTGCGGTATGCGGCGACCACCACGGCGAAGAACTCGGATGATCCGATGCCTTGACCTGCGGGTTGACTGCCGTATAGGAAATTTGCAGTTTTGGCGAACCCCCCGACGTCTCTGAGATCGCCCGATTCCGAAAGAATGCCGGCGAGGTGTCAACGGGTGACAACCGCTCGTTCCTGACGTTCTCGGAATGCCTCTTGGAGAAGATATTTATGTAGAAGGTGGATTTTTATGTGTTCGACAATGTTATGGCGTCATTTCTTTATTTAGGCGGATTGAATATTCAGTTTGATCACGAGCGAAGAGGGCCTCCTTCAATACCACACGCTCAGTCCACTCTTGGAAAATCCGGCAATATAAGGATTACCGGGCGGTGATGGGGCTAATGACTAAAGTTTTGGAGAATCCCATAGTATTGGAATAACTTTAAACTTGACTGGACGGCGATGGGGCTAATGACTAGCGAAGACATTCTCTATTGCTCTATTCAGTCACCCTAGCAACAAACACCCCAGTCCACTTTTGAAGAGTACCGTGTCTTGGTTGGGCGGTGATGGGGCTAATGACTATTGAATTCTAGAACATATTTGTTAACTTTCAAATAAATATTTAGTTATCTTGTGTGTGTTAGACTTTGACTGAACAAACTTCAAGACAATTTTTTCCTGATCTCCAATCTTCGAATACTAACTTCGTGATAACTTACTAGCTGTTGAGTATCTATCCTTGGGGGTTCTGTAATGTTGTCATATAAAAAATAAACAATAAGAAGAAAAGAAATGTTGCGCGCACGGTTTTGTGCAACCGAGTCAAAGTTTTGCCTCGCCGTCAGCACGATTGCGATTGATTCCGATCTTCTGACAGCAATTCTGGGATAATGAGATCATTTTTGCATCATTTCGTTCCACGAAAGATGGCCGGTCAGCATCGCGCAAACCAGGGGCGTACGTGCCACTCCTTTCCTCTTCGCCGCTCGCACAATGTCTGATGCCACCAATTTACCTCAAACCGAAAACAAAACAATAGAATCTTCGCGTTACCCCCCAGAGGGCCTCACGTCGTGACCTAACCCAACCAAAATCTTCCAGCAGTCGCACATTCAATTTTTTCTCTCTAATTCGACCCTATTGTTGAAATTAGCCGTAATTGGCGCGAATTATCGTGAAAATCCATTAGCGACTCGTCGTGATTATTTTTTCTTAACTTCGACAGGTTCTGGCGTCTTTTGCGGCGGCATTTTTGAGAGACCGCACCGGTCTAATAACCGACCTTGCTGTATTTACAACTTCAATAAAATCGTTGCCATCCTCGCGTTTGGCGTCTTCACGTCGTCGTTTTCGTTGTTCGTTGTCGGCATCGGGTCTTTGGGTGGCGGTCGTGATGAGAAATTTGCGGCGGTCAGTGGCGCACGGAGTAAAACAAAAACGTCGAGAACCGGTCAAAAAGTGCGCCGGACGAAAACCGGCCTTAAACCGGTGGCGCTTAAGGGCGCCCCGGTTCTGGAGATGAATAAAAAAAAAAAACACGAATTACGTATACCTGAACGACGATACCTGCGAGATTCTTATGAATGAACGGAGAGGGGAGTTTACTATTTCGTGGAGAGCCGCCGTCACAGGTCACAATGGCTTTCGGTGTCCGTGCTTAATGGGACGTGTGAATTGAGTGGTGGTGGTAAAAGAAGTGACCGCTTTTCCGAAAAAAAAATATTTTTAATTTTTTTCGGAAGCTTCGAAATGGAAATTGCGCATGCGGTTTTCGTCAGGGAGGTGATGCGAGCTTCGTTGGCGAGGGCCAGGAAGCGGCGCCACGAAGAGGAAGGCGACAAGCGGGTTTTTTGGCAGCCCTGGCTCGATGCTTCAGGTAAATTTTAGAATTTAAAAACGGCGTTAATTGAAGGAAAAAGTGACGGATTCGAATTGTTTGTCGAAAACTTTACTTTTGTTCCTAAAACGTTTCGTGTAAGTGGCGCAATTAAGGAATTCTTCTCGTGGTTGGCCGACGGAATCGAGAGGGAGACCGGACGTAGTTTATCTCCTGTTTTAATTCACCTCTGCACCGCCCCCCGCCGGACGGCCTTGATAGGTCGCAGGACCATGTGAATACCAAGCGAGACGCAGGTCTGCCTTATCGCCGCAATGCCACCATTTTTCAGTTGCCATAGCCGATGAGGACCGTTATAGACAACATTGCTATTATTTTTGCTCCGTAACTAAAAACAAATTTAAAATTAGAAAAAGTTCCTCGTCAGTGCCAAGAAGTAACTACTGAGGACCGAGGCTGCGTCTTAAGTTAAAAACTGCATTAAAATTTTGTTGGTAGATGGCGACGCTCACGGGGGCGGTTGTCTTCGAGAGCCTAAGTAGTAGCTCCTATCGAAATTGGTGATTGGTGAAAGGATCAAGGAGTTAATGTTTTTTCCATCCATCTTGGGTAACAAGTTCGACCTGGCAAAGAGTACACTTAAAATCCAAGAGTGCTTGTTCCAATTAGTTGCTAAAAGCATCATTGAAACTGCAAACTTCTCCGACAATAATTTTAATTTTATCTCTCACTGTTTTGCTCGGCGATTGGAAGTTTTCTTGTCAAGCTGTTGAAGGACAAGGCGTGCGCTGTTTTATTTTTTTGCTCAATGTCTTTCGGTGCATTGGGTCTTCTCAACATTTGCTTGCTGTTCCAAACGATACTCAACTGTTGGCACCTACGCGTCAGCGATAAAATAACAACATTTAAATTCTCTTGACTAGATTATTTTAAATTCTTTGGCGTCTGATGTTATGTACTTAAGAACATTTCCTACAATAGTCTGACTGACATTGAAATTATTGAGATAGGTGGTCCCGGTCTCAAGTTATAATTTGGCATCCAGGCCACCAAGGTGCCCAAAGAAACAAAGCTTACCCCCCTTTTCTCAAGCATTTAATTTTCAGACTTATTGGTCATAATCTTAAGACGTGGGGAGGTACTATGTAGAGATTTTCAAAACTTAATTGAATAGTTTTTAGCTGCTCATAGTTCTTGAATCCACCAAGGCTCCGTTTTTGTCTGAATCGACAATGTCGCGATTGCCAATTACCCCAGCGACATCAACATTTAATTGCCTCGTTAATTGGCGTCGCTCCTTGTAAGGACGATTTCCAATTACCCGAATTGACGGTCGATTTTATTGCAGAGGACACCTCCAAGCAGTCCAGCAAACAGTTGCCGACGACCAAATGGAAACGTGACCGGCGTCCCCGTCTTCCGGAATACTCCCGGAAATCCGATCCGAAGATCTCCGAAACGTTCGGCACGGACCCGCCGAGCAGTCCGACCGACAATCAGGAATCCTCCAACGCCCCTCTGGACATGAGCGTCCGACAGCGGGGCTTGCCCCCGTCCTACTCTCAAACCGTCAACAATCCCGGCTATCGATCCAGTTATCGACCGTCGGTGATCCAGAACAACGCCAGAGAACTGCCGCCTGGTTAGTAAAAATTTCGCAATTAATTAACTTAATTAATTATTTTAACTGATTTCACAATTATTTAATTTAACTGATTTTTCTATTAATTAACGTGACGACTTGCAGGTATTTCGATGTGTGATCCTATTATCGACGAACATTTCCGGCGGTCGCTCGGCAAGGATTACCTGGCTCTTTTCTCCAATAACAACGTGAAGGAGGGGATGCCGGCGGCGGCGAAGCCGCCACCGAAAGCGCCGGATGCCGGCAACGTGATCGAGTTGATGGACACCGCCGGGTTGTCGGTGGACGACCACTTCGCCAAAGCTCTCGGCGACACTTGGGTGAAACTCAACAAAAAGGAACAAGAAATTAAGAACAGTAACAGTGAGAACCACAGTTTGGTCACGATTTGAGATCTCTCCCAGTGTATGCGTGTTTTGATGTAATGTGTGTTGAAAGTAATCGAAACAATGTACAAATGTATCCTAGGTTTAGTTAGGGCCGTATCAGGTGTCAAGGCCGAGTAATGGTCGAAATAGCAGGATTAAGTGACTTGTTTTGTTTTTTTAATTATTATTTGTGGGTAACTTTATCTATTCTTGGTTGAGAGCGTCACCTGACAAATCCGGTGCGTGGAACGGTAGGCTCCACTATTCCCATTCGTTGTAAATATCTCAAGGTATTTGACTGTATATAATTTTTTCATGTAAATACAAATGACTTGTTAGTTTTAGCGATATTTATGAATTAGTTTCCTCATTTTGTTGCTTAGTTCTAACGGACTCTATGTTAATTTTGGTTATACGTCAGTAAAATGGTACCTAAAGCACAAGCTCTTATCATTCCGCTCTCACGCTGATTGCGTAGCAATGAATACTTCAGCAACAAGATGACAATACTTTTACACTTGATTTTATAACTTTTTAACAGTTGTTACATAATTTTTCCATTTGCAGGGGTTTTATAATTGATTGTTAATATTGAAAGGGATGATGTTTAGGTAAAAAAGTTTCTATAAGCGTAGTTCCGTTTTTGCGTTATTTTTAATACATAGGCCGCTAAAGATTCACCTGATTTCAAGCAGGAACGTTTACCTGACACCCTGTTAAGAGTTAAGACCTCTATTCTAAAAACTTTGCTTTTGGTGAAATTCAGTTCAGCAACTTAGACCTAGAATTGTTCAACATCTTATTTCGAAATTACCATGTTTTGAGAAATTTTGATATTAACTCCACTTTGGTTCCTATTTAGAAAACTGCAACTAAATTGTTGAGTTGGGGCCAAAGCGCAACAGTAAACTTTCCCGTAACAACAGAATAGTGCTGAACTTTACTAATTGCAAACAGTATGCTATTTGTAGAGGAGTAGTTGTATATTTAGAAAGTACCAAATTAATTAAAGTGGAGGCGTAAATTGGTTGTAAAATGTACTTACCTGCCTCTGCACATAAGAGTTTCACTAGGTATTGGAGGAATTTGGTACAAGAACTGATTTCATATGGTGCTAGAATCCGAATAATATCTTGTCACCACAAGAAAGCAGTGCTCATAACCGTAAATTGACGCTTCTGGACACCCCACAGCACTGGGACCACCGGTACTGCCACCGCCACCACCCAATCCGACTTAAGTACGAATCTGTTGTCACACCGCGTTCTTAAACACAAAATAGATATTCACTTACACAACCGGTAAGAAAAATTAAACCCGCCACCCAGTTTTGATAGCCGTCTCGCATTAATTAATCCATTTTCCCTCCGCCGTTCCACTCTATATTTCCTTCCTTTTTGTTGTTTTTTAGTTTCGTATTGGGTTTCTGCGGGATATCGAGTTTGCGGTCCGCGTTCCCTATTTTTCTGTGGAGCGGTACCGCTTTTTTCCCGGCCAAGTACCACTCCAACTTTTCCCATTGGCCGCTCGGTCCGTATGGTGGTAGTGGATGTTGTATGGCCCAACTCGACAATGGTGTAACTCGAGCAATTTGGCCCTTTCCGAGAGTACCTGCAGCTCGACGTGTAACCCAATCAGCTGGCGACGGATCAAATTTTCAACTAGCGGAAGAAACGAAGAGAATGGGCTTCCCGAGGCCCGCCATAACAGAAACAAAAATTCAAATTTCAACAAGTGATCGCGAAAAATTCAAAACTCACCCCGAAAATTCACAACCACCCTCACGAAATTTCCAGAAAAGCGCGCCGATTTTTCGCGAATAGCCGGAGCAGCGTCGATTTTGATTGATCGCGTCTTAATGCCGATGACTCACATTCTCAACTGATTTCGCTGGTGCGGATGGCCGTTGTTGCATCAATGGCAATCGCATCGCCCCATCCGAAATGGTGGAGCCAACCCCCTACCCTACAGCTAACGGATCAAAGTCACTGTTTATTTGACTTACCGGTTTACGATATTTGGGGGTCTTTTATTGTGTGCGCGTTTTTTTTTTTTACCCTGAAGGCTGAAGGGCAGTTCGGGGATGGAAGTAAGTTTTAGGTGGGTTGATGGTGTTATCATGGAAATTCCACAGTGGAGCTTGATGTTTTATTTGGTTTTTGCCGTTGGGAACGTTGATTTCGTCCAGATAAAACTACCTGAGTTCTGAGTTATTTAAAAGTTTGGGGCGGTGGAGTGGAAGAGAAACAAATTAATCGCGTCCCGGGAGGACCGTTCCTTCTTTCCCCAGAGACCGGACCGAAAACAATTGGGAATGGGGCGGCATTGACGTGTATATTTGGTTGCCTGCATAGTTTATGCAATATAAATTAAATAATTTGTTGCAGTTTCAAAAACGTAATTTAGTCGCAACTACTCTCTGTCAACTAACAAAAAATGTTGATTCGTACAATCATTTAAAAAACAAACTAAAATGATCGCTGAAAAAAAAAGCTTTGCTAAAAGAGTTCGAGCTTTGGCAGAATTGTACTCGAAACTAGGAGATGGCGCTGTGGAGCGGTACCTACTTATATATAAGTTATCTTTGCCCGCAATCTACAATGCGTCATTAAAGATTCAATTGCCCCGTTGGAGATTGACCGATCGACTTTTGCACTAATTAGATTTTAAAGATTTTTAGACTGTTATTGCCCAAGTCTCTAAAAATGAATACAGCGGTAGTTTTTATTGAAGACAATTTTAATGTCCAGGACATCAATGCGGACGCACAAGGTAGCACCCTGCTGCTGTATTTCTGTTTCTGATAATCCGTTTTTGAAAATAAAAGGGCCGAAAGGTTGAAGTGACCCCTATGGTGTATCACATCTGCATGGTAAAGTAATGGTAAAGCAAAGTTTTCGAAAATGGTGTATCCTGCCAAGGGCAAACTGCGCCAAGAAGAAGAGGACAAAGGAAAATCACTGCTATATAAGCAATGACGCAATCAGCAAACAGTAAATTAAACTTAGTACATATTTGAAGATTACAAATTGTTCGGTACAGCTTCACCTCCACAATACAAAAGGACGTTTCTTTTACCTAAAAGATAAACGCAAATGAGTACACCTGGTGTACTGCAAGCAAAGTGCGGCGCTTATTACGTAGAAGTCACCTTTTTCTATCCTTTATTGTTTACGCTTTTTATTAACACTTTTTTTGTCGTAAAAATTCAATAATTTTTATTTAATTGGTACTTGTTATTTCTGAAAATACAGTAGTTAACAATAATAATTTTTTAAAACCTCCTAAATAAATGACAGGCAAAAATTGCGGATGATTACAACGTAATTATTACTTATCGACAATTATCCACGTAACTTGCGTCACACTTTAAGTTTGCGGTACCAACAATTAACAATCATGATTTTCTTCTAATAACGATGGAATTTGCATTACCGGGGATCCCATTATTTATCCAAGTGGCGTCTTCGTTGATGATGAAATTGTTTTGCAATGTATAATAAACGTGCCATGTATCAACAGTTTCAGGTACGATGTGTTCCACTTTATCTGGCGAGGTGGGTCGATTTTTGCCAGGTACAATTTAAGCGTTGGCGGCAGAAACTTAGGTTTTAATAGACAAAAAACGGGTTTACTTCCAAAATTGGCCTAAAAAATACGTAAGAATTGATAAAAATCGCAGCATCAAAATTGAATAACAAAGAGATTTTTTCTTTAAAAAAAAGTGAAAATTTCCAATTTTTTGACGTCTGATCTCACAGAGAAACATTTACAAAATCAGTAGGTACTCGTTATGTCTACTTCCTCTAGACTGGGTCCGGTTATTGAAACCACGCCATTTCGATTATTGTTAAATGGATATTGAGGTGGAGGACTGAAAAAAGTTCAAAAAGACGTTTCGGTTTGCTGACCAATAGTATCCCAAAGTATTGTTAAAAAAAAGTTAGATGCGGCATTACCGCGCGGCGGGGCCGCAAGTTTGGTGCCTGGCTAACTGTAGGTTTTGACGGTCATTTGAAAAACCAAAAAAAATTTCGGAAAGTTTGCATTAAAATTCAATAACAACTCGTTTTTTCCACATCGGAAATCCCCGGAATGTAATCATCACGATAAGTGTTGTTGAAGCTCAAATTTTTTGGAAATAATCACATTGATTGCGGCTCCGCTAAGAACTGACAAAAAGCAACAACAATAATTATAACTTCATTACGATGAGAAAATTGAGTGAGCCTAATGTCGGGCATTTTTAAATTGATTATTAGAAAATTCCATATATAAGTAAAACATAAAGTTTCTGTCAAAACTGGATTGAACGTAATGATGACTTAACTACCTATGTCGAATTTTATAATTATTTTCGAGGGTGAAAAGTTATTTTGGAAATTAACGTCCGACTTTCACAAATTGCGCTAAATTTTATAGCGGTGTTAACATTTAATTGCGTGCGATATTAACAGGATTGGCAATTCAGAAGTTACCAAAAGCGTTTCCGAATTCCGATCGCTCAAGTCATTCTTATGAAAGAAGCATTCAGATAGTGTTGCACCTTTGATGCACCTTGCATAAATTTTAAAGCTTATCAGCAGGAGTTAATTAAATTTACATTGGGCTAAAGAACAGAGATAAAGAAATGTAAACTACAGTAAAGAGTTCGGTCTTCCAGTTAAAAATTAATGTTTGTTGTAAATGAAGAAGCGTGAACCAAAAATTAGCTAAACGTGCAGAAAGAGAAGGAGAGAATATTCAGGATATCCAACTGTCAAGCGGATATGAGAAAATTATTGTCATACAATTTTCCTTGAACTTGGAAAAATTTCCGGTACCTACCTAATTGAAGGAATCTAGGAAAATGAGCATCTCTCCTAATAATTATCGTAAACAACATATTATTCTAGGTTTATGTAAACTGTAAACGTCACATTACAGAACGTATCGGTTAGTTTTACATCTTGTTTATTACATAAGAAAACATTTTATGTTCGGAACGTAATGAATACGTTCTGAAGTGGCTTCAACAACATTTCGTTTTATGAACGTGCTTGCTTTGTGCAGCTTCGTCATAGTAGCAAATGTGGTTAGGTACATACCACTTTACCTACTTAGTTTTAATTTTATTCCCCTTTACCGTAAGCCTTCAGCGACAGTTTGGCATTATTTCTAAACAAAGCACCTGCCTGTAGCAGTGACGCCCCTATTGGTCATTGCAACATTGTTAAAGAATGAAGTGGAGTACTGAAAATAAGATCGGAGTCGCTCATTCAGGAATTTTGGAAAACTTATTTCTAACATTATATAATAACAATTTCAATTTTTAGAAATATGTATATAAAACTTTGGTCATTGTTTACTTTACCCACTCTTTGATTTTCAAAAAACTAATTACACCAACGCATTCGTCACCATGTATACATTACGAAAATCAATATCTTTTCTTGTGCAAATTACTTTTATTTTTACTCATTTTCCTTGCCCTAGCACATCCTTTTTTTTTCCTATAAATTTTGCATAAAATTATTTATCATTTGCACAACATTTCATTGCTCAAAATGGCATTCTAATGATGTTTTACGATGGTTTCCAAAAAAAAACAGCACAAAAAGCGAAAAGTGGACATTGTAAACAATTACCAAAACTTTTAATCCTTTTGACTTTTATTCTATTGCTCTTCTCCATCAGTTAATTTTTTTTTTTTAAGCAGTTATTCAGATCACCAATTTCGTTCCCCACATTGTCATATATTCGTTAATGTCTTCTATTTCGTGAGATGATGCCGCTATTTCCACTCTCATTTTGTGAGTTTTCAATCTCGCACTTTTCCCGAGGACAGCATCGTCGCAGATCCCGAAGCGAACCTCAACCCAAAACACAGGTAAAGATAAAACGATCCACGCCCTAAGTTGCAGACCCTCTCCCCAGCCGCACCATTACCATTTATTAACATAATCAAAAATAGTTCAGCGAAGGGTCGCTGAATAGACCTCGGAGGTCTATTTCGCCGCCATTTCTTTTCCGTGTCGAAATCGCCGGGGTGTCGATTAAAAATCCGCTAATCTTTCCGCCAAAAGGGCATCGAACGGCGGAAAAAACAATATTGTCAACAACCCTGCGACGCCTCCGGCGTCGCCGTTAGGGCTCACCTCAAAACTTTTTTCCCGACGCACGCCAGGTCGACGTCACGTGACGCCCCCCTACACGCCTAATATACTCGATTCGTGAGCGGACGACCGTCAGTTGTTTGCATTTGGCGGTGGTGTGTGTTGTTGACCGAACCGAATTGACGTCGTGACGGCCGTCGGATTTGTTATTATTTTTATTTTCGTGATTTTCGACGTTGGTTTTTTTTTTTTTTTTTGTTAAATCGGTTCTTGTTGTTTGTAAGACGCCGACTCGGGTTCAGTTCTAGTGATTTCTGTCTGTGATCCCAATCCGTACTATAAGGCTTATTTTTGCATTGTGAGTATAAAAGTGGGCAAGGGGGTTTATGTAATGTGCGAGCGAGTTGAGCGCTTTTCCTAACGATTTTTCCGAATTCGACGTGCTTTCCGGAGATTTTGAACGGGAACGACCGCGTGCCGAACTAACCTCACTATACAGTCACGCTTAAAAGACGGCGCCGACCGCCGAGTTCATTGATATCAACTTTATTTGATTTAGAAAAAAACTTCTTTTTTTTAACACTTTGGCTTCGCTACCCCTTTCAACCGTTCATGTCGTTTCTCTTCAATCAACGAAATTGTTCTTTCATTTTTTATTTCTCCAGATCCAGATTGGTTCGAGTTATTTATTAGACGTTTTTCTCTAAAGAAGCACCAATTTTAAGATCTAAAACCACAAACGTTACCTTGACAATATTACCGATTTTGCAGAGTCGAAGGTAAATAAATACCTTATTATCAAAAATCAGCAAGATCATGCGTGAACTTTGAGGAATTTTATCTAAATTCATAGTAATAGTAAATAATTTAAATAGAATAGTAATACACAGTAAATTCATGAAGGCAAGGTAGCAAATTCAGCTGAAATCTGTAACTTCCAAATTTCTCGTGTGATAGGTCATAAATCACGTGCGGACTCTAAAACTTGATTAACACAACCGCAAAATGGTTTTTTTTGACAAAGTAAAATTTAGGGTGTCGTAAGTCATCAAAACGTTGTCACTTGCTTCTGGGTGGTAGTCAAAAAGGTGTTACCTAGTCCCACTCGTAGAATAAAAATTAACAGGACGCATCAATCAAAGAAACATTTTCTAACCGAAAGGCGTCGAGATCAAGAATTTGACTGCAAATTCGACGGAAATGTCGCATTTTGGTGTTGACAACACTCTTCTTATCGCGAGTCACTCAACTTTAATTAATTGGCGTTCTTGTTGGTTCGGAAAGTAGTCACCCATATCCTGTGAATAGTGCCAATCGCGGCTAGCTGTGCTAAAACAACTTTCCTAACCCAATAATCTTATTTTATTAATTCTCTCGGAGCCAAAGAAAACGTCGTGATTATAAGTACAGATGGTTACACTTTGATTGGAAGCTGCCCCTGCCCATAAAAATTCGTGACGACGACACTCAAGGCAGTTTAGGTACAGAAACGCTGTCTCACCGTCGAGAGTAATAATTATTAACTCGCTGTGGCATTCTTGGGAGGAAATCTCTTCGGGCAGCTCGCGACCAACACTGCAGCTTGTTTTTACGGCATGATGAGAACGGAATTGATGGTAACAATTACAACATATAAAACGTA
Organism: Schizotus pectinicornis; assembly: GCA_951805265.1. Taxonomy (NCBI): domain Eukaryota; kingdom Metazoa; phylum Arthropoda; class Insecta; order Coleoptera; family Pyrochroidae; genus Schizotus; species Schizotus pectinicornis. The sequence continues at coordinate 3,612,450 of OX638207.1, forward strand.
TTATTGGCGAATTTTTCAAAATTGCCCATGGCGCCAGTGAGTCGAACGAAACCTCAACCGGTCAAGAAAAAGAACCGCAAAGTTGTACTGGTTTCAATTTAATGGATGCTTAAAACCTGCGGCTCGCATAAATGAAGGTGGCCGTTTGAACACTTGGTTACTAAGCAATTTTGCCAAAATTTTGTTGATACAAATTGGATGATAAAAATTAACTCAGGAAAATAAGGCGGAAAAATACAACAAAAATTTGACCATTTTTAGGAATTTTTTATGCCACAACCCTTAAAGATAATATTGAAGCGAACTATCTGAAGCACTTTTCCCATCTTTTCTTTTTCTTACATTTTCTTCACCACATCCAGGAGAGGCTACTCATGCCAGCTGTTATCAAAATCTTTATTGGATCAGAACTATTGAGGATATTCCTGCTGAACGGCGCCGCCCTAGCGCCATTTAGTCGGTACCGGCACGCAGCAGTTGCTTGAAACTCAAAATGTGCCAGCGTCGCCTTTGTCACTGGTTCGTTCGACTGCGAAGGTGCGCATGGTAAACCGGGAAACCCATGAATTAATCCGGACGAAGAGGTCAGATGCTGGACAAGGGTATTAACCTATGTAAAGATCAAATGTGGAGAGAACGACCTCATTACATATGCTCGATGACTGGCAGATTTTAGACTCTTTGAGGAAGCTTCATGGCGCTTTAGCGCCCTAACTAAAGTTGAAGTCGTTGCGGTTACTCGACATTTTTGAGCTTTGAAAAGTTTACTGTACTTGGAACTGATTTTGATGACAGCCAAAATTTTTTCCAAAAATTTCTAAACCATACTTCAACAGTTGCGAACGTAAGTTCGCCTACACACTTCAATGATTCACGAAACATAAAAGATAAATTCAGTTTGTTTCGACAAACCTGTAATCCGATCAAAAACGCTATTTTGAAAATTACTCAACAGTGCCAAATTTGCACCGCTTGGTGTATTTTTGCTAAATCAACATCAATGATTATTTATAGGCAAACTACGAATTTTCTTGAAACATGCCAAATTATTACGACCTTCGTATTCTCCGGTCTTATAAAAATATTGCGGTTACATCTAAAAATTGATTTTCTTCAAGATGAATAAACTGTGAAAGACATATAACAAATAACACGAGTTAGCAAATATAATTTTTTTAGCCTTTAAGCCCGGCGCCACACCTGCGGCATAACCGCGCGGCAGCGCCGCTGTTACTGCTCCATAAGAAAGCGCGCGTTACTCTGCTGCGCTGTTGTGTCGCAACTGTGGCGCTACCTTAACATTTTATTGGCATTTTTTACACTCCTTTCTTGACGCTTCAAAAGAAATCTTAGTTGTCGATAATTTGCGACCAAATATAATTATAATGATAAATAATGGGCTGCAAAAAGCTGTGGAAGTTAATTTAAATAAATAAATAATAATGAGCATCACTCGGAATATTGAAAAAAACGCTATTCTTTATTACTAATTGACCATAGATTTAAAATATTGGGTAGAACATTGCAAAAATAATTTACTGGCGTTTGTTAGTTACCAGTAAGTAATATATACTTAAAAATAATGCGTTTGAACGAAACCCTTATCGAAACGTCGATTAGGTGCAATACCAAAATGACATAATTGACTCATGTAGTTTATTGAATGACGTAAAAATGGTTGGACGACCCAGTCTTGTGCAATTAATCGGGAACAATGTTTTTTCATAAAAACGCCTTCGATAATAAATAAGTACTTCACTTCTTTAAATCATTTCTTTTTACAAAACTGTTATTACGGCCACTGTGCCGGACGCCAATTATTTAAAGAGCACACGTCGCATGTTGTAGGCATTTTATTAACTGCCTCAGATATAATTTGTTTTTACGAGACTTCCACCTGATGTTTATCCCTTGATAATTATAGGATGCCGGCTATAATTAATTACGGATATGCAAATTTATCGAGTTATCTGAAGACTCACAGCGATTCTTCGAAATTGAAAATTTCCCTATCTTCTGTTGACGTCACATCGATTTTTTTACCTCGAACCTTCGATAGTCAATGTGGCAATTATTCGCCAATAATTGCCTAACTGGAGGTTAACTAGGCGACACCTGAGTTTTCGTTGCCCAACTAACGTGTTTCGTTAAGAGAATCACCGATTTAGAACGGGCCCCAGCAAAGACTTCGAAGATGTCGACGAAATAAATAATTTATTTTTAGGCGACAAGTAGAAAGCTATCGAATTAGTTACGATGTTACGCAAGGATCATTCACGTTTAGACACAAAAGTCTAGCAAAGCGGTGGTCGGTTTGGAAATTTTATTTTTGGCCCATGGGGGGGCAGATCCGGTCCTGCCGGACGTTGTCGAAAATTTTTATCGTGGCCGAACGTGCCACGCTGAATTGGTTGCGTTTCGCAAATTGCACAGTTTTTGAGAGCTACGTGATTTCACGACGTTTCAGGGAACTTCAATGAAGTACATATTGGCGTTTTCCAGAAATTTCCCGGATTTGTAAGAAAATTGGTAAGGGGTGATTTTGGAGCCTGGTCGTGACCAGATGTTGTTTGTTATGACCTTTTGATGACCAAAATGTTTGGGGAGATTTCAGTGCAATTTTAAAAAATTTCTGCAAATTTAAAAAAAAAAATTTGGACACCTGCAGAACTTCTCATAAGAATATTTTTTATATTCTATAAAATTTCCAGAACTTGATACGTCTTCAATTTTGAAAAAAAAACTTATTTTGCAAAACTTCACTTTCGGCGATTTCAGAAGATTTCTCGCCGTCTTCCAAAATTTCACCGAAGAGGCCCCAGGTCCATAACTGATGCCTAAATTAAATTTGTGTTTTGTGGTGTATCAGCTTACCTGTGGCACCTCGTGGTATCGGAGGCCTGTATGATAACTGGCTGTCGTTTTATCGGTAATTCCGTGTTGGAACATGTTAATTTGGCACTTACTCCAACCGACAATCGCCAAGGTCAAATAGACACGGAAACTCCGGCAATGGCCGTGTGTCGTTAATGCTCTCCTATTTACTTGGGCCCGACGTCATCGCAAAAGTACACGGCAACGTTCTCCTCTTTACGTCATCGTCCCCCTGTCCATCAAACGGCGAAACCTAATTGGGCCAATAACTGGGGTGAAATCCCCGACATTGTAAATAATGAAGGAGGAGACCTTGGCCCATATCGCGTCCTTCAATAAGACATTCGTAGTCGTTGGCGAATCGACCCATGCCGCTGTAAACGGGAGTAACAAAAAGATGACCGGAAGAAGTCTTGTTCCATTGCTGGCGGGTTTAGGTTGCTTTCACCGGGTGGGAGGATTTACGCGAAATTGATTGCCGAAAATTTAGGTCACTATCTTTTGTCCATACAAGCTGATCCGGTTCAAACACTAATATCGGTTGGGAGCTACAAGAATCTAGAGCTGTTGTAAATTATATTTGGCTATGACGTTTATGATCAATAATTGTAATCTAGTTGCCTACCTGCTGTTCCATTGTTGATAGTTTAGGTCTATCTATCATTTCCGGAGAATTTACTTTGTGATTACCGCATCACGACATTATAGTCGAACATTAACTACGGCCATCTATCAGTTTTTAATTCTATTGGTGTGCTAAAAGACGTTTTTCGAAACAAAAACAAATCGGAAACGGTGAATTAAAGCGAGAGCCGCAAAAAGTTATCGTACTGACCGCATTTTCAATTGTTTTCGTTGAAAACAACTTTTTCACCAACTGAACAGAATTTGCTGAGGTTATAGTTTGTCCATAAAAAGTTTCTAGTTTATATACCTACACATGAGTACATACGTTAACATACATTTGTTTAGGTGCCATTATTTTTTTTTTCTAAAATTTACGCCTTCAAAGACCCAAAAAGCCATTTGTCCCACTTAACAGTGTCATCATGATTGTACAGTTTTTTTTATGTAAATTAGTTGCGGAAATGCTCAATAAATTACAAATGTGGTTCTTCTGACCTTACGTTATTATGCACTACCTGCCTGAATAAACATCGCTGTTGACGTTAACGAGTTCCGAATTATCATTGAGATCATTGTTCTTGACTTCAGGTTGGAATTTATAGGTCACGAAAGGGTTCACGACCCTTGTCAATTTAAATCAATTGAAACTCAAGCCCTGGCAAATCTTTTTCTTTGTACTAACGTAAAAAATTAATATTTTGGACGACTACTTTCAGCACTTCTTGTGTCCCACAACGCAGGACTAGTCCAGAACCTATATCGTATATAAGTTTTTACTTGTAGGTACAGTGTCTATCAATGAGTACGGCACGCTGGTTTTTCCCAGTGTAAAACTACTCCATTCGGCACGAGGGCCATTCACAGTTAATTGGCGGTCGCGGGTTCAGTGGTGGCTCCAGACGCTGACACCGCCACTCCTCCAGTCCGTTCGAATTTCGCTTCACGGGTTGTCCCCTATTTTTTGATAGATACTGTACCATAGTGGTGTCGATTTTTTTAGATACCGGTTTCCATGATGGAAGTAATTGAAATGGTTCTTGTGAGACACTTTTTCAGTCAGTTCACGAACTGTAGTGATGAGTTGTGAGTCCATCTTCTATTGAAATCGCCATCGACAAGACCGCTGAGAAGAGACGCATATGACGTGATCTGTGTCTAGGAGGAGAAAATGAGGCGTTGGGAGAATCGAGATCACCGTTTCGCTTGCTCTGAATTGCCCTTTTTTACTTTTTTTTCTTTCGAGCGACGATCTCTCCATTTGTGGTTGTCTACCTAATTAATACCGTTCTCGTTCCATCAAACAAATTACTTCGTAAACTAATGGATTCCGGATGTGCGACGTTCAACTCTTCCTTAATAGCAGTTTCGCCTATAGTAACAACATTTCGGTCGCACTCAACAACATTAACTGAACAATCAAATTTGGCAAGAAAATCACCTTAAGTGGAATTAGCCATTCGACACAAACAATGGTTCCGATTTCTACTAAAACGCCTACTAATTGAACCGCCTAACCACGTGACACTATCAAGGGACCACAACCAAAATTCGTGTGGGTTTCCAAGATTTGAGCAATTTTCTTGACGGCACAAATGACCGACTTTAAAGTAGGTTAAACAGACCGACGAGGTGCACGTTGCCGGTGGCATTGCAAAATATGTGATAACGTGTTTACGGTTTGGGTCTCAAGGACGATTTATTTCTGCTGCTGGTCCTGCTGTCGTCGAACTGTCTGACTCTTTCGATCGGCCCCGGGAGGGAACTCCTCTCGCCTCAATTATTCATTTTTTATAACTCGCAAGTTTTGCCTCAGCGTGAATCACGCCGAGCTCGATGACAAAACGACGTTTCCGTTTTATCCTTTATTTAGTTGTTTCACATTGTGTTAGTGTTGTTATCTTTTATGTTTGTTCGACGATCGCGTTGTACAAGCTCGGATGACAAATCGTCGTACATACAAAGTATCTCAATGGTTATTAATTGGTCGGTTAATTATCCTTTTAATTATAGGGGAGGTTTATGGACTTTGCTTTTGCGTCGTTGACCCTATTGAGCAACCCCTCAACTCTTATAACTGATTGAAGGTATTGCTGGACGAGATGATTAGTGTAGAAATATTCACTTCATCCCTTTGATTTTCTTCAAGTTCATGATCACGACCTCAAAATTGACAAGAAGTACTAATTAAAATATTTTTAGATCAAACCTCTATTGAATTACACGAATTTTTAAATTTCTGTGCTCAAGCCGTTTTTCCTGACAACTTTATTTCTCGTTTACCAAGTGCCTTTGTGGCTACCCACCATTTATGTCTGTGTTGAGTCGCATGAGATTTCTTCCTGGTTGCGGCCAGTGCAGCGTTAATTCCGACGTTGAATTGTTACAACGAGGAGCCCGTTGCCATTGTTACGTAATAGACGGCTAACGAATGCCAATTATTAGTCAACTATCGCTTTTACTTTGCAGCGTGAAAGTACAATAATGAACAGCTGAAAATGCGTCCCGTAATGTGCTGGCGGGTCATCCCGCTCATTGCCCATCTGCTCATCAAGAACCTCAGAACTTATCCTTCGTCAAGTGAACTCTCACCTCCACACTGCCAAGTTGAATGCGAACAGATATTTGTTGTCAGTCATAATAAATATTTTTTAACCACCGAAATAAAACAAAATTAGACCTCTTTTCTCCCCCTGAGGCCTTCCTCAAGAGAAATTTTGAAGAGCAATTTTTTTTCAGTTTTTTACCAGGTTCCAGTTACCAACAGGAGCAGCCACACGATGAATGCAAACAGATATTTGTTGTCAGTCATAATAAATATTTTCTAACCACCGAAATAAAACAAAATTTGACCTCTTTTCTCCCCCTCAGGCCTTCCTCAAGAGAAATTTTGAAGATCAATTTTTTTTTTAGTTTTTTACCAGGTTCCAGTTACCAACAGGAGCAGCCAAACGATGAATGCAAACAGATATTTGTTGTCAGTCATAATAAATATTTTTTAACTACTGGCATAAAACAAAATTGGGCTTCTTTTCTCCCCCTGAGGCCCCCCTCAACAGAAATTTTGAAGAGTAATTTTTTTTCAGTTTTTTACCAGGTTACCAACACGAGTAGCCAAACGGCAAGAAAGTGGGGTAGATATTAATAAGTTCCTTGGCAAGTTCCCGGCTGCATGCAGCTGGTTTATTACATGAACCGTTCCATTTGATTATCCCTGAAATTTTCCGGGTTCACTCTAACTTTGTTTCTTTTTAATCGCGGAAACTGTCGTAAATTGGTGGGTCACTTATTATTATTAAATTGTTAATAGTTTATTCCGCGGAGGACGCAACAGACCGTCTAGTTATTTTATAATTGAATCAGTCATGATGTGATCCGACAATTAAGTTTCAACTGCAGTTTACTTACATCACAATAGGCGGCGAGGAAGTGAAGAAATTTTATAAGAATTATATCATCAAATCAAATCGGTCGAAATAAGAACAAAATTAATTGAACTATCGGGAGGTTGTAAAAGCTGCAGGAACAGTTTCGCATTGCTATTGACATTAATTTGCGACAATAAACAATTAAAGGCTCATCGTTAATGGGCGTCACGGTGCCTATGAAGTTAAAGCGAGAGCCTGATGCAAGAAACTCGTTAATGTTACCATTTATTTACTCAAGACTTGTTGCTCTTTTCTTCGACACTTTAGATACTGAAACATTGTTTTCTTTACACATCAGTTGTTAGTACTCGCTAATTGCGGCGAGGAGAAAAAACAAAAACTCCGTCGAGTTGTGGGATGCTAAACCGTTTGATGGTTGAAATCTCTTTACGTAATTCTGCGGTTTTCAGTTATTTTCAGTTGTTCTCGGAATGATGGTCGTTAGCGCCTCTGGTCATGCTGTTGCACACAGGTCCGATACCTGCGTAATGGGTGCTGGTAATTTTCCACAAGAGTCGCCACTTTGCGGTAAATGGACCGAAAATGCGCTTTCTGCAGCGAAAGCTGCGTTTCCTGAACAACCACGTAACGTAGCATTGGGCTGAGACCGCGGATTTTTGGTAGTTTGGCGTCTGTTTCAGCGGCGCCTGCAATCCTGAAGGGGTCGTCCCAATTTCGGCGTCCAGCCGTCACGGCCTGAAAACTCAAGGTTACCGTTACGCAACGCGCGTTCACTCATGTCCCATTCATGAAAATTTCGGAATGTTTGCCTTTACATAATTCAATCGTTACCGTAATTATAATTGTACACACGGTAAACGTACAGGTCCGGTCTAAAGATAAAACTGCGTGGGTGTCCCGTTCAAATTTCGGCACTTGTTGCTCACAATATCGATATTCGTCGACGATTCACTTTCGTTCTGACGGAAACGGAAGATTTCTATGACATCACCGGCCAACCTTCCAAACGTTTGATTATTCAATGATTCGATTATTCAATTGGGACAAGGGCAAGGAAAACGACACGAGACGAGCCAGTTTTCACGGAGAAAGGTGGGCCTAGGCCGACGTCTCCGCAACGAAACAAGACACCCATATGCTTAAGAAACGATTTGGAAACTATCGATTCATTAATGATGGATGTTGCGAAATTTCGTTGTGGTTTCAGCAATTTAGTGGCGAGTGCGAATTTCGACATTATTAAAATTTTACGGCGGAATAGAGGTCGGGCAGAGGTAAGCGAGATTCTTCGAAGGGTCACCGACCACGTTTTTCGAAGGATGCTGTCTCGGGATTGTCGAAACGAAAGCCAAATTAATTGTCTTTTTTCAACAATGTTTTCCATAACGGAAATTGTTTATTTTGACCAACTAAATCCTTGAAGCGCTCTTGAAGGATGTGGGAAAAACTTGCAACCTTAGTCGAATTTTCCAGAAACTTTCCGTTTGGTGCGAGGTCTTCAAAGTTGTAAATTAAAATTTTCTAGTGTTTTCCAGAATTTGACAACTATAATGACAAGTAGGTACAACGTATTAGAAATTATCAATGGTCATTGTTTACTTTACCCACTTCTGGATTTTCAAAAAGCCAATTACAGCAAAGCATTTCCTTAACATTTATATATTACAAAAAACAAAATCTTTTTTTGTGCAAACCACTTCTATTTTTACTCTTATTTTCCTTGCCCTAGCACATCTACATCTATGAATTTTCGTCAAAATCGACCTAAATTGCAAATTTCAACTTTTTTATTATTAGACTTACGATTTTTGTTCATATAGCACTCGATAGCTTTTGTGAAATAGAGAAATTTGATGTATTTGGATTTGATGTAAGTCTGCCCGTTCAAAAGTTACAAGAGTTTAAATACTATAAGAAATCGAAACTTAGTGGTTTTTCTAATTTTATAAGAAATCTATTTATTCTAGCGTCGAATTGAATACCGATTTGAATTCAGGAAAGCCGATTACGTAAGAAAACGCTTATTTCCAGCCTTTAGGTGCAACGATATCGATTTTAGGAATTTTTTGATTTTCTATCGATTGGGGTGAAAAAAAAAAGTCGAAAATATTGAAATTTTTTACATCAATTTTATGACTTTATAGATTTCGAACCGCTTAACACGAATCTGACCGCAGTTTTCCTTGTACAAGTCGTACTTTTTAAGATATGACCGTTCGAATGTTTCAATTCAAAATTTTCCATAAAATTATTTATCATTTGCACAACATTTCATTGTAATGATGTTTAACGTGGTTTCCAAAAAAAAAAAACACAAAAAGCAAAAAGTGGGTATTGTAAACAATTACCTTTTCAATTGTAAGTTCCAACTTTTCCACTGATTTTATCTAAGAATTTCAATCCAAGAATTTGGGCGAACAGTTGTGGTTACCAACACTACATAGGTATAGCGCCATCTTTCCGTAGGATAATAAATTGTGTTCTGGATCACTTAAAAAAATTGACAAGGTATCAGTGGTGCTTTCCACTACAAAATCTTTTTTCAACGTTGAAGGAACTGGTTGGGGATGCTGAACTCGCTAATTTCCCAAATTAGTTTCTATTTTCAGTTTTAATTCTATAAGTATTTGAGGTTTATTATTTAATTCCTCTTACTACAATCCAGCTCGTGACACCATTCGAATCCAATTACATTAAAGGAAATCTTCACTATTACATTATTGCATGAAATTAGTTATGTAATGGTAATCACCTTCGGGCATAGATCCAAAAGTGCTCACTTGATTTAAATAATTAATAACTTAACAGTAAGTAATGCCAATACAAACCATCAGTTCCTTCCTAAGTTCAGAATTTGAACCAACATTGAGGGGTTAGTAATTAATGATAAAGGCTCCAGGCTAGAATCAAAATGCCAAGACAAAAAATTCTCCTTAAAGTGTTTTTTTTAAAATTTTGCCAGTCATTCTCGAAATGAGGTATTTAGCAGTTTCAGCACGATGATGCAGCTCTTTTGCTTCAACTTTCAGTTGCGCCACTGTATTGAAAGTTGTGCGATTGAACTACGCCGCTTTGCCTATTATTCGGCGATGCTGACGCGCAATTTACTTCCTAAAATTATATTAATCATAATTAATTGTAAAAGTTTTCAGGATGTTGGTTCTAACGTCTACCAGATATCAAAAGTTAGTGCGATCTAGATGGCTCAATGCAGCCATTAGGTCTCTTCTATCAAATAGTCTGGACCGTTCAGAAAATGTTCGCGCTTCAAATTTGTCATATTGCCAACATTGACAAGTATAATTACTAATTTGAAGGACCAACACTTTTGATAATTTAGAAACGGATCGGACTACTTGATAGAACAGATCTGATGGCTGCATTGGACCATCCAGATCGCCCTACCTTTCGGGATGTGAGAGATCCAGGTCCGGACTGCTTGATAAAATAGACCTAATTTGGTTGTTCGCTATTTTCTAAGAATGCAGTTCAGAGTTCCACTGTGCCAATAACCCCAGAATTCCTGCTGCAGGTACACAATAGTCGATATTACCATGACAATGAAGAACAGCATAAGCCAAATTCCGCCTCACGTGTTTTTTGAATTTTGATCATAGTTTTTATTGACGAAATCAGATTTACTGCTAAACATTGCTTGAAAATACTTTAAAACCGTCATTGATAAAAGTAAAAAAAAATTATCTCAACCAATCTAGTTACAGATCTAAACTCTCTGGTTCCCAAACTCCTCATTTTTCACAACTAAATGGTAGTCTCATAGTTGCATCACTCCCTCCCACCGTCTTTGTTTTGTCAATTTGCTTACATACACAGTGACATTGTTTAACATCTGATGCCACTTTCCCCCCCGACCAGTTGCGCCATCCCGCAAAAGACCTATTACTGGCGTGACGGCACCACTTCTTGCAATCGAACTTGGTATTCCGGTCAAATCGAACGAGGGCCATTCCGCATAACAATCCGGATCTGCACTCGAGGTTTTTTCCCGCTTCGACGAAATTTTCCCGAACCTTGAACACAAAGAAACTACCGTCGTGGTGACGTTTGTTTACGCGACAACACTAGATGGACGCAATGCGCACCTTGCGGGACGCCCTCCCCGATTTTCACGAAAGAAAATCGAGAGCAAGATCGGAGGTCAAGGTTCGAATTGGGCAGGTGTTCAATAAAAAAATTGCGAGATTGGGGGAGTTTTGGGGTCTTGCGGGGTAAGTTTGGTTGCGTTACGTCAGTGACCTCCCCGAGTTGAAGAAAGTCGGAATTGCGTAAAGATTGCGGCTGCGGCAAGGCGTGATGGTATGGGTGTTGACAGTATGATCGGCGCCTTTGATGACGTCGCGACGCTGCTAAAGCCAAATGTCCGGCAACTGTTGATGATGCGTGATTCACTTGATCATTACTATTCTCGCGTGGCACGGTTCGCTGGACAGGAATATAAGCGTATGTGACACACATGTTAAATAATGATTTTTTATTGTTGCAGATTTATTAAGATGAATCTATTTCTGGACCCTGTTAGCAGCATAAACGCGTTCCTGAATAAATATCAAGGTAAGCACTGACAGTTCTTGATCCAGTGTTGGGTAATTTCAATTTGCTCCCAACGGAAGTTACAAAGTATGGAAGTCGTAAAAAACTTTCAATGTTTATTATTGTTACTTCAGTCACTGAACTACTCAAGAGATTCTTACACAAGAAAGTACAGTTTGGATCAATCAATAAGGAACGAAATAAAATGATTAGAAGGTTAGCACCTGCAGAGTCGTTTCTTATTTATTGTTAGTCACTGTACTTCGATAGTTTTACATTAGGCTCGGGATACTTAAGTTAATTGGGTTTGGTGTTCGGAAATAAATCTGGGTTGAAATTTGCAACAGGAAATCACTGAATGAATTTCCAGCAGTAAATCGGTGGATTACGTGAAACCAATTCTGACACAATAACTTAATCTATTGACTCCATTGTTAACTATTGCACAATTTGCAGATTTACGAACGGCCGACTGGCCGTTAATGTCGAGTCCTTTCTACACCCTAGGAATATGCTTGAGCTACGTTTTCGTAGTGAAGGTGAGTGCCCCTCTTGCCGCTACCTCTTTAAACCGACTTCTTGCAGGTTCTGGGTCCAAAACTAATGGAAAACAGAAAACCTTTCCACTTAAAAAAGACACTAGTTTTTTACAATTTTTTACAAGTATTGTTTAGTATATGGCTCTTCTACCAGGTAAGTTCCTCAAAAATCCACCAACTCTCGTTATCACGTGTCTCTTTCAGATCGGAATGGGCGGATGGTTCACCGGCGAGTACAGCTTCAGATGCCAACCCGTCGACTACTCCAACAAACCCAGCACCATCAGAGTAAGTTGTCGGAATTAAACAAGACAACTTCTCATCCGACGAAATTTCTTTGTAGATGGTGCACGCCTCGTGGTGGTACTACTTTTCGAAATTCACAGAGTTCTTCGACACGGTAAGACCCAACGTGCTGAAGTTGGCATAACTAATTTGGCTCGTTTCCAGCTGTTCTTCGTACTTCGGAAAAAGTACGACCAAGTGAGCACCCTCCACGTCATCCACCACGGAGTGATGCCCATGAGTGTGTGGTTCGGAGTCAAATTCACCCCAGGTATTAGCCGCCCCAAAAAGATTTTACACGCTCAAACCAACAACCAGAAGGCGCTTTGACCAAATAGTTTTCTAGTATCAACCATCAAGAGGGCAAGAAATTTTATAATATTTAATTGCCTCCTGGTTCAACAGTAGTTTCACAGTAACGAAAACTTGGGGGTTAAGAAAAAAAAATTCAAATAGCGAGCCTGACGTTAAGACGTTAAATTGTGCGAGTTGGTAAAATGCGGTTGTTTCAGGCGGGCACAGCACCTTCTTCGGCTTCATCAACACCTTCGTGCATATCATAATGTACTTCTACTACATGTTGAGCGCGCTCGGCCCCGAAATGCAGAAGTACCTCTGGTGGAAGCGCTACTTGACCACGCTCCAGATGGTCCAGTTCGTCGCCATCATGGTCCACGCCTTCCAGTTGCTCTTCACCGATTGCAACTACCCTCGTGCCTTCGTCTGGTGGATCGGCATGCACGCCGTCATGTTCTTCTTCCTATTCAAAGAGTTCTACATACAAACGTACAACAGTCGAAAGGCCGCCAAGGCGCTCAAGAACGGCCTCGTCCAGAACGGCGTCGCGTCGACACAGAACGGCGTCGCGCCGACTCAGAACGGCGTGAAATCGGCCAACGAGTGCTACATGAACGGCAACACCGAAAGCTCCCGGCAGAGGATAAAGTCGCATTGATGCAGTGCCCCGTCGGATTTTAGGATAAAGTAGCCATCGAGTCATGACCGAACTGTTTACTTAATTTAAATGCTTAGGGTAATTAATTTTTTTGGTTCATGACTACACGGCAGTCCGGTCGAACATCACAACGCCCTATAGTTGTTTCGTTAAGTCAAAATAGTGAGTTTTAAGGGTTGTTGATTGGGTTGATTTGGACTGGTAGCGATTTGCTCAATTTTTTGCACCTTCCTTGTTTACACGAATCTTAATCTTAGATTAAATCGCGATCGTTGTACAAAGTGGTTGTTAGTATTTGTTGTTAAGTATAAATAAATTTACGATTAGTTGAAAATTGGAAGCCGTTCCGGTCACGCTACATGTGCCTATACCGATGCGCCACCCGCGAATTTTGGGTTGCATAACCATCTGAAGTGATGTTAAAATTCTGCAATAAATGTTTTATTTATAACGTTGTTACTACTCGAATCTACTCACATTATTGTTATGTCTCACCGAAATCTGAGCGCACTGTAGCAATAAAACTTTTACATATTTTAGGTGCTGCTCAGTCTTGATCATCTCTTGTAGATGCAAGAGATGATTGCTGAACACGCAGATCTGTGCAAACAAACGCACAGGGATGCCCGGAAAAGATTTTATTGAGTGGGATTTAGTTTTACTGGATTGTTGAAAATTAAATTATGTATTTTATATTTTAGGCTAGTTCAGGTTATCTGTTGTATGTATTTTTTATACTTACTATTGAAATAAAACAAACTGTATATTTGCACTAATCTTTCCATAGAAAGTTCTTACTGTAAGTACCTAGTGATAAAGTGAAGATGTGCAAGGCAAACCTTGGGATAATAAACCAGCAGTTATTGTCTTCAAAGTTGCTAATTCCTTAATGGGAATATTTCGTAATATAATTAATTATATTTTTATCACCAAATTGGGTTTTAATGCAAAATTATATATTATTGTATTAATAGTTATGTTTCTCGTTATTTTCTATTAATAGTATTGTAAGAAACAAATTTAAAAAATTATAAGAAGCATTATACTTCATACTGAAGGGCGACTGAGGGGTCAATTTCAAGTTGTTGTTGCGATTAGTTGCAACTGCCATCGCCAATGTCTTTTCCTTACCTCGGCAGCCCGACGAACCGGCGAGATAGAAAAAAAAGATCGAAATGCCACTAATTGCAACGAGATTAACTTGAAATTGACTCCTACATTGGGCACTCTTTAACTTTGCATGCAGGGAAGAGTTTAAAAGATTGAAAATATTAATTTCAATAAGAGCAAAGATAACAAGGGTCCTTTCCATCTGTTTGATCCACTAGAAGCTCTTGGTTAGAAATAGAGAACTGTTTTAGGGCAAATTCAAAAAGTCAGTTTCTCAAGTATTTTGATAAGAGAAGTGGCGCTGATAAAGATCGCAGATGTTGAAGAACAATTCGTGCGTATTTCCGTTTATTCCGCAATAAAATACAAAATATTGAGCAAATAATAATGTGACATTTGTACAAATTACACCACTTACAAGGTTAAAACTACTGACACAATACTTAAGACGTTAACCGCATTCACTGAATACAGTTGTCGAAGCGTAACAATTTTCCTAACACGTCTGTCACATGGGATGGCCCTCTAGAAGACCAACATCTATAAAACGAATTCTAAAATACTCTACAGAACTACTACTGTCAAATGTCAACCTAAAATCCGTCACGTTTTACGTTGTTCTTAAGAATACTTTCACTATGTACGTATACATGACTAGTTAACAATAATTTATTCTACCTAAAAGCGTAAGCCTATATAATATCGTAATTACAGAAGTAAAGGTGAGGTACTGGAGCAAAAGTTAAGGGGATGTTATGACACTTTGGGTTCTACCAGAAGTAAGAATGTTTGTTCAACTAATCCGCCTTGACCGCTTTTGACGCTTTCTTGTACGTTTGGTAGTAGAAATTCGAGAACAGGGCGAAGAAGATCGTGGAGTGGAGCAACAGGAGAGCGCCGATGAACTTGGGATAACCGCAGTCCGTGAAGAGAAGCTGCGCCGAGTGGATGAACACCAGGGTGAATTGCAGCTAAAACCCTCAAACGATTAGCCAACACAGAAGTTGATTTTTTATTTTTGTTCATGCATAGTGTGTAGAAAAAAAATTTGGAGGTGCCTCTTTAACTGATGAACTAAAAGAAAAGGTGGAACGATTGGAACTGAGTGATGCACTAAAAGAGAAACTGGAACAAAAATGACGTGACGTATGGGTGATACTTGTCAATACTTACCAGTTGAAGGGTGGTCAAGTGTTTTTTCCACCAAAGATACTTCTGGTATTGAGGGCCCATCGCTGACATCATGTAGTAGAAGTACATGATTACGTGGACGAGGTTGTTGATTAGATTTGAGAAGGTACCGTGGCCACCTGGAACCGCAAAAATGTGGGTTAAACAAAGTCAAGCAAATTTCTGGAAAGAGTTAAAAGAGGAAGAGCCCGCTTAAAAATGGAAAAGTCGGACAATGGTAGCTGGACAGCCTTGGGTTGCAGTCCTGCCGGATTTCGCCACAGCCGCACCTGATCGATTTCGCTACAATTTCTAATATCTGACATGTGTGCGATTATAATTAGGATTGTGAACTATGGGTGCGAACTGCTACAGTTTTGCTCTAATTACGTTGTGGAAGCGAAAAATTTAAGAAAAATATTTTTCTAAAAATTAAAAGACCCCGGGCACAGTTCGACCGTTACAACAATAAATCAGGCAATTACCCCACCAAATACGTTAGACGATTGACCAACGTGGATTGTGTTGTCATTTGTGCTCAAAAACGCGGACTTCGGTACGAAACTGGTTAGAAAGTGCACCGCTAAGCGCTGCATTTTGTAAAAATGGACAAATTGTTGGGAAGAGACTGGAAATTTGAATAGTGAGACGCGACACGGATTAGGACGTTACGCAACGATTGATTAAATGATTTCAGACGGTTTCGACAGTCTTAACACAAATAGTGCGTGGAATAACACAAATGAGAGGCAAAAACGCCTTAACGGTGACTTGTTTTATTTGGATCTAGCGAAGCTTTCATAAGAACAAGTAACTCATTCGAGGTGTGTGGAAATAGAACGCGGCCGTAGATCTGCACGTTGGTCATAAAACTCAACCTTCACCAAATGTCGCCCATACCAAGTTCCGTCTGTCTTTCGTTCCCTTTAAACCTTAAACTACATCCAGAGCTGTGACAAAAAGAGAGTCAACAATTGCAACACTTGAGTCACCAATTTTTATGTCAATATCAATTTTTTTTTTAAATGTAAGTAGCTCAAAATTTTTACCTTTTACCAAATTCCACATGATTAAGTGGCAATTCTTTGTAACTTATCACACAAGTTTAGCAAAATTTGTCTTATTTTCTAAAAATATCGCGGAATTCAGACAAATAGTTTGTCACTAATTGGGTCAATTTGCGAAGAGCTTTCGTGTTTCAGGCCTTGACCTTCGCAAAGTTTTTGCACAACTGATTAGCACCTAGTTACATCAAGACTCCACGCTTCCCTACTTCTGCATAGTTCACCCGTATTATTACTTAAGTTTCCTTTAACATTAAAATTAATGTATCTATATATGTAATAATATAAGTGGAAAATCCGGTAGAGGAAGTTGTTTCTTCATTTTCGCCGAGGCCAGCAATTAATTATTAATAAAAACCGGGGCCAATGGCAACAACAGGTGCGAACACTATAAGAAATTCCAGAAATCATTAAGTCAATCCGGAGAACGTTGCCGGATTGATCGGTTGTTGTCCGAAATCCTCTAATTGCAACGCCGCCGGGAAATACCCGAAACCCGGCAGGACCCTGATGCGAGCCTCCATTTGCGTCGCTGACCGCGCTAAACTTGCCTGCTAAGAACTTGACCAGGATCCAAGTTTCCAGCGGTGTGAGACTGTGATGGTACAGGTGGAGAAGGGTCACTTGACTGTCCTTTTTGCGCAACACAAAGAAAATTGTGTCAGCGAACTCCGACAATTTCGAAATGTAGTACCACCAGCAGAGGTTGGCCATCTGAAACCAGTCAAGTTGCAAATGAAAAGGCGAAAAATTTCTTTGTTTACAGTACTTATCGATAACGCGTAATCATGGCGAAACTTGTTTATTTAATAGGTTCTATTAGGTGGTGTTTATGTATATGTAAGAAACATGCAGTTTCCTGTGGCCGACAATTGATCGTCAATCAAATAAATAACAATGCCGTGATGACCGCCAATCGTCGACGCGTCTCGAGATCTTCAAGGACCACGAGGTGCAGCAGTTGGAGAAAAGGAAAGATTATCCACTTTAAAGTGGTATATGACTCAAGTTTTGCGAGTTTCCGGAAACAAAAATTATACAAATTTTAGTTAGTTTTGACGTCAAGTCCTTGTCACGGTTTTCTTTTTTTTTAATTACTTTATACTAAGTTTTTTGATGTCCATTTAATAGTTTTTAAGATATTTTCTGTTCTTTGAGTAAGTTTCTTGGTGTCTATTTTCTTATTTTATTTTCACTACTCCATATATGATCTTTTCTGAATTTGCATTCAGCATCGATGACCATTTTACTTTGGTCCATCATTGATTTTTCTTTTTCCTGATTTTTTCATTTTATTTTGTAGAATCTCAAATCTATCTGCTGCTGTGGGCTTTTGAAAGATTTGTTTTCCTTACTTGATTCTAGTTTCTTCATTCAGCCTTCTTCTTCCTTGCCTTTGAATTCAAAATTTTAGCACACTAGCATAGTCAATCTTTATTTCTTCATTTATGGCTCTTTGACGGGTCTTTGAAAAACGTTTTTTTGTTTTCTCATCTCTTACATTCTACAATGTTACTTGCGTTTTGATGGCTTTTGCACCATCACGTTAAGAGAACTTGGTGTTTCATTAGAATTTAAGTAGCCAAAGGTTAAGAAAGATTCTTAATTGTATTTTTGCATTATGGAAGAACTTAAGCGTTTCGACACTATTGAAGTTGCTAATCCAACGGAACTAAGTCGTAATTTACTTGCTCATCAAAGCGATAAGGCTATAAATTTTGTAGGTTGAATTAAATCGTAATTAAAGATTATCTTCATCATTAGTGTAATTACTAAAGGCATTGAATAAGGTTGAATGATTCTGCCTGTTACCTCCAAAATTTTATTAGAATTTAGAAAAACAAAAAATGAAGGCAAAAGCAATATTTGAAAGACACCTGCAAGTGCGGCAGTTGTTATGCAACTTTTTGTCTCATACCAATGTTACTTTTATGACCGAAGAAATCCAAATATGGTAACTTCGGCATATCATGAAAAAGACTTTCGTTCGAGATCTACACACGCAATGTCTTCTAGATCGGTGATAGTTGTAATAGCGGTCATACATACTCTAAGTTTGCGGCCATTAGCAACGTTCGATTTCAAATTATAGTCACAGCATCATCGATTACGTCTTAAATGGCTTCATTTTTAAGACCGCGCAATCAAGTGTTTGTCTTCGCTAGAAATCCCCGAATGTTAAGTATTCAAGTATTTTTATTGCCTTCAAGCAACTGTTTGAAGTGAAGATCTCGATACTATAGAGTGAAAAACAAATATTTCAATATAATAATTAATGGTTGTTTTAGTTGGAAATTCCACACATTAGCATAGTGGAGTCAAAAATTAAAATTAATCTTAATCTTAATCTAGACGTTCGATAACTGCCTCAGTAGTATAATACTACAATATTATCTCGAATTAAGTTTGGAAGCTCAATAATTTGAAACTTGGCAGATTCAATTAGATCCTACCAGTTTTGCCAAAAATAACAACAAAGATAAAATAGTTAATAGTTATTGCTAAGATGTGGAAGTTACACCACCATTCAAAAAATTGAGGCAAAACATCAGAAAGTTACATATTTTTGCTATTATTCCTTATTCCTCTTACTCTTCGACTTTGTCTAAAACTGGTTCTGGTAAATAGTTGTGTTGAGGTAGGCTAAATTAGCATAATGGGGAAATAACTAAATTACAATTTTTGTCCGTGAAACTGCCACGTGGCAGATAACTCGTGTCCAACGTACCCTCATAGCCTTCTCGTTGTTGGAATAATCCACTGGTTGACATTTGTAGCTGTAGTCCCAGAACCACCCGCTCACGAGATGCTGCGAACAAAAAAAAAGTCACCGTCAAAATTCAGCAAACTCGAGCTTTCACCAGTTTCAAGTTCGTATCCTTGAAAGCAATGTCAATTCCGCGACGTTAATGAACGTCCTTGCAGAGAAAGTTTGCGGAAGAAAGAAATGGTACTTGTTACGCGATATTGACCTTAAAACGGGCCGATATTATATAAACGGTTAAGCAGCCAGTTCAAGGCGATGTTTATATCAATACTTAACGCAATCATTGCGTGTTCGCCACTTCTTAATCATTCTCACCTCGTACAACATGAAGAGACTGTAGAGGACTTGCGCCCCATTGTAGGCGATCAGAACTTCGCGCAAATTGAAGGGTTTCCTGTTAGCCATGAGACGAGGCCCTAGAATCAAGATGACGTACAGATACGTCACTACCATGATCAAAGTAGGAATTGGACTTTGCATCATTGGCCAATTCGTTGTTCGGGGATCTGAAACAATCGGCAAGTTTTTTTTTTCTATCAACATAATTAACTCACCGCTGATTCTGTCTAGGATCGTGTGGTATCGGTCGACAGCCAGGCGCACCAAGCCAACCATTTCCTGAAAGGATAAGCGTTATTAAAAAAAAAACACGAGGCGAGCAAGTTATTAGAGGAAATGTTGTTGCCGAAAATCTACGTTCGCCTTGACAACATTCTAGCGATATCTTCGCTTTTTTGGCGGAGATCCCGACAGTCGATGAGGCAACGAACCCGCTAAGTTGCGAAACGACAATTTACAGATGAAGACCAATCATATTGTCCAGGTGTAAGCGGACCGCAAAATTGGTCTTGTCTTACGTGCAAGTACGGTTGCAATTTGTCGGCAATTAGATTATTTAGAAATGTCGACATTTCCTTGGATTTACAGGAAGTCGAAGAAAATTGGTGTGATCAAGGCTAGAACGAGTTTGAAAAATTTGACCATAGACGTTTTTTGGCTGTTTAACAGTCGTCTATTAAATTAATTTTTTGTTAATGCATCGCGCGTTGGCGATGTTGCTCAAGATGTTGTAACTAACAGCGAATTGAGCAAATGCCAGGAAAAATTTTCAAGACTGAAGGACGTGGATTTCTCTCGACTTTTTTGACGTTTTAATCTGATCTGTGGTAATAAAATTAAAAAAACTTTTGTTTAAATAGGTAAATTTTTGTTTTATTTTTAGACTACGTTTCAATTTTTTTTTTGTGCGGAACCGGTCAAAATGTTAGAAGCGCTTCTTGGCCAAAGGTAAACCACCTGCGATTTCTGTTTTAATTTGGCAGTGGAGGAGCTAATACTAAATAACTTTCGTAACCGGAATCATTAACGTTAACGGTTTAACATGGTCGCTTCTGTATGGTTTGGAATATTATCTCCAACATGAGGAAGATGGAGATAAAGGGAAAAAACTTTTAAGACAAATTCCATCAAAAGTTTAAAATACGATTTAATGGACTTAAAATGAAAATAATGAACGTATAAAATGTTTTAAAGAGAAAGCAGAAATCAAATAGACAACTAAAAAAGTTTTATAAAGATACAAACTTGTCTAAAGTGTAATTATAGAAAAGATTTCAGGCAATTGTAAGAAAAGATAATTTTACGATGAAATAAAAAGAGAAAGCATCAATAGTTAACAGTTAACAATAATTTTCTGGAGTTGAATTTGAAAAATTTTGTACCTATGTCATAGAATTTTATGGCAATTTTTGAAACTGAAGTTACTGCTACAATCATGAAGTCATCATCAAAACTGAACATATAATCTATTAACAAGTTTTTTTTTTACTTTGATAAATATTCAAAGAGCAGGTTCAAATTATATCCTTGTGAACGTTCACGTGATTTTATTTAGACCCAGGTTAGAATTCCCCATTTTTTTAGCCCATTTGATTTATTAAGTAGTCTGTAGTCTGTGGGTCAAAAAATTAATAATGTGCACGTGTATGCATGTATTGGGAATGTAAACTAAAGGCGACCAGAGAGGTTTTCTGAACAAAAAACTAATAATGTATGAAATAATTCAAGGAGAAAAGAATAATTCCCCCAGTTATAAATTTTTTAAAATGTGGACTTAAAATTATGGAAAGAATGTAAACAAGTTGAAGAAAACAACATGTTATGTTATTGAGGATGCAATAATCGGAATTTTTCAGAGACTTGGGGTAAAACCGAACGAGTCACAACGACTCTCGGGAAAAGAACGTAAATTCTAAAATTGACGTCTCTGCTTCGAGACAAAAAAATTTAGAAAAATAAGTTAAAAAAAATTATGTTAGGAAAGAAGTTGAGGAAAGAGAAGCAAACAATGTCGAGAATTTAGAAACATTCTAGCATTACTTTCTAAAATACATAATGTCAAAAAATTCATAATTAGATTTTGAGCAATGAACGCTCATAAAGCTATAAAATCTTTATGGGAGTTTGAGGCGAGCAGGTTGAGTTTGTCCGGTTGCAAGATTTGCTATTAGATTAAGACCAACACGCTTTGTGGTGAATAATAATTACATATTAAAGAGATTAATAGATAATTTCGTAACGAGACTGCGAACAAATTGGTTATTGACCGACGGCGTGTTCGGACTTCGGTGACGAAATTCATTTTGTTAAGATTAATATTAGGTCGATTATTACGTTTCATGACGCCATTGCAAACGTATCCGGACCGTTGTCTTAAGGACGGCGACATTTGAAGAGAACCGCAAAATCAATGTTTGCATATTATTCAAGTCAAACAGCAAATTGTAGTTTGTAAACAGGAAATTCAACAACATTGCTAATTTATTGAATGAACAAAACTTTACACGTGTTTTTAACATCTGAACCCATCTCCAGAAATAATTCTCAGTTATGTTTGAGCTATTATTTAAATCTTCCAACTTATTATTAAGTCAAGTAACGCGTCAACGCCCAAGTTTCATTGGTTACTTACATGTCCAATGACAAGTAAGTTGTTAGTTTTTATTGGCCGACGGCTGCTGGGCTCCTTGAATACTAATGTTTAAATATAATGTAATTAGATGACAAATAAGTTAAGCAACTTTCTTGTAACAAAAAAAAATACATTTATGAAATTAGTTCCGCTCTACGATTTTTGCGGTTGCGGTCCAAGAACTTGTATGTGTTATATTGGTTTTTGTAAACTATCGCTTTAAAGACCAGAAAAATTATTTAAAACGCAACTAATTTATTTAATTTTAATTAAGTTACTTCTCGTGACAGCCAACTCACGTCTGCTGTCACCATAAGGCTTGAATCTATTGCGGGAATTACACAATTATTAATAAATTTATTTTAATGTTTTAATTAATTAGCAACTAAAGCGATTTCTTTCCTTACCTTATTGACAAGTTTTTTCGTCGTTCAGTTTAACTTTCGTAATTCGCTTCAATCCGCACCTACCAACTTTTGTCCAAGTTCCATAATGCGTAACAATTCAGAGAGGGCAAAACCAAAATTTGTGTGTATCATCACTAATAAAACAATTTACAAAAAATGTGACCCGGATTCAATTTACATTTCTGGTAAAAAAGAATTGTTCCAAAATTATGTTACGGGTTCTGCAGTGAAAAAGTTACTTATACAATCAACAGACAGAAGACTATAAAATCGTTAAAAAAGATGCTGGACTTTGATACGCTCCCTAAAACTGCACAATATCTTAAATTTCTAGATGTGATAATTGATTTATTTATGGTAACAATAATAAAATCTGAAATGCTTGCAATTATTAAAATTAACATAATTATAACATAATCGATTGCTTAGGTGAACGTTTATTATGTAAACTAGTTATTTGTAAATCAATTAAATTTGTATAATCATTACCGAGAGTCATTTTGGTTAATCTCAAATACTTTGACTATAAATCCTTCTACTCAATAATCTAGAAGATTATATGGCTCTCATCTTTGCATAAGAAAAAGTGTTAAAGTTTGCAGAAAAATTATTTCTTG
The DNA here is from genome assembly GCA_951805265.1 of Schizotus pectinicornis. Taxonomy (NCBI): domain Eukaryota; kingdom Metazoa; phylum Arthropoda; class Insecta; order Coleoptera; family Pyrochroidae; genus Schizotus; species Schizotus pectinicornis. The sequence goes on from OX638207.1 coordinate 3,635,773, forward strand.
TCAAATTTAATGTTCAAACAAAAGCAGCAAATAAAACTAAAATTTTCTTATTTACCCTCTCCACAAATAGGTGCTTCTTAAAGACGCCAGTCTTCTACATTTATTTTAAAGAAAATATACTGTTATATGGTATTATTGATTTTTTTGTTCTTTTTCTCCTGTTATTGATTTGCGACTGTTGGACAATAAATTATTATCATTATTAGAAGATGCTGATGCTGCTAAATTTTGCAAAAATCGTTTTTAGATAAGAATCACGTTTGTAAATTTTAAATAATGATTAATTGTTATGAAAAGTCTTGAGGCCATTAATACAAATTTGGTCTTTCTTGTCGATTTTGAAATTGACTCGAATATTTTTGTTCATTTTAAATTCCTGAAAACCTCGAAGCGTAGTTGGTTTTGGAGTTACTAACACCAGAACAAATTCGTTGAAGGAGATGGAATCAACAAACTTCGTTAATACCACGCTAATTGCTTCAGCAAATATCAACGAAACTACTTGTCCCACATTGCTCACTTAATTTCGTTCTTAAGTGACTTGCGGAATACGGGAATCACCTGCAAATCCGTGCTTATTTAATCAAAAATTATTGGCGTCCTTTGTGCTATACGCTAATTGTTCCGGCAACCCAATGTTAGCGCGTTGATTTCTTAATTTGGCACCGAAATAGTTTGGGGATTTTGGGAATCACCGGTACCAAAATCCAGGATTTCTGCGTCTTTTGTGTCATCATTTTTAAGAGCTCGGAGAGCGGATTCTACTATTCCCATTTCTAAGTGGGTCGATTATATAACAAAAGTAACACTTTCAGTTTCAATACCGCAACGATACCGTCTCGGAGGCAAAGCAAGCAACCGCCGTGGATGGGGCTCCTAGCTCTCAGCCCTGATCTTGTTCGGGGTGGCGCAACTTCTCGAAACCGCTCAACATTACAGTTTTTATTAGCATTACGTAATTTGCGGCACGCAATTGCAGCAAAATTGCCCAATAACTTTGTGTCGGTATTAGGTATCTGATAATGGTCGCAATCGTCCTCCAACAAATTCCTCCTGTTCTAAGATAATTGCCGCTCTTAACTAACGATTAGTGAATGTCAACAAGAAAATTCCACTCACGGTGTTGTTCATTTTCCAGTGGAAATTGGCTAGTTCGGGGAAATCCATTTTAGCACTATCACCTGAAGCACAGTTTGTCTTTGAACATTGGCGCACTAAGGTCCCACTTGAAAATTGAAAGTGCACGTTCTGGCGACTCGCAGAAACTATCGACGAGGTGTTAGAGGCCTTTGCAATTGTTTAAAAGTAAATGGGCGAAATAGCTGCCCCCTCCACGAATTAATAAGAAAAAATGCGATGGTACTAACCCACGTTAGAGGCGGTGGTGGGGGAACACGTCGGGCTAAAGCTTTGCTCTGGTTGTCGGGGAGAGGGGGCGAGTTAGGAAATTTTCGGCAACGAGGTCGGCACAATTACGCGAATTGTTCGACTCCTGGATCGCAAAAAACTTACCAAAGCGTAGTTGACTGTTTGTCGATTAGTCTTTTTAATTACCCCCGTTGCCGAGAAAAATATGTAAATGGCATGTAATCGTCTTTGAGGAAACGAGTAATTGATAGTTCATTACTTTATTACAACAATTGACGCAATAAATATTTTTTGTTGATCGAATGATGATGAAAAAACTACTGGAAAATTGTCGGGGAGTTGAAACAATAAACCTTCGGTTCGATAAAATTGAGGCGCAACTTGTCAGCCTTCGCGGCACAAAAGCGAAACAACTCGTTACAACAACAAAATAATATGATTGATAATTTTGACGAAATTGCTTTTTTCTATTATTGTCAAGAGTTGTGGTCAAGCACTATTGTTAAATCTTAACCATTTACTGAGAGCCAGACAAGCAGGAGCGGTGACCGGTGCTTGGAGACGTTCGAAGGTCAGTAGAAGCTGCTTCGAAAAAGAAACCGCCCGAAGGAAAAAGAAACAGTTGTACTACGGGAAAACCCCAAGTCGCCACAATCTTCAATCAAATTAGACTGGGAGCGGCTTGTTAAAATTTAATTCGCATAATTTGCTCATTATTACGATTTTTGAGTGTAAAAAGCAGGAGGAGAATAACCTTAGGAGTAGTTTTCAGCCAACACGGTTTTCAATTATTTGAAATACACTTATTGGTCTTGGTACCAAAAGTACTTGCTTCTTCAACAGATTAAAGAAGACTCAACAAAATGAAATTGAAAAATTAAGATCAACATTGCCTGTTAATTACCAAAGAAACTTGATAATTAATAAACATCGACAAAAAGAACCAAAAAAGTTGTCAATGTTGACTTTCAAGAATACTTGATTGGCGGTAAAAATAGGATCAATTGGAAATGACATCAGTTAAAAATAATTAAGCTCAGATTTTTAGGTTTCAAGGAATGTCTTGAAAAATCGATACAAGAACATTGGTTGAAACTTACAACTAAAAAATTATCATAACTGATGCTTCGCAGTACCACAACTTTTTAATATATAAAATTAAATTAAAAGCTGAAACTCACAAAGATATGTTTTAAAATTGGTAAGTTTATCAAATTAATGGTGTAATCTTGCTTGTTCAACCACTTTGGATTAACGGTCTTTGACTTCGAGTTGACGTCATCTACTTGACCTTCGTTACTTCAATTGAAAATCTTCTTGTAAAAAGCTGCAAAAAGGGTGGAAACCTCATCGTCAAAGTAGGTTCCGCGTTAATAACGACCTCTTGAAAGACGAACAATCAACAAATCCAAAGTTCTTCTGATAGTGACGTCTGGACAGCGATCAATTATAATTCAAGCAAAAAAGAGATGACTTGTCAAATTTAACAATTTATTAAACTCGTGCTGTAGAAGAGTTTCATTAATTTTGCATGATGGCTAAAGGTGACATTGACAAAAAATAGCGCCTACGTCCAGCAATGGTAAAGATCATCCAGAAGTTGTGGTTGTGAAAGGGTAGCATCTTTAATTTTTTTCTCCTTCTCCTTACCTGCTGTTGCTTGATGTTGGCGCTCTGGAATTTTGGCAGAATTCGCAACGGACAATGACCTTGACGGTGCAATAATTGCAAAAAGAAATTGAGAAATTCCTCACACACGCTTATTGGAAATCACTGCCATGTTTCCACCATCGAGTGCTTCTGCGATCGATAGGTCGTGTTTCTACACAAAAGTTGAGAAATCTGAAAGCAGGAGGAGAGTCCACATGACTGGAACGTTGCGACATCGAGCAACAAAGAAAATATTGAGAAACCTCGTCAAAATGGTATCATTTTGTTTTTGTGTATACAAAAACAAAAAATCCGACTTGTTGTTAGCAACAACAACGAATCCTCAATTCGAAAACTGGATGCAGGTAAACCAGTTGTATTTTTCGAATTGTTCGAGATCACGACGCCATCGCCGTGTAATGGACCAAGGTCACGAAAATTAACTTTGTTTGGCCAACAGTTAATTTTATTAATTATTTTAGTCGTAGCAATTTTGTTTTCGTTTTCGGATTGTATGTTTTCGTCTTTTCCAGATTTTTAATTTCGGCCTTGATTTGGGCAAGTAGGCTCTTATATAAGTCTTTAGGCCTGATTTATGGCGTAACTGACAAAAAACGAGCCAAGGTCAGCCAAAAGTTCTTTCACTTTTGACACTGAATTTCTCTTTCATTATTAATCTTTTCTCTTGTTCGCCAATGGCGCAGAATCAACCTCGCCGGTGTTTTAAGATGAAACAACTCTACAATTCCCCAAAAACTATCAATAGCTTGCCTCTAATTAGTGACTTTGCCGGTTCAATTTTAGTTAATTTTTTTTTCTATTCTAAGAACCACCATAGATTGTTTACCTATTTTCCAGAGGGTTCAGGAAAACTAATTATATTACTAATAACCATAATTAGATTTATGCAAAATTATTGCTATAATATCTATTTTATTATTACTTGTCCAGCAGGTTTGAAGAAAATTTAATTGCTTGAATGAAATCTGCGTATCGATGTAATTTTTATTACTTATAGGAAAGATGATAATAATAAGAATTTGTAAGAATTTTTTTAAATGTTCTATAATTTTCCTGTAAATACTCGCCCATAATTCATGACGGTAGTTAAATGCTCCATTTAACCGGTTTAACGTTTTAAACTTCCACTAACGCAAATTCGAAGAATTGCGTCTATGCGTTCTAATTTGTTGTTAAATATCCGCCACGTAATTATTGCTTCCGAGCCGAGAAGGAACTTGGAGGGACCTCGAGATAGCCAGGATAGTAAAAACGTTGGCGACTTTAGGTGGATTGTTTAAATCCAGTTAGTTCACTATTTGCCAATTAACAACATTTCGCAACCACATTGCACTTTTGCTGCAAGCTGGCTCCATGATGGAGCAAACTGCTGCAACAAAAATTACCAATCCAGTTTCAGCTTCGATAAATTTTTCAAACGCAACCCGTTAATTGTTCCGGTTTTGTCGCCACTGACGTCAATTTGCCGTTTAATAATCCCCCCGTTGTTGAATCCATCTTCTTTGTTGATCATTTTTCATATCGTTCGCTTCGTTTCCGAGTGACGAAGGCCGATGTGAAAGCTATTAACTCGTCGTCGACATTGATGTTGCGCTGTAAACAAATTGTTTCGGAATCGCGTTAAACAATGATACCGGCCTTTTCTGCACTAGTTGCCACCGGTCGTTTTTCTAATTATTGCAATCTCGCTAATTAGAACAAATGATTCAACACGTCGGTCGCGGCTCGTTGGACAATATTTGGCGAATTTCTGGACCGGCCCAATAAGGCGATTACTTAACGTGCAAAAATTATCGTCGAAAAAGTGGCGATTTGATGAAATCAAAAGAGAAAACGGCTTTTTACAAGGAGAACTATTGTAATTGGGGGAGCATCAATAAAAATGATGCGTGCTAGATAATGGAGAAATGTGGATAATAAAGTTGATGCAACGCGATTGCTGTTTTCGAGACGAAGGTGTCCAAACGTAAAGGGTCAACAATAATGTAATTAAAATTACACAAGCACCTTAATAACATTGTCATTTTAACCAACAGAAGAGCTGAGACATTTAAGTTTCGCTAATTGCTAAAGTCATTGGTAACTACAAATTGGTAGCAGCCCAATTATAAGCACCATCACTTGTTAAATAAATTTTATTTACTATTTTTACGAGGTAATAATTACAGATTTAAGAGCTTTCTTAGCAATAACTAGAAATTTTAATTTATTTTTGTTAGATCGTGAACTTCAGTTTCAAGTTTCGAGTGATTCGTTCAAATTCACCCGGCGCATCCGCCATTTGTGATCAAGAATGCAGGTGTTGCAAAGGCGAATTGTACCTTACAAAAATTAGGTAAATTTAGTTTTTACTTTATAATTTATAAGCAAAAAATTTTCTTATCTTCCTTTATAAGAATTCAGAAAAATTCAATGCCTATTGTTAAACAAATGCATATTATTATAATGACAAAGGCACAACTTGCCGTTTTGACGTTACATTTTATTTTATTTTGAGAAGCTTTTTTTCATATTTTTTGCAGTACATTTTTTCTATAAAATGATATCACGTTGTTTTATACACAATAATTAAAAGCCACTTTGTAAAGCATAAACTAAACTGCATTAGATAATTGTTGTGTAAAAACCTTTTTTTAACGTTTTTTAACACTACGTGTCTGGAAAATATATTTCCACTTAATTATTATGTAACTTTGTTGTTGTTAACGAAGCGAAAATTAAAGCAGGTAATTCAAATGTCAAGTTACAGTTAAATTATTGCTTCTAAAACTTTTGTAATTGAACCAGAAGATTTCTGATCCGGTTTTAGAAAAAAAAATTAAAGTTGTGGGTCTAGCAATCAGCGCTCTAATTATTACATTGTTCAACAATACCAGAAATTTTAAAGCACTTTGTTTATATAGGCAACCAGTAATACTGCGGAGCGCTCAGTTTCAAAGTTTAAAGGTTTCAAATAACATTTTATTCCACAGTTTTCACTTCTTACTTTATTATAGGTAACCAAAACAACAGCTGTGTGTCGAAGATACGCCAGCATTCAACTTTAGTTGTAAACCTACCTGTCTAAATTCCTAACCAGATCATTCGTGCGAATTCCTTCTTATGGAAAGTCAAAGATTTCAAAATAAACTGCGATTCAAGTTCTTCCTATTATTAATATTAGATCAAGAGTTTTGAAACTAGTTTGCTACTGCAAGAAGAAAACAGTCAAAGAATTGTCCTAATTGTGCTTTTTAGACACTTTTTTAGACGTCACAATTTTGTTCTCATTTACTTGATTTTCAAATAATTGTGGACATTTAACAAACCATTTAGTTGAACAAAAATAAACTTCTTTTCTTTTGATTGTCACATGTTTGCACGAACCAGGTAATTAAAAGCCAAACACTTAATTACGTAAATTAAAAAATATTTATTTGGGCAGCATTCTACGTGGTTGTAAATTCGACGTAAGCTCCAAAAATAAAATAAGCGCTCAGTCAAAAAATGGTTTACCGAGATGGGCGACGTAATTCTAATAATTGAAAAAAGTTGTAACAGTTTGTTGCTCGACATAAAGAGCTGAATTAATTGAGCCCGTTTTACGTGACAACTTTTGTAGCCTTTTCAAAATTATCGGCAAGGTCATGGCCGCCAAAAAATATTTTTTATGTAGGAGGATATTAACCTTCAAGTTTTGCCCACTTACCAAGCTCAGATTGGTCAATCTTTCGCCACGTTTTTTCGGTCTCTCAAAAAATTCAAACTTGAGTAGTTATTCTGAGATTTAGCTAAGAGTTAGTTTCCATGAACTCGCAGGAAAATGGGAAAATGGTGGATTTTTATTAGATCCGGGAAATCCTGACGGATATCCCGAACAGCAAGACATACCTGCAAGCTCTTTCAAAAGAGGGAATTGCGAAAAATAGAAACCTGATCAATGAGCACGTGACATTGGTAAAAACTTGAACAAGCAGATGCTTGACGTTTCTCCAATTAATTGGGGTTTGCCAATGATGTGATTGTTGACAAAACGCGACCGATCATTCCACCACTTCGGTCAACACTAGACAAAAGAGGTGCGTTAGAACTTCGTCTCGTCTCTATTACTTTCATTGCCAAATTCTCCAAGTCAGAAATTTGCTGAATTGCAGATGACCCGATTTCGAACCACGTTTGTTTACTTTTAACTGACCTTTCGGCTAACCGAATAAAAATTGGTGGCGCAATTAACTGTTAGGTATTTAAATTTTAAATTAAAGTCGCCAAATGGTAATTCGGAATCTTCGGTTGTTTTCGTAATTTTTTTAATCAAAATATTATTTATTTCGTTCAGACAGTTGAGACTTTCTCCCACTTCACTTTGAAAATTGACACCGTCAAATTTCGCCAAAAACGAGTTAACAATCTCTGTGACGCAATTATGCCGATAAGGTATTCGGCAGAAAGACAACGTTAAATAAAAACGAAAATATCGAGGACGTAACTCCATATTCGCGTGGATCAGACGTGTGGGTGGGAAAGACATTTTCTTTAAGATTCTGATTCTAAAACTTTAAAACTTGGCATTCTATGAAGTTTATTAACAATATACGTTCATAACAGTTCTGGATTTTAAATAAAAAGGTAGATTCACGAGATTTCAGTTGAACATTGAACCGTATAGTAATTCAAGTACATATTATAATAAATCGAAAACAAGTGAAAAAAGCGAGGTGCTATAATAATTTCCATGTTTTAATCTCGTTGATTGTCACGAAGATTGTTGATGCCAAAATGCATATAATTAATAATGAAGACTTATTTATAAAAATAAAAAAAATACTATTTTTGAGCTCAAAGGTGTGTCTAAGTTATTATAATGTAATGTTATAATGTATACTTATAGATCTGATGGAAACTGCCTTAAAAAGCTAACTCGTGGAGGTGTAGCTAAATATTTCTCTATTTATTTTACAGAAACATTCCACCTCTTGCGCTAAATTAGCAACGTTTCTGAATCCGTTCAGAAACTTATTTCTTATTTTATCTAACGTACATGCACTTATCGGATCTTTGATAAAAAGGACCTTTAGTTGAAGGCGACAATTGTCATTTTTTAATTTTCAAAATATTGAAAATAATCATAATTTAAAAAGAAACTCTACATCTCAAAAAGTTTCTTCTATGCTGCGCTGAGAGCTGACTGAGCAGTCCTGGCAACTACCCGGGAATTGGGGGATCTAGGTTCGAATTCCAGTCAATAAACGCAACTTTAGCAACAGCATTAACCTCGCCAACAGTCTGTTTTTTATCTACTCGTTTAGGTTTTTTTACGCATCATAATAACATTTAAGTGGACTAGCTAAGTGGAAAATTGCTTTAATTTAATTGATACATAAACAATATGCGTTTCTGGAAATGTACAAACATGACAATTGGAAGGCTGTAGAAAACAATACTTGAAACATGAGCTGTAAGTGATGCAATTTACATTAATTAATTAATAATTAATAAAGTAGTGTAATTAATTAATTGGTTAAATTTATGCTGCTATTTTTTTTGCTTCTTTATTGTTCTTATATTCAGTCATAGTCACACTTTCACGCAATGATGGAAGCTCGATAACAAATGTGATTTAAAGTAGTATTTGGTTTTATTTAAACGGTAGCAACAATTATGCGAAAATAGTTATGTGACAAAAGATTTGCTCTGGCTATTACAATTCGTTCTTAACATGCATAAACACACAAATATAACGAATTCACGACTGCCGGCACGAAATTACATTATCAGAAGCAAAATAATGGTTCTGAATCACGTTTGCAATTTTTTTCTTAAATTTGAAAGATGCCTTGCAATTCTGACAATGCAACAAAAATTCTTTGATATTATAAGATATTCTTAGAGTGGGTGTATTTGTGTTATCTAAATTTTGTTATGAAACAGTTGGAGATACCTGTAACGTAAAATCGTTCAATGGAAGGATATGTCACGAAAAGTGAAACATTCTCCACTTTGTTAGAGGAATCGGCTTTAGTTCAGTCGTAATGAGACGTCATTGACAAAAATAAAGATAGCAATTTGGGAAAACACATCTTAATTGAAATTACGTAATAAGCAATACTTTTTACAAGTTTTTTCCTAACCGTAAAGTGTGTAGGTAAAGACGATAATTTAATGCAAAATAGGCCCCTAAACCCCGAGTCAACAAAGGTAGTTTTATTGACTCGGTGTTGAGGATAATGTAATAACCGATACTTTTTCTTGCAAATTCTTAATATCAAAATTTGGAAGTTTAGCTTTAGATTGCTTTTACCCCCTTTTGGGCGTGTCGTTTAATAAAGCCCCCCCACTATTGATTTAGTTGAATTTTAATTCTACGTTAGCTACTATGTCCAAAATGTTTAATTGGCGAACAAGTTTTGTTGATAAGTGTCGTGCAAACAAATCGAGGTTGACATAAGGTAACCAAGTAGGTATGTCGCGAAAACATAATTATAGACTCTCGTTCGGTGCTGATATGTTGCAGCAAACTTGGTTTATTGCGTTGATTAATAGTGCGTGCGGAATTTCTTGTTACTAGATACTTGGATTGCTACTTTCACGGATTTAAGTTGCTCCCACAATAAATGGAACTTGAGCGGGAAACAACGCTTCTCTACATAAAGGTACAGTAATGACCAGCAGGTAATGAACAACGAAACTTTGAGGGCTGCCAAATCGTGATAATTATTGGTCGAAATATTGTTTGTGTTCGAGGATCTGCAAGTTAATTGTTGAAAAGCATTATTTGGTTTATAATCGTTGCGTTATAAACCGGAAAATTGAGATTAGCAACATGTTGAAGAAAAATGTGAAAATAAAATTGCTTAACAGTTACACTTCTTTGAATGTAATTAAACTACTTTGACCTAATATAGAGATCAAGAAATTATTACTTTCACGCCGCAAAAATCGCTCAGGAAGCTCACAGTTCTTTTACTCTTTTGCAAAATTTTTTGTAATTACCCATTGACCGACAATATGTATCGCGCTTTCTGTTAGGTTCCAAAACTCTTAATTTATGCATTTGGTTGCTCTCCTTCACAAAAGAGAGTATAACGTGACGTCGCCTTTCGAACTTTTTAGTCCCAAGTCAAAATCTCACCACCTGCAATCTGCAAAATATTATAAAAATTAAGGTTCTATTGAGACAAAAGACTTTTTTTATTAAGACTAATTTCGGGAATTTATTAAGAAAATATGCTCCGCCGAAAGAGATCCTGCAATTAGGAAACGGGATGGTAAATCCTTCTTTTTAAAGGTCAACGTGATGATGGCTTTATGATTAAGGTTCTTCAGCAAGATGATTTTGGGTTTGAAGTTCAAGATAATTCCTGGTCTTGATTGTGACAACGATAATGGCGATGTTCTGGATTTTGGAGTTGACGTTTGACCCTCCATAAATTTTCGTGGGCAATTAACAATAATTATGCAAACGCACCAAAAGAATGTCGGTGCTAATGGATTAAAAAAACTTTAGGTAAACGGTCTAGGTGGATTATGTCATCGTTTGATGTTGAATGGTCGCGTTGCTTTGGGCGTTTCATGTACTGCAATCCGCGATCGTGATACCCAATCGTATAACACTTGAAGAACTTGTGTTGTTCCTTCAGTTTCCATCGGGTATTGCGATGCGAACCGTCGATAGTTTCCCCAGTTCTTGATTCGCGTCAAGGTGAAGCACGTTTCGTTTCTACCATTCAGCAAACGTGTTCCTCGACCACCAGAACTGCACCAAATTACCGAAAACGAAAGTTTAAATACGACGCTCAATCGGAAAATTTTCAGTTTTTAGACGCACTTCTAACCTCAGTATATCAGTTGTGATCGTTTTTGCTTTCGATAATATTCCTTCCAGTGTGCCAGTGGTTGCGAGAGGTTGCGACATTGTTGCGGTAGGCGAAACATTTATGTAACTTGCTACAATTTTCACATTAGTCCCAAATACAACAACAAATGTTTGGGTCAATGTTTGCTCCATTCTTAACAAAACAACTTTTGAAGATTTTTAACATTCAACAAATTGCCCGAAAATCCTCTTTCCCGCGGTCATTTTGAAGAAATATCTTGATGAGGATCAATTTAGTTTTTAACATTTAACGAATAATTGACGAATAGTTTATTTTCTCATCATCACTATTTTGGAGAAATACCTTGATGAGGACCTTTAGCGACATTCAAACTTTACTACTGACATTTCTTTCACATTTTTTTTTAGATACTAACTATTATGTTAATAGTGCATAGTGCACTGGTTGTTGCAACTTTTCTGATCTAGAATTTGATGTGTGAAGTGCCAGAAACAAGACCAACGCTTGGTACTCTTGCAAAGCAAACGTAATTTCTTTCTTCTGGAATATCGCAAGTTCGAGAGCGAAAGCCCATAGCCAATAGTGGAAAGGTCGCTCGGTACTTGCAGAAAGACCAAAACTATTGTGTGTCATTATGCAGGTGCAACATTTCGATCCACATTCTTAGACAGAGTTGTGACAATAACAATATCTATTAATTAAATATACACCTTTAAACTGGTTTTCAAAGAGGAAGATTTTTAAACAATAATTTGGTCAAATTTATAAGGAAATTTAACAGAAGGATAATATAATTAAAAAACTTTTCGAGAATTAAAAAAAATGTGAAAGTGGGAATAAAAATTATTTGTTAATGAAATAAAAAAATAAAAATATTAAGAACCACTTTTTTTTTAAACTGCTGTAGAGTTTAAAACATAATTTTTATTAGTTATTAAGTTGTTAAACTTAACTCTAAGGTTAGCCGCTTAATTTTTGTGAAAGTAAGGTAATGTAGCTCAAATCCTTGTAAATTGCACTTAAGGTCTCTTAAAAATCACAACTGTGTCGTGAGTGTCTTATAAAGTTTTTCTTTCCTCTTTTCTTTGTTCCACGGAGGAGTTGCCATCATAACAGATGTCGCGTCCTGCAGTTAGTCGCTCGAGGTAAACTCAAATTATTTTGCAACAACCTGACCTGACAGGTTTACCACAATGGGTATTAAAACAAGTGACGCACTTGCAGATTCATATTTTAATAAAAATAGCCTAAATTGTCAAATTGTAAACAATAAACATAAACGCGGGAGAAACCAAAAAATTTAACCGGTCGCATTGTGTAGGATAAATGGCCTTCGCAACAAGTTTTCTGCAACAGCTGACCTGTTATGAGTAATTTTTAAGATACACTCAATCACCTCCATATAATTTAGCAACGATGAAGATATCAATCAAGGCCAATCAAGGGGGTATTGAATGTTTCAGGCCATTAACCCTTAATGCCCGGTTGCATGATCCCGGTTGCACTTAATCCAGATTTTTTTTCTGCGAGATTAATGAAGAAAAGTCGGTCCGGAACCAGGCTGCTTGGTTCTAATTAATCAATTTATTTTTGGAATTATGGTTTTGCAACAGTGTCATAAATTTTAACGCACAAGTACCAAAAAACTGGGCCGCGTTGCGTAACTGGGTTAACTACGAAATTTTGATTAGGTACCTCAATAATGGATTTTCCTTTTACCCAGCAATTACTTGGACGTCTTTGCTAATAACTAAATAATCATGAAATTTTCTTAATGAGTCGCAAATAAAATTAACGATTGACAAGTTAAAGGTTAGGAAGCGGCGAGGTTTGGAAACGTAAATTGCTTCACCTGCACGAATCCTCTGCTTATTAGACTCGAAGCGAAACTAATTCGGATTGTTTATGGAAATATTCCCTTTGGAAAATGAGGCTGTAGAAATCATAACGTCAAATTTCGAAATCGATGACCATTAATTACCAGTATCCTTTTTGACCATTTGTGTTAACCAATGCCGGTGACTGCAATCGTTTCTCAATACCTGTCTTTTCAGCGCAACTGGGTCCCTCTAAACCGAATTCAACGTCAAGAACCCAAATTTCCGAGCTGACAACCAAAACCAGGTAAATTTTGATTCATCAATCGGCCCCAAAAATTTTCTCTTAGTCCCCCAAAATTTTATAATTAAATAATTGTTGTTAAAATATCTCCAACAAATTAAGTGACTTGTTTTGGGACAACTAGTTCTATTATGTAGCGTGTAGTAACTTGTGTAATAATTCCGTTTGTTGAAGGATAATGGCGAATTCGACAATAACAGCGAACGACACGTTCAAAGATCGCTACCATTATATCTTCACGGAACTGGCCGGTAAGTTGCCAACAATTCGCAACAACCCCTTAATTCCGCAATTGCAGACCCCAGAACCAACAACTGGCTCCTGGTATCGAGCCCCATCACTTTCGTTAGTATTCTCGCTGCCTATCTCTATTTCGTGAAGAGTTTAGGACCGCGAATGATGAAAAATAGAGAACCATTCAGACTGACCTACGTTCTAATCGTTTACAATTTCTTTCAAGTACTACTCAGTGCTTGGATGTTCTACGAGGTAAGTAACAAAAGTTGGTTCAATTACTTGTTAACGTTTCGTGATTGCAGTCGCTAGATGGCGCCTGGTTGAACAAGTATAGTTGGAAATGCGAACCTGTTGATTTCTCCACTGGTCCACATGCCATGAGGATAGCTAATGGGGTGCACGTTTTCTTCTTGGCAAAAATCAGCGAGTTGCTTGACACGGTGTTCTTTATTTTAAGAAAAAAATACAACCAAGCCACGTTCTTGCATTTGTACCATCACACCATCATGCCGATCGGAGCCTGGGTCGCCGTCAAATACTATCCAGGGGGCCACGGCATCTTCATCGGTTTCATCAACAGCTTCGTGCACATGGTCATGTACACGTACTATATGATTGCGGCCTTAGGGCCCAAATACCAAAAATACCTCTGGTGGAAGAGGTACATCACAGAGCTGCAACTGGTAAGACTTTTTCTTCAAGTATCGCTATCTCCACTCTTCAACCTCAATTCTCTAATCTTCCTCTATGCTATTAATTTTCTATTGCTACGTGTGATCTTCTCTTTTCTTCTCAGTTAGGGTTTTATTCTTAAAAATACTTTTATACCTTTTTTCTTTAATATTTAATTGTTTATCAGTTGTTTGAAAAGTTTCTCCAGTTTTCCACTTTTTGCCAAATAGTTTAATGGTTCCTTTTTCACTGTTCTCTTGACTCCATTAGAACTTGCATTGATAGGTTCCTCTATTTGCTTTGGTTTTTGCTAATAACTATTTGTTTCTATCACCCACGTAACGCTGAGCTCTTAGGAATCGTTTGATTGACAATAATTGTTTTTTTCTAGATCCAGTTCTGCTTGGGTTTCATTCACAGCAGTCAGCTCTTTTTCTATGATTGCGGTTACCCACGTTGGGCGGCGCTGTTCTTCGTTCCCAACGCAGTTTTCTTCTACTACCTCTTCAATTCTTTCTACCATAGAGCGTACGGAACCAACAAAACCCAGGAGAAAGTCAAGAGCCAGTAACAGCAAATTTGGGATAATTGAACTGTCAATAGATGTACCCTTAGTATTTGTTAACCCTCCCAGAGTCATTGGGTGTACGACTGTTACTACAAAGTTTATTACTTGCTAATTTCGTTCAATGCGTTTTATGAATTGAACTGGTTAATTAATTACATTAGTTAATTATATTAATTGTACTGTTAGAAATCTTTGGTGGCATAGATACAATCTGAGCCCCAATAGGTAGACATGGGATTAACTCATAATTATTATGCGTTAGCGTTAGGAAGTAAATATGTAAGTCTATGCTAAATAAAAATTAGAAAATTGGCAAAACTGTAATTTAAAAAGAAATTGGATTAACAACCCTTAATTTTGCCTCTCAATTACTAATGTGAGGTAGGTAAAAACTAAAATACGTGTTGATGCGCTCCTGAAGGAGAGAAGGGAAATCAAAAAACCTTCGAGGTTCAATAATAAAATATAGATGGCGATACAATAGACGTTATAATTTTTAATTTTGGGCAACTACTTGAAACATTGATACATTATTAAAATAATCTAATCCTATTGAAAATAATAGGAAGAGGTGGTAAAATTGCGGTTGACGCCCGCAATTTAGATAACGAAGAGGTAGCAACTAAATTATTTCTTGTCTTTTATAATTGTCATAAAACCGCAAATATAACACGCGTAAGATTGAAATTGTACATATTATAAATACTAAGGATTTGGTACCTAGGTATGCAGCCAGCATTGCACACGACCTGGCAAACTTTGAAACCCACAAGTCCGGCCTCGATTGTCTCAATGAGGGGAGTTAGAAATGACTCCAGAAATTCCATCGCGGTCATCCCTAGCCACGTAATCGAATAAATTAGAAACACTTAACCTAAACCGCACTATGTACAAATTGCATTAAATTATTGAGCTTTAATCGATTTGGGTTGTTCCTCCCCTTGCGCGCTGCCGACTTTCTTTGGTTTCTTATAGGCTTTCCTATAAAAATCACTGAACAAGTAAAGGAACACAACGACGTTGGCAACGAAAAAGAAAGTCAAAGCTTTTGGCAACTTGCAGTCCATCGCGATAATGAACATCAAATAGGCCAACATGATACAGAATTGCGTCTGAAACCCAAAATTTTCATTAAGTGAACCACAACAACCAAAAAAAATTTACCAATTGGATCCACGTCATGTATTTTTTCCACCAGAGATACTTCTGGAAGCGCGGCCCTAAAGCCGCAATAAAATAATAAGTGTACATCACCACGTGCACCATTGAGTTGAGGAACCCAATCACAACCCCCTGTTCACCTGCAACGACAATTTTAAATTTCGTTGCAACAACCCAACAATCACAAACCTGGCAAGAATTTCAAGTATCCCCAAGAAAAGAACATGGTGGCGGAATGGTGGTAGACGTGCAAAAACGTAACTTGCGACTGTTTTTTCCTCAAAACAAAGAAAAACGTGTCCAATAGCTCCACAATTTTCGAGAAGAAGTACCACCAAGCTCCCCGAGCCAGCTAAAAATTGCCACAATTATTCTCAAATTTCC
This sequence comes from Schizotus pectinicornis, assembly GCA_951805265.1. Lineage (NCBI taxonomy): Eukaryota > Metazoa > Arthropoda > Insecta > Coleoptera > Pyrochroidae > Schizotus > Schizotus pectinicornis. The sequence goes on from OX638207.1 coordinate 3,651,769, forward strand.
ATTATTGTTTCAAGTTTCTTACGGCCATTTGAAAGTCCTTGTTGGGCGAGGGGTTCTTGCAAGTGTGGTTGAGGAGATGGGGGATGGCGTTCTTAACGTAGAAAGCTTGGCCGCACAACCATATGCTGAACAGAACTTGGTAGGCGTTGTAGGCGATCATGACGCCTTTGAGGGTGAAGGCTTCCCGGTTCTCCATGAGTTTGGGGCCTAACTTCAGGACGAAGTAAAGGTAGAAGACTAGAATTATGACCACGGGGATGGGCGACTCCATCAGCGGCCACGAATCCACCACGGGATCTGAAAAGTCTCGTAGCTTTAACGGTTTATCAAATATTTCTGCCATAAATATGAGAAAACATAAGGGAAGGCATTTTTCTAAAATAAATTTTACTTTATGGATTAAAACTTAAGTCATATTTTTTATTGCATTTAAAAAAAGTCAAATAGAGAATAGGAGAAAGAATAAAGTTAGTGATGCGATGTAAGAGTGACAACCTTGTAATGCGGAAGCTGTTAGTTAAAAATGAAGAGAGCACCTCCCTCCTCTGAAGAAAGTGCAAGATCGAGGTCAGAAAAGTTGACAGATTTAAAAGGATTATTGAGGGTGGGGACCGACAACATGTTTTCCATAAAAGTATTTCTACGCCCTTTTGAAATTTCTAAAACCTGATCTTCGCCTGAAGAAAAAGTTTATTGAGTTCAAAATTTTGTTCGATTTTGATGAAGCCTCAAACATCTAATAAACTTATTAAAAACCTAACGTGTTCAAATAAGCAACAAACTGGTCAGAAAGTGTAAAAAAATGGAAAGGAAGCAGGAAGGAAAACCAAAAATAGACGTAAAATGTGAAAAAAAAAAATTTGGGAAATAAACGAGAGTGAAGCAAAACAATAACAAAATTACCTCTTTTAGATTCCAGGAGTTCGTTGTAGTTCTCCACGACCAGATGCATTAGAGACGCCATGGTGATCTGGAACCGAAAATTTGGTTTCACCTCGTTCCAATATTGGCTGAATGCAAAAGTCCCTCGGAAACGGGAGCAAAGTTGCTTCACTTTTCCGAAAACTAGATATTTGCACACATCAACACTTTTTAATTACTTGCCCGGTTTGTTGTAATTTATTGAAAAAACTCGCGTTATTAAGGAGGTCGCAAAAAATTAACTTATGCAGCAACATAAAGTTTGTCGAACCGCGGCAAAAAATTCGATGACCTAATCAGTTTTTTCGATAAAAAAAAATAGCAGGTAAATAGTTGCGGACGCTTTAGATAAAACAAAACTTACCCGAGTGCTAGTTAAAATCCAAGAACAAGTAACCGGAAGCTATCACCAACCAATGGTCCAAGCAGCGTCTCCTCTTAACACTAAGTAACAACTGGAAAGGAGCTTACGTATAGCTTTCATATAAAAGCTAAGAGTAATGTAAAAGCAGCTAAGAATTTTCTCCCTTTCACTTGGCTGCTCCCAATAGCCCCGTCGACAAGAACACACACTCGCGTCCGTACGTCGGGGATAACTGCTGACACTGCCGGAAGAAACGCCACTGTCCACACGACCGCAGCGTTTTTCGAAAAATCGGGACGGCGGTCAATTAGCGGAAACGACGCGTTTCGGAAGCGGCATTATTAAAGAATCGCAAACGAGTCGACTCTTGAATTTACTTTATATACGGCCTTTGTAGGTCAATCAGCTGAAGAGTCGGCGAGTGGTCGTGTAGCATCGAGTATGAGTGAAAAAGCTACCTGCGATGGTCTTTTTTTATTGGTTTTAGGCGGCACGAAATTTGGATCAATGGAGATGCCCCACCAAAAATCGTCACTTTTCGTCGACCTTTATTCGCATGTCCTCCAGCTGTGGGTGATCAGGAACCAAGAATCGAGACCTGCTTCACGGCCTGAAGAAAGTATTTCAGACGACGTCTAGCGCATTCCGGGCGAAACTGCGGCCCCCGCGAGCCGCCACTGGGCGACCCCCACCGGCAGAAACTCGCGGGTTGACGCACCTCGGGCTTCAGGATTTTTTTTCGAAATTTTTCCGAAAACGAGGTTTTCCAGCGCTTTTCGGCCACTGAACTGCAACAGGTGGAAAATTGGCCGGTGCAGGTAGAGGCGGCGCTTTAGGCCCAGATGGCGATCAAGATCGCAGAATCGAAAGTACAAGGTAGAAAGTGGCGATCGTCCAAAGTTCAACCGTTAAAGTCCCAATTATTTGGCACAGCAAAGGCCTAAAACAGAGAAGCAATATGTGGAAGCTTCACTGCAGAACGCGAAAATTTTTGCAAGCAATAGAAAATGGGGCTCAGTACTCCTACTGGTACATAGAACTTTTTACTATTCAACATTATTGCCTTCACATTTGGCATCGAGTTAATAAACATTCCAAGTCCAGTTTTTAAATTTAAAATTGAAATTAATTTTTTTAGAAAACAGATTTTTGTTCTTTCTTTAAATTCGTTTTATCTCAATCTTCCAACTATTTTAGTTTAAATTATATAAGATAAGACGTGATTGCGGAGAGGAAGAGGTGTTTGCTTACTGTTGACTTTCTATTGCAAAGCAATTTAAATTGCGCTTTCGAGTGTAAGCAGCAAAATGTGCGGACAACAAAAATTGTACCTATATGCGACTATTAGTTACAAGGTTAGATTTCGATTGTTGCTTATCAAAAATTGGTAATTACGGGCACGTGAACAAAGGAAACGAGTGGGTTACCGATGATACCGACTCTACAATATCAACATTCGCAATTTCACCTGAACTGCACAGAAGAAGTGCAATTTTTGTCGAGATAACTCGTAGCTGTTAAGAGAGTACTCACCACATTTGGCTAAACGACAAACAGGATCAAGCTTAAGTACGGAATACTGTTTCACCTTCTAAACCAATTAAAGCGGAGAAACGCAATAAAATCAGATAAATCTAAAAATGATATAGGTACAAGTGCGCTACGAAGCAGGAGTTTGTTCAACTTGAAATCGGTGCAGAGCAACAGGTACCAAAACCAGCTTCTGTGAGAATCTAATCTTGCCTCAGCCCACTTTGAGGTCTTGATTAGCACACCAGAAAGTCAAGATGACTGACCAAAACACTCCATCTTTTTTAGGTCGCATTTCTCAAAAAATGGTTATTTTAATAAATGCACTATTGCAAGGCGACATTTTGCGCTTTTTAAATATTGAGAAAAATATTTGCAGCGCCACCTACTAAATGGAAATTATTCAATTGACCTTCTTGAACTCGCCCTAAAGTTGGGGTGCGTGGTGCTTTCGTCAAAATTTTATTTCCGGGTCACAGCTGCCGTCTTTGGCTAGTCTATTACCCAATCACTACCATCGACCAAAATTGGAGCAGATTTCGGTTTTCAAGATCATTAACTCCGATCGGGTTGCATAATTTCGGGCGAAAGCCGTGGCACGCACTCTCCGGAAGGTCGTGCTGCTTTCATCCCAAAAGAAAAAAATCGCCTGAAAATCCGTCTAATTGGCTAAACGCAGTTGTTAAGAAATGGTTAATTGGCCGATAAACCTATATCGACTACTAATTGGCCAGTTTCGGACCATCTTCATCGACCACTTTTAATCAAACATAAAAACGGTTGTTAGAGCACCGCAATCGCGATCATATTTTCGGATGCTTGTCACTGTTTGCTGTTTTGTGGCTGGCACGGTTTTCATTAGCGGAAAAAAATTTGTCGCCAATTTAGGCCAATTACGGACGCAAATTATTGATGAATGCGATCGGACGGGAGCGGCCCCTAATCGAAAAGTTCACCGACTGGTTTATGCGATAAGAAAACCGTTCGTCGAAACTCGAGTGAAAACGAAACTTTTCACAAATGCGAAAAAAACAAGTTGCGATTTCTCCAAGATACCGAATGGAAATTGTCGCGTAGAAGTTTTTTACATATCTCCGCACTGGGCCTCCGGCATCAATGGAGCCAAGACGCCATTGAGATGCCGACAAGTCCCGTTTTGAGCCTATAGACTACGGTGCTTCTTTACTATTAAAAAGTGTTTATTACAGATGCAGAGACAGAAGTAAAGCTTCTTTTCACGAAGTCCGTTGAGTTTTGCCACCTCGCGCGCTTCAGTTTTCCGATTTTCCTGAACGCGCACCGAGGCAGGAAAATAAACAAATTTGCGGGTACGACAGACGCAAAGTGGGTTTGTGGCACAAGAGCCTCTTCAATCATCTGTGAAGCACCTACCGTTGAATGGTATTGCTTGCGCGTTAGGAGAAAGTCGAGATATTGTTATTGAACTTGGGTGATATAATTTGGCCAGCATGACCCGTTTGAGAGGAGGTACTGACACGGTTCCGAAGTACCGCCAGAAATTTATTGAGTACTACCTATAGCATTACGTAACAATCAATAATCCGTCTAAAGTCTCTTTCGTTCTTTGGGTTTGATATAAGTTTTTACGTAAAACTCGCCGAACAACATCAACATCACAAAGTTTTGAGGAACGAAGAAGTACGAGGCCAATTTCGGATAGCCGCATTCAGGTTTGAGCAGCAACTGACCGTAGGTTATAATAAAAATGAAGAATTGGGTCTGAAACAAACGTAATTACTCGACCTCACTACGCAATTTTCGGTTACTCACCAATTGCAATTGCGTTATATGCTTCTTCCACCAAAGCCTCTTGTTGTTGGGCCTCCAAATCGTGAGGAAATAGTAGAAATACATGACGGCGTGGACGAAAGCATTGATGACACCCATGTAAACGCTGTGGCCTCCTCCTAAAAATTTCACCCCCGCCCAGCCAACAACCACCATGCCGAAATGGTGGTAAACGTGCAAGAAGGTGATCTGAGATTCTTTTTTTCGCAAAAGAAAAAATATCTTCAACAAAAAACAATTAGGCGGCAATTAATAAAAATTTTGCGTTACCGTGTCTAAGAAGTCGAGAATTTTAATCCAAAAGTACAGGTAGATCAATCTGTGCAAGAAAATTCCTCGTGGACTGGTGTCATATACGACCGGCGAGCAGAACCAACTGAGGTTTGTTAACTCGAGAAAACCCTTAAAAAAACAATTTGGGAACCTCGAAATTGTAGAGGGGCAACTTACGTAGTATAGAATGTATACGTTGAGGACGACTTGGAGTAAATTAAACACTATTAGGATTTTGTCCAGCTTAAAAGGGGGGCGGTTTTTCATGAATTTCGGCCCCACCACTAGCACCGTGTATAAGTAGATCCCTTCGACTAAAAAGAGGTATAGAGGTGAGCTCATCAAAAACAGTCCTTCGGCTCTCGGATCTAAATCAGAAAGAGTTAATAACTTTTTTTTTTTATTTCGAATCTTACCCGGCAATTCGGTGAATAACCAGGAATAACCCCGAAATAAGTGCTTGAGGATCAAAGCCATTGCGACGAACTTGGCCTCAACACGTCGACCATGCAACACACAAACAACAATAATTATGTACAATGTTCAAGCTGGAAATTAAAATAAATTCTTGAAAGTCATTGAAAAATTAAGTCAACAAATCAGAGGGTTTGGTAGATGTAATAGAAGACAGTCGTCCACTGAACCTATTGAAATTAATTACGTTGCATTCTCGACTATTGTCTTTTTTTGTTCGACCTTCATGAATTTTTATCTCGGCCAGCAAATTTTACAAAAATTTATGACAATATCCAATAAATGAAGAAACCTGTCAGAAAGTTGGTGAAATGTTTTGCTGGAAATAATTTTGGATCCCTAAAAATATAAACATAAAAATATGCAACTTACGTCAAAAGTCAAAAGCTGGTGGAAAGCTTAATGATTTAATGTTTACTTTATTTTTTACAATTTTCTTAAACTAGTAGAGGAATCCCCACCGTGTTCCCAGTGTAAGGCCAGCGCATATGCTTTGCAAGACGTTCTCTACTCAAACTCATGCGAAAGGGAATGATAACCTTCCCATGAAGAAAAAGGGGGTAAAAATAAATTATTCCCTCTTGAGTTCTAATTTAAAAATAGCAGTTTTCTAATTAAAACACGTTGACTGCCAGGAGAGGATAAAATTTTTGTAAATTTGGTATCAAAGTTTAATTTTACTTAAAAAAAGTTTAACGCTTTATCAACTGTCACTCCAAAACTTTGGCAATTATTTTTTTACGGCAGTGCGTCATTACAACAGTGAACGTGTTAAATCGTAATCTAAGCTCATCAACAAAGTTGGCCTGAGATGATGCTGCGCTGTGCGCCTCATTTCTTTCGCTTTCTCAAATCTCGTTTCGATTCTGTAAATGGAAGTGTCAATTTAAGCAAAAAGACTACCGAAGTCCAATTACGTCGTTAACTCGTGCAATTTTTTAGACCGGACCACCAGAGTTTTGCTGAACTACCAAGTGTTGAACCCAAAATTGTAAACAATTACTTAATTTATTTTGTCGCCAAGAGCAACAAAATCCTAATTGCACAACCTTCTCACCCTACTTTAGACTTTTCGTCTATCTCTTATTGACGATCTTTCCACTTTCAAACAAGTTCTTCCAAACGAAGAACATCTTTCTACTAATGACTCTTCGGTACCAATTGCTTTCAATTTCGCCACTTCCGGTCCTCGAGTTCGTCCTTGCTGTTCCAAATTTCTGTGTCAGTCATCACCATCGACCATCCATCTATAAAATTTGATTGGTTTCGATTCTTGGTTGATGATCGTCCAGTTGGTATTTTGAAAATTTGAAACTCGCCCATTGTCGCGCCGCTCCAACAGCAAGTGCTGTTGTGCGCTGGTAAAGTCGACAACGGCAGTAAAAGTATTTTTATGTGTGCCAGTAAACCGTGTCAAAGTGTTTATTGGGTGAGAAACGGATGGATTTGTACGTTTGTAAAAATTATTACGAAGAAGGGCAAAAATAGAAAATTTTAGACGATGGAGTGATTGAGGAAACCGATGGAAAATGATGGCCAATAAGTGCGGCTGGAAAACGAAAGAAAAGTGTTTTAAATATGTTAGTAAACCGGAACGTAACTAGTTACACGTTGTCTGTTAGTGGCCAAGTGCACGATGTTTGTTTGCAATTATTATTTATTTTATTACAAGTCAAGAGAAAAGTGGCGGTCGCAGATGCAGCACGGAAACAATTACATAAATTAATTACAGTCGATCTCAAGTTTCTAAAATTTAATTTTAACACCTGCTCGTGTCGACCGAAATTCTAAAAACGTAAGTAAGTAACACGTTCAAATTTTATTCACAACTATTTTTACAAAAATTCTCAATAAATAACAAGCCAACAATTGTCATTAAGTCGCTTTGATCTTCCCTACCTCCTCGTTATTGTTGTCCTTGACGCTCTTCTGCGGACGTTGCAGGTACGATTTATTGTAAAAACTACCGAAAAGATACAAGAAGAACAGAGCCTGAAGCGCCATTAGAAACACGATAATTTTTGGATAGTCGCAAGTGCGGAAGAGCAACTGGAAGTTGTGAAAGAAAATTATGCAAAATTGGATCTGAAATGGAAATAATGAGCTCCAGTCTGTAGTTTCCAGATAATCAACTTGCCATCTGCATCTCCGTCAAGTGTTTCTTCCACCATAGATATTTTTGGTATTGCGGCCCCATCGACGACACGAAATAGTAAGAGTACATTATGATGTGAATAAAAGAGTTAATTAAGCCCAGCAAAGTTCCGTGACCACCTAAAAAAAATTTTTTCACAATTTTAACTTCAATTTCAACACTGACCTGGTAAAAATTTGACACCTATCCAGGAACCAATCGGCATCATCGTGTGATGGTACAAATGCAAGAACGACACTTGGTTCGTCTTTTTCCGCATCACGAAAAACACCTAAAAAAAATATTAATTTTTTTACAACGTCTTAAAATTTTGTTTTACCGTATCGAGGAGTTCGATGAGTTTGCACATAAAGTACCACCAAACAGCGCCAGCCATCTACAATTTGAAAAGTTGAAGTACCTAATTTGAGGGTTATTTAGCATTTACCCTTAATGCTGTAGGGTTGTTGGAAGAGTCGACCGGTTGGCAGACGTAGCTGTAGCCGTTAGCCCAACCCCCTTGAAGCCCCTAAAACCAAGGCTTTAGACTGGTCAATGAATAAGATGAAACTTACCTCGTACACTAGAAACACACTGAGGACGACTTGGACGAAGTTATAGAGGATTATGGTGTACTTCAAGTCGAAGGGTTTTCGGTCTTTCATGTAACGGGGGCCGGCGTAGACGCAAAAATATAAGTAAGTTGCCAGGATTGTGAGAGTGGGGCCCGGGGAGCTCATCAGCAGCCATTCCGACGTTCGAGGGTCTGAAAGATTGGTTTATTAAAATTTGCCCTAACAGTGAAAAAAAAAAATCTCCCAATCCTTGCCCCGCGGCAGGAACAGTGGCAGTAAATTAGTTAAGCGTACAGAGGAGAGTAAACATTTGAAGCTTAATAATAATTTTATTAAAATTTGGTCTAAATATTTAGAATATGCAGATAAGAAGTTTTGACGATATTAGACCAAGATTACAAATAATTGGTAAATTTGACAACCAACAACCGAAGTTTGAAAGTTGCAGTTAATTATGCAATTGCATACACATTTTATTTGTATTCTTTGCTAGAAGGTAGACTCTTTCTGCACTGTAGTGTATACTGTGTTGCCTATCTAGACATGCATTAGGAGCTAATTTGGTAACTGAAAACAAATATGAGTGTAATGTTTGGGTATTTGGTTCCAGTCTTTTCAAGCAAAACCTTTACTTAATTAGCATGCTAATTGACCTTAGTCACCATCACTTTCTCTCTTAAATAATTAGTTGTTTGATTACTTTGCAATGACCACAATAAACAGGCACAAGGTTTGGGTGTTTCATCAAGCGATCTTCTTCGCCCAACAATTGGTATTGGGCAACAACAAACCACATTTGCACTAATTGAAGAGAATATGTAACACCATTACTTCTTGTGCAAGTAGACTGTGCACCGGTAACTCACCGCTTTTTGTCTCTAGAAAGTATGTGTAGTAGTTGATATAGTCCATATAATCCAGACTGATGTTGACAGGAAGCGGCATGGCACTCATTTAGGGTACCTGAGAAATAACTAAAATTAGTAAATTGTTGAATTTTTTTTTAACTTTTTCAAAATAAAACACGTGACTCACTAATTGGTGGAAATAATTACCAAAGTGTAACGCGCCGGTTCATTAGTGGAGAATTTCAACAATTCTCATTCATCGAGTTATGTCAGTCAAGTTTAAGGTCGCGAATTTTAGGAAATTGATCGCTTCTCTTCGTTGCAAAAACCCGGAAATTGGGCAAAAGTCAGGGACTGGACAATTAGGAGTCAAAAATTCTGGAAACGTTATTTTTTGGATCTGGCGAATCGAGGCGTCAAGTTCCACTTTTTCCGCGCAACACTGCATTTTTCAGAGAAAAATCGTGTCCTTGAACGAGACGCTGCCAGTTGTAGGTCATCCACAAGAATGCTGACCATCACGATCTTGAAGACCAAAGCAAAGACTAACCTAAATTAATTCGAGAGCGAAATTTGTGTGGGTAAAAACTGTAACAGTTCGCCCATCCGGCAGGGCTTCGGGCGACGAAAATCATCTAACGAGAGCGAAAATCGGTGTCAGGTCGCCGACAACCTTTCCAAAACCCGCCCGGTCATTAATTCAGCGGCCGGAATTTTCAAAAACCGCCAAACGCACCTCTCGAGAAAGTCAAAACGGGACAACTACGGTTGCGTTACGCAATTCACTATCACTCGGTTTGTTTATGTGCACGTTTCGTTGCAAAATTTCAATTGCACCCTTGCAACAACTTACTTACTTGTGTTTTGATTTGTTATCACGAAAAATCACTTGGTTGAGGCAACGAGTAGCGGAGGATCGTGCGTGTTACCCGTTACGGAACTACAGCAGCATCTTCGGCGATGGGTCTCACTAAGACGCGGCGACTTATCCAATGGTGCTGGAAGTCTAACAATAACTGACATAGAACTTGAGTGTAACGAGATAGTCTACAGGTTTCCAAATATTAAAGTGTGGGGTTTAGTGCAATAATGCCGTGGTCGGCGATAAAGCACAGGTGGGAGATTTCAATCTTCTGGTTGGATCTCCAGTTGTCGCTTATTTCTTTTTAATGATTTTCGAGCACAACGTGAACTCGCAATGGCCAGGATTAGATGCAGCAGTATTACCTTCTCCGAACTCTGGTCGTGAAAGCGACCAATACCTTTCTGAAATAAAAACAACTCAATGCTGCATCTGTGACAACTGCATCGCCAATAATAAGATCACCACTGTCTTTGTTGCAAGTTGGAATTACTTCACAGTAGGAATCTTAATGTTAGTCGCAAAAAATAGTTGAAAGTTAGCAAATTTTTTTGAGATGCCCTCTGGCATCTTAAATTTCGCATGGGTGAAAAAAATGAGAGTTTGAATATTATGCAAATGAGTTCAATGTGCGAAGAAAAAATTGTTATTATTTATTTTGAGAAGTGCGAAAATTTGTAATTATCGTGATGCTTTATAAAAATTTGCTTGGTGAAACAATGCGATGATTTATGTGCGTCTCGAATCAAATAAAATTGATGGATATCGTGAGGTAACAGGTAATTTGTGGTAACAATAGCGGTTACAAAATGTTCATCGCTACTTAGTTGAGACGATTCTTGCGTTGCTTCTGCGGTTGTCTTACTGCTGGCGCTGGAGCACGACGGACCCGGAAATACAGTTGGCAGGGGCGCGTAACGTATTGTTGCCTAAGACCCAATTTGTCACTTTTATCAATATTTTGTTTCACTAATTCGCAAAAATTAAAAAAAAATTACTGCCAGTCTAAAGAAAAAAATGTGGTAGAATGGTGGAGGCGCCAGAAATGTATAATGAGGATAATAAAATTTAAAATTTAATCAACATTGATTTTAAACCTTCCCCTTGAAGCCAAAATTGATAATTTTTGGTAAAAATTAAAATATGCAGCTAGAAAGCTAATAGAGACTAGCTAATGGCATAACTTTTCCTAGTGGCATTACGAAGAAATTTTAATGACGACTTGGCTATTACCACGTAGGAAAGGACATTTGACTAAAATAAAAATAATTTTTGCAAGTTTTGTTTCAAAAAACTTTCTATTCAGAATTTTGTGATTACAAGTTGAAGTTAATATTTAAACATTGTCGATTTTGTCGATGACAAAGTCACGCAAACCCTACTGCAGCTGCTATTCAATTGCTTAGTTATTGCTACTTAACCTGTATTTACCTCTTTTTTCAACAAGCACCCGCGCTTCCGTCAGCCTCAAATTACTAGGTGGACTCAAAGAGTTAATATCGTGCTGTGACCGGTAATCAACTAGAAAATTTATTGCAACTTGACCCACATTCTATTTATTTCAAACGATTGACACTATTAGACTAAAAAAATTAACTAAATATTAAAAAACACTTTCATTGAATGCAGATAAAAACCGCACCTACAAAATGGTGGAGGCGCCAAGCAAATCCTTGATGCTGAACGCTTGAGAAGAAGAAATGCGGTTACAAAACTTTTGTAAAAAACTCTTGTTACCTCTCTGGTGTCAATACAGAAAGTTCGAAGTTTTACCAAATTGTGTTCAGAGACTTACTAAATTTCGTTGCAACACAACCACAATACTACTTTCCTTTGGAGCGTGATTCAGAAAAAAATCTTATTTATCTCGGATCGTAATCAGCTTCAGGCATCGATTTGTAACCAAAAACTGCAACTAATTATGTAATATTAACTAAGGCTTTAAAGGGTTTTTATTAATTATTATTTAGAAAATTTGTAGCAAAAAAGGTGACAAACTGAGAACTTCTAAATCGGCCAGGAAGAGAAAAATTTCTCTAATTTCGAACTTTGCAACTTGATTCTGCGGTTGCTTCAAAATTTGCACATCGGTACTTGAGCGATTGACTGACGAACCATCAATCATTGCTTTAAGAGAGTAGGTACTAAAAGTACTGATGTAACGATCCGCTTCGTGGTAATAAAATGTCAGTAAAATTGCGCATCGCCGAAGGATGTTCCAACTCTTTGATATGTCGATGGCAATTTTGTATAAAAGGTCGTAGAAAAACTTTCGGCAGAAACAAAGCTTTTACTTGAACATAAGTTGCGTCATGCTGTTGGAAGAAAGATCGCGCATGAAATCTACTTATGCAAATTTATCGCGTTACGAAAGTAAGAGCCTGCAATTAAAGGAATTCGACACTAGTGATGCTTCGTCAATTCACATCACTTATGAGGATCTGACGCCCCTCCAACTCGGTTCTAAATAGTCGCAATTTAGCACTTGAAATAATTTCAGTTATTTCAACATAAATTTACACTTTTCTAATATTTCTTGACTTGAAACATACGATTTTTGCAAGTATTCTGGCACTATAAAAAAATATGTTATATCTTGGGGACCACGTGGGAGGCAAAGTGGTAACGAAATGTATGTTATGCAAAGACTTATTGACAAAAACATTTACAATCATCGTAAATTATTGCAATCACATAACTAAATGACTTGTAAATTTATTCGGTAAAGTAACTGTTGCGGTTATTATTTGTTACTATAAGAACAACGCCTAATCCTTACAAAGAACAACAATATAAACATGAAATAAGTGTGCAACTAACTGTGCAGTTAAAGATCCAATAATATTAGTTAGAAGGCTTTTTAAAAAACATTCGGAAACATGGTTGGTACGTAAATTTTAAATAAATTCGGAAACATCATCTGTTACAAGGGTCCTTCAAGTAGTCAGAAACAGTCCGAAACTGTCACAAACTTTCGTGATTCAATACTTCAAGATCAAGGTCCCGAGTTACAGCACAACCAGCGAAATGTTTGTGACATTCTCGATTTGGTAAGAATGGATGAGCGAAGCTGTAAATTTTGCAACAGATCAGAACCTATCATTGTCTTCAGCCTGGGGCGGTTTGAGTGCGATTCGGGTCCTTGTCCCAGTGAGACGAGTTTCCCGAAAACTTTCCCTTCCCCATCTTTCTTCAGCAATTATTAATTTTAATTATAAGCAATTAACTTTAATTAAATAAATGAAAAATTAGAAAATCCTTGTAAGATTGTCCATAATTATTGCTGATTATTAAAAGTCTTGTGTCAACATTGGGTCATGTTTAATTATTTCGATTCTTATAGTCAATATTGCGCTTTAATGGATATTTAATCAACGACTTACCGTTTCTCAATCGCGATACCCACAATATTGAAAATGATTGCTAGATGCCTTCTTCGGGCACAATAACACAATAGTTATTGTCAAGCCCACATCATCTATCTCCACAATTGCCGAATTTACGTTTCCGCGACTACAATTAATTGTTTTATTGATGAGATCAATTAAATTTTTACAACGCATTGTGGCGCTTAATCAATTTTTTTTCAATTATCCCGACCGGTTAATCTTTGGTTGAAATTTAAGTTTTTCGCTTCATGGCGTTTAAAGCCAATAACTCAAATACTTATAACGGTTGTTAATCTGCTTATATTTTAATTAAAGCGTGATGATATTTACTTTTAATTAATATTTACGATTTCAAAAGAGAAAAGCATACAGTCTTTGAGGCAGGCAGCTGTCAGAGATGAGAGCGGCGTGACACAGAATCTGTTAAACATTGCTTAATTCGTGAAGTACCTTAATTCTCTTGAATTTAAATGCAATGTTAGGTTCTTAGGAATTTAATATCAACGCCACATTTAATTTAGTTCAAGTCTTTAAGGTACTTCAATATATTTTCAGTAATCAGGACCAAGAGCTGCAGTACTTGGCTTTTGGCCAAATTTTAAAAAATGTAAAATTATTCTTGTAAATAATTAACCACGACCGTAGAAGGAATAATTTATAGCGAAAGATCCAAGTTTTAATTACATACATGTATTGGGATGGAGGTCGTAAAGATACCTACTGACACTTATGAATGAACAATCGTGGACCTTGCAAATGTCACCCCTGATTACTATTTTATGATCAATTTCTGCTAATGGCTTAAAAAGCTTAAATTATATTTTTAGAGTCGGAAAAAAAACACATTTGGATTGTCTACTGATCTACGGAATTTGACACTTGATATTTGCATATTTTAAGAGAAACTACGTCGTCATTATTTTTTTATTCAAACAAAATAGACTGAATAGAACAGAAAAAGAATGAAGCGAATGACAATAATCGGCAGGCAATTTAAGTTTTAGGAAATTTTAGAAAAATAGAAACCCCACTGTTCTTACCTCAAGTTTTGCAAGGTGGCGACCTCTAGCAACTTTCTCTTCCAACAAATTATTTAGAATTTGGTGTGTGTCATGGAGTAGTTTAGCTAATATCCAATAGATGTCACCCTCATCAAAAGTGTTTGGAATAATGCTTCTTGTTGATTTCTCCCTGAAATCTTAAATTGATGCTGCGTTACGGCCACCTAAAATTTTGATGGCATTATTAAACCAAGAGTGCATTAAGTGATTACCTTAATTAATGACTCAATTATCACCGAAAAGGGACGAGGCGATTCCGCGGCTTTACAAGCCAAATTTAAAAAATCATTCATACGTGCAAGACTTAATATTTGAAACTCGTTTGTGGAGGAGTTTGAAAATATTTTCCAAGTAAATCGTCTAGACTGCCATAACCATAACTGCTTTGGAATGGAAATCATGGAGGAGACTGGAAAAAATCGTGGCCGCTGCCGCTCCTCCTTTTATTGGTACTATTAAACATTTCCAGCACGCACTGTACGTCCCTCGCACCATCCAAACTTTATTATCAATGTTGAATTTATTAGACGTGACAGTGGTGGGTGCGTCGGCTGGTTTTATTCCATTTTCACTTGCGCCCCCCGGAGCAGGGTATTTCCGCGGCCACGTAAACCGGCAATCATCAGATAAGGATTTCACCCTCGTCAAGCCGCCAGGTAACCGGATACTTCCCTATTAATATGCGATGCCCGCCCTACCCCAGACAACGTTTTTCTTTTCCGTTGAATGTTTAAACTTCCATTCGGCTCCGTTAAAATCAACACCTCTAATTTTAAACGGCGTATATTTGAATATTAAATGCCACTCAACATGCAGGCATGGCCCCTAGTCCGCGCCACTGATGCCCTTGTTCTCGACGGCACCATGATTAATTAAACGTCCCTCAAGGTTTCGCGCTTCTCATCCACGGGATATCTTCTCGGCAAAAAAAATTTATAGTGTTTTTCGATGCACAATCCGGCTTATTGGTTTCATTAATGAAGTGGCTGGTGGCCATAAATTCTGTCGGCCACCCTTTAGTTTTCGCCTGCGTAATTCATGTTGGACACAAGAAAAGAATTGTGTGGGGCAGAGTCTGTAATTTGTGCAAATCCGTGACGAAACTTGCCAACTTCGCTGAAAGTTTGTTTGCGAACGAAACAATAAATTCACCGTTGGTCCAATCATATTTTAATTAATGTCGTTTCTGGCTTGCTTAAGCTCTAATTAAATAATGCATGACATGCCCGGTCTTTACGTTGGCGCTGCTCCTGTTTGGAGCTTTAATGCGGTCGAGGAACCAATTTGCAGGTTCCAGTCGGTGCAGACCGTTGTTGAGGACCTGAAAGTTGAAACAAAGAATTATTCAGATTATGCGTATAAAGTTTAGTAGGATACAATTTTATTTTGAGTTTTGGTCTAATTTTTTTAGATCGTTGTCGTTGAAGGAATCGATGTACGGACACCTTTAGTTAGATATCGAGATCTCGGTCGGTTGCGTGCGATCGCTGACTTCTTTTAGTTCGATTGACGATTACGTTCGTAGATAAGAAAGTCGTTTTTTGGAAAACAACTTTTACTGCTGAGTTGGAAAAGAGTGTAATGCGGTGTCTTCAACTAAAGTCGGTCTTTTTGTTATTTGGTTTGTATGCAGTGCAAGCTCTGGAACAAAATACAAAGTGCAGTGTTAGTGACCGTTGCGGATTCACATTTTGAGCACTAAAACCGGAATGGATGTCATAGTAGAAGTAGCAGTAGGTTGTATACTTTTCCCACAAAAATTTTATCACCGTGTACTTGCCTCTGAACGAATAACAGGAATTTTAGACAATTTTCAAATTTTTATTAATTGAGATAGGAAACAATTTTAAAAAAAATTAAAATTTTTAACATAAATTTTACGTCGTATTTTTGTAGAAACTGGATATTTTAAAATTTTAGCCATATCGAATGGCAGTCCCAAGGTCGAGTCGATAGAGCAGCATTTATTCATGCCGGTGGCAAATCTGAGCGGTCAATTTTTAAATTGGGTCAACAGGAACAATGGCGTTTAAACTTACTGCACTTGTTTCGAATTGTCTAATTGATGGCCCACAAATCCGGGACGAACGACAGAACGACACGAAAATGGTCAACGAGTCCGGGTCAGCATCATTTAATTATGTAATGCATTCATTGCCCTGACGTATCGGTTATTAATATTTATCAGACGCGTAATATCGCCGAATAAATCATTAAAACACGTCCGCCTAGCGTTCCGAATTAGCTAATCAATTATTTCCGACCGCATCCGGCTGAAAAGTCCCTAATTTTATTCAACAAAATAATTGTTGGTCTCGACCGAACGACCCTCGCTTTTTGCCCGGTCCGGTGTACCGATTCCTCGTCCGAAAAACAACCCAAAATAAATAAAAGTAAACGGCCGGTCCCGTAATTTATTCGAACTTGCCTAACGAATTGTGTGCCGAAAAAAATTACGCTAATTTTATTTCTCTAGTTAAAACGGTGGGGGCGGGGGCGGTTTTTAAGCCTTTGTTTGTCCCGAGGATGCTACCGCTCGGCCCGGTTTAATCACTAAATAAATTCAATTTCGTTAGGTATTTTTAATTAGGCGGACGGGAAGGAAATTCCGCCGTGAGTTTTTCCAAACCGCCCGCACAGGGCCGGACCCACGGAAATTGCAGAACCAAATCGCCAAACTTCCCAATGCAAAATCAGCCAGGTGAGCTTCACAGTAGAATAATTCGAGTCACGCCAGCTCATCTCAAAGACAGTCAGAATCACCAACTTCTGCTGAGTGTTAATTTCTGAAGATTTTTTCATTATTAATTTTTTTACTAGTTAATGTTAAGTTAACAGTTTCTTGTTGTTTGTTGTTCGCCAAAAAACTCCGGTTTATCCCTGAGGATCATTACCTGTAAAATATTGTTCGACAAAATATTGGAGGCTGCAGGAGATCCTTTCCCGGAGTCTTCCTCCATCATCCCTTACCTCCACATTAAAATGTTATTCTGCAAAGTGTCAAGATGCAGCTGTTTGACTGAAATTCCCTTATTAGGGGAGTCGGGGGTCCCGGCCGGTGCCGGGACTGTCGGGAGCTGATTTCTCGCATCCAGCTCGGAGCTTTAACGGCCCGACTGACAACAAAAGCTCGAGCACGAGTCCTGGCGCGTGCGCTCCTTGGTCGCGGTAACCGGGGGTAAATTCCCCGTTTTTCAAGCGGTATTGTATTGGACAGAGCAAAGTTTATCGACTGTGTAACAAAGAGGGACGTACACGAACAAAAACAGAAGATAATTCGTCCAAAATCACTTGGCAGCTAGCACGGCGAGCTTTCGCATGAGCTTGCGCACTTTCCTTGCCGGCCAAATTAAATTAGTTTTTTACGTATTTTTTCTCCCTTAATTGGCGAGCTTTTTACAATCCGCCTTTAAAACGGCCAAATTAAAAGGCCAACACCGCAGAAACAACCCCAATTAAAATCGTAAATAGCCGCAAAGTCCGCAACAG
The DNA here is from genome assembly GCA_951805265.1 of Schizotus pectinicornis. NCBI lineage: Eukaryota > Metazoa > Arthropoda > Insecta > Coleoptera > Pyrochroidae > Schizotus > Schizotus pectinicornis. Next base: position 3,669,498 of record OX638207.1, read on the forward strand.
GAGAAAAAACCGAACATCGAGGGGTAAAGAACGTAAAGAAATTACGTTTGTTTTTTCTAGAAATTCTCTCCTTTTTTGAGTCGCGCGCTTGTAAGAAGGGATGAGTATAAAAAGCGAAGGGCGGCCGAAATAAGCTCAACTATTCCCAAATTTCGCCCCTTGCACGACGAAACTGCCCTTAAAGCGTTACGTCAAATTGAATAAAACATATTTTCTATCAATGACTGCGGCACTGGCGGCTTGTTGGGAAACGAAAGGGACGATGCGACGGGGGAGAAAATTCAGAAGGGACGGGGCGATGGAACGACCTCGGGGCGGCTCGAGCAGGCAAAGAAATTCAAAATAGAGTGCGGGGCGAGAGAGAACGAGCCCAGGGTCGGAGCCGCCCCAATTCCCCCAAATATCATCTCAAACACGTCCCCTAGAGCGGAATCCATAGATTTTTTTTTACCCTAACAATATTTTTTTAATTTAAAAGATCTTAAAGTAAAATAATAAAATTGAGTCTTCTTTGAATTTCATCGTAATTTAAGAATGAAAGAAAAAAGTATGAGTTTGAAGCACAAATTAGCGAAACTGAGTCAATAGAAGATATAAGGGTTGAATGGAAAAGTCGTTTAGACGGTTAGAACATAATAATGGCAAAAAAATTAAGAAAAGATAAATGAAGAAACAAAAACGAGTTTAAAGAGCAAAATTACTACAACAATATAATAAGAAGAATGCAAGTAAATGGAGAATAAAGGAACTCAGAAAAGAAGAAGAAAACAACTAAAACAAATAAATTTTTGAGAAGTTAAAAAGGATAAAAAAGATAATATGTAAACTATCATTTTTGAAGCTGTTAGGAGGAGTATAGAGGTATGAAGTAGGAAGGTCGGGGGTTGAGAGATAAAAATAGAGAATTCAATATGGTCGTAGGTGGCGCCCGGGGCTGGGCCGGCCCTGCGGTTCGGGGCGCTCGCGGCTCAGGAAGGGATGCAACGCGTCGCGCCGCCGCGTCTGCGACGTACGTCCGAAATCCCCTTCGTGCTTCAACGGCACCCGTTCGAAGAGGGAAGGGAGAGCCGTGCCTCTCTCAGTTGGATCCGATAAGTTATTTCGTTCCCGGGCCTCAAAGGCTAACGCATCCTCCGTCAAATGCTCGCCTTTCCAGCGTTTTTATGCACGGTGCAATAATATCGCGTTGTTGTCGTCGTCGTCGTCGGTGGTGGGTGACGTGTGTACAGTGACAAGAGAAGAGGAACGCACGGATTTCGCGTCGTCCCCGGCGTCGCGACGCCACACGACTCCCCCGGTTTTCGCAATAAAAACAACAACAAAGTCGGCGGTTCACGCCGTCGGTTCGGTTTTAACGTCGCGCTAAATGTGATCGTGAAAATGACTTAGTTTCGAGCTAATGGGAGTAATGATCCATAGGTGAGTGAGGTTTACGAGCGACGAGCCCCCCGAACGGGGGGTTGTCGTCGCTGCCGGCCAGGGCGAAAATTAATTTTTATCGTCGCATCCCGGCACTTAGCACGTCTCGTTGTTGATGAGCCAACAACACGTGTACTTCTGCCTTTTCTATCATTAGGAGAGGCGTAAAAACTGTTTAACATCCATTTAGCTCCGGTTACACACAGATAAATTTCGACTTTTGTATGCTAACAACACCAGCGATGCGACCGGAATCCGCAATGAGGAAGTAAAATTAAATCAACTGATTTTAATATTAAACAGGCCAAAAGTGGGCCGAGCAACCCCCCAACTTTCAGGTAAATTACTACGTAGCGAGCGCGCCCGACAATAAATTACCACAACGAAACAAAATATGTATTAACGAAAACGACAAGCAATAATTGTGTTTCCAAGACAAACAGTGATTATTTTAATGTTCGCCCAATTTTTGTGAGCCTCCGAAGATAGAAGGAAAAAACATGTCGTTAAGAGGGCACTACTTGATGATGCTCATTAACGAAACATGTTACACTTAAATATCAACAGACAGAAAAAACAAATGGCGTGGTTAGTAACTTGTCGGTTGGAAATATCGTCGAAACATGTGGCGTGTGCTTCTGCTTAAGCTGTTGATATAATTAAAGCAGCAGCGAAACGCGGAACAGATAGCGTCGCGACGTCCCCTTGAAAAAACTGCATCTCGCGGCGTTAATTACGTAACCGAATTACTTGTGCCGGCTTGACCCCCAGTTTTTAAACCGCGCATCGGAGAGACCCCCAAACCTAAATTTTGGGGGTTGTAGGTAGAAAATTAATTTTTTGGGCAAGAGCCGCAAAATAAGTCGAGCTTGAGACCTGAAGTATTTGAGGTTTTTTGAGTTAGTTTTTTAAGGTGAACCAATTATAAAAATTTATTTAAATTTTATTACCTCTCACCCGGTACGAGCCCGAACTGCCTATACACCTGTCACATCGATCGGGTTAAATTAAGTCAATTTGGGCGCGAAGCGTGAGGACATGCACGGCCTTCTTTAAAATAAAGTGATTTATCAGATGCCTCGTCAATTTAAAATAAATACAAAGTTTCGAAAATTCCACGCAAATTTATGCCGAGTCCCCTAACAAACGTTAAGGGGGATTTGGAGATTTGCGTGGTCGATAGGGCACAGCCGCAGTCGTAACGCGATCAACTAAAGACGTGGTGTTCACGAACCCCGCAATTCCGTCAGATTCACCTGTATAATCTTATCTTCGTGCCACCCACACAAGATAGGGGTAGTTTCAAATCAACCTATGTTACGTGCCATCTCGACTCTGTTACAACGTGTGTTAAGCAATAGCGAATTTGAAGTCTAGACAAGTTTTTCGGGTCTTATTTCGTAATTTTTTGTTACTTTTCGTCAACTCTACGATAATCAATTTTACGTATGACGGGGACGTTACTTGGAACCATTAATGAATGCGTCCGAACCGAGCCAGTGACAACACAACATTACTCAAAACTAAACCTACAATAGATTATTAAATACTTGTTCTGGTGGTTCGGCCGAACTAAGCGCATTAAACTAAAAACTTTATACTTTGTAAAGCAAAATAAAAGAGAGAGACATTATTATAGTGTCAATCAAACTGCTGTAATTTTTTTAAAGTTCTGCTTTTAACCGCCAGGAAATCGAAACCGACTTTGATTCAACTGGCTTATAAAAGTTTTAAATTGTTTCGAAACTGATACTTGTTAGACCATTATAACACTATTGACCGCAATCACACGAAGAAACTATCACCGACGGACGTCACTCGATAATGTTGTTACATATTAGTTCCGAAAAAAAATGTAAACACTTTTTATATAATTTAGCGATATGGATTTACGGTTATAAAATTAGTAAGTTCGATTCCGGCGCTACGACACCACATTACAAATAAAGAATTATTATTACGTACTTGTGCATCTTTAGTAACCCCAGAAAGTCTCTGGCATGATAAAGGATTGAAAAGTGAGCGGTGTCGCTAAGTGCTAGTGTCTCCTTCACAAGAGTAGAAAACCTCACGTCGAATCTAAACAAAACGTGTAAGTGTACAGTGACATTTTATTAAATTAACATTTAACAATAATTTGGAAATTAAATTGTTTTACCGTTAGACACTAATTACGTAAATTCTGTAACGTCTACAACCTTTTAAAGAAAATGTTTCTTCTGCTCCCTGCATAACATCCATTAGGTTTTAGTTAACAATCCGCAAGAATTGAAATGGTTATGTCGCGGTGCCAAAATAATGTTGCAATATTTTGACGACAAGCCAAATTCGATAAAAATTCGCCAAAAACGGTTTTACGAACACTGAAAGCTTCCAGAATCACTTTCAAAAGGCTTCAATTTTTTTTGAATAGCTACGCACAAAAACAACTTGCTGGGAATAAAGTTAATTACTCTCGTTTATTACGTTTTGAAACGGCAAAGTCACTCATGCAACAAGAGAATTATTCATGATTTTACAATGAAATTCGAAAATTAATCACAAAGTACAATATGAAAAAGTTAAAGGTCAGAGGAAGCATTTTTCAGTTTCAATTGCAAAACTTAATTGCGGTAAAAAACGATCGTTTACCGTCGCAGTCTGGCAAAGTGATTAGTTGGCTAAAGATTTAAATGGCGCAAAGTTTTTTCATTAAGCCTGGCGAAATCGATAGTATCTGCCCTACAAAAATGCAATCAAATGAAAGGAAACCGTACAATAAATTTTTAATTAAACTTTTCTTAGTCTTGCCGCAGCAAAAAATATCTGTTGGTACACCTGTGTTGATAAAAACTTGTTGGAAAGTTGATTGTGAAAATTCTAGCAAGTTCTACTCAATAGTAGACCAATTGAAAACATTTTGAAAGTTCCAACGTACTGAAAGCTCCTGAAAATCTATTGTGGTTCGTAAAATGCCATGAAAGTTGAAAGATAGGGATCTTTTTCACATTGAGCGTTGCACGTAGGTGCTCATTTTTACTTATCACTGTGTAGGTTCGGTCGGAATGATTTTTGGAATGACCATTATTGTGTTCCAAAAGTGGAGTCCGTTCAACTCCTGGGAGACGCCGAAACGATTTTAATAATTGAGCACGCGTACCTATCCTAATTCAATTAAACTCGTCACATGCACGATGACTTGGTAAGATACTGAGGTTTCCAAGTAGACACAGCAACCTCAAGTTACTCATCATCAAAGGGCGCACCTATCGGCAAGATCAACTCTCTATCTCCTACCTGAGCCGTGTCTAACAAGACGTTATTACTTATACAAATAGACTTCGATCCAACCCCTTCATCCGTCTAAATCTCGAACAAATCAGTGGATTGCAACATAAACAGAAATTTGGATCCTGAACCGCAGCTTCGCAATCGGACAATTTACGCTCATAATAGCATAAATAATGAAGACTTCATTGCTTAATTACAGCCCGCATTGATTGAGCCGCGGTTCGTTTTCGGCTCGGTGTAAAAAAGTCGAAACAAACGGCTCTTGTCAAACCGCCAACAGCTGTCGAAAATGCCCGCTTCCAAATCGCTCCGACAAGACCACAAGAGCGACATTTGCATTCACTTAACTGAATTAAAAGATTACCGCGTCAAGACGACGAGGACGTTCTTTGCCTTCGCTCGACGATAATGGTGTTTATATTGGCCGTAATTCGTCGAGTGGCCTCTTTAAAACGATCAGCAACGTTATCAATTCAACCACCGGACAACAATGACACGGGAAATTTCAACGGAGAGACGACCCGAAATCTCGCTGTGACACACACACCAAAAAAAAAAAAAAATTACAAACACACAAAGTGTCGTTAGTCATCTGTCACGTTGAGAGATGTGTTTACGGAAAGTTGGCAGAGAGGTCGGAGGGAAGACGGAAAGACGAGCGGTCGTGGTGGTGACGCCTCTGTTTATTCTTGAAATTACCGCCGAGGAATGCGCGGATTTCGAAAATAAACGGAGATTTCCAAAATCTCCACGTCGGAATGGCCGGCTGATAAGTTGACCTTGACACTGGGTTATCAGTTTGGTTGTTTCAGTTTCGTCGGGCTCTTGACGTAACGATCGCTCCTTTTTTCAGCTTGAACACCTTTCTGACGTTCCCTGTATTTAGGACTCGGCCGATGCGAGGATGCTTGATGCCGTCTTTTGTTTTTGCCTTTTGCGGCTTTTGGGTCAAGGATCTGGGCTCAGAACACAATTCAATTTAAGTACCTCGGCTCGAATTTTTTTTTTCTCCCAACTTTCAAATTGTTCAGATCCACAAAGACAGCTAGAACCATAAAAGCTTCAAGAGTATCTCAAATCCTTCTGAGTAAATGCCAAAATACTTCAACGAGTCGTTTTATATATTTTTCTACTTCACACTGTATATACAAATAGATGGCGCTACCAATCGCGAGTGTAGCAAGCAGCGGGGAGAGTTCTTATTGACTTCTCAATCTCCTTAATTAGGGATTCTCGATGGGGACGATTCTATCGGCTCAATTGAGGGTCATTATTATTAATCTTCGGGGAAAGGGGCAGGTCTCGGAAAAGCTTGAAAGTTTTGGAATAATTGGAAATTGGGGTTGGGTTGGGGGTGCCGATGATAATCGGGGCCGTGGGTGTTGTCGGTCCGGCTCTGCGCGAGTGATTTTGTTTACTTCGCGGTAAATGTGGCGTACTGGGCTGGAGGGCGTGATGCTGGATATAAAAGTCCATTCATCATCCGGACGGGCGAATAAGAAAAACAGTTAGTAAAATAGTGTTCATAAATACGGTTTTAAACCGGCACAAAGAGCGGCGTTGGGCATAAATTCCGAAACGCATATTGTAATAAAACATTAGCCCTCTCGCATTCACAAAAGCGCAAAATATAAAATAAAACATCTCGAGGTTTGCGTGCAACTTTTTAAATCTCGTAAAAAATGAAAAATGAACAACATTCGCATTTTAATGATGCCGAACTGGTGAAGCACCTCTGAGAGAAAGACGGGAACGGCGAGGGCCCGAGCCGGCTCATATTCCTAATAAAGTTAGAAGGAAACGACGCAGAGCCGCTGGAAGATAAGCTAAGGTCCTCCGAGACCGCAGACTTTCCGTTTTTGCTCCCTCAAAAGCTCCGCACATTTTTTGCCTTCACAAAAATAAATTTACCCAGCTAAAGTCCGTGAAATGTCTATAACACATATTTTTTCCCCGTCATCTCCCCCCGCACCCGTTTGGTTTATTGCCGCGTCAAGGAATTGTGAAGGCGCAACGGAATTATTCAATATCGGAAATTTTTATGAATTATTTAAACAAGAGCCGCCCCCCGACTCCACCTATATCCTTCGATATTTATCACGTCGCCGCCGCCGCTAGTCGATTTCGATAATCGTCCTTAATTTGGCGGGTTCTCGATCAAAATGTGTCAAATTATATGTCGATTGTGTGACTGTGTAACTTGGGGTTGTTCAGGCAATGCGGTGGTTGAGACGGGAGGACTCTTCTTGCATAAATGATACGTCCGGCGATTGAAAGTTTAGGTCGCTGCCGCTTTCGCCGGTGAAAGAATGCAAAAACTCACAATCACGCACAGACCCGAACACGAAAGGCAAGAGTAAGCGCAATAAAAATAAATTTAACAAAAATCCTAGACCCAGCTTAAAATAATCATCGGATCAGGGCAGCTGAACGTAGGTGGTACGCACAACTCATCGTCGTCTCCTTTGTTCCCAACTTGCCAACTACTGACAAACTGCCATAATTAGTTTTTGAAAACGATAATAATTAATTATACCGCAGAATTGTGGTAGTTTTAGGCGTCAGGAGGACAAATATAAAGATTCACCCGGCGCTTCCGCCAAAACGCAATTGATCGAAAAACCGAAGTAGTCGCCGGTAACTGCGGCGGAATCGCGCGAATTAACACCCTCAAAAACCTGCTCGCCTCCTTAAGAGCCCGTGTAATCGTCAAACTCAGTTCCATCACCGCATCTTTGTTACCCCAACGCAAATATTTGGGCAATTTTTGCGGCAGCTGTTCGAGTGCGCGTTGGTGGTTTATTGTCGAGCAAATCGCCGGTCATTATGCCGAAATTAAGGTCGATCAGGCCGCTGAAATAAACGCAATTCGTTGGGCCCGTTCAAAAATTATGAGGCCCATCATCGGGTCGTGGAGACGCGTCCCGTACTTGCCGTATACTGACGCGTTAATCTTCCTAAAAATGCCCTAAAACGGACCGTTAGTCGTTCAAGCAGGGCCGTTCGCTCCTAATTAAACGAAATTCGTTTCTCCGATTCCGGGTTTGATCACGAGCCCGGTTACAGCTAATTTATACGGGCGTTGCATGATAAAACCGCAATCCCTAATTTAGGTGCGCCCCGAATCGTCCCTTATTAATTAATAAAAACTCGCCGACCTAATCGGATTACGAGCTTAGCGATTTTTCCTTCGGCTCACCGTAATTGTTAACAACTAAGTTGCGGGGTTGCGTGACGACGCTTGATGCATTCGAGTTTTCGTATGGTCGCCCTGATTAGAGCGTTTTAAATATGGCGGCGGGATGGATTGTTGCACCCGTTCATGGGCGTAGAAAGCGGGGGTTAATTTGCGGCGACGACGACGTTTTATTCGGCCAATTACGTTATTACGTGACGAAATCGTTTTTATTTCGGATTTGACGGTCGAACCGAAGCTCGACCGGTCCGGTTTCGGGGAAAGTTGGGCTTAATTGACGGCCGAAAAATTATAGGGGGCGGCACGTACGGCCGCGCTGCTAGTCGGGCGATAAATTCTTCACCTTATCGCCGGTGTTTGTGAGACCGTTACGACTGTGGATTTACAAACATCGTTAATTGCGTCCTGTATTATTAGCAATCGGATAATTATGGCAGCAATAAAGCGCGATAAGTTTTTATTTGTTTGGCGAAGAACCAAGGAGGCTTTATGGCGAATTAAATCTTTATTGGGCCGATTGATTATGTCTTTTATTGCGAGACAGCGGCACGAGCTACCGGCATAAAGAGGACACTTTCATAAACTGCTGGGTAGCGATTCGACTGAATTTCAATAAGGAACTAGTTAAAATACTTGAAGAAAACAAGTTGTAAAAAAAACAACAAATAACTTAACTCGGCAATGCCATCGTGGACTTCTCGCCAAACCGGCGTTTTTGCCATTCAAACAACCCCCGATTACTAGAATTGACAACAATTCCTGCAGATAGTTGTAAGTCTGTTTGAGGAACAAAAGTTCACCTCCAAATAACTAAAATCCTGCTGTTAAGACAGTTATTCAACAATGCTAGTTGTCTCCCAACGTCCCCTAATTGCATCTCCGTCGAGCTCCTTAGAAACGCTTCCTAAGGAGGAACGATAAAGTTTTCTTCATCCTCGGCGGTCGTACGGGGAAAACTGCCGGGTATTAAAAGGGCGCAAATCCCGTTTTCTTTACGATCGCGATTCCTCGATGTTCACCAGATAATTTTGACACGCCAACATCTATCCTCCCCTAACCAACTTAATAAAGTATCGATATAGGTGTTCGTTATCAGACTCTAATAGAGGACGACAGCCCGACCGACTTGGAATTAGTCGGGTCGCACCTCTATCGTCGCAAGTTTCCTCCGCTATTCCCCACACAATGCCGAACGGAGTAAGCCAGGAGTGACAGCTGTCATATTTCGGGATTAATGAGGAATCCGACCGGGAGCACTTCGGACGGTGCGTCATAAATATTTTCGATGGTTTTCAATCAATAACGAGACGAATTTTACCTTTGCCACAATATTGCAAGACAACGCTTTCATCAGTTGGAAGATCAGCAGCGTGCTGGTAACGCCCGCATGGGACCAAGAGGCAGGTGCGTTACAAAAAAAACTCCTGCATGTCCAAATGAGACCATAAAGTTCAAGCAAGGAAAGAGAGCATCAAAGGAGAAGAGAAAACGTCTTTAGAGGGGGAGTACTTTGGCGACGGTTATAAAGAGTTGTACAAATTTTTATGGATGCCACTTTTTTTCTAAAAGTTAATCTGAAAAACTTTCTGCCTAAGAAGTACTGTAAAGTAATTTTTTTCTAAGTTTTTGTCTTTATACATCAATTCTAGGTACTGAACAGTGAAGCTTCTTGTAGTTATTTCTTGCAAATGGAAAGAGCCAATGTTATTAAAATTGCGCTATAAATTTGGGGGATGGAGTGTTTTAGATTGTCATTTGCGACGCTGGGCTGAGGCATAAGCGTCACCTGTTTCATAAAATATTTAGCAGAAAAGTGGATAAACCGACGCACGATTCTGAAACGAATTTCTTGTTGCTCTGAGAGCTCACGTCAAATGTTATTTCTTTAAATTTAGATTGAAAGGGCGCGAATTTAAGCAATATTTATGAAACTTCGCAACCCTGTCGCGTCGAGAGAGCTTGACTAACAAGATTTAGATACTTATCGATGTAAATTTGAGGATTATTTGGCAATTTGATTGATTCTTAGTTGATTGGACGGCGAGTTGGGAAAGTTTCTTCGAATGGCGAATAATTGTTGCGGTTGGGCCGACCCGGCAGCTGCACCTTGGCTCCCCGACCCGGATGTGGCGGCGGACTTGGTTTCGACCGGCCCCCGGTTCGATTTAAGACGTAAAGGATGATGTTGTCAGTGGCAGGTGGCGCTGTTGGCGACATGAAATGCGATAGAGATGTGATCTGACAGCTTAAGACTTTTCTAATTTTATTATTTTTCCGTCGGATAAATTGTGTGTTTTTCCCGTGGGTTATCGTCCCGAACAAGTCGGTTATCTCCGAGTATCCCGGCAACAACAATATTTCCATCCTTGAGCGCGTAAACAATAAACAAGACTCATCCTTCAGGAGCCCGCCCGCAGACCGATAGCATCTAAAAGTAATTTCCAAATGGCTCGTCGCGTTTCCTGCAGCTCGTGCCAGAAATGCGTTCTACTTCTTCCCGAATTTACCAAAAAAGGTAATTGCCGGCAGCAGTAAAAAGTCGCGTCGAGCTTTCTGCAGCAGTCCGAGAGCGATCTATCCGATCCGGTCGTCTGACGGATTCGCGATTTTATAGGAAACATTCATTTACGAGAGGGCGACCATAAAACGGCGATACTCGATAAATCCCCAATTCGCCGCCACGTCGCAGGTACGTTACAGAATCGCGTTGATGGTTGGAAACACCAAAGTGATGGGCGGCAGGGGGAGACGATTTAAAAATTTCACTGACGCTGTAAATGGGGAGCGAGCAAAAAATCGACGCCATCACCTTCCAGGCCCGGCCGGGCAAAACTAATCTCCGGTTAATAAAGAATCCTGAAGGGAAATCAATCTGGGATTAGCCAGCAGACGCACCGCCACAACTCGCAAAAACAGCGGCGCGCCGCGGCCCCGCCAGATCGACCAAATTCGCCCAAATTTCGAGCATGCAGCCTCCTTCTAGCACCTTTTTTCTCTGAATGGTCCATTCAAGATTATGCGCTCCGCACATCATAGCGCTTTTCGGTCTACCTCCGGCACATCTTTGTCTGCAAATACGTCAACCCTTTTCCCAACCGGGTTGGCGATCTTCCAGATAATATTTCATAGTAGGTATATTAGAACTATTGGGACAGACATGCTAGTGATTTATTCTAGTAACTTTTATATTGGTACTATTGTCTATTGAGCATAGTTACGCTCTACGAAAAGCTGTTCAAAGCGGTCAAGGGTTGTACTACACCTGACAGTCAATAGTACCAACATGAATGCTACTTGAAAAATAACTAGAAATATTTGGTTCAATCATCCCTTTAAATTATCCTGGTTCTCTTAATTTATTTCTGCAACTCTTCAGCAAATCTGATTGAAGGCGTTTCTGGTTTTGATGTCCAACTTTTTGCGGGATGAAGATCCGGTTCTCTTGAGGTCTTAACGGCCAAAGCGCCTTGTCTGACTCGGTGGTGGGGATTAACAAAATTTGGCGCGTTTAGGCTTTCGAATTCCTCCATGGGCCAGAGCCTGGGTGCGTTCTGCCGGGGGTTAATCCGGTCTCGCCGGCGATGGTGCTAAGGCGTCGGCGGTAATTTTTTGATCGGATTACGTTGAACTTTCCACTTGGCTCAAATTAGGGTAATTAATCCATTATGCTATGTAAATAATCAGTTAATTACGGCGGACGTTAAAGCCGAGCTCGGCGGAGATTTCCGACGTTTCCTCCCCATCTCGCCCCCGCTCCCACCATCCGCGCCGACTTAATCTAATAAAATCAAAATATATTCAAAGTCTGGCCCGTTCGGCGGGGCAATATTAATAATTTTAATGAGCCAATAAACCGACCTTTTGAGAAGCTCTAGCCGAAACCCGGCATTATCGACCGCCGCCACCCCCGAACCCGACGACGACTGGGGGGTGGGGTGGCGGCGGGCGAAGAGGAGGTGTGCCGAACCGACCCTCCGTTCGACCGAAAGTCTGACACCTAGAAGGAGTCACGCAGAGTCGAAACAAAACACTCCCTACAAGGATTAGAGATTGTCACTTGTTTTCAGATGAGTGGATCTTGCGAACAATAAAGTGCTCCTCGACAACTCGGCAGAGAATTTACAAACTTCGCCATTTCGGCGGGGGGCGGCGGCGGGGGCCGTGACGACGGCGACGCCCCCGGCGACTTTATTAGCGCAATTACGCACCTTCGAACGGCCCCGACTGCAGAGCCGAAAATTATCCGCAGCCACCAATCACGCGGACCACGGGAGTTTTCGGAAATTTCAATATTTAGCCCCCTATCACGTGATGATGATAATTATCATTGTAAAGTAAGAAGCTTTTTCGCCATTCGCCAATGATACGGAGGAAGTTGAAGAATTTCTTTTCCAAGCCGAAATTGTCGAAGTTGCAATTGGCGGAGGCGCCGGGTGAATTCAATTCAATTCGAGGAACAACCCAAATTTGTCAAGATGGAATATTTGCGAACTAAATATTTAGCGATCAAGATGTCAAGGTTACGCTATTACGCGTGTGGGCCTCCCAATTTGAATCGTCATTCCGGTAACGCTTCGATGCCATTACCGGAATGACGACATTTAATTTTCGCAAAACAAGTTATTTTTTGCAATTGTTCTCATCGTCAATAACTGAAGTAACAATAGTCTTTACCCTAAAATATTAATTTAAGTTTCTAGCTATTTTTTAATCGATGATTTGGGAGCTAATTGACTGTTGCGGCGGGCAAATATTATCGGGAACGTTGGGTAAACAGGTCGTTCGCTTGATAACGCGGCGGGGCGACGTCGAAATTAATAATTCACCGACAATAAGCCACATTATTGTTGGAAGTTTTATCGTCCTGTTTATGCGTCCGCTAAAATTCTTCCATAATAAAAAAGCACTCTTAGATACATATTTATTTCAATAACCCCGCTTATTTTCTTTGTTGAATATTCCTTCAGGAGGCAATAAAACGGGATTTTTTTATTATTACGATCGATTTAAACACGACTCGCGAACTTAATTGCGATACATGTAGAAACGAGAAAAGCAATTAAGTGTTGCGTTTGGTGCTCCGCGAGCTAATAACTATCCGTGTCGGTTTTTGCGGTGTCGCAGCGATGATTCGGGAAAATGTATTTGCGTTGGGTGGCAGTTCGCTTAATCTCGCCAAAAAACTGCATAGATATCGAGGACATTAAAGAACAATTTTTCGGCTAATTTATTATCTAAATGGTACATCTCCCCTTTTATTCCCCAATATTTCCGAAACAAAATATGGTCGGAATTGCCCATACATCATCTGTATCTGGGAGCGTTGCAGATAAAATGATGTGTCGGCGTTATTATAATAAGTAGGGACATTAACAGGGGCGCCCTACCTGAAACCGGGCCAATTTCAGGAAATATTGCAGGATCCCGTATTGCTCTGCGCTGCCTCAATTAGGCTGAGGTGGAAGAAAATTCGCGAAAGCACTTTTCGAATTATTTTCCCGAACAGTTATTTGTGGACGTCGGTCCTTGTCCTAATTCCGTCGCGTTTGTAAATCATTTTCTATTCTCCACCTCATCCGGGGATTAAGATCTAAATTTCCAATTTCCTCAGTTTCACCTCGTTTGAGCGGAAGACAATGGCTGATGTGCTTTTGTAAACCTGAAAAATCTGTCAGCAAGGTTTAAAGTTTAATTTGCAACTTCGACTTAACAAAATATTAATTAAAAAACTGCGCTGCTGAAGCTTCAGGACATCCTAAAAAATTCCTCGACGCGGGTCATTTTGCGATTGTCCTTCGCGCCGTCAGCAGCCGTTTCGAGACAAAGAAGTGTTGCAATTTCTGAGGGAGCTTAGCGTAAGTTATGGTTGCGATTTCCTTCGACTGATAATTAAATTCTGAATGGTTGTCGCGTTGAAGTGTATTAACCGCGTCACTTGCTCCTCTACAAAGATAATTACCTTAAGACAACAAAAGCCAACACGTGCTTGTGATGTACTTGGAAAACTTCCGCGAGACGGTGGCGGCGACGTTATTTACCGTCCTTCGTTGGTGCTGCTCGTATCAAAACCACCTAATTACGCAATCACGAAAATTTGACGTTTTTCCGCAAAACCCCCGCCATAATTAATGAAAATACCCCCAACGCTCTCCTTTTGCGGGTCTTCGGACCGACATAGAATGGTTGATGAATTTATGGTGAAAACCCTCGGCTAGTTAAATCCCCATTGCGCCATTGCGCTAGTGAATTTATAATCGTAATAGTTGCGGGGAAAAGTTGAACGTTGTTTTAGCTACAAGACGGGGCTGTGCGACGACGGAGTTTTGATAAAACTGAAATTAAAGGGGACGTGTTAGGGACTCGTAAATTATTGCGGAATTTGCCAACGTCGTGATTTGTCCGTCGTAAATTCGACGGAGAATGAGGCCTTTTGTGGCGAAGGGCAAGTTTTGCAAGGGGCTCAGCCGGCAACCCGCAGAAAAAACCGAAACGGACCCGTTCATCATTGTCTGTAAATTTTTAACAAACAAGACTCATACGGTTGCCTCGTCCTGACAGATGGGCTCGATTCGGAGCAAACTCGAACGAGCCCTCACCATCGCCTAAAACCGGGAAGCGCCACTTTTTCAACTGTACCAAAAGTAAATTCAGCGAAAGAACCAAATTTTTCTCCAAAAATCAATTCAACCCCTAAAATAATTGCAACCAAAACAATAGTTTCAACGTCACTGAAAATTGCAACAAGACGCACATCAATATATTTTCAGTTTTGTTCCTGTTACGTCGCCTTCTCTATGTTTACTGGATGATCGAAAAGACATTTGGAGAGAGCCCAAATTACGTAACACATCTGTTTCTAAAATGGGCCAAAAGCTGTTGTGTGTTTGAATTCGTCTCGTGGACTCTTCAATAGACCTTCAGACCGTAAGAACAACATGGCTGAAAGAAGTTTCGAAAACGCGTCAAAGCGGGAGCCAAGATACGAGATAAAAACGGGCAAAAATAGCAAGTCGGTGAATTCGTGGTTTTCTGCAGCGGTAAAGTTTGATAATAATTCTCCGTAATAACTCGACAGGCCATGAATAGTGAACTGTAATGAAAATACCGGCGCGTTTCAACTTATTCGATAACGATAATAAATTTGCGCTTTAATTGAAAGCTTTTATTGAGCAGTCAGAGCTTCTAGTTATAATTCCGTAGCGCCCGAATAAATTCTAAAGAAACAATTAAGGCGGCTTTAGATTGATCTGATCGGCTTTGTTTTGGAAGACTACATTAAGTTTTCCCTTCAATTTTTCGCCGGGCTCCTGCAATCATCGAAGCTAAACTCAACCGCTGCTACCCCAACCGAAGAGTTCAATAAAGTGCAAGACATTTCGGCAACCTATTGGACCATATTTTTTGAAAATTATGACATTAACTTATTAAAGATAAAAAAATATTGCTGACGAAAAAACTAAATTCTTTAAATTAGGAGATCATTGATTAATAAATTGAAATTTTGATCTGAAAATTGTGTTTTACGAAAAATTTAACAGTTGCCCTTATACAGATTTAATAGAAAAACAAGTGATTGACTTCTGATAACCAGGTATGCCGATGAACTCTCAAGAAGTTGCGGCACTTTATTTTTTGCAAATTCTGCGGTTTGCTGTTGTTAGAAGTCTCTACTTAACTTGGTTATCCACGAGATAACTCTTTGCTTGAAATTTTCAATTTTACTGCAAAACTAATCCGTTGCATAAAACTACGTGATGGAAGCTTTTAGGTCTGTTTGTTGAAAAGTTCTTCATACTTCAGGATTTCAATTTACAAGCAATAACTTCGGTTGAAAATTAACATAAGTTCTATCAGGCGATAACGCGAAAGTGCAGCATTTCTTATTGTTATTCAAGCTACTCGATGTCTTACATTTCCTTCGTTACGACTAATTGTTGCAAAGACTACAAAAAATTTCATTAGGAATCATGAACAAAGCTACTCCAATTTCTTAGAACAAATTCTAAACGACTCATTACGCCAACACGGAATTTCAAACGGATCGCCTTCCTCAAGAGCCATGGAAGCTTATTTCACCCAATTCCAATTCTCTTGGCAAATGAACTAAACTCCAATTTCAATTCCAAGAAGTGTTAAATCCAAAGCATTGCAATTTTGTCCCTGAGTTTAAAACATTTCTTTCACCCTCTCCGCCTGTTGGGGATCGTGGAAAGGGGATTAAAACAAAAATATTAAAAACCCTTGGTCCACAAAACACGCCTTTACTAATCTGAGGTTGTACAGAGAGTGAGGTCCGGAAACCCGGCAGCCGTCTACCCCGGGTACGACGGCTTCGGCCCGCAGTCATATCCGGCGCTAGTAGTACGCGCTCAAGCGCCCAATTTAAAATACTAAAGGAAAATCAAACATTCCGCCCGCCTTGAACGGCTTGCGTTCAACAAATCAATTACAGTAAACATAAATAGTCATGCATGAATTGAATTGGACACAAGCTGAAATAAACTTAAACTAAAAACATAGAACAATAATAAAAAAAAAACAATGATAATGAAAATGTAAACTACAAATATAAATTGAAAGGAAAAATACTGTTTATAGAGTTGCCACACAACGCGCACGGAGTAACAACTTTGATATCACCATCAAACACTATCACTGGTGTCTAGTGGTAATGGACATATTTTTCCAAAAGAGCGACGAATGATGCCGTTAGCAACGCGAACACTCGCGACACGATTTACACCATCCTTTCCCGGATGAACCTCAACTATTCGACCGAGTTGCCACTTGATCGGCGGCAAGTTGTCCTGTTTGATGAGCACCAAAGAGTCCACTTTCAAATCGGAGTGATGCTGTCGCCACTTGGTTCGTTGCTGCAGTTCACCAATGTACTCCTTGCTCCACCTTGTCCAAAAATGTTGACAAAGCTGTTGGAGATGCTGAAAACGCGATAGTCTTGACTGGGGCAAAAGTGTAACATTAGCATCAGGGACTGACATCGCTGTTCTTCCAATCAAGAAATGGCTTGGGGTGATAGGCTCGAGATCGGCAGGATCCGAGGATAAGGGAGTCAAAGGGCGAGAGTTAAGTATCGCCTCGACCTGCGTTAGAAGAGTACAAAACTCTTCGAATGTCAAAATTGTATTTCCGACCACGCGCTTCAAATGATGCTTCGCGGACTTTACTCCAGCCTCCCAAAGGCCTCCGAAGTGAGGCGAGTGACCAGGAATAAAGTGCCAAAAAATCTCATTTTCAGCCGCAAAGGATGAAATGTCATCTTGGTTAAGCCTTAAAAACTGTCCAAGTTCTTTAAGTAAAGACTTGGCTCCGACAAAATTAGTTCCGTTGTCGGAATAAACGTGGTTTGGACGTCCCCGGCGGGAAACAAATCTACGCAATGACTGCAAAAACACTTCGGACGAAAGATCGGACACCAGTTCTAAGTGTAACGCCTTAGTAGCGAGACACACAAAGAGGCAGATATAACATTTTGTAGTCTTACACCCGCGACCCTTTCTGTCCTTCATTATGAAAGGACCAGCGTAGTCCACGCCGGTGTGCTGAAAGGGGAATGATCTTTCCAGTCGACAGCTGGGCAAATCGCCCATGATGGGACTTGTAGTTTTTGGCGAGTATCGAAAACATTTTACACATGAATGAACAATTTTCTTGGTGAGGTTTCGACCAGAAATGACCCAATAATTCTCTCGAATAGAAGAGAGAAGAAGCTGGGGTCCAGCATGAAGTAGACGCACATGCTCCTGCGCAACAATGAGATGCGCCAGTGAGTGACTTCCACAAATTATAATTGGGTGTTTTTTGTCAAATTTATAAGAAGAATTTCTAATTCTGCCGCCTACTCGGATCAAACCATCTTGATCGAGAAATGGATTCAAGCTCAGCAGTCTTGAACATGTCAGTGGACGTCCAGCCAGGAGAGAACTCAGTTCTTTGGGAAATGACTCACTTTGGGAAATCTTCAGCAGGACATTTTTTGCTGCGTTTAATTCAGAAAGGCTCAATGAGCCCACATGGCGGTCGTCTCTTGCCTTTGAGCAGTTTGAGCGAAACCTCAAACAGTAGGCAACGACATGTTTTAGACGGGTGAAGCTTGAGAATCGTGAAATGGAAAAATCATTAAGATGAGCAGTTGCAGTATGGCTGCTGATCTCGCGTTTGAGCTCCGGAAGTTCAGGAATGTCAAACTTTGAGCTGGGCCAGTGCGATTCTGGCGACGTTAGCCAATCTGGACCATGAAACCATAGGTTCGAATTGATGAGATCGGACGACAAAACCCCCCTCGAAATCAAGTCAGCAGGATTACATGTGGTGGGCACGTGCCTCCAGTCGGCGTTTGAGGAAAGTTCCTGTATTTCGGACACCCTGTTGGCTATAAAAACCTGCAAACGACTTGGTGAGGTTTTCAGCCAGCCAAGAACGATTGTAGAGTCGGTCCAAAACGTTAAGTGGTTGATATTGGCATCCAAAGCCGAAACTGTTTGCGTTACTAAACGGGCAAGAGTTAGAGCACCGCAAAGCTCTAATCTGGGTATCGAAGTGTACTTTAATGGAGCTACCTTTCCTTTCGCGCAAAGTAAATGACAAAATGCTTGACCGCTTTTATTTACCGAACGTAGGTAAACACATGCTCCATAGCCTTTCGATGAGGCATCGGAGAAAGCGTGCAGAGTAAGTGATACTGCATCTTCACAAATTGCATTGCGAGAAAACCTAGCCTTATTTAATTCCGGCAAAGCCGACCTAAAAACCATCCAATCTTTACTCACAGAATCAGGAACAGGCGAGTCCCATGATATCTTCTCTAGCCATAATGACTGCAACAAGAACTTCGCAATCATTATGCTGGGCGATACCAAGCCAAGTGGATCAAATATTTGAGAAATGTCAGAAAGCATAATTCGTTTCGTGACAGTTTTCGGAGTAAATTCCGAAATAGAAAGTAATAATTGGTCCGAGTAGCTGGACCACAAGAGACCTAGAGTCTTAGCATTTGAGTTAAAATTATGTAAATTTGGATGAAGGTCAGAGGATGCAACATTTTTTAAAACGCTTGAATTATTGGACAACCATTTTCGAAGTGAAAACCCATAAGAGGCAAGAGTTTGACTTAAAGAAGAGCAAATTTCTTGAGCGTCGCTCAAAGAATTAGAACCACTAAGACAATCGTCGACGTAGAAATCACGCCGAATTACCTTAGAGACTTTCGGATTTGAAAGGGCACAGTCAATTCCTACTTCGGACAAACAGCGAGTGGCTAGGAAACTAGCCGAAGCGGTACCATAAGTCACGGTTCGTAGCTCATATGTAGCAAGAGGGTCTTCGGGACTTGGCCTCCAAAGAATTCGCTGCAAAGGCCTTTGTTGTTCAGCGACCAGTACTTGCCGGTACATTTTCTCTATGTCGGCAGAAAATACATACAAATATTTTCGAAAACGAACAAGTATTGAAAAGAGATCGGACTGCACAACAGGCCCGATCATTTGGATGTCGTTCAACGATTTTCCTGAAGTTGTACGTGCACTGCCGTCAAATACCACCCTAAGTTTGGTGGTGAGGCTATCCTCCTTGAGAACTCCGTGGTGAGGCAAGTAGAAGGCAGGCTGAACTGTCTCCGGAGCATTCACAACGCTCATGTGGCCCAGACTTTCATATTCAGCCATGAAGTTAACATATTGATTTCTCAACTTAGGATTAGACATAATCCTCCTTTCTAAATTGTAAAACCTGCGTTTTGCTTGCTCCAAAGAATCGCCCAGTGAATTAGAGTTCTCTTTGAAGGGAATGTGTACAACAAACCTGCCAGTGTCATCTCGTTTAATCGTTCGATTAAAATGGACCTCGCACTGTATTTCTTCCCGGGAGAGTGACTTTGAGTTTGGAACCTCCTCCAATTCCCAAAATCGGCGCAATGAATCGTCCACGCTAGACGAAGTCGTGAAGTGACACTGCAGAGTAGCCGAGTTTGAGAAAGCAATAAAAGGCAGAGAGCCAGAGACAACCCAACCAAACTTTGTGTTTTGCACAATAGGCCTTCCTTTACCTAAGGAAATTTGGCCTGGAGATAAAATTTCCCAGAAGTAGTTGGCCCCCAAAAGGAGGTCAACATCCGCAGAAACATTAAAAGTCGGATCGCCAAGTTGCAAATGAGTGGGGATTTCCCAGCCGTCAATATCCACGAAATCGCAGGGGAGTTTTCCTATGATTTGCGGAATTACGAGGCAACATGCATTCATTTTGAACCCGGTTGTCGGTGACTCAATCGTTAAACTGCAGCGTGAGGATGCGTTTGTCGAAGAACTCGTAATACCCTTGATTCGAATATTTGTGGGAATATCAGACAGCTTGAGACGCTTTCTCAAAGCAGCCGAGATGAAGGATGACATGCTACCGGAATCAAGCAAAGCCTTTACCTGGTATGACTGTCCGCGTTTGTCATAAACCCTGACAGCAATGGTTGGCAGAAGAACGCCTTTCTGTAAAGAGCTAAAGGCAGAAATGTTCAGTTGGGGCTGTTCCGATTCATGAGGTGGCCTTACTTGCCGATTAATTTGTGACTGTTGACGTTCGACATGCAACAACGAGTGATGCTTACCCTTACAGGTTGAACATGTATATTTTGACTTACAGTCAGAAATTAAGTGACCTTTCGTTAGGCAATTTAAGCAAACATGAAGCTGTTTTGCCCTTGATTGACGCTCCTGGACGCTAAGCCTTTTAAATTGATTGCACGAATGCAAAACGTGCGATCCGCTACAGAGAGGGCATCCGCCCGCCGTGGCAACAAAGGCTCGCGATGACGAGTTTTGGACTGACCTGTGGGACTTTTGTTCAATTGTTTCCATGAGGGAAGCCTTCTTTTCTATGAACTTCGTCAAGTCGTCAAGGGCCGGAACTTCATCTGATACCAGTTGATTCTCGAATTCTCGATTTGTAGTGGAATCTAGCTTGGACTGAAGTAGGTGAATGAGAAAAACCTCCCGTTGGTCATTTTCGTCCACAAGAGAGTTTACTGAGCGCAAGTTGCGTTTAAAAGAATCAACCAAGCCCCTAAGCTTAGTCGAGGATTCCTTGGACACGTTGTCCAAAATGAACAGTTCCTTTATATGGTGATAAATTAATGCGCGGGAATTATTGAAACGATCGTTTAGACCATCCCAAGCAATCTGATAATTGGCGGAGGTAATTGCCAAGCCTTTGATCGAATCGGAAGCCTTTCCGCCCAGCGATGCGCGAAGATAGTGAAGTTTATGCACTTCAGATAGTTCGTCATTAGCGTCAATTAGGCTAGTAAACAAATCCCTAAAATTCAACCATTCCTCCGGCTTGCCATCAAAGTTCGGGAGATTTATGGTCGGTAGCTTAACAAAGGTCTTTGCCGTACTGACTGAGCTATGAACAGAATTATGAATAGGGCCGCCGCCTCCAGTGGAGATAGGCTCAGAAGGAGGACCGCTATTATTAGAAGAGGCCGTCTCAGGAGGAGGACCGCTATTATTAGAAGAGGCCGTTAACTCTTCAAGGATGCTTTCACCCAGAGACGTCAACTCGTAGAATTTCTTGTGAAAGCTTGCTTCCCCTTCTAAGTCCTCAGAGGCCTGGTCAACCTCGAATTGGGCTTGGTCAAATTGACTTATTAGAGAACTGGTGTCCTCAAGTCGCTTGCGCAGCTGAATTACATCGGCAGGAGATGCAGGAGTTTCTGAATTCCGAGCGGTCTGGAATTCGTCCAAGAAGCTTTCAAACATTGTAAGCTTTCGCTTGATTGCCCCTCTTTTTCGAACTGGGTCCGCCATTTCTCCGAAATTTTAATTAGCTAACAAGAATGATCGAAAAAGAGTACAAATGAGATCGCGTATACAAAACGAAAGTTTGCGACTGATCATAAAATGTTGTGGCAGTAAATTGATTTGCTCAAGAAGCGCAAAGTAAAAATTAAAAAACGTAGAGAAGGAGTAAAGTCTACAAAGCAATAAATTGCAGCGCAATATCGGAATACTAAAACCAGTACCCTTAAATAAAACGCGTGCAAGTCAAGGAGATATTGAACTCTCGATGTAAGATAAAGTAAAGGAAACCTGATTATTTCAAAGGTAAGATGCCAGCCTGAAGATCCTTGGACGTTGTTTACGATCCACGTTGACAGGTGACAGTTGGATGACAGCTGACGATGTCGGTAACGTAGAAATCTGTAGACTTGCTGGTGTCGGTAAAGTAGGTCGCTGTAGACTTGCTGGTCACTAAAGCGCTACGGCATGGAACCAAGACAGGTGGTCTAAGCGGAGAAAATGGCGACGTTAATGGCTTCCTTCCGTCGTTGAATGGTACGCGCGTGGCGTAATGTCAACGGAAGTGAAAACGCAACAAAGAACAAAAATGGTTAATGTTGTAGCAGGGATTTGAGTCGTTGCATCGGGAAGGCGCTTGGCATGGGCGATACAACTTGTCGAAGTCACACACACAACAGGAACAATGGCGGAAGTTGTTCGCGCCATTTACGAGGAACGCGCTGGATCAATTGATTTTTACCATTGATTTTATGATAAAATTACTAGATGCACAGCAAATGTCTTGAAAACAGTTAGGAAGGACCACTCACGACGTGAGATCGTAGCGATTCGCGGCACTGCGACACCATGATGTATGGTAAAACAAACACTACGAGTTAAAATCTAAAAAATACCTCGATAACTCACTGCACGAGCACAAAAACTGTCGCTGGTTCCATTTATACGGCTCGATGGACCATGTTGGGGATCGTGGAAAGGGGATTAAAACAAAAATATTAAAAACCCTTGGTCCACAAAACACGCCTTTACTAATCTGAGGTTGTACAGAGAGTGAGGTCCGGAAACCCGGCAGCCGTCTACCCCGGGTACGACGGCTTCGGCCCGCAGTCATATCCGGCGCTAGTAGTACGCGCTCAAGCGCCCAATTTAAAATACTAAAGGAAAATCAAACACCGCCTGTCTAAAAAAAAAATTTGACACAAAGGTACGCGTTGCAAGCGTGACGTCACACGTTAAGTAGATTGTGGTATAGTTTGAAACAGATATTCATTTATAAGAATTTTTTTACAACAACTGTTTGCAAATTTTCTTGGGAGAACTGTGGCCTTTTTGGAAATTTTCTGAGCTTTTATTAATTGAGGTACAGAGTTGTCCAACGTGATTAAGCGTACCGCTTCGCATGTTGACAAAAACCCCTTGGACACGCATTTGACGGTTGACAACTGTGAGAGTATCCAAAGTGCTATACCTATTTGCTTATCAGCTCGAGTTTGAATCCCCTTAACGTTCATGTTCGTGGTATGCAGGATAACCTACTGACATTAGTATGTGTAGGTGTAGGTAGAGTTCGGCAAAGCAACAGTTGGGCATCGATATTGGTAAAGCGACATTCCGGGAATTATTATTAAATTATATGACGACGTGGTTACTGAGAATAGTGATCTAGAGCCTACTTATGTGTTGATAGTGCTAAAGACTAAAATCTCCTTATAAGGTGAGTTTAGAAGTTACAATTTTGGGTTTGAACTTTTGCGTTGGTGCCGGATTGACGGTGGAAGCTTGCAGCCTGTGCCATCCAATCAGTAGATTGTGCGGGCCCGTCGAAATCGCGTTATCGAAGCTGTTTGGCGGCGGCAAGGATTGCTTGACCTCAACCTTGTCAAAAAAAGTCGGACGAGGTGGGCGGAATTTGAAAGGCTGAGGAGGAACGGATAGAACTGACGAGATGACGGCTGTGGTCTGGGGGGTGTTTCGGTTGGTAATTGAAATATGGCGAACGCGTCCGTTGATGCGACGTCGATTCGTTCGACGTCGCCGTCGGATTATGATCATTTCCCAGAAGTCGCGTTCGCGGCCGATCTGGCGTCGCATATCCGTCGATCGTCAATCTAGCAATCCAGGTATTACGGGAAGATAGAGCGCGAAATAAATAGTGGTTTGAGATGAGAAAGCGTCGCATTCCCCTGAATTTCTGTTTCCGTTTTTTAGGTTGTTTCGCAATTTCTCTCGGCTGCCGTATCTCGTTCATCCCGATAAATAAGGAATGACTTTTGCAAGGGCGGCGGCGGTGCTACAAGGGTGCCAACCCCATCAATAATAATGACTGGAAGTTCCCTCTAAATACACACTTCACTTAACTCTCCAAGCGAAATATTAATGCAACTAAATTGAAAATCGATGCGGCAGAAGTTGCGGACTTCCAAACTAAAAGTCATCGCCGCGCCGAGCCTGGAATTTTTTGCCCGCCCCGATGCCAGATTGTTTGCTTTCCAAATGTACTAAAGATGGCTCGATATTGACTTAGGGCCGCTACACGTAATTTACTTAACGTATTCAAACCCCGCGCCATGTTTATCTTAAGTCGTACGAATGCCTCCAAGACGTTACTTTCATTTCCGACTAACAGCTTTCCTGGAGAGAGCCGGGTAAATACCAATAAATTAGACCCGAATTTACATTTATATAAAAGTATAATTTTGGCAGGTAATTTCGCTTATCTTGCCATCATGTAATTGGAAGCTGCGTTGCACGGAGCTTAAAAGCTTCCACCCGATACTCATTTAAAAGCGACATTTAACGCAATTAATTTGTTGTACTTGAGCTTCCCGGCTCACGATGTTAATTAAACTCACACGTTGCTACCGATAAATTACGACCCCCCAATCAAATTACGCCCTTGCATTATTATTTTTCTTCCCTTTGAACGGCGAACAATTAATCAACACGCCGATCCCGCCCCCGATATCGACGCAAAGAAGCGAAATCATAATTACGAAACACGACACGACGCCAAAAACAAACAATAAAACGTCTAATTAACAAAACAATTATTAACAAAGTTTCGCACCCCCGCCGGGCAAAATTAAAGGAAAAAAGAAGCGCGCCGATTCCCCGCTTTGCATTTTAAATTGAAAAAGACATTGGTTATCCAGAAATTGCCCGACAATTTCACAAACAAAGAAACACCATTAACGTCCAAAACAGGGGGAACAATAATAAGAATACCTTATAAATTACAAGTGTCGTCGTCGGGACGACGGGGGCACGGGTTTTTATTATTTATAACCCCGCAGTAATCATTGGGTATTTTTGTAAATAAATCCGTTTTTATGGCGGACGCGGGGATGGAGAATAATTTGATTTTAATTCGGTCTCTTTGTGCCGACACCATTCATCACGCCGTCGGGTCGCTGCTTCCTCGTTTTTGTTTCGGGCGACGTTCAAATCTGGCGCCAATTTAGCCCCCCGACCCCCCCACACCCCCGCCGATTTATCACACGGCCATTATCATAATTTTAATATCTGCGCGCAATATTGCCGGGTGCCTTGGAGACGACCGGGATTCCAACTTCAAGCCCGTAACTAATGATCTAGTTGCAATGACGCGTAATCAAATAAAAGGACAATTTATTTATTTATTTATTTTGTTGAGTTTTTAAACTCTAAACGTCAATACTCGGTACTCATTATAATGTGTGTACTCAATTAAGTGCCCACAAGTCGAGGAAGAACGTTTTTTAATAATTATTCAACGATTAACGGGGAATATTAAATTAGCACCATTATCACTTAACTGGAGCTTCCAGTGAGGCGATAAAAAAATAGAAAAAACACGATCTTCTTTTTCACCACATGGACATTGTTTGATGAAGGATGCCGCCAGAAGGCTGTAGAGTAAAATTTTTCAATTTTTAATTACAAATATTTTATTTTGTCCCTCAAAAATAATTATTTTCAAAATTGGATATTCGTTTATTACCGGAGATTTTACAGACCTGAATAGCAAGCACTCTGTCCGCATTCTTCATTAAAAGCTACCATCAAAGCTTCAGCTCATTTGCGTAAGAGATAAAGTGACAGAGCCTTAGATAATAATGCACCTGAATGGAGGTTAGTGATTAGTCGAATAAATAAAAAAATTGGCAGTGCTTCCATAACCGGCCGACCCCGCGATCATCCATATTCCCGGAAAATATGATTCAGCCCGCCACTAATCCAATTGCGAGCTTTCTGCTGGATAACATAATTTTGGACGTTGTTCAATCCCCTCTTCCCCTACTCGCTTCTTTTTATATCGGATTTCAGACATTTGGCATTGGCGTCCATAAATTTCCGGTATATGTAATATCGGCTACGTATCTATCAGTTTGATCAAATTGAATCGGATTACGTATTACATTCCTGTTCGTTGCCGGGGGCATATTTTCAATATTCCATACTCTCTCGAATTTGCGTAATTGACGTGGCCCCGCCGAACCTACCCGGTCCTCCTGAATTATTCGTCAAGATCGCAAATCGCACGTGAAATTTCCCTATTCCCATCAATTAGGACCCAACAACAATGAAAAATAATACGCGAAAAAACAACAATGAGATGGCAGGTACCAACGAAAAAAATTAGTCGGCGATCCGTGAAATTTTTGGCGTATTTCATCCTTCGCCCCTGTTGGTTCTGACATGGTCGGGGAGCTTATGGATTTACGGCCTCACGCTCGAAGGGTTCCGCTGTAAGAAATTATTAAATGATTATTATTTCTGTGACTGCACTTGGGCCTGTAGGCCGCCGCGATGCAGAAACTGCAAACAGAATGCGTTATTAGCGCTTTGAGGGGACGGATCGAGGTCCCCCCGAGAAAGGGGAAGACTAATTAAAAAGCGCCCGGTTTACGTGATTTACTCAAATCGATACGCCCAACTGAAATTTTGGTAAGTACATGAAATTATAATTTTGCTGCACCTCCGCGGGCTTGTTTGACGCGATTAATTTTAAATGCACAAAGCTCCGCTGTAACCTGATCCACAATCAGAATTTAATATATCAGTGATGATAACTCGGCAAGATGAATAGAAGTGGAATTATCAAATGACTGTAATTGACGGGGAACGAACGATTGCTCCCTTGTCTGCGGAAACTGAAGACTCGAACACATGTAGTTTTCAAATTCAGGTGATGCTGGAGGATTGCCCTGGATCGGACAGAAAATCAATCGGACTCCTTGGTCAGGCTCGATAACCTGGGGCCGTCCTGCCATAAGAAATTTGACACAATACAACAATGAAGCTTCCTCTCTGCACGTAACTAAATCTTTGCGCAAAAGTTCTACTTTGACAACTTGACAACTCGTTACCTGAGAACTGGTTTGAGTTAGTAGCTTTTTTAAATTTTTCACAAAGTTAGTTCAAAATCTTCTAACAACCCTTAATACAGAAAAAAAAACTAACTGCATCTTTTTAATAAAAAACTTAAATTATTAATACAGCAACCAAAGCTCTTTGGAGGGATCTTTGGCCGCTTGAGAGGGACGCAAGAAATATTCACCAATTCTAAGTCTTGGGTTGATGACAAATGCATTTGCATGTAGTTGATACCATTTGTTTGGCAGACAATTAAATTTTTCCTGAAGACCTTCTGGCGGATCTATGACGTAGTTCTTTATAATCAATCATCTATAGATATTGTTGTTGCGCTCGTGACTACAAGCCAGTGTCACACGTTCGCCAATGGTTCATTGGCAATGTTTCAAGTTACGCCACT
The DNA here is from genome assembly GCA_951805265.1 of Schizotus pectinicornis. NCBI lineage: Eukaryota > Metazoa > Arthropoda > Insecta > Coleoptera > Pyrochroidae > Schizotus > Schizotus pectinicornis. The sequence continues at coordinate 3,696,946 of OX638207.1, forward strand.
GATAAAAATTATGCACCCAGCCCTCCGATGACGTATGCGTAGTTCTCTAAGTAAAATTGCTTTAATTTGGAGTACCTATAGTTAGTGATTAGGTGGTCCCTAATTAGTTGCTGCACAAGCCCTAATTTTGCTTCCCTGAACCGGCAGTTGGTCGGGAGAGGGATGTTTCGACACTTTTGATTAGCGCGGTGTATCGGGTCCCGGCGATAGGTGAATTTCGCGCTTGGCATCCTCCGGAGGGTCCTTCGAGCACTGTTAATATCCGCCGAATAGTTCGTTTTGTTTTGGTAAACGGAACAAAGTAATTAAACAGTTGGGTTCGGTAGCGATCAAAGCGCCCTCTCGAGTGCCGCTTTCGTACGAAATATTTCCGGATCGGAACTTTTTCCTCGACGCGGTGCTGGTCGGCCGAGCTTTCGGCGAGCTTTGTGCAGCATAAATGAATGAATTATGGCTATTTGTTTTAAAGTTTATTAAAATACAAAACACGAATTTAATATAGCGTTCTCACGATAAACCCGACGCAATCTAATATATTAACGGAAATTTTGCATGGCGATGAAGTTGGGGCCGAGTTAACTTGAACTTATATTAATTTTCGCCGGGGCCCGGAATTACGTCGAGACGATCAAAGAAAGGACCGGCGGAGGTTTTTTCGTGGACGTTTTCCTGTTGATTGCCGGGCTCCCATAAATATGCACATACATTACGTACTTATTTTATATAAAGTATCATAGGTGCATATAAATCGCGCCTGCACATTTACATTGAATTAAAGATACAAAAGGCCGCTTAAAACGCCACCGGATTTGAATAACAATGGAGGATGATGAAGCCATTTTGCTTTGATGATACGATAAATTTCAGGACCGCAACCAGCCTTCTCAATATGGGGGATATCTAAAAGTTCGTTAGTCTGGGCGACAATGAGTCGTAAAGCTTTTCGGGAAATTGATCGCTCCTGATCCAAAATTTCCGCTCCTGGACTTTCGCGGTCTCGGTAAGAATTATTTGGGGCTGGGGGTTGGGGCCCGGCCCTGGCGCGAGTGGTGTGGTCCGCTTTGAAAGGCCTGGTGGGAGCTGCTTAATCTTTCCATACGAAATAAGCACCTGTCAGGGTTTTGATGCCTCAAACGCCGAGTATCATAAATATGTAATTATGCAGGTGGCTTATAAAAGTCGGCCGGTAAAGGCGGCGTAAAATATGCATGCATCTGAACAGGTTCTCGATGTAAATTTATTGCCCGGTGCTCGTGAAGTTTTTAAAAGTTTTACGGCTTTATTTCATTTTCGAAGCAATCATTTTTATACTCCATATAAATTTTAGGACGTTCTAAAAAAGCTCCAGATTGTCCGCGGGGTTGTTTAATTATGTCTGTCGATCGCCGACGACTTGTCACTATTTTACCCTCTGCCTCCGAAGAGGCGGGGACAACTTGAATATTCACAAAAGTGAACAAAGAGCCGTTCTTTGACTCTTGGAGGAGTCTTTTGTGGCGTTTTACGAGAATCTTGAACTAAGTACATTTGATGGCCGCCGCCTAATTAGCTCTTAAGATGTATCAAAGAAAGCCATTATTATCGTCAATGCGAACGGACCGCGCACCCCTTATCGTCCGTTTAAATGCTACCCCAATTGGAGAATTTTCACAAAAATATTATCAACGCGACACAAATCAATAACCAAAAGCTCAATCTTTAGATACTCTACACCTAACCCTTTCAGGTCATCGTGTCTCTTCCCGAACTTCCCGATTTTACTTTTTTCTACATACCGACTTGAATTTTCTATAGAAGTAAAAAAGACAGAGAAGTACTAGAGGTCCGTTCACGTTCGTCCCAGTTACATATAGTATCAATTTCAGCACCCTGCCGTCACGATGTACCTAAATCATTAATTCGCACTGAAGTCTTACTTTATGCTGCACGATTTGGAGGAGAATTATTTATGGACTTTTTGGTCGACCAAAGCGCTGCAAAACATAATGAACCTAATTAGAGAGTTCCATGTCTTTATGAAGAAAAACAATGAGAACAAAGTCGGGAACTATACTGCCACTATTAACGCTGCACATTTTTATTTGGGGCTGTGAATAATTAGTTATCCAACCGGCAACGAGATTCGGAGGGTTTACCAGCTTCAAGTTTCCAATAGAAAAATGTAGTAAACTGTAAAATAGTTTTGGTCGTAAAAACGTCTGGTTCACTGTTGGAAATGCACCTAAGCCCGGCACTAGCTCGATGGAAATGGCGCAGAAAGTCAGGATAAAAAAAGGAAAATTTGTGCGCTTGTACTTTTATTGATATTACTCATTCTGCTCTCGCTATTCTCTTACACTCTAAACATGAGTAAGTTGAACTTATTTTGTCTGCACGCAAAGTGGATATTTTAATAGGAAACATTTGATCGAATCTGAAAGCGCAGTCGATGAAACAACGCCGCGCTTCCTATACATTTCCATTGTTCTCAGTGTGAAGTTTCCACTAAACTGGAGATAGTCACAGTGATGATCACCACCAACACTCTGTATGACGTTGTAAACGGAACTATCTACCTGCATTAGAAGCTTCGTTATCATTATCGTGACACGAAATTTATCAGGGATGCAACTATAGGAGTGCCGTAATGTCGTCCTGTCGCAATTACTAACGCCACTGCTCTCTGTTTAATTAGTTGGAGTTATTCAGAAGAGGCTCCTCTTAATGCGCTGCCTGATCCTCGCCACAGCAAAATTTTGCGTCACTCAGCAGATTTTCTGACAAATTTTGAACAAATTAGGCGAAGGACAAGAGCTCGACAAATGGTGAAAGCGCCGGGTGAAAATCATAATATAAAAGTTTATACAAAAATTAACGAAATAAGTTGCAATAATGCTGATTTTTTTATGAATAGACCATGGATAGATCTTTCCAGCCATTTAGGAACTATTTTAGGGTCATATTTGGTACAGGAGTTATGATTTTCTATGTTTCTTCTTGTCCACCCAAACTTTAAAAAAGTTTATCAATAGTTATGTCAATATTTATATATAGGTACCAAAATTTTAATTTCTTCCCCAATCTATCGAAGATTGGTAGTTTTGTCTTACATGGTTTTCTGTGTAAACCGTCTCTGTTGGCGGAGCCTTCGAAGGTGTCGTCCGGGTCATTCTGCATAACCGGTCGATTTATTATTCATCTGGCGATGTTCCCTCCGGCCCATTAGTGGCGAATTTGCGCCTGATCCCTTTCATCCCCCGAATTGCCCTTATTGTCGAATTATCACGTCGTGGTTGATGGGCCAAGGTAACGCGTCGTCATCACCCCCGTTGTGTGTGCCCGTACGGCACATGACGCTACGGTATTCAAAGTTTCCGCACCCCCGGCGAACATGAAACTCCACTCCGGTGTCTTCCGGACCTGACCCACCCCCGTCTGGATACACCCTCTCGTAATGTTATGCTCGCCGCCAGGCGCGATATGTTGAACCGCGGATGGCTCGTTTTCGAGACAGAAGCGGCGAATATGACGGGTAATTGAAAAATTTGCATACTGCGGACGTACGGCATATGCAAGAAGCGTCGGGACGATTTGCGCCAATAACTCTTTAGGGGGGGTGTGGTACTACGCCGAACAATAACGATTAACGGAGACCAAAGTTGCAGCTAAGGCGGCAATATTGATTTCTAACTCTATGTGAAACACTAACTTTAGTTAGCAGCGTCTTGAATTATGAACTTCAATATTAACAAAGTCCAATAGTGTTCCAGACAATCTACTTCATTTCACAACCCTCTGAGCGAGGCAGCGCGTCGCAGCCGAGCTGCAGGAGAACGGCAGATACGGGGCGCTTTTCCCCAATTGCAGTCACTCCCAGAGTCGTTCCGTTTGTGCACAATAATTTGAATGCCGGGGCTAAACTGTTCAGAATTGCCGCAAATTTCGCAACCAGAAGCACTAGGACTTAATTTATGCAGGAATGAGTTTTTGCAAACTACCGAAACAATTTTATTTTTATAATTAAGAACATATACAGGATGAGTCTTCAAATAGCGACACCGTATGGGTTTGATACCCGGTTTGCCTCACATCAGATTTTTCCAAGATAGCGATCCGGGTGCGTTGCCCAAGTTTCCAGCATATAGTTGAAGGACAACTGACGAGTCCCCAGTCTTCTGTCAGATTTCTAATCGTCCCATTTCGCGTTCCCCAGTCGCGCCTCTATTATTCATAGCACAGTCGACTTCACCACTCCATTGTTAAACTTCTGGATAGGCCTCAACATGCCGAAATCTGGACGTTAGCAATTGCTAAGTCCGTAATCTTGTTTCGTAACTCTGCGTTAACATTCGGTAGAGGAGACACTTATTATTGCCGCGCCTCTTAAACCAGTTTTGCATTTGAGCCCCATCTCGCTAAGTTTCTAAGTAATAAAATGACGAAAACACTTGTTCCGTTGCAAGAATACCAAATTCCGGCCCGAATCGCCGGGAACCTGGAACTAATTTTCGGTCGGGCAGGAATTCCGATATTGTGATAAATCCATTAGGCGTGTTCGGCAAGTGATCCGGCCGGCGATTTCTTTTTTTTTTCCACCCTTTACGGCCCTTCGACACGCGAATCAAGCTCGTGTTTACGCAAAATCGCATTGTTATAATGTAAACTACGCCTTAAACGCTTTATCACGGGGCTTATGCAAAGGAATATTGCGTTACCGGGGGGCATTAGCGGCGGGCTTATCTGCACACGCGCCCTCTGATGACAGATTTTATTGTCGGAAAAAATTACAACGCCGCTGATTATGCCGTCGCAGGATATCGAGAGGGCGGGAAATTTAAAATTTTTGCCCCTCGTTACGGGAGCTCGCGGAATTCGGCGTTTATCGAAATTTCGATAATCGAGTTATCGAAACTGGAACAACCGCAGGACACGCAACACGGGGCGCGGGCTTTTGTCTGCCGCCGGTGACGTGGTGCTCGACGTGTTTCAGTTGCGTTAATTGAGTTGAATTTGAGGCGATGGGGTGGCGGCGGGCGCGTGACTCCGGTTCAGTTTTGGATGATAGTTTTTCCCACCGGCGCCGATCTAATCCAGCACTACGTCTTGCACGTTCATGGAGCTCCCGGTCCCGAATTGGGCTTAAATCGGGCTTAATTTTATAATAGAAATTCAGCGCGGCGTGTAATGTGTTTATTTTAAGGCAGAACGCGCCGGTTTTTGCGGCAATGTGCGCTTACGTAATCTCGACGAAATTGCTCCAATAAAATATGACAGAACGTTAATGGAGGCGTTTTTGTTTCCTGTTGCAGGTACAAGGTGCTACATGTAACCCGCAGCAATAAAGCTTCACCATGGATGTTCGATGGTCCGTCTTCTTCACTAACTTCGCTATCCTGCTGCCCTGCTTTTTCCACATCACCGCCACTTTTAAACAACAAGGTAACGTCCCGTACAAATTGAAAACTACTCGTGCAAAACATCGGCTCTCGCTCCAAGAGCTTGCGGTGTCGATTTTACGAGCTTTCGTCAACGGATAGGTCAGCCGGCATCGCGTAAAACGACCTCATTTTTACGCCCCGACCCGGACCGCAATTATTCCCCGTTACTCCCCAACTTCTTAATTAATTTCCTGCGGCACCGAATAGGTCCTCGCACGTAAGACGAGAATTTCAACTCATAGTTTATAAAAAGTTAACAAAAAAACTATTTTTTTGAAAAAGTTTTTTCCCAGAAGTTGGAGAGAACTTAATTTTTTATTTATCAAGGACGTGATGTTCACTCACTTGGCTTCTTCTAAGAGCTTTTGAACACCTTTTTCAAAATGAAAAACGTTCAAAATGGTGGAAGAGCCAGCCAAGTATATGGATAAAAATTCAATCAAGAGTTGAATATTAACGTTCAGAAAAAGTTGATATTTTTCTTAAAAAGAACAAAATTAGCTCTTTCAAGGCAGTCAAAAATTATTTTAGAGCGACACATAGTTCAAAAATTATGATTTTTTTTGCTACTTTCTAATGGGTGGTATTTAACAGTCTACCAAATTTACTCAATATTTTTATACAAAAAAATACTCTCATTTCCCAAAAATACTAAATGCTCACCAAAATTAAGAAAATACATAATCGTAAAGCGACAACCAAATATTGACATAAATGCTGGCCTGTTATATATTTTGTTTGCCAAAATAACTTTTGTTGACCATAAATGCTAAATGTTCACCAAATTTTATTCCGCATTTATTTCTAACATAATCCTCAGATATTTAATTTTCGACAGTGTCTTATATTATTTAGCAGTTAAAAATACTATTTGTTGATCAAAAATACACAAGCAATAAAATGTTGTGCAAATGGTAAATAATTTAATGCAAAATTATAGATGTAGATGTGCTAGGATAAGGAAAATACGAGTAAAAATAGAAGTAGTTTGCACAAAAAAAGATATTTATTGCCGTAATATATAAATGCTTTGCTGTAATTGGCTTGCATTATGTAAAACGTAAAATTTCTTTTAGTGATAATTTCTAATCGTGCTTTGAAAAAAAAATTACAAGGCCCTGAACTGACCTTGTACAAAACTTTTCTCGCGTGCCTCTAGTCTGGAAGCGCAAGCGGCAAGGAGAGATGCGCGAGCATATTTTATTTTTGGAGTAATAAAATAATTATTTGACGCACAAATAGCTTTTTTAAAAAACGCTAAATATAAATGGATAGCGCGAATATTTATTAAGTACAGCACGAACGCGTAACTTGAGCGTTCTAAATTTGGTGAACATTTAGTAAAATTGATAGACATATAGAATTTAAAATTTAAGCAATGGTAAAACAATACGCAGCATAGTTATTTTAGTGGTAATGTTCTCATTTTCTGATGTATAATAATTTGGGTTTCATTTAGATTTTTTGATGCTCATTAAATTTTCTTGTGGACATCAGTGCAAGGGATGTATGGTTAAATTTGGTGTACATTATATTTGTTCCCTTTTTTTATTTATCAGGAACGTGAAGTTTAGTCACTGACTTCGTCAAACAGATTTTCTAAGAGCTTCTGAACATCTTTTTCAAAATCGAGAACGTTCAAAATGGCGGAGGAGCCAGCCAGGTATATGTATAAAAATCCATCAAAACTTGAATGTTAATGTTTAGAAAACGTTAAAATTAAAAGAACAAAATTAGCTCTTTCCAGGAAGCCAAAAATTATTTTAGTGCGACACATAGTTCAGAAGTTATGATTTCTTTGCCACTTTCTATCCGCAATCAAAGAAATTTTTAATTTTTGGACTTAAAGCTTTACTAAACCTAATTTCAACAGTTCAGAAATAGAGGGTTTTTAATAAGAGATTATTCTTAATTAATTGGCGCTACGCATTTGGAAATTTACAAAAGATTGCTTTATAAAGCTAACCTCAAAAAGAAACGACGTCAAATCCAAATTAGCATCCAAATTCTTGAAGACGTCCACCATAATCACCCTAAACTCACTCACCCTCACTGCACAGTTAAATTTTCACGGTAATAACACAACTTGAGAACTTTCTTCATCTTTAATTTAACGAAGACGCCACACCGCATAAAATCTAAATCTAGTAGGTGCAATTTTTGCGCGGTACCTAATCAAAACAAGTTCCGCGCTCATAGCAGCGAGGGTGGTTTCGTCCTTGCATTTGCAGGGTTGAAGTTTACATAGTTAATTTCTTAAAAAATTAAATAACAACAAATACTGACAGAAATCAGTGATGCAACGACAAAATTATTATTAAAATCGTCGTTTTTATGAACATGGAACTTGTTTTGATTACGTCCGCCCAATAATCCGATGATGCACCTGAGCACCTCACCTGCTGACCTACTAGATTACGAGGGTGATGGATGGGCAGCTTCCGGTCTCGTTAAAAATAAAGAAATATTAATTTAGAATTGTGGCAGTTATTGGAAGTTTTAGTGGAAACGATATCGTCAATAAGCTTAAAGTAAAGGTGTCAAACGTGGTTGGTGGAGGTCTGCAGGAATTTTGTGATCCCATCGCCGCAAACTTTTAAGGTTAGTTTTATCAAATGATATTTAATTATGTTAATTGGGTATAATTTAGAATAATAACGACGTTGAAGAGGTTGCCATAATTGTAAATTCTGTTGATATTTATTGTAAAACCGTAATTTTATATTTAGAAAATATTTTTTTGGGTCATTGACCTGCTCGATCTTGTCACTTGTTTAGACTGAAGAATGGATCGTGTTAGCGTGGCGAGAATTACGGAGCTTTTTCCCGTTTTGCGCCGATAATTAATTATTTGCTGCTGTGGCTTTCAGCTGAAACGAGCCTGTAAAGTTTCAAGCTCGACTTGTCCATCAATGCAATGTTTTCGTCAGCATCATCATTCAGCTGCAGTGGCCATTGTGCACTGCTGAGCTTTTCATCCCACTACCCTCGTGACGCGCTTCACCCCCATTTTCCGCGTCCTTCACCGACAATTAGCCGCAGATCTTCGTCAGTTTCTTCCGAATTTTCTGCGACCATTGCCTCGTTCATTAATCGCCACAAAAAACAGAAAAACGCAAAACTCGCTGGAAAAAAATTAGTAGTTCTGTGTTTTGGTCGCAGGAAGGAGATAAGAAAGATGAAAAATTAGTGTTGGTCCGCAAGAATTTTTGGCTGGTGGCGGGCGAACGTCGTAATTTGGCGGCGGTGTCAGGAACATGTGCTGACGCCGCCCCTGGCCGGTGTTGGCTGCAAGACAAAAGTGATGAGTGGCAATAAAGTGCGATTGCCTCCGCCCTTGCTGATTGTAAACGGCACTTGAGAGGATTTGGATTTTTGCTAAGTCCTCTCTCCCCAACGTGCAATATTGGATTGTCATGTTTGAAGCCTCGTTTGCATCCCCCAACCCAAAATAATGATTGCGGTGCGATGTAAATTCCGGGAATAAAACAATTAAAATCCCCGATTGCCCGTCACACGGTTCGGGTCAAAGATAAACATCCCCCGGATCGATCGTTTCCCTTTTTTTTCATCCCGAATTACAGACGCCTAAATAATTCAATTACGATTAATTCCGGCCGCAAAAACCGACCGCGATACCGGCCCCGTGTAAATTCATCAAAACCCCCGCTAATCTTTGCCTCGTCCGTTCCCATATTCGCCGGTTTCAGTTTTAAATCTGACCCCTCCAGCCGGCCATGCGTCTGCATTATCTACATTAGCGCTCTGTCTGTGTGTTTTCAGGGGGCTGCTATTTCCCGGAGCGATGGGAGGGGACGTGGTTTCAGTCCGGGGTCCGGCAACCCATCACCATAGAAGGGCCACGACTCAGCAGTAAAGGACGATGTCTCGGGTCGGAGGGCGACAAGTTCTTGGTCGTGGATGAGTAAGTGGTGGCGCCTTTTTATGCCGGAATTATCACTGGATCCGGCCCGGATCGGACGACGGCTGATTTACGCCGCACCCACGATATACCGACACCATTAAGCCCCTTCAGGGCCGGATCCGCCGCAAAACCCGCCCAGGCCACTTCGCTCCAACTTCCCAACCAACAACTAAAGTAATTGGCTCTAAACGAGCGGTTCAGTTTTTGAGCAAGTGTTGTTGGACCGGAAGCGACAAATTTTCTTCCTTAAAAGTTAGGGCAAAGTAACCTCAATCGAGAATTTGCTGCCAATGCAACAAATCCTCCAGTTGAAGCAAAGTTTTGAAAAAGTTAACGACACGTTTTTAACCATCACTGTTACTCATTAATGTCTCTATCACGTCTTCAACAATATCATTTTGTCATACAATAATAATTTGGTTTTATCAAGTTTTTTTTTCTGAATGCAATGATGTCTAAAAAATGAATAATTCCTCCTCAGATTCAATAGTAGTTTCTTAATTTTTGCTACCCTGAACTTTTCTTCATGTTTTTGTATCCCGATTTGCTTTAATGTTATCGTTTTTATTGTCTTATCATTTTTGTCTTCTGTCAAGTACTTGGTATAAATTCATTTTTTCCTCATTTTTTTCTGTTTGGTCATGCAGGAAGTCGTCGAGTAGATTCATAAAAAATTTCTTAATTTTTGCTACTCAAATTTTTTTTTCATATTTTTGTATCCCGATTTGCTTTACTGTTATCGTTTTTATTGTCTTACCTTTTTTTTCTTCTGTTATAAGTACTTGGTATAAAATTCATTTTTTGCTCATTTTTTTCTGTTTGGTCATGCAGGTTGGAATAGAAGCTTCTGGACAGGTCCTGCTACGTGAAACTTCTTCCCCAACGCCAGCGGAACGTTGACACTTCTCTACGCCGCTGCTGATAATTCAATTTTAACCCTGCCACTTCGCTTATTTGTTTTACTTCAATAAAGAGTCGCCGACTTTTCCGACATGCTCCTGAGCCGAGAGCTACACCGGCCAATATTTCGCAGCAAATTGTCCAATTACGTCGTATTTTCGCCACCCACCCCCCACGACACGTATCAACTAAACGTTGCAAGTCCCCGCAATTTTTTTATGGTCCAATTAAGGGCGGCATGCCGTAAAAATAATTGCGTCCGAAAAAACGTCGTTGTGTCTCGGCCCCATTATCCGGGACAATAAAGATATTACCCAGGTGATTTTTTTTTTTTAGATGAACGAGGGATAAAGCGAAGTGGCCGGGACTAATATTACGACATTAATAAAAATGTGTTTTGTTGCAGCAAGAGGGCGTGCTACCGTTGCGTCGTGATTCACGAAAAACACGCAAACGTTCTGCAATACAAAGAGAGTAAGTAGCAAGGGGGTATTTAGGTTTATTACCGACGGTGCACTTTGACTAATGCCGGCAACGTTTCTCGCTCCTCTCTCCCGTCTTCACCGCGTTATCGTTTATTACTTCGCGACTTTATTACAGTAATTTTATTGCCGGTTGTGTTTTTCGGCGACACGATGTTAACACAAAAATGGCGAGGGACGACGGCTTGTTCTTGTCCGCGTTATTTACGGCCGTCTAAAAACTGTTCGACTGTTCGGCTGCATGTTTGTCGTTCGTTGGGATAGTTTTATAAATAGGAATATATTGCGGTTGTTGCCATATATCACGGCTAATGATATGTTGTGAGACGCCTTTCATACGTTGAAATATTAAGAAACCCATCTCTACTACAACCCTCCTAGGATTGCCTTATTTTAAACTTGTGCGATAAATCACAACTTACATCCGTTCTTAGTGCGAGTGCTCAAAAATGGTGGAGGCGCCGGGGGTAATCGCTTCCAGTTAACTGCAGCCGCATACCCCCGGAATAACTGCTGACGTCGTAAATTCGCCAGAAATTACTATCATCTAGGACAGAATGCTCGCTGAAAATTTTTATTCTTGCCCATAACCCTCGACAGCGATTTTCGCGGAAACGGCCAACACTATAGATGGATTTCCGAACAACTCTCGTCGCATTAGCTATTAAGGAAAAATTTATATTATCGCCTTTGTTGTTTTGTTATGGGGGTAGTTTGAGAGTTGGAGTGCTTGAAAGTTTAAAAACTGCGGCGAGGCCGTAAATTTCCTCGTACGTACCTGCACGTTCGCCGATCTGGCCATTGTCTGATAATTGATAGCCCAAACTTAAATCTGGGATAAGGGCCATTACCCTAATTATTGGAAGCAAATGCGGCCCGAAGAATTTTTTTACATCGTCAACCAAAGTTTCTTAAATTATTAAAAATTAGTTCCTAACACCGTAACACCCAACACGTGACGATGAGAAATTCAAAATAGACAAATTGAAACTTTCAGGGTGCAATTTTGGTTCATTTCCAGAAAATTAATTAATTAACTCCATCTAATCTAACTCGAATTTTTATTTTGAATTTTTGGTATTTCAGTAATTTTAAAGATAAGAAAAATATTGTTAATCCTGTTAAAGCCGATTCTCCCGGCGCATCCGCCATTTGTTGGCTCAAAACAGTATAAAGTTTGACTTTTTGAATAAATGTTTTGTTGTCTCCGCAATTGACCTTTACAACATTTCGCTACAAGTTCTTCTATTCAGCATGAAACTTTTGATGCAGCATATTTTCAGGTTTTTGCAATCAACCCATTAGCGCCGTTGAAATGTCTTATTAATAGCCGCCATTATCGTGACGTTTTAGCATGTTATGAAAAGCAGTCTATTGTGAAAGAGAGGGTCGTTACCGATGTTAGCATTTAGTTTTTGTTCCCATTTTATAGCTCCAAAAGTGTTCTGGATGCGAAACAACTCAATTATGCTACGTTAGACAGCTTGAGATTCTTCTGCAGAAATAACTAAATAACTTTCATGAGTTTATTGCACTGTAAAAATTTCAACTCTCCTCATAAAACATTTAAGTAAAATTTAATTATACCAAAAGCTTCCCTCGGAACATCTTCCAATAACACTGTTTTGAGTACATTAAAAATTCTATAGATGGCGCTCTTTTCTGTCGTCGATAAGCTTAGGTGCGAGGTCAAAGGGTTGCCGTAAAAACCTAACAATTTTCCGCAGTTCCTCAACCCCGTAACACGTCATAAAACTCGGTATCTCCCTTCTCCTCGACACACAAAAAAAAAATCATTGCCACCCCCGCCAATAAAATTGAAACGGCGACTTTATCGTAACGAAATTGTTATCAACGGAATCCATTTGTTGTTCATTAAAAAGCAATCGGGGCCCAAAGATCCTTCCCCCTTTTTTCGATAATTTCCACCACGATTTTTAACGAGCTTTCCATTTGCAGCATTTTGCCACGGTCGCGATTCCCTTCCGACATTGTGCAGTTTGATAACTGGCGACGCCCTGCTGTTTTCGATGTTCCGAGAAAACGCCGCTCCGGTCCCGTGTCCCTTTCGAGGACCCTTCAGCTTCACCTACAACAGAGGGCACGGTGAATGTCGAACGCCCGTTTCCGGAATCGACACCTGCACCGAGGACAGCCGCCTCCTGCTCAGCTACCAGGCGTGTCCCGACGTCTACGGCTCCGAAAGCACAGGTAAACCTCCAGAGGGGCGTCACTTCTCCGCCGGTCGGAAGACTTGTTGCTCGAAGATAATCAATTTGTTTAATTGTTTTTGCTACAGCAGTGATGCCCTACAATAAATAATGACAATAATGTCGTCAGTTACTTTGAGGTTGACAACCTTTTGACGACCTGTTGCGAGTCAAAATTTTGTTTCCAAGACGAGACACTTCTAATGCGTTGATGAAGAGTCGTCGCCTTCTCCAACGCGAAGCGTTCTTTGTTGTCGCATGAAAAAGTGCTCGAATTCCGTGCTTATTTATGCGTCCGATTCCGCCCCCGTTTCAAGGACCCGCCAGAATCCCAAGACGTCTGCTGACATTGAGGGTCGTTTTTTGTGTCCTTTTTCCGGGGGCGCTCGTTCGATAATAACTCGGCATATTGATTAGAGAAATGTGTTCATGGGGAGGCGAGATTCGGTTCGTGCGCCATTATCGAGTGCCGTAATTACCTTTAACGGTCTTGCTTGTGAAGTTCGGCCTTAATAAGGCACGTTCTCATGAAAATTGTGCAAGCGGATCGCATGCACTGGACGTGACGGTTGTCTTTTTGCGATTTTCTTGTCTTTTTCTGTGCTCCACCGCAATTGTCTCGACTGCATTACGGCAATAATCCAGTCTCCCGGATGATGAAGTCGACCCCCGTTTTAGTGTTTCCGGGAGTTTTGTGGTGGCGGTTTTACGTTACGTTGTAAAGTGGCTCTTCTGATTTGCCCATCGTAACCATCGGGATATTACAGGGGCGTAAACGGCTTTATTTTTATCAAATATTCAAACGGGAATCGACGGCCAATTTAATAAATGGCCGGGAATATCCGGGGGTATTTGAATTTCATGTGGGACTTGATCCTGTCGTTCAGAGGGACGTCTCAAGTCAAGGGTCGTAAAAAAACGCCATTTCTTCTGTTAGCCAGGTGTCTCGCGCAAATTTCCCCAATTAGCAAAGCCTCGCACCCTCGTTTGACAACGAACAGATTTCAGTTGCGTTGAGAGTAAAGTTCTTACTTTCTGTGCGGTTTTGATGCTCTTGGATGATGGCGGCTAGGTTCGGTGTCGTTGCTTTCTTCCGAGGAAGGCAAACGGCTCCCTCTTCGCCTATTAACAATTTCTCTTCTATTTCCGGCTTCGACTGATAAATTATGCATCTTGTTTTGATGGCCTCAATAACATCTTTGACTTCGTCTCCCTCGAAATCTCCCCGAAACCGTCCTTATTTTCCGGGATCTCGCTGAATATTAGCCGGGATATCGACGGGTCTCCCCGGTATTCCCGTACTTTACCGTGCGACTAGCCGAGGGTCCACACCTGGCTATTTTCACTTCGCCCCATGGGAGACGAGCGATTCCATTTATCAAGGTGCTCTCCTAATTTAATCAAAAGTTATGGCTTACATACCTGGGAAACAACTCTAAATTACGCCCAATTCCCAATTTACATCATCTATATTCGACACAAAAAAAACTGGAGGCTACCCCGAATTTGGAGGGCGAGATATTTAATTTTGGCGGTAGCCGAGCGAAAATAGTGGCCGGCTGATTCGAGACGACATCCCCTAATAACGGACGGGGCGTCGAAACGCATAAAGAGTGCAAGGACGGACTTTAATAACGCCCGGACTGGCAGAAACTTAAACCTCTTGAACCGACTTTACGATGTTGTCCACTTTGGAGGATTTAAAACGTTTCCCCTAGGCAATTAGCACTTCGCCCCTTGAGCTGCTGGCCTTATTGCGGACGCTATAAAGAAACCGCCGGGCATAATTTCCGAACCATTTCACGGCCATAACTCGACCACCGATAACGAGTCATTAGGAAAAGGTGCCAATTCTTGGCCAGAGACCGTCAGCGGTATGTCGAGTCTCAAACCCCGTCGGCGAGGCGGCACCCAATCCAGCTCCAGCAGTCTGCCGGGCAGGGACGAAGAAGATCAAATTTTAGAACAACGTCCACGAGAACCAGTTTTGATACCAGAAGTCTGGTGGTGAAGATCCAAGAAATTTTAGAAGCACTTTCTGGATTTTTCTAGAACCGCTTTATAAAATCGGGCAGTTCTTCGTCATCCTTTGTCTAAGTTCCTCACTCAGATTTGCAATTTAGTTCTCTTGCTGACACTTTTTGTATATCACAGGTTTCGAGAAAAACCAAACGCTGCCCCGTCTAGCTTCATATCGTTTTCAGCGAAAGAGTTTCAAAGGTTTCCAAACCCGCCTCTGGCTATATTCCTTCTTCATACAAATTTCTCTTAACAAAAAATTCGAATTTATGACGCTGATTCATCCGTTCCTTCAGTTCGTTTAATTTCAAAACTCGTCATCAGACAAAAATTCCGCATTTCCCTTTTTCGTTTAGAAACGTCGCGTAGTTAAGGAGCTTTTGTCAGCACCTTTCCTTCAGCCGCGAACGTATCTTTGTAGAGATAAATCCTCAATTCCAAAAGTCATCGATAACCCCGTTACTTCGAGCTTTCGGTGCTGGACTAATTACTGAAAATTTGGGGGCGTGAACAGATGTGCGCTTTTGCTCGGGATTTATGACGGAAGCTAAATTGCCAGGAGCTTTTCCTGGATGCGTTTGCATTCGTTGGTTTTGTGCGAAAATGCAGGAGACGCTGCCGACGTCTTGTGGCGGCCTCCCCGTAAAACTCGCAATTTTGTTTGTCTCGTTGAGGTTTGTGCGGAAATTCATTGGATATTCCGGGCGGGCTCTGACCTGCCTCATAAATTTTCACTTTTCTATCAGCTTCTATTATGCAGTAAAATCTAATAACGTTTCCAGTGGAAGAGCTTCAGTGCCTGGCAGTATGGAAAGAAGGTAGTTCGAGGTATTTAGTAGGCAAAGTGCACCACAACCATGCGACGTCCAACGAGGACCGCTTCAGATGCTTTGTGTACGAAAAGGCATCACCGGCGTCAGAAGCCTTAGATGGCGTCGATTATAGAGTCGCACAAAGCGGAGACGCGACCTGTAATGGACTCTTCAGCGCCACCGAGGGAAGCAGGACTATGATTCTTAAAAGAGGTAAGTTCCTGAATACTAAAACGACCATTTTCGAACTTTGACCTGAATCTTTCCCGCTTGTCGCCTTTCCGATGATGGCAAAAATTTCAACATTATCTGATTAAATTTTACATTGCCGAAAGTTGGGAAAACTACAACGAAATCCGGAGTTTGTCGCCGGCTAATTCGTCTCGGGCGTAACATCAGCGATTTGAATTTTTCCAGCTCCCTCGCTGAATAAATGCCGCTTCCCTTCCTGGGCGGCGAATTATAACCACTGGCACACTCTGGATTACTCGGCGACTTACAGTTTTCATCACAGAAACTCCACCCTCAGGATAACCAACTCGTCCGGTCTGGAAATTAAAGTCGTCTGCGCCCAGCTCAAGCCCAAGGACGAAAACTCGGTGCTGCTCCTGGCGCACTTCACAATGGGCTGGTAAGGCCGACGGCCCCAAAAAGCTGTTCCACCCCGCTAAAAAGTTCACACTGGTTATTGTTATTTCTAATGGCCTCCTAAGCAAGCATACACCCGAGGGGTAAACCGCTGAGAAATTATAGTGTACACCATCCAGGAATTACAGGAATTTCGGGGATTTATTTTTACTTAGTAGGATTTATTGGGAGTTAATGGAAATTATCCGGAATTATGGGGATTTATTTGAAATTACGGAGATTTATTAGAGATGTTGCGGGAATTACATGGGATTTATTTTTTATAGCTGCAAAACTACTGGCCTCTGCTCATGCGCAGAGGTGGAAAGTCGGTTGTTATTAAAAAATCTTTGTTATGCTGGCTCTTAAGAGAAACAAAAGGTAGGGTCAGCTCAGATCGACTACGAAGATTCATTAATAACACCAAAACATCGCAGAAGAAGTTACAGTGTAAGTCATGCTCGAAGTCATATAAGTACAAGGGCACGGTAAAATGCACCAAAAATTACAAATTAAGTCAGAACGCTAAATATAAAAAATTATTAAAAAATGAATCGTCAGATGATTCTGAATCATCAGAAGCTGATTGATACCCATGTTACATATGCCGATAGTACGGACACTGAGACATTTTCTGATTATGTAAATAACGAAGTACCTAGTTACTCGTCGGACAATGTTGAGGATGGGGTAAATTATGTACTCAGTGGGGCACCTTTAAAAAAGAAAGTTGAAAAGCAAAGTACCGAAATTGAGACCAAAAGAGTAGTTATTGACTGCCAGCGATTTTATGCAGTTTACTACTAAGAACGGTGGTATCTTGGCAAAATTGTGAAAATTATTGACGAGGAGGCGTCAGGTAAAATTTTCAAAATTAAGTTCTTACAGAAGGATAGGAAGCAGAATAGAAGGTTTGCGTGACCGAAAATTAAACGGGACATTGCGATTGTTGAACGTCAGTATATATTCTATGGCCTAATTAAATTTGCAACGGACGTCGAACCATTTGAGTTGGATGATGATGCGTTCGAGAAAATTTCCAAAACGTATGAACACATGAAAATGAATGAAAATTGAGATAAATTGTATTTAATTTTTACTTCAATACTCAAATTTTTGTTTTTTAATTTTTGTTCTCCGAATATTGTTCTTAATTTGCTCTTGGGTACAAATAAATTACTTTAGATAACCGTAGAACGCATTTAATTTTTATTACTGACAAAACGTGACAAATTCCTAATAATTCCCTGGAATTCTACATGAATTATGGAAATTAATAAGGAATTATTAAGAACTCTGGAGGAGTTATGGAAGATGTGGAGGAATTCCGAGGGTTTTTAAGAGTTCTGGGGATTTATTACAAAATAAGGGAATTATTGATGAATTGTGAGAATTATTTTTATGAAAAGGAATTATGGTGTACAGTTTGAGGCCAGCGGTTTACCCCTCGCATACACCTCAAGTGGAGGTGTCACCATTAAGAGCCATAACAACAAGAATTGAGGCTCGCAGGTTTTGAAAAGCTTCAGGTTGCAGTTCCTTAATTGGAAGCATTTTTGTTAGAGTTTTAGTTACTCTTAGAGAAGCTTTTGCTGAGGGCCGGTTTCGTAACCAAATTGGAGGAGACTACGAAACCGACCGTTAGTTCTGAAATTTAGATCTGGATCGTGGAACAGCTTGTGCAGGTCTCCGTCCTTGACAATTATTGACATAGCGACATTCCGTGTTGCATCCATAACTATGTGTCTTGTTAACGGCGTTTCTCGGTGCAGCCAGAGCGGCTTCACTTGCATGTCCTTCTTCCGGCGCGACGTGCACGTCATGGAGGTCCAGATTGGCGGGCACACCAAGCGTCAGGAAGACGCCTGCAATCCGACGTACTTCAACAGGACCAATCTGCCATATGTCACGTTAGTCAGTGAGTAACGCCATCATCGACATCAATCAAACAACGACACCCCCTCGGTCTAATTACTACGGACGTAAATCAGGTCGATGACGCGGCTCGTTAACTTATTCGATTATGCAGTTGATGCAAATTCATCGCACAATGGCCCGTCGAATAATGCGGAACGGTAATCAGACAGACGACACGGGGATGGTGACGCGTCGTCAGCACGACACTTTTGAAACTTGCCAAATCGGCTCTTGATTTTACCACTTTCAATTTCGTCGCCTTTTCCGACGCCTCGGGCGCCGTTTTAGTGCAGCAATGCAACTGGTCAACGTGCTGAACGGCCAGGGAAGCTGCGCCGCGACGGCGGTCCAAAATTCAAAAAATTACCTCAGATCTAGCCCACTTGGATAGCTATGTCCTGTACATTATGTCTAATTGATCTCATCGAAGTTGGCATAGGTCAGAAAAGTACGTCGTAACTGAGGTCATAGAATTATCCAACCCAATTGACACTTTAAGGTTATAATAAAATCCGAAGAACGCTAAGACGCGACCTTCTCATCACCTCGGACCCTTCGCTCTATTTGCGTCCCGGTTAACTCCTCCACGGCTCTATTGCCGTTAATCGTTAACATGTGTCCCGCGACCTGTCATTAATAACGTCTAATGACTGCTCCTCGGTGGTCTTGGGCCGGTTGTCGTTGAAAATAGTAGCGCGTGCCAAAGAAACGTCGTGCGGCGTCTCCATTCCGAATGAATTATCGGTCGGGCGCTTCTAATTTTAATTCGTCCGGAAGAAGAAAGTCGAGCTTTTGTTCGTTGCTCGGTCCAACTTAAATTGAAATATAAATTCGGCACGATCCGATGATGATTGTTAATTGATTGCAGCTACTAGTCCGGAAACGCGGGCGTGTCCTTACACGGGCAAGTTTCAAATCGCCAACTTGGTCAGGAGCGATCGTAAACACCTGGGGGAGCGATTCTACGACAAGAACTATTACGCCGACAAGTTCTCCAGGTCGTTGTACGGCGAACCCGACCACATGCGAAGGATCAAAAGAGTGGACCAAGATTTAGATTGTGATAGCGCCGGATTCACCAGTCTCGTCATCGGCTGCAACGCCCTAGACACCATGGAGTTCCGGGCGCAGTGCGCCTCGCCGGACGTCATCACCTGTGAGTAAATTAAACGTCAACTCCACGCCGTTCAGCAGAGACCTACGACGAATCGATAGCGACGGCACGACATTCTTCGTTTTGTTCGCCACAAAAATGGCGCTAACGAGGAAGTGCAGAACAACGAATTATCAATAATTATAACATAAGCAAAAATTTCAAAATAATACTCATTGTAAGCGCCGGTGTTATGGCATTTCTATTCAACTTTGACCTATTATCGAGAGCCAAATTGTGGAACGTAAAATCTTGTCAAAATGCTCTTCTTATCTCCGATCTTATGGCGCCTATTACCTAAAACCTAAAGCAATCAAAATTGTTTCTCATTGAGTAATCCAGATGTTAAATCAGTTGTAAAGTGTTGTCAAAACCGTAGTCATTATTAGCGCCGATTTAATGACGTTGATCTTGGCCTTTGCCTCATCCACGCCTATAGAAGCCTGATAATTACGATTTTAGACCCGAAACTTCACAATCGTACTGTGTGACGTACCTATCCATGTTTCATGAATGAAAATATCGGGTTACCTCTTTGTTTTTTGCAGCGTCGTAATTGTTGTCGAGTGGTCCATTTCTTGGTGGTAGGGCTTGGTCGAGGGCGTCGTGGCGTGAATTAGCCAAAAATGGCAGATTGGACCGGCGGGAAATCGCCGGTCCCTCCCGATTGTTCTTCCAAAGACGTCCGTAATTAGGAGAGGACACGACTACAAATTCCCGAAACGCGAGTTTCTTTTTTCGTGCTCCTTCGCCCGGTGTGTTTGGACGGGTGATAACAACTTCCCGGAAAGTTTCCGAATAGTTAGAGCGACCGACTCGGGATTCGCGATAAAACCCCGAAACTTTGGTACATTTTTTTGTAAATAAGACTAAAATTTGTTTACGGTCTCGCAAAAATATCGGCTATCTATTGAGAGTTTCGCTTTTGTCCGGGATATCTTCGAAATGATTTGATTGAATGACTGCGAGAGTAAGTAAAGTCCGTTGCTAGGACTTGGGGTCTCTGCTGAAGAGAATCGTCAAACTGGGGGTTCTGTGGTTGTTTAGAAGTTGTCCGAGGTTTGTTTTTATGAAGTTTGAAACTTTCACAATTTCAACTTGCAGCTTAGTTGACTACTCCAAATTTGAAAGCTTCTTTTACTTACTGGCGTTTGTAAGAAGTTAACCACATTTCTTTCTAGTAGCGATGAACTTCACCCGCTCGAGAGTTACACACTGTCTACGGGGGCAAATGGCAACGTGGACTTCCAAACATTTACTGTAGCACCCCTACTAACTTACTAAACTGAGTCGCTTCCAATTACCGCCCTCGAAGTTACAGCGAATTTCGAGCAAATTTACACAATTTAGTCCTAACTCACTCCTTACCTTACTATTGGAATCGCCACAGACTGCAAACTCTTACAGTTGTGGGAGCAACATAAAGCGTAAATTCTACAGCATACAGGGTGGCCAGGATAAGAATTTTAAGCGTGGGAACATTGTTAGGAGGACACTTCAAATTTTGCGAAAAGGCTCGTTCACAACTCATCTAAATGATTTGCTTAAAGGCTCGTTCACGTTGACTCGCTCGCTAACCTATCTAAATAATTTCAATACTTTATGAAATATGTAGATACGTAAAACTGTTTGTGGACTGTATGAGTGACTTGAAAGCTCGTTCACATCGACTCGCTCACTAACCCATCTAAATGACTTCAGTTTATGAAATATATAGATGCGTAAAAAATTTTGTGGACTGTATGAGTGACCCTTCTTGTTTTGCAGCTTATTCCTGCCACGGTAGATGGGAGGAGAACGGCACGAATTACCTGATAGCGACGCCGCTGAGCCGGTCGTCGCACGGCACCCGCAGGTACTGCTTCATTTACAAGGAGTCGGGCCCCGACCAGGTGCTGTTCTCGACGTCTCCGGAGAACTGTGATCGTCTCGTCAGGCCGGGAATCACCGGCGAATTAGTTTTTAACGTAACCAGCACCGGTAATTAGTCCTTCCGAGCCGGTAACGGCGTCCAAATAAAGTGTTGTAACGTTTTCAGGTAAGTGCATCGAAAGCAGCGGCTCACAACCAATAAGGAGTCCGGTCGGAGGAAGCCTCGTCGTCGCAGTCGCCCTACTCTTTCATATTCTAAATAATCTAAACGACTTCGTCTCGCCGATCATCCAGAGATGATCTAGTATCTCTAAGTTAGGAAATTTATTCAATAATAAGACTGTAAACAATTAGGCCGGCGACGGCCGGAATTTTGTTGTGAATACGGAAATATCTCGGTTGTGTTTTGTTGTTAACAAAAAAAAATAGTAAGAAAAAGAATAACGAAGAAGTGCTTGAAACGAGCGACACTCTATCCCCGTTATTTTTGGAAAATCGCCAGTGTCGTTTCTGAATTTCCGACGAGCTCTTTACACTTTTCCCCGTTGACACCCACTGTATATTGTAACGTAATTATATACTTTAATCTGTGATTACTGCAAGTAGAACCGAAGTAGGTTTAATCCTCCTCACTCTTAATCACTTTCGACTCGTAAGGTTAGTCTTTAAAATGTTCCTCTTTAACTTGTTTTTAACTTCGCTTGGATCCGTTTTAAATCGGGGGCTTCTTGCCGACGGTTTGGCCGGCTTCTCAAAAAACAGTGACGTATCTGGCTAAGAGTCAAGCGGGTGCGCCACTGGTTTCCGAAAAACATATCAAAGACGGGAAGCTGTCGAAACCGCCGGGCCCCGTCCCGACAAATAGACAGAATAGCTGGAAACTGTGATTGATTTTATTCAAGAGGTTTTAACGACGATAGCATTTTACTTGGTGAAATGCCCGCAATAAAATACGTATTTTTGCACTTACACTCGCTTATTTAAAAATATAAATGGATATGGTGGTGATATTTTTGGTAACCGGAAGCAATATTACCTTTATTTTTGTTAGATTGTAATCATGTTTGTAATTGCCATTGATTTTATATTTCGTTTCGACTTTTTCGTGAGCAATAATATAAACATAGTTTAGTAGGGGTTTGTATGCATATACAATGTTATTTATCATTTACACAGCAACAAGAGATGGTTGTAGAGTATATTAACTTAAGTAATTGGGAGTTTTCGTACGACCCCGTTATCAAAATTGATCCGTTTCGTCGAAGCGGACCTCAACTCACTTTACGACTAAATTCAGATGCATATTTCGTTATCACGCTCGCCGTTACTCAGCGAAATTGGCAGTTGGAAGACCGTCACGCCAATTTATCTCGGAACTTGTACAAAAATTTCCAATCTAGTCGGCGATTAACGGCCCCCCGCCGCTACGCCGGCCCCGACGTTGCCGAAAAACAAAAATGTTTCATACAAAGTTGTGCGATTTGCAATCATTGTAAGATATGTATGTATAATTTATTAACGAATTTAGTGGACTAGAATAGATGACTATGTAAAAATAGATTAAATTGGAACAAACTTTAAATATAGTATTTGTAGCCAGTAGACTGTTTTACAAAGGCAGAATATGTTAAGTACGGGGTGGACCGTTCGCTAACTCACAAGTACCTAACTAGACAAAAGAATTGTTGCGACTAAATTAATAAATTTTTACGAAATATAAAATATCTAATCAGAACCTCTCGACAATTTTTCCACGAGCCACCCAACGATTGTGTTGTTGTACTTACGGCAACAACAAAATTGCTGAGTGCCGGAGATTTTCGTTTACCTCAAAATTATGAGCGAACGAGCCAACCCGTACTATAGAAGAACGGTGCCTTGGATGTTTTGTTTGATAAAAAACACAAAATGTTGAATATATGAACAAATACAATTGTTGTAACAAATCTCTGTACATTATCTGAATAAAACAAGGAAGAGTAATGCCACTTGTACAAAGTTTCCTTTTAGACAATTATCCGTTTTTTAATCTTAAATCTTAACTCAGTCGGCAAGATCGGATTATACAGGGTCATCCAAAATGACCCGATATCGATACCCAACTGTTGCTCCTGTTCCTCCTCCGACACGCACTAATATCAGTAGCAAATATATGCGTAAAAGAGGTTAAAACGCGACTAATGAACGTGAAGCACCTTGGACGCCACTAACAGTTGTCAAATGGCAAACACGTGTCGGAAGGAAACTAATAAAAGTAAGTTTTGATTAGCATTACCAGGCGGTACGATGACATCATTTTTGATGACTTTGTAATAATAACTGAATGATTTATAAAAAAAATAAACTTTTGGGATGAGAAAGAAGCTGGTGCGAACGGCCTCGTACGCGTAGCTCAAGATACCATTGCAATATCTTTAATTCCAAATTTTAGGGCAAATGTGAAAGTTGAAAGCGATAATTGACCAGTTGTAAATTAAAATTGGGAACAAGTATCTAATGAAAAACTAAAATACTAATGTTAGCAAACAAAAGAATAATATAATAAGGGTCGTATTTAACAGTCTACCAAATTTAACCAATATTTTCATACAAAAAAATACTTTCATTTCCCAAAAATACTAAATGCTCACCAAAATTAAGAAAATAAATAATCTTAAAGCGACAACCAAATATTGACATAATGCTGGCCTCTTATATATTTTGTTCGCCAAAAAAAAAATTTTGTTGACCATAAATACTAAATGTTCACCAAATTTTATTCCGCATTTAATTCTAACATAATACCCAGATATTTAATTTTTAACAGTGTCTTATATTATTTACTATTTGTTGATCAAAAATACACAAGCAATGAAATGTTGTGCAAATGGTAAATAATTTTATGCAAAATTATAGATGTAGATGTGCTAGGGTAAGGAAAATACGAGTTAAAATAGAAGTAGTTTGCACAAAAAAAGATATTTATTGCCGTAATATATAAATGCTTTGCTGTAGTTGGCTTGCATTATGTAAAACGTCAAACTTCTTTTAGTGGTAATTTTTAATCGTGATTTAAAAAAAATACAGGGTCCTGAACTGACCTTGTACAAAACTTTTTTCGCGTGCCTCTTGTCTGGAAGCGCAAGCGGCAAGGAGAGATGCGCGAGCATATTTCATTTTTGGAGAAATAGAATAATTATTTGACGCACAAATAGTTTTTTTGAGAAACACTAAATATAAATGGATAGCGCGAATATTTATTATGTACAGCACGGACGCGTAACTTGAGCGTTCTAAATTTGGTGAACATTTAGTAAAATTGATAGACATATAGAATTTAAAATGTAAGCAATGGTAAAACAATACGCAGCATAGTTATTTTAGTGGTGATGTTCTCATTTTCTGATGTATAATAATTTGGGTTTCATTTAGATTTTTTGATGCTCATTAAATTTTCTGGTGGACAGTGCAAGGGATGTATGGTTTAATTTGGTGTACATTACATTTGTTCTCATATAATAATACAAATTTAGAGAAAAAAATGAGTTTTATTTGTAACGCCTATTATAAAACTTCAAGAAAGGAACAAGAGCTTTATGAAACAAAATCTCTCAGTACACCATTACACAACCATTACGCAATCGAGTTCCTACGCCTACATGGTACGTACTTTGTGTAATCAATTTTTAGCCCTAACAAAAACAGCTTTCAGTTCTTGAGTAAAAAAACAGATTGCTGATAACACAAAATTTGCATCGGTTCACTATTGCATCACTGACATTATTTCATCATTTTTAAGTTCTAATGCAAGACCAGAACGTTTTCTTCATTAAAGTGCGTCCAAAATAAAACATTTCTTGCTGTATTTTTATATTTTCGTCATCACATCCAATTTGTATGATTAAATTTTCGCAAAATTGTCTCGTAACGAACTTCTGGAAAATATTAGTTGCACCCCTAAGGACGTCTTCATAGCTCGGCATCACCGGCGTGACGTTGTGGCGCAACCTGTCGTCGATACAATGTGAGCAAAAAAAGTCTTTTATTGTTTTGCTATCCCGCAGTTACTTTCAGTCTCACGACAATAACGCCAATTCATGCTCAGACTAGAAGCCAATTGTTCTATTGATCCGTTGACCCATCTGCCTTGCGTTTGCGGGGGTTTCCCAGTCCCTTGACTCTTTACGTAATTTTTCCCGCTGCAGAACTCGTTCCGGCGGTTTTAACCTCCAGCTAGACCGGCGACGAACGACGTCATCTGATTACACGTTACGAGCTGTTAAAAGTGGGAGAACCTCACTTACATGACACAGATCAGATAGCAACGTTATCGGCGCTTGGTGCGTTCTATTTAGTACACAAACCATAACCTAAGTTCCTGAACAGTGTCCGTAACAAAACGTTCATTGGACATTAAGTGCTTGGATGTTGCCTCAACGCGACAACAGAGGGTGCGTATCGTTTGATTACCGACAACCTTGGTGCGTCTTGAAACATTGACCCTTACCTTGGCACAAATAATTCTAGCGAAGTTGGAATAATTTTAAAACTGCAATCGCCAGGTTTATATTTAGGTTTTGGATAACTGACGCGCCGAGTGACCGCAATCGCTTTTCGCACTGACCCGGCGCAGCAAAACTTTTTTTTTCTCGGTGGTCGTTCCCAATTTCTAAAACGACCTAATCGGATTTTTCCAATTGGTGTTGTTGAACTGATAGCACAAAAACCTAATTTACGCAATCAAAATTCTATTCTTTATAAAAGTCTGGCCGATTTCCGGCAGTAGGTTATCGGGCAGTCCTCAAGTCACCCGTCCGTTCTTCAACCTTTGTGGCGGCCGCTTGATGTCCGTAATTTTTCAGGATAAAATGCGCGGGGGTTCCATCAACCTAAAGCAGTTGATCCTGGGAGTCTTCCTCGTTGTAAATGGTGAGTTCCCTTAAATTACAGGATGCAACGACGTCTTTTTGGCGGCGCTATCCCCAAAATTGTTTGTCACGAACCAACTACCTTCTTCTGGAACCAGCTCGAAAGAAAGATAATTAGAAATAGTTGTTTTAAAAAAATTAAAATACCTATAGCTGGAAAGGAAGATAACTAGAAGTAGATGTGAAGAAAAAATTGAAGTCGACATCTTTTGAGTTTTCCAAGGTTCTCCTGAAGGC
The DNA here is from genome assembly GCA_951805265.1 of Schizotus pectinicornis. Taxonomy (NCBI): domain Eukaryota; kingdom Metazoa; phylum Arthropoda; class Insecta; order Coleoptera; family Pyrochroidae; genus Schizotus; species Schizotus pectinicornis. Next base: position 3,723,424 of record OX638207.1, read on the forward strand.
TGTCTGATTTTTGATTATTTTCGTAATTGACTTCTAACTGCTTGTTGTGAGATTAAGCAAGGCAGCCGAGTTATTTGGATAACTTGTCCAATTTTCGAGACAATAACGTGGGAATTTCCCAGTTAGCTGGAATTATAACTTTGCATTTACGCTCAAACGCTCAATTATTCATGAATCTATAGAGGAACTCGATAATGATAAAATACCGCCGCAACTCCACGAGACTCGTAACTATTTTGCATGGTAATTCGGAATAAAATTATCGGAAGTGCGATAGACATGTTTTCTGCACTTGAATTCCTGACTTTTTGGCTATCGAATACATCAACGGTACCAACAATCGCATTCCGATTATCAGGTTATCTTAAGTTAATCAAATAAGTTAAACAATGCTTTAATCGCATTGTGTTATAAAAATGGCCTGAATCAGATAAATGCTTGATAATGCAAATGTCAACGTAAGTGACCAACAACGAAAAATATTTAATAAATGTAAATACTCGCTTCCTGTGATAAAGTCGTATGCTAATTACCGTCGAAGATTATGTTGGTTGCGCTTTCCCGCGTTACTTTGTTAAACTTCCTTTCCAGCTGTCCATGTGAAGATTGACAACAACGGTATTAACATCGACGCCTTCTCTTCTGAAACCATGCAAGTTACCCTAATTAAAACTTAACCTTGGATAAGTTACCTATCAACCCTCCTCAAGGTGGCATCGAAACGCGTATTGTCATTGAAAAATGAAAAAAGTTAAGTCATGAACATAAAGCCAACAAAAAATGGTAATAAATAGATACACGTGGTTAGAAAACCATTGTTTGTTTAAAAAATAACAGACTGCAATTAGCATATCTACTAACAAAATTAATAGCCAGTGAAAAAGACGTGAACAATGGTTTGCATTTATTAGACTTTCAAACTCAATTTTTCGATTAGTTCCAGTCCTCATATCGGTACTAAATTAAACTCCGCCATTGTGATTCGGGGGATTAGAGTTGCCTAAATCAATACTCGATAAATGAAGTAACAAAGATAGCGTAAAACCTGTAAAATTTTTCGCCTAATACCGAACTACCAATATCTTAATCTTACTAACTAAGCTCCGTCTCTTCTACAACTCAACGGACCCTTATTGCATATTTTCCATATTTTGTTCATCGAAATAAATTTCTTTTCAAGTTGTGAAATATGCGGAATCTGAGAGCATCACCATATCTACACATGACATAACTTTGGAGATCGACGAGAAGGCCAACTTCACCCTAGAACTAACGTGAGTAGAACCGCAACTTCTATTCGAAATGACAATGAGAGTTTCAGAAACTATGCCGGCCCTCCAAATGCCGTCCTCAATTTCTTCGTGCAGCACAGCGACATTGTTCGAGTTACCCCCAGCGAGGTTGTTTTGAACCAGAATCAAAAATCGTACACTCTCCAAGTCGAAGGAATCGGGGCAGGCCATTCGGACGTGACAGCAAACGCCACAGCATCGTCAATAAAGTACCCTTAAACACGAAAATTTCCATTGTTTTACAAAAATTTTTCGCAGCACTGACGATTTATACGTGAGAATAACCGTCCAGAAGATCCCCGAACTCGACACTTTTTCGACGGTGGTAGGTTGGATCTATTTCGTGGCGTGGTCCGTTTCGTTTTACCCCCAAATCTACATCAATTACAAGAGGAAAAGGTGGTTGCTTCAATAGAGAATTCCCCAAAATTACTCTTTTTTTGCAGTGTTGTCGGGTTGAATTTCGATTACGTCGCCCTCAACATACTTGGTTTCACCCTTTACTCAATCTTCAACTTGGGCCTGTACTTCATTCCGGAAATTAAGGTGAAGAGTTTTATCCTCAAATTGCAAATACTCAATTAGAGTTTCTTGCAGGATGAGTATCAAGATAGATACCCGAGAGGACTCAACCCCGTTCAAGTTAACGACATCTTCTTTGCCGTCCACGCCGCTATTGCGACACTTTTCGTTATAGCACAATGCTTCATTTACGATAGAGCGGACCAGAGGGTCTCTATCACGGCCAGGTCCATCATGGGAGGCTTCGGAGTCTTCATACTCATCAGTATTATCATCGCCGCGGCCGACGTGATCCACTGGCTAGACTTCCTGTATTATTGCTCCTACGTCAAGCTCACCATCACCTTAATCAAATATGTGCCACAGGTAAGGTTCGCCACCGCACCAAAGCTGGAGCCACGAAGACCAAATAACGCAAAATTTAATTTGTGACAATGAGTTATAAATCATTATCATCCACCTAAACTATTTGAGGAAAACCCCAATTAAATGAGTCTTAACTGTTTTAATTAGGTATCTTGTTGTTGTGGAAAAATACAAATTTGACGTTTCGATGGTTGCAGGCCTACATGAACTACAAGAGGAAAAGTACGGTGGGTTGGAGTATCGAGAACATCTTCTTGGACTTCACCGGAGGCACGTTGAGCATGCTCCAAATGATAGTGAACGCGTACAATTACGGTAACTGCGCTGCTTTAACCCTTGTCCCATTGATAATTCGCCATTTTCCAGATGACTGGGTCTCGATTTTTGGCGACCCCACAAAATTCGGCCTGGGTCTCTTCTCCGTCGTTTTCGACATCTTCTTCATCGTCCAGCATTACGTTTTGTACAGGCACACGAGGTACGAAGAAAACACCTAAAAGTTCTCCAAGAAGCTTTAACACGGTACCTACTTTACTCTGGTATTTTTAGCTTGTACATAGACGCGTTTCTTATTGTGATTTGTAAAGTACTTTAATTAATATATTTTTCCACACGTTACTTGGTTGAGGAATAGTTCTTCATTGAGTTCCTTGGTGCAAGGGTTGAGTGTGAATCACCCAATTAGACATTGACCAAAATCAAGTTGCCAAGAAACTCGTTTACCTTCAAAAAAATTTCTGTCTAAACTAAAATTGCAAAAGTAGTGAACTATGGCGGGTTGTGGTGGTCAAGGCACGATTTTGGGCGACCTGAAAGATTTGGTCCATCAAGTCGGCACCAGCGGATGCTCCAACTCCGGCGTTATGGGAGACCTGAAGGACTTGGTCAACCAAGTCGGAGGCAGGTTTGTCCGGCCAACTCCTTCACTATTGAAACTAATTTAAACGACTCTAGTTGCGAACCGCCTCCACCCTGCGCTCCCCGTTGTTGTCCACCCATGTCCCAGCCCTACGCCCAAGTCACCATAACCTGCCCGCCACCCATCCTGGCCCCCACACGACCAGAGCCCGTGGAGCCCTTGCGACTACCCTGCCCGGTGGCGCCATGCGATAACGAGGTAATTGAGCGGAAGGGTTGCACAAGATTTATCGATGTTTCTCCAGATGTCCGAGTACGAGGCGGAAATGACTCGATACGATAACTTTTACAATAACTACAACATCGAATGGCGGAATGATGGAACGTGGTTTAAACCTCCCAACCCCTGCTTGAAAAAACCTTGTCCTCCACAACGGGCGCGCGGCCAAACTGTGGATGGCAAAAGTCCCTGCTGCGACGAAGCGTTGAAAGGTAATGGATCTTGTCCGTTGCCAGGGTGCCCCACTGGGTTCAAACCTTGCGCTATGAAGCTATGCCCGCCACCATGCTGCGACCCTAACGGGGTTTGGGCCGCCCAAGTCCAGCCCTGTCCTCCCGGGTCCAAGAAAAAGAGAAGATAAGGGTTGAGGAATAACCGGCTCTTTGTCCATGTGCCACGTTCAGGAGCTAGAAATTTAAAATTGGGTAATTTCTGACTTTTCGGGAGTTCCTAGTCTAATGTCAAAACATGTAAAACGTTTAATATTATATTAAAAAAATATATTTGAATATTAATCTTCTTTTTGATTCTGAGACGCCAGTGATGACTTCTTGAGAAGACATAAATAATTTTTAAGGTTTAAATTAATAAAGTGAAAATATTTCAATTCATTGTTTTTGTCATAAATCAAAGCAGCTTCCAAGTTACCATGGAACATTATTTTACATTAACAAAATTGATGTTTAAATTGTAAAAATTTCAAAATTTGTGGGTCAAAATTTTTGTATATTTTTAATTGGGGGCACAATGGCGTGTTGTGGTGGTCAAAAACCCATTACGGGGCAGCTGAACGATTTGGTCCATCAAGTGGGACACAACGGCGGTGGGCAAGCAGGCGTCATGGGTGAACTGAGAGACTTAATCAATCAAGTTGGAGGAAACGAAACTAGCTCCAACCCGTCCTCAAGTAGCAGAGATTGTCCACCAGGGTGCGTCCCCATGACCAAGCCGTATGCACAAGTCACCATCACCTGTCCTCCCCCAATTTTGGCCCCCACACGCCCCGAACCCGTCGAACCCCTGCGTCTTCCCTGCCCCATTCCCTGCTGCCCCGCTGAACCAGAGGTAGGTAATACTAATCATAATTCAATAACATAAAACATAACACGCTACCATAACAGTTCCTGGACATAAGTGTTACGGTAACAATTGTGAAATGTTGTCAATCTTCACTAAACATTTTTTATTTTTTTACCAAAGAAAAAAAATTGAAGTACCTGACCCCAGCTGCTACTGTTGAAATGAGGATCTTGTCATTTTTCTTCTGCAGGTTAACGCGGACCGGTCGCGTTACGCCAACTTTTACAACAACTACAATGAGGACTATCACGCGGAGGGAAAGGGCAGCGGGGGCTGCTGTCCATGTCCTTGCCCTCCGAAAGGTTCCAGTGAAAAGTACTGTGAGGACTACACAAAGAAGAACAACGTAATAGAGGAATGCCCGGGGTGTCCTACGGGGTTCAAGCCCTGTACCATGAAATTGAGTCCGCCTCCCGGGTGCGATCCCTTCGGAGTTTGGTGCGCGCAAGTCCAACCCTGTCCGCCAAAACTCAAGAAAAAAATGAACAACTACTACAACCCCAAACCTTGCACCAGGCCTTGTTGCAAACACTGGAAGCCCAAGGAAGGACCTTGTGTCTACGACGACCCTTGCAAGGCGAGCTGCTTCAACCACCCCCCTGGGTTGAAACCTTCAGGGAGATTCCCTTAATGTGCCCCAGATTTAGTTAAGAGTAAAAAGTGCCAGTTTTAATGTAATTTTGTTGTTTTAATATAATTTATTAACGAAACTGTGTGATGTAAACAGCGCATGCTCCGTAACTTTCGGTTTAACATAGTACAATAAATACTTTTACGTATAATTTAAAAATTTAAAGACCCGGCATGATAAAAGCGACGTTGTCTAGGGTGCTGATGAGCTCTTCGGGACTGCAACAGTTTTCTTGTAGTTCAGGTATTTGCTGGGAGAGGCAGAGAAGGGGCCCCAAAGCGCACAGTAATGAATCTAGAAGTACCGAAAGACTTCCGGAAACTGCAATTTGGCCCTGAAACCTCAAATTAATTTCAACAAATTAAGTTAACAACTACAACTCACTTCGTGTTCTTTGAGTCTTTCTCCGATAATGGTGAGACTCTCTCCCAGCAATTTGAGATGCGCAGCGACATCTATCGGTTTGATCCCGTTCACTTTGTAGCCTGCATCTTTGCCTCGGGGACTCGGCGGCGAAACACTGGCACTCTCAAAGGAGTTGGTTCCGAATGAGACGCCTCCGGGTGAGGTTTTCGACGTGGGAGTCTTCTTGCCTGAGGGTTTAGTGTTGGGTTTAACCAGTTTGGACTTACCACCCTCGCTTGGTTCTGTAGGTGATTTCGAATCAATTTGATCAACAATTTGAGACACGTTACCTTTGTTCCTGCGAGACTTGTCCGATTTCATTATCCGACCGTCCTTGATGATCAGCCGTTTCTTGGAGTTGTCGGTGTCGAGACGCTTGAAAGCTCCGGGTTCCTGTTCGTCAAATTCGCTGTCGGAATCCACGGAGTCCATGCTCGATTCGGTGTTGACCGGCATTTCGTAGTCGCTTTCGAACTCGGAATCGCTAGCGTCAAAATCGTAATTCTCAAAGACAGGTTCCGACTTGATGAACACCTGGAAGGTTCATCGACTCGATTTCATTTTTCAGGAAAAACGCGTTGAGGAAACTCGTGAGGTCTTTGAGGATTTTGAACTAAAAAACTTACTTCATCAGGTCTTGGCGGCTTTCTCGCTGGTTGAGCCTCGAAAGTTTCGGATTTTCGTACAGGGGCCGTCGACTGTCTCTTGTAACCTCTCTCAATTTCATCGGGAGACTCAAAGTCCATCAACTTGGACGATTTCTTGCGCACTCGGCCGCTCCTTGATACACCTGTTACTTCTAAATTTATTGTTTCAATTAACAAAGTGTTCCAACAAAAAAAGGGCGTAAGGCAAAACTTAAATTAAACAATAAGACAAAAATTATTTTTATAAAAATTTAATTGGCGGCGAAACATTCTTTATTAATACACCTTCACTGTTTCAAACCAGACTCGGAATAGTGACTGATTGGTGGCTGAATTAATAGAGAATTTGAAAAGACAGACTGGGAAGGTCCCTCATTCAAACCACATCATCATTCAAACCACAAACGTGCTGTTAAAAACATCTCAGACCATTGGAATGTTCTCTATGGCACTTTTCAATCTCTCTATCTCTCTATCTTCGGCTCTTCTACGCCCCTACGACACTTACATTTTCACTTCCACTTGGCCCAACAGAGCTGGGGGGTACCGAGCTGGGGCTTTATTATTTTTCTTAAAACTTTTCGCTTAAATTTATGTATTCAATCCAAAATTGATTTGAATTGACGCTTTCTTTCCGTGAACCTCTTTTAGTTATTATCAATAACGTGTAGTATTTACACGTAAACTCCCAAAATTTGAAAAATACCTAACCTCAAATGTAAACAATAGTGACAGCTAAGGTTACCAATGGTTGTGCATTTTTTCGATTAACGCACAATCCACAATAATTAGAAAATTGAGCTCCGTCTAGAATTAAAATTAGCACAAAATTGGGATTCGGAGCGTTGTAAAAACGACTGAGCAGCCTTAACAAAGGTTAAAGGGCGTAAGTTCAGAAAAATACGTTGTTACTACGAACCTTCGGTTTTTGACTTTTTAGCTTGAAAACTCTCCATGGTCTTCTTCATTAACACACAAGCACGGCTAGACTTTCATTATTAACAAAACGTAATACAAATTCAAGTAAAAGTTGATAATAAATTTGTTTTGTTATTACGTTTTCCTTCACTTCAATACCAACCTAACAGCTGTAACTGAACTGACGCCGACAGCTGAACTGAAACTAAAACTGCCACGAGATGGCACTGATTCTGACTAGCATAATAGTGAATTGTCTCAATTCATTTATATGCGACTTGATCATTATAAATACTTTAATCTTAACGTCACAACATCAAAATCACAGTTGAACTTATTACTATTTAAAATTACAAGAAATTCACACAACTGATTCAGTTTAGAATGATCTTCGTTTGAGTATCTCCCAGTGTTAAATAGAAAATCGCGCTACATGGAGGGTGATGAAGATGCTTGGTGAGCAAATTACGTTACTATTTGAAACTATATAATATTTACAGCAAATCAACCAATTCAGTCGCTGTCGCTCGACAGAGTTTCCTCCGCTAAAAACTGCGGCCTTATAAAAGTGCACATTGACCCTAGACAAATTTCATAATAGTTATTGTAATCCCTGAGACTGGTTTTCGTTTCCGAATAGCAGTAGTCCATGACGAGAACTCCGTTGCACGTAGTCGTTGGCGTTTCAATATGAGGCATGGCTTGGTAGTCTTTAGTTGGTTGCAGCTTAACGTCGTCCGGCCGCTCAATAACTTCAAAAGCATCAGTTGCTATGTTCCACGTGAACAAACAGTGGGTCGTAAAGTTCTCCGGCTTGCCGTACGGCTCTATCGTTTTTAGGGCACCCATTTTAATCACAGCTTGGCAGACGATATGCCCGTCCAAAGGACAAACCTGCCAACAAATCATCCATTAAGACCCAAATATGACGAGCAACTAATTACGCAGCAACAATATTATTTCGAGTCTCACATAATTAATTTTGATATCGTAGTCTTCACAGTGTTGGAACTCCAGATGCGACTCGGTGCAGAGCTTCTGGGCCCGTCTTTGAACGAATTGCTCGCAGTCGAACGTCCGCTGGGTGACGATCAACTGCATTTCAGTCACTTGGTCCACCTTGAAATCCGGCACCACGTCCAAGTGCTGGTCAGTCAAGGTGTGAACTAATAAAGGTATTTCTATAGGAATATTGTAGTCGTCTGAAAAAAAAGAATTCTAAACTGAGGTCGAGGGTTCTCTGATTAAAGCTAATAGAGTTCTCCATGCTTGAAAGGTGGATCAATTTACCTCTGCTCTGCCCGGAGAGCAGGGAGCTGTTCTCGAAGTCGCCGTTCGAGTACCTCCGCACGACCTTCTTGATCCACTTGGGCGTTTCAGTCTTCGGGTCTACAATAAGTAAGCCGTTTTGGTGAGTGAACCGATTATCGACATGTTGAGAGGTAGCAAAGTTACAGGGCAGCCGCATGATGAGTCTCGAGTCGGAATCGGAACAGTCGCTGTCCAAACTCGGCGAGTAAACGTAAAACTTGCGAGCCGCCTCTTTGGGACTTATGGGGGACTTGGAATGGTGGGGGGAATTACGAATGGAGGTGCAGTAGAGGTTGCGGGCGCCGCCCGGCGAGAACTGACCGTTACGCGAATTGGGCGACTGCATCGGCGAACGGGGACTTAAAAAAAGACTGTTGAAGTCCGGCGACCGAATACAGCGATTCTGCGACTTGTAGAAGAACCGGCGCTCGCGCCGCAACGAATTAAACGGAACTATATTTTCACTGTTGTCTTCTGAAAATTCGTATTTTTTTTCAGCGAGTCTTTTTTTGCGAAACGAACTCAACTTCTCGCATTTCTCGGTTTCCTCGGTGAATTCGTACGCTTTCTCCGCGGTTTTCTTGTCGATTTTGTTTTTTTCCGCGGACTTCTGCAAACCCGAACTTTGCGGCACCGAAAACAAATACTCTTTGCTCGAGTTCTGGAGCCGTTTAAATCGCGGATCGACGATATTCTGGACTAGAGTGTTATGGTAGCTCTTCCCCGTGACGTTAAGGGGCTCGCAACTAATATTCAATTCGTGAAACGGTTTATTGCATTCGTTACCTTCGAGGTCGTACTCGTTAAAATCTTCTAAAATCGCATCAACTACACTGTTAGATCCGAAATGTTCGCTCGGCGACTCGGAAACCTCGCTCAAAGTATCAACGAAATTACTAGCGATCGGCTGATGCAATAGTTTTTCCTCGTCTTTTGCCAAAGTTGAAAACGAAACGTTGCTTTGGGGCGGATCTAGAGTTCGCACGTTCAAAATGTGGATGTAATGGCCCGTATTAATGACTAAATGGTCGGGGTAGGCTAGCGAAATGTGGGGATCGAAACCGGGACAAGGCTGAGTCATGGAGAAGGCGTAGTGTAAAATGAAGCCGTGCTTGACGCACCACCCCTGACTCACGGAACCTGCAAAACGACAATCAACGACCTCCAACATCATAACTCGACCTGTTACCATCTTTGGGCAAATTGCTGTTGCAGTGCTTACAGCTCTTCGGGAACGGCAACGTCAGGACCGTGATGTATACCATGGCGGGGGTGGTTCCGCTGCAAGAAACCAATTACACACACCTCTCAACGTAAAACTAGGCGTAACGAAAAATGAAACGGCCCCACTGTGACCAATAAACAAGACTAAGATTCTTCTTCGCATGAGTCCATTGTACTGTCATCTTTAAAAAAAAATCCGAACAAAAAGTGGAAAACAAATGTTTTGTTGAAATAGCTAAAAACAGTTGAACAAAACTAAACAATTGTTGTTTAAATTGTATTTTTCGACTGTTTTCCGCGGCACACTTAAAAATTTTAACATTTAATTATTTTGTTAAATACATACAGGGTGGGGCAATAGTGCGACCGACTTCGATAGCTCGAGTACTATGATGGGTTAAAATTTGATTGAAGAACAAAAATAAACTAGAGAAAGAAGTCTATAACCGGAAATTATTTTTGAACATACAGGGTGAGCCAAGACAATTATACAGAGGCAAATGACATTCTTTTAAATGAAATGTGGTGTGTAAAAGAAGATTTTTCGGAGCCTTTTCCCAGACTCTTATTAATCCAATATTATTGCTGACTATTTCCAAACCACTTGGATGTAGCGTTTTTTTTTTTGTTCAAATAATGACATCTGCAGATGTATCTTAAAAAAATCACTACAGTCACAATTATGAGTTCTAAGAAAAAATTATGTAAAGACTAGTTAGGAAACATCTGTGGAATGTCTTTGACTTGTTTTAACTTTTGAAAATTTGTACAGGGTGGCTAGATTTAATTTTTCAATTTAGAACTTTTTGGATTTAATTTTCTCCATTTTTTCAAATAGAATACCTGTATATTTTTTAACGGTATGATGTAGAAACTAAAAACAAACATTTTTTGTATGTACATCTCTATGGCTATTTGTAACCATGTTAGTTTTATCGCCTAATAAATTCAAAATTCAAGAATAATCCTAAAAGATTAGATTGTTTTTCAAATTACTCAACAGATAAAATTGTAATAAGTGCTCCAGATGTTTTGTTTATAAAAACAGCATAAGTTTTTTTAGTAAGTTGACTTTATGTTTGTATTTTGATCATTTTTTGCATTTTGTATTATAGGACAAGAAATACACATTTATCGCAGTTACCTGTCGTCAGTTGTCATTTTTTTGTCAATTTTGAAACATTTGAAGTTTTTTATCGAGTTATTTGGAAAACGATCTAATTTTTTAGGATTATTCTTGAATTTTGTAATTATTAGGCGATATTTCGAAAATGGTTACAAATAGCCATAGGGGTGTGCATACAAAAAATGTTTGTTTTTAGTTTCTACATCACATCGTTAAAAAATATATAGGGTGTTGTATTTAAAAAAATGGAGAAAATTAAATTCAAAAAGTACTAAATTGAAAAATTAAATTTAGCTACCGTGTATAATTTCTCAAAAGTTAAAATAGATCAAAGACATTCCACAGATATTTTCTAACTAGTCTTTACATAATCTTCTCTTAGAACTCATAATTGTGACTGTAGTGATTTTTTTAAATACATCTGCAGATGCCATTATTTGAACAAAAAAAATCGCTACATCCAAGTGGTTTGGAAATAGTCAGCAATAATATTGGATTGAAAAGAGTCTACGAAAAGGCTCTGAAAAATCTTCTTTTACACACCACATTTCATTTAAAAATATATCACTTGTCCCTGTATAATTGTCTTGGCTCACCCTGTATGTTCAAAAATAATTTCCGGTTATAGACTTCTTTCTCTAGTTTATCTGTGTTTTTAAATCAACTTTCTACCTATCATAGAACTCGAGCTATCAAACTCGGTCGCACTATTGCCCCACCCTGTATAATACTCAGAAAAAAATACTCCATCAAACTAAATTATTAAAAAATACGTTTCAATTTGAGAAATAAAAACTTGAACATCTTTTAACATTAAGGTTAAGTTTTTCGGCGAACACCCTGTACAGCATTTGGAGGTCTATTGTCGGCCAAAGAATGCCTCATTAAACTACTCATTAAATATCTAACCAAAAAATATTATCACCTAAAAAAGTTGTTAGTTGCATAACTACATGAGCCATAAATTTTTTAGAAAAAACTTTAATGCGCTATTATCTTTATTACGGTGCTGTTGGACGCAATTGTTTTTTTGGGCAGGCCTGGTCTGCACTTACGTCAGTCCATAACACAGGATCTGGTGAGGATCCATGGGGAATTGCATAAACATGATTTTGTCCAGTCCCTCGATCCCTCGCAGCTGCTTGAAAATTCGATGTTTCGAAATAAACTTGAGCCTCTCGCCGGGCACAAACCTCCACAAGAACAATTCGTACTCGTAGGTGGCGTGGAATTGGAAGGGCACGACAGGCTCCAAGGATTTTTCGGTAAAACTTACGAAATATTGGCCGCACAACGTAAACCCCATAAAAATATGATTCCTGCAAACAAAACTCGGTAAGTTGCAAAGTTATTGAACATCTAAACAATAAATGTTTGTGTCCTTTCTCATCAATATTCGCTACAAGTTCGTGGTAACACCAAAACTGCTTCAGGAAGGGGGTAAAATTTCTAAAGTTTCTCGTCGTTGTGGGGCAGTTTTGTCGGTTGGGTGGCCAACGCAGGGGGTGGAGGAGCCTCCAGTAACACTTACATGGTTTTGTGGTCTTTGAGCAACGAGCCCAGTCCGATCCTGCACTTGTGGTGTACATTGTTAAATATTCGTTCAGTCTTAGCTCTGGGATTTCTGGCGAAGCGCCCGTACATCTGCAAGAGACCAACGAAAACATGACAGAGTGCGAATTTGAGGTTATGTCCGGCAACTTGCCTGACGATTTATCAAATTCGTAGCGACGTTGGTGGGACGGCTGCCCTGCAAGTGTCTGAAGACGTCGCTTTTGGCCTCGTCTCCTCGGCCCTCCTCCCGGGTCACCGAATATTGAGAGGAGTCCGAAAAGGAGTCCTCGGAATTTTCATCGTCTGACAGCAACACCACCGACATGTTGTTTACCTCGGCCGGTGGCCCACGACTGCGCTCCCATTGGCCGAAGGCCCGCAACTGCGCTCCCATTGGCCGAGGACGCAAGGGAGGGGAATTTAAATCTTAATTATTGACCAGGTATGTAATTAAATAAACAAATAAATAAACTGTTAACGGTCGCTGCCAAATTTAGCAAAAGTAGCACGAAACTTGCTTAGCTTAATTTTTCTTAAGCTCTGCCAGAATTATTAAAGTTATCAAATTTTTTTCTTCGAAATTTTGAATTTTTTTTCACAATTTTGTAATTAGCTTTTTTAGATTTTTTAATTTTTTACACCCGAATGCACTTTACTTTGCTGATTTGTCTATAACCCAAACAATAGAAAAAAATTAATGTTTTATTAAAAATAATATCAAAATATCGATATGTCAAAATATCGTTATGTCAAAACATTGATATTATGTCGAAATATCGATATGTGAAAATATCGATATATCGAAAAAAATTGCAGGCCTACTCGGGACTTCCGGTGGAGCCTCGCTTAAGAAAATTGGGGATGCGGCGCGGCGGTGGAGTGTGTCATGAGTGCGCCGTTAATTTAATTTGGTTTAATTCGATTGAATTGCGATAGGGATCGGCCACCCGGGGCGGCGATGGTGTGGCGTCGCGGCGCCCTACGCACACCTGGATGCCGTTCGGTTTGCGTATCGAAATCCTGTCGCGGGCGCACTTTTTCCAGTGATCCCGATGTAAAATCGCGCATCAGGATAATTTAACGGGGAGCTTTCGCCCTCGTCCGCGAGCTTTCGGGAAAGCTCGAGTAGGGAGGGGGCCGTAGTTGTACTAGCCGTCGGGGCTGCTCTAAATTTAAATCAAGCCGTTTTAAACGCATTTCACTTAATTATTAACTAATTAGGGGTTGATTGCATTGTCATAAGTGTTAGTTTGGTTCGTTAAACCCGTCCGAGAGCGCAAATTCGATCAATCCGACCCATTTCGTTGCGATTCCTTTGGCTTTACGATACGCGCGTCGACATTTTTCCTGCGAGTTTTCATTCAGCGCGACGGCGGGCGCCAGCAGGATTTCGGGAATGTCCTGTTAGAAGGGGCGGTCAATGAAACGGCCGAGGTCACTTTCGGGAATTGTTGCGGCAAGAGTGAAACTGTGACGTGGTGCTCGATGGCGAATTTATTGGATGATGTAAAGTAGGACCCAGACTGGAAATATTGATTAAGGTTCCACAACACGCCAGCACTTGGAAGGCTGTTCGGGCCCGCGAAATAAATCATCCCGGACGCAATGCAATCCATTTTGCTCATCACGCGCCACAGGAAGGTCTTGAACAAGAAATTCGAAAATAGGTGATCATGCTTTCATACAGGTAATTACCGCCGGACCCCTCTACCCGCCCCTAATTTCCCGATAATTGCAACAAACAAAACGTTTCGTCGTCATCAATTTTTTAATCGCCCCATCGCCATATTTGCGAGATTCTATCGAAGGCTGCCCCCCATCAATTCTCGCGCTCCGCCGCCCCGCTCTGTCCGTAAAAATGTTTGCGGGATCTCTCGAGCTCGATGATGCGAAGAGATAAGTGCAGTGGAACAATTTTTGTTCGTCCCATTTACCATTTGAAACTTGTCCCAACTAGGGGGATGAAAAACGAGATGTCAGCTTGGATTTCGTTGGGAAAAGTTTCACAGAAGAAATGTTGCGAGTTTTAGCTTTTCCGGAAGTGGCAGGGTGCCAGTTTCCGGTTTATTGATTTTGCAACAAATTCGGTTTTATGTCAAGAACACGGGTTAGTGCTCGAGTTATGTAAAATGCCGTCATTCCCGGATCCTCGAGGCCTCTAATAATATTATTCAAAGCGACGATATTGGTGCAGGACTTGTACGTGTAACAAAAAGGCCAAGAGGAAGTTTTCAATTTTCATCTTCTGGCACATACGGGTAATTGGGGGAAATATCCACATTGTGTGTATATTGTGTTGCCTACATTGAGGCGCGCTCTATAGAAAGGTATGCGTTGTGTTTCCTTTATCGCGGTTTCTGCCCCACGAGGAACTTCCATTAGAGCTCCGTATATTTCATTCCAATAACCGCATTACATGCAGTGCAATTTGCGCTATTGCAAAGTGCATGTAACAAGTAACTGGTCGCATAGTTATCGTCGTTACAACATTTGAATTTACAACAATCCCAGATGTCATGCCGGTAACTAACAAAATTTATCACCGACACGTATAATCTGTTGTCGATACTTTTAAATCAAGATCTCTTGGTCATACAGGGCGTTTTCAAAAACGCCTCAAGCTGTAACTCTTATACGGGAGTCATACGTGGCAACAAGCCTAATAACCAGGATTTCTGCAGAGATGAACTTGATGATTTAGACCAGGCATGGGCAACCTTTTTTAAATGAGGGCCAGATCCAAAGTTTCTAAAAGCTGTGCGGGTCAACTGACCCTGATTCATCTCTAAAATGCGCCGCAGGCAAATTTTTTTGGTTTTTCAAGGTCAAATGGTCTTAAAATAAAGATCACAAATTTTAGATGCAATTATTGAATCTTCAAAAATTAGGTCTTGTAAATACATATATTTTTTTTAAATATGTATTGTATTTCTACTTTATTTTTTATATTTTTATATAGAAAAAGTAAAATAATAAAAAATAAAATTAACTCCTTCTGTTAATAATGATATAATTATAATAAGATGTATGTGGATGGGAACAAAATAAAACATAAAAAAGGTAAATAAAGAAAAAATATAACAAATTGAAATAAAAAGGCAAAACCAATCCTTATTACCTATATCCATAACAATATTTTACTATATTTTATTAGTGCTGTTGTTAGTGTGATATTTGAGACTGATGGCAGTTTTTAATTAATATAGCAAAGTTAGGTGCGAGTGACTCGGACGCAACTGCAATTCGCAAACTATTTATTTTCCAAATTATTATCGGTTAGTCTCGATCTATTTTTCGATTTAGTAAAATTTATTTGAGAAGAAAATTGCTTACAGCAATACGTGCTTCCGAATAATGCCATCATTTTACAAATAAAAATGGAAAAGTTACTAGTTTCTCCAGCTGGAAAATACTTAATGTAAAATTCTTACAAACTGCATTTGTTAAATTTTCTTTTAAGGCCGTCATTTGATTGTAATTCAATTAGTTCCATTTGAAATTCCATAGGAACTTTATTTACATTAGTACCAAAGAGATTCTAAATATTTGGAAATTAGTTTTGTGTGATCTAAAATCAACAAATCTTCGAAAAAAAAAAGTATTGTTTCGTTGACACATCATACAAAAATGCTTATAGGTATGTAAGCGACAGTGGCGCGTATTTATTTTCTTGAATTTCTTGGGGTTTAAAAAAATTATTAATAAAATTTAAAATGTAAATTTTATTTTTTATTTACTATTTTTTTATTTCAAAAGGCCGGCGGGCCGGTAGTAATGTATTTTTGAAAAATTTTGGCGGGCCATAAATATATCTGTCGAGGGCCGCATACGGCCCGCGGGCCGTAGGTTGCTTATGCCTGATTTAGACGGCGCCTCCACGTTGCTTTGTCCACGTGAAGAAATTTGAGCAAGCGCGCCTAAGTTCAAATAACGAGTTAATTCGCGTCATATTGTTTTTACTAAGTGTCTAAAATCTCCATAGTTATCACGTCAACGTTGTCAACGTGAAGAAATAAAATTTTGGCCAATTCTCGATTCTCTTTCCTTGAAACCGGCCGAAAGTTCTTTGTCCGGCCCTGCCGGTGTCACTCACTTAACTTTTTTCCAATTAACAAAAACCTTTGATGTATTAATCCCCGGCGGCATTTTCACGATTAATTAAGCGAGGGGCCTTATTCCTTTTAGCGCCACTCCAACATTCCGAATTAAACCTCTTTGAATTTTTTATCAGAAAACATTCAGCGATGAACGAAGGATTAAGTGTAACTAAAAACAAAAACCTTTTGGGGCCGTTCCGCATTACCGGGGAGTAAATTGGTCATTTGGCTTTTTCCCGCCCCGGAAATTTTGCCAGCACCGTCGGCACGTTCCAACTTAGGTCCGCAGATGACGTATGTACGTTCTTCAATTAAAACAAATTAACTAACTAGCGACCGAGGACCGCTGAGGCGGCTGACCGAATCAAACTTTTAATTGAGGGCCACTGGCGAGGGGCGCCCAGCAAGGGCGATAGTGTAGCAAAATTACTTTGGTTATTAGTTCACATGCTTTCTATTCACGCGCCAACCCCAACTTAGGGGCAAGTTTCCGAAACGGAGATCGCGGAGGCGATACCGGTGCTGGACACTGCCCTTACCACCAATTTAACAGTCATTGACGAGATGATCAGTAACTAGGAGCATAATGGAGAGATTTTCTATTATTCACTAAATTGGGGGAAGGGGGCCTTCCAGTGAACTTCTAGTCTACGCTGCCGCCTAGTTTTTGTAAATGTTAAATGACAAAAAATCGAGCGTTAGGGGTAACTTTCACAAGAATATAAAATACAGTACCAATCAGGTATTGCAAATTTTTTCAGTTTCCTGCTTCAGCTGTGCATCGCTAGATGTCGTATAGTTGGAAACAGCGAAGCAGTGGCGTACCAATTTTTTGTAATTCAATCAATTTTTGTTACGTCAATGGCTGGAGGTATTTTCCGAGGAAAAGTGCCAGCTGTTCGAAAATTGGGTCCTCTCTTTGGCTTTTTTTTATTACAACACTTGTTCCTGCCTAATTGTGGTATAGAGGCTTTGAATCAACGTTGGCGTGATTAATTTGGGGCCAGTGGTTACAAAGGTTTTGGCGGCGTCTCGATTATTCAATCTTTTATTGAACTATTAATTACGGGCCGTCTCGTAATTAACCGAAAAATTGATTAATGGTGCGCCCCCGAACCAGGTTGGAAATTAGCCCCAGGTCCTCCGCTTTAATTATTCCGGTCCCATTCACCCATGGCGAAGTTGCTAAATAAAAACGGAACTGCGTCCATATTTCAAATGTCAGATCGGTTCCGTTTTGGGTTATAAATTTATTAAGGCAGGTGCCCTCCCGGCCACCATCAATCTTTGACTCTGTTGTTCCGATAAAGCTTGCAACAAATTAAGATAATTTCGTAATTGTTGCAAAGATCGCGATGATGGCTCCGTTATTGTATCATCACGTGATCGGTCGCAATTACAACCAAATTTTCCGGTTCGTTTTGTTTGTTGCAATTAAGATTTAATTTGCGTGAATAAAATTGTTGTTGTGATTTTGCGTGTGACCGTCAGTCGATATTAGTTTTATGGGTCGCTCGAGCGAGTTATGGCCGTCGTAAAAGATTCGAATCGGCGCGGGATCGCTGGACGGGAAGTGCGTCAGAAAAAGACGCGATCAAACAAGTGTAAAAAATGGTTCAAGCGAGAGCGCCCCCCGTCGCCAATCACGACAATCATCGGTGCTGGCAGCCCGTCTTAATAGTAATGAGTTTGGTGTTTTTCAGGACGACATAATCTGGTATGCAGTGGCGGAAATTGGCGCGCTCGAAGATCACATCCGGTCGTTCGCGCACGCGCAATATGCTCTGCTGTGGTCGAAGGAAGGTAAGTGCACTTGTCGTTATTGGATTGCCTTCGGAGACTAATAGAGGGCGCGTTAGGGGGTGAAGAATGCGCCTGTTAGTTCATGAACAACTTCCGGTTTCCAACAAGATAAACGTAAATACTGCTTCAATGCAATCGGCTGTTGTCAACTTAACAGCTTCGGTTCCGTCACGTAGGTTGTTAATAGAACAAGAGGATTTATTGGGTGATTGTTTGAAAAGAATGCGACTAAAAAACAAATCTATTGCTGTTACGCGCGTAATTGACGAAATTAAACCCCCAGTTCCAGTTTCATTCAGAAGTTTTACTTTCGTGTTAAGGCGTTAGTGGTTGCGATACTTCAACAACAACTATGCTACGATGCTTCAATTTATCAAAGTGCTTCCACCTTCTTAATGAACTCCAGAACAATTATTCTTGAATTTGTTATTGTCGAAGGATGTTTATGGTTATTTTTTCTACTTTTTTATTTTTAATTTAACTATTTAAGTTTTGAGAAATTATTTTGGTCTACATATCTAGTGGTTTTTATACAAAGTAACTGAAAATTTCGTTCATCAATAAATAACGAGGCAACAATTATAGTTCCAAAAACTTGTTTAATAACAGTCTTTTTTCAGCTTTTGCATTATTTATTACCATCAACTTTAAACCTATAATTACAATGTTTCAATTTACTACAATAGTAATAGTTTCCTTCTAAAGTAGCGTCATTAAATACAAGATTCGGTGTTGCCTACTCTGTCGCATACATGGGACGCAGGAGCACGAAGGTCCGGATGATCCATTCTATTGATGTAACTAGATTTGAAGACAACACATAATTATCTGCTTTAGTCTTGAAGAACTCTTCCGCGACAAAATGGATAGTCGTTCTTATGGCATCCCGTGCATGCAAGAGAGAACGCAATCATCGCTCTCAAAGACCCCCCTCTTAAAACGCTCAATTTTTACTGTATGTGTCTTGATCCTAATCTTAAATGTTTCTGAGGAACCTTCTGGGGCTGCACCTATAATTTTGCCTCATGTCGCCGATGACGATGCCGTCTGCATTGATGTTTCCGGCGTCGGGCCGCCGGATGTTAATATGTAAATGCGTCCTTGATAGCGTTATGGATCGAATGGCGGGTGGCGAATTACATTAGAGCCCCCAAACCGTGTTTCGCCCCCAATTGCCAGTTGTTGTTCAGTTGACAGCCGCGTCGAAGCCCCGACGCCATCAGTTAAAGAAAAACCATTAATTTCGTTCTGAAACAAAGTTGTTACGACAACAAAAATATTCCGTTTCGTGGGGAGGAAAACGAAGGGCGGGAGGGAGATGGTTCGATTAAGTGCCCTAGACGTTTTGGAAATTGTTTCTATGATTGTCGGGGAAACAGTTTCCTGTCTTATCTCCCGATGTCATCCGTTTTTCCACTTCATCGCGCCGCCGAATGGAACGTGCCATTATTCACCCTGGTGCCGGGATTGGCCGCCATTATCGACCCCGCGTTTTACTTTAATTACTATCGCGAGTACGTGGCCTCACGTGACATTGATGCATTCATAATGACCAGGGCAAAGGGGGAGAAAAGTGTGAATGGCTACCGTACACGGGCATTTTTCATTCTAGCCCGAAAGGGATCGTTATGCAATTTGCATCCCCGGTTGTACTACGACGGTCGTATTTCACGCCTTCGCTGCGAAGAAACTTGACTCGAACACAACGAGAAGTTTTAATAATCACCGTCTTTATGTCACGCAACAATTTCAATAAAGTCGACGGCTATGCGAGCTTTCGAAAACCCGGGAGCTTCAGGGCTCCGCAAACATCATATCTAATTCAGTTACGCTCCGACTGATGCAACATTTATTAAATCGCTACATTTGCTTTATATCAGACGGTGTTTGGTGTTTACGATAACTTGCATTTCTATCGGTTAAACAGAGAGTTCCGAGAGGCTATCGCTTTTTTGGTCGCTTTGGAAGCGACGCGATCGAAACGCTTTGTCGGGGATCCCAGTGCAGAAACGTTTCCGTGAACGCACCACGTCCAGTTCCACAACAGTTCAAACTTCGTGTCGTAAAACGAGCTGATCCAGCTACGACTCACGTCGCCACCATCAGTTCGGCTCACTCCGACGCAGCGAGCGGAGCCGAACATCTTGAAATTGTCGCTTTGGGTCCTTCGCTAAGAATTAAGGATTGGCACCACAACTTTGCATAAATTCTAACCTCAAATAGTGAAATTTTGAAAGGTTGGGAAGAAACGAAAAGACTGAAGACAGGAATAAGCAAAACAGAAGACGTAGAAGCGGTAAAGATAAAAATAAAAAAAAAAAAGCAAAAGACAACAAGAAACAAACATGAAATGGACAAAGCTACAAATGGAAAACAGTGATAAATAAAACTTCAAAAATCCAGAGCCAGGAGAGAGGTCGTTGGCACGATTCGCAATTTTTTATCTACGCGGCGGGGGTGGCGCTTGGGGGTAAAGGGATGGCGCCCCGTGTGGCCCAATAAAATATTCCCGTCGCCGTGACAAGTTCCAGTGGGGAACTTACAACAGCTGTAACGGGCTTAACAGGTGTTTGATTCGATTGGCGCGATGAAAGTCGCCGCCTAAGCACTTTAAGTTTTATAAAGCTAATCTTTCATGATCGTCTCGTTATGGGGATCGCTTTTCGGTAACTCGAGCTTTCCGCGCAGCGAAACTCCCGAATACCTTTCGAGTTGAAATTGTAAAGTTGGCGATAAAATCGCCGTGGAAAATTAATCGTTTTCCACTCTCGCACGACGTATAATTAGAGGCCGTAAACAATAACGAGCAACTAAACGGAATTAATAACTCTAACCCGGCGCATCCGCCATTCGCACCCTGTTATCATCAGAAACGGCCACAGTCGAAACGATCGGTGGCGGTTCGGTAATTTTTCGATACAACGACGGGGGGGATTCTTAGACGTCCCGTCGAGTCCAGTAGCATCGACGTATTTATCCCGAGGCATTAATATGCGCACATTGAGGCATAACTTTGATATATGGGTCGCATAAATTCCGAAAGCTCCTCCCGGTATCGATTCGGGGCCGAGGACTCCACTGAACTTTTCACAAATAAAACCAAAAGACAAACGACCGCCGGCAAGATCGCGCTCAAATAACTGAAACTGGGAATGCCGCCCCCTTTTTGTCGCCGCCACAGGCCGGGGGTGTTTTACGAGCAATTATTTGCTTTTTGTGCGACTGCCAGTCGCATGTGCAGGGGGCGCCGGGGCCGCACAACTGCAGCCAAGGAGGCGGCCAGATACTGTATCGAGCCAAATTGCAAAGAAAAACTACTCACGACCTTATGTAACTAGGTCATCGCGTCGTTTTCTGACGTAATGTGTGAGAAATAAGTAAAATTACGGTAATGTTCTACAAGTATTTGCGTGACTTGTCTAATTGCAAAGTTCCATTCAACTAGTTGGAAATATTTCTTGAGCTCTAAATCCCGAAAGCGATTTAACACGAATCTGACCGTAGTTTTCCTGTACAAGTACTTTTTAAGATATGACCGTTCGAATGTTTCAATTCAAAATTTTCGTCAAAATCAACTTAAATTGCAAATTTCAACTTCTTTATTATTAGACTTACGATTTTTGTTCATATAGCATTTGATATATTTTGCGAAATGGAGAAATTTGATGTATTTGGATTTGACGTAAGTCTGCCCGTTCAATAGTTACAAGAGTTTGAATATTATAAGAAATCGAAACTTAGTGGTTTTTCTAATTTTATAAGAAATCTATTTATTCTAGCGTCGAATTGATTACGGATTTGAATTCAGGAAAACCGATTACATAAGAAAACGCTTATTTTCAGCTTTTAGGTGCAACAATGTCGAATTTTTCAAATTTCTATCGATTGGGGTAGAAAAAAAAAAACGAAAATATTGAAATTTTTTACATCTATTTTATGACTTAATCTGGTAGATTTCGAACCGCTTAACACAAATATGGCCGTAGTTTCCTTGTGAAGGTCGTACTTTTTAAGATATGGCCATTGGAATGTCTCTATTCAAAATTTTCGTCAAAATCGACCTAAATTGCAAATTTCAACTTCTTTATCCTACGTTCACATAGCATTCGATGGCTTTTGTGAAATGGAGAAATTTCATGTATCTAGATTTAACGTGAGTGTCTCCGTTAAAAAGTTACAAGATTTTAAAAATTGAAAAAAATCGAAAATTAGTGGTTTCTCTAATTCTATAAAAAATCTATCTTTTCTAGCGTCAAATTGATTCCAGATTTGAATTCAGGAAGGTTGATTATATAAGAAAACGCCCATTTCCAGCCCTCGTGTGCAACGATATCGATTTTAAAAATTTTTCGAATTTCTATCGATTGGGGTAGAAAAAAAAAAGTCGAAAATATTGAAATTTTTTACATCGATTTTATGACTTAATCTGGTAGATTTCGAACCGCTTAACACGAATGTGGCCGTAGTTTCTCTATAAAGGTCGTACTTTTTAAGATATGACCATTTGAATGTCTCTATTCAAAATTTTTGTCAAAATCGACCTAAATTGCAAATTTTAACTTCTTTATTGTTAGTCCTACGATTTTCGTTCACATAGCATTCGATGGCTTTTGTGAAATGGAGAAATTTGATGTATCTAGATTTAACGTGAGTGTCTCCGTTCAAAAGTTACAAGATTTGAAAATTGAAAAAAATCGAAAATTAGTAGTTTCTCTAATTCTATAAGAAATCTATCTATTCTAGCGTCAAATTGATTACAGATTTGAATTCAGGAAGGTTGATTACTTAAGAAAACGCCCATTTTCAGCTCTCGTGTGCAACGATGTCGATTTCAGAAATTTTTCGAATTTCTATCGATTGGGGTAGAAAAAAAAGTCGAAAATATTGAAATTTTTTACATCGATTTTATGACTTGATCTGGTAGATTTCGAACCGCTTAACGCAAATCTGACCGTAGTCTCTCTGTACAAGTCGTACTTTTTAAGATATGACCGTTCGAATGTTTCAATTCAAAATTTTCGTCAAAATCGACCTAAATTGCAAATTTCAACTTTTTTATTATTAGACTTACGTTTTTTGTTTATATAGCATTCGATAGCTTTTGTGAAATGGAGGAATTTGATGTATTTGGATTTGATGTAAGTCTGCCCGCTCAAAAGTTACAAAAGTTTGAATATTATAAGAAATCGAAACTTAAGCCAAGTGGACGAAGCAAAGCCAAATAAATTATTGTTAGTGCAAAAAGTCAGTGCGTTACCTACTCTTTGATTAATTAGTTAATTTATGAAATTTGCTGCAAAAATCGATTAGAACTTTATTGATTCCAAGACTTTCAGGGTGTGAAAACGACTTTAACAATTAAATTATTTTCCAACATTGAAAAAAACTTGACGACGCCACTGCACTAAAATAGCAACTCTTGATTCAATGGACAAAATCGTTATGGGTATAGATGCGCCATTGAGCTTAGGAAATGAATGTAAGTCTAATGAAGCCAATTCCGGTGCATCAATGCAAAGAAACGCGTCAAACATCCGGAGGCATTTTAATCTGCTCTTAAACATGGAAGCTATGAGCAATAAACTTTTAAGCAATTTAAAAAAAATTTTATAATATAGTTTTAGTTTTATTATATTTTTGTGTACTAACATTTATGTTTTTTAGATCTTGGAAATTAGGCTCTTATTTTAATTAGAGGGCTAAAAGCTCAATACTAGCCGATCAATGATGCTGAAGTATGTTTTTAATGGTTAAATTAATGAGGAAGAAATAACCATCTAAAATAATGTATTCAAACATTTAAAATAACGCGTTCGAACAAAACGATCGTTTCAGTAATGGAATAGGTTTATAACGAGCATGCGGTTTCCTTGCTGCAAAGATAATTTTTTGTTCACTTCTTTAAGGAAAGTAGGTCGCCTTAATAGTGACAATAACGATTCTAATCTGTTAAGCGCAAACTTTTGAACAGTATATGGTGTATTTCTTTTTCTCTGGAACCTGAAACGAATTGCATTAGGAGAAACCATGGAAAACGTAGAAAAACATAACTGTTTGAGTGGATGTTAATAAAATGTTAGGCCATCAAAGCAATAACGCTGGTCTCGAAGACCTCCTGTGTACCACTTTTAATACCGCTTTGCTAAAGACAAAAATGATAGTCTAAAGAAGCCAAATCTGGTAAATTTGTAGAATCAGAAAGCGTCCAATTCTATGACTGCTGTCTCGTTTGTAGATAAATCGTATTTAGCCCAAATTTTCTTCATTTCCAAGTTGTAGTCAACTTCGTTATAACATAAGTTTCAAATATTTTTGATTGGTCCCCCATCAAAATTTTGTGTCGCACATCCATAAAAATTACAGCAAGTGCCTGAACAATTGCTGCCAGGGTGCTGGAATTACGGATGTAATTAGAGCCAAATTGGAGCGAGACTCCGAATGTGGCAATAAACGTTACAATGAAATTTGGACAGACACCGAGATATTTACCATTTGAAATTAAACATTTGGCATATTCACCGATACCTGTTTGCGGCCCCATTCTAGCTTAAGACCTCGATAACAGTAACAATAACGGGGGCCATTACCGTCGCAAACTTTGTTGAGCCCGTCTTTGAACCCGAACCTCCTCCAAAAATAGAGAACGAGCCGATTTCCGGCCCTCGCCCCACATAAACCACTTGTTCCTAAAGCCCCGGCCATCTATTCAAATATTAACCATCCGACGTTTCGGCGGCCATAAACCCAAATTCTGACACGCCATCAAACCCGACGCCGCCGTCCTTTCCAATAACATCGAAGAAGGAAACGGTTAAAAATTTTTTCGTCCATTAGCCCAATCTATCCCATCAAATAGGCGTCGTGATCCATCAAAATCGCATGTCTACTATGATGCACGTCGTATGAATCGCCCGCACGAATTTTGGCGGGAACCCGCCGTCCGCCAATCAAACGTCCGGACGGCGGTGCGCGCGCCGCTTTACTAGCAAGTGACGTCACACGAAGCGAAGATCAATAACGCGCCAGGCGAAATCAAGTTGGCGGTTACGAGTACGTTGATTTAGTTAATGTGCGATAAAAATGGCAAAGGCTGCTTTTTTACAAGAAAGGTAAATTAAATTGTTGGTGGAAACTGAGTGGGTGGCGACAGGAAGTGTCCCGGTTCGATTCGGAGGTGTACTTGTGTCATAACGAGCCGGTTTTCGGAAGGATGCCGGATCCTTGACAGGAACTGTGTCGGGAGCGATTTATTTATTGGGTTAAAAGTTTATTGGATCAATTTATCGCGGTGTGTAATCGTCTAGCTATTCGGATTCAGTGCTCGATCTGGCGGTTATTAACGACCCGGATCGCCCCCTCATTACCACCCCATTTCCCCAAAACCCCGATGCGAGGGTCCGCAATTTAAAAAACTACCGCCAACTAACCTCAAACTGTCCCCCAGTTTCCGATGACGAGACTCGACGAAGCAAAAAACCTCCGACATTTTCAATCAACAAGTAGGACCGAAATTCGGAGATTAATATTTCAAAACCGCAATCGGACCGCCGAAATAATAGAGAAACGAGCCCCATTCTCTGGTGCTAAAACGTTTTGATAGCGAGAGGAAATTAAGGGAAATCGAGACCTTTCATCGGTATCTCCCGTCGGGTGGTCCTGATTTTAATTATTAAAATTGGGAAAAGGGCGCCTAATTTTACCCACGAGCACCGATAGGCACGGGATCAATAATCAATTCATTTTATTATTTATGCGACAGGCGCGCTGTTAATTTCGACCATGGCGACCTTTTCGAAACGACACCTAACATCTCAAAATGACAAAGTAACCAGAGCTACGACCAACGTCCATACGCCCGCCGGCTCCCCTCCCATCCCGCGCCTAGAACCACCAGCTGAGGCGCTCGCAGAATTTGGGGTCATACAGCAAGCAGAAACGTGGGGCGTTTGTTAGACCAAATGGCATGCCACAAGCGAACCAAAACGCATGAATGTTTTGTACCACGCGCAATTAAAGTGAACCTGAAAACTCGAATGGGTCGCCACAGTACTCCCTTACAGGGACTGTCACAGGGTGATTTTCAAACTGAAGGCTCAAACTGCTAGTTGGCGTAATGCCTAGTTCTAGTCGGTATCAAAATTTGAATCTTGTTGTCCTTCGGGAAAATTACTTTGTTCTTCTTAAGTAATTGAGTAGTTGAGTAATTTGGGCCGGCGCAGCACCCCCCATTCAGTGACGCCGTTATGGCATTTAACCGGAGCAATTTGGTGGTGGCGCTGCTTTGTCGGCTGTCGGTTGGGGTGAAATCGAAATGTGCAGCCGGATGTGGCGTTAGCCATCAGCGATGAAATTGAAACTGGGAGCTTGTGGTTGGTGAACCCATTGGCATCAGAACTTGCACTCAGTTGATTACTCCTTATTGCACCTAATGCCGCCCGTCATATCCGGTAGTTTCGAAACTGACGTTTAATCCGCCATTTAGGTCCTAAGCCGATTTCGAGGTTTATCCGGTTGGCGAGTCGGCAAAAGTCCCGGAGGTCGGGTACCTTTCAAACGACGACGTCTGTCGCTATCGACCGTTCGCCCCTAATTAAATGCAACGATAAAACAGTCCCATTCATCACCCTCGACGATTCGTCACGGGTAAATCCCCGGTTAGCTGCAAAGATCCGTGAATAATTCTCGCCAACACATGAAAATCAGACGGCAAACAATAACTGTCGGCTCATAACTTTTTCTTGTGACGTGGATGTTTTTCATCCGGACGACAAAATGTCTCGTCCTGGCCCCGGTGGTCGTGTCGTTTCACTGATTGTATCTCCCGGCTTGTTCCAGGATAATGGGCGCGAGGCTTTGGATCTCACCGCCTCCCCGCTGCGAGCTCCCCCGGCTCCCAACAACAGAGGCAACCATCCGCCCATGGTTATCCAGGGTGACTTCAGGAAGGTACGTGCCGTAGCTGATAACATCCCGGCCGCAAGGAATTTGCAATTATAATAGCGCGTTTTAATTAGCAATTGTCGCGTTGATAACGCTTCGAGACGTTGTTGCCGCGCCGACATTCGAGGCGGCAATTAGACGAATTCCATCTTTGCCACCCCCGACGACGGTGGAGATGAAACACGAAGCCCGCCACCGCCAAGCCAAACGCGAAATCAATAATTGACGTCTAATGTATTTTTAATGTTTGTGATTATGTTGCGGTTCTTCTGTTCTAAGCGCTAAGCAGCAGGTCAACTTTTTCCTAGTCGATACCTTTGTTGCAGGTGTCGGGGATCAGCAGCGACATTTTCAAACAGATAGAAGCAGTAGAAAACGACCACGATGCCTCAACGGCCGCCGCCTTGGAGGTACAACCCAAAATTTCCCGATCTCCCAACTAAACTCAACATCAAGATTCCGCCCTAGCGGCCAACGCCGCATCCCTTGCCTGACCTCCAGCTTGCAACCATTTTAAAAGCCATCTTGTAAAAGTCCACTATTGATGAAAGGAGATATGCTTCAATTACGCTGAAAGAGCCTATGCTCAAAACTAATTTTTTTAGTCTTCTTCCAAAGCTTTTTATGAAAAAGGGGCCGTAACGGCCTTAATAATTGAATTATAAACTTCGATCTAGTACTGTTGAACTACATTTTTTAAGGGCTTTTCGGAGATATGTCACACGATGGGGTTACGACAAACTTCAAAAAGAGGGCTAGTGGCACTTTTTTGGAACCCATAAATTTTGAAACTCTCGTAAAATCCTTGGAAATGGAGCTAGAACCTTAATTCTTTCACCATTGGACGGCTATTTTCGAGGGCTTTCCGAAAATATAACGCACTAAGAATTAACAAAAAAAACATAATTTTTCAATTTTTTTCAAAAAGTCGACTTTGGTGTCGTTGAACAGCATTTTTCAAGGGCTTTCCCAAAATATATTACAAGGTGGGGTTACAAAGAAACAAGCTACAAAAAAAACTTTTTTGATATCTACAACTTCCAAAATCACACGTAAACTCATTGATCGAAGCTCTTTGTGGTTCTGAAAAGGACGGACGGGCGCGCCAATGAACGAACGTCTCTGTTAGAGAGTTTGAACTTTGATGTTTGTTTGCAGCAAACTTTTGCCAATTAGCGGCGCAAGACGGGATTACCTACTCGTTGACCAAACGACAAAAAGTAGCAAAAATCCCAAATGTCGAAACTAATCAGCAGTACCGAATCGCAGAAACAATAAATAGTCGTGTCGTGTGACTTCACCTAATTTCGCAAATTGACTGCCTGATCCCGCTCGTTCCCTGCCGTAACTTCGGCGCTAATCCGCCGTATTTCCCGATGGCATTTCCCTCTTTGTTACCTAGAGAAGTAAAACACTTCACCGACGCCGTTATTCGTCCGTTTTCCGCGGTTCGACGAAGAGTAATCGGCGATAATGTTGCAGCACGTGGAGAGACTCGGGGAGATGATAGTCAGGATCCTGGATGCCCGACATCTGGGCAGATCGGCCGGCGATGCCGCCAAACGTTTCCTGGCGATGCAAGACGGGAAGCACACCGTACAATTCGTGGAGATAGTCAAGAGGCCCGGCCAGACGCTCGGCTTGTACATACGGGAAGGCAACGGGATAGACAGGAACGACGGCGTGTTCATATCGAGGATAGCTCTGGAATCAGCCGTCTACAACAGCGGATGCCTTAAGGTACGTCGCGGACCTGCCACAAGACAACTTTTAATTGGGCCCGAAACAATCCATCTCGGCGAAATTACCTGCGGGAATTGGACCGGGAACGCGGCGATTGCACCCGATCCGGCGGCGGCGGGACGCAATCAAATTACAGGAACACTCGGCCGGTCGATACCGATTTTCAAGCCCAAACTTCCCTTTCGAGGATCTCTCCCGAAGGGAGTTCTAGCATCTTCTCTTTTCTATAGTCTATAATATAGATATATAGGTACCTAATCCATATTATGGGTCAAGGTGGATGAGAACCTTGCAGCGTCGCCGCATTGACAAGGAAGCAGAGTTCGACTCTTATTGCTTAGGTCAGGTAATGGGGTGATTGGGCAAGACATTTCTAGTGTCTTTTTTAGTAATCTTCATGCAGGTACTTTTGAAACTTCTAAAAAGTGGTAAAAAAGCAGTATTATGCTTGACAGGCAATAGCACCAACATAAAAGTTACCAAAAAAAAACACTAGAAAGGTCTGGACCAATCGCCCCATTGGGGAATAGGAAGTATTGTTGAAGTTGGCTTCAGAGGTGCTTGCTTGGAAGTTTTGATCGCGTTAAACAGGGACTCTGTCAGAGGACCTCTTTAGTTGTAATCAGCTAGTGTGGGGCTAATTAACGTGCCTTCGCGCAAAATTTAATAACGAAATCAGGGGAGATTTGCGTCAGCCGCTGACGGATGTCGCCCCACTTGGGCGAGTTGGGTTCTTTGTCGGCTTCCGGCAACTTTCCGGGATTATCCATCTTAACACGTAATTTCTCATTAAGACGGCGTCGCACTTTACCACCGAGCTCGACGTAACGGCTGTGCTTTACGAGGGATGTAAATTGTTGTCGGGCCAAGCTATAAATGTTGATGTTTAATCCGGCGCCCCGGCGTTAATTGGTGGTTGGTTGAAGGTCGGCGACGAAATTTTGGCCGTTAACCTGGTGGACGTGACGCGGATGAGCCTAGACGATGTTGTTATTATCATGTCAATACCCAGAAGACTGGTGTTGGCGACGCGGCAACGAAAAGGTAGCAAAGGTGGTCAGAGCTCGCCCAACGTGCAGCCCCGATCCGAACACAAACCCCCTCCCGTCGTCGTGATAAAACGGGACTTACGCGAAGACGAACCGGACGAAGGAGATCTCGGACAACACAGGTATTATTCAGATGGCGACCAAACCAGCCCGAGAGTCCAATTTGGCGATTGTAGGGAATCGATGCGACAAAGGCACACGGGAGACGGGAGAGAAATGAGTGAGTCCCGGTCCCGACTGGGTCTCGGATTGCCATCGATGGACTCGCGACATTCGGCTCAAGACAGCAACGGGCTGGATTTGTATTATAACTCGCGGCCTCCCGATTCGAACACTTGGGGATACCAGCCGCCGCCTCCCGTGATCACGGAACAGCCCAAATCGAACATGCAGCACTTCCAGCCGTACGAGAGGAACTACCCTAATACCTTGGAGAGTCTCGCGGAGAAGGTCCATTCGTTCGCGTTGCCCGGACGACGAATGTCGGCCGGTGGCCAGCCGGTGCCGTCAAGGTAACTGGTGTGGTGTCGTTGTCTCTTTATGTGCATCATCCCCTTTTAGATTATCATCTCAACAAAGCCCCTCATCGCACTATTACGTTCAGCACGCCGGAACGGGTACCCGTCGAATCATGCCCCGTTCCGGCTCCGACCAGCACCTCCCCCACACGGAATACTCCGATTACACCAGCATTACCCAAGCTGGCAGACATAGCCTCCTAAGATCTAGCCTCAAATCCGGATCGACCCTCAGCAGGTACAACCAGAGATACGTGGACCAAGCCGCAGTAGCCGCTCAATTAGCCCAAGCCAAATACGGTTCTTCAGCGCAATACGCCACAGGTGGCACCCTATCCAGAAGAAACAGAAGCAGCTTGGACTATTCCAGCGACACGGAAGCAACAGCCGGCCCGCGAAGCACTTATTATTACTACAGGTAGGTATTAACGACCAGCCGCCATATTTCATGACGAGTCACAAAGGTAAATAATCGCTTTGTGGCAGCCGGAATCAGAGTTCAGTTCCCCACAGCACAATACCGACGTTGGGCAGACAAAATAGCCTCACATCAACGGACATCACCACCAAATTCAACTCGCTACCCCGCGACGCGCGAGGCTCCACCAGGTGAGGGTCGGAGGAAAGAAGCCGTTCTGTTATTACATAATGGTTCGTTCTAGATTGGCCATGAATAAAAGATTCGGAGATAGGAACGTCTCGCTCTTGCAAGACGAATCGGACGGAGCTCTCTCGGCACCGGAAATGCCTTCGATACGCCGAGATAGGGGTAAGAGGCGCTTTTACGACCCTTCAAACGCGCCAGGAATGAAAAATCATTATTTACCCCCGCGACGGACCGGCTTTTCAGCTAATTTACTTTTCAGGCGCGATGGCTCGACCCCCAATTAAACACTGAACCCATTGTCACGATGAAGAAGCAGACCCCACCGGAGACCGATACCGCCAAGACCCCAAAGTTATCAGTCACTAGTTGTTACCGTCGTTGCCATAATGACTCCAACAGTTACACATAATAGCAATCGACCCTTAATAATTAGAGCTAAATCTATGGGGCAGTTATCGATTACCGCAGCCGCAAAGACACAAATCTTCATTTATGCGTGACGGTCTGAAAGTAGTTGACTGTGCGTCAGTTAGTAGATGCAGAATAGCGAGTTTGCTGGAACTGGGGAAGCTGAGATCGCGGTTCAAATGGGGCGGTCGCGGAGCTGAGACTTCTTCATCGTGGTAGTGCTGGGGTTTGGAGGTCACGAGCTTTTAGTTCGAGTTGTTTTCCTTGTTCGGCTGACGCAATTGCCGGCAACCCTCGAAACCGCTCGTCCCAATCAAAAAGTCCAATTACACGCTGAAACACTTGTCACCCACTCCCCGGAACGGTCAGGTACACAGCATTTAAACAATCTCATTAAATCACGTCGAGGACCTCTCGATACGAACGGAAGTACATGCACGAATATGCCATCCGCACAACTCGTCACCACCGAGAAGTAGTCCGTTGGTAAATGGATTTGGGAAGTTTGCCAATGGCCCGCTTCTCTTCGAATCCGCCGACAAGTCACCGCTTCACTCTACACGTTTCATTTTCATAATAAAGGGCGGATACCCTCGTCACCTAGTGTGTTCACTTCAGATGAGTACAGACAGTGGTTGAGCCGGACCCCGTCCACTTCCGCTATTTACGAGCAAATCAGGGCCTCGAGAGACGTGCTGAACCAGCAAAGGGCGGCCAGGTTCACCTACAGCGCCGAAAACATCCACGACGCGCTGAAAAACGTAATTTTTCTTCCTGCTTTTTTCCATAGACGTTTTTTGATTTTGCTTAATATCCCTTGTTTTGGCAGATCGAAGGCGGTTACTACAGTTCATACGGACGGCCAGGTACCACATCGACATTAGACAGACATTTTACACGATCACAACATCCCTCCGCGCCCGCTAGGTCATTATCAACGCAACACATCACCTCATCATCACGTAAGAAAAGTCCCGGTGCATGACAACAGGTTATTAACGATCGCTTCCAGCCATGAGCTCGTCGAGATCGCCGTCGATGAGGCGGATGCGGCAACTCCTGGACCTCGACACGGTCAGATCCGGCGCGGCGCCCAGCCCAGTTCCTACCCCCAGCGGCACCCTCCCTAGGGGCCACCGACAACTAGACATCAACCCAGCAGGTAACACCCCCACTCTTCAAACTGTTCGCCTGATCAACTTCGTCAACTTCCAGAATTCCTCAAGTACAAGATCGACAAGCCGGGGCTGCCCGGCTCGGGGGCGTCGATGGTGGGTCTGTCTTCCTTGACCGGCGCCGGGGGTCTGAGCTCAATTTCCGACGAGCCCGTCAGCGGGATGCTGTGGGTCCATTTATTGGCCGGGCGCGGTTTGAGGGCTTCCACCGGAACTTCGACTGCCACAACCCCCGTAACTCCCAGCGGCGCTTCGCCCAGCATAAGCGGTCAGTATTGCGACGTCTAACTTTCAATTTTCGACCTCGTAACGTCCGCAGGATCGACGGGTTTGCGAGATTTATACTGCGTCCTGGAATGCGATCGGGTCCATAAAGCCAGGACGGTGGTAAGTAGTCGGGAGGAAATGGGGTGAGAGACGGTCTAATCCTGTGACGTTATTGTGTGCGTTAGGTGAGGACGGGCGATTTAGTGTTCGACTGGGACGAAAGCTTCGAATTGGATTTGGTCAACAACCGGGAGCTGGACCTTCTAATCTACTCGTGGGACCCCCAGTACAGGCATAAATTATGCTACAAGGGCTCCGTCTATTTACCGACGCTACTCAAAGCCGGGCCGATACATCAACTCGCCCTCAAGATAGAACCGCGAGGTAACCGCGCGTTTAGGGTAACCTAGTTATGACCCGACGGTTTCAGGGACTCTTTACTTGAGATTGAGACACACTGACTCCCAGATGCTGTACAGGAGGAAGGTTCCGACGAATCTGACGCTGTCGAGGACGGCACCGCTCTTTGGCGCCGATTTGGAAACGGTGGTCAATCGCGAAAATAAAACGGGAGGGGTTCCCGGAGGGGTCGCTACCGGTCTAGTTTCCGGCGGCCTCCAAATCCCCATTATCATAAAACGGTGTGTGGAAGAAGTCGAGAGGAGAGGTTTAGATATCATAGGTAACCTCCGAACTTTTCGAGGGGAAAAACAACTGCATAATCGCCAATTTCCAGGTTTATATCGTCTTTGCGGATCAGCAACTAAAAAACGTATCCTTCGTGAGGCCTTTGAACGAAACAGTCGGTCGGTAGATTTAAGTCCTGATAACGTCCCCGATATCAACGTAATCACGGGCGTTTTGAAGGATTACTTGCGGGAACTTCCTGAACCTCTATTCACCAAATGCCTATATCAAATGATGGTGGACGCGCTCGGCGTTTGTCTTCCCGACGATCCCGAAGGCAACGCCAAACTCATGTTCTCCATCCTGGATTGTCTGCCGCGAATCAATAGGGTAAGAGGGTCGAAAACGAGTCGAGATCTCTTCAAGTCAAGGGTGCGGTGTTGCGTTTTTCAGGCTACTCTCATCTTTCTCATGGACCATTTGGCTTTAGTGGTGTCTGCTTCGGACAGGAACAAGATGTCTGCTCAAAACCTGGCCACGGCGCTCGCCCCACCCCTCATGCTGCAATCGAGCGACACCCTCACGCCCACGGCCGCCACCAAAACCCTGGAGCTCGACTATCAACAACCCATCAGCGTGCTGAAGTACCTGTTGCAGATCTGGCCAACCCCCAGCAAACATCACTCAGGTAATGTGTAGTTTACCGTTGACGGATTCGAGCCCCCAACACCAACTATCATCCTTTAGTTTTTTTTTTCTCACTCCACCCCATTTTGACCGCTTTTATCACTTGGGTCAAGTTATCAAATCAAAATGTTTTCTCTTCTGAGCCTCCCCGATTAAAAATTTCCCGTTTTACGCCCTGAATTTAAGGGGGTCCCTTGGGGGTGTTGCTAGTTAGTCTCGATGTGTCGCGGTATCGATGGTATTTAGAGGGGTCCTTTCCAGACAGGTCGGCGCGGCAGGCCACCCGGGCCGCGTGGAGACAGTCGCAATGTGTGTCCTCCGGGGTTGCAGGCCCAGGCTCGCGAGCAGTCTCGGCTCTCAGCGGCTCCGTTTCCTCCTCCTCCTCGCTCAGCAGTCTCGGGCCCGCGCGGCCCACAGCCACCGGGCCCATCACACCAGATACTCGTGAGTACTTGCCGCTTTTCTCGCGCAACTCTCTCGACTGTCTGAAATTCACAGGGCCAATCATCAGCAAGCAAAGGTCCTTACCGTCCGCTCTCTCCTCGAGTCGGCCCGCAAGCAGCGGCGCCAGGGCTCAGGCCGCGTCAGGTGATAGTCTCTTCGCCAGGTTCGCCAAGCAGCAGTAGCGATTCCCAGTCGGGATCAGATTCCGTTAAACACTGCCTGCCCAGCCGCGTCAGTTCGCCAGCCATCCGCGCCTCCCCATCTAGTCAATCGGCAATGATGCGAAGCTCGCCGTCGGTCACCATCAACTCGCCGGGATTGAGAAACTCCCCGTCGACCACATCGGTGAATTCGCCGGGAGGGCCGAGGAACTCGCCCTCGATCTCCAGTTTATCCCGGACTTCCCCGTCGATCCTGGGCGCGAGCAACGTGTCCAGGTCGAGTTCTCCGGCGATGCAAGGGAGCTCGGCGGGACTCAACGTGACTTTAGGAAGCACCACTCCGAGTTTTTCGACGCTTTCGGGACTCCAAAACACCATTTCCAACATCAGCACAACCGCCAGTAACATGTACGGGATGAGTTACGCGCAACCGACCACCTACGCGAGCACCAACCCTTTCTTGACCGGGGCCTACCTCAACTACACCCCGAGCGAGATGAGTAGCTACGGCGACAAGTTCAACACTATCGGATCAACTAAAGACACCAAATCTTTCTTCGAAAGCTATTCCGGGGACTCTTCGAAATATTCAGGGCTTAACACTAAAACGAGTTATGACGGAACAGACTTCACCTCTTCCGACACCAAATACAATACTATCGGGAGCAAGTATCCGGAGAAGACTAGCTACTTGAGCACCACGTATTCCTCTGAACTCAAGTACAGTCCCGGGAGAGACGGGAAGACAGGGGGCAGTTACGAGACGAGCCCCAACGTGACTCAAAGCTCTGGTTTGTTGAGTATCGAGGATACTCCAACACCGACGAGCAGCATCGAAACGGAGGACAGCAATACGCGAGAGGTGGGCGAGAAGGACGTGGAAGGTGATGGTGAACAAAGCGACTGAACCCATTAGCGGCTTGGGCACAACACTTTTTATCGTGGCAGCACCACAAAAGACAAAATTTAGGGTAAAATCACTACCATCGTCGATGTAACTTACCATTTTACTTGTATCACATGACTATAAATACGAAAGAAACGTCTTAGCGTGAAGTAAATGTACTTGCTTATTAGAATCAAACTAACTAATTAGGATCATTGTTAACTAATATTTAAATTATATGATATATAATTTTAGTTGGTAGATAAATGAATATTTATTGATATAATAGAGAGGTATCTAAGTGGAAAATTTAGACAAAGTGGTTGTTGCGTGTTGCACAGTTATCAATCTATCGTTTCGAAGTGTGATATTACCCACTCGTTTACTCGGTTAACGTTACTTTTTTTACTTGATACAATAATTGCACAAATACTAAGTAATGTATAAATAAATCGTCACTGCCATATACCGTATGTAATTAGGCAGATCTCCATCTAGACTATTAGAGACATTTGTACGCGAAATTAATAATAACCATTGTATCACACATTAGTGTGGATGAGAATCACGAGAAACACGCGTTTCGCCCTATCCATAACGATATCGCTGGTTGACAAGCGGAAATTGTTTTTTTTTTCGGTGTCCCTATTTTCGGTAGATATCTGTACATACTGACAACGCAATGACTGGTGTAACTTTCCCAGACGGTTTATTTCACTTGATTGTTGTTCAATTCGCATTTTATAAATGTACAGTGTTCATTTAGTTGCTTGCCGTGCAAGAATTCGCTTCAATGTTGTTCGTTGATTCAATTGGTCATTGTCCAAGTGTACATATAATCGCGCCAGGTTTCGCCTGAATGTTTGCACGGCAACGACGAATCTTCGAATCTTGAAACGACGTACCCGCCTCAGACTTCTTCCATTGTAGTCAAACCTCTGTTGATTATTGTAAATAACGGGCACGTCTGTTTACCCATCCGACCGACAACCCCGCGGCTTGCAGGGGTTGTTCCGTTCGTTACGGTTTTCATCATTATTTTGCGGTGGTAGGCGCGCAAAGCAAGTAATAGGTTTTGATGTAAATGCACAGAAATAATGAAAGGGCAACGGGTCATATCAAACGAAACCCGCCACCCTCGCCTAAGTAGTAAATGTGGCTAAAAGTGTATAATATGTTAGAGATGTGTGCTGTGGAGAGAGATACTCTAGTCAATTTTAAGTTTTGTCAATTTTAGATCGAGTAGTTAAATTATTATTAGAATGTTATTATATGAACGCACTTGGCTATAAATTTGTATTTTTGCGACGACCGGCGCGATTCTCGCGTCCTTCTGAACGCGCCTTAATCGCGCCCGTTTCGCTTTATCGGATCGAAAGATAATAAAAATAAGGCGTATGCGAGATGTTGTATGCACATATCATATAGAATTTATACTTTCCTACATGACTGGGTTCAAGTGTGTACAATAATTACGTCAAGCCTCGACCATTTACACTCCTCATTTAGCTAAAGGGAAGTTCGTAAAATAGCAGGGTGCTGTTCCCACAGGGTTTTCTTTCTAATCGAATAAGCGACTTTACTTTTGATAAAAACTATTACGAGCGCGCGTTTCACTCTCTTTGATCCGTTTACTATAAGTACCACCGAAAAC
The DNA here is from genome assembly GCA_951805265.1 of Schizotus pectinicornis. Lineage (NCBI taxonomy): Eukaryota > Metazoa > Arthropoda > Insecta > Coleoptera > Pyrochroidae > Schizotus > Schizotus pectinicornis. The sequence goes on from OX638207.1 coordinate 3,760,704, forward strand.
GCCCAATATTTTACGAACTATAGTCATTCCTCTCCTATAGAATATTGAATTGTTATGTATACAAACGTGTTCGGCATATTTTCACGGCGGCATGACAAAGAAGAGCGCGGACATCACCTTGGAGCGCTCTTCAAATATCATTTTCCCTGCGTGAAAATATCTCAGCGACATGTGGAATATAGATGTTAAAAATAAACTATAAATTATCAGTATTTAATATAGCTTCTCAAATGGCTAGACCCTCCTAATATGTACTACAAAATAACGAATAAATAAATCATTCAGTTGAGCAATACCTTATTTGGCTGTTATTGTGAATGTCGTCACTTCATTATCCTTACATCCAAACCGATTATTTCTAGCTGGAACACCGCAAACCTTCTGGTGGTACACCAATCTGGTGCGACGCGCATTAAAGCTAAGGATCTGACAACAAACAAGACCTCATATTTTTGCAATAATTTGGCACAAATTGAATCAGACATGTTTTGGTCTCCTTATTTACTTTTGGAAGATTCGTTTTTAGTACAGAATGGGATAAAAGAGGTTGAAAAATTTCCCAGTTTTGCGCACAACATCGCGGGCCCCTTCCAGTTTATTTTAGGATAACCGTGGTAAAAGTGGGGTAATAAGACCACTGCTTACAACGTATCTATATGTATTTTGTTAAAACTGCTACAGAACAAGCCACCCTCACCAGACCATTATTAAGATGTTTGAATTGACTGTCGCCCAATCAAGCGGCGTTAATTATTCATAGTATGTTTAATATTGTCCAGCGGTTGAAAGGTTTATAAGATTAAATAAATTTAAACGTACAAAAAATTCTTCGAAACAAATAAAATCAACAAAAGACCACAAATTACTTTCCCGAATAAGGCATAGAATTTAAAAGCAATATTTTTGGTTTATTTTTCTTCTTTTTCTTTTTCCCTCGAGCAGAAGACTCTGAAACCGAAAACAATTAACATTCAAACCACCATAGAATCAACTCAACGCACCAAGTTCAGAACCCTTCTCCTGCATAGCTTTCTCTATATGATCTGCCAAGTTGGTACTGCAGGGCAGAACTGGCTCAAAATCGAATTCCGCTTCGCTATCACTAAAATTGCGTCTGTTGAAAGAACCACTCTTCATTTTGGAACCTGTCACTGAGACTAGCGCAGATGCATCCACTGAAGACTTGAGAGACGGCCAACTGGGCACTTCCTTTTTAGCGCTCGCCAACATCTGCGGATTCACCCAATTAAACATAAAGAAACCGCCGCAATTTTTTCTATACCTTAGCGAAAGACGGTCCTGCATGGTCGTGCTCTGTCGTCAAACTTCCCAGTGGCGACAATAAATCCGACGTGCTTCCCTCGCTGGGTAGGGTGCATTCAGATTCGGATCTAGGACGAGGTTCAAAACCAGGGAACTGGGCCTGTGATTCAATGTGCAAATTGGGCACGGGATATTTGCCCATTTTACGATTTTCCTCGTCTTCTATCCGCTTTTCGCGACGCTTCTCCTCTTTGTCTCTGCGCTCACGGCGCCTGCGCCGAACATCGATTTGCTCTGGACAAAAATAATAATGATTCAGTTCAACCTCAATTTCCAATTTCAAGAGCAAATCTGTGAAAATTTGATTTTTTCAGTAGTAATCTTTCTTCTTTGGCATGCTACACGTCTGTTAACACGAATAAGAATTTTGCATTATTGATTAGTTCTGATTAACAGCAAGTTTTTTCATACTTCACTTTCTCATTACCTACTTTTGATAACAAATTTTAAAAATCTTTGAAGTTATGACAGACGCGAAGCCATTTGCTTCCTCGACTATACTTTGTTTCAATTAAACATTTTGCCAATTTTATAATAAATACTGTCGTAGAGGGGACTGACCTTCGTCGGTATGAGAACCAATAAAGGTTAATTATCCTCACAATAATCTGGCACAAATCAGGACAAAATAGCAATAATCAACTACTTTGAAATGAATGATTCGTGCTAATGTCTCTGGCTTCTCCCCCTTCTTACCTTTGAAGTATTGAAGAGTATCTTTGGTAACCAGAGGCTCCTTCAGGCGAATTTCGGCCACCTCAAATTGGCAAGTGAGAGGCAAATGTTGCAAGTAGCGGAGACGCTTTCGAAGATCCTCATCCATAGAGCCTCCTTCCTTCTCAAGTATCGTACCAGTCAAAGATTTAGGACCGAACTCTAAGCTACCGTAAGTGTGCTCCAACATTCTTGCGTTGATAGCATGGAGGTAGATATGTTGACCATCAGAAGCTATTGATAAAATACGTTAAACGCATCGGGTAATTTTCGAAATTTAATTGTAATTTGTTTAATTATGTAAAATCAACAATTGGATGATACAGTGACAACTAAACAAATCTTCGATTTCCCAAAGGATCAATTTCACAAAGCCAACAACAAAAAGCAATGTGTACTCAACGCTTTGGTTAAAGTATCTTGGACACCTATAATTACCTTGGTAGAAATAGTGAAACTTGGAAGTGTTGTTGGATATGTCTGCAGTTTCAGTTGAAAATTCATCACTGCAAGTGTTACCGTCGTTGATTTCAACCTTATCCAAAGCTCCTTCAAGACTTTCCTTACGAATCACAATTTCGTTACAGTCCACTTTAGATTTTCGTTCATCCAACAAACTCATTGCTTCCGCAATAAAACAATCTTCCGGACACGGTCCATCTTCCAGCAATCGCTTTTGCAAAGTTTCATATTCCTTTTCAATAATCTCCAAAATTTCGACCTTATCAGCCAGAAGCAGTTTCGCGTACACATCATCAGCGTCTTTCTCGGAGAGATTAAAAATCAAATCGCCCTCTTTAACAGGAGATGTGGCCGGATAGGCGATCAAAGAACCTCGAGGACGCTTCATCAATTTAAAAGTTATTTGTTCGCCAACTTTGAAAAATTGCTGAGTCTTACTGGCAACACTGCCGAAAATAAATCGGGTCAATTCGAGTTTATTTAAAGAAAAAAAAAATTACCTTTTTAAATCCTTCTTGTGGACGTAATCAAAGCAAATGGGACACTTGCGTGCGGTGTCATCGGAAAGCGCGAGATAGTGGAGCATACAGGGCCAGCAGTAAATGTGGCCGCAACGCGTCATTTTAGCGGCGACGGGAGGGTAGAGGCAGATAGGGCACGACAGGCCCTCAGAGACTTGCACTTTCTTTAGAAAGAAAAACGCACTCAAGATTTCAAAATCGGCCACCCCATATTTCGACAACCCCATACTTAATTAGGTTAAAGTTATTCCGACAGATGGCGTGTCAGATTAGAGGTCACCTTCATTTTTTTTTTCGCGAAATGGCCCACAACTTCTATTTAAGTTATTGAGAGTGGACTAAGTTTGAGTCAAGGCGACACCCACCGACTTTAACGCCATCTGGGTCGGCGTACCCAAACCAACCTAAGAAAACCTACCACTTGTTCTATTAAACTCCAATCAACCAAGGCATCGGGGTTGTTCATGTACTGTTTGTAATCCCCAGACGCGTTGACAATGAATTGACAACTGTAAAGGGAGGATTAAGGGACGTCGGTAAAGAAGATTTCTGCAGCTGATACTTTTTGAGCTTACCACTTGCAAATTTCTTTTTTAACACTAACCAAAGAAACGGCGACAGCAGCTTAAGAACAAATATTATTTTTTTCACTAACCAATGCCACCTAAGAACAAATATTGTAGCGTAGCAAAATGGTTTGATAAAAAAGAAATCTGTAATGTGGCGCCAAGAAAACATCAGGTGGTTTGGTCATTACTTGGCTTGCAAGAAGTGCTCTTTGTTGTACTTATGCTTTCTGGTGTTGTTGAGTCGGCTGCCGCCCTTGGGGCCTCTGCCCTGTTGATGGCGACCCTCGGGCACGTACGGCGTATAATTGAAGTTTAACAAGTGGTTGAGACTTTGTTTTTTGCTGCCTGGCACGAAAACTGAACACAATTCAGGGGCGAATTCGTCTTCTAGCCTGGCTGTCTCCGTTCGAGCCAGCGCAGCGCCATCGTTGACGGTTCCGCGCGCCCTCGGTCTTTTATCGAAAGTTTTGTTACGTTGCGGGTTCGGCTTGCGAGAGGGTTCGCTCTTCGCGGCCAGGCTGCTGCCAGCGGCCTCCCTGCGGCGCCCTCCTCGGGGCCACACTTTACCGCCGGCACCATCTGCAAAAAACGCAAATTTTGCAACACAACCCTTTTTGCCACATCGCAACCCTTTAAAGATAACTAACATGAGGAGAGCACACTTTATTTTCATTTACATACTATAACTCTCGACTATGCCCAAAGATTTGTTCTATTTATGACGTTTCTTTTTCCTGCCACCATCTTGGTAACAAATGAAAAACGGATTCAAGAAAAGACGGCAAGTCACGTAGGCTTAAAAAACAATTGAAGTGCGTGATTTAGATAATCAAAGTGCCTGAGGTGAGGTCAAAGTCGCGATAGAATTAAGTGGATTTTGCGTAATTGGACCAAAAATATGTAAAATTCTACCTCAAAATAGAAATAGAGATGGTTAATCAATAATGTGCAGGTACGTTGCTCTATAATTTAAACAATTTTGCGCCTCAACACTGTCAATCGTCAAGCTACTACTTTGCTGCTATTTTCTATTTTTATCGTATAAATGTTGCTGTTGGCTGGCGAAAGCCCTGAGACGCTTGGATTCAAGTGAAAATATTTCGCAAGGTGGTAAAAACCGTTGCAAAAAAAGATTGCATAACAGACGCCTCCGCCATTTTGGCAAAACTCTGACCTTGGCCAACCCCTGGTTACGTACCTTGAGTTTTTTTGGAGTCAGAAGCGAGTCCCTTGGCACCGGGCTGTGCTAGACGACTCGTTTTCTTCTCCATACTTCCTTCCTCCAGTCTTGCCGACCGAAGATGATTTGTCGGAGTGCAAAGCTCCTCCACACGGAGTGGCGACACGCAAATTCAGAGGCGACATTTTATAAAGCCATGTTTATAAAATCACCAATAAGAAAATACGCAACCGGAATGCTGTATTTACGTCAATTTAAACGCCGAAGGGGGTTCGGAAAGCACCAAAAGAACTTTCGGGAGCAGGAAACTCCCTGTCGCCGAAAACGACGAATTTTTGCCGCAAAACACTCAACGGGATCTCGTCGCTGTAATGGCGACGGGAAATTGCCCGGCTCCGCCTCCTACTCTCTACACCAGCAAAGCAGCGCTGCCAACATGGCTTGACAAGGTCCCTAACCGGCGGCGGCAATTTCAAACCTCCACGCAGCAACCCCGAAATTCGTCAAACACCTAAATCTATCAACAATTTATTAATCACAATTTAAACATAAATATAACACAGCACTATACATAAAATTAGTACTAGCTTTACATAGCATCAAAATGGAACCTATGAGACTCTGAGAGGCGCTCCTTCTTGTCTTCTTGCCTCTCCTTCCAGTACAGCACTCCAATGATCACAGTAATTATCCCGCAAATGCCCGTGAGAGCGGCTACCGACATCAAAATCAGTTTGCTGGGCGTCACAAACAACTGCGCCTTCCACCGCGACGGTTGCTTTGAGGGCCAAGGAATCACGACCATCTGGGAGTTGGGAATAATTTGCGTCCAAGACCTTGAATGGTTGGACAACCCCACAGTTAAGGAGTCAACGAAATTGGGGGTGCGTCCCAACCCGAAAATGGTGTAGGGCAAGTTCAAGCTAAAATGGGCGGATTGCGGCAATTGGGCTGAAGCCCCGTGACGCGTGTACCCTTCTTGCGTTGTTGTTTTGTAAGAAATGAGGGGTCCTGGCAGATTAGTTCCGTAAGTGCGCCTCTTTTTGCCGACTCTCCCCATGATCATGGGATTATTTTTGTTGGAAAGTCCCGTAAGGACCATAACTTTAATAAAATTAGCGTCATAATCTAAACTGTTTTTAAAAGCGGCGGCTTGGTACTCTCTACCGTCGTAAGTTACTAAAATTACGTCCAAAATTCCGTCTTGGTAGAAATCGAAGAAAGCGGCCATGGCCGTCCCGTTTTTGAACGGACTCAACGCGCCCCATTTGATGACGTAGGATCGCTTGAATTTGCCGCAACTAGCGACGCAAGCTACATTCTCCAACAGGAACGACTGGGGATGGTCCTTGCTTTCGGGGGCTAAAGTCGCGAGGATATCTGGATAACCGTCCATGTTGAAATCGCCGCTGTGCAAAGTGATGACGTTGGTGTATTTGCTGCCGGGGTTCACGTAGAAGCGCCACGGAACCCCGTTATCGTCCTTGAAGTTGACCTGCAAGTTGTGCCATTCATTGTTTGAGTAGACCAATAGGGCGCTGTTCTGGCAGTTGCGGTCGTAGCAAACCGGGGTAACCAGGTCCATTTGCCCCTTCAACTCCACGTCCATGAAGAGCGACTGGCCGATAGTTTGGGCCCGTTCGGGGTGTTGAATGGTTTTGTTGTAAACAAACTTGGCTTCATTCCTCTCGTTGCCGTGCCAAATTTCAAAATTTTCGTTAGTGGTGATAAACAAGTCCGCCATGTAGTCTTCGTTTAAATCTAAGAAACAAGGGTGAAATTAAAAATTACGCGAGGGTGGCGTAAAATTACCAATAAACGCGTGGGAGTGGGGGCGGCTCAATTCCACTCGACTCCTGTTATCCTCCATTGGAACGGTCTCCGGTTCAGTCCTGCCGTTGCGGAAAACCCAAAACATCCGTTTTCCATCCATGTCCTGTCCGAACAAGTCAATAATCATGTCCTCGTTGTAGTCGATCGCCAAGGGTTGTCCCATCATTTCGATCAGCGGCCTATCCTCGTCGCTGCAGTTCATGTGGTTGGCACCGCCCCAAAAAACATAAACGAAAGTCTTGGGAATTCCACTACTGTCATCATTTTCGGTCCTCTTGTGCACCGTAGTTACCAAAACGTCCATGAAGGCGTCTCCGTCGAAATCTCCAGGTACCACGCTGGTTATCAGCGATTTGTTGAAACGACAACTCAGGGGATTCGGCCGGACCTCCCTCAACAGAGGCTCTTCCTCGTGGGCCAACAAAATCTCGACTTTTCTACCGCCCTCGCGGAGCACGAACACGTCGGTGAGTTCGTCTGAGTTGAAGTCCCCGAAAGCTGCCGGCATGCCGTCCGTTACTTTTCCGAAGACCAAATTCGTTATGTCGCTGCCCAGGACTGGCGACAACAGGGCAGTCAGGCAAATTGCCGCAATTAACGGGATACGCTCCATTTCGCTGACGGAAATCGGGCCTAATCACATTATTATCGCCTCTTTAGGGGGTTCGCTGCGACAGTCGCACTAGAAACACAAAATTTAGGATTTAGCTGTATTTTGTTTTTATTTTTCTAGATGAGGATGACAGTGACAGTAGTGAGTAGTGACACTGACAGCTAACACCCCAGACAGCGTTGCCAAAGCGCCATCAACAACCCAATAAATGAGTATTAAAAAAAATTTTGCAAAAGAAGTTGTCTACTATTTGTCGAGAAAGTCGTTAATAAATTTTTGACATTAATGTGTCTGGGGTAATTCTCTTTTTACGGTCTCAATCGGTGTTCAATCGTTTTCTTTGGTGAGACGCTCTGGCAACACTGTTCACGGACCAGCTGACATCTGCTACCCGACAGCTGCCTGCTTTGCCGTCATTGCGCTTCATTTCAGACCTACAGATGACGCCACTAAATTTATTTTTATTTATTTAAATAAATATTTAGCAATAAAGAAGAATCCTGCCACTGAATGGTTTTTCTTAAAAAAATCACCGTTAGTTTAGGTTTATTGTTTTCTTAATTATGCATCAATTTCAACTCGCCGGTTGCTTCGGGTATAGCGGGCAGATCGTAGCAACTCGGTTGTGGTGTATTTCATCTGCCGGCGCAAAGTTATACCGGAGCAACTTTTGCGCCGGAATTTGCCACGACCTTCCTAGGCGATATAGCGGCAGTTTAGCCAGTTTAGCGCGGTGTTAGTGATAAAAATGGCGGCCGTCGATCAGCTGATTGTAGGCATTGCCTTCGATCTTTTCGACGATTCAAGTGATTTCGACGGTGATGACGGTGAAATTAACGTGCATTTCCGACGAAATGTGTTTTAGACCTTGGATATTTCCGAGGCATTACTTTTTCAACGTACAAGATTAAACAGACAGGTGTTCCAGTATGTTTTGAATTTGTTAACCTCAAAATTGGATCAAAACGAACGTAGCAGTACTTCAACCGTCATTATTACCACTCGGTGAGTATTCAATTGATTGTCGGCCCGGATCTGCGCATTTTTAATGTATTTTCCGAGTTTCTAGGGAATAATCACGACGCCTGCATCTGGAATAATTTGGCTGTACGGGCCGCGTTAGCAGAAGGAAATCAAGACTTTCCTGTTGGCTGGTTAATTGGAGATTCGGGGTATCCGCAAGAACCGTGGCTGATGACGCCTCTACGTAATCCTACAACTGAGGCCGAGCAGCTCTACAACTCCGTTCACATTTCTACAAGAAATTGTGTAGAACGAACCAACGGAGTACTCAAAAGTTGCTGGCATATTTTGGACAGCACTGACATGAGGTAGACTCCTGGAAAGATTTTGTGGTGGCTTGTTATGTTCTACACAACATATGCCTCGACTTCAATTTGGAAGTAGAGGATCTACAAGATCATCCCCTGGCCCATGTTGGTCCCCAACCAGGAGATCTCGGCGCACCCTAAGATAATTATTGTGCCCAATTAATCGAACAACATCTTTCATAGTTTTTAGTGCCCCCCTGTGCTTATAACATTAATTAATACCCCTTCCCAGTGCTTTGTGACATGATGTATTATTAAATAAAGCTTTCACAATCACAACCTGTTTTTGTCCTATTATTTAAATTTGAGGAAAATTTGGCTTAATTATTTGGGTTAATCATTGTGGAAATGTGATAGCTAGAGAGGTAGATTCAAAATAGGTACTGGAAATAGATGAAAATGGCAGGAAATAAATCTATTTTTCGAAGTTCCCGTGCATCCTTTTACACTTTGTTCAAAATCCAACATTTTCTTTTATAAATTTTTCGAAACCCTAGATTTGTACACCATACTTTTTTATTTGTTTGTGCTTCCTATTTTTGCACAAACAATAATAAATTATTAATTGTTGTTGGCATTATTGTTATTTAAAATTAGAAAAGGAATAGGTCTTTGATAGATTTAAATTTATTGCTTAGAAAAGGACTTAAATAAAACAATCAATGCAGAATATTATTACTATTATTCTAATTAGCATTAGGTATATCTGGAGTTCATTTGAGTGTACCTAACACCAACAGTTTGGAATACAATCAAGCAAAAGTTGGAAATTTTCAAAATTATCACGGATTTTCAAATTTTAAAATACAAAAACTACACAATAGTTGTTCATTCACATTCAAAATTATTATGCTTACGTTTTATCCCCCATTTCGACGATTTCAAAAGATGATTTTGAATATTAAAACAACGAAAATCCAAAATCGCGTCAAAATTAAACGAAAGAAACGTCAAGTTGCGTCAAAATGGCGAAAATGCGAAAGCGCGTCAAAATTTAAACAAAAGAACGAAACGTCAAGTTGCGTCGACCTTGCTTCGCTGTGAGTTATACCGATGCAAGTCTGGCGAAGCAGTGACATAAGGACTTGAAATTCGGAATAAGAAACGAAGCAGAGCCGGCGCAACTGACCGTAGCAACGTAACTTTTGCGCCGGTATTTTATTCCGGTCGCAACTCGAGATGAAATTGACACATTAGTAAATAGTGGCAGTGCTTATTATGATTGGCGCAAAAAAAATAATCCCATAAGAATAACATAAAAACAAAGGTTTATGTGGTCCTCAATAATAGTCAAAGCGCAACAGACTTGTGTAAAAGTTCTGGTTTGCAACGCTTTAAAAAAGTGTAATTTTTCCGTTTACGCAACTCTCTTATTATTCGAAACCTAGTATAGCACCTGTGTGTTAAAGTGCACCTAATGAACGATGCGACAATGTGGGCCTGGGTGCGAGGTGTCACAGGACACTTTTAGAGGCAAAAAATGACCTGGATGCGGCCGCTGTTTCCTGTTTGCACACAATGCAATATTGTATTGAAATTTATTGATAGCACTCTTTATTTATACTTTTCGGGCCAGACGTATTCATGAGTTTTTTGTTCGAACGTGTCTCTAATTTAAATTTAGATCTGCAGATAAGTTTACTTTATAGCTGTTGGGACCGAGAACATATTAGTAGGTATAACGTGTTCACATAAAAAAAAAAAAACTAGATCGGGGTTGAGATTGCTGGGAAAATTTAAATTAAAAAAATCCGGAATTTGCTACCACCAGAATTTTAAACGTAGTTTTATAGTTGATTAGCGACGGCTACATAAAATACTGTCGCGTTAACGCACCAGGTTGCAAATCGTTAATGCGGTTATGTAATAATTTATTTCTTTATCGGACGTGTCGGGTTTACTAAGAAGAATAAATGCGTTATGTGCTATAAAACATGGAGCTAAAAATTTTGTTAATCAGACTCGTTATTAATTCCATAAATTTGCGGTACGACTTTATAAGCGAATTTTCACGTTGTTAACGAACATAAAGTTATTTTCGACCAATTTTCGGCTTTGTCCCACATGTTTCACGCGACGTCAAACCAAAGAACTTCTTAGAGACAAGAAGTTGGTGGAACTTAGCGCCAAGTGTCCATCTTGTGTCTTAACTGCGATTTGAACCCAGGTCACCCAATCGAAAGGCTCAGACCCAATCAATTTTCCGGTAATTTTGTTCGTACAAATTGACTCTCCTGAATGTGATGAAGAAAATATAAAAATACTGCAATAAAGAGAAAAGATGGGAAAGGGGCTTCAGATAGTTTGCCTCAATATTATCTTTATGGTTACTGCACAAAAAATTCCTAAAAATTGCCAAATTTTTGTGTTACATTTCTACCTCCCATTTTCTCAATTTATTTTGTTTCAACCAAAAGCTAGCCTAAACACTATAGACATGTTTGAATAGTATTTTTAGAATATTTTTTATTTCAATATTGCTGTTATTGAGACTACTCGGTAATAAAATCGTTGGAACATTTCTTGATTTAACTTTAAAAATAATATTGAAGCGAATTACATATTTTTTATCTCTTCTCCTTCTTGCTGTAATTTTATATTTTTTTCACTCATCCAATTTATATAAACAAATGTTTGCAAAATTGGCTCGTAACAAACGTTTCAAACGGCCATCTTAAGCTATCAAAGAAATATTAAACATTATTCCGCCACAGCATTCCCCCTCTAGAGAAACATTTTTGTAGTAACTTAGACGCTGCCGAACTGCATCCTTTACATTCATCTGAAAACTTTGTCTTTAATTAATTTTTGTTTGATTTCAAATTTAGTTCTAATTTTTTGAAAACTTTAAATGGTATTTCGTAATATCTAGTGTCCTTTCATTACTAAATGGTCGTAACTTTCTTAATTCTTAAGACAAACTCACTACTTCGTTATAAAGTACACGCCATCAAACTGGAATCCACCTGCTGAGATCCAGTCGTAAATTACCCCGTTTTTTTTAATAACAGCCATATGAAATGGAGTTGTTATAATTAATTCGATTTTTTCACAACTGTTTTGTTGCTAATTACTGTAATTTATAAGTTTTTTAACCATTAAAACGTTAGTCCTTTTTTATCTCAGTTTCATGGGTATAGCTTATTAATTCCAGTCGTTTTACACAAGCAGCATGTAATTCTTAATTCTTGTCCACATTATTCAAACAGCGACTTTCCTCAATTATTGGACCAAATTACAAAATTTTATTGAGACAAATTGAAACAATCAAACAAACCCAGAACCAAGTCCTAATCCATCTATTCTTAGAACCACAAAGATGTATGAACATGAAAGTTTTAGAACAATTAATGGATGAGAGTGGTAATCTGGTTTTGAAAATTGATAAGTATTTACTCTTTTGAGAGTTGGGTGAAAATAAAATATAAAATTAGACAAATATTGCGGCCTTTTCGGTGGACCGTGGCGAAGAAGTGACGTTTCAAACACGATATTCGGATTATCGAAGAGAATCATCACTTCTCACCTCCAGCTGAAATTGGCAACAGCAATAATTTATTTCAACTCTATCGCGGATTGCCTCTAACTAAGTATGCATAAAACTAGTTTGGATTTGTCCATTTTAGCACCTTTCAAGACCGTCAGTTCTTTAACTAACGGTCATTTTTTGCAGCAGTTGCACAGGTTACAATCGAGAACTTTCTTGGCGTGTTAGCTCTGATGGTTGGATAATATTCCATCCATCACTCTAACAACTGCCTGAATTTAGCGACCACGTAAAGAAGTAAAAACAAAATATTAAAAATTATACGACAAACATTTATTTTGTGTTACACAATTTTGATGCCGCAGTAAAAGCTGATAACGTCCAGCGATAGCGCCGCTATCGCCTCGGAACCCTTGGGAACAGAGCGAGACTAAAAAGTCGTTTATGGTTCCGATGGTTGTAACCCCTGACCTCAGGGGGGTCGCCGCGTCGTAAATCCGGAACGGATCGGTCACCTTATCAGTTTGCTCAGTTTTATGAGTTTCATGCTTATCAGCGACGGATTTTGTTAAGTAGTTAATTGCATGAGAATATTTCAGACCCGCCCTGTATGTTGGAATTTATATTCATACTCGACTTGACTCTATCGTGATAGGTACCGCGATGAATAAACATTAGAAAACTTTCGATAAAAAAAAAGAAAACGCCCGCAAAATCGAGAGGGTATTAGTGGATGGAACAACCACCCCGAGAGCAGTTTATCGGATCGACACGAAAATGACGTGATGAAGGGAATTATTCCAAAATCATCCGATGGCTGATAAGGATGATGGTTAATGTCTCTTTGATATCTCGACCTATTATAATTTGTTTTGAATAAATTAGAGCTCCTTTATCTTGCAGCGCTTACATTTTGTCCGACTTTTTTCCAACAAGTCAGTCAACAAAATTAACTCTACACACTGTAACGGAACACGCGATCCAGATGGCGCCACTGATTCGGCGCCAGGTATAGCCGGTCGCAAATCACCAGCGCTAGATCCCCCTCCAGTCCCCCCCCACAACCAACTCAACCACCGAATTTTTCCTTAGGGTGACGCTGGACGTTGTGAAAGAGGGTACAAGTAGTTGCAAAAGAAACTGGACCAATGGTTTTGCTTCTTCTCTGCACAGGGAAGCGGAGCGGTGGGTCCAGTCTATTTTGAAACTCGCTGTACCTAAGAGACAATATTCGAAATTAATTTTTTGACTTAAATGTTTGTTTTTTTAATCTGTGACAGCAATGAAAGAACGCTGAATTTTTGTGGGGAGTTGGAGGAGCCATTGGGGTTGCTCCACTTCCTGGAGTGGTCAGGTTGCCGCATCCGCTGAAAGCGCTTTTCGCCAATTTACGAAACGAGTTTTTCCTGCTCCGCCTCGGCCGCTCCGGCGCTGTTCTGAATATTAAACCAAGGTGAAATCGGATGAACGGTAATTAATTTACATGGGAACTTTTACGAAGTTGCATCTGCGCCCAAAAACTGCAACTGGTTCCAGTTATTGCATATTTTATTCATTGGCCGTCATCGCGGTGGTGCGGGGGGCGCCACGTAATTTCCGCAACGTTAACGACGGTTCTATTTAATCGGTTGCAATGCTGCTGCTGGAATGCGTGGTGGAGATCGACGCCGAGTCACCGACGCCGCCGTCCATACTTAGCCCGCTGACGGAGACGTTCGGGTGATGCGACGCCACTAAGCGAGGCGTCCTGGCTGACGTCCAACCATAACACGGCGCAGACAAAATATTAGAGGGAGAGGACGTGGAGGTGGTCTGTCATGGAGACGGCGTAGAGGCAGTGAATTACGACGCGTCATTAACGAACTGCGAGCCAATTAGGATGCCACCGGGACGTCGGGGCTTCGAAACGACGACAATGGGGCGAACGGCGGCTTCCTGGTATTGTTGTGGGGAAAATATGCCAACTCTATTCATAGAGGCAAGGCTTCGCATTGTCCTTAGTTTGATAACCCACCAAGGGTCACCTCAAGAAGCACGAACGCACGCAAAGCTATTACCAGCTTTAGTTTTCCAAAATTTTGCAAAAGTAGGTATGTCAGCATTATTTGGGGATGTCCTGCAAGGACATGATGGAGGATTCGGGATTAAAATGGCTTCGCAGCTACAATTGCGCAGTAGATGAAGAGAATCGTGGGGGAAGGACTCGCTGGAAGATTCAGGATGGAGGTGTCAAGGATGCTGCGCGATAAAGCCAAGGGGAGTGCCCCTTATTCCTCGACTCCATTGGACGTCCTGTGGGATAATTTTCCGAAGCGTATGCGCAATTGAGGGAAACTGCATCCAGTCAATTTCAACCCCTTTTAACGCGAATTTTTTCTGCCGCAATTACTTCAACAATAATGATCGGAATTGGAGCAAATAAGGGCTTGAAATTGCCCCAAATAGCGCATATCGTCGGTCCTCCGTGTGTAGCAATGTTGTTGGGCGATGTCGTGAGTTTCCCTCTGGTCAGCCGGGGTGGAAAACGATCGAATCCGCGATTCATTTGCATATCGCGGGTCAGCAGCGGCTAATAGCCGCCGACATGCCACCTGGCCGGCACGAAACTCCTAAAAACACTAAAAACTTGCCCTTTTTATTACAATTTATAGCCTCATTGCTATGCAAATGTAATTAGTTTTCGTCGTGAGCCCAGCCGAGTTGCGAAGCGAGGTAATTGAGGGGATCAACGTATCCTAGTGGTGCAATTGCAGGAAGCCGAAATGAATAATCGTTAGAAATTCACCAAACGACTTTAAACCTTCTGACGACTCCTAGGGACGGAATGAGGTTACTGGAAAATATGGGGCAATTAAGCAACTCGCCGCCGGACTTTGAGACACATTTCAACGGGGTCAACGATTACAAACGTTAAATTTACGTATTTCCGTTATCTTGTTTATTCTTTCGAACAGCGGGCCGCAACCTCTGACCTACACCAGATGACCTCCACTTTTAATTTTATTTATCTTTTTATCGAATTACGTTTAACCATTACAGGTAATGACCGTTCCGAAGCAAAATCGTTGGGAAATAAATCTTTGGAAAATTTGAAGTGTCATCAAATCACAGGTGAAACTGTTAAGTGTTAGCATATCGGAGAGATTAGATTTTTATCGATTTATTCATCCAACGTTTATATTTTTAGTGACGGGTAATTTTTGTGTAATTGAGATATCACTTTGCAAATAGAGAAACGGCAGCGATAACCTTCTTAAAGTTAATCAGGTCAATAAATTGATAAAGTTTGCTGAAAATAAATTCCTTGTTTTGCTAATGTTGAAAACCTTAGAATTTGCAGCCAGCTCATGCTTCCATTAGTTCTGTGGATGTGGAGCAAATATGCATTATGCATCAGAGTTTCAGTAAACAAAGTTCCTATTCGATAATTAGGGTAACTATAATAAAGAGGGGAAGGACCTTTGCGCTATACGATCAACATGCGATTTGCAAGGAGAACTTAATAAGAAAAGAACAGGCCAAGGCAGGCAGGAATTTTTATCTTATTTAATAAAACAAATCAATTATCATTAGTCCATCGAAGAGGCCTCAGAAATATAATCACATCAATATACAGGGTCAGTCAAAAGTATGGAACTAAGCTTCTTCTCCCTAAACTATGTATTATAAAAAACAAAGACATAATAGGCGAATTTTAAAAGGAGTGAAGAGGCATAAAAAGTTTGATATTAAGAGGATCTAAAAGAGATGAAATAGGAAGTTCAATAAAATCGAAACATTTTTTTCTTGATTTCTGAAGTACCTCTCCATCTCCAAGCAGCTGACTGAATGTTCACTGGAAACTTTTCAATTTGATGGTCCAATCCCTGCTCTTCAGCTGGACGCTGGACGTTTACCTCAATTCTGTTACTCAATAACTAAAACGTTATATTTTTGCCTAAAGTGGAAGTTTCTTTATTTCTTCGGGCAATAAACTTCTAACACTTGCGTTAGTTTTTAACCCACGTTGCCTTGGTGGGCTGGCTGGTAGTCAGTAGTCTCCGGATTTATGGGCGATACGCTTCTCAAGCAACGCAGAAGCTCCTGAAACTTGAATGCCGGCTAATTATTAATTATTGACGCCGAGCCTATAGTTGACACACGACCATAATATTGTTTGTATGGAACCTGACGAATAAATTTACAACTTAATAGCAAATTTACGAGCCGCCACAATAATTAGTATTGTGCCCGCAAGAGAGTTCTAAAATGTTGTAATGGTGACCAGTATTAATGAACAAGACAATAACCGTCTCATAAATAAGTCGCAACTATTTTCTGGACAAAAATAGCCGACGTGGCTGCGAGTGCTAAAGCTATGATTACATTGGACAGGTGACAAATTAATTAACGGATACCTTCTAAAACCGTGCAACGTTAGGTGGTAAGTTTCAGACGTTGCACTGTAAATCCGCAATTAATCGAAACTAATCGTTCTACTAGCATCAACATTTTTCTTTTAACCGAACTTTAAAGATAACATAAAAGTCATGAGGTGCATTAAACTGCGTGGGATCGATTTCCGGTGCACTAATTTATTTATCATTAATTTCATGTCCATTGACAATTTCTGGCTTTTTTTAGAAATCTGTAACAACGCCCAAGATGACGGCTATTGCAGGAAATGATTAAGTAGACTGTGGAATTATTAACAAAAAGAATTATTTTGACTGTCACGTCAATTGAGCGCCGCTTAGTGATTGAACGCAGTTTGATTGCTGTGGTAAAAGAACATTTGTCGAGTAACGAGGTGAGTGTTTCCAGCAAGTTTTCCAACAGTGTCTTTTGATGTTCACGAAAATGCTGCAACAAAAAAATTGTTGATTAAAAACATAATTTTTACACGCAGAATGTGGTACGAAATTCTTCCACCCTTCCTCATTATAACTGTGGCAATGGCAACCCCAACTTTCAGCGCTTATCACTTGAATTGGTTGATCGTTAGAAACCAATACAGGAGACAGCTTCTGGAGAAATGCGACAGGGTCCAGTACCTGAGAGACGACAGACTTGCTGATCCCTACACCGTTTTAGGGCTGGAGAATCTGCCCGATGAAGACTTGAAACTTTTTGCAAACGGCACTGAGGGAACAAAATAGATGGACTCATGCGGTTGTCGCTCCTGAGACATTTTTCTTTTGTAATTACCTTTTTCTCAAATAGATGTAGGTATAGAAGTTCTTCTGTTTGTTTTATTTGAGGAACAACGTTTAGTTTTCCTTTTGGACTTAAATTAGGCGGCAGTGTAGCAGCCGCGCGTCTTGACGGATCGGGGACGGGGTAGAAAGCAACGGAGTTGCAGGTAAATTACTGGTGATGAATGTTTTTTGGTGAGGAGAGGGTTTTAAAATTAAATTTGACGGACGGCGAATTAGTGAGTCACCCGAATTTTCGGGGTCCGTAGTAAAAATTGTGGAATCGTAAATACGGCGTCGGTGGGGTCCTTGGTGGCAGCTATTCCTGATGGCGGATGACTGGGCAAGTGTCAGCGGATTTTCCCTTTGCTCTTCTCCCGTTTATAAATAAGACAAGCGGTCTCATAACACGACGTATTGCCCCCGGTTCAACATCAATTACGTCTCTATTTATAAAGGCAAAGTGATGTGATTCACAGGTCTTTATGATGTTTGATGTTCTCAACAACAAACAAAGCAACGTGACAAGGATGTGAAGAGAGCGGGCACGTCAAGTTGTGTCCGTACGATACGAATTGGGCTGATTAGAAGCGTAATGCGGACATTACCAAACCAAATGACGAAAATAATTCGAACAATGAAACCAAATAAAGGGGGTCAACGAATAACTTGAAACTTCACCGCGACGGTGGCTCGAAATGAATTAATTGCTCGCGTCTTCGGCTGTTAATATCATAATTGAAATTAATTTCCCCAAACTGATGGCAAGGGTTTCGTGGCGGCTATTTTCTTAATTGTAGCGGTGCGGTTGATGCTGCTTCTTAAGTGATTTATGCATTGACAAAATGATTAAGAGGAGTCGATGGTACGTTATTGTGATTTACGGGGCGCACTTGGTTTCGACATCGTAAAATCTCCCAGTAGATGCAAATTATCGTTAAATTGCGCAAAATAGTGGCTGACGTCGCAAATGGCCGGGTGGCATTGTTATTTATGTTATTCATAGGTCGCTCCCGGGTTAGCTGCTCCCGGAAACATTTTTAATACAATGTCAGGAAACGGATTGCTAAACAGAAATTAGACCCTTCCCCGGCCACAAGTGACCCTTCAGGAATTTTTGTGGTGTTGATGATTTAAATTTTAAATGTCGACAGTTAAAGTTTGAAACGTCATAACGACATTTTTTGACAAACTTCTGCGGTCTCGCCGGTTGGTGACTCCGGAGCGAGGAGCGAAAACAAAACTCACACAAATAACTAATTTACAGTATGTGGACGGCAGTGCTATTTCCTAACCGCATTCTTTTGGTTATTTTTGAAGCTAGAACTCGACTGCATTAGCCGTTACAGGTATCTGCTTCTCTGAAATGAGCGCTTTCAACGCGGAGATCGTCGTCGTTAAGTATTTCGGATAATATGAACCATTCCACGTAAATAGAACCTCGAGAGAGACAACCACAATTAGTTGGCGACGAAAGCTTTTATCATTCTTCTGATGAACACCTGCGAAGACCACCAGTGCCAGTTTTGCAGCACCGATGGCATCAAGAGCCATAACAGTGACATATGGCAGGTAGATTTAATTCGAAACAACGAATGACTGCAATGTTCCATTCTTTGGGCCATAGAGAGCAAACTACTGCCCTTTATTGGTCTTTGCAATTCTGGCCCTCTCAAGACTCACCTCCTTCTTGAAGATGTAACATCTTTAGTTAAGACTGTGGAGGATTCTTTTTGTGGTTAATATCAATACAGTGATGGTCTTACCTTGCCCTTGAAACGTCCATCAACCATCAACTTCTCCACGGTTTTCAAGAGAAGGCTTCGAATTTGCATGCATTTGGTCTAAACTTTGAGTTTAATTTTTGACTTTCATCTTCTGCCAGCTGGTTGGTGGTTGAAGTTTTAGAATCTAGCTATCTCGAGATTATTTCTTTATCTCATTCCTTTCTCCACCCTTCTAATGACGTCCATGTTCGTAATTTATTCTACCCAAAAGTTTCCATTCTCCCAGACAAAAGGACCTGAATATACCAAGTAACCTCACGTTTCTTCTTTCTCTTTTTGAGAGCAGCTCGCTCGAATGGTGTTGCTTTGAAGTAGCGAGGTCAGTAGCGCTACAAAGAACCTAAGCATTGATTCATTAAAATTCCGGGTAGTCGATTTGGTCATTTAGCGGTTTCCTGACGATCTCGTCGCGAATCTTTTTCGGTCCTAATTACGTTGTGATTGTCGCTGCAAATCGAGAGTGAAATCGTTCCCGTTCGCTTTTCAACATCAAAGTTATTAAAAGCGAAAAACACGTCTGCATCTGATAAATGCTTCAAGGAAAATCGGTGGGCATTAACACGAAAACTTTTATTTTCGTCCTCGGTGTCACTGGCAAGCGTTCAACAAAAAAAAAAAGGAAAAAATTCCACGTCCACACAGGAACTCTGCTATCTCTGACAATCGGGACGGAATTTCGACAAAATCTCGGATTTTTGCGCTTTTGCCTTATATGTGGTTGTTGAAAAAAATTATCGAACTCGTCAGTTGTAGTTGCAGATAGGGCGAGAGATAGAGTTGCGGATTGGAGGCCCCCACTCGACGATAATTAGCAACGGGAACACCTCAGCCATTAGCCAGGAGCCCGTGTAATAATGTTTGTTTCCGTGCCAAAATCAATAAGAGCTCTCTATCGATTTGTTCCCTGCCATGCGAGGTATCACGCAATTTAGAAGAAGGTGTGGGAAATTCAACATACGCAAACGGCCGGCTGGGGAGTAATTGAATTAATTCGAGTCACAAATTTGTTGGGCAGATCGACAGTTCAAACAAACCTCTCGAATGACCGTTATCATTTTTATGTCGATAAAAGATCAAGTTTTAGCTTCAAGTAATTATCGTAATGATGACGGCGATACCACCAACACGTGTCGTTTAACTGACACCAATTCCCCCGGCTCTTTTTAATGTCACATCAGGCGCGTTGATCCCTCTCCAGCTTTTCTATTTAAATCTCTTGATTTCTTGTAAAACTGAAAACATGTTAATTAAGAATGTCCGAGAGTCGAGTCAGACCTACAAAAGATAAAGTTACGTTGGTAGTAATCGCTTAATTTATTGCGGACACATCTCGTCAAGTGCTTCAAGTCAGTGGTAAAAGTTACGAAAGCTTTAAGAATCTTGAAACAACTTTCACTAGATTTGGACTATTTGTGCGGTTAGAGGATGGCAGCGAAAGAAGTAATCGTATTTATCAAAATTTGTAACTACAATAGAAAAGTTACGCCCACTGAGTGGGCGGAATGATAAAAAAGTATTATTTTCGACAACTTTCTCGCAGAAGAACCAATGTGAAATTCGATCGGAGGTGCAGCGAGACGATAAAATGCCAACATTAGATCCGTTGGTGACGAACAATGACCAGAAGCAGCAGCAGAAGACGTCCAGAGGGGTCAAAAGTTAAGGTCCAATCTAGAGATGCTCAAGAAAAATTTTTATTAAAGAGCATGGAAATAAAACAAAAACTCAACTTGACGAAAATGGAGGCAAACGGAGAATATTGCCTTCAAATATGTATTCTAAATTATGAGAGAAAGACTAACAAGAAGTAAAATAGAAGCCAAGGCAAAAAAAATTATTTCATAGATTTTAACAACGATGCTTCTTATTGAGAGTAGTCTTTGACGGTGACTGCTTCACTGGAGAATAATGCACCAGACAACTATGTCATATATCTGCCCTCGCTCTCAATTTATCAAGACGCGCGGCAGCTACGCAGACACTTGATAAAGATATAAGAAAAAAAGAAGAGAAACGTACAAAAAAACGTCAATAGTGCTAAATAGTGATAAATAATAAGTGCTGATCAAAAAAGTAGATTAGGTGTCAAATCAACTTTTCCAATAGTCGAGTCGCCACTTTTGCCCAATTAACCAATTCATTAGTAGTTAACTTTTATTACCACAATCTCTGAATAACAAACAGGTGTTGATTAGCAGAACGATAACAAAATTTCATAGCAATCAACTGTCGCAAAATACGAAAAGACGTAGACAAACATCTAATTTTCCACCTAGATTCATCCAACTACAGGTAATTATGATTATAAAATTGACTGGCAACGGTGCCCTCTATTGAGAGTAGTTTTTGACGGTAATTGTTTTATTGAAAAATAATAATAGAAATTATGTGGCAAGCCATCAAGACGCGCGGCAGCTACGCTGCCGTTTTATTTAGGTACAGTACACCGGAAGTTGTCTCGCTATGGAACTTTCCCCCTAGCGACGTCGTTTGCCTTGATACCCTAGAAACTCCTGCTAATAAAGGTTTTGAATCTTATGAAAGACTCTGGTTGTCTTGGAGGTGCGTCAGAACCGTCGCGTTGTCATTCCGGGGCCGTCCCGGGAGCGTCCTCTTCAGGGCCGCGCCGTCTTCGCCCGCATTGGTCGTCCATTGACGATTAGAGATCACGTACTTAAAAGGAAACCGTGATCGTACGCAATTTACAATCAATTTGCAACAGATAGTTACGTATTTCATGGTGCGATAGAGACAGCCAGCAGGTATGCAGGGAGTGGGTCCTCGGCTAGGTGCACAGACCGAATAATGTGACCGGTAACGGCAACCGGTCCGGCCCGGCTCTGGTGGGTGGTGGACAAACTGCAAGGAAATTCCAACATGGAAACGCCAAAAATGGACGGCAAACCTCTGCATCGGCCGTAACTATAAACAATCAACACCAACACGTCACCGGGCGGTGACGTCATCAAATTTGATTTTTTTTCGAAACTGCATCACCATCTGGAAATCGGTTGTAGGTATCTATTTCGATAGCATCGCTCGACGGTAATTGCAAAACGTGTGTTGGTTAGTTATTTATTGTTGCTAGTTAACATCTTCGTTTCGATATGCAGAACGCACAATGGTTCGTCGTAAACATGCTAGTGTTAATGATTATCATCTGAGGATCCCCTGGGGTAACATCTGGATATCTGGTGGTTCTATAGGCGAGATCAGTATTCAGATTGGCGGTCACGCCTTCACCAATGAAATATTAAATGCCATTATTTCCTTTTGGGACTATCGGACGGCATTTCACCGGAATTAACATAAAGCTCATTTTCGTTTCGTCAAAGAGCAAGGAGAAATTCATCACCCATTACGGGGCCATTATTAACGGCCATCATCGACTTTATCTTCAAGCTAATTGGGCAAATATCGATCACCAGCCACAGTTATTGGCTAATTAAGGACATACTCTAGGTGACCATGTAATTAAGGATCTAGTTTTGTGGAACGACAACCATCATCCAATTCCTCACTTCTACATAAGAACAACTTTTGGGGGGAGAGTAAATATTTTTTTAAATAAAATTAACTTCTGAACCCAAGAAGGGAAGATGAAAATAATAGAGATGAAAGAAGTGTGAAGGAGAAGGAAAGAGGAAATGGATGCTAAAAGAAGAAGTGTGGAGGACCAAAAAGGACAAAGGAGAAAAATACAAACAAAAAAATTGTTGGGGGTGGAAAAGGGGACAGCAGAAGTTTAGTAGGTACTTAAGCCTAGTAAATTTCTTGTTCGTTTGAGGTTGCAAATACCCTTAAAGCTCAACTGCACTCCAAAGAGTTGATGGTTAAGATTCTAGAAATTCTGGGGTTAGTTTTGCTAGGGCTAATAATGACCAAGTAATTTTGGATCTTGAGGACCTGGTCAACGATAACTTTTTGGCAATTATTTTTAAATATTTTCCTCGTTAGAACTGTTGCCTTGCAGCTGTCTTTGGGGTATGGTTAGTTCTTTGTTGGGCCAGTTCCTCCATTACTTATTCATCTACTGTTGACAATTGTTGGTTATTGTACCGCAGCCCCCATTGCCGGTGGCACGACCTTAAATTAGTTCTCATGTAAAGGAGCGTCTTTCTTTATGCCTCTACACAAAGATGCCCTAATTTATTACGAAAATCAATTACTTAATACGTCTGCCTAAAACCACAATAGATATCCCTCGAAACCGCACAGTTGTAAAATAACCAGGAGGGCTTCCGCGCCTTCATCACGATAGTGATGAATTTTAGAGGTGGGGCAGCATTTTACTCTCATTAAATGGACACTTCAGGCTTCACGGGGTGCGCGTCAGCGGTCCCCAACAATTCTCCAAAAACCCCCCGAAACGCAGTCAAGAGGTTTCCTCGTTCGTCGTTCGAATAGGTCAAAAAAGCGTCAATGGCTCGGCAATGGTAGAAACGACAAAAATAACCCCAACACCCAGACTGGGGCTTATTTTTAGTTTCGAAGCGGCGACGTTCGAAATTTTTGCAGCCACTGCTCTACCGCCGATGCGGGCATCTCTAATTGGACACATCCATTTAATTATCAACCCCCTACGTCACAAGTCGTCGCACACCCCGTCGCCGTTACGAAACAGACAGAATTTGGAAAATTTCTCTAAAACGGAAACGGCGAATTATCGAAACGTGTCGTATTGAGGGATTGACCCAATTTCCCGGCGTTTTGGCGCCCACCGAATTGTTTCAGCATGTCTAATGGCGGCTATAAAAAGAATACCTCTTACAGACTTTTATGCATGACAATTGACAATTGTTGTTCCCGTGAAAGTGTTTGTGGGGTGATTATTCAGCGGCGTGCTCGTTTCCAAACAGTCGTGCCAACGTTTTATTATTATTTTTTAATGGCGGTTGGCAATTAAGCGAGTCATTGGAGGGCCGATCGTGGAAATCGCGGACAATTGCCGTGAAACAGTTTAATAGGCCCCGGAGTGAACGCGGCTTCATCGGCCCAGTTTCGAAAAGTTGCCATTTTGTCAAAATTTTTATTACGTTACTCGGAATGGGTAATGTTTTCGTCATCTGCGCTGGAGGTTCTTCTCTATCCTAAGCTAAGCAGTTATCACGGGTTTGCTTTACTGTTAACAGAGGTTTTACGATTATTGGGCCGGTTTTTTAGACTCGTCTGCATGAAGACAACATGCAACATAAATATGTTTGTTTTTGCTTGTCAAAAGGAAAAAAGAGAGAAGCGTTTACGAGTTTTACCGCTTGGCGCCTAATTATTGTCTAGAACATGCAGCTAATAACCTAAATTTTTGAAAAACTGTTAATTTAGGTTCGTGAAAACTAATAAAAAGTCTACCAATTTAATAGCGAAATTGAGTTAAGTAACCAAGAGTCGCAAAACATTGTTTTCTTTA
This sequence comes from Schizotus pectinicornis, assembly GCA_951805265.1. NCBI lineage: Eukaryota > Metazoa > Arthropoda > Insecta > Coleoptera > Pyrochroidae > Schizotus > Schizotus pectinicornis. Next base: position 3,785,105 of record OX638207.1, read on the forward strand.
CTTCTGTGAGAAAAATAATAAATTTAGAATTTTTCGAATTTTTGGCGAAGGTAAAAAAAATTCAAAATTTTGGAATTTGGCACTCATTTTATTGTTGTAGATTTTGGTCCCCTTACCACAATTTTCAAGGTATTCTTTATGTTTATGGCGTTATTTTGGAGATGAGGAGCTTGATCAAAATCTTGCTCAAAATTAAAAAATTCTCGAAATCCAAAACCACATAATATGTAAGTAGGTACCCTAGCAAGCAATAAGTAGGGCACGGTGTTTCTTCTCAATGTAAACCAACTGATTCGATAAAATAGGTAGGCTACTATTGCGACCCACCCATTTCTAGGTGATTCCCGGCCAGGGGGAGGTGGGTAACCGTTGGAATAGGTATAAACTCCAAATAAAATAAATTTTTATTGCGCTATAAAACCGCCACTCCTACAGCCCGTTTTACACAACTTCAAGATCGTCGATTTTGCTTCACAAGTAGTGCCCTATTTATTGCTCGCCAGTGCACTTTTTAAATTTGTTAAAAAATGTTTTTATTCTATTAAGCTCTAGTCCTTTTCTATTTGACGGACTACTTCATGCTAGGTAAACACATGATTAGATGTTTGCAATTTAATTTACCTGCAACTTACAGTTACGTGGTTTTAAATTAGAGTTTTTTGAAAATTTATGAAAACTTTGTTAATTATTATTTTTGAAAGCTCCGTCATCGCCCCTCTTGACGGGATGAAAAACCAACCCTTTCGACCGAAACAAAGACTTTCGTGGCGTTGTTCTAGTCTCCACGTCGCCTAATTGAATGCAATCTTGGCTCTAGCAACATCTCACCCCCTTTGCCCATTCACCACTTGTTGGAACACATGTTTCGGCTTAAGTGTACCCATTTTTCATCCGGAACCGACATCTGTGCGAGGGCTAGAGACCTAGACGACACATTTGCCCAAGATTTTTTTCCATTACAGTTGATGTGGTGGAACCCGCCGCATAATTGCGCGATCGATTTTCGTGACCACGCCACAACACTATAAATAATTCCCACAATTAATTGTTTGCGTCACTACTGTTAAAATTAGAGTTGGAAACGTAACCATTGATGGGAAAGAAGCTTTAATCTGTCACCGTTTATCTAGTCAGTTATGCGAGGGGCTAAGTTCGTTTTGAAAGGTAAATCAGGCAAAGTGATAGCATCAATAATTACCAGGCTGGACACAGAAATGTGATTTGATTTAAATAACAAATAGCGCAAGCTTTCACCTACGTGATTTATCAGGCGACGAAAAAACGACAATTATTTATTTTAGTCACTGGTGCATAATTCATTAGTGTTCTGCTTTCAGGAAATGCATTGATTTATGTCGTGCAGACGCTTCATAAATTTGCAATTGAGAGGCAAAGAAGCTGCGAGCTTCGCTCGCGACGGCCTCGTTCTGAGATATTAGCGATTGTTCAATTGCTGGATTCAGTTTGAAGTTATTCTGCCAGTTGCGACAGTCACCTGTCCGGCCTACAAAATCATTTTATACTAAATTACAGAAATTTATCGCCTAACTTCAGAGACGTTTTGAAACGGCCGAGATTTGGCAACAAGTCGCGGTGTGGGAGGACTGTAGCGATTTAAGATTGTGTTTCAGCATCGCATCTTTCAGTACCTGTGGGCGGGGGATTTATCTTCAATTATGGTTTCGAAAATAGTTATTTTTGGAAAAACAACGGTTTTGGAGGCACTTTTCCGACTGAAGTTACCCAAACTTTCATCCCACGACGATTTTCGACGATTCGATGCCAGGCAGACCTTGCTTCTATTTATGTGACAAAACACATAAAACGTTTTGAATACTAATATTGATATTAACTTTAGATAGATATCTGTGGAAATCTAAAAATAGAACCTTGACCGGAATGGCTGGAATGAGAAAAATTAATCGCCCCCAGCCACGTTTGCACGAGTTTCTCAACCCTTTTGACCCTCCAGTCGCGATTTTGACAATAGTTTTCCACGTTTCGATTAATTCGGTGAGTGTGTTGTACAATTGCACCCAAATGGCCATTTGTGGAGGGCAAACAGTAGTTTTGTTTGCATTCACTTATCTCTATCACCGCTATCAGTCAAGGAGTGCCATTGTGTTGTCAGAAAGATGAATATTAAAAAAAAAAAAACCACCAACTTCTTCTTACGTTACAAAAATACGACGCGCAGATAAAGAATGGCGTTAACAACCTCCACCGTCTTGACTTGTGGGTAATTATTGTAACAATTGTGCAGTCTGCGGAGTAAACGCGGAGATTGCGGATAAATTTAGAGGAAAGCGAAGTAAAAATAACGAACTATGTATTTTGGACGCGGCAGTGTCTCGATTGCTCGATACACAAATATTTAAATAGCAGCTACTTAATGCTTTTAGATTATGCGAAACTTTACACGCATTCTCACTAACGGAAAGAGTTACGTAATTATGTTAATGTGGAGAGGGCTGACTTAACACCCACTCGCATTTTGCACCCACCACATGCACTGGACCGAAATCAAAATAAATAGGAACGTAGGTATTTATTACCGGGAAGAAAAATGGGTACCGGGAAAATTTGGCAACTCCTGAGGCCAAAAATGCAAGAACAAAAATACTTTTCAGTCTTTCATGCATTGCCCGGATTTATTTAAACCCCCGGGTCAACGCACTAGAAGTTCTTTGCAGGCGGTCAATCCGAATTTTGCAAAGTTGATAACTATTGTTGTGTATTGAAGGTGACCAAACAATTTCTTCTAATTGGTTCAAAAAAGATGAAAGTAAAAGCTGCTTTTTTGTAAATTGGTGAAAAAAATAAATTACTGGAAGAAATTGAATTTCGTTAAAATTGTTGTTAATTTCCAGAAAGTGTTCGATAAAGGAGTGCTAATAATGAGGAAATAAGGATAAGAAATAAGACAAAAAAAAACACTTTTATTACATCTTTTATTAATTTTTATATTACTCAAGTGTAGAGAAAGCATAAGTCGTAAACAATGTTTTTACAATAGTTATGCTTGCAAGAAAAATCTATATTTTAACAGATAGTCAGGCAGCAATTAAAGCTCTAAAAATCTACAGCTTTGAGTCTAAGAATCCCCCCAAAACATTGTAAATTTGGTAAAAGTTTTGTGCTGAAGAAAGGGCGATGACGATAGCTCGAGGGGGCGAAACTTGGCGACCTGGTGGATGTTCACGTAATTAAAGACTCCGTTCATGGATTCCTTGACGGCGATTTGTGTGCAGGTGCATTATTCTGCAAAAACAAGATAACCTTGCAGACTTTTACAGACGCTTTTTCTACGACTTTTTTAAAGGTGTCGATAAATTTGCATAATATTCTGCATTTTAAGTTTCTCTTTTGAAATCGTCAATAACGACTGTTTCACTCCTATGCGAGGGGTAAACCGCTGGCCTTAAACTGTACACCATAATTCCTTTTCATAAAAATAATCCCCACAATTCATCAATAATTCCCTTATTTTGTAATAAATCTCCAGAACTCCTGAAAACCCTCGGAATTCCTCCACATTTTCCATAACTCCTCCAGAATTCTTGATAATTTGTTATTAATTCCCATAATTCATGTAGAATTCCAGGGAATTATTAGGAATTTGTCACGTTTTGTCAGTAATGAAAATTAAATGAGTTCTACGGTTATCTAAAGTAATTTATTTATACCCAAGAGCAAATTAAAAACAATATTCGGAGAACAAAAATTAAAAAAGAAAAATTTGAGTATTGAAGCAAAAATTAAATACAATTTATATCAATTTTCATTCATTTTCATGTGTTCATACGTTTTGGAAATTTTCTCGAACGTATCATCATCCAACTCAAATGGTTCGACGTCCGTTGCAAATTTAATTGGACCATAGAATATATACTGACGTTCAACAATCGCAATGTCCCGTTTAATTTTCGGTCACGCAAACCTTCTGTTCTGCTTCCTATCCTTCTGTAAGAACTTAATTTTGAAAATTTCACCTGTCGTCTCCCCGTCAATAATTTCCACAATTTTGCCAAGATACCACCGTTCTTAGTAGTATACACTGCATAAAATCTCTCGCAGACAATAACTACACTTTTAGTCTCAATTTTGGTACTTTGCGTTTCAACTTTCTTTTTTAAAGGTGGCCCCCTAAGTACATGATTTACCCCATCCTCAACATTGTCCGACGAGTAACTAAGTACTTCGTTATCTACATAATCAGAAAATGTCTCAGTGTCCGTACTATCGGCATATGTAACATGGGTATCAATCAGCTTCTGATGATTCAGAATCATCTGACGTTTTACTTTTTAATGATTTTTTATATTTAGCGCTTTGACTTGATTTGTAATTTTTGGTGCATTTTACCTTACCCTTGTACTTATACGACTTCGAGCATGACTACGAAGATTCATTAATAACACCAAAGCATCGCAGAAGAAGTTACGGTGTAAACTTCTTCTGCGATGCTTTGGTGTTATTAATGAATCTTCGTAGTCGATCTGTGCTGACCCTACCTTTTGTTTCTCCCAAGAGCCAGCTTAACGAAGATTTTTTAATAACAACCGACTTTCCACCTCTGCGCATGCGCAGAGGCCAGTAGTTTTGCAGCAAGAAAAAATAAATTCCATGTAATTTCCGCAACATCTCTAATAAATCCCCGTAATTTTAAATAAATTCCCATAATTCCGGATAATTCCTATTAACACCCAATAAATCCTACTAAGTAAAAATAAATCCCGGAAATTCCTGTAATTCCTGGATGGTGTACACCATAATTCCTCAGCGGCTTATCCCTTGCTCCTATGCTATAAGGAACTATCGATTTCCATCGATTTTTGAACACAAATTGGCCAACAAGACGCTGTCCTGGGTTGACCCGCATTAAAAATTGCCATGTTTGGTCACCAATACGACTAAAATTATTTCTTCCTTTTTCTACTTTTGAGCAATTCAACAATTCCTAAAAAGATGTCTCCCACTTTTGAAATCTAAATCCTAACGTTTCAAGCAATGCGGAGAACTAATTAATTGTGTTTTAATTAAATTTTTGAAATCTTTAACTTCATCTTAATTTCTGAAGCAATACGGAAAACTAATTAACAACTATTTAATTAAATTTCGAAAAATCCGCAGCGATCTGAAAACTGCGTTGTGGAGATCCTATCGCCATTTTCGGGCCGATACCGTGACCCGGCGTCCTGTTGTCGTCTATGCGGCAAAAAGCGTCTTATCATAGAGGCAATAGGAAAGGAAAGACTAATGAATAATTGATAACCCCCTGCCTGTTTACCAGGCCGTAACTATAAACGCGAGTATATAAATAATATTCGGATGAAAGGTCGGTCCAAATAAGCAATAAAACTGATAAGTTATCAGAAGGGGCCGTGATTTGTTTGCCGCACATCAATGTATTACAGCAGTAATTATTGGACTCGTTGATAATCGTGTGGCAATAACACAATCACGGACAAATTTTATTTTACAACAAAAATTTACCGCAATTTCGACGCGTTTGTTTACGGATTCTGTTATTGTCACTTGTCGTCGTCATTAGCTATTTTGATCGGAAACTTTCAGAGAATAATCGGTGGTCGCTTTTCTCTTGTTGTCGCCTCACCACCTCACAAAGTGGACAAAATGACTTTTTCGTGTCGTTAATCCGGCGATAATTCGTTGTGTAATGGAAGCGTCGGCTGGGGAACCGTGGCCGGGAAACTTCCATGTGTTGGTATCTCTACCGGATACAGACACATATTTCAAAAGATATGACGCGACATGTGGTTGCTAATGTGCCGATATAGGACGAAACCGAATTTAGTGCGTGCGAATTAATTCGCGAGTTTCACGAGAAGCGAGTAAATTTTCAAGGGGAGCAAACACGGGGACAGAAGCCCCAACAAAGTGGCTTCACCACCTTCAAAACTGGTATCAAGTTGCCAGTTTCTCCAGTGACGTGTTGACTGAAATTTGTCGAGTTAATTCATTTTTCTGTTACAACGACCAAGCGACGGCGATATAATTGCCGATGAGCCACGAATCGCATGGGAGGCTTCCTATCCAGTTTCAAGTTCCCCCAGTTTCAGCCGAAACAGATGTCTAGCTCTCGAGATCACAACTTCACCCCCAGGGAGTTCCGATCATTCCACGAGATCCACAAATCTCCCAATTCTCGAGCTGTGAAGTTTTGCATTTCTTGGAGTTATCATGACTTCATGGCAGAAGTCTAAGTTCTCTAGCTGGGAGGCTCACATTTTTTGGATTTCTAGAGCTTGGTGAGATGATTCAGATGTCCAAGGCCCGTATTTCTAGACAGGACTTAAGATCCACCGTCGTCTTGAGACCAAGCTGGACTTTAGACGGCGAGACTTTGGTCTCACTTTTGCAAAAAATGAGACGATAGTCTCACCGTTTAAGGTCTCAAGACGACGGTGGATCGATCTTAAGTCCAGTCTATAAATACGGGTCTAAGTTTTCGAGTTTTTGGGAGTTCTATCTTTGCAACAATAGTGACTGTAACTTGTTTATAAAAATTTGGTGGCGGGCCTGAAAAGGTGGAATTGGTTGGGCAAACAGTGCGTTATCGGCGATCGCTCAGAACTAGCTCGAGTTTCCTAATTGATGGTATTTGGGCAATACGCTGGACGAATTTAATTAGCTCAGCTTGGACGTGAAGCTGCCGCACATTTCGAGAGCGCCCAAATAACAATAATTACGGGTTGTTGCACGTAACCCGCAATTAAGAAGCCGTGTAATGCCCGCCTTGGAGTCCCGAAAAAACTAGGATTTTAAACTGTATCTGTCCGTGAGTTCTCTATTTAAAAACCGGTAGACAACCGGATGCATCATTTGTTTTGCAATAGTGTTAGTGGCATCCAACACTTCTTTCAAGCACCGCCTTCGCCTAAATGGATCAAAGGTAAAAATAAATAGAAAAAAGTGTGTCGTCTGAAATCGGCAAAACGAAGTGGAACGCCTCTCAAAATCGCATGGAGTCCTGCCAGTAGTTTGCGCAATCGGCGAGTTTACAAAATATTGCTTTCTTTATAAATAAAATTAATCGAGAACCGTGGTTTGAAGCGTGTTGTGAAAAAGCTGCGGTTTTATGGCGTCTGTAACCTTTGAATTTGCAACTTAGAAACCGATCGGAGCACGCGACTGGTTTGTACACGAATTACGACGTTGTGAACACCTACGCTATCGACTGCACTGATTTCTAGCATAATTCCGACTATCGATTGGGGAAATTAACTAGGCGGGTCATGTTGATGGATAAAATCTGATTTTCGCCATGCACGCAATCGATACTAGTTTCGTGAAGAAGTTGGTAGTGTAGGACTCGTGTCAATAACGGTCGCCGTGACTCAGACTTACCCCTAGAACTTTAGGGCGGCAAATCGTGATGTTATGAGCAATTAAATAGTTTTTACGGATAATAAAAGGGGAGACGGCCAAAACGTCAGCCATACTGTATTATTATTTATTTCATCATAATTTTACTAAAATAAATTCTACCATAGACCCTCCCTCCCATGTTACCATCGAGTCAAGTTTACCCGCGTGACGGTTCAATCTCATTCTACCCAGCACTGAAATCTCCGACCGATAGAAATGCAAGTCGACTCGGTCGACATTGAAACTTTTTGGTCGCTTTGGAAACGACGCGGTCGAAACGCTTTGTCGGGGTGAAATGTGCACGGTGCGCCTAAAAAAGTTTTTGCTTCAAAAAGTAAAAAAATATAGAAAGACTTAAAATCGAGGGGTAAACCGCTGGCCTTAAACTTTACACCATAATTCCTTTTCATAAAAATAATCCCCACAATTCATCAATAATTCCCTTATTTTGTAATAAATCCCCAGAACTCTTGAAAATCCTCGGAATTCCTCCGCATCTTTCATAACTCCTCCAGAATTCTTGATAATTCCTTATTAATTCCCATAATTTATGTAGAATTCTAGGGAATTATTAGGAATTTGTCACGTTTTGTCAGTAATGAAAATTAAATGCGTTCTACGGTTATCTAAAGTAATTTATTTATACCCAAGAGCAAATTAAGAACAATATTTGGAGAACAAAAATTAAAAAACAAAAATTTGAGTATTGAAGCAAAAATTAAATACAATTTATCTCAATTTTTATTCATTTTAATGTGTTCATACGTTTTGGAAATTTTCTTGAACGTATCATCATCCAACTCAAATGGTTCGACGTCCGTTGCAAATTTAATTGGACCATAGAATATATACTGACGTTCAACAATCGCAATGTCCCGTTTAATTTTCGGTCACGCAAACCTTCTATTCTGCTTCCTATCCTTCTGTAAGAACTTAATTTTAAAAATTTCACCTGACGCCTCCCCGTCAATAATTTCCACAATTTTGCCAACATACCACTGTTCTTAGTAGTAAACTGCATAAAATCTCTTGCAGTCAATAACTACTCTTTTGGTCTCAATTTCGGTACTTTGCGTTTCAACTTTCTTTTTTAAAGGTGCCCCACTGAGTACATGATTTACCCCATCCTCAACATTGTCCGACGAGTAACTAGGTACTTCGTTATCTACATAATCAGAAAATGTCTCAGTGTCCGTACTATCGGCATATGTAACATGGGTATCAATCAGCTTCTAATGATTCAGAATCATCTGACGTTTCATTTTTTAATGATTTTTTATATTTAATGCTCCGACTTGATTTGTAATTTTTGGTGCATTTTACCTTGCCCTTGTACTTATATGACTTTGAGCATGATTTACACTGTAACTTCTTCTGCGATGCTTTGGTGTTATTAATGAATCTTAGTAGTCGATCTGTGCTGACCCAACCTTTTGTTACTCCAAAGAGCCAGCATAACAAAGATTTTTAACCGACTTTCCATCTCTGCGCATGCCTCTGCGCATGAGCAGAGAGCAGTAGTTTTGCAGCAAGAAAAAATAAATCCCATGTAATTCCCGCAACATCTCTAATAAATCTCTGTAATTTCAAATAAATCCCCATAATTCCGGATAATTCCCATTAACTCCTAATAAATCCTACTAAGTAAAAATAAATCCCCAAAATTCCTGTAATTCCTGGATGGTGTACACCATAATTCCTCAGCGGTTTACCCCTCGCTTAAAATAAAATATTTTTTTTAAATAAAAATACTAAAATTTGACAATCACTTTCATCTTCATTCAAAGTGCTTTCTTCAGCCATCGACCGCAAGCCGTAGACAAAAAATTGCTCGAGTCAAAGCCATCCAACCTTGTAATTCCCGTATTAAAAAATGATTGTTTTGTACGCTGCAATTTCGTGTTGTCCAAGTACTTGCTACTTATCAAGTTGGGCCTCTAGCTTTGAGGTGAAAAAATTGTAGCCTCCGGTGGTCGAGAGGGAAATTTTGCCGTCTCCCCGTCGGTGTCACGCACCCGTACCAACGTAATTGCCCCTCCTGCTGCACCGCTCAATGCGTTCTTGTTATGGAAATACGGTCGTTTTATTCCCGGGTAAATACCCCGATAATTGCGCCATTATCCAGCAATTAGGCCTATTAATCGTCGAATAACAGGCTTAATTATTAAATTGACGTCTTGATTTTCTCAAGTGTCCGCCCGCAATTACGATCGCTCCATTGTCCAACGGCAAATTATACAACGAGGAAGCCCAGGTCGACGCGAACAAATTGTCGACATCCGAAACTGATCTCGTCAGAAACTCCGGTTGTGTTTGTTGGTGATGAAGTAAAGGGTTTCGGTCTTTTCTGACGAAGTGAGGTACTGACGGGACGACGGTGTGTTTATGTTTGGTGAGTTAATCCAAACATGTCGCGGTGGCATCCACTCGTCCAACTAAGTATTTCAACAAGTGTTCTTGTGTAATTAAAATGTTTCTCGACGCGGCCTCCAATCCAGAACCAAACACTTAAGCATGTTCCATAAATAATGCTTTAACCAGATAAGTTGCGCTGGTAAATTACCATTCTAACGTTTATGTAAACACGCGTTAGAAATCGACGAGTGCCACTGAAAGCAGGACGGTTTTTATTAATGAAAGCGGCATTGCGACACAATTGCCCAGAGTTACAGAATCGACCTGTAACCCGACAAATTATCGATAGCCCTTATATGTGATAACAATCTTCGAATCAGAGAAAAATGTGAATCACCGAACGGGGTGCAAACCTGCAGCCCGTCAACCCTTCGCTCCAAATTCGGGGTGCACTAACCACTGTGCCACGGGACTCACGTACTTTCTCTCTGTTCAACCGCGGGGTTCCAACTCAACTCTCTCGAGTTCCCAATCGTCTACCCAACGATTGTAACAAATGGGGCAAAAAAGCAACAAAAATCGAACAACTTTGAAAGACCGACCATCCTGTACCAATTATTTTCGTTTTTCAAATTTTTATAAAATAGTTTATACTTTTGAATATGGCAGTAGAAATGGCAAAAATGGTAGAAGTGACCAATAAAAATTAGCAAGAAATGGAAAGGTTAACAACCGTATAACTTACTGTGGATGTACGTTTAGAGTAAATTATTAAGAGGTTCAATCGAATTAGTGCTGAACTACCCAATAATTACCAATTACTACCTGCAGAATGGCAAGTATTGATCTAAAAACTCGTTTATCAGCTGGCTATAAACCAAAATATCACTATAGAAAATAAAATCTATCTAAAAGATCTTCTAGATAGATTCTAATATGTATCATAATTAGTAATCAGTAACCATATCTGATACATAATTAAGAAGAGTGTTCAATGGGATGCTCTGGAAAAGTTGTATATATGTATTGTAAACCCCACCTAATGCCCATTGTCCTAATGGACAGATTGCATGTAAATATAATATAAAAAAAATAAAAAATAAAAAAATGAACACACATTGTGACACAATTAACTGCATGTTCTAGGTATTATCTAGAAGTATTCTCGGATTTAGAAAAAATAAAACAATTATATTTAAAAAGAAGCAGCCTTCAATAATCATCTTCCAAAAGTCCAGTAAATAGCATTCTCAGAAACATCGTACGTGAGTAATTTATTCCATTCTCCAGAAAACGCTGAAGACATTGTTGATGGACTTCCAAACTTATGAGTTATGTGCCACGAATAATAAATAATTGCACCGAGAATTTTTCAACATTTCATTGATTCAACCAGAATTCCAAAATTTACTTTATTGAAGGATAATAATGAAAGGTAACCTCATCAGAAAACTCTATTAATTCTAAAGGATACTTCAAGTTGATATGTCTGCTCTCCTCGCACTCGATCGATCAAGACACGCAGCAGCTACGCTGCTGCCTTTTTCACGCTCCGGCGGGGAAACTTTTTGAACATTTTCAAGCATAACGTTGCTAAAACTTTGGTCAGATTTGTGTCTTCTTCATGGCAATTTGCTGACTCCACTCGGTTCGGGCATCAGACTGTACCAACTTTTTATGAATTTGAAGAGTTATTGAAAGCAGCAACCAGCTTGAATGGTGGCTATCAATTACAGCAACGTGACAACGTTAAATCCAAGGTTATAATTATTATTGTATTGGCATGAGGATGAGGTGATTACTCAATTTTTGACATTTCCCTTCGATTGTAGCATTATCGACCGCGAAGTGGTAACAGGCCACTTTCAACACAGAACGGATGCTTGAGTACGTGACTACCCGATAAACCGTTGACCAAACAACGAGTCCAATTAGCGAAATGTCAGACACGCCAACAAGAACCTCAATTTTAATTTCTTCTCGTCTTGAGCCCCATTACCTCGCAAAAATCACCACCGCCATTCAACACTTGGCTCCAGAAAAAGTTGCCGATTATCTTTCACAATCTCCTAGAGTCAGTTAGAATGTTCATTGATTGTCAAGATCTGAGTCAACACGTTCTCTAGTCATGCAAAGAAAATTTCGTTCTAAATCGTCAGATTGGTAACTTTTACCAAAACCCAAATTGAGATAACATAGAGAAACCGCGGCTAAAGTGTTGACAAAATTATTGATTTCTACTGATTCTGTGCTTTTCCTGATAGACATCGGCGTTGGTCGGTTCAATTCTGGCGTTATTACCGACAATTGGAGAAACGTGGGGTGTATCGCCCCCTCATTCACACCCCGATGACGTGGATGGTTCGACGTTCCCGGAAATATTCAACATCATCCGTCACCATTATCGACCAAAGTGGGGGCGTTTTGAAAAGTTAAGAATCGTCTCGAAGACGACGTCAACAAATTGTTTCGCGACATTTGTCGTGTAGCGCGTTATCTCGTCACGTTGGATAAGGAGCCCAGAGGACATCTTTACCTGACAGTATTAGAGGTATAAAATGTAATCTAATGCTGCCCGGTAAGATGTTAACAGCACTCCTTTCTGTTCCTGGAAGTTGGCGTCAGCAGTCCGATGCGACACTTTTCAGGTTTCAGACCCGAAGAGGAAGCAATCCAACAAGTAGCCGGATCGATCGCGTTCAAAATTGAAAGCCATCGATCCGTGGCAATATTTATGGAGACGCAACAGGGCAGGAAAAATAATGTAAATTTTTTGGATAAGATCGTCGAGTGTTGTCTATCGTTGGTAAGATTTCCTGTAGAACCTCTTTCCGGAGAGTTACTTGGTAGCGAAGGTTTCTTCCTTTGGACGCCACTGCCTTTTGTCTTGCATGTGGTCGCAATAATTGGTTTGGAGCAGAATCGCTGTTGCACATACTAATTTGAGCATGCAGACGTATTCCAATATTTATTGGCATGTGGTCGTAAAACTTTCAACGAGTCGCACACCTAGAAGCAATCACCTCTCGTACCCTTCAGTGGTGATAGCTCCTGGTGCAGTCAAGGGCAACGCACTCTCGTCCCCGGCATTTCCTCGACACGTCATCGTCTCGAGCTTTGGCCGAATTCGAAACAAATGGCAAGAAGTGTTGTTGGGGTGGACAATTTCGCTTTTCGTTGGCTTCCAACAGGACGGGCTATGTAAACTCATCAATCAAATGGACGACCACGCCCTTCTGTTGGCTTTGGGTACGACGTTATTAGCGGATTGTCGACGACAGAATCACCGAATTATGATTCGGGTGTTGTACTTACCAATTAACTTTCAACTTTACGTTCTTGAGTGGCTCGTAAAAGTTTTAATGACGAGCTTTACCGCGTTTTTCACTTATTCACTCATTTGGCTGATACTGAAAGGACAGCAGAAGATAAAGTCGCTGCACTACCTGTGTTATTATTATCGAAATGAGCACTTTACGGCTCAATTAACCATCGTCGGATTGGCGGAACTCATATGCTCTAGTCCAGCTTGATGCAAGACAACTTCGTCCCAATCTTGAAACGTTGTCAGCAAAACTAATGTCGCTAACCGAGCGACGCGTTACCGGAATGACGGCCTCTCGAGTGTTTCTTTAAAAGAATGTGATAGGTTTTAGCTACTGCACCTAGGGCAGCCTCCTATTAAAGCAGTTAACGAACATCTGCATCGTGCATATAATTATATACATTACTGGAACAGCTTTGGTAACTCAGCTTATTTTAATTTTACCGCAGAAATCCAGCTCGGGCACATGAGGATCGCGTAATTACACGTACCACACCACCATCTAATCAATTAGTAGCTTCTCGGCCATATATGAACTTTTCGTCTTGGGATAGAGATTTTGGAAAAATTACCGGAATGACGATTCGAGCGCTTTTCCCGGAATAGCACGAAACTTATCTTGATCTTAATGTCCTCCTTACTTGAGCGATAAAAACGTCCGAACCGCCCTAACTGTGTAACTTGCGCATGTAACACCTGAGGTTATTTATGGGAAATTTCTCGGGTCAGTTTATAAGTTGTGTCTGGCCCGACACTTCGGAGGGGTCAAGAAGAGATTGTGAAACTACGAACCTTCACCGCTTGGTCACGGCATGGACGTCCATGAGTGTTGCCATCTACAACGAGATAACGAAGATTAGCGATAATGTTGAATTGATGATCACAACGGCGCAGTGTCAAAATCAAAATTTTTTTTATCAGTGAGTGACTAACGAAGGTTTACCTTGTAAACACTCGACAGTGGCGTCTATCAAGTTCTAAATAAATGACGGTTAATCAACACCAGAATTTTGTTGGTAAATTTACGAAAAGATAAGTAATTTGTAATTAACGCGTTACTTATTTGATTAGACGATAACTGGTTGGAGGATCGGAAAACCCAAAAAATTTCCTACGTAGAGTGAAAGTTTAATTTTTTTCGGTTCCGACTCACTTAGCCAGACTTGCGTCATTCCTTCACGATATAGCAATTTAGGGACAATGCCCAATAAATTGAGGCTGTTGCAAGCAGAAAATTGTTTGCTAACTAAAGATCTCTTCAGATTCAACGAAACAACTCAACTGACCATCGATGGACTAGATTTCTGTTTTTGGCGAAAATTTTGCCTCAATCCTCAATCACTGGTGGCGAGATGTTTCGGTTCTGGCGGATTATTAAACAGTTGTAGATCATTAAAGATTAACGTCCCGGTCCGAAATAACTGGTGTTTACGCCAGCACCCGTCGCCGGAGTAGCGAGATTGATAAGAAATTTATAACTTCTTTTTCAGATAGTAGAAAACGTGAAGAAAAACCGCCATAAATCCCAACGATGCCATTCATTATTAATAATAAACTCGCGTAATTCCGCAATTAACGACTCGTTTAGTTAACGAACATTCCAACTACCTACCGCTAATAAAGAGCCGGAGGAAACGGCTCAATGGCCCGTAAAGACTCCAAATGAATTATTCTTGTAACATGGAAGTATTATTGGTACTGGCAATAATCGCGGTGGGCGGTGGCCAATAAACAGGGTGATTGTCGATTTACTTCGTCAGAAAGCGTTTTTCCCAATTACTCCAACCCCCTTCTATACCCGTTCCGACAGTGTCGGCGCGTCAAGCCAGGACCAGGACCGTCTTAACTACCCAATAAAACGGATTTAAAACATTAACCTCGTAAAAGTTAAAAATTGCTTCGAGATCCAGCTGTTTAACTTAATTACTGCAAACATCCACACTTCATTTTGGACGGTGATGGCGAAATTCCCGAAAATCGCGGTCCGTTGACCTTCTCTCGTGCACCTTATGGATGTTTACGTAATTTGTCGGATCGTCGACGAACGGGTCTTGTTTCGATTAATTACGAGAGAACAAGAGAGAGAGGCGCAAAACGTCAAGGTGGAAGAAACCTTGAAAAAATCAAAAGTCTTAATTTACAACTTGGCCGGTAATTAATTGCATAACCGTCAGCCATGAACAAACGATTTGAATGCAACTGGCGGGGTGAAGGTGGTCAACCGAAATTCGGGCATGCCGACGCGCAATTGCAACGAAAATTAGCGACAAGGTGCTAAAAATAGCGACCGGCCAGACACACATCAATTAGACAGATGAACATCGCCATATTCTTTGCAGAAAATTTTCGAGTGAAGAGCTTCTTTGATACAGCGCTGAGGTCGTCACTCAGCCCCTGTGCCAAAATTTCTTGTGGGCGCTTCTAGGTATATTTAGAATGGCAAAAGTAACGAGAAGAGCGAACTGAACTACTGAATACTAGAAAAAAATTAAGTTTTTGCGTTACTCTATTAATTACAGCGATTTTAAGAATCCTCGTGACGTCACTTACGCTTCCGTGAACGATAGCGCATCAAACAATAGACGCAGCCTACGTCATCAAAATTTATTTTAATTTTTTTAAATTCTTTAGAGTTGAGATGTCGCTTCTCCTTAAAGTTTTCAATCTTAGTGGCGTCTAAATTGGCAAATTGAGATAATTTCGGCAAAAGATGGTGAAGATTCAACTTTCACCTGCGCAGCTTTGACGGGTTTTGGTCGGTGTTGCCCCTTGGCGTCTATGAACGTATTGTTGACATAAACAAAAGTGTCCTTAACACGCTTCAGAAATTGCGGTTTAACAACTGGTTATGATAATAAAATGGTTGGAAATTATCGAGGTAACAGAAATTTCTCGCTTACGTAGCGTTTCTTTTGACAAGTTAGCGCTAATTAGAGTTCAGTTAATTCAATATTGGAGGTTAAAGTTTAACATGATTCCCTCTAACTCTATTAACTTAGTTAAGACAATTGCAATTATGCAGCACCGTTTTGGCGGCTCAAGTCTGCACTTAGTTTAAATTAAGTAGGACGCAAATTGTCGCCTAACTAACGTTTGACGTTTACGTAGTTTGTTTATGTCATCATCAATAACATGCACATTAAAAAGTTGGTAAGAAAAAAAATTGTTGTTTTTCTGAATTTTTGGGCTTAGAGTCCGGGAGACAAACAAAAAGAATTGAAAAGTTGTACAATTGATCTAAATAATATGCGAGCAACATTTGAAAAACTGGTTTTATGGCATTCCTTTCAAGGATTTCAAAGGTCTCGAAAGTGCAACTTGCTACTATGCTTAAATGCTTAAATTAGCTATTATGTCCAATTAGCAACAGATAACGGCCATTTCTGAAACACAAAATCCGTTTCCGGTTGTCTCAACTGCAGTCCAAGAGCTCGAATCATGGTAACGTTCCCATTCAAGTCACAGACTCGAAATGAGGTTTCTGTGCTTCGTCCATTTTCTTCCTATAAACGTGCCTACTAAAGCACACAAGAGTTTTCAGTAATGACATATAATTTATTCTCATTGTATCAAAATTGTTATGAATTAGCCGTTTGGTACAATAAGACAGTAAAAAAATTGAATGCAACAACAATACTGTCAAAGAGTTTGCCTCGTACAAATTTATCGTTTCTGTTTCTTAAAAAATGCAGCGCACCATTAATTTGGCACGTGCCGACCGTGACCCCCTTCATATGAAGCCATCCTCATAGGTTTTGAACAGAAATCATCAGAAGTCAATTCGAAAAAAGGAAGCGCGGTTGTAGAATTGACCCGCAGTTACGCCACTGACGTAAAACAATAGTTTATTTGTGGAGGGCGTGTCGTTGTGGTTTGGCCTGTTACGCACCCCCGCTACGTTACCTCGCTTAGAACTAAGGCCAGTCTTTTCTATTAAGGTCCCTAATAAAATTTATTTACCAAATATTATGTTTGGCAAATATAAGTACCTCCTATACGGCCTGTCAGCCTTCTAAAGGCAAGTCCGTAATAATGGTGCTAACAAAGGCAGTAAATCAGTTGCGGACAGACGTAATCTGCTTATGAGAGAAGAATACTCAAAAATAGATAGCATTGGTTATCTAACAATGCCTTAAGCTGTTTATCGCCCGCTTTCAGGACTACAACCTGTGTGGCTGTAGAATGTAGAGGAACGTGTTGCCATGTATCATTAGACAGATTAACTGTTATTAACAATCGCAGTTGGACAATTTTTTTAAGCCACCTGAGAGTCTTGACTTATGAATAGCAGCTAGAACAAGGCAATTCTTTCTCTCAATTACAAAATCACCTACTTCTAAGACAAGTTTCAAAAAATTTGGACCTCTTTAATTTAATTTTGTGACTTTACAGTTGTAGTTAGGAGATTCCATTTTGGTGCGACTGGAAGCGAGTTGTAGAAAGTAAGATTTACGAAGTGACATCACAATTTAATCCAATTACCTGAACGTTGCAACAACCGTTTCGTCTATCTAGAATCTAGAACAATCGCCAATTAAGAAAGTGTTTGGTTTACGGGCTGCGACGAGCGCGCGCAGCCAAAACCGTCAACATTGCAACGAAGCCACCTAAAGAAGCCAACAATTTCCATCAACACGCGTCGATAAATCACCCTCGCGGTAATAGCCCCAATTTGGCGAAATTAACGGTCGGTCCGCCATAAAATTTTGGTCTGGTACTACTTTTTGTGGTTGTTAAATTTTGGTTAATAAGACGACGTTGCAGAGGCCTCCCCGTGATAAAGTGGGCGGTTCTGCGATCATTAAATATCGTCAGGTGAATTTGTCGTTGGAAACCAGTTAGGTAGGCATGCAGTTACGTAAAGCCGGGTAATGTATACAGTTAGTTACACGGAGACTGACTGGCGGACGCCACTGGGAATTTTTACAGCACGTCCGATTAATAGTTTCGAATTCAAGCAGGATTCACCCGTCAACGGCACGTCCAAACAAACTGTGACACCGTGCAATTAAGCCAATCATCCGGCAAAAGATCGAAATAATTGCAATAACACAACGTTAAGGATGCAACAAAAAAATACTACAAAAAGACTACACGCCGAAAGGATGATTGGTCCAGCAGGTTTTTAGATGCAGATGCGAGACGACAAGTAATTCAGCACTCTGTTCTTATTGCTTCTATGATTTCAAACAACTAATCAATTGTTACGGGGGTGTTAGGATCAACGAATGAGCGACGCCCTCTATCCCACTTGGTCCAAAACTACAACGATGTAAATTGACAACTATTGACGCATTTCGTTGAAACTTTACACTTTTCCCGTAAATTTCAATGAGCGTAATTATGAAAACAATAGCGCCCTCTATCCCAGCTTGTCCAACACTACAAAGGTTCCAATCTTTACCCAATTCGTGAACGCAGCCAGATGCAACTTGCAAAGAGCCGTTGGTCCTTCGTTAGACGAAAATTACTTTTGCTTTTTAGTGGAATTTTGAAAAATTTGAACGAAGTGACTTACTGGCAGGCATGTCCGGGCCGCCGGCGGCGCTGCTGGATTAATCCTAAGGTCACCTGCAACAAACGAAGCCAATTAAGTCCCGTTCACACAACGGCCGAGAATCGTTGTTGCGTCACGCCAAGTTTATTGTCTTTTCCCTCTCGGCCACATGTCTCGTTGCGTATACATTTTTATAAACAGAGTGTCGTATCAAACGACAAATTTTTGTGCATCGTCCGCTAAGGTCGACTCTCTCTCACTCGAAATATAATAATTATGAAACCTGCCGGCAGATTTATATGCAAATGCAACGATATTTTAGCCGTTCGTTCGTTGCGCAACTCGTTTCTAAATTATTTCGGGGATTTATAAATATTTATTCGATTCTTGTATAATTTGGAAACGTTTCCAAATATTAAGTACGTTGCGACTGTTTACCAGCCTGCCCGCCGGTCTTTCAAGGAAACTACACAGGAGGAGTAGGCTAATGGCCGGGCTCGACATATAATTTTCCACTTATTACCTATAAAATTTTTAGTGCGACGGCCAATTGAGCGGTTAGTGCCAGGGAGACTCTTGACCCCCCAGGAAATTTTTCGCTAATTCGCGCAAAACCCCAAGAAAAGTCTTCGACATCAAATTATTTTTTTACAACCTCCAAACTCTTTTCAGCGCAGAAGCAGAGGTCTTGGAGAGATTGTCCCATTATGTCGAACATTTTCAGAAACAGTTGCTGTGTCAAAACTTAAGATCGAAAGATTGGACCTGAACCAATAGACCAAAAAACTTGCCACCATGTATCATTTTTTTTCTATTAATTTTCTCGTCAGTTACCAGCAGGAGATCAATGGCGCGATAAAGTTGGAGCCAATTTAGAAATTTCAATTTGAAAATAATGCAACCATTAACCATCTTGGCTACGAATTAAGAATAGATGAAAGGTTAGAGAGTTGTAAATGATGTTGTATCGATGACCAATTAATTTCTCCACCCATGACTAATGTCGCAAATTATCGTGTAAAACGAGCTTAATGAGAGATATCGTAAATTTTTTAACGAATTCATAAATATTTAAAGTTCCCAACGTACGATTTTGAAAGGTGTTTGTTTTCAACGTAAATGATCCGTTGGAAAAAATGTCAGAAATGCCATAAAGCCGGTCCGACGTGTTAAGGTGAATTTGGGCAATGAAGCAACACCCAGGTCTAGGTTTCAGTGTCCACCTAGGTGCCGTAAAGTAGCAGGAGGATCCGATCGCACAAGAGGGACCTCGCAATTGAACCCACCAGAAGCTTGCGAGGAACGTCGCAGATCGATTCTACTACGTCCTGTTTGTTGACGATTGGTGATGTAGAAGCAAAAAGTAGATTTACGACTAGAACGAGTTGTAAAATAATTAACGCCACTTTGTAAAAGTTTTCTTGGTGATTTATAACTTGTTTAGTTGAAACTTGAAGCACTAACTTCTTCTATGTGTCAAATGCGTTCTATACGTTAAGGGTAGAATTTCTGAAAATTGTTAAAACGTCTACAAAAATTATCAGAAACTCAACATTTGTGGTGTTTTTCTTAGTACAGATTAACAGCAATTCTCTGGAAGGTTCATCCCCAATTAAAAAATTGAAGAAAGGGTCAGGCGGCTTTATTGAACTTTTTCCACTTCTTCAACTTCTTATTTGAGCTTTTAAAACGTACAAGATAGTTTAGAGTTAAACCTGTGGTTAAACCATCCATCAGCATTGAACAAGAAAAGTAGAAAGTATAAGTCTAGAAATGGTAAAGATATAAATTTATCACCTGCTAAAGTAGCAGCAGAAAAAAAAAAGTTCAAAAAGCTACAAAAAATAAAATAGTTCTTACTACTTACTATAAATCTGAAAAGGATCAAAATGGTCATATAAGTGAATCTCGAAAGTTATTGACACCTCTCTGTAGTTTTCAAAACTCACTACAACTTCTTCGATTGTCAAATAATTTTTGGATTCAAAAAGTCGATAAAGCCAATTCCGGTGAGTAGGGTGCGGAGACAAAAGTAACGACGACAGGGCTACTGCGAAGATACGAGAAGAATGGATCGTGGTACATATGGAAATATTTTTTTTAGGTAGAAAAAAAAACAAACGTGCCGTTATAACCTCTGAGAGTGTAGTAAAAGTTTTAGTATAAAATTGTCACTTGAACAACCTAGAAATTTTTCTTCTTTGGAAGTCAATATAGTCATTCCGGTAACGACGACTATCAACTCTTTTAATGCTATATTTATTTTAGCTGTTATCAAAAAGACGGAATAATAATTTGACTACCTAGTCCAAATCTCAATTTCTTATGCCTTATCTCCATCATCGCCTTAGTATTTTTATTTAATTTTTTTGGTGAAATAACGACCTGCGTTGAACTGTAAGAAGTCTAACAAAAACCTGCCGTCGCAAGCATTCGTTTTGCGGATTAGGTAAGTTCTAGGCATACCTTCGTTGGCATTGTTTGAATAAATGGACAATGTTTCACGTTCATTACTCGAAGTGACACAACCTGGACATGACACAACAACGTCGCCCGTCCAAGTTGAACATGTGTCGATAGTCATCAAATTGATGGAAGCGTAACTACAATTTCGAACTAATTCAGGCCGGCAACTGGACAAACCTAATAGAAAATGTCAAAAAACGATTTTGTAATGTTGCAACACGGCACGTCATAAATATATTTTTTAATAGGAGAAAGGTGCTCAATATTTCTGGTCAGGGCAGGGCAGAACGCGATCGGAAACTCGAAGTTCTGTTACCGAATCGAAAAATGTCAGAAGAGTTTGTTGATAACATGCGAAATTTCGGTGATGTAAAACAGCGCTAATCTTCTAATTTATAACAATGAGAGGCGGGCTGGAAACGTTGCAAGGTTAAAAGCAGCACATCAAACAGTCCTTCAGTTAAGCAGTTAAGCTCCGTCCCGAAATTCTTGATTTTTTAATCCAAGATTCTTTTGGAAAAAAAATTGAAGTCGAAATTTGGGTGGTGTCGGTAGGAAAAGCAGCGGCCTGCAGGCCCAATTTACGAAACCGCTAAAATTCGAGCGATTTGAACTATTTAGCCGTTAATACTCTATTAGCAAAGAATGGCCGTTAATTATTTCTTAGCTCCAGGGAAACGCGCCAAATCGGCAACAAAATCCATAAAATCGCTTTCGCTCCACTAACCCTATTAGACGTGGTCGTCCCGTTGAAAAACCACTATTTACACTTTCTAACGGCACGTGCGTACGTGTACCAATTCGGTTCATTAGTTGGCGCAACTCGAAAATATTGTCACTTCTTCGGACGTCCGCCCGAAGGGCGCCGTTCTAATTAATTAAAATAGGGGTGGGGAACGTAGCGCCAAATCACTGGTTGCCGGTGCACCAATCACATTAGCCCTGAAATTTCAGGAACTCTTGCCAAAATTTTGCTACTTACATCGAGAATTTTTTCAAGTAGCACACCGAAAAAGTTTTTTTTTTAGTAACACACTGAACTGAAGCACAATTTTTGAAAAGTCATCACCACGAAACCGAACGCGACACCCAAGTGGAAACCGTCACCGTGGAAGTTTGTGGCTAAACTGCCGGTTTTTCGGCGTATGAGATCCAAGTTTGTGCATTTGGCGCCGGCGCATAGAGAAAGGAGCCAAGTGGGGTGGAACGCGAGGACAACGTCCAAAGCGATAACGCCGATTTGAAAATCACTTAGGCGACTGGTAATGGACCATTATATACCAATTATGATGTTTTCCGATGGTTAATTAGGCGAAATTTCCATGTGTGCCGAAAAATTGATGTTTAATGTCGCGGTTTGGTTGCCGAGATAAGGAGCGGTTAGGGGTGGAGAAACGCGTCTGGTGATTAGGGACGAAATGTTATCGCTGCGGACACCTCTAAACCGCCCTTCTCTCTGCTTATGAAGTGTTTGCCAGAAGTTTCCAAAAATATAGATTTTTTAAGAAATTTGATCGCGTTGCATAATATTTATTATGCAAGCGGCAATTATTTAAGTCTTCGTTGTTGCACCCTTTAACCTCCGTTATCATCTGCCCGTTACTGGCAAGAAATTTTGTTTTCATAACCGCAAATGAGATATCTACATTGTTGCCAGGAAGTTTAATTTAATAACATTTAGCACCACCTTGATATTGCCCTTCAAATGTAGTTTGGAATTTCAATCAACGCATGTGCGTTTGTTTCAAGTAAGCCGACTTGTCCAAAATTTTTATGGCAATATTACGACCGTTAAAATTAAAATTTAATTATCCTGAAATATGTGACATAGTTTGAAAGAGATTTTAATCTTAATAAGTATTTAATTTATTGAGGTTAGGTCTGGGACAGGGACGATTGGGCCGTCGTCGCCAACTGAACTGGTTCCAAGTCGATAATTACGGTTTTCTAGGATTCCACTGATTAGCTAGGTGACATGAAAATTTCAAGGAAATTTCTATTTGACAAATATGCTTGCCATAATCTTCCACTTTCAGTTGGACTTTAACAGGAACCTCCATGCAGTCTTTTAATTAAGGCATTTTGTCAATCCGAAAACGTTTCATTTTTCAGCACTTTGCATCGCTCAGAACTTTGTGGAAAGCACATAAGCATAATAAGATTCTTTACTAATAAGACAAAAAAATTTCTGCATAAACAATTTATTAACAACAACGTAAAATTTGACTTTTTGCTTTAAAATTCGCAAATTATTTCAGAAACTGTGGATAGTTGACAAATGGTGGAGGTGCCGGATGAAAATCGCAGCATAAAAATTGATAAAAAATTTACGAGTACAGTTACCAAAATGCTAATTTGTTTCCAAAACGACTAAGATAAGGCCTTTCTAGGGAACTAAAAATTATTTAGATCCGCTGACTAGTTCAGAAGTTATGATTTTTTTCCACTAAATTTGAGCCCAATTTTTTTTTCTAGTTGAAATATGTTTTAATTTATTGAAAATGACGTAATGGGTCCTCCTTTAAGAAGTTTTCCTTCTTGAAAAAACAAAGAATTTATTTTATAAATATTAGTAAAAAGTCGTAGAAGAACCAAAAAATCATAAAAGAGGTGGTAAACTTTTCCTAAAGAGATCTTAATTAGCTCTTTTCGGCCAGCTAACAATTATTTTACTGCTACACCTAGTGCGCTTATATAATTTTCTTGAAGAACTTGGGCCCCTCTTTGCAACTTGTAGAGGGTCGATAAATGGTGGAGGCGCCTCTGAAAATCGGCAAATAACTTTTATCGCACTTATCGCACTGGAATTAATCATCGTCAATTCTTTGTTCCCTAATCCTGCTTCATGCCTTCAGCTTTCTTTAATTTCGATGATTAATTATGGACCGTGCACTCATTCAACTATGTACCAAAAGTCAGGCACGCTACCGCCACGCCTACCATTCAAAAATGTGATGTTTATTTTACACGGGATTTAACGTACCTTTAACAGACACGCTACCTGCCTTTTACATATTTAATAATATTTAGAGCGTCTTGTTTGGGAGAGTTTGGAAATAATCAAATTAACCCCTGCTTCAGTAGTCGCCGTCGCGCAAGGGATGACTGGCCGCAAACACATTAATCACTTTATTTTAAAACGACAAGAGCGTGTTGGTTATAAATTGTTTTCTTTGTGCAAAATTTTTAAATCAATAGAGCTAAGAAACGTTAACAAAATTGAAACAACACTTCTTTACTGCATTTCTACGCCTATAAGGTCTTTTTTTTTTAATTTTTTTCCAAAAGGCCAGATAAAGAAAAGTTTAATCAATTTTTTATAGGAGCTAAATTGAGACAACGACAACACTTAACAATGTAAGTTGCTTCCACTTGCTTGGTGACACCTTGAACTTTGCTATTTTTATGCCTAGTAAGGTAAAACAGGAAACGAACGCTTGAATAGATGCATAGCGTGAAAAATGTAACAGCAAAGGTGAAACTGATACGTTCTATTGAAACTAGAGAAAGAAAGGGGATTATTCAGCTAGAAGCTATTACACCGGATTGTACGATAATTTATCACTAGTCACCTAATTTTGAAAATAAATGCTTTTCATCAAAAGTTTATGACATTAAAGTAGGTGCAGCTTCACAAAAATTTTCAAAAACACAGAAATAAAAACTAGTAAATTTTCTAATAAATAAAATTGCTACTTTTGTACAAATTTTTTATTTATATACATTAGGTATACTTTCTGAAAGAGGTGACTGGAAGCAGTTCTCTCGCCTCCATGTGCTAAAATCAACATTGCAGCCTTATTTGCGCCTCAATTTTTTAACGAATCACCCTGTAGCGTTCTGTTTAACTTGCTTGCTAAGTCAACAAATCGACCAACTTCGAAGTACCTAAGTCCCAAGTGCAATTACATCAATGTGCAGCGATTAATCACGACAACATGCAAATGCGTCAAGGATTCGTGGCGCGGTGCAAAAAGCGCCCCCACCTTTTCCCAATCGTCTGAATAATTCAAAGTTAATCGTGCGTGAACGCAAATTTTTTTTTCTAACACGTTGAAAACTTTATCGACTACCACTGCGCCCTTTATTGACGGTTTTGTGCAACTAGGTGCTGCACCTGTCGGAAAACTTCTGGGTTTGCATTATTTAGCGGTGCAGCAGGGGCCCAGTAACGAGCCTTTTACGTCACTCAACAACAACAGTAATTGTACGTACATCGTAAATATTCTGCTCTATTTAGCACGCCAACGATTTAGTCGATCGAGTGTTTCTTGTTGCGCAGGAATTTTCTTGGGAAAAATCGGAACTTTTTGTCGGCATTTAATTATGGTAATTTTAATGAAGTTTTAAGTCACAATAGTGAAAACTAATCAGGATCAATCATCATAGAGAGTGTTAATGACGGGCGTAATTTGGCGTTTTGAATAATTTCCTAATTTAAATTCGGCGAAAACGGGTCTGCGCGGCTTAGTTTCGGCCCCATTGAGGACTAACGTCTTATTCGTATTAATCCGGCTTATTTGGGCTGTGATTGCTGATTAAATGGGCGGACGGCGTTTTATTTTCTGACTATTATTCAGTTTGTTTGAACGAGTTGTCGAGAATGAACAATGATCGTTAGGTACTTCGTATTTTTCGTTAAAGCATTAGCGTACAATATTTACACAATGAGAACATACCGCGCGACTAGTGTTTAGTAGATTGCCTTGCTTTGCATGCTTATGCACTTGCCAACATTACCTTTTATCGTCAACACGGCCAATGAATATTTTTCAAACAGGACAGCTGGCCCGATTTACCACAGTGCGTTATCGAGAACTGGAAGATATCGGGGGTGGCTGGCCCTAAACTAGGCTACAGAGCAACAAGAGGCCCTGAAATTTCCACAATCATCGATCAAAACTACAACTAATTTAATAATTCTGAAAACAATCAGAAACCATCAAAAGGGCACCGCCCTTAAGGTGGCCAAAATTTTTCCTTAAGAAGCCATAGTTAGGTCTTTTCATAAAGGTAGAAACTATTTCAGTGCAGCACTGGGATCCCCGACAAAGCGTTTCAACCGCGTCGCTTCCAAAGCGAGCGAAAAGCTTCAATGTCGACCGAGTCGACTTGCATTTCTATCGGTCAAACAGAGAATTCCGAAAGGCTATCGCTTTTTTTGGTCGCTTTGGAAGCGACGCGGTCGAAACGCTTTGTCGGGGATCCCACTGCTGATCTCGTTTGGAGGTTATCATTTTTGTACAAATTGTAGAAAAATCGACAAAAAGCGGAGAAGTCAGGTGAGAAAAGTAATATAAAAATTCCTAAAAAGTTAACAGATAGATTTAGAAAAATGGTAATTTTTTTTTAAAGAGACTATAATTAGCTTTTTTCAGAGAGCTAAGAACCATTTAAGTGCGACACTTAGTTCAAAAGTTATAAATTTTTTCTCAGGATATGTATAAAATGTCAAGCTAACTTCCACGAGAAAGACTAACTCTCCACGAGGTCTACAAAAGCGCCCACATGTTTTGAAACAAAGAGTTGTTAAAAATTTGAGTTATAAATCTCGGAATCTTTGTTGTCACGTTAATCTAGACTTCGCTTCGGTGCAGTTAACTTGTCATAATCCCACCTCGAATAACATTACCAATAATCCGGACCAGTTTCGCATTACCATAACACATTGTAAGTCTTTACGACTGCAGCAATCGGTCTTACCTTTTAAGTTGCGAACCAAACAACGAACCGCACTTCATCGCAAATAAGTAAATTCATCGATTCAATATGACCACTTACGTGTTAAGTTCGCAATAACATTCCATTCAAGCCATTAACAACGCCTCAACCAGTGTCATCTAACTAGCATCGCGTTGGGCTCATCCAGCGAGATCTTCGGCACATGTGTTTCCCGTTTGAACAGCTACTCCACAGGCCACTTGACTGAGTTAAAGCGTTAATAATCTTATTAAAAAGTATTTAAGTTTCATAACGGCAATTATCTAACGTTAAAGCGGCCAGAATCGAGATTTATGTGCAGGTTGGCATTTGGCCGTTGGGTGTAGCTCTCTTCAGCCTCAACTTCCTGCAACCAACTGGAAGGAGGCGAGATTTACAATTTTCTGGGTTTTAGCCGAAGGGAAAATGCAAAAATTTTCAACTTCCGTCCGTAAAGCGAATTACGATCATTATCGAGTAAACGGGGTGCTCGAGGACCCTCATGGTAAGTGACTCAACTGCCACCCGCAGGCGCTACTCCAGATGGTGGTTGGCGATTGCGACCTCTTTCACTGAAATTAACTGGCGAAGAAAGAGGCCTCAAGTTCCGCGATTGCCGGTCTAAAAGTAGATGTTGTTGATAAAAAAATTGAATAACTCCCAAAATTTGGTTTAGGAGCGGCGCCTCGACTTGGAGCGATTTAATTTAATTAGATTAGTTGGAGATAAACTTCATTTGCATTAATCACTAGATTAAACATTGACTTAACTACCATAAATCAATAGTTAGAATTTCGTACAACCATTCCCTCGTTGACACGGATCGAGGCGGAGTTTCGAAATCTCGCATCTTCAAGTGGAGCAGCGTTCGGCAGGACCTCTTCGCTTCAGTCATGAATGGCACACATTTTTCGGTTTTGATCGGCAACAATTCCTGCTGGTTTTTTAGCAAACGAGTTCGTTATGAGGCGAACTGAAACCGGACCGGCTCCGTTTTGTAATTAAGAAAGTCACACTGTCTCATTACGGGGCCTCTTATTAGTTTTCTCGCGTTACGGGCGTTATTTATGTTATTGCAACCGGGACGTTACGTATTAACGGCAGTTTTTCACCGTATTTGAATAAGTTTTTACAACTCGATTTATCACCATTTTTAATCGTACGACCGTAAAATAAGTCTCCCGCTTTTCTTGTAACTGCGGGGATTTTTCTTAATTCATGCAAATTTCAGGTCGACGCTGCGTGTTTTCTGAAATTTCCAAACGCGTAATTTATAACTGAAATTTGCATATTACAAGCGAGAAAAATTGTACATTAGCTGAAATAAATTTAAAACTCCCGTCACGTCCATCCTGCCATCAGCTAACTCAACCCGACGTCCGCCATAAAAAATAAAATTAATTTCCAGCATCATCGACGGGTCTCGATAACTGCCGGAATTGGGCAGTTTTCCAGCGTTACGGTCCTGGATCCTTCGTGGCTGCGAAACAACTGGTGGCTTCACTTCGTCCTTCCTACTGCAACGGCTAAATATAGCGGTGCTGATTTGCATCAGGGACTGACAAACCGAAAAGTTCGCTCGTTAAAGATATGCCCGTCAGTATTTATTGTGGCGGATCTCTCCACAAATCAATTATCTCTTGAATCTTGAAAGTCCCTCATTTGGTGCACCGGTTCTGGCCTCGTTGCCCTCCGAATTCGCTTCGCCTAATTAACTAATTGACGGACCCATCAACGAAAAATAAAAGGCAGGAAAATTAGAAGTTTTTGCTGTCAACCCCTTTCATTTCTTTTGGTTTTGTTTTTAATCAATACATTCCTTCATCTTATTAAATTCCTGCTTCTTTTATTGCTTCTCCAAGAATTCCATTTCCACACAGATTAATGTCAAAACCTCTTCTCTGAGACTTTTAGTATCCACCTCCTCCCTATTTTCCACCGTACACGTTCTACTAGACCTCATTTCGTTCTGCTTGTGGTCGTGGCGTCAAGGGCCTCTTTAGACTGAAAGCTTCAAAGCATCAAACTAGAGATAAGAAAGAATAGCAAACGGATTTGTTTGATTTCTTATTGAGTTTATATCGACAAGTTGTTTAAAGAAGTCTTTCATAAATTCAAGATAAGAAATGGGATAAATGTCCGTGAGAGTTGAACAATTAACGTTAACATGAAATGTCATACAGAAAGTATTTATATCTTCTTTGTCAACATTTGAGCACAAGTACTTAAAACCAGAGTCAGTTAACCTAATGAATAGGACCACTAATTTGTGGTTTAAGTCAACTGTGTATTGTTGGCTGCATAAATTCTAAACACTCCCTATTAGGTTGTTTTTCTAAGGGAACAACTATAATGTACACCAAATTAAACTATACATCCCTTGCACTGTCCACCAGAAAATTTAATTAGCATCAAAAAATATCAATGAAACCCAAATTATTATACATCAGAAAATGAGAACATCACCACTAAAATAACTATGCTGCGTATTGTTTTACCATTGCTTACATTTTAAATTCTATATGTCTGTCAATTTTACTAAATCTTCACCAAATTTAGAACGCTCAAGTTACGCGTCGTGCTGCATATAATAAATATTCGCACTATCCATTTATATTTAGTGTTTCTCAAAAAAACTATTTGTGCGTCAAATAATTATTCTATTATTTCAAAAATGAAATATGCTCGCGCATCTCTCCTTGCCGCTTGCGCTTCCAGACAAGAGGCACGCAAAAAAAGTTGTGTACAAGGTCAGTTCAGGGCCCTTTAATTTTTTTTTAAAGCACGATTAGAAATTACCACTAAAAGAAGTTTTACGTTTTACATAATGCAAGCCAATTACAGCAAAGCATTTATATATTATGGAAATCAATATCTTTTTTTGTGCAAACCACTTCTATTTTTACTCCTATTTCTCTTGTTCTAGCACATTTACATCTATAATTTTGCATAAAATTATTTACCATTTGCACAACATTTTATTTCTTCTGTATTTTTGATCAACAAATAGTATTTTTAACTGCTAAATAATATAAGACACTGTCGAAAATTAAACATCTGGGTATGATGTTAGAATTAAATGCGGAATAAAATTTGGTGAACATTTAGTATTTATGGTCAACAAAAGTTATTTTGGCGAACAAAATATTTAGGAGGCCAGCATTATGTCAATATTTGGTTGTCGCTTTAAGATTATATATTTTCTTAATTTTGGTTAGCATTTAGTATTTTTGGGAAATAAAAGTATTTTTTTGTATGAAAATATTGGGTAAATTTGGTAGACTGTTAAATACGACCCTTTTTCTAATGAGTGCAGAATTATGGGGGTGGAAGGTGGTATTGCTGGATTTTCGCAACCCTTCTTTTTTTGGTAAAGAAGCATTGAGAGCTGCGCGCCTAAGATTGCTGCAACAACGTGGAGCGGATGGCCTCTGCGTTATGCAGTTTAAAACTCGCTGGGAGATGAATAAAAATTCAAATGTGCGGTTCATTCCCATACATCAACCTCGATATTAGCCAGAATCCATTCATTTTGTCTCTTTAAAACTATTATTACCTTTGTCATGTCTTTCTTCACGACTTATAAATAAATGTACTTGAGACGTTGACTATTACCTGGACTAGGTCATGAGCGAAACTTGCTGCATGTCTAACAACGAAGGACGAAAAACAATAAAAATCGCCGGTTTCATAATTAGTTAATCTAGCTCATGTTTATGGATCCCGGCTATTTCAGAACGGTTATTAAAAAGTCCGCGCGATAATAAGTTATGAATACACAAAATAAGGTTAATGCGGTACAGGAACTCTGACTTTTGCCCTTATTGATAAACCCTTATCGGCCGAGACGGCCGATATCTGCCTGTTGGCGGTGTAAAGTTGAGAGGTCTCCGATAGACTTATCGCGACTATATTTGTGTTCGACATGTGATTATAATTGTGTATCGTCAATAAATAAGATAAACCGAACTGGAGGGTCTCTTCCCAGAAATTTTCCTCGATTGTCCCGGGAAAAACCGACATTCCGCCCCTGTTCTTGACCCCACTGCGAGATCTGACACGACACGAATACATATTCCAGTAACAATGATAATATATTAACACCTCAACACTCGAGGATTTATTCTCGGCGAATCGGACTCGTTGACAGTTCGTTCTGATTTAAGACTCTTCGCATTCCGTTTTCGCAATTTTTTCCACAACTAATGACGGAACAACCCTCGAAGACAAAGCCGACCAACTCGGACCGACCTCGAGTAAAAGTCAACGCACAAGAACCGTTTCTTTATCTGATGACATTGTCTAATAGCTCTGTCACTGACTTTAAGTGAGTAATTATTTTCGATATGATTTTTCGAAACGGTTGACTAATTACGTCTTCCAATCGTCCGTTGCTCCAGATAAACAGCGCCTTTGTTGCAAAAGCCTCAGTAATAAACAAAAATTAGATGACCCCGGCTCCCGCATTTTCTATTTTACTGAGGAATTAATAATTAAAGTATTAACCAATAAAACAATAATTTTAATAGTGGGCAGTAATTGGAGTTTATCTTCGATTGACGTGCGTAGATCGAGATCACACTGCAGTAATTGTGAGTAATTGCCGAGCTGCGCCGGTAATTATGCCGTGAAAGTAAGTGGCTTAATTGCTTTGGTTTGGCGCCACGGCTAATTACCTTGGATAGCTCCGGAACCAATCAAGGAGGACACTACTTAAATATTTTAAGTTGCATGCGGAATAAACAATAATAATAGGAAACGAGACAATGAATACGATTCTAGATAAGCCCCGATAATGGCACCTAAACGCAAGTATAGCGATGATTATTGCTTCACAAGCGCAGCAAAGAATTAGCTCTTTGTAGATTCGTGACTGCAGAAGAATTTACTTCTTCTGCTTCTACCATCAAAAATCTTAGAAGCAACCGATTAGAGAACTAAAGAATCGTTCACTATTTTACTTATCTAGACTGAAATCGTTACTGAAACCTTCTCCAGGCTTCAGCTTGAGGTCGGAGGATTGACTTGTTAAAGTTTACGACTGCACAGACATTAAAAATTGGTTGCGTGAACGCAGCTTAATGGGTGTATCATCTAGCATTAAATCGTCGAATTTTACTTTAGCGCTATTTGCAGACAACCCATACTGGTGATGTCTCTCCTCCATTTTGCCGCTATCTTTTTAATCAAATTGCAGGGACAACGCAAAACTTAGTAGAAGGGTATGTAGGGGTAGCGTTGATGCCGGAGACGGTGTTTATTTTCGCAAAGCCGCACCCCAACAAGGCGTTACCACATCGATCTGCAGGGAGTGGTTGAACAACCCTCGAAACACCCTCTGATAGCTCCAAGCACCCTACAATCATGTCTCGTTAATAAATGACGATTATCAAGCAATGATCATTGTCAAATTCGAATTTAACAGTTAATAAATGACGATTATCATTTATCAAGCAATCGAATTTAACAAAGAAGGCTGTTTAGTTAAAGAAAAATTTGTGCGCGACGTTGGCCGAGCTAACTGTAATTTTGATGTCGATTTTGGGTTTTAATGGGTCCACTACTTGTGGTAACGCTGCAGGTGTCGTTTTAACGGAGCTTTCGAGATGGGTGTGTCGCCCTCGTCCACGACGGCGGCACTCCAACTGACCTTCAGCGACCTTCCTCCATAGCCGTGGTGGAGTCACTGAACCCGCACGCAGACATGCGACTGCTAATTCTGAATATTAAAAAGTTTTATGCCGCATCATGGGCATGGTCGCATCACTGGGACGCCACTGTCACGCCTCATGGCAAGACAACACATTTATCTTTTTTTTTATTGGACTCAACATGAAAGATTAGCTACACCGACACCATAAATCGCTGGTCGAGTTTCTAATAGCGGTATTGAAAAATCTTGAGATACTAATACGAAGGATTAGTTACCGAAAAAATTTTATTCAACAATAGCTATAAATTATGAGGTTTTATTGCTTCACGTTGATTGCTAATTCTCATAAATATCAATAAAATTAGTAATTACGGAGGTATCAACACAACGGGAATTTAATAGTTTAGGTATATCGATACTTATTATTTCTTTGATGTTGAAAGTTTTATTATTTCAAGTTGGAAATTCCGACGTCACGGAAGTTTTGATTTATCTCTCCTGTGCCCTTTCTTGCACATAATTCAGCTAATTGCAAGTCATGGGCTTCCAAATTATGCAACTATAGATTCTCAGTGCAACAGATTGCTCAAATGTATAAATTTAACAATGACCACTAAATTATCGTTAATATTATCCATTAAAACATCATAACATGTTTGCTAAAATCAAGAGAGACAGTCCTTTCATAAAGTTGTAGCGCTAATTGGCATTAACATCTATAAACAATAATTATTCTATTATCGTGATTGTTTGACATTTTTTTTCAGAGTTCTAGTTTTTAAGTTAAACTGTTGTTTTCAACATGATAAGTTTCGCAGCTAAGTTGAGCGGTTGAAAAAAAGCAGAGCGCCCACAAACTCGACGTTTGTATTATAATTTCTTCCTAGGTTCAAGAGAAGGTTGGCTGAAAGGTGGCGGATTCAGAAAAGTGTTTATTAGTCACAATAATATGTAACAATAGTTAACAACTGCACTCTAATAAACAATTGAAAAAAATAACAAGTATGTAACCTACCGACACTAAAATTTGAAACAATAAATTCAATATTTATAAAATACACATGTAGTATCAAAATATGAAATTTGAACAACTTTTCAAATGGAATGACAAGAGCCAATACAAAGCAATAACGGCCTTAAACCTATATTATAAATGGAGACGGGGGACAGGACAGAGAACAACGTAGGAGTAACCATCGAGTGCAGTAACCATTGTAAAATAGAGTGAAACATGTACGTTTACGTACAGGTTATCGAAGTGTGTATATAACAATTTGAAATTCCTAATGGATTATGAACAAGTAAATATAGATATAGGTACTGTGCAGCTACAACTATTTGAAATACCGATTATTTTCCACGTTCGTAGTGTAGACCATTTTTACATAATACTATATCGAAAATAATCAGTACTTTGCCTAAGAATAATAGTTGAAAATTATGCTACTTAATAAATACTACAAATTTTAAACTGTAAGTATTCAGTAGGAGGTATTAAAGCTCATAATCGGATCAAAATCAACAAATATCGGCTAAAACAAACTCATTCTCTCTCTCTACAGTATATTTAAATACACTTTTAGGTAATGTAATGTCTCAGAGATATAAAATTTAATCTGAATATATAATAGTTCAATAAAACTTTATTCCTATAGATACTGATTTAAAATACAAATTTACATTTTTCGATATTTTTTGGTGTTGTTATGTATTTCACTTCAACCGTTCACAAAATTTATGATCCACCTTGTTGCCGCCCAAATATTTACAGTCACACCTGCACTTGAACTTGCCAAACATTCTACATAGTGCGCGTTTATTACTAAAGATTGTTAGATTTTTGATTGTATCAGTGAATTTCTAGAGGAAGGTTCGACAAACTTAGGCCTTAGAGCAGTGGCGGGGCGAGTCTTGAATCGATTCCCTGTCCAAAATTGACGCTCTCTCGTCTAAACGACCAGAAACGTGAATTTTGCCCAGGAAACATGGAGCGAAGCGTTTTTAGTGTAGTGGAACGTCACGCATTCTTCCTTAACAGTTACAACCGGTCGCTCTGGACAAGATATTTGATTAAAAAATATTTGAAAATCTGATATATTTTCTAAAATTTACCTAACTACCTCAAATTGCAAAACTACATATATAATCATCTAAAGATGCATTAAAGGTTAAAAATTGTAAGCCTCTTCTTATGTATAAATATCAACATTAGAATTTACATAATACTTATTTACTGTTTTTTTATAGAAGAAATATATCGGCTTTGAAACGATAGAATCTCAAAAAACAAACAACAGCTATTTACACAGGAGGGATTTTTACATGTATGTTCTTCTATACAACTTAATCCTGCCTGCAGGTACTTGAATGTCGAACTAAAAACTTTCCCTCGCCATAATTGACAAATTACCCAACGAATCATAACTCGATAATTGAAAAACGAACGGATGATTTGTGCATACGAATTTTTGAGCACCAATATTTACTTACTTCGTACGCAATACACAAACGAAACTATTTACAAATTGTAGGAGTCCTTTCATTGTACAGCAGGTCATAGTTACAACAACAATAATAGTTATTTTTACGTATTAAACACTAGAATGATATGTATGAGCTTTACAGAACTTATTAGCCGAA
Source organism: Schizotus pectinicornis (assembly GCA_951805265.1). Lineage (NCBI taxonomy): Eukaryota > Metazoa > Arthropoda > Insecta > Coleoptera > Pyrochroidae > Schizotus > Schizotus pectinicornis. The sequence continues at coordinate 3,820,133 of OX638207.1, forward strand.
CTCTAAATTCTGAAATCAAACGGTTTGTGTATTGCTTCAGTTTTTAGATTTTTAGCCTGCAACTAATTCATTCATGAGAGTTACTACAGTGGCAGTGAAAAACACTTGAAAAAATACTAAAATTTTTAAGTACTTACAAACCGAAAGCTTAAGGTGATATAAACCAGACTACGCTAGACTAGAACTAGAATTAACTATGGTCGGCAGAACAGTTTTTCAAGGTGATCCGAAACGCTTCAAAATACAGAATGGTCGGATGGATGACTGTACCTTGAAAAATGTGTAACCAAACTACAATCACAGCTTTGAATCCATAATCAGAATATAATAAAACTTCGTACAACGTCTAAAATCATCTCACTTTTGTTGTCGATCCTTGCATTCTTGTAAATGCATGAAAATTACCAAATAACAGCCAAAATAGACATTGTAAAGATATAAGTACATCAGAGTTATAAATAGTGACTACATTTTGCAGCAATATACAAATTAATCCATTATAAGAGATTGCCTCGACCGTCTATCGGCAACCTACGCGCGTTAGCGGTTCTCCTTTAATATTTTTAAGTACCTAAAGCCCTCCCTGAAGCCTCACTTTTTGTCGATGATACCTCTTGAGTCTTCTGCAAAGTTGGTACTACCTGATCTGCAACAACGACACAATAAACGACCGTCGCACAAACCTTTCCCACTCCTTACCTGTTATTTGGGCCGGTGCATGTGGAACAACCCCCTCGAGATGGTGACCTTTGACGGACATCCCCCGACGGGCCCCCCAGCCTCTCTCTTTCTGCTCGTTCTCTCTGCAACCTGCAACGACACCACAGTCAAGCCCGGAAACGTCACCACAAACGCGCAGAGGTCCCAGAAGTTAACAAAAAGGACTCCCCTAGTTGCACCAGACATTTCTAGTGATTTTCTTTAGTAACTTTTATGTTGGTAGTCGTTCAGAATGGGTTCGGTTCCACGGACGCAAACCACGTTTCGACCACTTTTTCTAGACATTTCTAGTGATTTTCTTTAGTAACTTTTATGTTGGTACTAGAAGCCGTTAAGTATGGGTTCTGTTTTACGAACATGAGTTAAGACGCAAACTGCGCTTCAACCACTTTCTTTTGAAATGCCGAGTAAGCGGTCAAATCGCAGGTAATGTCGGTAAAATAGAATCCACGCTTAACGGTCCATAGTACCAACATAAAATTTACTAAAAAACGACTGAAATGGCGTCAAACGCTCCCAAGTCCCCGTTTGCTTCCTTTCCGAAACTTGTCGGCACTCAAAAGACTACTGTGAGGTCCTGGGACCTCCGAGGGCACAAATTTGGGTACCGTGCAACTTACCACGCTCCCCATCGTTTCATCCCAAACACTTCGCAAGCATTAATAGAACATTTTTAAGTTCCGTCAGACGTTCGAATTGGTGAATTTACTTACTTGTTTTTTGATTGCCTCATGAACTGTTGTATTTTCCTGGCGGCTTGATGTTGACGTCTTTGCGAATACGTTCGTCTATAACACACGACAACAAAATGTAATATACAAAATGGGTGAACCAGGACCGTATCGGGGAAGAAGAAAGACTAGGTGTACAAACGCAGAGTTCGTCCAATGCAACAGGAAGACATCATTACATCAAGAACTACCACACAACGCCCACGTGGAACAGCAACTACACCGAAGCAGGCAGGGCAGTGTAGAGGGGTACGGGAGGGGTTTGCTAACCTCGCAACATGTAAGAATCCTTGGTGTACGGAAAGTTACGGTTCTTGCAACCCCACCACTCAACAAGAGGAGATGAACAAAAAGTTTCCCCATGAGAAGCATAAAGACAACTAGTAAAGAAAGTTTTGCAACAATACAATCAATTGCAAAATATTCTTTTAATTCGTTAAGTGCAGAGGTTACATAGCGGTTGTACAACTTTCAAGTTATAAAGGTTGCAGAGAAAAATTATAAAAACTAAAAAGAAAACTGAAAGCTTCAAGGGGTGGTTGGTTTCAGTTGTACATCCGCTCATGGTTGTGTGAAAGGGAAAAGCGCTACGATCGGCCAATTGAAACTGACAACGTCGAGTTTGGTTAACCAGTGAAGACATCGAGGGACCACAGAGGACATCGGGGACAAACCACCATAGAAAGCCTTACACCAAGACCAGCAAACCGCCCCCTTGCCACTTACTTGAGCCCGGAAGCGGGCGTTCCCTCTCTGCTTCCCCTTCCCCCCTGCTCCTTGTAGTTACGGTAATAGTTCTGGATGCACACAGCTGCCTCCTGGCTCTTCTTGAACCTTTTATGTTCACAGTAAGACCGGTACCCATTCTGGATGACCATCGCGGCGTGCGTCATCTGTTTGTAGTAGGCGTACTGCTTGTAGCGTCTGTAGTAGTTCTGGATGACTATCGCGGCCGCCCTCTCCTTGTCCTGTTCCTGTTGGACGCGACCCTTGTACGAGCGGTAGGCCTTCTGGATGATCTTGGCCGCCTCGTACAGTTCTCTTTGCTCGCGATCTGTCAACATAACTAATGTCGGTTAGTGCGACCCCAAAAAATGCCAAATAAATTCCCAAAATGTTACTGAAACTACCTGATAGAGTTAAGTTGGAAAAGTCCTTCTCGAACACGCTTCCGGAAGCTTGGAAAAACTCGCAGAAATCGGCGGTGGTCGGCGGTGGCGACGGCGAGTCAAGAGTGAACGAGCAGGGTGATTGCAGGCAACTCGACGACGCCGGACTGAGGCTCGAACATGGCGTTCCCACGTCATAATATCTGGAAAGCAGCGAGTGAGAGACAGCGCTTGCGCGCCAAAGTTCCGCTTGCCTGTAGTTGTGGTCGGAGAACTCGAAATTGAACTCGGTCGACTCGAAACTGGAGGACGACTGGTCCAGGAAAGGTTCCATGAAGACGTCGGTGAGAGTGTCGTTGGATTGTAGAGGGTCAGGCGGACCGGGACTGCTGTCCAATAGCACCTCCTCGCTTTCGTTCTGCACGAAATGATTGAATAGGTAAAAATTGAGGGGGTAAAGTTGGGGACGTACCTTGATCCGGTCTGGCATCGCGGCGATGATTTGTTCGGCTAATGTCAACACCCGGGCGTCTTGCTCCCCTACGTGGAAGAAAAAGAAAGAGTTGAAACCGGCTCGTTTACATAACTCGATTCAATATCTAAACTCAAACATCTTACAACTTCAATAGTGGCCGTGTTTGCTGAAGACCCGCACTCGAAATTACACAGGAGCGAGTTATCTATCACAGGTGTGGAGGAACGCAATACCGAAACCGTAAATTAAGCGTTTCGTTAATAAAGTCACACCAAACTTTCCCTACCTACTTGTTATTGGATAATCTGAATATTTTAAGGTAAATAATTGATGCCGGCTCAACTTTCCGCACTCATGCAAATTATGGAGATACCGTAAAATACGGCCTCTAACTTCCCCCTTGTTCATAAAATTCAAAGCAGTTTTATCTCTTTGAACTTTATAATGCGAAATGAAAACATCTCCCGCTGATTTTTATTAACCAAAATATTTTTCTAGCGATGAACAAAAAATTTCTATGCCGTCACGGCGCTTGAGGGGTTCTTTAGCGTCGTGGGCACCTCTAAGGTCCGATTAAGCTCCGGTGCTACCATCGCAGCGATTAAGGGCTGAGAGGCAAGTTCAGATTATCCAATCGGTTAGTGTTGATGGCAGTTCAATCGGGAGAGCTACCTCTTATAGATCAAAAATGGCGTCTTGTAGGTCTCTCGATTGTACCTTCGGGTGAAAGAAGCCAAAACAAGTCCAATGGAAACCAAACAGGAACTGAACCAAGTCATGCAAAGGAAGCAAGCGGCAAAGCGTTTTTCTGATATTAGTTGTATTTTTTTAACTTAGCTGAAGATAGATTCTATGAACTAATAGAGTCGCCGTCTGTTAGCATCAACTGCTCTGGTTGCAGTTAGTGCTGAACACTATAGCTAAATGTCAGTTAAGAGACGCTAATCAGAGAGACAAGAACATTAATCAACAACAGTGAAACAACACCGATAGACAACAAATAGACCATCATTGCACTGACCTACAGTACTGTTGTGGATGTCACTTTCGTCATCAGAGACGGCCTCCACATCAATCAGGGGACTACTGCTTCTCGGTCCACTCCCTATCTCGCCTAAACCATCATCATCAGTCAGTGCAAGAGAATTTTCTACCAAACCGTTTAATTTTTTTTTAAATTGATTTTTATTAACGGACAAAGCGGTTAAAAGCAAAAATCAAAAACTTGGGACAGTCGATCGACCAAGATGAGGCATGCACGAGTTTGATTTTTCCTTTCGACAAAGCACTTACCGTAACTATAGCAAATGAAACGAAAATCACCCCGCAACAGCCCCCAAACACTTACACAGAGCGAAATCCATCTTTCTCCCCCCAGATTCCGTCGATTCGCTATCGAAAGAGTTGTCGCGCGTCGAGAGGGGTGAATGGAGAGGCAACGACATACTCCTGTCGAACCTACAACCGAAACCGTCAAAAATTTACCTAAAGGAAAAAAAACAATTATACTTTGAAAGTCGCGGACTGTCGCGCATAGTGTTGTAAATCCTGGAGTTCTTGGACCGAGAACTGTCCGAACCGCAACTCATATGAATACCGCTATCGATGGACGGTCTCTTGATCAATTTCTGACCATTACTGCCCCTAGTGCTGGCCGAAGATTCGGAAAGTAACGGGCTAGGCATCGAACCCAACATCTTGTTACTGCCGATAATGTTGGAATCTGGATCCAAATCCAGATTGAGCATGCGATACTTGTGGGACTCGCTCCTGGTGACGGCACCAGGTCTCAAAAAAACTCCATCGTGCGATTTGCTCGTCGACGCCACGGAATTGAGCGACGCCACCGAACTAGCGGGAGATATCACCGTCGGGGATTCAGTTGTGAAACTGTTCGAAAGCAACATCATATTCGCTTTGTCTCTTCGCAGTTCGAGCTTCTCCAGCTCCTTAACCAAATCCGCGTGGTTGTTGCATTTGGCGCATTCCAAAGCAGTTTGATTAGTTGTGTTCTTCATGTTGAGAGCTGTATGGTTCCATTTGTATAACATCACCGCGGTTTCGGTGTGACCTCTCGCACACGCCCACATCTACAAAATTTCGTTGACAATTTCGGGAAAAAAACGGTCAGAGGAGTTACCAATGGCGTGAAGCCGTCCTCATCTTGACTTAGCGCGTCCACCTCAGTTTCCAGGAGAAGAGACGAATTCTCCGCTCGCCAGTGCAGCATGGCGCAAACTAAACGGGAATAGCCCAAAGAGGCGGCGAGGTGCAGCAAAGTCATCCCTCGATGGCTGGCGAACCAGGAAACGCTCAACTCTTCGCCGTGGCGCCATATCCGCGACGTCATGTTCTGGCAGAAGTTGACCAGGCGGTCTTCGAAGTTCGGTTGCGAAAACAACGCCGTGTCCTCCACCTGCAACAAAACTTCACAGTCAGCTCACTTCGTCTAAAAGAAAATACAGGGTGTCCAAAATAAAAAGATCAAGCATGGGAATTTTACGTATTTAAAGAGTCAGGGCAATAGAACGGTAACTTGAGGCGAACGCAAAACTTGAAAGCATCAGATGAAGGATGTCTGATGGTACTCACGCAGTCGGACCCGTCGGAGGGTTCCTGCTTGATTTGCAGCCGGTCGTCCATGGCCTCGAGCCGCTGCAGCAGCGTAAACTTAAGTAAATTGTCATTTGACCTCTCGATTTTTGGTTCAGGAGCAGCGACTTGCTCCTCCCTCGGTGGTAACTTGTACTCGAATATCACAGAGTTGGAAATCACATAACCGTCACACGCTACTTGAAGGGTCGCCAGTCCAGCCTCGTGCGCTAAAACCCGAACCTGTCAGTTGAAGATGGCGAAAAAATGAGTGGGGAGGGGGATACGGACCTGGACAGTAGCAACGTAGAACACCGCTTTGTACCAAAGTCGTGGGAACGGGGAATGTATCAAAAAGTACAGTGTAAGGTCCGGACGAGTGCCAGGGCCCCGTCACTAGAACCTTGACGCCTCCCTCAGGATATGCCCACTCCGGGGAGTAATCGGTGATTTTGGCCGACCCCTCCATGGAGTGATTGGGAGGGTTCTCACTATGCGCCTTTTCATGTCTGGTTCCCTCGGACGGATTAACATCTAGAAGAGCGGTATGGCCCGAATCTAGGGCTTCCAAATCGGGAAATTCCCCCAGCATATCGAAAGCGTCTAAATTAACGAAAACGTCGTCGTCAACGACGTGAGTCGGAGATACCACCACGTCGCAGCTGTCGATGAAGTCCATCGGATTGATCTCTTGCGGCATAGGGGTCTGTGGGGTGTTTTGGTGTTTGGTTTGTTGATGGTGGTGGGTTGGGTTGTTGGCTTCAGCGCGCTGATGTCTATCTAACTCGGTTGAACACAAAGGCATATTGGCAGACAGAGTTCTTTGGATGTCCTCCTGAGACAAGTCTAACGTTTCATTAAAGAACCCTCCGTTAATTATGGAAGAACCGTCGCTCTTGCTAACTAAAGACCCGCTAGAATCAGTTCCGAGAAGCACCACCGTCTCTCCGCAGAAATTCTGGTGTTTGTAATCTTCGACGACTTCCTCGTGACTAGTATCCATTTGTTTCGAAGGAGTCGAAGGAGCGCTCGACATCACCACTTCAGTTTGATGATGTCTATTATAGGATATCCCGTCAAATACTGATTGTCTTAAGTTATCATTAACCTCCATATTGGTCTCGCGTTGTTGCTGATTCATCTTGTTGTCTTGCTTGGAAGGGTGACTGCAAGATGACGACGGGTTGGTGTCCATGACTTCCTGTTTCAAAACTAAGTGGCCGTTTCTGCTGTCGTTCTTGAGACCTCGAGGATTGTTGGTGTTGCAAACGAAGTTCGCAACGGAAACGGGAGTGACCAAGTTTTGATGACTCGAATTATTTGAGGAACCACCCGAATTGCTATTGAGGATCAGTAAGCCGCCTCCTCCTTGTATTTGGGAAAGACTCAAAACTAACGGAGGCGTGTTGCCGGAACTAGACGAGCAATTGTTGACGACTTGTCCGCTGTGGTGATTCCTCGAGTCCCGAGAATACACCCGGGGAGAACTACCATTAGTCAGCAACATGGACCCAGAACCAGTGGTCGACGAAACTTGATTATTATTATCAGCACTACTCGGCGGTCTAGAATTCGAGCTAGAACTAGGTAAAGGCGACGCCACGTCCTTGGCCGACGTTATCCTCCTCATGGGGTGCGAGCAACTTTTCCCGTCGGCACAGGTAGAATCGGGACAACCGCATTCGAGTTGTTTCACTAGAGCGGCTTGACGGGCAACCCGTTGTTTTTCCATTAATTGACTAACGATGGCTTCTACGGTTTCTGCAGTCTGCAATTTAAAATTCTGCTCAAAAGTCGCATCGTGCTCATTAAGGGACGTTACCGATATTTCTAATTCGTTGTTCAAATCTGGTTCGTCTTCGCTAAAGAACATCGGTTTCAACTGGGACACCAGCTCGTCCTTAGTCCATTCTTTCTTGTCGGCCCAAAGGGCCAGACTTGGGGTTATCACGGCCAGTTTGTTGTCGTCCGGATAGGGGACGTTCAGGTAATGGACCAGGACGATGTCCGGGTTCTGAAAATTCGCCAAGGTCATGTTTCGCATCGGTGAAGAATATCAAACCACCTGAAGAAGCCAGTAGCATCTCCGGTGGAACGTCGGGAGTATCGCCGAGTGGACGTAGCAACCGTAGATGCACTGAAAAAAAATAACAGACAATTAGGGTGGAAATGAAAAATTTTGGAATGAGCGCGTAGCCTCTCTCGACAAAGTCTAAGAACTACTGCGAACGCACGTGACGTCCCTGCTCATACGAAGAAGCTCATCGCTAAAATGATTTAGGTTCAAAGAAAAAAAATTATCGTAGTAAATACTGAATCGTTTAGGGGTTCTTTTTAGGGGGATTTTCGGTTGGGTCCCCCGGGAAACTTCTGTTTGTGGGTATTTTCGGACAATGTTTAAAGCAGCGCGAGGGATGAACGTTTCGTGCCGGTGAAAATTTCCGCCTGTTCCATTTTTCATGGGCCCGTCCGCGAAAAGTTAAATGGATTACGGTTTCCCATGAGGCGGTCCATAAACGTATAAAAATACGTATGTTTCTCATTAAGCCGTCCGAGTGAATCAGGTCGCGCGTTTTGCGCCACCCCTCAATTGCGACGTCGCTCCCCCAATTACGGCGCTCATTAGGCACGACGCAACCGATCGCACGTGAACCCACTTTTATCATCCCCTTGCAACATTAAGAAGTTTTAATTGAAATATGCATTTTTTAAGTGGAAATCTTGTGTCGGCCGGGCTCATGTAAAATGCAGCGGTTTCCCGGTCGGGCTCCGGCCTTAAAGAGATATATTGCACCTGGGTAATTCATTCGCGCCCATTAAATGCGGGTTAAAAAACCATAAACATTTTTACGCTTCTCAAATGAGCTCCTTCTGTTCTCTCGCCACTTTTTACCCTCTTAATTATGCCGCGCAACCGGACCGAAATCTTTGTAATTTAATGGCGGATTAATTTTTTCGTAGTGGAATTTAATTAACCCAAATATTCGAACATAACTCAACCGAATTGCCCTTCCGCCACATTTATTTATTAAAACCGACGACGACGTCGACGACAACGCGACCGCGGCGGGACATCAGGAAACGGGGGCGGCGGTAATGGGCCGAAAAAACAACCACCATCGAAGGTCTCTAACGAAACTCGCAACTCGCATCGCCAGTCTACCTTTGCAAGTTTCAAGAAAGTTTCGCAATTAAAATGTTAAATCAAAGCAGACTCACTCGGAGTTTTCATGGACGCTGACGCTCCAGTACAAGTTAACCCCATTAAATGATTTTCACGACTTGTAACTTCTCCAATTTGAAAACGACAAGGTCGAAAAGCGCGGTTTGGGACCGCTGACACAAATTACATGTCTTTTGCTTCTAGACAGTTGGAAATGTAATCAAATCGAAAAGCTCCGGGGGTCCGCGGCAGTCTGGCGCTTCGTGGTTGACCCAACAAAATATATATATTTTTAAATTTTCAACCTAAAGCGCCCGAGGGGTAAACCGCTGGCCTCAAACTGTACACCATAATTCCATTTCATGAAAATAATCGCCACAATTCATCAATAATTCCCTTATTTTGTAATAAATCCCCAGAACTCTTGAAAACCCTCGAACATCTTCCATAACTCCTCCAGAATTCTTGACAATTCCTTATTAATTCCCATAATTCATGTAGAATTCCAGGGAATTATTAGGAATTTGTCACGTTTTGTCAGTGATGAAAATTAAATGCGTTCTAGGGTTATCTAAAGTAATTTATTTATACCCAAGAACAAATTAAGAACAATATTCGGAGAACAAAAATTAAAAAACAAAAATTTGAGTATTGAAGCAAAAATTAAATACAATTTATCTCAATTTTCATTCATTTTTATGTGTTTATACGTTTTGGAAATTTTCTCGGACGTATCATCATCCAACTCAAATGGTTCGACGTTCGTTGCAAATCTAATTGAGCCATAGAATATATACTGACGTTCAACAATCGCAATGTCCCGTTTAATTTTCGGTCACGCAAACCTTCTATTCTGCTTCCTATCCTTCTGTAAGAACTTAATTTTAAAAATTTCACCTGACGCCTCCCCGTCAATAATTTCCACAATTTTGCCAACATACCACCGTTCTTAGTAGTAAACTGCATAAAATCTCTTGCATTCAATAACTACTCTTTTGGTCTCAATTTTGGTACTTTGCGTTTCAACTTTCTTTTTTAAAGGTGCCCCACTGAGGACATGATTTACCCCATCCTCAACATTGTACGACGAGTAACTAGGTACTTCGTTATCTACATAATCAGAAAATGTCTCAGTGTCCGTACTATCGGCATATGTAACATGGGTATCAATCAGCTTCTGATGATTCAGAATCATCTGACGTTTCATTTTTTAATGATTTTTTTATATTTAGCGCTCCGACTTGATTTGTAATTTTTGGTGCATTTTAGTTTGCCCTTGTACTTATATGACTTCGAGCATGACTTACACAGTAACTTCTTCTGCGATGCTTTGGTGTTATTAATGAATCTTCGTAGTCGATCTGTGCTGATTCTTACTTTTGTTTCTCCCAAGAGCCAGCATATTCAGCATAACGAAGATTTTTTAATAACAACCGACTTTCCACCTCTGCGCATGAGCAGAGGCCAGTAGTTTTGCAACAAGAAAAAATAAATCCCATGAAATTCCCGCAACATCTCTAATAAATCCTCGTAATTTCAAATAAATCCCCATAATTCCGGATAACTCCAATTAACTCCCAATAAATCCTACTAAGTAAAAATAAATTCCCGAAATTCCTGTAACTCCTGGATGGTGTACACCATAATTCCTCAGCGGTTTACCCCTCGTAAAGCGCCCTAACTCTTCCTGACTTATTTTAAGCAATCGCAGCAACTCTAGAAACACTGAAAAAATTAATGCAGAAATGTCAAAAATTAAAAGTATCGAAACAATTTTTGTCAAAATATCTTTATTCCTGGTTTTTGTGGCAAAAATCGAGTTTGCAGGAATTAAACCATTTCGGCGGATGACAGCCTCTCAAAGATACACAGTTGAATTTATTTCCACTGACCCGTTTCCATTTTGAAAGTTCGGGAACATTGCAATGGAAAATAACTTCGAAACGCTTAAAGGGAACGTCAGGATGTGACGCAGCAGGGACACCTGTGTGTGACCCGGAGTAAAACTCGTTTCAATCTAAAGCTGGAACAGGAATGGCCTATTCAATTCAATTGCAAACTGAATTAATGTTGTGGCCGGTGGCGCGATGAAATGAAGCGAGAATCGCCGTGTTAGCAACACAATTTAACGTTTATTCAGGATACCTGGAAACACGTTGTGTAAAAGCCGTGAAAGTGCCGGTGCAAAAACCAAGTAGGTGGTGTATGGTAATTGGCGCAATTAAATAATAATCTTTCCCAAGAAAGTAATTACCGGCATTTACGACGCGTTATAAAGTCGAGCTTGATACATTCATAAGTGATAAATGGAACAGTCAACGCAGGTACGGGGTTGGCGAAAGCAAAGCTTCTAATGAAAGTCGTCCATCACATCGGGCTGGTGCAATAAAAAAAAATTGTGTGTGTGTATACGTGTGTTTGAATAGAGGGGGGTGGGAAAAAATTCCCTCCGTTTCTAATTAAACGTTGCGATGCGTCAATTTCGACAAATAAAACGTGAAAGAAGACGAGAAAACAAATTATGGATATCGAGCGAGCTTTTGTGTGCGTATCGCGATACAATTCGAGATTAAACTGGAGATTCGTAAAAAGCCGATGCGCTTTTTTCGTTTGGCGCGTGACATGACAGTGTGATTTAATCAAAGTCGGGGCCGGGGTCGGGGGCTGTATGAATTTAAACTGCCTTATTACTAAACTCCATATGTGCTATATTAGATTCTATTGTTGGGAAGGACGGCGAGCACTGCACGAACTAATAATTTCGTTTTATGTTTTAAGGCGTGTTTCCTCGCCCGTTTCAATGAGATACAATCCGCGGACTCTTTTATTTTTAAATCGATTTTTATCGACGAGTACGCGACGCATCCACCCCGATTTGACACTTTTTTGGCACCTAAATTGGCCCACGAACTAACGACCGGCCAAGAGGCCCAATATGGCTTGTCTAGCAGCAGAAGAGATCTCAGAACGGCTAATCTTTTAAAGTAAATTAATAATAATAACGAGTATTAGCTTTCTGGATCTTGAAATTGACCAAATCCTTATTTAGTGTAACTCGCCGAATTCGCCCGGCGCCTCCACCAAAATTGAACGCGACCCACGACTTGACTAGGTCGTTCAAGCTCAGCAGAAGGTCCAAAATGTTGGCAATTCGATATCAATAGTAAAAACTTCGTGAGACAGATAGCGATAATTTCAAAAATCGTAAGAATGGTAAGTTGGGGAAGGGAAAAATTGTTGTTAGCGCCAGTCAGCCTGCGACTTGTTAAATATTTGATTGCCCCTAAATTCGGGGCACGTGCGGCTCGATGTCGGTAGGGAAAATTTAATATCCCGCCTCAACCACTACAACGTCTCTAAAATCGCAATCTTTGTGTTCCGAAAAACCTTAATCACGTAATAAAATGAGTTCGGCGGATCCGCCTTCGCATCCACTGACGTGTAAACAAACAAAATTGAGGACGACGGATGAAAAGCTCCTCTCGCATTTCTACATGTCGGCGCTTTAAAAAGCGTCAGATTCGTCATTAATTAGACCGCCGATAATCTCGAACAAAAGCCCACTCGCTCCTGAATGTCTGAATTGAAAGCTTCGGAGCTTTCGGACGGCGGAGGCGCGATTCGGAATTAAACAGAATTAAAGGGCGCGCATTTTATCTTGTTCGATCAGTCGAGAGGACGAACAAAAGGTGCATCGAACGGTGCATCCGGGAATATTCTATTACACGTGTCGCTGATTTTCGTCGACATCTTAACACGGGCGAATTTCCGCCAAAACCCGGAACGTTTAAAATTGAAACTAGAATTGGGGCGAGTAACGAAATCAACTCACCTCCGTTCCTTGCACTTTCAGCTTCATGTGGTCCTCCCTGGTGGTCTTGCCGTCTTTCCGCTTTTTCCAGCAGTAGCCGTCCCTGCGATACCTCACTTTTTTCCGGCTGTACAACAACATCGAGCCGCTCTTGGGCCTGGAAAACAATCCCAACAAGTCTATTAATAACCGTATCCTCTTGAGTTTCGCGAAATTACAGGCGCAAGCTTAACGTTTCGAGGGAAATATATGCGTTCAACAAAACAAACATTTCAATTCCTGCTTGTTTATTTTCCATTTTGTTTCCAATTCCGCCGGATAAACACCCAAGAAACTTTAACCGGACTACGGCGGTTACAACCGTTTCGCAACGAAACGCAAAAACCCCCCATTCCGACACCAACAACAAAACCGTCATAATGTCGATTCGAACGAGGGAGAGGGCGTCGATAAAGTTGCAAACTGCCAATAAACCGATCATAATTAAACTTGTTTTAATTAATCCGAACGTTTCGTAAAGAACAAAGTTTACAATGCGTTTAAATTGCAATTATACAAGTTGATGGCAATTAGAATTGAAAAGCGCGGCGGTTCTAAATTTCAAACTTTGCTGCAGACGTTTGCTGAACTAACTAAATGGCGTGCTCGTCGCTCGCCCCTCGACGGATTAAACACGGAACTTCTTTGATTCGAACACATAACAAGATAAGCGAGTTTGAGTGCCACTGTGCAAGTAACCCGGCCAACAACTTTATTTCACCGAGACACCAGGTGGAACAGGAGCCGAGCTCGGGTTTATTTCCACCTTATGTTTAATTCATCGCTGCGACGATCAGTGGCCTCCTCTTCCGAACCAACCCCGACCTGGTCATCTCCATCAAGTCGATTCGACAATCACAAGATATCGACGCTCAACACGACTTCGGCGAGCCAGTAAATAAATGTCTAATTTACTGCGGAAATTTCAAACCCGAGTATGTCGAAGCTGTCTCGCGCAGAAATCCAGAACTCGCTAGACTTTTCCAATGTGTGCGAAAATTCTACAAATATTGCCACGCGACAAAAAATGCTGCAACTGCATCCGGAAAGAAAAGATTTCGCGAAAGTGTTGACACCTCCTTGCACAACAATAAAAAACTTAAAAGCAGTTTTTTTAATTTTGCTGATGCAAGAGTTATTATTACAATTACAACCTTAGTGCCCAGCGACGCAATAACTATTACGGCCAATTTCAAACATACAGTGTTTTAGCCATATAGAAAAAAATAAAAAACGGCTCATCACATTTATTTCAACACTTCTTTTGTCTTCCACTTACAATGAGTTTGAGAATGAAAATAAGTTCGGAAATAAAAATAAAATATAAAAACTGAGCTATGGAGGCTAGAAATGAGTTACAGAAACTGGAAATGAATTCGAGACTGGAAATAAGTTTGAGACTGAAAATAAGTTACAGAGACTGGAAAGGACGTATATCATTTCAAATCATCAAAAGCTGGAAATAAATTATAGAGACCGACAATGAGTTACAGAAACTAGAAGTGAGTTGGTGACTGGAAATAAGTTCGAAAATAAAAATAAATTATAGAAACTGGCAATGAGCTATGAAGGCTAGAAATGAGTCACAGAAGCTGGTAATGAGATTGGAACTAAAAATAATTTGTGAACAATGGAAATAAGTTCGGAAATAAAAATAAAATATAAAAACTGAGCTATGGAGGCTAGAAATGAGTTATAGAAACTGGAAATGAGTTCGAGACTGGAAATAAGTTTGAGACTGAAAATAAGTTACAGAGACTGAAAAGGACGTATATCATTTGTAAATGAGTTACAGAAGCTGGAAATGAGTTTGAAGCTGGAAATAAATTATAGAGACCGACAATGAGTTCGAAAATAAAAATAAATTAAAAACTGGTAATGAGCTATGAAGGCTAGAAATGAGTCACAGAAGCTGGAAATGAGTTTGGAACTAAAAATAATTTGTGAACAATGGAAATAAGTTCGGGAATAGAATTAAATTATAGAGACTATCAATAAGTTATAGAACCTGCCAATGAGTTAGAGAGACTGACAATAAGTTATATAAACTAAAAGTGAGTTTAAGGTCGAAAGTAAGTTCAGGTATGGAAATAAGTTATAGAGACAGTCAATGAGTTACAGAAACTGGAAATGAGTTCGAGACTGGGAATGAGATACAAAGACTGGAAAAAAGATATACATAGAGACGCGAAATGAGTTCCAGAGTAGAAACGACTTATAGAGACAGAAAATGAGACAAAAAAGAATTTATGAAAAATAGCAAAAAAATGTTAAAAGAAAAACCAAAGTCTAATCAAAATATACTTCTATAAAAGCATCATGGTTAAAGGAAAGCACTCTTGCTTGCTTATTTATAAAAAAATATTGTAACTTGTAAAGTTTACAAATTGTCAGGTAATTTTGTTCGGTAGAAAAGTATTTTATTTCCTACAATAATTAATAATCTTGAATTTCTAAAAAAAAACTCTCAAGGATGTTCTAAAGCCAATCGATAAATTTTCCTTATCCTCAGAAGAATAAATTTTTTTAAATAATTAATTTTGAACTTCTAAAAAAAAATAATTGACAGGGTGATATTTTAACATTAACGGCTTCATTTGCTCACCATAAAAATGCCAATAACAACCACTATGATTATAAATGTAATTCGGGGTTGAAGCTATTTGACTTTCAAGTCATCACAGTAAATGATGAAAGCGATTGCGTTTTAAACACTTTATTATTTTACATTAAAGTGATGAACGATTAATCACATTCAGAGAAAAAAAAATAGGTCAACCTTGTTACTACCTCGCTTCTACAATAACGCCAATAATAACCAATAATAACGCATTATTGACGTGCCAATTCTAGAAGGAAGTACGTAAATTGCGTTAGCAAACGAATCTGCACCCGGATTAGCTGCAAACAATCAAACGCAACCCACATAATTTCCGGTTGAATAATTAAAAGCCCTCGAAACACAATATCCTTAATTCCACCAAATCAATGTTTCGCATCCTGTCCAGAGGATAGCAGATGTCCGGCTCCAACGACCGCCGGTTGACTCCAATGCAACCAAAGAAGAAACGACCAAAATCAGTTGTCAAAACAGTTTTGTTTCTTCGACGTCGAAATGTCGTAACGACCTGTTTGACGACGTTATTGAGGCGACTAGACATGTTACTGTCAACAAAATAGTGTCTTTAGTAGCTTACAAGTTCTGCGGGGCGTGGAAAATAATAATATAACAGTGAAGTCCGCAATAAAGCCGGGATCGCGTCGCGTTTTTATTTTTGTAAACTTGGGGTCGTTCAGCGAGCGATAAACTTAAATTTAATTGCCGATGTTGTGTCCGTCCGGTATTTACGTTCGATGACTGGTCGTCGAAAGGAGGAACCATAATTAAATCGCGATAAAAATACTACAATGGAGATCTAAAAATATTAGCGTCGATTTGCATTGAAAATAGACGACGCGGCCAAACACACAATGAACAAGACTAGTCGCCAAGCTATTTATAGCGGCCAACAGCAAAATACGGCCCGATTTTCATATTTGAATATCTAACCTGATCTTGACCTCCTTGCTCTGCCATTCCGCGTGCCGATCGAAGCTGATAAGGATGGCTGCGATTTCCTGAAACCAGAAACGGGATTAATTATCTACATTCGAAGACATGAAAGGACGGGCACCAGGGAATTTACACCCGACCAACAAACACAGATTACCAGCAGCCCTCTTTCGGGCATTCGCATGCGAGAGGTGCATTTCACCCCAACAGCCGCGCTCGATACGCGAGCGAACCGCCAACAGTTCATTACGGCCGCAATTAATTTTTCGCCCCAAAAATTTAGCTGTTCAGAAATTTTTTTTCAACCAAAAAAAAGTGGTTTCTTTGCGGGGTGGTCCGAGGCGGAGCCCCCGAAAACGACTTCAATTCCAATAGTGGGATTATTGAATTATTCGCGCCAGACACGCTTAATTCCGGGGCGCGATCGTGCGTCCCAACTTCATAGCGATCCGGTGATTAGCTCCTGAAGTGTTGCTAAAATTCGAGGGTTGATCCGGGGAAAGGGTGATTGGACGGAAATAATCGATTACGGAATGAGAATGTTTAGGCGTGATGTGGGAAATAGAGAAATTCCGCCGCTCCATTGCGAGAGGAGTCACTTTACGTTATTTCCAACATCGCACGCCTCAATTCCCCGACATTCAAACCGCGTAATTTCCTTGTTGCAATTTCGAAAAAAGCCGCTTTAGTTTCGAAATTAGATTTGTCTGGCGGTATATTTTTATTTACGACGGCGCTTTTCAATTTTCGCCCCTCCATTATCGCCGTAACTCCTACAGGCCGCTCGTTTGGCCCTAAACCCGTTTTACTTTACGTAGTCTATGGAATCTTTAATTAGCATTTCGTGCTTCCGTGATTAATACCGCCCCATGTCGCGCTTATGCCCCATATATCTTAACCTTCCACCCCCGACCCGCTTCTACCCACGTCTCTTTCTTACGTCCTCAAATATTTACCGTTGTTTTTGTGCACTTCTTAACCCCCCGTTATCTGCCGGAAATGCAAATGAACGGCGCCATCGCCACCCCGTCCTCCGGACCACCATTACCTTAATCCCCCCCAAATTGAGATTTAGGAGATGCAAGGTTTCGACTCAAGGCCGCTTTCTTCCGGTGAAAAATTCGCCTTGTCTAACGTCCCGGGGCGGCGCTACATAAAAATTCACCCAATTAATTTGAGCAACAAAAGAAAAACAAAAATAACAGACAATGGAAATTAAATTGGAAAGTTCAAAGAATGGCGGATTGCCGTCGGTCAGAGGTCGTGTTTGCTTTCGTTCGACGATATCGGAGCGGAACGATTAAAAACACGAAACAGGAGGAATAATTCGAAATCGATCAAGTAATAAATCGCTAGAGGGAGCAAAAATCTTCGCTTCGGCTTGCACAATTTAAATTAAACGCAAATTTCGTCCGATAATTAATTAGAAATCCCGATATATTCGCATTAGTTCGGTCAATTCGTTCACAAAGAGAGTGCGACGAATCGAAATTAGCCCGTTTCCCAACATTGATTAGAAGAGGCTGTTCTCCCCGTTTTCCCGGCAAATAACTATAATATTTTAATCGATCCGGGCGATATTCCCTCATTTGCGCCGCGAATGAATATGCATAGGCCGAGATTTATTTTGCTGTTAATTACGGTTTTGCAATGCAAATTTATTGTACCTACTTCTATATTTAGGTTAAGATAGACGTTATTGTGTTGTGTTTCGCGTTTTCGATAACACTCCCAACAAAGACCCGCTGCTAATGCTCGAGAGGGATTTATTATATTTGCGAAATTTTCATAATTCATAAGTGCGCTAATTTACATGCATAGTCCGCTGCCGACCGGTTCCAAATAAATTATCCAATTATCAGCCAAGTCGTCCGGAAAAGCAAACTAAGAGCAATGCCGGCTTTATCGAAATAATTTATGATACTTTCTCGTGCGGTTGTCATCGGGCTGGAAGCAGAAATATCGGCCCCCCGCCGCCATTTTCCAGCCCCTATCAGTAATTAAAGCAAGGCCGAATCTCAATCTCGACGCACAGATCTCTCTTGCAACCTCCACGCAGGGTCACTGCAGCGAGCGGCGGCGCCTCCACCATTTGTTAGTCATCTGCATACAAAAGAGCCACTGTTCAGTGGAAACGGTTCCACGTTAATTGGGGCAAATTGGGGCTCTGGTGAAATTCGTGGCATCGACGAACCACCCACTTCAATGGACATGCGGTTTTCGTTATCGAAAGTATTTACTGGAACCGACAAGTGTTACGAAAATACGCAATTTAACGAATCAACAAGAATATAAGTGACATTTCAGTCATAAGTTTTCGAGCTCCTCCCAAAACTGGTCAATTAGAATTTTGTAAAAATTTATTAGCCCCCCGAAATACATAGAAACTTGGCATAATTTTAGTGCAAAGATTGATGACATAAATGTCAGTCAAGCGCCTCCACCCTCAACAGCTACAGTTCCCAATAAAAATTAAAATTCAGTTTCTCGTCGAATTTCTTCCTTGCTGGAAAGTTAAATGGAACACAAGTAGGATACTAGTGCGGGTTCTGACCAATAAAGCGCATCTTCCTATAAGGGGCAAAGCCCTACTACAACCTCCTTGAAGGACAAAGGCCTGGCGAGTACCCCCCAAAAAGCCATTGACTTCTCAAGGCCACATCCCCTTTTAAATATTTTTTGCGACTTGAGCAGAGGCGTCAGTAGAGAAGTTTAAAGTTATTGAAAGTAATCTTTGAACGGTGTTTGTTTTTATTTTTGAGAAGGGGAGTTTTGGGTGGGGAAGGGGGGGCTTTTTATGTTTTTTTGGCCCCAATGTTTGTTGGGCTTTGCCTTGGGACCGAATGGAGGTCATGTTGCAAGTCGGGTTCGTAGCTGCGCTGCTCCCCCACATGCCGCCCCCGGGGGGCCCCTAACAGGCCCCCCGGGTGCTTGGGGTGCGTCGGGTGTTGGGCCCCTTCGGGACCTGAAAAAAAGATTCTTTTTGCGGCCTTTTTTGGGGCTGGCATATTTTTCTTAGGAGAGAAGCCACCATGTTTTTTTAAGGGGGGAGTATGTTTTTATGTTTTTTTTGGTTCTTATGTCTTTTCGGCCCCCATGTTTTCTTTCTATTTTTTTCGTTAACTCTTTCTTTTTTATCTTGATCGCTTTGTTTCTCTCTTGTTCCACTTTTCTTTCTTTAATTTCTGTCTTTTTGTGTAATTTTTTTTATGGTTCAATTGTCAACTTCGCAGTATTTCATAAAAACATGAAAGATTGAGTGCCTCTAAAATGGATAGCGCTATCGAAACAAGTAGTACAACTTAATTAAGTCACTGTGTTACTGCATCTAAAATTAAAATCGCGTGTGTTATCGCAATCGCCACAAATTAAAAAGCCTTCTTGTTTTTAATTGGTTGCTGTAAGTAATTGCACATAAAATTTCATAAAAATAAGTTTCAAGTGATTTTAAAAAGTTTATAAAGCTCTAAAGCTTTAAAGGTGGAATTTTTTTATATCAATCTTATGACTTATGACTGTTCAAAAACCATCGCAATACATTTAAAAATTAACCCGGCGGCTTCCCCATTTCGTAGCTTGGCCAAAATTCCCGCAATAATTTTCGCTTAGAGTTGACAAATTTTAGTAAAAACGCCCCGGCACCCGAATGGCAAACATTTCGACATGGTGTAGCGCGACTCCACTCTGTCAACGTTGGTTAGCACGGCGAAACGGGTCTGCATTTGTGGAAACGTCGCAATTATTTATTGTTGCACTGGGACCGATGATAAATGCATGTCCTTGGAATGCACCGCGACGTCCCTTCGAAATCATAACGAGAGTTGAAAAGTCCCGCCCCTAATAAATGATGAATAAATGTGGCTCGCCTTCGACCCCCCGGGAGGTCTCGTTGCCGTTGCTTTTTCGAAACACTCACGCTTTGCCGATTATATTAACGATAATTTTGGGATTAGCACAGAAGTTGGTTAGACACATCGCCATACATATTCATGATCCGCCGAACTTATCTAAGAAATCGTCCTCCTTTGTGGCCGACCCGCCAGGATCCGGCTATCTTTGAAAATTAATGTTTACTCGACTACTGGAAACTATAAACCTTTAAAATGGGAATAAAATGTTAAAACCCGTCACATTTGCATTACGTAAGTGATCGCACGTTCGGCCGAGATCCGGCAGAGGGAGCCGCGACGAAAATCAAACGATTTCCATGCAAAAATTAATTGTAGTCGCCGGAGAAAGCGCCGCTTTTTGCCAATATGGTTAAAATGTTTGTGCAGAGTTGAGAAGTGGTTGTTTTTATTCCAAAAAAATGTTAATGAGGCCGCTTCTACTCTGTTTTTTTTTCTCGGGGGTGGAAGGCCGATGTAAAATGTTATCTTAGATAATTTATAACCCTTCTTGCACGGCCGCTATCAGCACGTTTTGTTTGCGGCATCTTCTTTGAGATACCGAGATGTGTTTGTGATTTTTTGCTCGGGCTCCGGGGGTGCCACCGAACCGTTTTACCGATTCGGCATTAAACACGGCCCCGCCGCCATCAAAGTAGCCGGAACGAATAAAATTCGAATCACATCCCTATTAAAGCGATACATTTTTGGTTGTTGCGTTTGCTCGGGCATTCACATGGAAAGATAAATAATGATGTATTGTTTGGAGAGGCAAACTGGAAAGAGTTCCGGGCGTGTGGCGCGCCGCGCTCTCTTTATCTAACCCCCCATAAATCCCGCTATAAACTATATTAAATTTCAACTAATTTATTTGCCGCCGAAATTAATTCCATTCTTAAGTAATTACTGGAGCGCGTTATTTATTTGTTTTCGGGAGACGAGCGGTTTTGTTAATTCCTCGACCCGGACAGCGGAGAGAGGAGCAAGCAAACAAATAAATAAATAAAACCGGGCGGATTCCGAAAGCTTGTTCTCTTGGGTGTCACAATCAGCAATCGGATTTTCACCAGGGACCTGGACTTGATTCACTCCGCTTTGTTGCACTAAAAAAGCTACACGAACAACTTACTAAAAACTGAGATCAAAGCACTCTTTAATTGTGCCGCTTTTCACTGCCGGCGTTCATTACTCCTTTTAATAAACATTGTCTGGCGCATCCGCCATTATTTTTCACGGCTTCCGCCACTTCTTGATGGGCCCCGAAAAAAATAATGGCACTTAATTACGCGACTGGATCGCTTTCAGGCGGCGACATTTCCGGACTGGCGACTCTTTCAGAATTTTCATAACTCGCACGGAAATTGCCCCGCTCCACGGGCAACATTGCCCGCCAAATCGCTCGTGCCGACCTTTAAATACCACCCTCAAACAAACATCCCCAACGCGACTTTCTAAGTGAACTAAGTGAATGTAACAAATTCTACGACTTGACGAAATTGCAAATTCAGGTCTGAAACTTCATGCTTCGTTCAGTTGAGCTTTCTTCGTTGATGTTTTCCATATTTGGCGGGGTGTCCAGGGCCAGTGGATATAGTTGTTATTTTGGCAACTTAGGTCCGGGTGTTGTATCTCTGCCCGTGGGACAGGCCACCCTTGCCATGTCCCTGCCAGGGGTAATCAGCTCAACACGGACAAACATGGACCGGCGTGTCCACGCGCCGATTTGCATTAGTAATGCGACCGATGTCCTTGTTTGATAAAGCGAATGTCTCGTTTATCTGGTAGCCCATAACAGTTACAGTTACTACCGTTACCGCTGTGTCAACATAACACAACAATCCTGCCGGTTTACATGGTTGTTTACCGCCGAAACGCTGACCATTTACTCACTTTTGCATCTATCATCGATTCCGCAAGTCACGTGAAGGCGACGCTTGCAGGGATAACACGTATTTTTTTTTTTTTTGTTACGAATCGACGTCGAGTTTCCAAACGGACTCGAAATTTGACGTTGTTCACAACCCCCGTTTTTACGTTTGGATTTATTAGGACGACACATGAGTAACATGAGTATTTTCTCACACGCCAGACTGCTGCAATACAGGCGATTGATTAATAATTACTTTGCCGGCTGCAAATTCGTTATTAACAACTGGTTTATTCAGTTTGCATAATTTCATCGGCGGACTGAAATTTATTTTCAACAGATACGGAGTGGATTAACAGCGTTTTAATTACTCCAGTCCAGTCCCTGTTCATTGAACAAGGAACGAAAACAAAACGGACCAAATTTAGCAAAACGTTGGAAGCAATCAACAATGCAACCCCTAAAATTGCGAACCCCTTCTTTTGACAATAATTCCACTTGTCATGTCCTGGGCATGCAGGGCGAGAAAAAACTGGCGCCCTAAGAGTGAAAAAAAAAACTATGTACTTAACACTTATCCCTTAAAAAAAATTTGAAAAATATTAATTTTTGTCAGACGTCTCTACAATGCGGCCAATTATGTGCAACTCTCAATCCTCTCCAACATATTGCTTCAGACGCGAATCTCGAACTCGTAATTGCATTATCATTTACGTAACTATTTGTCGATAATGTTCTACTTATTGTTGTCGATCTTACGCGAAGGGGGCTTTTAAGATTCAATTACGTATGAAATGTTATAGAAAATTGCATGAAATTCAATTTCAAAGACGCTAAGCTGGCGGAGACGTCGTGTAATATTATCCTCTTACCTAAGTTATGACTTCATCGCTTCAGAAAGAGTTGCCTGTCATTTACCATTTTTAAACAGAAGTCTGTGGAGAGAACACAATATCTGTTTAAGAAATTGAAGTAGATATGAAAAAATTCGAGTCAAAGCAAGAAAGAAAGGGTGGCTAATTAGAATTTATATTAGAATACAAAGAATTGCAGCAAAAAGAAGAATAGAGGATTTTTAAAAGTTTTATTATAGCATTTTGCTTCTAGTTATCTTCGTAATACTGAAGTACGAGAAACAATTCAAACTTTGACAAGAAAAGGTTACAAAAAGTTGAAATAGTAAATAATTCTACAATGATCTCCATTTTTACAAAACTGACGCTTTTATGTTTACATCAAACAAATTGTTGTTGGTGATTTAGATAATAAAAAGAGAATTTTATATTAAAAAATAAAGAACAATACAAGAGGAAAGCGAATATAGATTTCAAAAAATTTTAACACGAATCTGATCGTAGTTTCTCTGTAGAAGTCGTACTTTTTAAGATGTGACCATTCAAATGTTTTAATTCAAAGTTTTCGTCAAAATCGACCTAAATTGCAAATTTCAAGTTTCTTATTATCAGACTTACGATTTTTGTTCATATAGCATTCGGTAGCCTTTGTGAAATGGAGAAATTTGGTGTATTTGGATTTGATGTAAGTCCGTCCGTTGAAAAGTTACAAGAGTTTGAATATTAAAAGAAATCGATACTTAATGGTTTTTCTAATTTTATAAAAAATCCATTTATTCTAGGGTCGAATTGATTACGGATTTGAGTTCAGAAAGGCCGATTACATAAGAAAACGCCTATTTCCAGCCTTTAAGTGCAACGATGTCGATTTTAGGATTTTTTCGAATTTCTAACGATTGGGATAGAAAAAAAAATCAAAAATATTGAAATTTTTTACATCGATTTTATGACTTAATCTTATAGATCTCGAACCGCTTGAAACGAATCTGGCCGTAGTTTCCCTGTAGAAGTAGTACTTTTTAAGATATGACCATTCAAATGTTTTAATTCAAAATATTGGTCAAAATCGACCTAAATTGCAAATATCAACTTTTTTATTATTAGACTTACGATTTTTGTTCATACAGCATTCGATAGCCTTTGTGAAATGGACAAATTTGATGTATTTGGATTTGATGCAAGTCTATCCGTTGAAAAGTTACAAGAGTTTGAATATTAAAAGAAATCGAAACTAAGTGGTTTTTTTAATTTTATAAAAAATCCATTTATTTTAGGGTCGAATTGATTACGGATTTGAGTTCAGGAAGGCCGATTACATAAGAAAACGTTTATTTCCATCTTTTAGGTGCAACGATGTCGATTTTAAAAAATTTTCGAATTTCTATCGATTGGGGTAGAAAAAAAAAGTCGAAAATATTGAAATTTTTTACATCGATTTTATGACTTAATCTTATAGACTTCGAATCGCTTAACACGAATCTGGTCGTAGTTTTCCTGTACAAGTTGTACTTTTTAAGATATGACCATTCAAATGTTTCAATTCAAAATTTTCGTCAAAATCGACCTAAATTGCAAATTTCAACTTTTTTATTATTAGACTTACGATTTTTGTTCATATAGCATTCGATAGCTTTTGTGAAATGGAGAAATTTGATGTATTTGGATTTGATGTAAGCCTGTCCGTTCAAAAGTTACAAGAGTTTGAATATTAAACCATTTGCTTCTACTCAAAAGGCTAACATTTTTATATGGAGTTCTTCAAATCTCTATGGCAAAGAATATTATGTAAAGCCAAACGTTGTTAAATAAGAACTGATTACATAAAACCTCTCAATTTTTCTTTTCCATATTCCAACTAAGGGTTTCCTTTATTTCCCTTCGGTAAGTAAAATAATTTTTAAACCATAAAATTACCTCACGACTGGTTTGTAACAAAACTTCACCATTTACCATCCTCAATGGTGCGATATGGATATTAAGAAAGCTCGTCTCTGGTGCCGATCAAGCTATTGGAAAACTTTCCCAGTGGCGTCGTTTGCGCTACCGTAATACGCTCTATTTTCTTACCGCTTCAGGTAATCTATACGAATGCCATTTGGTTGTTGAATTCCCCCAGTGTTTGCGTTCCCTACCTTATTATATTGCATTATGCCTCTGCAAACTTTTATTTGCACTTTATGCAGTTTCCCCACCAACTTGATTATTCGTGTTTACGTGCCCTAGTTTTCCCGAAACACCCTGGAAGCATCGCCGCCCCGCAACAATATGCAACCACAATACGTCGGCGGCAACAGCCAAAGTTACCCACGCAACAAAAATTTAAAATAAATGTTAAATAAAAACGTTAATAAACATTAACGCTAATTAAAAATATTTCTAGTTACCTAGAAAAGATTGCTAAAACGTCTTTTCTGTTAATAATTTTTTTTAACTTGTTTGAAGGCTAATTAAGATTTCATTAATTCTACAGCGATTTTTGCGTCTTTAATACCCTGCTTTAATAGCCGTCACCGGCAAAAATGGCCCTAACTGTCGTCGCCTCACAAACAATTGCGTGTTGGACCAGCAACATTTTAGAAAATTCGTTTTAGCGTCGTCGGCAGTAAATGCGTGTTGTCGTCGTTCGTGTGTATGTGTCTGCGTAAAGGACCGTTAATAAATCATGTTTGTTGTATTTTAATTAAAACTGAGAAATATCATTGGGCAGGCTCGAGTTGAGAAAATAATTATTGCAATGTTCGTAAACTTTAATTGTATCCTGGATAATTTATGAAAGTTTCACGTTTACATCTCCTGTTTAGTGTTCCTTTTAAATTGGGCGATCGTAAAAGTATAGGAGTGCTCTTTTCAGGAAATTTAACGACCGTATAAAACGGCATTTTAATTAGGCAGAGTCATTAATAAATAAATTATTTATTGCGGGGGAGGGGCGCTTTTACATAAACAACGGGGCACGAGCAGGGCCGGCGCGGCAAATAAAGCAGAACGTTAATTTTGGCAATTAGAAATTAAGGGGTAAATTTCAAAAAAAATTCTGGCTTCCAACAAAACGAAGAGATTAATCAATTTCTTTGAAACTTACGTTTTGGTGGCTAAAAAATTAAAAACTTACTTGGCCACGAAGCCACGCAGAAATGGATAAGCGCGAAATGGCGGATGCGCCGGGTGAACTTTTAGGTCAGGTGGCAATGTAAATTTTTTATTTACTACTGCTGCTTTTTAACTTTATAAACAACACTAACTTGACTTTATCATGTTTCAAAAAGGTTTCAGACTTTGTCAAATCGCCCCTCACGAACCCTGCGTAAAATCCCAACATTATGTTTTAATTTATAAAGTACCTACGTGCTGAAAAAAGTTGTTGGATCTATATTTGTTACTCAAAGTTCGTCAACCTGAACATTTGAAAACTAAACTTAAACAACCCTTTTCGTCTAATTTACTGTCTGTTAGTATTTTTCGTTCTCCCGCTTAGATAATGTATTTAAAAAAAAAATTAACGTCGATCGGTGGTCCACTAATGATGTGTCGCGCTAATGATCACAAATTGACTACGGTGCCGTTCAAAAAATCGCGAGCCGTCCTAAAATTCGCCCCCACATTAATGTTTACACCGTGTTTTTAATTAGTGACCGACCATTCATTTCAATTGTAAAAATCGGCCGCTAATAAAGTTTTACTGGCGATTACATGACGGCTAGTTGAAGTTATATATTTCGGCGTAATGCCGTCGTAAAACTCCGGAAAACCAGAAAATATTTCCTGTTATCGAACGTTTCTTTACCACTGTTGCGCGATAAGTTGTTAGGTCGTGACGAATACAATATTTTAAACAAACATAAACAATAAATTTCGGTGCGTCCTAGGAGACGCTACGCAATCTGATGGGGAAAGTTCGGGGTGCTCAAGTTGCAAAATTAATTTGATGCTCAAAACTTTCCTGGATATATGGAGACAACCTTTCTGGTTCACAAGCTGCAATTTTTAATTAAATCGGACAGTTTTAGCAACTTCATAATGCTCCGTGAACACATTTGCATTGGATGCTGCTTCAAACACAATATCGCGCCAGCTCCACCATTCGAATTATTAATCTTTTTATGCAGGTCTTTTCCCCGGGAGTGCGTCCTGCCATCATTGAAAAGACACCACCTGCTAGATACGTTTCAACGACTCGAGAAAAACAAATAGAGGTCCTCCTTACAACAACAAGGGTCGAAATTGAGCAAAAGACACAATTATTATTTTTGCGCTAGACGCCTCGATAGCGCGACCAATGACGAGCAACCCGCCAGAAGTCTCTCTATAGGGAAGGAACACTATATTAAATCTGAATGAATGTCTTGTAGGGGGTCATAGAAAAAGTATTGTATAAAACTCGCCGGAGTGATTGTCGGACTCGGTTAGCGCCGTTTTAACAAATTTTGGTAAACTTTTATTGTGTGGTCGCAATGAGTAATATCGAGGAAATCCCCCTGTTGGTGCAATGACCATTACAAGAATCCTTTCGTGGAATGTCCAATTATGCAGGGTCGTGAGCCTGGCAGCGGGCCATTAGCTGCAATTCCTGGTCCGGGCCTGCGGAGATGAGTCCTGGCTGTGCGCTTTATTATTCATGTCGGGGGGCGACCGTGAAGATCGCGAATGAGAAGCGGGGGGTGTCCCCGAATAAAAATCTTTTCGCGGTGATTTATGCGCAAACTTTGACAAAGGTCGGAGTGCATAAATCAAATAATTTATTCTCATTCAATTTATTTTGGAAGAGTCGACCCGCCCGAAATTACACAGTAAACTAAATTTATTAGGACAAGGGCCGGACCTTGCCACCTAGTCGCCCCCAAATATTTGCAGTAATTCGCGGCGTGATAACGGGTCAATGGAGGCGACCCGTCGCCACTGGATTTCGTTGCATACATTACCGGTTCCTCCTCGAAACGGCAACTAAGTCGATGATTAATAGTTTATTTGGCGACGTACCGAATCGAACCGTCAGGGTTAGGTGGATGGCAATCCCGTCGAGCAAAGTCCGGTCGTTTTGTTTCATAAATTCGCCGGAATTGGGGGAAATACGATGGTTTTTACGGCGGGACCCCACCTCGGTTTGTTATTTAAAACTGCTCAAGTTGGCGTGCGCTCTCGCTCCGCTGCGAAGACGAGAGAAACCCCAAGGACTGCTAGCTGGGCCATAATCCCCGTTATTATCTGGAAGCCCTGTTACAGTTTAATTGAAATTATTTTAATTACGCTTAATGAAGGGTAAAAGATGCAACGTTTTTGCGGGACCGCGCAAACGGCCCGTTTTTACTGCCGGTGGTAAAAATGAGAAACTAGCTGGCTCGTCGGCTGAAACGAGCCGGGACATGATATATTTCGACCGGATACCGTTTCCAACTTCTAGTATCGAATTTTATTTCTAGTTTACAACTCGCCGGCACAATTGGCAACGGTGCGGGCCGTACATGTGGATAAAAAGGCAGTTTTTAACCCGCCATAGATCGTTCATACATATTTATAATATTCCCCTAATCCCGAATACGGTCTGTTTCGAGCCCGCCGATTTGTTGCCTAACTTTGGCAAAAATGATACATTCCCCAGCCGATAGCCAACCCGCCAAATTTTCCCCGACCAACAAAAATGTTACCACCGGCCCTGTCCCTCCTTAAAACCGACGGTGCCTGAAATTTGAATCACCGTAAAATTCAGTGGCGTAACCACCAAACAGTCTGCTGGCCGGAGGCAACAAACATTCGGATAGGTTACTAAACGCCACTTATCCCATTAGCGTCATTTAACTCTAGCTGTCTGCCTCCAACAGAAAACAGAATCAGAGTTTCAAAGATATTCTGTGGTTATGGCCAACTTTGAGATTAGCTGCGGGCGATGAAGACTCAAGTAGTTGCATTTTTGTTTGAAATTTAGCTGGCACTACGTCAGACCTGACCTGAGGTGAAAACACCTCGACGACTTCTGTGCTTGGTTTCGAAATCGCATATCTTCGAAATTTCATCGAAAGAAGGAAATTGGACGCATACACGCATTAGAATCAAGACGCTCCAGTTACTCAAAGGAAATTTCGGTTCATATTCGGAAGAGTAGAGATCAGAATCGATTTCCGGATAACAGTGGCTTGTGAAACTGCAAGAGTAAGTAATCCGGCTCGCTATTGAATCTTAAAGTGGTTTTATTGCAAGATGAACCAGGATCCAAACTCATTTCGGGGTACTGCGGAAATGGAGTTGCACGCTTTAGGACAACTTCATCGAATTAGAGATTTTGGTTTGTATCTTTACAACCATGAGCTGTTAACGCCGGTATAAATATGGCGGCAACGACACAATTTAAAAGTCATTTTGGGTCATCAAACATCATGTTGGTACAATTTCTATTAAAAAAATAGAAAATAACCCTAAACAAAGTTCAAAGCTCACGCAACTTATTTAGATGCGGCATTTAAACGTCAAATTAAATTTAAATTCTGTAAAGTGCAATGTTCCAGTTTTCCCCTTTATTGGCGCTTAAAGTTTGCAGTCTCAGCTCTCAATGTGTAACCGGTTCAGTTGCCAAATTGCCATGGACGAAAACTCCAGAATCAAATTATGAAACAAGTGCCTATCTAGCCAATCGACATATTAAAATAAATAATAATTTTTTTCAATGATGACGTCAGAAACTTTTAGCTTGCTTAAACCGGGCTGAAAGAAACGGCAAATGAAGCTTATGGCAAGTTGCAGAAAAAATCATAAAGGAGTCATTAAAATTTTGATGAACGATTACCAGACTATGCTGCTTCTAAGGACTTCACCCATCCAATAAACGCAGCAAACGACTTAATCATGGTCCAAGCGACAAAAGGCTGCAGTTAATAATAAAAAGGTTCAAATTTTAAGCAAAATTTTCGCCAAGTTCTTAAAACTGTTTTTCGATTTGGTTTCTTATTGATTTCCAGTCGATGTCGATTTTAAGAATTTTTCGAATTTCTATCGATTGGGGTAGGAAAACAAAGTCGAAAATATTGAAATTTTTTACATCGATTTTAAGACTTAATCTTATAGATTTCGAACCGTTTAACACAAATCTAACCGTAGTTTCCCTGTACAAGTCGTACTTTTTAAGATATGACCGTTCGAATTTTTCAATTCAAAATTTTCGTCAAAATCGACCTAAATTGCAAATTTCAACTTCTTTATTATTAGACTTACGATTTTTGTTCATATAGCATTCGATAACTTTTGTGAAATGGAAAAATTTGATGTATTTGGATTTGATGTAAGTCTGTCCGTTCAAAAGTTATAAGAGTTTGAATATTATAAGAAATTTAAACTGAATGGTTTTTCTAATTTTATAAGAAATCTATTTATTCTAGCGTCGAATTGATTACGTATTTGAATTCAGGAAAGCCGATTACATAAGAAAACGCTTCTTTCCAGCCTTTAGGTGCAACAATGTCGATTTTAGGAATTTTTCGAAGTTCTATTGATTGGGGTAGAAAAAAAAAGTCGAAAATATTGAAATTTTTTACATCGATTTTATGACTAAATCTTATGGATTTCGAACCGTTTAACACAAATCTGACCGTAGTTTCCCTGTACAAGTCGTACTTTTTAAGATATGACCGTTCGAATGTTTCAATTCAAAATTTTCGTCAAAATCGATCTAAATTGCAAATTTTAACTTCTTTATTATTAAACTTATAATTTTCGTTCATATAGCATTCGATACCATTTGTGAAACGGAGAAATTTAATGTTTTTGGATTTGATGTAAGTCTGTCCGGTCAAAAGTTACAAGAGTTTGAATATTGGAAGAAATCGAAACTTAGTGGTTTTTCTATTTTTATAAGAAATCTATTTATTCTAGCGTCGACTTGATTACGGATTTGAGTTCAGGAAAGCCGATTACATAAGAGAACGCCCATTTCTAGCCTTTGGGTGCAACGATGTCGATTTTAAAAAATTTTCAAATTTCTATCGATTGGGGTAGAAAAAAAAAGTCGAAAATATTGAAATTTTTTACATCGATTTTATGACTTAATCTGGTAGATCTTGAACCGCTTAACACGAATCTGGCCGTAGTTTTCCTGTACAAGTTGTACTTTTTTAGATATGACCATTCGAATGTTTCAATTTAAAGTTTTCGTTAAAATCGACCTAAATTGCAAATTTCAACTTCTTTATTATTAGACTTACAATTTTTGTTCACATAGCATTCGATGGCATTTGTGAAACGGAGAAATTTGATGTATCTGGATTTGATGTAAGTCTGCCCGTTCAAAAGTTACAAGAGTTTGAATATTATAAGAAATCTATTTATTCTAGCGTCGAATTGATTACGGATTTGAATTCAGGAAAGCCGATTACATAAGAAAACGCTTCTTTCCAGCCTTTAGGTGCAACAATGTCGATTTTAGGAATTTTTCGAAATTCTATCGATTGGGGTAGAAAAAAAAGTCAATAATTTTGAAATTTTTTACATCGATTTTATGACTAAATCTTATAGATTTCGAACCGCTTAACACGAATCTGACCCTAGTTTCCCTGTACAAGTTCTTACTTTTTAAGATATGACCGTTCGAATGTTTCAATTCAAAATTTTCGTCAAAATCGACCTAAATTGCAAATTTCAACTTCTTTATTATTAGACTTACTTAGGAATTTTTCGAATTTCTATCGATTGTAATCTATCTTTCTCCCAGTTTCTTTTACTACCTCTCCCTCATCCTGCCTTGGGATAAACAAATGCCGCCTTAATTTCACTTTCAACTCTGAATAAGAAAAAATGTATTCTTGTGAGGTTAATATCGTGATAGTTTAACTGTAAAAAACATCCAGTCTCAGTTGTTAAACTGTACAAGAGGTGCGGTTCTGAAAAAAAGTGTAGTTTGAGTGCGCATAAACTCCAGCGGACGCTAATAGCCTGAAAATGAAAAGTGGAAAAAGCGGGTTTATCGACAGCCGGCATTGTAGTCCTGCTGTTAATACCCCACTGTAACCAAGCACTACACCCAGTTAAAGTGGTCGGATTGTCATTGATAAGGTCGGTCGTAAACATGGAGCTTTAATAAGAAGAGCAGGCCGCATAAATCCGGCGGCAAGACAAATAACCGTTTTATTCATAAAATGTAGCCCAATAAGTTGCCAACTAGCCGAAAAGGACCGGTTTCGTATGTAAAAATGTGTAACATTAGGAAGAGCCGTCGTCTGTAGCAGCGAAACTGCTTATGGCAGCGCTACTCCCAGTTAGGCCGCCGGAACGGGCAGTTATCTTCTTAGTTTGATGACGCTCGAGCTAGATATTATCAAACGATTCCACTTTATATGAGAATTAAATTACAGTTTGATTGGGGCAAAGTCTAATAATGCCCATTCAGAAACAGACTACAACTCAGCAGGAGCGTGGATGGCGGAGAACCGGCGCAGGGTTATTACTTACAAATTGTTATGGCCTCGCTCAGATTCCGCCAGTAAAGCGACTGATTAACGAGATGTGAGGAGTATTGATTAAAATTTATCGGGGGAGGTTCGCGTAAACTTTTACATGGGTTAAATTTTTAAGTGACTTTTTCATAACGGAACAAAGTTGGCTTTGGTCGGGTCGTTTCGCTATTAATTTTAAATTTTAAAATTCAATCCAACTTCTCACAACTTACCTCGATATCGAATCGCGCCGCCGTCCTAATTATTTCACCCTTAAAGACGCTCTAACCTTTCCCCTTTGTCCCCGGGCTACAGCATGTACTTTTCATTATCTCGCCGGCCCCGCAGCGACGATCAACAATAGGGCGTTATTCTCGAAATAAAACGTTGCCGTTATCCACTGCGAAGCCGACCACGTAGTCTTAAGATAATTGAAAAATGAAACAAAGTGTATTGCATTCGAAATGATTTAGGGGCGCTACGTTATTGCCGCGAGGACGCGCCGACCACGGGGGCCTTAATTGATAAATACTCGTACGTGACGTTAAACGTAATTCCGTAATTTTATTTGCCGACTTAAGTAATAGCTCGGCGGTAAATTATTTATTTGGCCGCGCGTCAAATCGGGGATGATTTAGACGCGGCCCTGGCGGTCACCGCCGCAATTCTTGCCGGACGCCCTCATGAATCAATGTCGAATTTTTGGATTTTCGTTATCTCCACCGATACCGACACACAAACCGGCCCGGAATAATCTTATTACCGCGCTGGAATTCTAAACAAAGCTTTTTCATTTCACGCCGGCCGACTGCCGGGCGAAATCTAAAGTAAGCCGCTTACTTTTCCGCACAAAAGGCCCGGAAAGAAAACAACCTACTAGGCTGTTAACTGTTGGCGAACAAACGATCTGATTACCGACAAAATGAACTCCAAAGCGGGTATCAGGACCGTAACATAAATCTGCTAATTTATCGGCCCGAGCAGCGTCGACGCCGCAACTTCGGATCCCACGGCAAAAATTTGTAAAGAACGCCGCCGCAATTACCCCTCGGTATTTTCCATTAACGACACTTTTATAATCGCTTGTTTATTATAGCCTAACAGGGGGCAATTGCGGCCTTTCAAACGACGTTTTGCAATAATTTTGCTACCCCCCGAAGCTCCACCGGGCTTTACCCGACACTTAGAATGTTTGGCGGTATCGTCACTCGGCACGCTGTTAATTATTCGTTGAATCTACTCAGTAGACATGATCACCAAGCAAAACTCTCTCGGTCAGGGTCGCAAATGGCGGATGCGCCGGGAGAATTCCGCTTGGAAAAATTACCTATTTACTGTGGGTCTTAAATGCAAACATTAAACAATTTTTGTAAATAAAATTTAGAAATTAGTTAGTAGATTAATTATCTCTGAATAAACTTCGTTTTGACAGATATAAAAATGTTGTTAGGATGAGGACAAAAATTTTGCTCAAAATTGAAAAGTTGAACCTTTTTATTATTAACTGCAGCGTTTTGCCGCTTGGCGAAGTCATTCAAATAGTGCGTTGAGGGCTGAAGTGCGTCTTACGAAAGTTACTCAATCCTGCAAATTCACCCGCGTTATACAAAAGCTCCAAATGAACCGCTACGCGTTAAAATCCCCGATTGAGTTATTTAGCTCCGACATTGCGGCCTTTCGGAGTTTCCACCCTCCAAAATTCCGTCCATCCCTCCCGAAATGCCGCCTACAAAACCGCATTTTGATTCACGTCGGGCCAGACGGACGCTCTGACAAAGTGACGTGAATTTGTAAAAGTGACGTGGAAAATCGGAAATATGCGTATGACAAATACACGTCACAAAGGACACCCTTTAGGGAAAGCTTTGTGAACGCCACCACGTACGCGGAGCGGGCACACAAGAGAGGTTGGCATGCTTGGGACCTGCTGCTCGTCGTTGGGGACGACATTCCAATCTAAAATTCAGAATTGGGGGGGTGCGCGCATTCACGCAGGATTGCCACACACCGGATGATAGTAGTTTAGCCTACATGGGAACGGGCGCAGCTGGAATAATGCCGGATGAAAGCTGGATACGCAACGGAGCCCTTCCCGATAAAAAGATGTTTTTGTTGGCCGGCTTATGTATTGATGTATACCGGTTTTTGCGAGGGCCACCGGGCCCTTCCGGGCCGCCGACGCAATCTGCCCAACCCGTCGGCCCGGCCAGCAACTTCCTCAGCAGAGCTGAGCCCTCAGTTTTGTTCCCCTGGGGGACCGACTCAGGCCTGGAAGTTGAACCACTGACCACAAGCATTTTTCGAAAAATCGCCCTTTATTCATTTCGCCCCCAATTTGCTAAATAACAAAAACCCTTCAAATCGAACTTAATTTGATTAACAAATTTGCGCTAATTCTAATTCCGCATTTTTGCATTTCAGGTAAAATGTGCATTAATAAAAGCCTTTGGCAACGCTGTGTAGTGGGTCGGAAGTATTTGGCAACGTTGCAAGTTGAGCATAAAAAAACTCTTCTGGAGGTAATTACAGTAACCTAGTTATTCAGAAGGTAAACAAATTTTTTGGGGGCGAGGAGCAGCGTGGAAGCCTTCACGTCTCCGGCATCCTTTGCCTTCGTTGCTCCAAGACGCAAACATGCGAGGATTCCAATTTTCGCGGGGCACGTAATGAGGGAATTTTTGTTGGGGGACGGCATTGTGCCTTTGTGGCTCGACGGGCCTTTGAGAGCACGGTCTCTGTTTTACCACGGAATTAAGCTAGTTTGCTGGGTAGCTGGTGTTGTTATTCAAAAGTACTCGTCTTGCATAATTTATCATCTCACCTTGTGCCCGACTTTATCCGCGCGCTACTGGCAAACAGTTCTATAAATTCGTATATTTACCAGCGCGGTTAGGTGGCTGCTGGAATACACGCCGTTTCCGTTTCCCCTGCAGTAAACAGCCCCACAGCAAACTAATCCGCTGACCCTAAATAATGAATATTGTTTATTCCGTATTTATAACACGCGTGCAGGCCAAACGCTTCGCCTTGTTGCGTCGCCCACCTGATTTTCGACTCGACCGAAACGAGGAACCGGAAACACGGCAAGAATTGGACGGAGGACTCCTTGTTATTTAGGGATAAATTTGGATAAATGTCATACGCAACACGGACGCGACTGGGGCATTGCACGCAATTTATTAGGGGGACCGTCGGGGGCGTAAAAGCCGATATTTCATCGAACGGTTAACAAGATATTGTTTTGTCGTGTCGCATAATAAAAGCGTCGGGACGCCCGCAAAAAAACCAAACTCCCGTCGATACCGACCCCAACTTCCGCAGAACAAAGCCACCGACATTAAAGCCTCCAAATAACAACAAAATACCAACAAACGACCAAAATCACCAAGGTAACCAAAATTTTATTTCTCGGGGAGTCGCAGAATTTCTTTGTTGAACTCTCAAGAGCAGTTTTGGAAACTGCTTCTACAATTGTCGTGGCTATTGCGCCCCGTGGGTGCGAGCGAGAACGCCAGCCCCCTTCACGTCGTAGAAAGAGGGCGGAGCGTTTCGCTTTTCGTTACGCGTGCTTCATATTGTGCGATATTCTCCAATTCTTTTCCAAGTGTCTAAGTAGTTGAGAATATGGCCGTGGGGCCGAGGCTTGCAATTTCCGCCTCGGTTGCGGCCTGTGTTGCATTGTTTGTGGTCGGCGAATTGTGTAGGGACAGGAAGCGGCGCCGAGGTGTTATCCAGTTGGGAGCTCGACCACATCCGGGCGTTTTTCTTCTTGCGACCGGTCGGAGATGTCGGCTTGGTTTTGTTTGTTTTCGGCCACGTAAACCCGTTTGTCTATGTTGTGTGTTGGAGTGCACAGGTGAAATACTGGACAAACACCAGTCTAACCTGTGACAACAGACCCTTGGCCAGATTGGATAACACGCAAAACTGTTATTACACACACACACACACACACACACACACACAGCGTGCGGCCGTTGCTGGCTGCGATAGGCCGGGCCCAGGACCTCTCATTATACTAAAAGGCCCATTCCAGTTGAGGGCAATGTTCACAACGACATTTATTAAGGAAAATTAGATTCGCCGACGCAAAAAATCCACAAAACACTTTTGGTCGTGTTGCGAGGCGCCGAGAGATAAACGATCGCAGACGGACGCCGGCGAATATGTTGGGTGTCACCGTGTATATCCGCCGGGGTGCAGAACGAGGTCGCATATTTGAGGCATATATGAGGCCATGCAGATTTACAGCGTTCCAGGCGGAAAGCTTGGTGGTTTTGTACGTGTGAAAAATCGATGGCCAACGTGATAGCCAACAGTGGAAACGTAAATCTTACAACGCTTCAGACGCAACAACCACGTAATAAAGTTGCAAGTTGCACGCCAGAGGACGGATATGCACCTGTTATAACATAGCTGTTATGCCGTAACCTCGCAACCGCGTCCAGGAAGACCCCCTAAATTCAATATATTTGTTCAAGTCCTTCTGTGCCCTCCTCAGACTTAGTTTGCTTCTTCCTTCTGCCAGTTCTTCCATTTTTGAATTTAAGCGGCGATCACAAAAGAAATCAGTGTTCACATAACCTCGGAAACTCAACGCCACTTGACAAATACATTTGACAACGTCGCGTCACCTCACAACTACACTTGGCAACGCTGCGCCACCTGTCAACTACACTTGGCAACGCTGTGCCACCTGCCAACCACACTTGGCAACGCTGCGCGCACCTGACGAATTATTTTGGCAACGTTGCGCGCACCTGACGAATTATTTTGGCAACGCTGCGCGCACCTGACGAATTATTTTGGCAACGCTGCGCGCACCTGACGAATTATTTTGGCAACGCTGCGTCCAGATTCCGGCCGTCAAGGCCGCCGCCTCGATAAAGCCTAAGTTCGGGCTTGGCCCTGCCTGAAGAGTAGAAGCTAATTACGCCCCCATAAAGCTAATTTCCTATAAGAACGGCAGTTTTATAAAACCGTCGTTTATCTGCCGCCGTAAAACGGCCGTAAACCATCACGACCAGCAGTAGTTAGTTTCCTTCGTCGCGACGGTACACGAAAATAGCAGTCGGGTCGGGATCATCGCCGGAGATTCGAACTCGACAGTAGGGATAATGCGATAAGTAGACAAACAAAAGGAAAGTCGCTGACCGGACGTCGTGTCTCCGGAAACTGTAACAAGAAGGGTCCGGGAAGGAGGAGAAGGGGCGGACGGAGGCTAGTCTGTTCCGGTGAGACCGCCGGCGGAGTGACCGGAGGGCTTAAGATGATGGCCCAGCGTGAGAACTTTACTGGATTAGATGACTCTCCTGTCGCCTAATTCAATACCGAGACCACATAAATTGCAATTATCGTAGGTGCGCTTGTCGGATACCACCACCAGAGGGAGCCGTTCAAGCACATAATAAAACACAGAGGATGATAAAATGACGACGGAGCTTACGGAATCTGCCAGTTGTTGCGGCAAAGTTATTATAACCGCCCCCAGCTGACGGAATCGCGGCCGAAGACGACGCAAACAGCACGAAAGGCAATTTACGGGGAAGGGCAAGAAGCGACAACTAAAACGGTCCACTTAATTAAGACGATCACTTGAAAGATGATGCATCAAAGTGACTTACGCGAAATAAAAAGAGTTAAACGGAACAAATGTTGCTAAAGTCCAAACAAACAGAGAGGAAAGATATAATGTCAAAAGTTTAAAGTAGAATAGAAAATAGACAGTAGACAGGTTGAAGAAGTCTTAAGGAGACGAATAAGTAGAAAATTGCATAGCAACTAGCGAGAAGATAAAAAAACAACGGGAAGCTAAGAACAAAAACGAGACCAAAGAAGAATAACATGTGGAATAGATAAAAACCTAAAAAAAAATTAAGCATGAAGACTAATTAAGAATAGTTTCGTAAATGGAGAGTGCTCTAATAGGACCGGCACAGTTGTTGAAATGACGGCTAAAAACTGCTAGATAAAGATCCTGCCGTCACACAAGAAGGAGCTGGAGTGCTCCTTTCAGTTAACCCGTCGACAAATAATTAAAACACTGAGAACATAATGACTAACTCCCACGAGATGAGTTACCACCGGCAACACAATGAGATTAAATCTCGCCACTTCCTGAATTTTCCTCGATGGTGCCTCGCGAGAGGCCATTGTGAATTATTCTTGCAAATTTGTCCGTTTCAGTGACTTTAGACGGAAGTTAATCAGAGCGGAGAGAGAAAGAGAGATGGGCAACCTTGGCGCTTTCCCTCTATTGTTTTTCGGCAAGGGATGAGGTTGTGAACAAGATCCCCGACACCTCGCCTTAAGGATTCTAATTTTACTTAACAACATCGATAATGTCCGGAAAAAGGGTGTCCGTAATGCAGAAAGGATGAAGGGTCGTTTGAAATTTTAACCGTCGTTTGAAACTGGTCCTAGGAGGGTTGTTATTGAGAGCGCCTCCAATTATGTTTCGTCTTAATTACATATCGAGTGCCGGAGAGGCGAGGGTCGTTATCTGTTGTCGTTGTCTTTTTTCGCGTCGCGTTTTTTACTTACCTCCGGGGAAGGAAGCGTCTGCAGACAATGGCCGAGTTAAAACTGAAATAAACGAAAGGCAAACAGTTTTCTATGAGGCAAAGCTTTGTAAATCTCCCCGCATTTGTAGCGCGGAATCTTTTAAAGGCGAAGTAGCGTTTCGGAGCCGGAGCCGGAGCCGGAACGTTATAATTTAAATTAAAGTCGGGCAATAAGTTCGGGCCAAGTATTCTCGTAAGGGAGTAAATGTTTCGTACCAGCACCGAAACAACAAACAACCCCTACAACTATTAAGAGACACAAGCTAAATTGAAATAAACAATTAAACTTGTTCCATTCCAGGGCGTTTCGTCTTATGACCGCAAATTTTCGCAAAAACCGAATAGTTCAACCCCCGAAATTAATTCGTCGCCGCCGTCGCAGTTTTTCGAGGGCCGAACTTTTTCGGCAATTCGGTCACCTAGCTCGGCCCTGCGCTACGTAAGCCGGTAAAAGCCCGACCCGGAGCCGTTGAAGTCGGGACAAACGAGGCCGTTATAAAGGGTTGGGGGAGGCGGCATTGTAATAGAGCAGGGGGTCAAAGAGCGACTGACCCTGATACAGCGGCGAGGGGTCAGGATCATGGCGCGATCAATAGCTCTCACATACATATACAAGCCGCCCGCTATCTGACGCCGAAAACGAGACTAAATACCGAACATCGGGCCTTGGGGGTGGCGAACGGGGGGTGGAAAAGGAGGGACGAGGCAGACGCGTGGTTTCCGAGTGTTTGCTCTGCCATGGCTGGGTGTCATGTCTTAGACAGAAGGCCTTGTTTGTGTTGACTCGCTAATGGGTAATTATTATAAGACGTTTCGTCTTGCAAACAATGTGTCACACGTTTTAATTACAGCAAACATGTTAAAGGGAATGTTCGACAGCGCTAAACAGGAAGGACGACACCAAAGGAAGGAATTAACCCGGAGTGCATACAGCCGGCCATTTGTCACGGCGCAACAAAAAGACCAACGTCAGCTAGGGGCTCGGCCATAGGGGGCGCCCCCGTTGGCGTAGGAGGCAGATCGACGCGATCAACAAGCAAGAAAAAGATCCTAACTCTTATTTTTGCTCTCGAGAGCCTGAAGCCGTGGTGGGCGAACAAGCCCTCAAAACTACTTGGAGATGTATATATCAACATAAGTTTTTTTAAATTCTGAAAATAAGTTCAAGATGGAGGCAGAAATGTTTCTTGCAGATAATTGGGACACGTGCTGTGGCTAATAATGGCTGATTGGTGGCGGTCACTTGCTCGGCGGTTCCGGATTAATGGGGCAATTTTTGGAGCGCGACAGAGACCAGAGGCCGGGCAAAAATGGCGGTCGGTCGGTTACTTCCGCTTTATAAATCGTCCAATTTCCTAGAAAATTCAGCAATACATAATAAAAGCGGCGCTTGAACAGTGGCGGAGTCATAAAGCGCCGTTTTATTGTCGAGTGACTTAAAAGCTTCCTAATAGTAACCACACGCCCCGTTTTAATAGAAATTATAAAATTACTACCCCATCACATGTCTAAATTCCGTCCAACCAAACTGACAGCCAGAGTTCGGTCGTGCTACATTGATTTACCTAATCGTATCAGTAATTCCACCACCGACAGGTCGAGCGTGCTAACTAACCGTCCCCTAACTAACAGAAATTGTACATTATTCTGGAGATGACAAAAAATCCGGTTGCGTGTCCCGATTCAAAGCACCGCCCTCCCGCCCGCAGATCCTCGTTAAGCAGGCGAAATCGCGTAATTCCCGTCAGTAAAACAACAATTTCCTAAAATCCCTTTCATGTTCCGACCAACGACTTCCTGCATAGGATTGTGCAATTACATCGCATAAAAGTGTTGCGTTTCGAATTATCGACACACTCGGTGCTAATTTCGCTATCGGGGCGAAATTTTAAAATGCAGATAAAACAACAATTTATGCAAGCGAGAGTGCCGATTAAATTTTTTGTCGACGAAATTGCATGTATAACGTTACTAAAATTAGATTCTGAACATGCCTAACCCAATTTTTCGGCGAGATAATATTGCCTGCAGCCTGCAACGTCGAACGCGATCCCCCGATAGCCGACGCCATTGACGGATTGCACGACGGATGCATTTAAATTTTCAACCGTGCCCAAGAAGGGTTATTAACCAACTCGGACCGACCGAGGACCATTAATCACTTTCTGAGGACGCAAAAAGGAAATGCCAGATATTAATTCGAGCTTACCTTAATCAACGCGGGGTAGGAAAAATGATATGGCTTAAACGATTTGAACTACCAATCTTCTTGTATCTTGGCGGCCCTGAAGACTTTTTTGCCCGACAATAGTTCAAATATCCGAAAAATTTTCGCAATTTGGTTAGCGCTACAATACTCTCGAGTTGTCTCCCCCTGAAAAACTGCTATTAAAAGTTTCAATGACAAAACGTGCCTCGAGCCATTGCTACTGTAGAATGTCATAAAGTCGCTCTCTACGCAAGACATTAATTCTCAATTTAGCGGCGTCTGTTTGCGTAGTTCGGTCTTACTTCCATCTAATTTAACTTCTAGATAACGCCGTCGGCTCGGTACACACATCCACATAGATACACACAGAGAGAAAGAAAGAGAAGGGAGAGAATAAAAGAGCCCGGTCCTGGGCAAACGCCACGTTTTATTTCGTGTTGTTGTCGCAAAATTACTTATCTGTATTCAATGCCGCAATTCAGATACTATACATTCACGACGGGGTTATCCCGAAACCGTCACAATTTTATGCTTGAAATATATGCCTTTTCCTGCAGAAATATTCCCGCAAATGTCGGCCACGTCCCTCACTTGTTTCATTTTTTTTTTATATTTATATAGGTACGTACATAAAGTCTTGTTCGTGGCTTTTCGGATTGGGATTTTTCACCAGCATAATAGGGGGGACAGTTCCGCTTCATTTCTCCCTCCATAAAAGCCGAAACGACAAAAAGGAAATAAAGGCGCGGTTCGATATTGTTTAAACCGATCTTTTGTCCCTCAACAACCGCCCGACGGTCATTATGAAATAGTTCATAATTCAGCGGAATTTCCAGGTTTGACCACGCGCCGGAAGCCACGATCCACCCTCCCAATCAAACCCACGCGTTCGGCGATTCTCGCAGAAAATTCGTCCAGACTTGATCCCTCCTAAATAAAGATTTTGTTTTTGCTAAAAATAACGGTAACAGTGGTAAAAACGTATTTACGACTCAATTTTTATAAATAATCGTATTTAACAATTTAATCCACGCACGATTCGGTAAGTTGGACGTCTAGGGCGTTTCAACGCTTCGGGGCCGATATGGCCGGAGCTTTAGGCTAATAGCATACTTCTCGCCAGCCGTTTCATGTAAAATATTCTTGGCGGAAAATGTCGGCTATTGAGGATTACACACTTTATATTCAGCGTAAACAAGTTTTCTGCCGAGTTCTTCGGCCGCGCTTTGTGAACCGATGAAGGTATCGATTGTGGCCACTTCCAGTTGAATATCTATCACGGGGTTAAATAACTGTCAGCCGAATGGTCTACATGTCATTTCAACTACCAATACACACCCACGAGAGCTAACAGGCCGAATTCTAAAGAAGCCTTGGAGAATTCGGACCAAAAAGGAAGGAAACGTCAGCGAAATAAGTCACTCACATCGAAACCCGCCCCAGCAGTTGCCCCCCAAAACAATTACGGCCCCCTCTTTCCTCTCCCCAACTCCTTCTCTCTTTCTCTCCTTCTCTCTCTTTTGATTTTAACACTGGAATGAGTCCGGTAATTAACAACAAAAGGTGCGCACGTTAGCGAACTTTGAATTTACTGCAGTCGTCGTTGAGAATCTGATAACGCAGCTTTTGTAGTAACGAGTCGCGTTTTCATTAATTTTAAATTAGTCAGATTAAGGAATTTAAAAGCCATTAGAGTTTTATTAGAAGCATCAGATATGGGCGAAGTTGAAGGATTTATTAGTTACACCCGCTGACGCTTTCATCGAATTTTATCGCTCCCTTTCCAATCAATCTCGGTTGCGGCACGAAATTTTTCTTATTGTTTTGGCTAATGAAGTCGCTTCGATTTAATGACGGTCTCCCTTAACGTGTTCCAAAAAGAAACGACCCGATCCCGTCGGCCAGTATGCATCGACACTCAAACTTTACGACAAGTGACGTTTCATTGACCATAACGCTACTCATTCATGCGCTAAATCTCCCCTGGCCGGTCCCTCAATTTGGCCCGTTGTCCGTTCACTACCCCCAGCCTCTAAAGCGCTCCTTTCTTAGAATATTAGTAAAATTGGGACTTTCGACGTTATTTGGACACGATTTCAGTCGTACTTCTGAAAATTACCAAAAATCGAACTCGTTGCCCAAGGCCGAGCCGAAGCCAATTCTCTGTTCAAACATTGTAAAATTCATTTTATTGATTCTTAAAACAAGTTTTCGAAATGCCGAGATTTTAGTTTAAGAGAAAATTACAAAAAAAACGACAAATTTTCCCACTACCCAAAAATTTCGTCGGTACCAACTTATTTTTCATTGGCTTATAAAAAGAGAAGAAAAAATTTCCCGGTCGGTAACAACCCACCAGCAGGTCTCGGGCACGAGTTTGGCAAGCGCTGCTCATCTGTGTTCTCGTTCGGCTCTCGCGGCGCCTCCACCAATTCTATATCGCTGTTTATCTGCTCAAGTTTCCGCGATTAAAACTTTTTAAATACATCGCGTCCGCGGAGCATCGAATAACTTTGTTGATGGTTACGCCACAGTCTGAGGCTGCTAAATATTTTTGTAGGTATGCTAATAAATTGCTATTATGCTCTCAATAACGAAGTTTGCGCCGTTTCCCGTAATTGCGCCTCCGGAAACTTCCTCTTCTCGTCCCTTCTAGTTAATCGGTTAAACGTCGAATTCAATATCGCCTCCGCCTGCAAACACGCGAATGAGGTTACGTTAAGAAGTTTTTCTGGAGACTCCGGCGACTGTAATTGATAACGTTGTTGCATGTTGTGCTTTTTCCAAAGTTGATAATGCGTTTTTAAGTAGCGGTGCGAGTTGTTTGTTTTTCGTTTAATAATAATTGGCCGTGTTACGGAAATTTCCAAGGGAAGCGTTTTGTGTATCGGCAACGGCGAGACAAAGCGCGTGAATTACTGATTTAATCCGGGAAAATTCGAAACGTTTGTCCGTATTTCCTCCAACGGAGACTTCTATTGTGAAGTTATCTTTAAAATCCCGTTCGGGTCTAAGTGCGAAAGCCAACATTGAAGTGCACGACACTATAATATGGCCGGTCCCGCTACTAAAATGCGAGAAAGTCGTTGGGAACTTTACAAGTTCCGGTGATTTGAGTAACGTTCAGCGATTTCTCTAATTTGGCCAACTTTCAACTTTGCACCAGTTGTTTTATTCGGGATGTTTTAACTTTTCCGCTTTACATTGGGAATTCGAGGGCTGATTCGAAAATTTATTTTTATTTCATGGCAGATTGCAGATTCGCTGTCGTCGATGAGCTGTGCCTTGTCTATTCGCCAAACAAGCCAAGCCGATTGCGATCGCGCTCTCCAACTTTCTTTCCACACTTGCAGATTGCGGACGCCAC
Organism: Schizotus pectinicornis; assembly: GCA_951805265.1. Taxonomy (NCBI): domain Eukaryota; kingdom Metazoa; phylum Arthropoda; class Insecta; order Coleoptera; family Pyrochroidae; genus Schizotus; species Schizotus pectinicornis. The sequence continues at coordinate 3,864,486 of OX638207.1, forward strand.
GTTACATCAAACAACGCAACAATTATTTAGAGAATCGGACAATAGAGGCACTCATCACCTATGCCGTCTCGTCACTAAAAGCAAGATGCAAGAGTCAAGTCATTCAATCTGCAATAAAATTTTAGTGAGCACTGTTATCGTGACCAGACGCCTCTATGATATGCAGGTTGAATGATTTTAGCGAAAATGATCCAAAATTAAGTTCCAAACGTATTGTAACTAGAGTAAAAAAAATTGAAAAGTATCTACGTTTCAGAAAAATATTTCAATAGAGAAGTAAAAATTTCTAGCGTCTGAAATAAATAAGTAATTAAAATGCTCTCTTGTTCCACAGGAAGCTCAAACTTCATTCTTGTTAATAAAATAATAGCAACTTCGTTAAAATTGTCATTAATTTTTAACAAATACTTGTATAAAGATTTTCACCCGGCGCATCCACCATTTGTAGTTTCTCGATGCAACGATGTCGATTTTAAGAATTTTTCAAAATTATATCAATTGGGGTGGAAAAAAAAGTCGAAAATATTGAAATTTTTTACATCGATTTTATGACTTAATCTTATAGGTTTCGAACCGCTTAACACGAATCTGACCGTAGTTTCCCTGTACAAGTCGTACTTTTTAAGATATGACCGTTCGAATGTTTCAATTCAAAATTTTCGTCAAAATCGACCTAAATTGCAAATTTCAACTTCTTTATTATTAGACTTACGATTTTCGTTCATATAGCATTCGATAGCTTTTGTGAAATGGAGAAATTTGATGTATTTGGATTTAATGTAAGTCTGTCCGTTCAAAAGTTACAAGAGTTTGAATATTAATAAGAAATCGAAACTTAGTGGTTTTTCTAATTTTATAAGAAGTCTATTTATTCTAGCGTCGAATTGATTATGAATTTGAATTCAGGAAAGCCGATTACATAAGAAAACGCTTATTTCCAGCCTTTAGGTGCAACGATGTCGATTTTAGGAATTTTTCGAATTTCTATCGATTGGGGTAGAAGAAAAAAGTCAAAATTATTGAAATTTTTTACATCGATTTTATGACTTAATCTTATAGATTTCGAATCGCTTAACACGAATCTGGCCGTAGTTTTCCTGTACAAGTTGTACTTTTTAAGATATGACCATTCGAATGTTTCAATTCAAAATTTTCGTCAAAATCGACCTAAATTGCAAATTTCAACTTTTTTTTATTAGACTTACGATTTTTGTTCATATAGCATTTGATAGCCTTTGTGAAATGGAGAAATTTGATGTATTTGGATTTGATGTAAGTCTGCCCGCTCAAAAGTTACAAAAGTTTGAATATTACAAGTAATCGAAACCAAGTGGTTTTTCTAATTTTATAAAAAATCCATTTATTCTAGGGTCGAATTGATTACGGACTTAAGTTCAGGAAGGCCGACTACATAAGAAAACGCTTATTTCCAGCTTTTAGGTGCAACGATGTCGATTTTAGGAATTTTTCGAATTTCTATCGATTGGGGTGGAAAAAAAAGTCGAAAATATTGAAATTTTTTACATCGATTTTATGACTTAATCTTATAGATTTCAAATCGCTTAACACAAATCTGGCCGTAGTTTTCCTGTACAAGTTGTACTTTTTAAGATATGACCATTCGAATGTTTCAATTCAAAATTTTCGTCAAAATCGACCTAACTTGCAAATTTCAACTTTTTTATTATTAGACTTACGATTTTTGTTCATATAGCATTCTATAGCCTTTGTGAAATGGAGAAATTTGATGTATTTGGATTTGGTTTTTCTAATTTTATAAAAAATCCATTTATTCTAGGGTCGAATTGATTACGGACTTAAGTTCGGGAAGGCCGATCACATAAGAAAACGTTTATTTACAGTTTCCAGCTTTTAGGTGCAACGATGTCGATTTTAGGAATTTTTCGAATTTCTATCGATTGGGGTAGAAAAAAAAAGTCAAAAATATTGAAATTTTTTACATCGATTTTATGACTTAATTTTAAGATTCAAAATAATAGGAAAAATATGCGAGAATAATATAAATAATGCAAGTTGGCGTGCAGATTCTTCATTTCAACATCCAAAAATGGCCCTACTCATTAAGCTGCCACTGGGAACAACCGAACCGCCTGTCGTCAAAGTTCAAGAAACGCGGAGTTCTTGCTTTGAAAGTTCGCCGAGCGCAAACCAAAGATTGTAGGTCAATTCTGAAAACAGTTTCGTGCTCAAAAGACCGAAAAACAGTCAATAGTGCCCTTTCTGAACATTTTCGGTTTTCATGAAATAAAAAGCTTGATGAACGATGTTGCAAATCCAATTATAAATAAAATTTTAAATGCTTTGAGCCGAACTATCAACGTAAAAACAGGCGTCATAGAAGAATTCTTATTTCACGAAGTAAATAGAGAATCAACCGCTTTCCACGTTTGGAATAAATACGTAACGCAATTCTCTTTTATTACACTAAAGTTCCACTCTTAGTCTGCCAAATAAAGGACTTCACGTTTCTATATAAATTAACGTTGATATTTGATATTATGTTCTCGGTCGCAAAAACCATTTCTGGATTCGTCGAATTTTCTCTGCAGCTTTCTCGTTGCTTGTCATGATTGGAGGTAAATTTAACGGGTTTAACAGTAATACCGTTAAAAACGTCGGCAGATCTGATTTTAGTTCGCCTTGAAATAGCTCAGAATGCAAGTGAAATAAAATATGCATCGAGCAGTAAAACAGCGTTGTATTTGAGGGCACGAGTCGGCTCCGGTTCATTTAATCATTTATAATGTCTTCCAGTAAAACTTAACGTTTCGTTTATTGAACACAACGGTTTTCCGGAACACGTCAAGCGTTCAACTAGGAATAAACTTGCAATAAAAACCCGTAATAACAATAACGTAAACTTGGCCGCCCAAAGAAACGTTGAAATTGTGCAGTTGTGGCCGTTTAGCGATAATAGCGGGGCATTTATTTTATTCTGTTGTAATTTTATACGACACATCATAAGGACCGGAACGGCGGCGGTGGCGGCCACCCCACGATTAAAACAACAACAAAAAAAAACGGTTGATCTACCGTGAAGCATCAGTGAGAAAATTTTGCGATAATAACGCAAGAAAAAAGAAAACGGGACTCACCTCATTCGTGTTCCACCTGTGTCTCTGGGTGGGGAAGTGGTCGGCTCGGGGAAGACTCTCCAGATTTTCCGGCAATTTGATGGGTTCTCCATCTGGAACAAGATCGAAACTATCACACACCGAATATTAGGACAACGATGCCATCATTAACCGGGCTTAGCTGCGTGCGGCACTGAAGGCCTGCTGGTCGACTCGAAGCCCCGGCTTAATGCGCTAATGTTCATCGGGGAATAGGGAATTATGATGATTATGTTAATACAACATGCAAATGGTGATATAGCATCGTTAAGTTGCGCCTCTCTACCTGATATAAAGACGCGCGAGCGCGCCCTCCCCATCCAACCTTCCTATTAATCCCAATCCATTTTACGAACCCTCTCATAACAACTTCTTATTGAGAGCTTTTATGGGAGAGGCTACTATTATTGACGATTGAGACCGCCGAGTAGTTCGATCTTAGCGGCTATTAGTGTTATTATTACTAATTAAAAGCCAGGTCCGGAAACTGCAAAGATCTGACACGGTGCCGGGATCTGTTTACTTTCAGGATAACAGCGAAGCTGGAAGCCGGCTCGAGGTCGCTAATATTTGATTTGAAATTATACGCTTTCGGGCCAAGATAGAGAGAGGATCAGTGGCAAGTTGAAAGGCGATCGCCGGCTTCTTTTATTGGCCTTTGCCGGGGAGTGTGGGATTTTTCCGAGAGTGCTCCCCCAGATTATGGGGCGCTAATGCATTCTCGATTCGCGACGTCAATTAGAAAAGGTCAAAATCGACCCTGTTTCGGGGTTTTTGCAACGCGAAGAATCTGCTTGGGTGATTCCGAAAAAAAAACAAAAAACGAAGGATTGTTGGAGGAAGAACTGAGTGGAGGGCACGAAAAACATTATGGTAACGTGCACTCGATTACGTGATATGACAACAACAAAACCTGCAGGTTTACGTAACGGCTCTCTGGATAGCAGGGCGATGTTCAAACTGCATCGATAGAATAATGATAACGGTTAGTGTATAGACATAGCTGAACGCTCCAGGATGAGCAGAACGAGACAGTTGTGTTGTGACGGCTGATTGCTTAGGGACCTGGGGCCAGGTCAACAGGATTAGAGTTAATGAGGAGCATTCAATTACCATAGCCTTACGCCGACGATTGCCGAGCACCTCGAGAAACGCTAAGCGGCGTTTACCTCATTACCGAATCTTATTAGAGTGAGGAAAAAACGATGCTGCATTTCTGATTTTGGCTTCCGTTTTGGTTGTTCCGAACAATGGTCCTCGTATCATATTTTTTTTTGGTAGCTCTTCGGATTTTAGGTGAGAAAGCGCGTTTGATGTTTGCAAGGGGTTGCGTCGAGTACTTTTTTATTGAAGGCAGATGCATAAACACCTACATTTGTGCCGAGTCTTCAGTGAGAGAGATTAGAATTAATTTCGGCCGTCGAGCACGACAATAAAAGATTATGATAACAGAATCGGGTCTTATTCCGGCAAAGTGTACTTTTCATTAATTTTTTATCAACATCTCCCGTAACAAAGAGCACTGCCGAGCCAATTACCGGATCTCATTTCGCCGGAATTAATTGACTTTTAAAATAAGCACGACGAGAAGAGGGAAAGAAGCGGCGCGCATTTTGCGGAGCAACAAAACTGACAAAAACCGATGCAATTATACCGATGAGTGCGGCGGTCCTTTTTCGTTTTTGACAGCAAAAACCGTCATTAAATCTTGCAGGATGCGATGTCTGAGATAAGGCCGACTCGTCCCGCCCGGTATTTACAGTGATCCTTATAATAAAGTACACAAAAACTCCCCGCCGGCCATAAATCAGGAGGTCGGCAAGGACTTGCCGATAAATAAGGACATCCGTTGGCCGTTGGTGGAGGCAGCCGGCCCATCTGGGAGCAGCATCAGCACATTCGGAGCGTCGACCGTAAAATCAACCCTCTGCCCATCGCTGACGTGGAAGGACACGTTCAACAATCAAACTACAAGGGGCTCCGCCGCCAGGTCAGGTTGTCTCGCCTTTCGCCGGGATCGATCCCGACAACACCCACGGCACACGCAACAATCCCAACATCCTCCACACGACGACTTTCCCGCCGACTGTCCGAATTAATGCGGATTGACGAGCGCGTGTAAACACCGACCACTAACGGGGCCAACATTCTATTTATCTGAATTTCGAACGGCCAGACGCGGACAAAATGCAAATTTTTTTTTTTAAGCTTAAATTATCAAAATTCCGCGCCGCCGGACGCCGAGCAAACAACCCCTCTCTCTGTTTAATTAACCAAATGCAGTACCGCTCGCCAAAGCCGCCAGATCTAGAGCTAGAGGCCAGCTCTATTTGCTGATAAAAATATTGCAAGCAAAACTCGACTGCCGTTTACGATGCCACTAATGGAATTTGCAACGATAATTTGGGGCCCAAAGCTCACGGTGAGCGCGGTCAAGCCCGCGAATTGCCCTATATTTTTTCTAATACATCGAAACGACGACCACCACCACCGACCATCAGCAATCTTCCAATATTAGCGCTACCAGCTAAAGGCCCCCATGCAGGGGGCTGTTTAGACCTTTTTGGGGGGTCATTGTCGCTTTTGCCTGGCAAAATTTGAAAGGTAAATTGCGACAAGTTGCAACAGGATAACCAAAAAAATGACGCGATCAATCGGGATTTTAGCAGAATGTGCGGTTCAGCTCAACAAACGTCGAGGACATTCAACCGTCAGTTTCAATTCGGGATAAGTGACTTACGTGCGAGTATTTGGAGCAATTTGTAAAGACTATTCCGTCTCGAAATCCGGTCTGAGTGATTGGAAGAATTGAACAATAAATAAGACAGCTAAAAACTGATAGTTGAGTGTCCACGAAAGATGGCGAACACAAAAAGTTGCGCGCGTCCATAAAACCCTTCAATGTTTTCAGACGATAATAACCTATCTTAGCATTCTGATGAGCCAGTTAACTTCAGCTAACGGTAATGAATTCTCTTTGCTGTTACTGCGCTTAAGAAAACTAACTGAAGCGTCGTCTCGTAATTGCAATACTTTTTATTTCAATCCTTTGTGCGGCCCATCAAAGATCTTAGCGATACGGAGACGCCTCTCGCCAGGCTCAAAACTAAGACTCCCAGGTTTGCTTCTCGTTAATCCACCACCAACTAACACCGGTGTTCCCAACTGTCGACATCTACAGTTGGTAAAATTTTTTTCAGACTTCTCCACGAACTAGTGCCGACCTTGCAATTTATTTTTCACTACTCTTTTCGTGTTCTTTTGTGGAACCGGTGCTGGACTTCCTGGACGGCCGGCGATAAAAGTCGTCGATGATGTCGCAGTTACGAGGGGCATTAATTCGGGGCGCCGGTGGCGGCGCGGCGGACAGGTCAGGACAGCAGATGGATGTGGAGACTTGAGAGTTGAATTATTGAGAGGCTCCCAGAGAGCAGCTGGTGTCGTCGGCGTCGCAACGTCGACGTCTCTCTCCCGGCCCCACCGCAACGCACTCCACGGAAATGAGTATATATGAAAGCGGACGCGACCCGACTCGCCAAATAAATCCATCTTTAAATATACGTCCTTTTAGTTCTTCTTATTTTGATTGTGAAGAAAGGGGGAGGAATGAAGGGAGGTGCAACAAAGGGATTTGGTTATGCTGTCAATATTTAAAGCGACACTACTTGCCGTGGGATTTGGAATTTTCTACGTGCACTTATCTATAATGCAGCTCGTTGGGTGATTCTAGTTTTATGTTAAGGCACCGGTGCGGATTATGGCGCGGAATTATAAATGAACACACATTTTATTACGGCCCACCTCATCCCATAATCTAATATAAGTAAATAAAGCGGGTCGAGAGGAACGATGTTGTGGGTGATGCCGAGCCAGCGGGAATTGATTGGACACTCAAACCAAGGAACGTCACGCAAAGATAACACTAAACTCAATTTTTATATTTGGCGTAAACGCGGGCCGGCCTCGCAGAAATAATTTTTGCCATTACTTTTTAACTGGACTCGAGTTTTATGACGTCACATGTATAATATGGCCGGGATATACAAATATTGTCGGCGTTGCCCCCAATTCGATATTGCACGGATGGCATCGGGGCGCGACCACCCGAAATGTCGTAAACGTATAACCGAAATGATTGAATTCGATCTTCTTCGAGTTTCCACTTAATACTCAGAGTGTACGGTCTATGTGTGTGGTGCAAATGGAGAAGACGCTGGCTCCGCGCGCATTTGCCAGTTCTCGTGTGAAATTACAAGCATAATTGTATTATTTCAACTTGCTAAAGTTACTCGAACCAAATACACCGAACCGAGATGAGGATGGAATTGTTTGTAGCGGCATCGCTAGAAGATAGAGCTCATCGAACGGTAATGGTAGCTTCGAAACTAATTGCTTCAACGATGTAGTTGTTTGCTCACATGCTTATTTAACCCACCCCCAGAACGTGATTGTCTCGTGCGGTGCCTTCTCGACCGAAAGTCGATGTCAACATGTCTTTTCGCGGGTCATTCGTTGTAGAATCGCGGTATTTATAACGAGTGGCCCACGCGGCTCCTCCCCGTCCAAGTCTAAATTTACGACTTACAACGCGAAATTTGCAAACACTTTGGCGCTAATTTGCCACCGAGCAATTCGACCGGTTTAAGTGCTAACGATTCAAGGAAAACCTTGGCTCGACATATTTCGGCGGAAAATGTAAAATGCACGTTTTCACGTGTCACGAACAGACTTCTAAATCTTTTATTAGGCCGCAAATATTTAAAACTAAAATTCCTCGAGCGATTACTCAGAATCGGCAACATTCTGAGTTTGGAGTTTATACCTACCACCGGCCGCGCGGCCGCCAATCAACCGGGTATGGGCCGGCCGCAATAGCCCCCTCTCCTACTGAATGGAGTTGATTTACACTGGCGAGAAACAGCGTGTCCTGTTTATTGATAGACACTGTACACGAAGTCCCTCTAATTAGCAATCTTTTTAACCGTTTTCAGATTGGTTCAGATCAAATTTTTCTTATTCTAGTTGGTTAGTGAAAATAATAATTTTGGGAGCTGTTACTATGACAGCTGAAATTAATTTAAAAACTACTGAAAATTATGCGCAAAGAGGCAAACAGCAGACATTTTTAACGGATTCTTCGTCTGCATTCGCTTCGGTATGTGTTCTTCTTTTGCGCCATCGCCGCCACCAGAATATTTCCATATTCTTTACCCAGTGGCGCGACGAAATTTATGTTTGTTCAAGAAATGCGATATGACGAAATAAAATGTTCCTCCTTCTCTCGCTGCATCTCTTGGAAAGCCATCTTTTACTTCTCGGTGCGATATTGGCGGTGGTATTGTGCAGTTCTGTCAATAAGCCGTTGCAGTGCCTACGCGCGTCTAAAATTTACCGGGAACTTAACGTATTTTATTCAGACGTCGCCGGAGCGTCGATACTTCCTGTTACTTTACGATTCCCAATTCCTTTATTAAACATTTTCACAAGACGCTCCCGGCGACTCTTGGCAAAAGCCCGAAACCGTAAATAGTGCAAGCGCGGTTTTTGCCGCATAATCCACTGACGCCCTTCTTCACTTCCATCATCAAAACGAATCGCTGAAAACTTTTTCGGTTACAATCCCGAAACCCGTCACATTCCCAATTGTTTAAGGTTATTGAAATCGCCGACATCCCGTTATTTTACTTTCTTTTATAGTCTCCTCAAGTCCCTTTTCGTACCCACCTAGTCGAAAGTTTCACTGGCTTTTAGGCGACGACAACAAGTAGGAAATAAAAGTTTTTACGGTGTTCTGATTCGATAACCATCGGTCTGTGCAAAACGACGATTGGATTCGGGAGCGCGTTGACCGCGGACGGAAATAGGCTAGGAATCCCGCAGGAGATGCGGGATGGCACCAGGTACGGCCGCTAACTGATTGTCTGACGTGCACTTTAAATATTCACCGGAATAGTTGCGTTATTTCCGAGAGCCGCTGTCTTCACGTGTGCGTTCGTCCTGCGGGACGTCCGGGACACGTAACGGTCGGTTACTTAATACCGTGGCAGATGGCGACCGAAAACGCTGTTAAATGCAAATTATGCGGCCGCAACTAAAAATAAAACTTAATTGCAGCCAAGTGCACAAACAACAGTACCATTAGCCGTGACAGCAACAGCTTCCAATGGCCAAATTGTCCCGGTTGGAGGCCGCTAAACAATAAAAGCCTTGCTGCTAGCGACACTTCCTGCAGATTACGTTTCTGGGAGGCGCGCGGATCGCCCAGGTTTCCATCAAGCGCAACTTCACCGCCCGGGATTTCTTAAGAAAATAAACCGCCATCATGTCAGGGCAGGCAGGCATCCAGATGGGCAAAAATTAAATGTCGATCTCAAGACACATCACTCAATCGTAAGGTTACGAAACTAAAAAAAAATGTTTAAAAAATAATCAAAGGCCTAAGGTCAAATAGGAGGAATAAAGCAACAGCTGTAAATGTGGAAATACAAGAAATTAATAGAATTCGACTAATTGTCCTTATGAAGCAAAGAGAGAAGATGAAAGAGAATAGACAGCAATTACTTCGAGAAATTTGGTGATAAAAAGTCAGAAAGAAATGGGCCGTATTTAACAGTCTACCAAATTTACCCAATATTTTCATACAAAAAAATTCTTTCATTTCCCAAAAATACTAAATGCCCACCAAAATTAAGAAAATACATAATCTTAAAACTACAAACAAATATTGACATAATGCTGACCTCTTATATATTTTGTTCCCAAAATAACTTTTGTTGACCATAAATACTAAATGTTCACCAAATTTTATTCCGCATTTACTTCTAACATAATACCCAGATATTTAATTTTCGACAGTGTCTTATATTATTAGCAGATAAAAATACTATTTGTTGATCAAAAATAGACAAGCAATAAACTGTTGTGCAAATGGTAAATAATTTTATGCAAAATTATAGATGTAGATGTGCTAGGGCAAGGAAAATAAGAGTAAAAATAGAAGTGGTTTGCACAAAAAAAGATATTGATTTCCGTAATATATAAATGCTTTGCTGTAATTGGCTTGTATTATGTAAAACGTAAAACTTCGTTTAGTGGTAATTTCTATTCGTGCTTTAAAAAAAAAAGTTACAGGGGTCTGAACTGACCTTGTACAAAACTTTTTTCGCGTGCCTCTTGTCTGGAAGCGCAAGCGGCAAGGAGAGATGCGCGAGCATATTTCATTTTTGGAGTAATAGAATAATTATTTGACACACAAGTCGTTTTTTTGAGCAACACTAAATATAAATGGATAGCGCGAATATTTATTATGTACAGCACGGACGCGTAACTTGAGCGTTCTAAATTTGGTGAACATTTAGTAAAATTGATAGACATATAGAATTTAAAATGTAAGCAATGGTAAAACAATACGCAGCATAGTTATTTTAGTGGTGATGTTCTCATATTCTGATGTATAATAATTTGGGTTTTATTTAGATTTTTTGATGCTCATTAAATTTTCTGGTGGACAGTGCAGTCGGGTTTAATTTGGTGTACATTATATTTGTTCCCGAAAGAAATTCCAAAGAAGTAGAGACCCTAACACCTTCAGCAGAACTGGGAAAAGTTTCGAGATAAGAAACGAAAATTAGCAAAATTTTCAAAATTTGTAAGTAAGAAGAGAACGCGTGCGATTCACCCGGCGCCTCCGCCATTTGCACTTATCAGTATTACAGTCACCCAAACTTTAGGTTAGTGTTCGCCCTCTAACGATGAGATGGGTTTGAACCATTAAGTGGTGACCAAAACTAACTGACCCCTTTGCATTTTTCATCTCATTTAGAAAAAAAAAATCGCGATTGCCGTGAAATCTGCGATTTGTTGCGATCGTAACTAAAAAAGTGAATCGACATCATTTCGATTGCGGATGCTGTTCACAAATTAGGATGATTTTGCGTCAATGTTTGCTAACAAAGCCCAAATGGCGGTAAAATTCCGGCAATTTGACACGAATCGGCCCGAACTTCAGAAGGAGCAAAAAATAGAAAACACTGACCTAGACGTTTAAAATAGAAGCGAAACTCGCACAAGAATATCGATAAAAATAAACAAGGTATTTTGAATTTCAAAACACCCAACTTGTTTTGTTAGTGCCGAATACATTATCCGTGCATTGGACCCCGTTCAATAGCCCGTTAATCATCGCCTTGTAACGTCAAATTAATTTAATCTCTCCAACAAATTACGGTCGCCAACATGAAAGGTGGCGTTTGCAATTTTTTCCAGTTGCCAAAACCGCTTGTGTCGTCCCATGATAAATTCGAGACGGTGGCCGGATTGTTCTGCGAAAAAAAAAATGTGCCAACTCCGCCCGAAGAACCTTTCTTTGTACGGACACATCCATAACGTATCAAAGTGTCGGGAGTTTATCGAATTTACTTCGCATCCCGGTGAAAGGTGAGAAGCAAAAGGACGGACCGGAGCGTCTTTAAAAACAAAAATCCAAGAGGGCCATAAATCATTGTTCTTGACTGGCCCACTTCCACCGTTTCAATACCTAAAACAAGAACAACTTTCCTTTGTTTGCAGTTTTCATCGCTGTTGTGAGCACTTTCCCGCTGTTGAAAGACAACCACCAAAAAAAAAGTTTCGGAATACCAAAAGCGTTATTAATAACACCGATTCAAAAGTGTTATTAATAAAATTGATTTAATTAACAGTTGCGGAGCTTAGCGGTTATTTACGGCCGGATTCCCTAAGGGCCTATTTATAGTGGGAACTAGCCAAATTGTCGAAAGTTGGCTCGCTGTAAAGAGATTATCTTTTGCAAATTATTTAAGAGCAGGCCTAATTAGCTTCATCGGATATTTTAAAAGGATTATTTTCGCTCGTGGAGGATCATAACATTGCAGATGATAAATACCGTCTAACGAAATTAACTCGGAGCAGCTTACCGAACGACTTCAGTTTCACTTAGAATAATTAATAAAAGTGTAACGTCACCGGAAAAAAAATCTTTATTACGCAAATTACGTTAACAGGATCGCCCCATAACTACACGTCATCGCGCTAGTTACCAAAAGGAAAAAAACGCGCCTAATTTCGTTTGATGGCGGGTCCCTTGTTTTATTTGCGTCTTTCAAGCCGGGTCGTAACAATGAATGGGGGTTTATTATGCAAATAAAAAACAATAAAGCAAAATTAAAATCGCCATGTTTATACGATGTCATCAATTCGGCGCTAACGGCCCGGGAATAATTGGAAAAACAGCAATTTCTCACCTCGACCATCGATTCCAATAACAACCGGTTTATCGGTTTGTAACGGGGTGTATATGCGTAAACTGTCTGGAGGTTCGTTGAATTTTTCATGAGTGCATGACGGCGATATTTGAAAAACGACGCATTTCGCACACACCCGATGTGGGTAATAAGAAAGTAATTGTTGCGTGTCGACGCCAGGAAGTAATTGTGTAAGTGGATAAAAAAATTTATGGAAATTGCAAGTAAAGAAAAGATGTGTTACGTAGGTGCTAATTCGATAATCACTCGAAATTAGTTGCCATTTTCTTGTCCATCACCATCTCAAGACTACCTGAGTAACCAGAAGTTCCTGTACAAAATTACAGAAATTTATTTTAGGATTTTAATCTTCGCAACTGGGTCGAACAGGATGGAGCAAATAAGGCACGAGACAAAACTATAATTTTTCTCGAAATTGATTCTTGTCTCGCTCTGGGCCCGTTCCAAAACCATTTGCCCAATTTGGACACGAACGTGGAAATAGATAATCTATGAGAATTTATTGAAATTATTTTTTCCATTCGAAAACCAGACGTCGCAAGAACAAAATTTACTTTTCACGAAAATATAGCAGAGCCAATTTAAAAAAAAATGTCCTGCAAACTCTCCCGGATCAACTTCTTGTTCAATAATGATTTATTTTATAAAAAATATCGGACAGGGAAGATTTTTGCAAGTGCCAATGAAACAACCCAAACTGCTATTTACAAGACTTTGAAACAGGCGTTCTACCCCACTCCAAAGAAAAAAATGCAAAGAACGGTCATAGGTGTTTGTGGTTTGTTGTTTTATTGTCCCAAACGAAAAAGTTATGAAACAAAAAGAACCGAAGAAAGATGATTTGATGTTACAAGAAGAAAAGTTTTGGTAAGATTGGAAACAAAATAAAAGTTTTAAAAATATTGAGACTATTGAAAGTTTCAATAATTTTTTTTTTATAAATCCTACCACATCTACTAATTATGTTGTTATAAAAATGATTATTAATTTCGCTGGTAAAACTCATAGAGCGATCATAATATCAAATGAAGCTGGAGGCAGTATCGTGCCTTTTGAGGTAAAGTCTGCTTTCTGACAAAACACACTTGATCCGTATACGTGCGAGGATTCAGCCTCGGAGTGAATAATCCACACATACGGCTTACGGCAGTTGGAGAAACAGGAAGGAGGACGAATAAAATTATGGCGAGTTTTAAAAATTCTGAAAATAAACCGTCACGAATCTACCCCCTGCAAAAAAAACATAAAAATAAAAGAAAGGCGATAAAATCGTGTTCGGTACTTAATAAACATGACGTGTGTCCAGCTCAACTTAATATTATTGCACTAGTAAAAACAGCTTTTATGGAGAAAATATTCGTAAAAATAATTGTTATAAGGGCGGCAAATTGAGCAGCCAACCTGACGACCGTGACGCGGGCTAAAATAAATTACTTCCACTATGACCCGTTACGCCGCCCAAGAGGTGAGCGGAAAATCCTGGGTAGATTCAACAATTAATTCTACCCTCAATTCATAACTCTCTTTTCGCGACCGTGAGAAATGTTGCATAAATAGTAGCACGGGGCCAAATCTGGATTACAAAAAAATTAATTTGTCCAAGATGCGTCGATAATTCTTGCTTTATAGAGAGGCTTAATGCTTTTTATTCTCGATTTAAAACCAAAAGAGGCAGAATTATAAACAAACGATCCGATTCGTGCATTTCAAACTATCACCCAACTTTCTCCCGGCGCATCCACCATTAGTAACATCTTTGGCGGCAAGTGCCTGTACATTAGGAGAGTTTGGCGGTTCCACTCAGCGTAATGAAAGTCAGCAAGAAAAGGTATGAGTAGTTTCTGCGTTGAAGCTGTCGTGTTAACGTTTTCTGGCACATATTTCGGCCCCCCTACAGATCGTTCTCCATCAGTTGCGACCAAAAAAAAAATTAACTGAAAAGCGCCTGAAAATAAATTCGAGAAACAAGATGCTCAATTCGATTGTCTCCTTGATGTTTGTCTCAAAAAATTTGGGAACGCCAAATTTGATCCGGACTCCCGGCCTCGGCGCCGCCAATTTGAGAGTCGTCTAGTTTTCAAGTCTCCGTCGCCGATCTATTATAATTTTGACGTTTTTTGCCCCCAGGGTCCGGGATTAACAACGTGGCGTCCTCGGACATAAATTAATGTCTTCCGTTGATCCCACATAGGAAGAGCCGCCATAAACTGTATTGACAAATGCTGGAGGGATTCCGGACCTAGATATATAAAATACGGGTCCGGCCGCGCTGAGAGATTACGTACGTACAGCTTCTTACGATCGGGGAGCGGAGGCGGCGGCGGCCGCCCCTTTAAGCTGACTTTATGTTTGTAGCTCGTCCGTCCGTGATAGATGATCGTGACGGATCTCTGCTCAGGAATTCCGACATAAAATGAAATTTCATTGAGAAGTTTAAGTAGATTCCGTGCCGGCTCAAGTTTTAAACCAGATGTTGTGCTTGCACAAGTACAAACGGCGATTATTCGACGACTGCCACCTGGCTGAAAAGAGAAGAATTCCGTCGTTGTATTGTTCCGGCCAGGATTGTGGTGGTTGTTGGCGCAAAGTGGCTGATTATTGGGGTTGCGTAAATATTCATAGCGCGACTGCAATATGCATATTATGACATCGGTATCAAATAAATCGTTAATCGTCGACGTACACGCACGTTTGAACTCGCACTGTGCTGCAATAACGATAAGGTCGGCAACGATTGCCGTCGATAACGGATCAAAATCTAATTCGGGACAAACGACGATACGGCACCGGCACTTAACCCCGATTCTTTTCCACCTTTGGCGAAAAAGACAATCTAGTCGGGCCCGAATAAATTAAAATAACGGAGCGGTGCCGGGGCGAGAATAGGCCTAAAACGAAATCAAATCTGAAATCTACGAGTCGAATGGAACACCGTGCGTAAGTCACGAACGCATATTTGAATTCATATGAGGAAATTTGCATAAAATGTGCCACGCTACTTTGAATTTATGACATTACTAAAAACGTATCGTGTCGGTATTTGCGCACTGACACCACAGATATTCTCATTGGTGGTGATTCGTTATGTTTTTAACAATACGCCGAGCGCCGCGTTTCCGGTTCAGCGTCTTTCCAACCGGATCGCCGTCGTCTCCAGCAAAAGGGGAAGCGCTGCCAGGCTCCGTTTTATTGCCGGCGAAAAACAGGACCGGCCCAAGGGCCCGTCTCCGCAAGAGCCGAAAAGCTTTTGAAAGTGTCGACGCGACAACAACAATTGGCGGATGCGCCGGGCGAATACGTAATTTAACTCTGCCGACAAGTCCGTCTTGACGGTAGCCGCAAAAACGCTGGAGACGTTAGTAGTGAGCTAATTTACAACTTCAGAGGTGCATAAATGTCTATAGTGCTATTTTCGAAAGAAAAAAAATTTCGGCAAAACTCTCAGAAGATTGCGATAGGACGCGCAATTTTACCAAAAGCTACAAAATCGAGAGTAGATTTTGGTTCCAAGCAAACTTTGAAGTTACGTGGAAGTCCTAACGCTTCTACTGGACCTCGAGAAACTTGCTTTGTCCAAGATAATTGCTGGGGCATCAGGTCGCGCCCTAAAAAGTAATCGGCGATTTATGCGGGCGAGATGCTGTTGACAAAAGTAATCTGGCAAGTTCCGTTTGGATGCAATAACGTCAACTGTCGGCGTCCGTCAATTTCCTCTCGTTGGCACTCTCGATTTTTGCCGTCGTTGAAATAATTTTTCCGGGCATTGCATGCCCGTCGAGTTTAATAAATGTTTTTATGTTATTTTTACCGTTCGTTGCCGGCCATCGCTGTGCACAATGACCGAAGTAAATATTTCGGCCGGAGCGTTCTGTATAATCCTTCCAACATAATGACCCATAAATCGCGAGCAAATGAATCAAAAGCCCCCGGTGGTGGCGGGCAGACAAAAGGAAAGCCGGCATCAAAGGAAATTCAAGATAAACATTGATTTTGGAATCTGCGGCCGCGTCCAGAAACACAATAATAAATAAGAGAAGAAAAATAAGTGTGTTTTCTTTCAATCGTTTGTAGCAGGCGGCTCCTGCTAACAAATCACTAGGTCGGATCGACCAACCGCGGCCCAAGATGGCTCATAACGCACACTTGTCCTACGTGGACCACCACCGAACTCCTTTATCAATATATACGCCCGCAATAAATGGCTCACGCATGACAAACTTACTGTTTTACGTGCTGATAGTGCCCCCATTGCCGCCGGCCAGATATTGCAGTTTCAGCCAGCCAATCCCGGCATCAGTGCCGCAACTGCCCTATTTGCACAGCCACGGAATAAATAATAAAAAGAGGCGACATGATGCCACGTAAAAGTTATACCGTCAGCCCGAATCCGTTCGAGTTGTGTATTAGACCATAAATTAAGCCTAATTTGGAAAACTGCCGCTGCCAAGCTACAGCCCCGGACTCGCCCCGACCGAGACCCCATCACCCGTAATGGGCCAATAAGCAAACCAAAGCAGCAATATTGAGAGGAGGCCGTAAACGGAGGTGGGCTTCGAACTGCCGGCCGACGCTCAAGCACTTTCCCATTCAGCAATTTTCAGCAGAAATATTCAGGAGAAGGAATACCTTTCATAAAATATTTTGTACTAAAAAATATCATTATTTAGAAAACTAATAAAACAGTTTTCTGTAAATTTTTTGCCTACAGCTTATCGATTAAATCTGTTCAGTTCAACGCCTTCTTTAAAACTTGTCATTTTTATGCCCATCTTCTTATTCATACAAACTTTAAGGGAGGTGAAGTCAAATTTTGTTTCTATAAGAGATTTTTGATTCTTGTAGTATTCGGCCCGCTCAACACAAATCTGGAGGTAGAAGTCGTACTTCGAGGGGTAAACCGCTGTGGAATTATGGTGTACACCATCCAGGAATTACAGGAATTTCGGGGATTTATTTTTACTTGGTAGGATTTATTGGGGGTTAATGGGAATTATGGGGATTTATTTGAAATTACGGGGATTTATTAGAGATGTTGTGGGAATTACATGGGATTTATTTTTTCTTGCTGCAAAACTACTGGCTTCTGCGCATGCGCAGAGTTGGAAAGTCGGTTGTTATTAAAATATCCTCGTTATGCTGGCTCTTGGGAGAAACAAAAGGTAGGGTCAGTACAGATCGACTACGAAGATTCATTAATAACACCAAAGCATCGCATCAGAAGAAGTTACAGTGTCATGCTCGAAGTCATATAAGTACAAGGGCAAGGTAAAATGCACCAAAAATTACAAATCAAGTCGAAGCGCTAAATATAAAAAATCATTAAAAAATGAAACGTTAGATGATTCTGAATCATCAGAAGCTGATTGATACCCATGTTACATATGCCGATAGTACGGACACTGAGACATTTTCTGATTATGTAGATAACGAAGTACCTAGTTACTCGTCGGACAATGTTGAGGATGGGGTAAATCATGTACTCAGTGGGGCACCTTTAAAAAAGAAAGTTGAAACGCAAAGTACCGAAATTGAGACCAAAAGAGTAGTTATTGACTGCAAGAGATTTTATGCAGTTTACTACTAAGAACGGTGGTATCTTGGCAAAATTGTGGAAATTATTGACGGGGAGGCGTCAGGTAAAATTTTCAAAATTAAGTTCTTACAGAAGGATAGGAAGCAGAATAGAAGGTTTTCGTGGCCGAAAATTAAACGGGTCATTGCGATTGTTGAACGTCAGTAGGTATATATTCTATGGCCCAATTAAATTTGCAACGGACGTCGAACCATTTGAGTTGGATGATGATACGTTCGAGAAAATTTCCAAAACGTATGAACACATGAAAATGAATAAAAATTGAGATAAATTGTATTTAATTTTTGCTTCAATACTAAAATTTTTGTTTTTTAATTTTTCTTCTCCGAATATTGTTCTTAATTTGCTCTTGGGTATAAGTAAATTACTGTAGATAACCGTAGAACGCATTTAATTTTCATTACTGACAAAACGTGACAAATTCCAAATAATTTCCTGGAATTCTACATTAATTATGGGAATTAATAAGCAATTATCAAGAATTCTGGGGGAGTTATGGAAGATGTGGAGGAATTCCGAGGGTTTTCAAGAGTTCTGGGGATTTATTACAAAATAAGGGAGTTATTGATGAATTGTGGGGACTATTTTTATGAAAAGGAATTATGGTGTACAGTTTAAGGCCAGCAGTTTACCCCTCGTCGTACTTTTTAAGATATGACCATTTGTTTCGATTCAAAATTTTCGTCAAAATCTCTCTTGAGCGTGTTAATGATAGAATAGGAGGAAAAGTTTCGGTGAGCTTGTTCACTGACAATTTTTTCGTTTTCGCCCAATCCAAAGTTGATTGCCATGAATACGTGAGCGCGGACGTTCGTGAAGACCTCTTCGAGGTTCCGCCACTGTTTTCGCCATCCCGTCGTCATATTCTAGCAAAGAAACGCTCCTATTTACTGCCGGTTATACGACTATATCGCGGGATTTGATTACCGACCCACCCCTTCATACATAAAATATCAACCGCGCCAACGACAATATTCGCCTTGTTTTCCTATGCAATCGTAACCGGCGATAAATAGTTGACCCCGCTTACATTATTACCTTAACGCACACGTCGTTAAATTATTAATGTTAAATCGACGCGAAAAGGTCGGAACGATCCGTGTTTATCCTTTCGAATTGTGACCAACCGATCGGAAAATTTAAGTTTAAAGTGGTCGAGTGGACGGAGCGCGTCTCCTTCCGGACGTAACTCCGGAGTTCTCCATTGACAATGATAGACCGAGCGGATGACACGCTCAGCCTCCTTAGGGAAATTTAATTGTGCATCTACCCCGCTGCTTTTATTGACTGACGATCAAAACGGCGTCCACAATCAGTTTCTTTAGTCCCCATCTTCCTGTTTCGATCGTGTTCAAATCGACGAAAAGTCTGGTCCGCATTCGACACCCCCCAAATTCGCCCGCCGCAATTTCCAATTTCGAGCAGTTAATCAAAACTTTATTGCAACTTAATAGCTGTTTGGGAAATAATGCTGAATTATTGTTATTAGCGTCGGTGTGGCTACTTGAGTAACCGGACACTTACGGGTTATTAGCGACTGAATCATGGGATGTTGGGACTTACCTGTAACAACAAAAAAATCGTGAAATTACGAGCACGAGAACAACAGAACTAATAACAACAATAACGATTCAAGCGGGTTACAGCAACAACCGCAAAGACGTAATTTAGATATGATGAAATCGAGTAATTTACGAGTACGAGGGGAAGAACTAGTTTATCTATATATTTTCTATATTAGGGTTAAATTAGGTGAAAATTCCGTCGAGCGCGCGCTTTGTGACATAATATGCAATTGGATTCGGTTCTTTAGCAATAAAAATTGCACGGAGAAAAGCGTTCGCGAAGTTCTAGCGCAATAAACTGAACCGAACCTTGATCCTTCCACAAATTATCTCCGACTTATGACGTATACATCTTATTATGACTAATAGCAACTCCGTCAAACTTTTGACGTGTCTACACCGACGTTGGAATTTTTAACAAAAAACGCAAATATATTGAAATAAAAAGATTGAAATTGAAAGGATGAACAAATACTTTAAGAAGACCGCAACGGAAAATACTAAAGCTTTGTCCGAAGTCTTCCAGACATATTTGTGACATCAACCAATGTTCGCCGAGGATGCTGGCTGGTGAGTTTGAAAAAGAACGAGAAGTTCGAGAAGCGCTCGCCTTTCCATTATTCGGGCTTCGATTGACAGACGGAACAAAGGACGATGAATAGTGGCGTCCGAAATTGATACAATTTGGCCGAATCGTGGCAATTATCCAATATTGCTAATTCGTATACTACCTGCATAAAATAAATATGTGCGCCGATGCGAACCAGATAAAACAAATTTAAACCTCATTATAGAGGTTGTGTTTGTAGCAATTATGTTCATTTTACGAGCTGCCCGTCCTGCATTATTGTGTTGGCTAATTGTTGTTGTTGCTTGTACAAACTCCGATAGGACCGGATCGCATTCAAACGACAAATTCCTGCTGAAAAAGTGGGCGTCGTCCTCCTCGTCGGGTCAATGAGAAAAATCGTTTTTCGCCCCGATTTCAGGTTAAGAGGTGTCATCCCTTGTTAAGGACAGCGCTTCGAGACGAGCTTCTAGGTAAGGAGGGCACGCTGGAGGTGATCAGTATGCAAAGTACATGATTGGATAAAATTCGTTGGAAATAACGCGAACGACGCTCGATGTGCATTCAATTTATTCCTTAGCGCGCCCCGCATTAGCCTAACGACACTTATTTCCCGTTTCTGTTTTCTTTTGTTAAGTCCATTTCTATTGCCCAATAACCGTGTTCTGCATCTGCCGCGAATTATTCGGAACATGCAACCGAAAAAAAAAAATGGCTCCTGAAGAGAAAACCGCGATTTATGCATAGCCAGCAAAATGCGTGTTACCAGTCTCTTGTTTCGCTGTTAATTATGATTTACACGCGCTTCACGTGGCCCTTTTTCCATGCAGCAGGGCGCGTTGACGGCTCTGTTCATCTATTGTTTTCAAACGCTCCCCCGCGGGGGTTTTGTTCGCTTTTTTTTCACCTGACAAACGACGAGGTCGACGAACGTTACTTCATCCGCCCTATATTGTGTGGGGGGGGGGGGGTTTGTCACAGATTTTTTTCCACAACAATCGAGTGGACTTGATTTTTACTGGCGGCGCTTTATGTTATTATGTATTTATGTTTATTTATCGAAAAACGATAAAAACGGATCTTTATGCCACCGGATCGCTTGTTTCGTCCCGTTCGCCGGTCGTATTGATTACGGCGTCTTTATTCCTTATTCCCGATGCCCGGTCTTTTTATTTGAGTAATAAATAAGTAACTTGAGACGTATGGCAGGGGAGCTATAAAAATTTAATCATGGTCCACAAACAGCAACGAAACGATTGCTGTATCGGGCGGAATGGCAAAGACTACTTCAGTAATTACATACTTCAACAACCGCCATTTGGATAACCTAAAGTAAAAGAAAATACCATTTTGACCACTTTTAGGTAATATTCGAGCTGCAAATTAGAAGGTCGTAGTTCTGCGATTCTCTCGTAGTTGGTCCGATTTTAAAACTGTTATGCAAAAATTGCGTTGGACGTCGGGCGTCGGCGAGCGTCTTTTTGCGACTGCATCACCGAACGACGCCAGTTAATTAGCAAAGTTCGCGAATCGGACGTCGGTGCATTAAATAAATGGAAGCGTTAAAAAGCGGCGTCGCATTTTCGACGGCCCGCTTTCAAATATCCGCCAACGGACATATTTCATTACAAACACGGCGGTTCTAATTTTAGTAAGACTTCGTGTCAGGCCCCGAAACTGCGGTTGACACCAAACAATCAAATGCCAATGAAAATTTAATTATAGGTTGGCATAATGAAGTTCAGACACCGCCGACATTCCGAGACCGAACCAGCAATTACCATTTACGCTCGATTCGATTATTATTATTATTATTAATATCCGATTTTGCCGGTATTGACATTGTCGCCGTTCACCGGGAATGATCCATCAAAAATTGATGCAGCCATTGTGATAAATCAAACGGTCGAAAGTCGTAAAATAACGTTAGTTTCTCGTTAATTCCCTACTCGTATTTTTGTATTATACGATTTTACAATGGCAGCGCGAGCAAAACGGATGTGTCTATCGCTAGTTTGGGGCAATCAACGCGATTACCTTCGATTTTCGATAGATAGACGGTCGTGTTCATCAATACAGCTAAGTGGGCGTGAACTGATAACGTTAATAAATTAGTCATGTGGCCAATTTTTAAACACTTATGCAGATTATCTCGGATCCTGAAACTGCTTCGCCGCTTGGCACCGGCGGCGTCGCCCTAATAGCCACCTCTCGTGTCTGGCCCTTTTTTGACACCTCTCATTACATGCAAAAAAGCCGTGTCAGAATGTCGTTAGGGTGTTAACTAGACGTCCCTCAAAACTTCCCCCGGCCGATTCACGCACAACTTTGCGACGGCATAAATAAGCCGAGTTCTCTTCGAATCTTGAAGATTTCGCGCCACCGGGACGTGCCAAATTCGTGATTGTTCCCATTTGTTGGGTGGCAAGACCGCGACAATTACGAGAGCGTTCGCTGAATGATTGGGGCCGCAACATAAATTAGAACGCGAGTTTCCTGAAAATTGTGCCAAATACAAATAAGTTCGCGTCGGTCGTTTATCATTTTATTGCACCTTCGCAGCAGGTGGACGGACACTTAAACTTTTATTGAACATTACAACGTTTGGAACAATATAAACAGACGAATTAACGACCACCCCCACGTCATCCCCCCACCACCTCCAGACTGGATCTAAATAAAAATTTACGATCATGGCAAATAGACGGAGAGTAGAGGAAGTGCACGGCAAGTTCCCTGTTAACGCAAGGACCCCATCCAGAAATTTTCCAAGTACCTAAATTTTTCATTGGCACTATCCAGTACCTAGAGTTTCTAATTTTCCCAAGTTCTTAAAATTTTCTCGGGAAAGCTGCTTAAGCAGGCAAGACCAGTTGGCGATGGTTATCTTGGAAGCAGTTAGTGTGGATTAATTCAAGCACTAAACCACCTTTCTGGCCGTGAGTAATGGTCGCCGGACGGGCCAATAAATCGGCCAAAAATTTCGGGATTGAATCGTCGGCACACGTGTTTTAGATCTCATTCATCACGTGGGGGACATCATTTTCGAATATCGTTTTCTGTTAACTTCATGATTGATGGTGGTCTCTATTTGTTTGAGCTCATTTGTCATAACGATCATCAACACTTGTTCGATAAAGACTGTATTATCGTATCGCCGAAACTGGCACGGGGAGAACCAACCCGAAATTTATGCTAATCGCTTTTTAAACGAAACCTCCCCCACCTCCCCATCCGAACGTGTTATTTATTCATTACCTAAATAAATATAATCACAACCGCCAACGTTATTACGAAACAGAACAAACAGTTGCGTATTTACCTCGGCGGCGGAGGAGCCCGTTCGAAGACTGATATTTTGATTGTGCAGGGAGCCGCCACTTTTAATTTAATTGCCGATATTGCGGCATCAAAGCCGCGATTGTTGCACCGGATCGGCGAAATTAATTAAAAAGTGATTTTCGGACAGACCGAATCGCGAAATTCAAACGATTTTTGGATTGCGAGCGACGATAATCGGCGCGGTCGCATTAATTGGACAATGGCCCGAAATTGCATTTGAAATATTGCGAAAACAAGGACGAGTCCGGCGGGCGCTCCGACAAGACGGGATAAGAAATTTATGAGTGGCAAAAAACCGGGAGAAGTGTAGTTTTTCTTTATCCATTTTCGTCAGAGTGCCTCCAAGTCGTTGCTTATGCAAAACTGTCGTTCGCCAAGTTGCGCCAACTTCCACTAAAAAGCGCTAATAACTTCAACAAACTAAACTCGACGAAATATTAAGCATCGTTGCAGCTTCGACGACAAACAGGTAATTAAAAATGCAGAAAGCACGTTAAATATTACATCTAATTAAAAGCAGAACGCTCAGGCCGGTTTATGGTGTGAAACTGGAGAGCGCAAATATCTTCAAAAACACTCCCGGGACTCTATAAATTCCTGCATAAAGGAAAGATGAAGGCGAGATAATAACTCACGTCTAACTTGGGGGAAAATAACTAAATATAATTTAAAAATAAAACAAAAGATGTGCCGTACATAAAAGATTACATTCAACGGATTACGTTTTATTCGCGAATATAGCGGGAGACATGCCCGGGACGTTTTCCTTATTTATTTCCCATTTCCCAATTATATTTTCGGAACGACCCCAGCTTCTGTCCGGGCTTTTGTTTCAACCTCTCGAGCAAATAGCGGAATGAACAGGCCCCACTTCCGAATTCGGCGATTTTATCCGTTCCGATCGCAACAAACACTTGCACAATAGCACAATCACCAAGTTTCAAGAATGTTATCGTCTCTAATCTCTAATAGATTTCGCCGCACATTGCAACTAAAAATACGACGCGAGTTATCGGGCTTATCGCGGTGAGTGTCGCAAATTCCCCGCTTCAAAATTATCGGGAACATTAAAATTTGGCCGAATTTTTGAAATTTTTACTAATCGCAATAGAGTGAGTGTTTGCAATACTTTTGCTTTTATTTTCATAACTAGTCGCACCAACACCTTTTCTACATTTCCCGTTTTGTGGTATTTGCAAATTAAATCTTTGTGGTACGCGTCAGCAGCGCTCTGAATATTCCTTAACGCCAATTACATAAAGAACACTGTTTTATCGACATTGGTAGTGACAAGACAAGCACGCTACACGACATAACCTTGCTTTGCCCACGTTTCTGCCAGTCCGACCACGGCTTCTTCATCAGCTTACTGCTTGTAATTTTGGCTGTTGGTCGTTGAGAAGTGTTGAGATGTCAACAGAATTTTATTACTTTTTTTCCGGGGGCGGGAAAAAAAATAATTTTTTTCTTCTTTGTCATCGCTTGATTGATGTAATTTCTCAAAATTACAAAATTTTTATTATTCAGATAATTTTCGGGTTCATTTGTCATTAAGACTTTATTAGCCAAATTCTTTGATTTCTGCTAATCTTTTTCTTCAAGTATATACTCTATTTAACTTCGTATGTCAAATGGTCGTTGGCAATAGCACTAAATTTTATCGATGCGCCAATTGCAGTTTAGAAACGCAGCTGACAGTTAAGGCAACATTTCGATGTACAGCCCTGTTACAACGAGGAATCGAGTCATGAAACTTGAATTGCCCAATCTCTCAAGGAAAATTATGCCAGGAAATCGTGTACAAGTCGAAACCACCCTAATTTGGAAAAGCGTGGGAAGTTTCCGCTAAATTATAAATATTAATTAGACCTAGATGGCATTCCCAGCTGAAGAAATGACAACAGGAAATGGAACAAAAAGCTGCAGGAAGCGAAGAAATAAAGCTAATTTAAACTAAATTAGAGGGCTTGTGGCATGTTAATTATGTATTTGTGTGTAATTGCATAAATTATTGGAGACCCACTAATTTCCTTAATTATTATTATTGTATTATTCGCAATAATTTCTGAAAATTATTTTGAAAAAAATTTGTGTGCAGACATGACAAGAAATGTCGAAATATGCTTCATTAAAACCCACAACTCAGCTACTGCAAAATAAGCAGCTCTTTTATGTGTATCTGATAGTCAATGTTTGACTTAAAAAAATTCGTATTATTCGTAGAATTTTCTTTCACATTTCAGCAATTTGCAGGGATCGAGAAACTGCCAATATTAAATATTGCTACAAACAATATTTATACTACGAGGCCAATGACTAATTTTCTTTCAATATTCATGAACTCATCGCAAATAATGGCGAATAAGATGTGATGTGGCAAAATTTTATTAGGAACCCTGGCCCAGGAGTGCAGTTCTTCAATTCTAGTTTAGTTAAAACATAAATTACTTTGAAAAATTCAAATTTAAAACTTTGCAATGTAACTGTTTTATTGAAAAATAATAATTTTAGCTAACGTCAGCAGACAACTATGTGGCATACCTCAAGATGACATGTCTGTATTCACTCCCGATCCACCAAGACGCGCGGCAGCTACGCTGCGGCCTGATTTATATAAATAAAAATTCTTGATCCCATATATTTGAATGACGATGATAAGTTATAAATTTAAAAAAAAAACAATAACGCTTTTTTAAGAACAGAACTCAGTTTCTGTTTTCTTATAATTAGTTATCATTTTGCTTTCATCCCAATTTGTGACAAAACAGTTTAAGTAACTTTGATTTACGCCATCTCGTATTTTTTTGCACATTTTCTCAATGCTTCCAAATAATAACTAGTCGCGTAAGTTCGTTGCGGTCGTCGCATTGTTAATATAACAGAGTAAAAATAGACAGGATAACAATTATTTGTAATTGCCGTCAAAATTATATAATTACGTTATCGATAGCTCGTTATGTCGTACATGTCCCATTTTTGAACACAGACAGATAACACCAGGTACCGCTATTAATTTATTTACTGACTATTAATCATATTTAAACAAAAATAGCAGGTTTCCGCAATAACAAGATATGAATAATTGCCGCGGTTAAAAAATATAATTGATGGCCTTATTTTCGGCTAGACAGGAAATTCACGCTTTTCATGTAGATATCAAATAACGCGTACACACCTACAGAAATTTCGTTAACATACGTTAATAGAGATCAAAGGGATAGTGTATTAACCGGGGTATTAAAACAACCATCTACCTATTTGCAACTGAATGCTCTCTAGCGGGGAGTTATCAAGGGGCTTTAGGTAGAGCTCCTAGAAGCGCCGGAAAATAGGCTTACGCCTAATCGTCTGCGCAGGGAGCATTAAAAAAAAAGAATTCCGCCTTCGAGGGGGTTGGGAATTATTTTTCTCTGTCAAGCTTCAGCTGGGCAAGTAAAGCGATTGTTAGCGCTGGAAATTTGGGGGTGAATAAAAATGGACTTTTTGAATTTAATTTTTCCCTCGTAACAAATTTGCAATAAACCCCATCAATTTGGCAAATTTGTACAGCACCGTGCTCTCCGTCATAAATAATTTAGTATTCCCGGGGCAAACATCAAATATAATTACGAATCCCACACACAAACATTTGATAAAGAAGTGTCAACAACGCGCACACCAAAAAAAAAAAAAAAACCTGTAAACAACTCCCTTCCCAACACAAACATTATCGTTTCGAAGCCGACAATAATCGAAGCCAGACTGTGGAAAAATTACCACAACAGTAAAAACAACCAGGTGAAGTTGGTAGAAGCGCCTCATTAACCTAGGCAAATTTCATTACCGCCGTTATTTATAGTGGCACATACAGTGGTTGGAGGGTCGTGTCGGGCCACCCCCGATATCGATCGAAATTAGCCTAAATTATGCCGCACTATCACTAAAAGTTAATGGTCCTTTGTGGCCGATGGCATTAACGTTACATGATCCCCAGCGCTGTTGTTCATACTCACTGGCATTGAGGGGAATCGAGGAATGGGCCGGCAGCGTGGCGATGTGGTGGTGGCCGCTGGGCATGTGCCGGCCCTGATAGCCCAGGACCGAACCGTGGTAGAGCACATGGTGGCCGTGTCCACCCCCGTGGTGCTGCCTGAACCCCGCCACCGTAATTTTCTCGCGTCACTGATCACAAAGTACCATAATTGTCACTGGATCACCCCAAGTCACACCGACGACGCAACCACGAGACCTTACCTGGTGGGCACGCAAAAATTAATTGCCGTCGACGAATTTTCTCGACGACGTCAGCAACGGAACGTAAATGTTTAGTTGTTGGCGATAGGGCGAGATAAGGTTAATTGCATTGATACGGGTGATAAGGTTGATTTTGGGGAGTCGCTCCTGAAGTGTTTGCATGCTCGATTGCCGGCTACAAGTGAAAAAAGGGGTGATATCGCGACTGTTAACAGTATCAACGTCGGAAATGTTAAATGGACTTTTCCGTTTACATCGCGACTTGAGAGTTGTTTATTAGGGGAAAATTACAATGGAAATTTTGATTCGGCACGAAAGACGACCCGATTTATTTAATGGACGACCAATAAATATTTGGGCTAATAAAATTAGGGTCGCCGCGGGGAACGTCAATAAACAAATAGCATTTCGTAATAAAGATCAAGGTAACTGATGCGGGGTTAATCTACCCCTCCGCGGTTATAGGACAACCGTTTATGACCGGCGTGCAAATGTCGCAAGTCGCGAAACTAAAAAATTACAGTCGCCCCTAATCAGATCCGTCGAAATGTCTCAATAGCAACAATCCGGCGCGACTAAAAAACAAAGTTATAAATAAACTTTCCGCAAAACTCTAAATATTTTAGCAATTTCCGTTAAATTCACCCACTCGTTTCGATCTCGTGATTATTTCGTGGTTTCGCCAAAAAAAAAAAACAACAATAAGAACAATCAAGTCACTTGTTACCTAAATCCCTGCCGCCTCGATTATATCATTTCAACACGGCCTGTTTGTTTTCAAAAAGTTTTGCTGCTTGACATAACGAAAATAAAACCGCGTGGTTTTCAGTCACGTGTGCGTGTCGGGGAAGACGGCGACGTAGTATAATGACCGACGAACGACGCGGCTAAGCGACGACTGGCGTCGGAATGGGAAACGGCGGACGTCGCGACGCGTGCCTCCGGGCCGGGAGCGCGCGCGCATTGCCCACTTCCTGGCAAATATTCGGGAAATGTTGTTTTCAAGGGGAGAGAGAGGCGACATGTACACACCGGGTACCCGATGTCACACTGACACAATTGGGGAGTTTTTAAATAGACGACGGGCGCGATTTCGGGGAGACATTGGATGCGGATCAAGTATTTAACGCCGGCGATCGCGTGGGCGGGATCAGGCGAGAACTGGGCCGTTTATGGACGGCGGCGAAGGACGCACGTGGAGATGATGTCGGGTCCGATAAAAAAAAAAAAAAAAACGAAAATCGGGGCGCACCTGGAACACCCAGCGACCAGGCTGCCAGGGGCAACCTCTAGGTTAGGTCCTCTAAGCTCTAGACGGCAGAAATTGGGAACTTTCTGATAAGACAAAAAATTGATACAAGTAAAAAAAAATCGACTGATAAGAATCTTATCTATTGAGATTAATATGTTTTATCGATTTTAAACTTTTTTTGGCCCACGAGCAAGTCTAGGAATGCTATCAACTTCTGATTGGAAGAAAGATTTTCAACTTCTTAGTGGATTTAGGAACGGATAACTCACGAACGAACGAATCGATTGATCCGAATCGCTCACATGATTAGATTCGTTCATTTCAAGGTTAGCTCACTTTACAATATGAACCAGGAGCTGACTCGTCGGGCTCGGCTAGTTGACGAGTCGCCACTGCTGTACCTGTAAGTCCGTAATCATTTTCTGAGTAAATTTCGGACTGAAAATCCCCGTTGAAACCTGCTCCGTAATGTTTTTATAATTCTCCGATATGAAATTACCGGCGACGATTGCAATTTTCGCTGCAACTTTCGAATCGTCTATTGGCCGTTGCCAGTTGTGAATTTCCGTAATGTCGCGAGTTCGTTTTAATGACGGCATTACGAAAAAAAATTACTCACCAAGACAAGCAAATACATTAAAGTCTTCTACAATTACCCCGCCGATCGGTTCATAAAAGTTGGCCAAGACTGTTTTGTAAACATAATTCGAAATAAAGTAGCTTTTAAACGTCGATATAAATCAAGAGCTTTGCCGGCGAACTTGTAAACACATCGATGGCTTGTCAGCGCGATTCCGGCTGATCCGTCTGCCCCGAATCTTCGGCACGGATTCGGCCCGAATCTCGAAAACCGCTCCCGTTTTCGACGCCCGGTCCCGATTTTTCTCCCGAACTCCGCGCCGAATTAAATAATTTAAAACGTATGTGTGGCGGTCGTGAACGTAAATCAAACGCAATTGCTTGCCTGAGTGCTGTAATAAAACCATTTCCAGGATAAGGATTAGCAAACAGACGACTTTTCTTATGAATTGTTAATTTTTACGCCGGCATTATTCAGTTTATTAAACAACAGGACGGACCGGGAAGCGGCCATTTATCGCTCTTGCCATATTTAACTGGGCCGTTTAAAGACGAAATATGGCGTTAATTTAAAAATTAACGACTATTCAGCTAGAAACCGCACGAATTTACCACCCCTGACTCTATTTAAACAGCGCGCTCTATCAACGCAGCCATGTCGTTTTTTACCACAGTTGCATTATTTCAAACATCCGTTGGCGTGAAATTTTTCATAAAACAACCCTTCCGGTCCCAAGAGGACCGTTTCGATGAATAAACATAATGACAAATAAAAAATAAAGTCGTGAGATTATTTGTGATCGGTCGCTGTAATTGCTTGCTTACGAGAAACTCTTGTGGAAAAACGGAAATTTTCCCTTTAAAATCGGTAAAACGTCCAATTGCAGTCGCTGTTGTGCAGCCGGCCTATTAATGGTTGTTTTGTTCTAATTTGAGTGCATGTGTTCATTTCCTGTTTGTTTTTAGTGGTTCGTTCCGAATAATTGATACATTTATTACCGTTACTGACAAACTGTGAAATTAACCTTCCGTTCGTTTTCAAATTTTCCCACAAATTAATTTTGAATTCGGCTACACGGCCAAAACGAATTGGGGTTGTTCCGCAATTTCGTAATTCAATAGCCTTCTTAATTCGCATGTATCGTCGGAGCGGGGCGAGCGCTACAACACAAAACCCACATCATGAATAGTCCGGCTCTCCCGAATGATCCAAATTTTCGTAAAAAGAACCCGTTCCAGCTCGTAACGGCATTTCTATATACTTGTGTTTTAAATAAAATTGGCAAATCGTAAAACACTGCAAGCAGCCCGCCAGAAAAGCTTTGACGCCGTTGTTGGTTCGGCAGCGATTCACCCGGCGCCTCCACCATTTCAACCGCCAGCGCCAATAATATTGCACCTTTCTCTATTTCGCCTCGTTTGTAGCGAATCAATGAGATAATTTGATTTATTCGCTTCCAAAAAGTTTGTTAACATTGCAATATAAAATCATTTCGTGTGATTTTTTTTTCCAATTATTTAGGTACTCTCTAAACGCTTGCGACTAAAAAGTTACAAAAAAAATTGTAAGTTCTAAAGAAAGTATCGTATAGAACCTCTTCTTATTTGTCCAAAAAGAGCACATTGTAGTCTCTTTAGAAAAAAATTAGCATTTCCGTACTTCTATTTCCTAATTTTTATGAATTTTTATATTATGACTTTCAGGCGAAAATTTAATTAGTAGTGCACTAAATAGCTGAGAATTAAAAAATTCCAGATGCAGCTTTAACGATATATTGAATAGAGAGCTGAACTCGGCGAAATCTCCATTTATATGACAAAGATTATGTTCGTCAGTGTTGTGGTTGTGAGTCGGGGGGTGTCGGAAATGGGCGCACTTCGGGCGTTGCGTCGTCGCGGATGGCCGGGCGACGCTGTTAAATATTTAAATGAGCTTTTATTGGATTCCGCTGTTTAAATTAAAAATAATAAAATTTAATTTGGATCTAATTTCACTTAAAATGCTAAAGATACAGCTCGATTTGCATATAAAAGAAACAAAAGAAAAACGGAAGGAAACTAGAACAAAAAGTTAATCAGATTAAGATCAAACAATTGTCTAATTAAGTCTTTAGCCGGTGGAAGCTAATCAATTTCGATATAAGAGGAGAGACGACTTTTGCGGGACTAATTCAGTTTTGCATCGAAAAAGCCAATTAACATTCCCAGCAGATTCGGAGCGGCCCACACGCCATCCAACTTGAAGAATGAAAAATTTAATATTTTAATTCGCGGCGACGTGCGACGAATTAAGATCCGCCGTTTAAAATATGCACGTCAACTTATCAACGGGTCTTTTGTCTGGCGATAATTCGCCATTTCGCGGAAAATAAAGGCGAGCTCCTCCACAATTCCGTCGGGCGCATCCGCCAATTTTCAAATCGCCGACCACAAAAAGTGGGCACTTTATTTCCGGTAACCCTATTTAAAGTAGATTGCAATCCGAAAGTAATTTCTTAGCGAAGACACACATGGGTGGCCGGCGGATAAGCAAACTCCGAAATAAACTCCTCCCGGCGGAGTCGGGAAGAACGGGAAGATATCTGGTTAGCGAGGGATTATAAATCTGTGCACTCCGCAGGTGGGTAATGGGAGCGGCGGCGGTGCAGTGGCGGCGGCCACCGTAAGATTACATGTCTACCGGATGGTGATATAATGGCCGGGTAATCGAGTCACGCGTGCCCATTCGCCCTCCGCCTTACGCTCCCAAATCAACACCTCCGTCGACTTTTAATATAAAAGAAACAGTCTCGGACCGGAAAAGTTGCCAACTTATAACGTTCGACCACCGAAAAGGACGGATTGTTTCACTTAATTGAATATAGCCGGAATTTTCCGGGCGCCGTAATCAACAACGGTTGACTCTATCTAGGTCGGCCCTCTCCCCATCGCAACCCTTCAACCTCCCGACAGACCACACCATCAACTCTTCCCTCCATATGCAAGATCAGTTCCGACCTTAGCAAACTAGAAACTCGACCAAAGTTATCCATCCACTAATGGGAAGAATTCGTAACCTATGGTTCCAATCGCGCCAGATCTGAAACCACCAGATTATTATTTTTCGCTGAAACAAATCGTAATTTGGTCAGTGTCCGCGCCGAAGTGCCGTTTTCCTTTTGGTCGTGAAAGGATGATTGATGGTGGCGATTGGGCCGGCGGCGGCAAAATTGGCGGTGATTGCGTTCGGTTGTCATCGAGATGCAGCGACGGCGAAGAAGCGCAATAAATTGACGGCGGCCCTGCACGTTATAAACTATTAATAAGCGGGTAATAAATAGTGGCGAAACCGTGCCAAATAATTCAGGCTTGTTCAACATCTCCGAAAAAGTTCCACCGTCGTGGCGTGGCACGAGAAATGTCCTTTCAGCCGCTCCGGCAGCAAAAGCACGAAAAATTATGTGTGGCCATAACAAAACCGAAGTTTCGAAAAGAGTCCGACCGAAACTTGCGTGTTTTAAATCGGCGGAAATGAGACGGCGATGTTCCGAAAAAAGGACGAAAACGAAGTGACATCGCGTACCAGGCGATCACCACCACGTCGAAAAAACACGGGGAGCGTGAAATATAGACCATTACCACGTCAGAGATGATGTCGTGAAAACAGGCCGACTTAGTACGATAACGAACTGAATAAACTTTAATTGGCCGCCTTTGCCTGTTAATCATCCCCTTTTAAATATAATTTAGCTATT
The DNA here is from genome assembly GCA_951805265.1 of Schizotus pectinicornis. NCBI lineage: Eukaryota > Metazoa > Arthropoda > Insecta > Coleoptera > Pyrochroidae > Schizotus > Schizotus pectinicornis. Next base: position 3,897,767 of record OX638207.1, read on the forward strand.
CTAGTCGCCGTGTAATTAGAACGGTTAACAAGATTTAAGAACGCTATCCTAACGTTCGCAAGCCGACTCTAAACATGGAATTTATTAACGGCACCGCGGTTCCACCTAAACCCAGAACCACGCCAATTCCCCCCGAACTTATCCAATTAGGCACCTCCGTCCCAGTTTTTGCCCATCACGCCCGACCCCGTGCGACCCAAAAACAACCGGCCGCAAACTCGTCTTAACGGTCATCAATGTTTAACTTGGGCAATTAATTATTTCACCACGGAAAGTTCGCGACGGCGAAGCCGACGACAAACCAAAAGGGTGCCGTTCGAAATTATTAACTCGATATCTTTGAATTCGGGACGTGTACTGGCGCATCACTTGTTCGCCACATAAATTTTGACCTAAAGTTTCTAATCGATGCAAGTTGAATTATTGCAATTCCCGGCAACCGGGCGATTCTTCTTCATTCATCAAACTAAAGACTCGAGGAATCAACTCGGTTTACTGGAACTTGAAATTTCCGTTTTTGCCCACGTTCCGGAAGGAAAACACAAGAATTTCAATCCTTTGTGTTCAGTCAGAACGCAGTTCGCTTGCAGTTTAAAGCTTGGGTCACAGACCCCGGTTAATTGACGTCGCGACCGCCAAAGACCAAACTGAAACTTAACAACCCCATCTTTCAATTAAGTTCAGCTTCCTAAATCAGACACCCTATCAAGTATATTAAGTTTTGTCTTCTAATGTTATGTCTCTTCCTCTTGGTCTGTCTCTATTTGTAGCGATGCTGTCAATTTTGGCATTTTTTCCAAAATTGCTTTCTATTGCAGACTATCTCGCCAGAAAATCATTTAGAACAAGAGTTCTTGGGCAATCAGAAACTCTCTTTGGCTTCTAAAATTGTGGAAATTAAGTTGCCGGTAGCGACAGTTTCAGTGCTAATAGTGTTCTTTAAGCCTTTAGGTCACAGTCGGGTTGCGTTGCGTTAATTCTGGTACAGTTGCAGTTCGCAATTTCGCAAACGCGAGATCGCTATCAGAAATGCGCTTGACATGCTTAACTACAGTTAAAAATCAGCTAAGAAAAACTCTCCGTGGAGATTAGGCTAATCCGTAACGGTTTCGTGAGAATCGCCGCCGTAATCGAACATATCTTAATTATTTCTCGAAAACTGTATTTTGCAGTTTGCAACCGTGCCAGAGTCATATTTATGCCTGCTGCAACCCCAACATTCTGGACGTGCCGACGTTTCGAACGCGATTTAAACGTCGACTTCTTCACATGACGAAATCTCCATTTTCCAAGTAACAATTTATGTGTTTTAAGGAGGGGTCGGCTCAATTCTCCTCGAGTTCGGTCCCCTGAAGATCCCGAGATCACCGCGAATGAAATTTCCAAGTGGTGCTGGAGGAAAAACGCTTTAAAAGTGCAGTATTTCATCTTATTCAATACGTAAAGTCATCAGTCATCGTTAGCACGATGTGCCGAGCATCCTAAATAATGGCGCCTCTACATCTCCCTGTTTCAACGTGAATCCTAAAAAGCTCGCATCCACGTGCCGTCCTCCAAAAATCTTCCAATAAATGTTTCAGGTCCATTATTAACGCAACAGCTTTTTGACATTTTTTTTTTCGATATCCCCGAAACGGCGACGGATCCGCGTCGGGACGTCGTAACGAAACGAGATTTGCTGAACGCAAATATTTTCGTGTTCTACCGATCCGAAGGTTCGCATGGTGGCGCAGATTAGCCGGAGCGCGACCGAAAATGAACGGTATTAGGTCCAATTTCAAGTTCCAAGTATGAATTCAATTTGTTTTACGAGTTCGGGATCGGGAATCGATAGATCGATCGGCCGGGCCAAAGTTTTTCGGGTTAATATCAATTGAAATATTCGAGAGTTATGGTTTAATATTCTGCCAACGATTCGCGTTTTTTATGCGTACACATTTGCCAATATAAGGGAGCAAAACGATTATTACGCTTTGTTGTTTGAATTTTAAATAGGCGAAGGGTGAACGAAGGACGTTTCCGAGGATTACAGTGACAAACTCTCGCCAACGCCGCAGAATTATTTCGACAACGACGCGAACTTTACAAAGAACCGATCGAGGCAGATCCAGTTTCAAACACCCTCATTAACCAAATTCGAGCCTTCGATCTCACCCCCTCGGACAAACGAGTTCATATCTAGTTCGGATCCGACTAATGCACGTCAAATTTTACCATTATTGGGAGTTTTCACCTTCAAACTATGTATATTTGGTTGCCTAATTCTGGTGTTGCAGTTCTGTAGTCCACGTCAATTGGGGGTGAAAGCTGGAACCCCCGAGTGGAGGTTTCTCGCGGCCCCCGCCTGCCGCTTATTGCGTTTGCAATCCGCGGCTTTATATGATTTTCGTGCGAAAGGTGAAGTGACACGCGTAAATCAAAATGGATAAGGTGTTCGCCGGGCTGTTTACGTAATTAAATTTGGCTCGTGTGTTCGTGTAGGTCGTCGGCATTACCGCCGCCTCCCGGCCGAAAAAGGCGACGACAACCGCCGCCTTCCTACCGGCCATAAACCATCAGGAGCGGCTTCGGTTGGGGTCGCAACGTTAAATATTTATACAAGTCCTAATTGTAAACATAACGCGTCCGGGAAATATCCGTGTGATTGAGTGTGCAATTCCTAGTTTTCCGAGGGGTGATTCCGAAATTACGATGCGGCGACCTTCCTCTTTCTCGCACAATGGCCGCCGTCCGTGCAAGTGAAATTGCCTGAAAGGCCTTTTGAACCATTACATTTAATTAACTGTGGGAGGGAGCTTTATGACTTTACAGGTTAACCCGTTTCGCAATTAGCTTTTGACAGTTTGTTTTAGACCATCTAACCCCCCCGACACCTCCCCCGTCGACCTTTTACAACTTGTTTGCCGGCCGCCGTCCGACCGGCCACTACTACAACTTTTCCATTCATGCCATTACGGGGGCCATTGAAAATCCATCATGGCGTTCGACAACCGCCGCCAAAGTTTCTCGATGACGACGCGGCACGGCAGCCGCACCGGCCGCGGGAGCGCCCATAAAAAAACTTCGCCGCCGTATGCTAAATTATCGGGGAAAAATCGGCCAATAAAGCGTTAGCTATTGAAGGCATTAGAAAAATATGCACATTACGTATATTGCTTTCCCTAATGACCCCAAAATCATTAGTGAAGGGAAAATGGAGAAAAAAAGACAAAAGAAAAATATTGATTAAGTTACAAGGATATAAAGAGTAACAATTAGTTGAAATTCAGAAAATGAAATAAGATAAGACCGGTAGTTGATAAAAATACCAAGGAGGAAAAGAAGAAAAGGTTATAAAAGTATAATAATAATAAAGAAATAGAAAGGAACAGAAACATGAGTGAGCAAAAAAAAGAATAAAAAAGTGAAGAATATGGTATCAAAGAGTAAACTTGCAAATCATCACTGAATTTAAAACAAGTATCAAGGAAGAGAAAATAAATTTTACCGAATGAGGTAAACGTTGGCGGGGCGCGGGGTACGGAAAAAATGGAAAACTAAAAACTCGTAAAGAAAATTGTGAGTGTGAAGACCATCAATTTAGAGCTGAAGGGAGAAAGAAAGGAAGAGAAAAAGAAACAAAGAAAAGGAAGATAGCATGAAGTATCCCTTTTGGTTGGCAGCCTCGTTTTCGTTTTGGTTTGCAGTTTTGATTGTTGCTTGCAACTGTGTGAGAGATGCTGTTTATTGCACACAGCTTCGGCTCCACATTGTAGAAGCGCGCTTTTATAATCGCCTTGCAACATAAAGGTGTATTATCCTTGAAGAAGTTTTATGAACTAATTAATCCATAACGGAAGTTGCGCCACATAATCTTGCTTAATTGTGTATTATTAAAACTTCCAAACCTCCTATCGCACAGGACCGTTTAGAAAATTAATCCGCAACGACTAATAAACCTCAGCCGGGGATGTGCTCTCCAAAATATTTTGATGCGAGTAGTTTTAATCCCCCGAATCGAAACGGCCCTCGTTTTAATAAAAACAACAGGTTTCGACCCACTAATAATACAAAATTTTATGTGGTCAAACATTCAAATACCCACCTACCTGGGCATCGGTCGTAAACCCAGTTTGCAATAGCGGCCATAACCGGCGCGTGGCGAGCTTAACCCATAAAGCCCCATCATGCCCCTATCGAGAGGACGATCGGCTTAACGCCCCATAAAATCGGAATTAAACCGAAATCGCCCCCCCTCTCAACTCCTCTCTCAATCCGAGTTTCAAGTGTTAATTTTTCCGTCGTCCTTGGTGTCGGTGATTTGGCGGAAGTTAGCACGGATGGCACCACTGTCGCCTTCTGATACACTGTATCAATGCGCCCCGTCACTTTACGATTGCCATAAATCAGAACAAGTTTACATCAAGAAAACTACAATCTTATTACACTACATTACTCGACAAAGTCTCCCCGGGTTATATACGTGCCGGAGCCCGTTTCCGTGAGACTCCCGCCGAATTTATCCACTCCCGGATCGGATATGATTGCATTCTGCTCTATTATTTTACCGGAGACATTCCACTCGGGCGGTATCCTGCACCCATAAAATTTTATTGGAAATGCAAATATCGTTAGCTTAATCTAAATATTTGCGGAAATTGTGGCGAAAATATACGGGGGCATTACCGGAGAAACACGGTTCATCGACAGTTATTCGACGGTTTACGGGGCGCTACGTCTTCGGGGGCGGCGTTAAAGGCCGGAAACAACGCAAGCGTGCCCGAGCCGCACGAAGGTTCTGAAAATATGACAACTGCCACCAACTTCATGAAACCGAACCCTTCGCTACCGACGATTTCCGCAACTAAAAAATTTTTTTTAATTAGCTTCGATTCAAGCGCCAGAATTCTTTTGTGTTTAGAGGGCCGTCAATGAGGCTGATTTACGTGGTAGTAACTTTTTTATTTTTGACACCTGACTTGTTCCCATTGCCGGCCATAAACGTCTGGTGATTGCGTTGCCTTAATAACAAAATGATAATAAGTAATTAGGGTGAAATCAAATGAGGGTAGCGGGTCCGTGCGCGTTCGTGCTGTTCGTTATTTAGCTTTTTATTTTAGGGTGTGCTTCTGCTTTACAAATGTAATTCCGCGCAACACGCAATATTTTTAGTAAAATTTAAACCGGTTATCTTTCAATTAAATATCAAAACTGCCCCGGAATTGCCATAATAACACGGTTTTTGCCAATTCTGGCGATAACAAGGATCCCGTGTTTATGCGCTTTAAAATGGAGGGATAAGCGGAATATCCGATTGGCGAATAGTCCGATTATGCAGAAAATGGTTATTGCCGAGTACATTGCTGTGTCAACGTCTCAATCGAAGAGGGATGCTGATCATGGCCGAATCTCCCCGTAGATAGCTCCCGACGATAAAGACGTAGGGGTGTCATTGTCGGGCTCCAGGTGGCGTAACGGCCGCGAGAGAAGCGCCAAAATGCACTTGTATGCAATAGGCACTTACCTTCCAGCTAAATCCGCCTTATGGCCGAACTGATCGATGCCGGGATTTAATAAAAAGGCCGATCTCGCAATAAATGTTTTTTGCCCGAACGAGCTACTTTAATGCAGCCCCAAAAGCACTAAAGCGGAATAAGTGCCGCCCTTATTTTAATAATCGACTCGCTGTGCTTCAATTTCATTTCGGCCTTATTTATTGGATCCACTCGCCAATTCCGACAATTCTTCTACTAGAGCTTACGTTCCCGTTAAATTCTTGTTTCTCAATTTACCTCCAGACGTTTAATATAATAAAAGAACGGGGTCGAAACGGGACGAATTAGTCCCACGCGTTAACATTCCGAATTAGTTATACACTTTTTCACGCCTAAATCGCGATAAAACACGTAACAATGACGAGTCGTAAATTGGCGAGATTTTCCGACTTTCCAATTAAAACGCGCCGTTAAATGGCAAATTCCTTCGGCAAAAATCGTAATTCCGAACTAAAACCGTCTTTATGGCATCGCGACGGCTCCAAATATTAAATCTTTTAAGGACGGCCGGCAGGTCGGACTTTTATTACGAGGCGTAATTTTAAAAAAATATGCAATAAAACGTTTATTCCGCATTATATGCGACTCGGGGCTGAATCCTACTGCAAACGCAAGTTTCGCTGATCGTTTGAGGCGAAACGATTCCTCCTAAACACGCGCTCTAATTAAACTAATTAGTCAACTTCATTAGTAACGACCAAAAACTTGAGGAGAGCTTACCAAAAATAACTCCACAACAAAGTCAAAAATTCAAAAAAATCTTTTTCTTATAATACACGTGCTTTACAGAGACTTCCGGCAAATAGCTCGTGATTGGTCGCATTATGGGAACAACTAAATATTGACAAACACACTCGCGTGATTGTCGCACTCGGCCTGCGACCCGTTCGCCAACATTAACATTTTCAGTGTGATTTTTCTTGCTCCTTACGCGAGATACTGTGCAGTTCCCATTTTTGGTTTGAAATCAAGATGCAGCAAGACTTTGGCTTCACGTTCATTTATGAGGCGACGTGGCGCGACGAAATGGAACCCAAGAAATTCACCCTACACTTGTGCATGCAAATTTAAACAATTTGTCACTCAATTTTATGATTTTTCTCTTCGAGGCAACAAGAGCTCTTGAGGGGGGCGAAATTCAAGAGACAGTTTTTGCTGTAGAAAAAGCAGCTGTACAGTTTTATGATGGCGTTTGAAAAAGCATTAAAACGTGCCGAGGTTTGTTCTGGTCCCTTGGCGGGTCGAGCGGAACATTAGTTGGAGGAATGCAAAAAATGCTAAGTAGCCCCTGGAAATTTGGGATTCAAATCGTTAATGTCGTTCGAGCCTTATTCTCTCTATGATAACGTGTATGCGTCTATTTAATTTCATTACTGTATGCAAACAAAGTTCAGACATGGAAATAGAATACGGGCATGCAACTGCAGCTTAAACGGAGAGTTTTGGTATTTCGTGTGGGAATTGAATTTAAATTGAGGGTTTGGTCTGGTTGTAAAAATTAAATGGACGTCGGGACATACGTAATAAATAAGGTGAGGAATGCCGGTATTATTTGAAATTATTTCCGTGTTGCGGCCGTAATTGAATTTCGCATGTAACCCGAAGACAAATAAAGCGAACGGCATCCGAAAAAACTGACAAGATAATAACCTGCACGAAAGCATAATGACCGGAAATGCGCCGAAATAAAATAGTCCCTTATTAAAAAACAATTTGAGAATCCGGTGGTGCGTTATGCTCTGCTTTATGGGGCACTTTAGTCGAGATTTTCGTTTACTTAAGTGATGCATTATTCACAAAGAATGTTTTCTTTCCGGTTCACGTGTTTTATGGCGTAATTTTTAAAGGAAAATTTGCATTCGCGTTCAAAATGCATATCAAACATCCTCCGTGACATGCAACTCCAGTACTTCCTCGACATCCTACCCTCTTATTAATAACCGTCCCTCTGCCGTCGTCACCCGATTCACCCACAATCATTTAATCAATTTTTATCGCGAGCAATCTCTTAAATTGTACGACTTAACCCTACCTGATCCGATTGGCGTGGAAATTCCCCTGCTGTTGCTCGTTTCGTTATCCTGCAATCCCTCCAAAGCCTGCAACAGGATGTTATCGCCCCCTTGCTCCTCGCCGACATCAGCAACACCGTGCACATCCTCCGCGCTGGTCGTCTGGATGAGAAAATGTCCGTTGCCGTGATCGTTGCCGCTCAAAAGAAAAATCGGCGTGCCCGACCCCAAACGCTTCACCGACTGCAAAAGGACACCCTCGGTCAGGTCGCTCTGTTGGATGAAAATCTGGCCGAGCTTGCCGCCGTGGTCGCCCTCCTCCAGCACCAAGTTGGCCTTGGACGAGGCCAAACTCTCGGTGCGCAACAAAATGTGACCGCCGCCACCGCCGCCACCGCCTTCCGACGTTTTCGCGCCACGCAAAAAAATTATGTTGCCGCGATGGTTGACCTCCGCCGACGGCCGGCTCTCCGCCAGGTTGTTGGTCAGCGCCCTCACCAGCTTGGCGTTAGGGGTGGTGTGCATCTTGCCCGGACCCTCCTGCAGCTGACTAGAAGTTGAGGTATTCGGATCTGGAACAAAATTCACAACTGTAGCAAGTCCGGAAAAGGGGAAAAAGTTTAGGTAGCTGTCTGTAGATGGGCTCCGCCCTCGTTGAACGCGGTCAGGGTAACGAAACAAACGACTACGGTAAACCTCTCAGATGGAAGTCAGGTGTAGACTTGAAATTAGTGGAGGCGCCACAAAATTTTTAACCAACTGGCCCTGCGATCGGTTCAGTTCGAATTGATAAACTTCTTCGGAGTTGAGAAAAAGTTTTACTGCCAAACAAACTATAAAATCGACAGTAAGGTAAAGAAAGTATAGTAAAAGAATAAGTGACAGTTGCAGCACTTATGGAAATCAATTCTGGCAAGTTGGTCAATGGACATCAAAGTTTTACGTGATCGCTAACACTTGTCCCGTCTCATTTAACTGAAAACTGCCCGGTGAAGTTGGCGAGTTGTGGCCGTAAACTTCAGATTTCGAAAACTTCTAAAGCAAAGTAATTCGGATGTTTATAGCGGCCCGTAAATGGCCCTGGATGATGCGCAAGCTGAACCGTCCGAAGAGGCAACGTGAAGAAATTCGCCAAAATTTCGTGGGTCCAGACTCTGGCAAAGCCCGCAATTAGAAATTCCGTTGACATAAAATGCAAACAACGTGTCGCTGTCAAGTAAAAGAATAAGTGCCGGTCTTAACGGGGCCATAACCGCCACGTTATCGCGTTAATAACCGTTAAGTGGAGGACGTCTGCGAGCGGGCAAGTTCTTCTGTTAACGCCCGTCCCGGTTAGTAATGAAATTCCTAAATATTGTTGTGTTAAGGCGCAGGGTCAAATGGCGGCCGGGAATTGGGTGTTTGCCAAAACCACCCAACATACATAACGAAGTCCGGCGACGATGTCCTCGACCACCTCTGAAAGCAATGCAGCGGGCCCTGGAACCCTCCAACCCTCACATCAAACGATCGCACCAAACAGTTTACTTAAGCCGGAAGTGGCGTTAACTTAAGAACTTGCCGAGCTTTCACCGAGATTAATATTCAGGATGGGCGAGAAATTATCATCGGGCAAACAGTCGGCGGTCAGAAATTTAGTTGCCCCCGAAATTTCGTTAATTGACAAAAGAAACTGTTAGCGCCGAAAATTGGAAATGGCCGACGTTAATATTGGAGGGATTGGGGAAATGTATCGGGTTTCCGACAGCATCTCGAGGCGTGCACATATTTCAATTTCAGCAGCTGAATATTTGATTCTATGTATAAGAATTGCCAAGTTTATCGGCGAAAGCATCCGCTTGCCTGAAAGATTTCCTATTAGACTTCTAAAGCTGGCTGGGGCTGGTTGCCATCACCGTCAAAAGCGGGCTTCGATCTAACGAACCCATCAATACAAACTAACTACCAATCCCGGCATTATTCGTTAACATCACCGAATAAGCAGAAACTGAAATCAGTCCATAATTCAGCAACGAACAGCTCGAGATTTTTTGCTAATTCCGGAGCTGGAATGAATAATTGGACTTGTCGAGCGACGTGATATTTTATAAAGAATCAACACCTCCTGCTGCGAATAAGAGGCAGAAAATGAAATTCCTTAGGCGGCAGCGACTAGTAGCCGGCGAACTTATTGAGAAATTCAAGTTATATAGATAGACATTGAGAGCGTTCGACACACAAGCAACGGCGGCGGCGGCGACGGCAGAGGACGGGTGGAATGAAAGAGAGACGAAATTGGGTAAAGGTTCGGAGCTTTCAGGAGGAGAGAGCTTCCTGAAAGGCCTGACTTTTAACGTGCCCTTTCGGTCAGACTCCAATATTGGATACATGAAATGTTTACAGCTTAGCGCTCTGGATTGATCTTGTAAACTGGCTTTTAAACTTTACGACTGCCAGAGCTGCACAAAAGCCCCCTCTGTCACCGGACGGGCGCGTACACGACGTCCCCGGCCAACACCCACAACAAACATCGCTCACCACCCCTGTTTGGTCAGGGATAACTGCACAAGTTTAAACCGGATGCATGTACACGGACTCCAGTCCGAGACAAAAAGCTCTAAACAGAATCGCGAGGGACGCTAAATCTCTCAAGGCAAACACCCGACTCGAGCAAGATATCTACCCTCTCCTGACTTCTGCTGAAAAAAATTGGCGACTTCGGGCCATTTTTGTCACCAACGATGAGCAGCTATTTCGAAACCTCTTTAGAATTTTGTGACGTTGAGAACAGAGAACTGCTGCCCTACAACGTTTCTGTCTTGAATTATACAATTAGGACCCAAACGTGCTTAATTAGACTTCAGCTACTACATGAATAAATTTCAACTATAAACCTACGATGAAATAAATGATGAAAAACCAAATACAAAATTTTCGTTGGCACACCCCTAAAATAGTATCATCCAATCTCGTTGCCTAATAGACCCACAATTAAATAGAACTCAGTTGGAAAGCCGCCGCTCCGCAACACTTCCATCTTTCATCGTCCATTAGTAGGCAACCAAACGTGCTTAATTACAGTTAAATTATTATTTAAATCCATTAGAACTATAAACTGAACTCGCTAGTAATGAAATAAACGATCCGCAAGAAAACGTAAATAATGGCGGATGCGCCGGGTGAATCAGTAAGCAAACTCTCAATTACAAAAACTCTCGCTCTCTCTCGGCCTCCAGCTGCCGAAAGTTCCGTCTGTAAACTTTCTTCTGCCCAAACGGGTGAAATTTGGACGCCGCCAGGATAACAAGTTTACGTCAACGTGAGTCGTAGGTACATTTTTGGGGTTCTTGTCGGTATTTCGTCATGTTGTCCGGTCCGTCTCGACGCCCAATTACCGTTGGCGATCGGCTTTTATATAGTGGACGGTCTCCTTGAAGGCTCTGCGAAACCTTCCTCCTGGTCGTTAACCGGCTGCCGTTCCGGGATCATCGATTGGCCCCACGTCCTCTGTATTTGGCCATAAATTCACCCTCTATCTCGCTGCGCCGCGCCGTGCATGCATTTGCGCCAAAATTAGCCCGAGCACATATTACACCGAATTACCGGTTGAGATTTACAACCTTTTAACGTCAATTTCCGATAGAATTTAAAAAAAAATAACGGCGACGACGTCGTTGCAATAGAATAGATGGATAGAGAGGGGTTACTTCGGGTCTCACGTGCTAAAATAATAAACCTTCAATTTATCATCTCTCATTGCGTAGCGCGAGTAAATTTAGCACGTAGCGGCAACAACACCATGCAATTATCCTAATCTGTAATTCTCTCCCCCTGTACCTATCCGTTATCGTTACGCGCTTTGCATCGTTCCGTCCGTATATAATGAAACGAGCTGGTGTTGCTATGTTTCTTGGTTATCTCTCGTCCTGGAAACGCCTTCATACTTTTACATTTTCTTTTATTGTACGGTTATCTCTGCTCCGGTTTCTGGTGCGTTCCATGAAGGAACCCCGAAAATATTTATGTTATGTTTTTTTTTTTTGCCGAACGCTTTTCAATGATTCAAGATAACGGCTCTACAGATTTCGACCCGAATTGAAAATATATATTACGGCCTTTTTATTTACATGTCCCGCAAGATACTGCCGAATTATTGGCGCGTAAAAACCGATCGCCGGCGAAAAGCCGCAGAAAGACTCCCATTTCTTCCCTCTCCAATTTACACACTTCTCTTCAGCCTCTAGCTCCCTTTGTAATGTTCTTCATTAAATCCTCTCCCCACGCTTCCATTTCTATTTTTCGCAACAGATCTACTTTACATTTCCAGAAGGGAAAAGATAGATCTGTTGCAAGTAAGACTTCTGTGGAAGTGGAGAAATAATTAAATAAAGAAGATTTATAAAAGAGCTAGAAGCAGACGAGAAGTACCTAAATTAGAAGAGGAAGAAGTACGGAGGCTGAAGAGTCTTCTTGATTTGTTTTATCTTTGTCTCCTCTTCACTGTTTCTCTTTAGTCTCTCTACATAAACTTTTCACTTATCTCCATCCCTTTATATACTCTTTATATTTCTATTTCTTTTCCTTATCACCAGTATTTCCTTGATCGTTGGCACATTTATTATTCCATTCAGCTCTTCAAAAAAAAAAAAAAAACTGCGAACATTTGAGGACATAATATAGAAACAAGGAGAGTGTTAGACTAAAAATGAAAACGCAAAGAGAATGCGAGAGGACTCGTTATAGAAAAAAGACCCGTGTTCGAGATGAAAGAAGTTGCAAAAATCCGACGGCGCCGATACGAACCCATTCGTTAGCCGAGTGTCATTAAGGCAAATTCCACTAAAGGTGGATTATCTAAATTGCGCATTCCGTCACCCTTTCGTTGCCGTAGATCCTTAGAAGAATCCGGAGTCGAGTGGAGTTTTGCGAGCGAAACTGAATGGGGGTGTCGCAAGCACCTGTGTTGACATCTTGTTTATGTGGCGAATCGCGAAACGGATAAATAAAACGTTCATTTATATTCATCGCAAAAAGAAGTCGAAGACTCCTCTTATTATTCAAATGGAGACGTTTTAAGTTTGAAATCGCATCTGAAATATTACGGCTCGAGATTCAGAGACATTCCGAAGAGTTCTGGCGGCGTGTTTGCAGCCCGGATTTGCGGTGGAAGTGCCTGAACGTTTCGGCACTTCACCTGAAATGAGCTTTATGACGCCCTCGACACCTCGCCGTGCCGTGATGTAGACCGGCCATTTAATACCTTCAGATTTCACGTCTTCGAATCTCGCTCAAGAATCCAAATTGTTTTCCCCTTCAACCTCCATAATTACCAAACATTTTTTCGGGAGTTTGGACCTGAATAACGGCGGATTTAATTGGATTAGTGCTTTTTGTACACAAACTTGCGAGATTAGGTACACACGAGTTCGTAGATCGCGAGCAGGAGTGATACGGGGAAAATGGTCGGCGGCACGCAAATTTGATCTCGCATTCGACGCATAAATTAAAACTAATCTCGATCTGATAGCGCGAAATAAAATCTAAGAAAAAAGAGAAAGGCGTTACGCGTAGCTTTAATTCCCTATCGTTCTGCGTCTTAATGGGTTAAGCACGTACAAGAACTCTGACCGTAATCGTCATTCCATAAAGTCCTTGCACGATTTGAAATTACGCTTCGGCGAATTACACACGATTACCGGAATGCAAAATGGTTGCGGAAAAAGTGTCGGCAACATGCACTGGAGTTGAGTTATCTGAAATAGCGCCGAAGATGCAATAACGGTGTCTTTAAAGCGGCCGGGTTCGAGCTAAGCTGGGCTCTAGAAGGGTCCTGAGGCCCTTGGACCACCACAAACAGCCGACTTTTATAAGGATATTTCGCTCAAAGGACTCATAAAATATTCCGTTTGGCAATCACCATTAATTTTTCCATTTTCCAGAGGGTCGAAAATGGCCACTCCAACTACCCCGACCGTTGATATATTGTTGGCCGAGGTAATTTAATTATTGTTAAGTGCGCTGTTTACAATATCAATAATGGTTACGTCCGACCCACAAGCCTTCCTCCACAACCTTAACGCGTTCCCTACTTACAGCAGACCGCCCCAACCGATTCTAGTTACACGCCAAGGTGTTCGAGGCGATCTCACAACAGCCAGAAAGTTTAACTGCGATTTAGGGAAGACCAGAAAACTAAAGATTTTTACGTCTCCGAGAGAATTTTGCTTCGTTTCGTTAGATTCGTGACGCTCTCTTCCGCTTCATAAATTATAACAACTTCGGATCCTGTTTTAAAGGACGTAAAATCATCAACATAAAACGCTATCTTTATAGCCGGCAGCAATATTGCCTTGCCAATACAGCCGAAGAGTGGCATAATTCTCACGGCGTCTCCGCCATTTGCACTAGTGCAAGCGTTCTTTAATTGGATAAAAATCGGATCTTTTGGGTCGTATTTAACAGTCTACCAAATTTACCCAATATTTTCATCCAAAAAATCACTTTCATTTCCCAAAAATACTAAATGCTTACCAAAATTAAGAAAATACATTAAAGCGACAACCAAATATTGACATAATGCTGGTCTCTTACATATTTTGTTCGCCAAAATAACTTTTGTTGACCATAAATATTAAATGTTCACCAAATTTTATTCCGCATTTAATTCTAACATAATACCCAATTATTTAATTTTCGACAGTGTCTTATATTATTTAGCAGTTAAAAATACTATTTGTTGATCAAAAAATACACAAGCAATAAAATGTAGTGCAAATGGTAAATAATTTTATGCAAAATTATAGATGTAGATGTGCTAGGGCAAGGAAAATAAGTGTAAAAATAGAAGTGGTTTGCACAAAAAAAGATATTGATTTCCGTAATATCTAAATGCTTTGCTGTAATTGGCCTGCATTATGTAAAATGTAAAACTTCTTTTAGTGGTAATTTCTAATCGTGCTTTTAAAAATAAATTACAGGGCCCTGAACTGACCTTGTACAAAACTTTTTTCGCGTGTCTCTTGTCTGGAAGCGCAAGCGGCAAGGAGAGATGCGCGAGCATATTTTATTTTCGGAGTAAAAGAATAATTATTTGACGCACAAATAGTTTTTTTGAGAAACACTAAATATAAATGGATAGCGCGAATATTTATTATGTACAGCACGGACGCGTAACTTAAGCGTTCTAAATTTGGCAAACATTTAGTAAAATTGATAGACATATAGAATTTAAAATGTAAGCAATGGTAAAACAATACGCAGCATAGTTATTTTAGTGATAATGTTCTCATTTTCTGATGTATAATAATTTGGGTTTCATTTAGATTTTTTGATGCTCATTAAATTTTCTGGTGGACAGTGCAAGTGATGTATGGTTTAATTTAGTGTACATTATATTTGTTCCCATTAAAATCGAGGCAACCTTCTTGGACATCTGCATTCCTGCATTTTTTTAAAAACGCTTTATGTTACATTTTTGGCATTTTTACTCAAAAATTGAAAAATAATTAACAGTCCGGATTTTCCGTTTCGTAGAAGAAAAGGAAAGGTTCCCGAGGGCGTTGGCTGCGGCCCATCCGGGATAAAAAATAATAAAATTTTCAATCGCGGTCCTGACAGCGATTTGCTTTTTTGTGATGATGCCTTATTGCCCAATAAAAGGGGATAGTTAAAAATCCTGTTTTAGGCAAAGACCGCTAATGAGGGCATGTAAGTATATGTTGCTATTAAAAGGAGTAATGGGGGCGGCGTTGCGCTCTCAAAAATCCCCATTTCCATTACACAACAGAAGGGAAATAAAAACGTAACATCTCTGCCTCCATTAAAACTTGAATACGTAATAAAAACGTCAGGCCATTAATCGGAATAACAGAATTTCCTCCTTCATGAATTAAATGGTGATTGTCACAGCAAGACCGCAATTAATCGAAACTCAACCGGTGCGCTTTCTGAGCGACTCTCGTAGGAGGAGGCGTCAGAAAGTTTACCTTTTCGAAAGTTTACGATGCAAATTGTGTATCTAATAATAATTCAGGAGTGGAAGTGCAGTTTATAATTTTTTTCTGCGAATTTATCAGGGCATATTTTAACTGGGTAAATTTAGATGTTATTGCTTCGTGAGAGCCCGGCATTAGGGCTGCTGCTCAGCAATCAAAACATGATGAATTTATATTACAAGAAAACTTTTCTATTTAGCGAAATATTTATTTCATGACAGCCAACAATATAAAGTTGTGTAATAAATACGAACCGACGACTGCTGTAAATCAGGTGGTTAGAGGTAGGGAAAATTCCCGGTTGATCCACCTTGCCCCCTTGGCCGGTAGGCGTCGAAAGAATGCGCTTTAATTACATAGTTTAGTGCGTTTTGCAACTGCATGAAAGCGGGTCTGGGGCTCATGAAAGTAAATTAATGAAAACCGTGACGGTGTTTAAAAATAAAATTTCATTACCTGCACACTCTAAATTTGAAAATGGTTTAGTGCTGGACGCGAATAAAAAAATCGCATTAAAACCTGCAATATTTACGGAATTGCAACTTAAATGCAGTACGTGTAAACACGTATTAAAAGCAATAATTTCAACCTCCTTTAATGATCCGCAATAAACACACGCGGTGCAGCGCCGTATTAGAGCTTTCAGTAATAAGCGCAACGGCACGCAAATGTGCTTTAAAGGGACAGTGCAAGGAACGTGTTGTGACGCTAGAAATATTGATGGTGTTTTAATAACGGCCCTCGCGGACCTTGCAATGTATTTCAGGAACAACTTAGCCGGATGGAAATTGCTTTGCATACGGCCAGGGTAATTCCCTGCGCCATACCCAGACCCAGACATGGCAAATCCGCATGTTTGCTTCTGCACCACCTACACGATCTTAACTTAGCAACTGTGTTGACACGCCATAAAAAAGCGCGAAACCGCGACGCCAAACAAGACTCGTATTGTAATAACATCCAGCCAACGAGAGCAGGAAACTTTCCAACGGAAGAATTCTGACCTGCACCAACCGAAAATCTGACGGGTATCGGGGGAAAACCGCAAACTAACACTAATGAAGGGCGCCATAACACGAAGGGGAAACTCGAATCCTCTTATAATCTGATCTCTATCCAAAGACTTTTGACGCAGCCGCCACAAATTGATGTCGATTTTATGCCGGAATCAACAAAGTTGGAGCAAAGATTCTTCCCGTCGAAAATTCGGTAACACCCAATTTCACCTCAAATCTTAATTTATTTTATGACTTCTTTCTCACAATTTCATTTTTCTCAGTCATCTACAAAATTATTTGTTCTTCAAAGTCGACCCAATTCTGCTATTCTCAAATTTCATATTTTCCCCTTCTTTTCGACATTATGAAAATTTGTCCAAAATATCTTAGAAAACAGTTAACACTTCAACCAGACGAAACCGAGGAGTCGACCCTGTCAAAAACTCTGAAGAGGCAAATTTTGCGAACTTCTCCCATCGAAAAATGCGCTGCTCGAGTTCTTGGTGGATGCTTTTCGGTTTGCCGGCCTCGCCAATTTTTAACTTGTTTAACGTGAAGGACGGCGAAAGCGAAATTGAAAAAAATCGGACAGCTTGTTGAATTATGTCGGGATCGAAGAGACGGATCGGTTTTTAACCAAATCCAGTTGTTGGCGTCGTGATTTAACACAGAAAAGACGGCTATTACATCGGCGCTTCTTCGACCCAACAAATCTCGACAAAATGTTTTTTGGTCGCCATTAAAAGCAACCGCCGTATAATTTTGTTTTCGCTAATCTGTGACTACACATTTAACCATCACTAAATAGTTGGCGCCAAGATGCTACGGGATTTAAAGGAATTTCTAGCTGCGTGTTAAACGTGGAAATGGCGAAGACACTCGGTCAATGCGCTGTGGAAATGGAACTGTTGAGCCAATCTAAGCTAAAGATGTGAATGCGATGGCGGAAACAAGCGTTCCGGCGACAATGTTGCTTATTTGACAAGTACAAAACAAACAGCTCTCAAATAACTTCCGGACAAGTGGATTACGAGAACAATTCCCTTCGATCCTCGAGTAAGTCAGAACAGAACTACCCGGATTACTTTCCCAACTGCTCCTGTAACACGAAAGCTGATCCCAAAGTTCTTCCACCATTTTTAAAGTAGCGACAATCATTGTCCGACCGAGGCCCTGTTTAAAGAGAAGACGAATTAGGGCCATTTTAAAAGAGAAGAAGCAAAAGCTAAGAAACAGCGCCACCACAATGGAGATATAGACTAAATATTGTGACAACGAGAAATAATTTCATTAATTCTTCAATATTTCTTTCTAACATCAGAAATGGGATTATAATTAAGTGCCTTCTTTTCTCCTATTGGAGCTCACCAACTGCTAATTACCGGTTGTGTCTCAGAAGTGAAAACAATTAATTTTTTACCAATAGCCAAAGCCACCTCAAAATTTAAAATAAAAATCGATTTTTTTGCAGGAATGATTGGCTCTCGTGATGTTTACCGAGTATTTGCGAGTGTTTTCATAATCTCTTAGCGTGTTAATCGGAGCGAAAAGTCCCTACAGCGTTTTTAGCAAACTTTCATAACTCGCGCACATCTGGAGCTCGCAGTGAGCAGCTTGCAAATCCGGAAGCTTCATAACGATACAAATTAAAGCAAATTTACGTTTTCTATTACTGAAACTTCGAGAAAATTTTTAAAAAAACGCCCCCAAGCAACGTTCAAGAGATAACAAGACCAATGCAACCAGCATCTGACAACATTGTCGGCAGCAAACAAGGAGAGCACGCTTTAATTACGCGAACAACGGTCTCGTTACGGGTCTTCAGATTACAAGAGCGCGATTATGTTACAATGTCGTCAGTACAAGTGTTGAAGTTCTACCCGGCGCAACCCTTCCCCGGCTTCAAACGAATTTTCGCGTTTTTAAATCCCGATTCAATTAACGAAGACATCGAGTCAGGTTCGTCAAAGAAAAGAGCTTCGGATTTGCCGTCCAGACAAACGGGCGTTATCGACGCGGGGGACGGGTATCGTCCGCTTGAGAAATTCCGAACGCGTCCGGTCTTTAAGAATCCGGGCACGGGAGTCCATGGGGGACGGAAGCGCGCGGTGGCTCAATACTTAAGATTATGCTGAGTGGACCTCCCGTGGCGGTCGAGGTCTGGCTCATCTTTAAAAAGACTCACTAACGATCGAGAGCCTATTAGCGCCAGACCGGGGCGAACCGATTTTTATTAAACGCTTGCAGGGGGAATAAGGCTCGCTTTTCCGGAGGCTTGACCGGCTGCCGGAAAATTCCGCCTAAAATATCGAGCGTCGGGCCTTCGCCGGATTAGCGGAGCCAACTTCAGGAGGGCAGACGGTTGAAGGCGACGCCATGCGATTTCACAAGGGCTCTAATGGAAAACTGTAAGCCTCTCTACTTGACTGGAACTAACGCCAAACCTAATTGCGGGAAGTAGGCACCGAAGCGACGATCCAGGAAAACACTTCTCCAGGCAGCCGAAAAGGATGAAATCAACGATTACCGAGAGCGCGGGACAAATTCGACGCGGCCTCGTAGGTCGATCCCGGCGAACCGATCTGAAGCGGACTTTAGCAATAAACTACTACAACGGGCTGCGTAGGTCGGTTCCGACCTACCTGAGGTGAACTTCAGCAATGAAAGTGGTACTGGAGTAATCACGTTGTTACTTGTGTAAAGTTTAATAAGAAAAATGAGAGAAAAGTTGTTCAAGTATTTCTTGGTTGGTTGAATGGCGCGGCGGGCTCCGTTTTCCGGGGGTTGAGAGCCGTGGCTTTTTGCATAAAATTCTAATTACTTCGATATCTGCAATTGCTCGATGAAGCTCCGGACCCTTCCAATCTCCGTTTTGTTTTGCGCGGAAATATCTGGGGCCGCAACCCTTCCACTCGCCCGTCCCTGCGAGTGCAGTTGCCAAAATAGTAATGAAATCTGGGAGCTTACATGGGAAACACTGACACAAATGTAAATTAGCCGAATAAATTTGGAGCCAGAATTTAATATTATACCCGCTGTTTACCATAACAACCGGTCCTATCGAGCATTTTGTTAGTGTACTTATGAATAAATTTATTTAAGTTATGTTTGTGTTTATTCGGAGTAATAGCACAATTAAAATTAAGACAATTCCCAGGAGCGAGGCAGCTGGGAAATAAGAAGACGCCCGGAGCTGCTCGTCGCTTATTGAATTCCAGCATCCAGGTGTAGCGCCCCAAGTTGGCGGAATTGTTGGGAGACAGAGTGCCAACAAACTGCCGTTATATCGTAAACAAGGCCCAAGTTTCGGCCATAACAAGTCCGTATTCGGCAAACAAAGGACTTTGATTTTTTGTTGCCCGACCACATTAATAAGATATATAGGACTACTCAATGTAGTGTCTTGTTTATGACGGCGGATGCAGTTTCGCCCTCCACCCTCAAAATCCGAATCCCACAAATTTACTCGACACTAAAACCTTCCAACTTCGAAGGCAAGCTGGCGTCGCGACGCCACCCAATTTTCACGTGTTGCTCCCAACCGTTTTGTTGTTATCGAAAATAACGAACGCCAACCAGGAGCGGCATTGAATAAAGCGCCGGTTGGTTTGACGTAATTACCCGACGGGTACGGCCGAAATTGCCGACGTAATGACGGAGAAGAAGGAGAGAAAAAGGAAACAGGACAAGGGGCATTTTAGATCCAGATCTTCCCCAAGGAGTTCGGAACGTTCGGAGCGACTTCGGCATGGATTGCACGTAAAAGCAAAAATTGCCCGCGTTCGGTTTGCCCGGCCCGCCTGCATTTATTTCCTTTTTCTGGTCAGCCCTAAGTGTGACTTGATTTTAAGCCGGCAATAATTGAAAATCAATCGCCCAAGCTTCTAGATTGACCTATGGCCAGAAATCGTCAATCATTTTTCAAATGAATGGCATAATGGCCAGGATGACGAAATGGTTCTAGAAGAACTTATGCCAGTCAGGAGATTCGTTACTCTCTTCATCAGGAAGAATTGTGATTGTTGAGTACTCTTCGGGGGGGTTCAGTTGGCTCAATTTATATGGCGCAAAAACATCGACAACGCTGTTCCTCGCTATAGCAATACACCTGACAACACTGTAACCACCACTGAAAACGTAATAAAGCAATGGGTTTATTTACCCGTTATGAAACAATGTCCACAATTTTTTTAATAAATCGAATCAGGAATAAAATTACCAAAAAAATTAAGTAAAGAGCCATTTCAAACGCGATCAGAACTAAATCGCTGTAGTTTCGTGCATCAGAGATACCAACAAAAATTATGGGCAAAAAAGACCAAGTAAGCGAAAGACATGCAAACAGAAAGAGGCTCTGGATGATAAACTATTTACTTTTACTCTCGAGGATAGAACTCTGGCAACTCCCTCGTTATTTTTCGTTTGTCGCTGATAGTTTCGTGAAAGTCGCGGGCACAGGAGAGTCCAACCTTATCTTGAGGGCTTTTTTCCACTCACTCAATTTGGCCCTTGAAAGTCGCCATTTGACTTTGTCAAAACGTCTCTCTGGCCTGAACGAGCACGGCCAGCTGGGGTAGGCGGGCGAGGGTCCGCAATTAGGGTCGGTGCGCCCTTTTAATTACGTCTTGGTTGATATTAAGCGCCGCGCGGCCATCTCGCTGATTTCCCGTCTCCACTTCCGGGTAATGGTCCGTCCTCGGATAAATTCCGGCCGCCAGTTCGAGTGAGTCTGACATTTTATCTAAATAACCCCGCCATTTAATAAACCCGCTTTCTCACCTTGCCGCGTAAAAAGCGTCACACAAAAAGCGTCGCTTTTCGCCTGTTCATTTTTCATCTTTTTATTTACATTTAAGGTCAACCTGTTGCCAGTGCAACATATGTCGGCGGGATGATGCAAGACTCTATACAAAAAAAAAAAAAATGTGGGGGTGGGGGTGGTTCGAAGCATGAATGAATAAATCAGAACCGCCGCCCGCCACCCCGTCGCCGCCATCACCGGTAATTAATAACTCGGCGGCGGCGGCGTCGTCGTCGTCGTCATTTTCGAACTATTCGCTTCTTTCTCCCAGACACGAAGATGGTACGGGCGAGGACCGTGCGGGCCGTGCAATTAGCGCAAGTCGATAGCATGTTAATTAGAGGAAAACTTCGACATCACCTTGTCGTGGTTGGGAGCTATTGTTTTAATATGTCTTATTTGCTAACTTTATAACTTAATATCGGGGCCCAGGCCGTGTTAGGAGAGTCCCGGTTGTTTTATTGTTGACTTGCGTAATTATTCGAACATACCGGGAACGTGCATGCTAACCTTTTCAAGGCTAATTAATTGTTCCTGTTTAGTTATAAAATTCACCACAGAACGAACTAGGGGAGATCCAGGAGCTCTCTCACCCTCTTTCTCTCTCTATTAATCCATAGAGCACGGCTCGACATTAACTAAATTTGGCAGTCAATCAGAACCTTTTAAATCAACATTCTGGGGGCGAAACAGCTGAAGCCGGGCCGACCACCAGGAGTTGGAGTATCGTGTTTCACTTTACAACGGTCTCATGATGCACGCCATCAATCACGACATTGTCGATACACTTTTACAACCGGCTACAGTAGTATCTACACTCGCAATCGACGACTGTCCTTTCATGGTAAAAATTTCACAAAAGACAATTGAAGTGCTCAAACAGCCACGCAAAAGTTTCCAGAGAAAAAAAGTTCAAAAAAATAACAAAAATATGAAAAGCAAGAAAAAAAACTACAATAATGAAACAATTGGTGAAGGAAAGAATGGGAAGAGCAATGAACAAAATTCACTGACAAAAGGCTTGAAAGTGCTGAAATGAAAATTTGGGTCCAGTAGCCGCGCTTGGCTCCTGCATGGTTCGGTGTCTGCTCGATCCGCCCTCGGCGATTAGCCCTCCTTGGCGCTGTACTTGATTTTCCGACATATTGGTAATTGCATTATGGTGCGGCCGAGTGTGGTCGGAGTTGTTAATTAATTAAACACTGGGAAGGGTGAACAGTTGAAGCGGATTGACCGTTACCAAGTTTGAAGTTGAGAAGCCGCAGCTTCACTGTATCGGACTAATTGTTGCAACATTAGCGAGTTCGTTCCGCAACATCCTCTCGATCCCTTGACCGTCTGTTGCCGACAAAATTCGTTTTCGCAAATAACCGCCAAAAACTGTCCCCTCGTATTTTTCTCTATTTCATTTGTTCAACGGTTCGCGAGTCCACACGCGACGGTTTGGTCGTTTTCCGCCTTAACTCTCTCGAGTTCTTCGCAGCTTTGATCCATTTTCTACGCAACGATAAAGGAATCTCGCAGCCGCATCATGAAATTCCTTAATTGCCGCGTTGAGTTGTTTCCGGGGGAGATTTGCGATTTGCCGGAGTTTTCCTAACAATTTCAGACATGGCCCGAATAACGGGGAGCAAGTTTCCCAAGTCAACCATCGGTCACCACCCTCCGTTCTCGACTCGTTCCACCCAACAACTCGATTGCGAATTGCTCCAGGACACGACACGCACCACGCACCTGAGAAGAGGCCGCCATAAAACTCACCTCCCAAAAATATGAAAAGTGGCTAAGAAATTGGCACTTGAAGTGGCCGCCCGCAACTTCCGTTAAATTTTTTTATTATACCTCCACATGTTGCCTGTCTAGGTGAGGCACATTCCCAACTCATGCGAAGAAGAAAAAAAATTTCAATTTTTATTTAATACGCATAAATATGAAGTAGGGACCTCATGGCGCTACTTTTTAATTCCGCCCACTTTTTTGTAATCTTTAAGTAACCAATATTTGCACCTTTTAACATTTTTTTTATTTTGAACAAGCAGTGTTCTGTTGTTCTATAAGAGAATTGGATTCTTTCAACTCCGCTTTGATTCGCAATTAGGTCTGCAAAGCGATTCTCCCCTGGTGGGCGTAATTTGCTGAAAGTCTCCTCAATATTTCAGTTAGGGCCCCAAATGGGCCCCCGTTTTATGGGAGGGTCCAAAAAATGCCGTCGATTCCTTATCGACCGCCAGTTGTTTTGACACTGCCGACCTAATAACTTAATTTATTAAAGGGGGTCTCTGCAGACTTCAATGTTCGAAATCGCACAATAAAAACCTGGTGCTCGGCCTGAGATATCCCTCGGCCCCAGTTGGCTTCCATTGCCCGGAGATGGCAACGCTGCCATTGCCACAGCCAGCTCGACTTTCACTTGTCTGCAATCGTGACCCACCTCACCTACATACCAAATATTTAATTTAAACTAAAATATTGTTTTAAAAAATTTTGAAGCCACAATTCTTAAGTTTACAGGCGAGTCGCATAAACAATGACCAAAGTTAGTTACAATTCAAAGCAAAAAAAAGATGGGCTCGTCCGGGATTTGAACCCGGGACCTCCCGCACCCTAAGCGGAAATCATACCCCTAGACCAACGAGCCGTTGAAATTGTTTAAACAAATGCAAAAAATTGCCTGCTCGATGATAATTAATTCAAATAGCACTACCTATTCGATTAATTTCGTTACGCAACTAATGTCCTACTTGAACATTAAAAACTGTAATTTAAGCTTTAGAGACAAGTAAACGAAGATAAACTATGCACTTCACAAATAATTGTTTAAGCCGAAACAATTAGGTTTCCTACTAAGTACCAACAGGCCGACATTTGAAAAAAGAGTAAAACAAAAGCTGAACTGTTCCGCGACTTGAAATTAACTAGAGGGTTTAAAATCGTGGTTTGAAAAAAATTTGTTTCAAAAATTACAACCAAATATCACCACTTCACAAAAAAATCCTTTGAAATTATTCAAATTAAAAAAGAAAAAGTTAGGGCTCGTCCGGGATTTGAACCCGGGACCTCCCGCACCCTAAGCGGAAATCATACCCCTAGACCAACGAGCCGTTGTATTTGTTTAAACAATTTAAAAAATGGCTCTTCGTTATTTAATTAATTAAGTAATCATTCTTCAATGAGGAGACACGTTGATCTATCCAACCACTCTACACATACATTGTTACTGTTTCATTATTACAAAAGTTGTTATTTACAAATAATAATTAAAACTCAAATCGTGAATAGGTGTGATCTTCTAGCAAAAATTTTGTGCTAATTTTACAAAAAAAAAATAAAAAAAAAATAGGGCTCGTCCGGGATTTGAACCCGGGACCTCCCGCACCCTAAGCGGAAATCATACCCCTAGACCAACGAGCCGCCTTAATTATTTACGCCAATCTAGAAAATCGAAGCTTATTTAATAATTACTTAATAATTAATTTAATTATAACTGTTTTCAACAACTCTGGGAATTTATCTTTAGCCATAAATAATTGAAAATTCTTTTTTTCAATTTGTGGAAACTTACCAACTTCTTAAGAATAATTGCAACTAGCATGTTTATTAAATCTGATAAAAAAACAAAAACTAATTGGTTTCACCCACGGTAGCTACTAAAGTACATTACTATAAATTTTAATTTTACCAAAATAAAATTACTATTTGCAAATATCGGTGAAGAAACGACCTTCTATACTTAAAAAAAATCGTACAGGGTAAAATAACAATGTAGAAAACCTGTAATCCTCATTTAGGGGGAAATTAACAAAGAAAACGAAAAAAAAATCTGGGCTCGTCCGGGATTTGAACCCGGGACCTCCCGCACCCTAAGCGGAAATCATACCCCTAGACCAACGAGCCGCTTACGAACTGGTCGCGCGAAAGCGTACAAAACGAAACGTTGTGACACACTTTATATTTATTATTAACTATTAGAATTTTGGATGAATATTCAACAGTTTACAGTATTTGTATTTGCAATAAATAAACTGTTATTAAACATGTGATTTTAAATTTACGATATTAAAATCAATTATTCAAAGTCACGTGCACAAATAGCAATTAATTACCAGCTGCAACCGATCGTAAAATTTCTGTTAAAATTTAAAAGCACCTTCGCTTCTATATGTCAGAAACCCAAAAATTTACAATGGCAACGTTAAAATTTAATTGGTCTTCAAAAAAATTTCTGTATTCAGTTTTATAGGTTATAGCCTTGATATATTGTAGTTCATATCATATTTTCCTAGCTACATAAAATATACTATGTTACAGTAATTTCATATAACACGGTATTCTATTAAATTTGGATATTATAAAAAATAATGTAAACGGGTCGGCAACCAACAATACTCAGAAGTATGAAAAATCATCTATTTGCTCCTAACTTTCTAATTAATAAAACTTTTGGAAAAGCTACTATCAATAATCAATATGTGAAAATCATTTTAAAATATCGAACTGATGACCCTAATTGCAACCTTACCCATTAGCAATAATTGTCATTAAATCGAATTTATGTGGTGATTAAATACGTACTAAAGAGAAATCCCACGTAGAGTCTGGGTCTGAAGGTTAATTCCGTAATAAAATAAATAATTTAATAGAACAAGTCAATAACTGGCCCAAAAGACAACGTTCAGGTGAAACTGTAGGTAGGAACTGTAGGTAACAAAGTATTTTTAGCAAGAAATCAGTTGTTGTGAAGAAGTTAGAAGGTGGTGTAAAGACTTCAATATTACATGTGGAAATCAGTTATTGAAAATTACTGGTGAGAAATTATGGAAATTGTGGCGAGGTTGGCCCGGTCCTTCCTGGTGCGGGTTCGGCTGCGTGGCGTCCGCAGGCTCACGAAACGTTCATTATTGCAAATTTATTGATATTTTGTATGGTAGCGATTAGTATAATGTCATTGTTCCATAATTCCCAGCCGATATCTGATAACAAATTAAACCTACTTCCCTGGCACGACATAAAACGATCGCCGATCTATTATTGCGACACCGAGGGCGCTAAACGAACCGACCGAAGCTCTAGGGTTTACCCCGATAATACCATTACGTTTAATAAAATCGCGCCGCGGAAGCCAAACCCAATATACTTAACCGAGCCATTTTCTTACCCCCTCGCTACCACCCCGACCTCATCCGAAGAACTCTCACCAACAATACCCATCATCATCATCGACGACGAAACGAAGACAAACTCCATTTGTGTCGGCGGAATAATAGCAAACCGCTAAAACCGCGCAACAAGTTCCGGGGGAGGTCGAGGATCGATAAACAATAAATAAGTCAGGAAATTACTCACTGAGTTGTAGGTTGACACAGAAGACTGCAGGTGATGCCATAACAAAACGTCAAACGCTCATCGTCAACAATGGGCTCGGGTGGTGATAATCTGGAAAAAAAAGAGACCACCGTTAAAACGACGTTACTACGTCACACTGGAAGGAGCTTTCAACCGGAAACTCTCTAATTACTTTTGCCCTAATTTAGTGATCGTTTAATCCCGCCGAGTTGGTAACTATCCGGGAATAGAGACGCGCCGCCATGACAAGGGGGCGAATCAAAGGCATGCACGGGGTCGGAGCGACAACCGGAAAGCCCCCATCGGGGCCCAAATTGCTTTCAAACTTTCCCTAACCACCTACGAAGAAACAATTACACGTAACATGGGTGAAAAAAAGTTGTCATCATTTAACCCAAATCACTCCTATGACTCAATTAATAAAACTGAGTGACGGGACGTCGACGAAAGGGTTGCAAGAATCTGCTGGTGGCCAAAAAATTAAATGACGTAGAAATGATATTTTCCCGGCGGTTTCGGCTTCCACGTAGTTACGGCAAATTGCCGCTGTTAGCGGAATGGATCGAAAGCGGAGGAGGGAATAAAAAACTGGACAGAATATATTAAAAGTTGGTGGATGTATTAAATATCGAGATCAGGCCGTTGGTGGAGTTGCCGTATCCCCGGGTTGTCTATTAAAGTTCGGTACAGCTATCGGCGGCCGAGCCCGGCTCCAACGATCCCCTTTGTCGAGCTCTCTGAATGTGTTTAATATTCTAAAAGCTGCACCAACAAAAACCCGAGTGGGGTAACATCAAATATTACGTAGAGATCGTAAGCGATTTAGTTAGACATGAACACCTCAACACCAACGCCAGAACCAACTGCGCCACTTCGTCCAATAAAAATCTTCCTTCCCACGTATTCGTCGGAGGGCATGCAGGACGATTGAAAACGCACCATGATTTTGCACATTAACATGTCACGCATAAAGATGAATTACGGGGGATAACGAAACTTCCGTGCTCTCTCCCTCTCCTTATCAACTTATTTTCTGATGGCAGAAAATGAAAACATCTCTTTATATTCAAATAAGTTGAGTGGTGCTTAGAATTCTCTATGAATGTGAAATGAAAGTTAAATTCGTGCCGAATTTGTATTCATCACGGATCCATTCGCTGTGTATTTAAATTAATAACATCGGTGATCCCCGGCAACGTTCTACCGTTTGTAGGAAATTCGGAACCTGCCAACGCCGGTCTCGGAAGTTTTAATTACTCGCCTTTTGATGTTTGCCTCACTTCTATAGGTACATTCAACTGAGCCGCTTAATAATAACACAATAGGACCGAAATCAGGCCCGTAATTGAGACCGGATACCACAGAGATAAGTCCTGAACGCTGGAGGCCGCCAGCTCAACCATTTGCCACCTTTCGGGAAAAAAAATTCTACGTTCTGAAGTAAGTGTTGTACTAAAATTGTTGTTAGTGGACTGGAAAGAGCTAACCATTGGCTCCTTAAGAAAAAATTGACAATTTCGCAGTTCTATTTGATAATTTTTGATAAATTTTTATATTACGAGCCTCACCTGATCCTGTATTATTTGACCCCATTCAACAATTTCAACATTTGTTGATTTTTGCAACTTACGACATTTTTTGAACCTCTCTTTAAGGACTGCATAAAATAGAAAATGAGCGGCTATTCACGTCTTTGTTGGTAATTCTATTTAGAAATTGATGTAGAAACCTAATGCTGACTTATTAATGGACTCTCTCAAAGTTTGTGTGAATAAGGAGGTACTTAAAAAATCATAAGTTCTGAACTAAGTTGTCGCCCTGTATTAGTTCCTACATGACTGGAAGGAGCTAATCGTGACCTCTGTAGGAAAAAAACGCCATTTTCCTAACTTTACCCGTTAATTTTTGATGAATTTTCGTAACGTGATCTTTTCTCAACTCCTCCAGCATTGGCTCAAAATTTCTTAGGAAAATGGCTCAAAAAGACAAAACACGCGAAAGGCTCAAAAATTAAAATTTCTAACAATGAAAATTTACTTATACGTTAATGCCAATATTGAGTGAACATTAATGCGCCCCAATCTCGAGCTTCTGTTCAGGTATTGCACCATCTCTATAGATCATCAGTTGAACAGTGGCTCAGTTCCGTGTACACTTCATCAATTAAATCCAAGCCAAACAACCATTAAATCACGGCAATTGTATCAAACAGTCGATTAGACAAATAAAACGACAGAATCGCGCCAACCATCTTGTCAGAACCCCAATTCGACTTGCCACAAAGATGACGATGAATAACAGTTGATGTAAATACAACGTACGAGACGTTGCAGCTACTAGGAAGCTGCTATTAATACTGATTATCTTGATACAACATGCATTGTGGTGTGTGATGGATGGGCGAGGCTACGCCTCGCCTATAAACACGATGTTCGGGGTTGGCGAAGCGAAAGTGCTGATTAGGGAAAAATTAGGTAACCGGAAAGACGGGTCAATATTCTTGCCGGCTTGATATTAAAAAAAAGGTGTTAAATCGTCACAGCCGCCAAAGGGGAAGTTGGCTGACACAAACCGCGATGAAACGAGGCGACGTATAACGTAAGACGATCGCACCCTCAAAGACGATCCACCATTGGCTGACTTCATGCCAAATATCAGAATTTCATGTATAAGCACGAAGTTATTCCGAATTTATGACGACCACTCCATCACGAATTTAATAGGAACGAGGCCGCAGGACCAAAATTTCTTTCGAATCGCCAGGATCGCACCCCCGGGCCCTAATACAGCAAATACACTTCTTGTTATAACATTTCCCCACTGTACGAGGGTAGATCGTTGCGTGAAAGGACTGAAGCGACTTGAGCCAGGCCGCAGCGAAGCTGCTGAGCGTCGTTGCTAGTAAAAACTTGGCGTTTTCTGTATTAGCGGACGTTCATTTCGAATAGTCCTCGTAACTCGCTAGATGGTTTTGTGGATCAAACAGCGTCTCGACGCAAAGCTTTGCGTCGGGGCATTCGGGATAAATAAATTACAATTCCAACGTGTATAAATCTAGAGCGATATTGTCGTTTGTTGGGAGGCTCGTTAGGACCTCTGGGCGATTAGTTCCCGTTGGAGCAATAAGCAGTGTTTGTACAGTAGAATCAGACGATCCGATGAACCGAAATCTCATTCGAAATCTCGAAGACAAACAAAGCTATTCGCGAGCTAATCAGGCGAAACTCTATAAGAGAGACGGACGCGACACAATCTGATTCGCCATTTAATATTTTATCTCCGATGTCGGAAAAGCTACCAGTGAAGCGGCCGCAAAATAACGAACGACGTGACATACGTATTTACATGATGTACGACTTTCACAAAGTGAATAATAAACAAGGAAAAAAATCTAATCCATCAACGGATGACTAGATGAAATGTGACAAAAGTTCGCAACTTTCGATGAATAATGGCAAAACAGTTCTCGATGTTCGCGAATCGTGATAAATAACGACGATTCTCAGGTAGAAACGCGTGTAATAATATATATGTAAGATTCGGTCGAAAATTCGAATCCTCGGTTGCTAAAGCCGCACAAAAAGGTCGAGTCACCTAAACTCCTCTATTTGGAGCGAACTCTTCTGTAATATTTGTGGTACCCTAGGTCTAGGTTACTAAAGATGCACAAGTAGACACGTAATAATAATCTGTTATTTGTAATGTGCTGTACTAACACCGCGATCAAACTAACTAATTTTATAACCGTAAATCCTTATCGTTAAATTATACAAAAAAATTACTTACATTTTTTTACGGAACTAATACGTAACAACATTATTGAGTGAGGTGCCGGATGCCAAGCCCGGTCTCCACAATATTGTAAGCTTCTTATCCAATATTTTTTACAGCACTTTCTTATCAAAGAATTCGCCAAGTTCGCCGAACCTCCCCTCCGATTAAATTGCGAAACAAAATAAAAATTCCCGAACGTTTAATACCATCTAGTGCACATCGTCCTGATTTATATCGATATTTTTCATTATCCGAATGCGAGCAACTGAAGCGGTCAATGGACCGAAACAAATTTATATTTGAAATTGAAATATTGAAATAATTACATTCGACCGGTAATTTCGTGATTTCCAGACCGGTCGACCGGAAAACATGATTCAGACATGAAAAGGGCGCGACACCCACCACTCGCATTAACACCAATTCAGTGCCAACTCCACACTGAAAAAAATCCACCAACATAAAAGAATGCGTGACGAAAAGTGGAACGCTCAATGTCCTGGTCGACAACACAGAAATATTGGGCAAAAGTGAAAAAAATTACTTTTTACGAACCGTTATCACAGGAAAAAAAACAAAAATTCGAAATTTTCGTCAAAATCGGCCAAAATCAAAAATTTCAACTTCTTTATTTTCTATTTTCTTAAGAAATCCATCTATTCTAGCGTCGAATTGATTACGGATTTGAGTTCAGAAAAGCCGATTACATTAGAAAACGTTTTTATTTCCAGCCTTTAGGAGCAACGATGTCGATTTTTGAAATTTTTAATTTCTATCGATTGGGGTAGAAAAAAAAATCGAAAATATTGAAATTTTTTACATCCATTTTATGACTTAATCTTATAAATTTCGAACCGCTTAACACGAATCTGACCGTATAGTTTCCCTGCACAAGTCGTACTTTTTAACATATGACCGTTCGAATGTTTTAATTCAAAATTCTCGTCAAAATCGACCTAAATTGCAAATTTTAACTTCTTTATTATTAGACTTACGATTTTTATTCTTATAGCATTCGATAGCTTTTGTGAAATGGAAAAATTTGATGTGTTTAGATTTGATGTAAGTCTGCCCGTTCAAAAGTTACAAGAGTTTGGATATTATAAGAAATCGAAACTTAGTGGTTTTTCTAATTTTATAAGAAATCTATTTATTCTAGCGTCGAATTGATTACGGATTTGAATTCAGGAATACCGATCACATAAGAAGACGCTTATTTCCAGCCTTTAGGGGCAACGATGTCGATTTTAAGAATTTTTCGAATTTCTATCGATTGGGGTAGAAAAAAAAAGTCGAAAATATTGAAATTTTTTACATCGATTTTATGACTTAATCTAGTAGATTTCGAAGCGCTTAACACGAATCTCACCGTAGTTTCCCTGTACAAGTCGTACTTTTTAAGATATGGCCGTTCAAATGTTTCAATTCAAAATTTTCGTCAAAATCGACCTAAATTGCAAACTTCAACTTCTTTATTATTAGACTTACGACTTTTGTTCATATAGCATTCGATAGCTTTTGTGAAATGGAGAAATTTGATGTTTTTGGATTTGATGTAAGTCTGTCCGTTCAAAAGTTACAAGAGTTTGGACGCTCTGAGGTATTCTTATTCCTTTTGCATCTGTCATTCATATTGTGCAATAAACATTATTATTATAAGAAATCGAAACTTAGTGGTTTTTCTAATTTTATAAAAAATCTATTTATTCTAGTGTCGAATTGATTACGGATTTGAATTCAGGATTACATAAGAAAACGCTTATTTCCAGCCTTTAGGAGCAACGATGTCGATTTTAGAAATTTTTCGAATTTCTATTGATTTTGTGGTAGAAAAAAAAGTCGAAAGTATTGCAATTTTTTACATCGATTTTATGACTTAATCTTATAGATTTCGAACTGCTTAACACGAATCTGACCACTCTAAACAACACACACTAAACTCACACACAACACTCTAAAGTCGCTAATTTTTCGGCCACAAGATGAAATGATCTTCCAAAAATACTATAAAGGTTCTAATCATCGATCTTCCAAAAGTTGCTGAATTTTTGCAACAGTTTTACCAAAAAACTAACCACGAATATTCCCGTCGATGCTAATACGGAAAGCATTTTTACACAACTGAGGAGTAAAATACAAAAAGGTGCCGCTGACGTAATTAGCTCGTAGCCCAACGATCCAAAAATTATACGTTTTTCGTGCCGAATATGGCGATAAAAAACTGTTGACAGTGTTACCTTCTTATAAACTTCCACTGGTAAAATTGCAAGTCTTAGGCTTTTCATTCTTGCAGCATTGCTGCTTGGGGTGGAAAAAAAATCGAAAGTATTGAAATTTTTCGACGTCGATTTTATGACTTATTCTCGTAGATTCAGACTCCATTTGTTCGACTCGAACAGTACTTTATTGATATAAGTCTTAGTTTATGAGATTTTCAGACACGAACATTAGCCGTGCGGTTCTCTTCGTTTCAGACGCTTCTGCACCCCATGGTGCTGGTATTAGGGCCCCGTTTCCCATGTAGTTTTCCGATTCTTTTTCTGGAAGTTCATTTTGCGAAACACGTTGTACCTTTATCGCCTGCTCTGTTATAAATTGCCGTCGCAGATATGCCCTAAGTAGTTCCGAAACAATTTTATTCCGAGCAAGCCGTAAATCCGGCCATGTCTCGTGTTTTATCAAGCCGGGGGGCAATAATCGCCGCCCCCGCGCTCGTCCGTGAACAGCTCTCTCGGTATTTTTGCATCGATTAGCCGGCGGGGAGGACATTTCCACATTTTCGACGAGAGACGACGAACCCAATCGTCCGTATTTCCGGGGCGCAGAGAGCCGGGCTCGGAGCGTCAGGGGGAAACGATGACAATTCACCTCTCCGTGATCGGTAACCGGCTAAGGGCGGCGCTCCGGCCCATTTGTCACAGCCAACTCAACTTAGCATATCACACCGCCTCTCAATTTGCCACCGACGACGTCAGACCACCGCCGCCGTGCCGAATTTCAATTTTCAATTCACGACCTTTTAACGGCCACCCGAACCATAAAGCTCAGATGACCCAGTTCGGCGGCGTCTGTTTGTATTGTTAACTTGTTTTTTAGGGTGATTGCTTTAAAATTGTGCCCGATGAAAAACGCGGCCGGGGAGGACGCGACGTCGCGCCGTTCGTCATCCCCAACTCCGGACACCAACACCAACAATCCCGCCAACTCAACGCCCGCGCCCCCACATTACCGGCACCCACCCCCGCGATATTGCGGGCGCCACGTAATTTAAAACAATTCTAAAAAGTTCGATTTTTGTTCCTCTACCCCCACAACTTTTCGACCAATTTTTTGGACAGTGACTGATGAGCATGAGATTTGTCATCTCTTCCTACAAACTGCTATGAATGAAAGTCCTGGTGGGTCAAGTCGCAGCTAAGGCGACGATGTGAGAAAGCGGCCACAGAGGTCGCTAATATCGCCAAAACACCGTTAGCGAAATAGCAATAAAGACTCTGAACCGTGCCCATTTCCATTGTTTTAAGGATCCGCCAACCCCGCCGCGTTGTGGCCCCATAAAGCCTTCTATTTCCGGGCGGATATGACGCGCCGCAAAAATTAGAGAACACCGTTTTTAATATGCGACATTACCATAAAAAATTTAGTGCGTGGAATAAAAGAAGGGTCTCCTTACCTTATTCGATTCGGCGGTGCCGTGCATCGTTTTATCAAGTTTAGCGTCGTGACGTCGCACCCTCCTGAAGAGATTCCGGTGAAATATTCAATGTGCCGGGGGTTTGCCTATTTGCGACGCGAAAGCAGAACTTTGTTTCATCCAATTGGTAAACAAGAGACGTTTTAGTTCGTTGAGAATCAATAGAGTAGTGTCCCTTGGTATTCCGACAACTGGCACGTTGTAACCGTGGCTGTACCGAACTTGGAAAAGAAAATACATTTCCTCGTCTCCGGCGAAAAGGGGGCGAAAAAACAGCAATTGACTCAGCCACAAACTCCGCCAGGAGAGACATAATCACTCTTAAAACCCAATAACACTAAATCGAAACTTAAATCGCGTTTTAGTTTAGTCGCATAGAAATGTGGCGGAGCGCTCCTTAATTTCCTGCTAATAACAGTTAACTAAGTTTGTAGTTATTTTCTCCGTTCCGAAATAATCCCGGGAATAAGTTAAACTGCACGCAAATCTTCTTGAACAAACTATAATCGAATCCGCGATACGTGGCTGAACGCTACGGGGTTAATTCGGGGGGATATACCCACGCAGAAAGTTTTTTCGGAGACGCCGAGCTTTCCTCAAGTTTTATAGTTTCCCTTATATCGGTAAACAGATTTTGGTGAATTACTGGCAGCACCCGGACATAAACCGGAATCCGTTGGTTGCCCGGAATCGCTGCCTCCTCCATCGATTCGAATCTGCTCTATATTTATACACACTCGCGGAAACAAATTGCACGGCAAACGCAAATCAAGCCTTCTTATGCAAATTCGAGCCGGAGGCTGAATGCGTACGCAAATATTAAAAACCGTTTCTGAAACGTCGCGACGAATTTATTGCTTTGGAAAAATCGACCCCAACTACCCCCCGCGCGACTCCCGACGACTCGTATGGCTTTCGTTACGTGGTGGCGATGCCATAAAAAAATTCTCGCTTTTTTCCCCTAATCCCCTAATAGCGTCTTATTACGCTCGCTTAACTGGGCTGGGTGACGTCGTCGGTGTTTATTGAGTGAAACCGTCGCAATACTGTGGATGTCACGATAACAAGACATAATCATCGGGCCTGATTAATAGTGTTGCATTATGCGACCTCTGTGGGGTAGCCCGAATATATCTCCTTCCTAAATGATTAATTAATGTATTACACTCCGCCTTAAACCGTCTCTGCAGGCCGGCTGTCTGTCAAACATTACACGAACAAGAAATTGTTGCTATACATTAAACGCGACAGACTTTAATTACGCCCACGTTTTTCAATTGCCCGGCCTACAAACGAGTTTGGGCGTTTAGACGGATAATTAAGCGTGACTAATCAGAAATTAATAATAAGAGCAGCGGGACCGACTGAGCACCGCCATTATTTCGAGCCGTCAGTCGCTCTGCAGAAATTAAAATGTGAAGAGTCTTCGTTATCGCAAGAAGGCAATCAAGAAGCTAAATAAAATAATAATAAAGAGGTAACAAAATTAAATTAAAGAGAAAAAAATATAGAAAGATCAAAAATAAAAAAGCAAACCAAGAAGACTGTCTACTAGCCAAAAACAAACAGACCAATTTGACGTTAAAATTGTTGGAGTCGTTGACAGTCTACCAAATTTACCCAATATTTTCATACAAAAAAATACTTTCATTTCCCAAAAATTCTAAATGTTCACCAAATTTTATTTCGCATTTAATTCTAACATAACACCCTAATATTTAGTTTTCGACAGTGTCTTATATTATTTAGCAGTTAAAAATATTATTTGTTGATCAAAAATACACAAGCAATAAAATGTTGTGCAAATGGTAAATCATTTTATGCAATATTATAGATGTAGATGTGCTAGGGCAAGGAAAAATAAGAGTAAAAATAGAAGTGGTTTGCACAAAAAAAGATATTGATTTCCGTAATATATAAATGCTTTGCTTGCATTATGTAAAACGTAAAACTTCTTGTAGTGGTAATTTCTAATAGTGCTTTAAAAAAAATATACAGGGCCCTGAACTCACCTTGTACAAAACTTTTTTCGCGTGCCTCTTGCCTGGAAGCGCAAGCGGCAAGGAGAGATGCGCGAGCGTATTTCATTTTTGGAGTAATACAATAATTATTTGACGCACAAATAGTTTTTTTGAGAAACACTAAATATAAATGAATAGCGCGAATATTTATTATGTACAGCACGGACGCGTAACTTGAGCGTTCTAAATCTGGTAAACATTTAGTAAAATTGATAGACATATCGAATTTAAAATGTAAGCAATGGTAAAACAATACTCAGCATAGTTATTTTAGTGGTGATGTTCTCATTTTCTGATATATAATAATTTGGGTTTCATTTAGATTTTTTGATGCTGATTAAATTTTCTGATGGACAGTGCAAGGGATGTATGGTTTAAATTAGTGTACAATATATTTGTTCTCAAATTGTTGTAGGTAACGGTGATTAATCAATTAATACTTGAAGTTTCTGCCTATTTTGAAAACGTATAGAAATACCTAAGTACAGAGAATTAAAATTGTTTTCGCCGTAAATCCGGGATTATTGGAAAAGCTGACGTGATGCAAGTTGAAAATTGTCAATTGAGACGACACGAGAGTGGCAGATTCTGAAATCCCGTCAGCAAATCCATTTCTTGGCAGGACGCGTCCCGGAAGTGACCGGATCGCAACCAGTAACGAAAATGTTTCGATACCGCCGATTTTGTCCTGAAAATGGTGAATTTTGCACGGGGACAACGCGCATTAAACCCCAGTTAAGTTTTGTACGTTTTGTCGCGGCGCCCGTTAAAACGAGGAGACGAACATAAATCCCTAAATGACTACAATTAGCATTAAACGATCGGGAAACATAAATCGGGGGATCCCCATAAATTTTGATGGCGACTGTCGATCAAGTCGGGCTGTTGGCGCACGTCCAAACATAATTACACGGCCGGTTCATTGTTGACACTAGGTAGGTATGAGTGACGGCGGATCATCAATTCCGCGTCGAAAACAACTCGAAAACGTTGCATTAATTGAGCGACTTGCTCACTGTCAACCGAGATCCACCCCGTCTCGCCCCCTTTCACTTTTCCACGGCCTTGAAACCGACGGCCCTCCCCAGCCATTTTCTCTAAAATCACAAAAGAAAATTTCACTTCAACTAGTCAGAAGTTCGCGAGGGCAAGCCATCGTCGCCAGTACAGTGCTCCACAGGTAAATCACCTATGGTCTATAGCCTATTATACATATAAAGCTATTTTATTGCAAATTTGAAAAACTTGTTTTATCACTAAAAGAGGGATGATATGGCGACATATAGTAGTCATCAAGTCGTCACAGCATTTCTCCCAGTGATTAAAGATTTGGTTATGAGTTCAAAGTTGAGAATGAGTTGAAAGATCAGGAATAAATTATAGAGACCAGAAATGAGTCAGAGACTGGGAATAAAAGAGAAAGTTGCCAGAAGATGCAGGTACCTGCTACATATTGGTTTCGCGCGGCTGTTCGGGCGGCCGAGTGCGATAATTGGACGAGGGAAGATGTGCCGAATTGAGGTGGCGGTCGATATGTTTCGTCGGGCCGGCGGCGGCCCCCCCGGCCAAGTGTGTTGTTTCATTTCCGTTTCCGCCCCTCATTTCCTTAAATCCCGTCCAATCTATCGCGACCGTCGCCCAATCCCACGGCCGATGGCGGACCCGAGGAACAGATTACGATTTCGTTCTCCGTTATGCAATAAATTGTAAAAATTAATCAACCGGCAAACTCTCGACAGGAATTAAAGACAAACAAAACGAAACACAGCGACTTTTGTACCAGTGCCAGACGGCCACCCAGCAATGTTACACATAGTAATCCGGGACGCTGCTCCCAGTCTGACGCACAGACACGCGATAAATTAAACAGAATGGTTAGAGGAGGCCGGGATGTGACGTCAGCGCTCCGTGCGATGAATCCCGGAATCGGGACGTTCGACTCCGGGTGAGTCGGCGGAAGAGCACAAAGAAGGCCTTCTCGTCGCGTCGCCCAGTTTATACACACTTGCCGGTCCCCCAACAAAAAAATCAGAACGGAATCACCTTCGGGCCCTGGTGATTAGCAAACGGACGAATCGGCACGCGGAAAAAACAATTCCAATTTCCTTGAAACCCCTAAATTTTACCCTGTCTCTTCACCGAGTCACCTGTCTCGGTTTCAACATATATCGCCGCTAGGTAGCGCCGTTTGAAACTTCCACTCGACTACCTCTGTCTGCTTCCGAAACCTGCCACAAAACTCACTTTGGCGTAGTTTCCTTTGGTTGCGATCAAAAGTTGACCTTTACCAGTATTTGTTTAATACAAATTTTGAATTTCGACTGGCAATCTGCGCCGGGGCCGTAAAGGGTTCGATCAAAATGTGGGCCGTGTCGTTTGGCGCGAACGGGGCTCGCATCTGGCAGAAGTGCTTTTTCAGGTGGCGTCGGCGGCGGTTGGGGGCCACAAAGCGTCATTTAGCAAGGACAACAGCCAGTGCCGCCGTCCCATCCATTGTGCCCCGGAGACACTTTTATGGGGTCGAACCGAAACGTCTGCGGTTCGCCCGCGAGACAAGGGATCAGTCATGTCCTCAAGGCCGCCACAGGAGCG
The DNA here is from genome assembly GCA_951805265.1 of Schizotus pectinicornis. Lineage (NCBI taxonomy): Eukaryota > Metazoa > Arthropoda > Insecta > Coleoptera > Pyrochroidae > Schizotus > Schizotus pectinicornis. The sequence goes on from OX638207.1 coordinate 3,936,509, forward strand.
CACTCCAGTGAACCCTAAACTCCTGTTTGTCGATCAGGATTTGTTCTCGTCCCGTCTCCTTTGAAAAGCTCATCCTCAATGGGGTGAAACTGGGCCATCGATCGTCCCCATAAAAGTGTTATTAGTGTAATGGATATATTATTGTGGTTGTCGTGTGTACGTTTGTTGTGATTCACGCGTAGCGGGTTATTGTAGTTCTTAGTTGGGGTTGTCACCGTTCGAAATTTATTACTGCCATTGTTTTTGCATAATAAAGCCAATTTTTATTCAGTGGCGTGCCATTTCGTCGGATTTAACCGCAAGCAGTTTGAAAGGATAATTTGCTAAATCCGCGCCTATTCCTAGACCGTTCCGCTTTGTCCTCGCGCACTTGAACAGAAAACAAAGGCCGGCCATTTAAGCGTGAAGAGCCGCACGTACCCGACTGCATTTTCCATGTCGTACATAACTGCTCTCACAGCCTCCGTGTAACATTCCGCACTAACTAGTGCTTTATTTTAGCAGTTAAACACACATTTCATGTTTTAATTATGCTTTTAGAGGACCGTAAGCACCCGTCCTAATGGGGTCGCACGGAATCCACTCACTCCGCGAAGAATAGTTTCATCATCTCATATTTGTTTGTTTGTCCCGGCTCTCTCGCCTCCGACCCGGTTCCTCCACGAAAATAGTTTATTTTACTTGGGGGAAGTTTTTGTTTTATGACGTTCTGTTTTCTTAATGTTTTTGGGTTCTTTATTTGGCGCGTCCCGGCCTCGGATTTAACGAGCCCTTTAAGACGCGCTCTCGCCCAACCAACTTTGTTAATTTTTCGACGCGCCCTCGCATTATCTGTCATTATTTTTATATCTACAAGACGTAAAAGTCTTGATGGAGACGTCGCGGTTTTATTGTTTAAACTTTCACGACGACGAAAATTGAGACGATTTTGTCGGAACGTCCGAGGATTTAGGTGAGAACCTCGACCACATTTATCGCAAACCCAATTTTTTCGGCACACGGCGATAACCGCGCCCATCATCGATCCCCCTGCCCACGTAGAGCTCGACGGCGGCAACGGGGGGCCCAGAACTGCCGCCACAGACCACGGCCAAGGACGATCAAAACTTAAAAATTACAACTAATTTTGACAACCGTCACGAACTTCGGCCGGCTTGCTACTAATTTCCCACCAAATCAAGGAATTAAGTTGCATTTTTGGCGGAGGCGCCGGGTGAATCCACTCGCTTCGCAGAGCGGCAAGATTAATTGCTAAAACTCCTCTAAAACATTAGAAATGATGAAAACAGCTTTTGATCGTTGGCTTGAAATGTCACCCTGCACGGTGATAATCCCAAAAACCCCATCAAACGTTCCCAAATGCGGCTATTGAATTACAGTTTTGGGGGCCGGGCGGAAAACCCTTAAATATGTGGGTCGGGTTCCGTAATTAATTTCGGCGGTCGCACGGCTGGATATTGTGTTTCGTCGAAACGCCCTGAATCTTAGGTAATTGGGGTTGTAAATGCGAATTGAAAAGGAATGTACGCGACGCTTTTAATTACGGATTTCGTCGTAAATTTTTTTACGGCCCTCGAGTCGCGGGCGTTGCACGACGGAATCACTCCCAGCCCAAACGGGCACGTGTCATTTTTATTAATAATTCGCGGCCCCGTTTCGAGGACGTAATTGCGAATTAGGGACGGTCGCCGAAGCCGGGGGGGTGGTGATGGTCATGTTCGCGACGTACGCGCCCACTAAATTACTACGGTTCAGTGGCGTATAAAGTTATTAACTTTATGAACCCCTAGGAATAGCGGCTATTCACGGGGGTGAATTTAGTATAACGAAGCGTTTAACTAATGAATTCCGGCGCGATCCTCCGGACGAACCGACACCGGGTCCGGTGAAGGACATAAACAGTAAGCGCCGTGCCTTTGTGATGTTTTCACCCACAAAATTTTACAACGGCATCCGTATAAACCGCATTGTAAAAAAGTATGCGCGTCGCTGACTTATGGCCCCGCCGCTGGATTTCGGAATTTACCATAATAAAGCAGGATTTTTCGAAATTTATTAGTTGAAGCCCGCGTTTTTATGTCGGCTGAATATGAATCGGGAAGGGAGGAAAACCTTTATAAGGACATGTTATGAAATCTCTTTCAGGCGATGATTCCCCAGATTCGACCTCGAATCGGCCGGCATCAGGAAGACCCGGATCCCGGAACCTGGGGAGCTCGCTCAACCGAACGCATTAGGTACTCGAGAAGCCGACTCCAGCCGCTCCTGGATTCAAAAAGTCTACTGGAGTTTTTGAACTGCACTAAATGTAACGTCGACGTTAACAAAAAATTCTGAGCAAATTCTGTAAAAAGTAGGAAATTGAAGAATGTCACAAGGACCATATAAAAATTAACAAATCGAATTACCACTTTGATCATTTATTTCCAATGACACTTAGATTAGCACCTTTCAGGAAGCTAGAAGTTATTTCAGTAAGACACCTAGCAGGTACAGTAACTATCAAAAAATAGATAACGACTCGTGCTTACAAATTTTTGTTTGTAACTACCAGCTCAAAAAAAGAATTCTTCTCATCATGATAAGACAGTTGGGAATAGAAAAAAAAAGAGAAAACTGCCTCTAAAACTTCAAAAATTAAAGAACACGAACATTTTCGAGGCAATGAGTTCTCCGTGGAGACGCCTCTGACGCCACGACGTTAAAAAGTCGTTCTCGATGGCAAGTCGTCAACAAACCGAACGTGACAAAAACTTTGTCGCCTTGGACACTTAACCATATTTTTGCCGGTTGTGCGCCGTTGACACCTTCGTAACAAAAACTCGTTTCGAGTTTCCTTCATTGTACAATTCTGCTTGTTGCAATTCCACCAATTACGATTCGAGTCCAGATCTTGCAAGTTCCTTGGTCCCTGGTGGCCGGCCGGCATTCCCGGTCCCGGACGAGCATTAGCGTTAAATGATTTAGCAGCACCATTAGGTATGAATGGCCGGTCAGAAAGCGGAGATAATTAGTATACATGGCGTGGCTTAGCAAGTCGGTCCGCTGATCCCCGGGATGTGTACAGTTATGTTGTAGATAATCTCCATGGGCTTAGTTCCATCAATCCCCTCATTATCGGGGTGGACGGACGCGACGGCGACGGCGTCATCTGCCGTCGTCGACGATGCTAATCCCGACTTCGCTCCCACGCACACGGGAATTGGACCAGAGGCACGAGTTTTATAAGAAAACTTCCACCGGCAAATGCGGTCGTCGGGTGAAATGCGGACGCCGAAATGCGAGACGAGACAAAGGCAAAGAAGAAACGACGATAACGCCGCCGGAATTTGGATAATGAAGATTGAATAACTAATCCGGAAGAGTTTCGTCATCTCAAGATTTTGCCGGAATGACTCGCATGGCGCACGACGGGCTACCGCCGCCTGAAAAATGGACGACGTGGAGCCTCCGTCATCCACGCGCGCTGAAGGGTGCCAGCTTAGCGTCTCACGATCACCATCACTGATGCCCGAATAGTCAAAAAGGACACCTCTTCGTCCTATCCTAAAACAGCGATGTTTATGTTCATATTCACTTTGTTGGGTTAAAACTGCGTTAATCATGATAAAAATAACAAATGGTGGAGGCGCTGGTTGAAAAAATACCCGCGCGCATGGCTCCGTCCCATTTGTTTGCTTAAATAATAAATTGTTCTTGTCCGAAAATTACGATTCGGCCTCCTTATCTCGCAGGTATATCGCCCAACTAGAACCTCGAAATAGTTTCTCTTCGTAAATCTGTAAAGTTGGGAGTTACCCCTTTCGGGTGGCGACGCGTTTGTCACGGTAATCGCCTTCGTAATGCCCCAGCCCTATTGTTGGTTGGTCGCAAACATGTTATTTTATTAATTAGTACCCTTTAACTTCGACCGTTGCGTGTCTCCCCTCATACGCAACATAAAGCGCGTTGTTTTCATTGATGCCGATTCGTTGGCGAGATGATATTATCAATAGCAGAAAATGTCATTTGATACGCTACATTCGTCGCGCCACCTAATTTCGATTATCTCGTTGCCACTACCAGCTCGCATCACATCATGCAATATTGATTCATCCACCTAAAGCCGTAATTAATTAAGCGAATCCCCTAATTAATTCCGACAACGGACGCGTTAATTAAATTTTTATGATTAGGGAATGTTCCAGTTTTTTTCCTCTCTTTCAGGATCGGTATTCAAAAGTTAATTAAACGCCGAAATTTTTGATAAATTAGTACATTTACGGTTCTCGATTTTCGTTTAGTGTTAAAATTAGCGCCTTGATTAATCGACTGTCGGCCCAAAGTAACGATTAAAAATTTTAACGAGACTTTGAGTTGTTTGAGGAAAACATCCGGAGGGTCGTGCTTTTCGGTGGGCTGTCTAAGTTGAAGATCTCGCAGCACGTGTCGGTGATTTGTCGAAACCATTATGGACGATTAAAACGCGACACGAGGTTTCGATACGTTGGCAATGGTTCGTTTGTTCAATTTAGACCGCTGTAAATAGAAACCGTTGTTATTATCAATCTTGGGCGGCGTTGGACCGAAGAACTAAGGTGCAAAGGCGCGGGGGCGATATTTAATTAGGCTTTCAGGCCCAGCCAGGCCGACTCGATTAATTAGGAGTTTTTCGAGTTTTCGGCGATTTGAAAGCTCCGAGGTAATTTATTAGCGGAATTTGTCGCAGAGAATAAAAATTTTGCCACGCACAATTTTTTTTAATCCAAGAGTCTGTCTCACTCGCTTTTTCTTGTCTATGCCAAAGGTGCTTTATTATGAAGCTTATTCTTGAGCTTTTATCCCCTGAACTTTATCCTTGAGGCAAAATGGGTTGGTAAATAAAGAAGTACAAAACCCTCATTTGTAGGCACAAAAACGTTTTGTACGCTTACCTCTGATTTTTACCCTACTTTCTGCTTTTCCATCATGTTCCAATTATATTACCTAATTTCTGTTTAAGGACTTGTGTATAAATAAAATTTTAACTTATGAACAAACTCTCTCAACGTTTGCGGTTAGAAGTAGTTACAAGCAAACATTCGTAAGTTCTGAACCAGGCGTCGTACAAAAATAGTTTCAAGCTGCCTGGAAAGAGCTCTCTGTAGTTGCTCGTTCAAAACTCTAGAATATAAACGTTCCAAACCGTGCAAAAAGAACGATATCCGTGAGACCCTTAAGTGACCCTCTGAAAGGCTTCTAGCCCGCTGGAAACGGCTAATCATGGTTCACGAGTTCTGGTGATTCCGTCAGGTTCATCACAACTGCCGGTTAGCCCCGCGTAGGCAATTCTGCACTCCAGATAACTTTTTATAAGTATTCGAAATTTGCATGACGGCCCCACTCCGATCGTCATCTCGTCCCGAAGTAACACGATTTATTGCTCTTTGCGAATAATTTACCCATTTAGCTGTCATTACGGGCGCTATACACTTCCTGCGGTCTTCCTCGATCGCTTAACTGTCCGGATTTATTATTGTCGCCTTCGATTTTTGGCAATTCCACCTTCCTCATTTCCATGTTCATCGCGCCTCCTCGCCCTTGTAATTAATCAAAAAAACCTCCGAGAGCAATCCCTTAACACCAAGGTCGCATCGATTACCCCATAACCCGTAACGTTCCCTTCCTGTTTAATTATCCAAAAATTTCCGGGTCTACAACGAAACGCACGATCAGGCGCGCAAAAAAATTATAATGATGGATTGGAATCGATGTGATGGTGGAGTTTATTTCCAGGTTCCAAACGGTATATTTTCGTAAAACTATCAAACGAAACCATAAACAAAGCGGGATCGATATGCAAACTTGACCTCCATTCCGAGCCACTTCCATTGATTGCATGTTTGCTATCCTTAAAATGTGACGAATGACGGGATTTGGGCCAAAAGCGTGCGGGTGCTAATTTTTTTCTCTTTAGCTGTTTCAGATCGATATTGGGGAGAATGCACACACGTCGAGGTGGTCGGAATAATAGCATCATGTCGGGTAATGCCGTTGATGTGATACCAGTTTTGAACTCTAATGGCCTGTTTATTGAATATTTCATAACGGCAATTTACATGGGTCCTTATAAATATTTTATTAGAGCTGTATCGACTTTGTGCGTGCCGTTCATCCCGTTTGAGGACGGAATTTAAATCTCTCCACGCGACCAGTGCCATTGACCAGCTCCAACGTTTCCTAGTGACACGCTTTCAGAGAAACTAAATCCAAACATTAGCAACAGACTCTTTGTTCTTACTACATGTGCTTCAGTTAGTCCACTTCAAGCTTCAAGCCATAAAGATTTTATCTGTATGCTAAGAATTGTCTCACTATCTTCTCGGTGCAATACTTCTACCTCCATTACTAGCGAAGCCACAGAACTCTTCCGACCTGTAATGGGATTGTGTTAATTCTTGTAAACCTTGTGTAGCTTTAAAAAGGATTAACGATGATGGACAAACGTTTGCATTCGCGTTACGACAAAACTTGCTTTCGTGAACTTACGAACGTTTCTCCTATCGAAATATCAACGAGGGCGAGTTCGTTCATACGTGCAAACTGTTAACCCTCAGCGAGTCGTCGTCTGCATTGTCGTCAGCTGCCCCGTCCGCTGTTTACTCTTGATCCAATTTGTTGGATTGTTGTGCATGGGCGTGATCTATTTTTGTTTCTGTAATTGCGTTCGTCTACAATGAGGGTTTGCGGTGGATGCGATGAGGTGTGCGACGTCGTCGTTCCGTGGACGTACAGTGTGACTTTGATAGACGAAGGGAGGCGTCGCGTGACGGCCGATATCGTTCCTGGAATAGGAAGCCATCGATAGCCGGACGCACGAATGCGTTTCAATTTATAGATTAGTTACGCACATATGATTCCATTTACATCTTGATTTCTCCATCAAAGCTCTCGGAACGCCGCCGCGGTCCCTGCGTCGGTTCGATCGAGAGACGACGCCGACATGCCCACTAGACCAAATTGTGTTTGGGACGAAATAATTTGATCTCGCACCGCACCGGGTTTCGGCCACCCTCCGAATAATAAGACCACGTACGTTGGATGGCGCGAGGAACATATACATTTTTTTATATCTCACCAGGATATAGTAGTAACGTGTTCAAAACGTTTTAACTTTGGATTGGACCAGAATATTGCTTCCTGGAGAAACGACACAGACGATTCTTCAATTCTTGATCTCACTGAGATTAAATTTTATTTTCACTTTCGATGTCTTCTGGCCGCTTTTGAATTCTTCTTCGCTGTCACGAACTTATTTAACAAAGACTCAACTAATTTAACAATAACTAAAATAAGAACTAGAACTAAAGTACAACAAGTAGAACTAAAACTAGAACTAGAATATAAACTATAAAAACGCTAACTAAACACTAGAACACAAAGGTCTTGACTCCATTTCGACAATTTGGGGTACAAAAGGTATTTTTAAAGCAAGTAATCCAACATTGGGATATCTTGCATCTCGACTTAAGATTAACAATCACAATTTGTTATTGGGGAGATTTAGTTTCACTTTGCCCACCTGTAGAGCTGCTGCAACGGTAAGACTCTCTTGTATTGTCTTAGTTTCAGTAGCTTCTCAGTGGTTAATTAGAATTAACAGACTCAGAGCGCCTACTATTGCAACATTCGTCGTTCGCTTGATTCTGTTGAACTTTTAGATGGATTATTGTCATTTGGTTTCTTCGTTTCTGAGTTTAGCATTAATGTTTCTGTAACTCTGTTGTGTTTCCTGCAATTGCGATCCGCTTTGTTGGAAATAAATACTATTATTATTAATATGTATACTATTTAAGAATAATTCTCCTTGTGCTTCTGAAGAAGTATAGTCCTATAAAAGTAAATCTCTTAAGAGATATGTGTACTAAGCAACAGTGCTCGTAGATCCGATTGCTGCCTCATTTTCTTCTTATCTTCTTAGCCTAGAAGAAGAACTTCATTATTTTGGAACAGTTCGGAACGCAGTCGAATTGTCTACAATCTACTCTATCTACAGTTAAGGAGAGGGATGCAACTGTTAATTCTCAAGAGAACTGCAGATGTTAATGACGCCCAGTAAAAAGTGCTAGAAATAAATGGAGTACCCTTTCCACCTCTTAAATATCGGGTAATGGCGTAAAAAGAATAGGCAAGATTTGGTCTAAATGAACAAGCAGTAGCACTGTCAGGTGGGGAAAAATTTGGAAAATGTATTGTTCAGGGCAGCAGTTGGCCGAAGTAGTGGTTTAATCGCGGGGTTTGTGACCCGGCTTTGGAACAATCAGCGCAACAAAAAGCTGGTGTATTATGCATCGGAAAGTTCCGCCGAATTACGGCAATGAATCAGGATTACATTTTCAGAGTCTGCTGGTGTTTACCCCACTGTTACGAACAATATGCATTTTGCATATTATAAATTACGCGAGCGGCTCCGTATAACATGGCAAATACTGTTAGCTGTCAATAGCCATTGTTGCGCGTATAGATTACCCGACACGCGGCCTATATGCTACATCAATAAGTCATTACAAATATTTCTGTTGGTTTTACATACAACAAACATTCAAAACGCATAATGCAAACGGTCGTTTGTAATGTGCATTGATGGCCGTGTTTGCGCCATAAACCAGAAATGATTTAAAACGGCCCAAATGGCAGATTGCGTGCGGTCGATACATGTTTTATTATTGCGCTGTCCAAAATCAGATTTCCGAAACATTCCCCAAAACTACACGCGGACACGTCGAATTTTTCCGATTCCGATCTCAAAAATTTAAAAGGAAAAGAAACCACGATCAAAATTCATTGCTAGACTATTGAACAAAAAGACACTTATTGCAGCTGGAATTTCTAAAGCTTCGCTTCGATCTCCGGAAAGCTCCCGTGCTTTTTCCCTGTTTGTGTAGGTGCATTCGAATAAATAACGACTTTGACGGTTTAAAAGCGCGCCGGCGTTTTGTTTGAGCAGTTAACGTCGAATCCACTGTGAAAAAAAAAATAGATGTATAACAGTGTAAAACCCACTTTAGCCTCAACTAAAGACAAAAAGCATCATTCGTTTTTAAATTGGCAAACATTAACAACTGCAAAAAGTTTATATGATCGCTAATTGGTCGTTATTTACATGGACCGAGCTTTGATTCGACGTACACAGATCGCGTCCGGAAAGGGGGTCAAAGTGTAGAGGACGTTAATGAGTTATTTCGTCGCCGATTACAGGGAATGACAAAAAGGAACAGCGACACAGGAATCACTGGAACGAATTTGTCAAATGACACGCTAGGACTGAACAGTCCGCTAGCTGGCAATAAAAGATTTTTTCTAGATTACCTTCATGTCACCCCGCAACGATTCAGTGCCCTGCCGTTGCCTTTCTTCGAAGTTTTTAAACAGTTGGTGCACTTTGATCAATTGTCTTAGGATCCCAGAAAATTGCATGTCAACTTGAACCCCCTGACTTAGAATGTACCTAACTAGTAAAAAATAGTGAATCCAAGTGTCGCAAGTCGAAACGTCGCAGTCATCTTCTTAATATACAAAAAACCTAATAAGATTTTATAAGTATGGAAACGAGAAGAAAAAAATAGAAAAACCTAAAATTTGGACACAACAGTAACACAAAGGATCAAGAAGTAGTGACAGGAATTCTGTTAAGTTGCTATTCCAAAAGCACAATTCGTCTTCTATTGTTTAGTAGAGATGATGATGGCTGCCTAGGGATGATCTGATCGAAAAGTTGAGCCTCTTTGACCCTTTATGATCCAATTCCCTCCGTGGCTCTCCATCATCAATAGAGACGCCATAAAACCGTGTAGTGTCTGCTTTCACCATAATGCCGTTGACAATGTATAAATCGCCAGACCAAACCTCATGACTACTCCCTAATACTGTCACGATACCGCAAAGACCCACCTTCCACGCATCCGCAGGTATTTCGGGCCTCCGAATAATTTATGGACCAGTTTTCGGTGTCCGTTGAAAAGCGCGATTTATTGCTCCCCCCCCATCGATTTGAGTATGGGGCAAGTTTATACACATCAGATCCCCTTTTGTTTCCCGATCGAAAACAGGATAACAGCGTTCATATTTACGACTCGTCGACATTTAATAATAATTTCCCTAAAATCGGAAAAGCGACCTTATTAATATTCTTGCTATAAACTCTCCCGGGAAACGGCCGACCAAAAACGAGTTTTATTGCGCCAATTCCTGGCGGCATTAATAATTTAAGATATAGAGATCAGGGGTCGCACCGAGCGATATAAAAAAAGGGTTCGACATCTTTAGTCGCGCAAGGGACTCTGGCAAGAACAACCTTTTTTGCGAAACAATTTAGTTTTTTACTCCCGGCCTCGAGTGTCTCTCTCCCCTCGACTTCGCCTAAAACGGAATCCGTTCGCCCGTATTAATAATCCGCCCTATAAAATGACTATTGAAATTCGATGGAGTGCCAGAAATCGCGATCGTCTTCGGCGACCCCTCCGTAATTACCACTATTCGATAAACGTCGTTACGTTGACTCGATTAACGACGGAATCTTTGACGGAACCATAAATTATTCCAAGGTGCTGTCCCCTGCTTGCCTGCCAATAATCCGTAATAGGTATTTACGTTCGAGGACTTCGAGGGCTGAAGCGTCAACGCTACGCGGAGAAATCTCGCAGGAGCAAACAGGAAACGACTCCAAGTAGGACTCCGGTTTAAGATCTCGCTACTGTCGTCACAACAGTCGCAACACCTGGGGGAAAACAATCAAAATCATGCAACAAGAGCTTACACCATTCCCTAAACCTTTCATTCCTTGCGACAACTGTTGCCATCTGCGTCGATAACAGTTGCATCGACAGTTGTAACAGTTGCAGCCGTTGCAGCGACACTTATGGACAGCTTCAGCGATAGCTGCGGCGACAGTTATGACAGTTTCAGCGATAGTTGCGGCGACAGTCGCAACGTCTAAACACAAGCAGAACATTGTGTGCTTCTCACTAGTAAAAGAAGATGCCTCTAAACGTTTGAAAAGTTGGAGGAATTCTGGTTGCTACCCCGAGGCTGGGGATCTTACGTGGTTCAAGTTACCAACGTCTGCACGTGGCTTCGGTTTGATACATTTAATAACGCCCCATTACCCATAAAGCCGCCCGCTAATTGCCCATTGAAGCAGGAGGTAACCTCCAAATTCAATTACTATCAACATTCGTTCTTGTGTTTATTTTCGATAACGATACCTGCCCCGACTCTATCCCGGGCAACTAGATAACGCTCCGGTCCAAATAAACGGGTCCGGTTGTTTTCATCCAACGAATTCAAGGGTTAAAGTTTCACGGGTCGATGTTTAGCCGGCTGGTTATTGTGGTTTCTCCACGAGTTCATCATTATTTACCGTGAATAATGTAATACAGCAAGCACCCCACGCGAGCTATTTTAAGATTCCGGCCAGCCGCGAAGGATGGAAAATTGCCACGGGCGGCCTGAGGCGCCGCCACCAACGTCGGCGCCGCCACCGCCACACCGTCGAAATGAATTAATAAATATCGATTAATTGTTAACGGGCGTTAAGTCGACGGAATTTTCAGCAAGGCAAAAACGGCACGACCCCCGAGATCCGATGGTTAGATTACAATTTTGCGAGAGCCGCAAGCGACTGGGGCCTCCGGTTGCTATGTCGCATCGACCATAATTGGAAAATAAAAATAGCAGCCTCGGATCGTTGGTTATTAATTAAAACACCGTTTAGGGCAAACAGAAAGGAGCAATTTGGAGGGGAGATCAAAGAGAAAATAAATTTCTTATATAAGAGTTGGCAATTGTACTTTTCTCAAAGCATGTTTCGGGCAATGAAAAAGAGGAATTCTCCCCAAATGATTATTTGCCAGATAGAGATTGTCAACCTAAGGTTGCGTTCAAGTCTATTCTACAGTAAAAAAGGTGATTAGTATAAACTAAAGTAACTAGAATTCCTTCCACTTTTCTATGTACCTGAAAAAATTATTAGGAGATATAAGTTGGCTGCTATCCAAGGACAATGTTAAAAAAGAGCACTGCCAAGGCATAACAAAAGCAGTAATTGAAACTTAATAATGTAGAACAGCAAACGTCCCCTTCTTAAATTAAGTTAGTTTTTCTACAGCAGAGAGGTAAATTAGCGTAAACACAATGCATTTGGCAACCCTTGCTATGCCGGATTACAATAGACGGTGTATTTGGGTTAATATCGCCACTCTCAAAAATAAAAACTTTTGGGGGACGCTCGCTCGACTTTCTTCACGTGGAAATGTCAACGTGAAGAAATAATTTAGAAATATCTAAATTTAAAAAAAACTTTTTTGGGTGCGCTTGCTCGACTTTCTTCACGTGGAAATGTTAACGTGAAGAAATATTTAAAAAAAATCGAATTTTGAAAAAAAACTTTTCAGGCGCGCTTGCTCGACTTTCTTCACGTGGAAATGTCAACGTGAAGAAATATTTAAAAAAAATCTAAATTTGAAAAAAGACTTTTTTGGGCGCGCTTGCTCGACTTTCTTCGCGTGGAAATGTCAACGTGAAGAAATAATTTAGTAAAAATCTAAATTTGAAAAAAAACTTTTTTGGGCGCGCTTGCTCGACTTTCTTCACGTGGAAATGTCAACGTGAAAAAATAATTTAGGAAAAATCCTGATTTTAAAATAGCTATTTATGTAGTAAGTTGCAAAATAAAAGTGTTTTTCGCACCAAGACGTGAATATTACCAAACGAGCGAAGCGAGTTTGGTAACACGTCGCGTGCGAAAAACACGAATTTTGCAACGTACTACATACAAGATTTTTTATACAATCGTCGCCAGAATTGTTAAAAATGAAAAAAGAAAGAATAAAATTGCACATACTTACTGCATAATCTAGTTGCACAATTTTTCGTTCCTTAGGAAATGCGACATAACAGAATCAACATTTTATTGATAATTGAGGTGTTTGTCAGATAATTTTACATTTTGTATCTAGTGCGAAAAAGTGACAGTATTGTGAAAAAAAACACGTCTTTTCAACATGAAAATGACATTCAAAATGGTACTATTTAGATACGATTGTATAAAAAAACTTTTTTAGACGCGCTTGCTCGACTTTCTTCACGTGGAAATGTCAACGTAAAGAAATAATTTTAAAAAAATCTAAAATAAAAAAAAAAACTTTTTTGGACGCGCTTGCTCGTCTTTCTTCACGTGGAAATGTCAACGTGAAGAAATAATTTAAAAAAAAAAATTAATTTAAAAAACAACTTTTTTGGGCGCGCTTGCTCGACTTTCTTCACGTGGAAAAGTCAACGTGAAGAAATAATTTAAAAAAAAAATTAATTTAAAAAACAACTTTTTTGGGCGCGCTTGCTCGACTTTCTTCACGTGGAAATGTCAACGTAAAGAAATATTTAAAAAAAATCTAAATTTGAAAAAAAACATAAATACTTCGATATTGCAGATGTAACTTGATAATGTGAATCATAAATTGTATATTCTTATTGTTTGCATCATAGATATAGCAATTTTGTTTTTTATTAAACTAGGTTGGTTCTTAGATGTTAAACTGATCAAATATTAACTTAAAAAACTTAAAATTGCAAAAGTAATTTAACACAAAAGGGAAGAAAAGAACAAGAGCCTTTCCCTTGTAGCTATTTACCACAAAATATTTCAATATTTTCCATATTGTTACAAAAATGAAGGTTGACAAAGAGGCAAATGCCAACCAACAACGTGTGATAAGCAATTTTAACTCTGCTATTCACATTCTTCCGCTTAGGATTATCGGGTTGACCGACTTCCCGGTTCCCGGATTTCCCGGAAATCGTGCGTAAAAATTGCCCCAATTTCCACAATCGCCTCGTTAATAACCGCCTGTCACAAAAACAATCGCTAATCTCAGATAACAATACCTAATTAGTAACCACTAACTAATTCATCAACAGTAAAGGCGGGAATATCAACAATAATAATGGTTTCCATCATGCAAAATGCCGCAATTAACGGCAATCACCATAAATAATTATCGATCTGAATATCGATCACCGCCACCCGTCCAACGGTCGCTTTTCCGCCGGAAAACAACAATGGAAAAACAAAAGTGGGAGTGGTTTTTTCCAAATTTAATTAAATAAAGACAGCCGGGAGCAGTTGGCGTTGCAAATTGCGTCGATATCGATTGTTCCGGCGCTGTCGTCTTTTTTTCGCGTCATCCCGGCACGCTGCGATTATTTAAATAATTCGGGGGCGCCTTGTTGTTTTTGTAGGTTATATTGTTGGCCGGGCGCCGGCATTCGACGGAATTCCGCAAGTCGCGGTTATTCATCGAACAGCTGACCGTCGCGCCGACACCGTATAAATAAATAAAAAAAAAAAAAATCAAAAATACTCACTATCAGGCACAGGTGTAAATCTATTTCAGGGGGTCACTTGATTGTTTTCGAATTGGTGAGTGAAGTGGGCGGTGTTGTGACAGGAATCTGAGACGAATCGACGGACACGACACTTACACAGCTGTTTTTGCCTGTTCGTTCTGCATGTTATCATTAAAACTCGGAAAATCGCGATATTTTTAAACACAAACACTGTGCGCTGTCAAACGAGCTCCATGACAGTTCCGACTGAGGAGCGCGGCGCGCAGGCGCGACCGGCGCGGAGCGCCACCGGGTTTTTAATTTTAAAAACCCGGAATTTCTAACAGCAATCGTTAAACCCGGAGGATTTCGGAGATCGCCCCGTTTTTTCAACGCAGCTTCCCGGATTTCGAATTTTGGTTTTTGTTTCTCCGCAGGCGACGCGATGCGACCGCTATCCGATCGCGTTGCCAACTTAACTTCGATTTCTGGCTGTTGTTTTTATTGACGTTGACGGATGATGGCTTGATTAAGGTTACTGACACGTGCACGTTATTTTCGGGCTTTTATTGACACGGCCGAGGCTTTGTTTCAATTATCTGACGGCCGGAGTAAGCCCGGAACCTCTTGAGTTTGGGCAGCATTGATCCGGCTGGCTGTGCAGCCACTAGTTCACTATTTTTAAATAGAGGTCAGACCGAGCTTTTCACTTTTTCTGACCGATTAACGCGGCTATTTGGAGCTTCACTGGCGCCCCGGTCGATTTCGCCATTCTGCGAAGGCTAATTAAAATTTAACGCGAACGAATCGCGACCCCTTCACTCAACACGACTCCATTCAGACGGAACTTCCGTCCGACAACTTCACAACGACCACAACCATTCAATTTCACCCTTGCAGAACTTTAACGGTTCAGCAATCGCTTCGCTGCCTTCTTCGGAAAACTATCGAAGTGACAGTCAAAGCGTCAGGTCAAGTCAGTTGTTTCTACAGCGTGTCCAACATAAAGGTAACAAAAGATCAACATCTCCATTTCGAACACGCTGGATAAGAGCGCGAAGGGGTAGTCGAAACGTCAAGTGTTTTATTTATTTCGTTAAAAATTGACAAAACTACTAAAAATTGCAGCTATCAAAAACTAGAGATACAATTACGACGATTTTTTCGTTTTTTGCCACAAGCATAAGAATCCGAGTAGGTAGAAGGTCAGCATTAGAACAACCATGTTGACCAGGTCACGAACGAGGTTGTCTTCGGAGAAGCTGTACTTTTCCAGAACTTGAGCCCCGTTGTCGAGGCAGGGAATGGCGGAGTCTGGGGGGTCACAGGCTGCAAAACTATACGGTTATAAGGGGGTTAATTACCAACTCGACTAACTTACTGATGTTTCTTATCCCATCCCATTGTACTATGCTCATTGTTTCCGCTGAGTACATCAGCCAGGATAGGTATTTCGTCCAGGAAACAACGTCAGGGAGGGTACTGTACGTAATAAATTAATATTAAAAAAAGTGAAATTATAGACCAAGTATAGAGTTCTCGTTCCTAATTGGACCACTTAACCAAGAATTCTAAACTTATAAGGAAACTCAAGTTATTGCGATAAATTATTTAAATTTAATCGAGGCGTCGCGTCTTTCGATGAAGAGGTGGACTTTTTGAATTTTTTTACGGTGGTTTAAGTAGGATGACAACCTCATTAACATTTATTAAAACTGTTTATTGATCGTTAGACGTTATTAATAATCATCGAGAAAAGTGGATGGTTCGATTAAATCTTTTTTTAGATTAATAAAATCTAAACTCTTACCTTAACTTTACGAATACTCCTGACATCACCATCAAGACACAATCGAAGGGGACCAAGTAGGCCAAAGCAGACGGTGCAGAATCGAAGGCATTAGAGAAGAACACTCCTGCGCCAAAAAAATTTAACAGATATAGACTAGGACTAAACTAGATCAACAAAAATTTTGTCATAAACTGCATAGTTGAGTGGTCGCTATTTTCAAAATTTTGTTTTTTTTCTGAAATATTATAGTCATCAAGTAAAAGAAATTTTCTATCTTGGTGCTGACCTTTTTATAGAACTTAGACGGACATTTAATTAATAGATATTTACCGCATGCTATGGCGACATTCATGGTAAGAATCGTTGCTGAAGTGGTTATAAGAAAAGCATAAGTAGTTGCACGCAGTCCTGAGAGCCAATAAACTATTATGGCAAATAGCAGAGGTTCCACAATGAGGCCAGGCAACTAAAACGAACATATTTTAAAAAGGTCACAAGCTATTAAGCATTTTGCAACTTTAATAGCAATATTGCCTAACTTTATGTATAAATAAATAAATTTTATATTCAAAACTGCAATGAAGTTAAGAAATTTTCAAAAAGAGGCTCTCCCTAAACTGACAGCTCAAGCAACTACTATTCTAGAACAGACAATTTTCTAAATTATAGAATAACAGCTTTTTAGAATTATAGAGCTCTCACCTGAACTGTCAGTTCGAGGAGAGCCTTCTGTTTCGATATAAGGCTCTACCTGAGCTGGCAACTCAATTAAAAGTTCCCAACAGTTAAAGACAATGTTGTTTTTAGACCGCTCTTAATTTGTAAATAATAATCAACTAAGTATGAAAACTTCTTTAAACATTTACATTTTTGTTAATAGATATTATTTAAACATTAAAATATTGAATGGGAAAAGCTCCTGAGCGTTTTAATCATATTAATGTTAAATTGAAAATATATTAATAATTATCTGGGAGCAAGAGCCAATAGGTTTAATATCAAATTATTGATTACGTAGCACTTATCAGCAGAGTGTTACTTTTCTTAAGACGTAGCTATACATGTAGACGTCGCCTCCGTGGCGCAATTGGTTAGCGCGTTCGGCTGTTAACCGAAAGGTTGGTGGTTCAAGCCCACCCGGGGGCGTATTCACTTTTTTTTAACATTTTTTTTTTATTACCATTGACAAAACTCGTGACAGATAATACGTCGAAGAAGAATACAATCCTGATTTGTATTCCCTCAGGAATAGTGGAAAGTATTTTGGAAATTCGTCCAGCACCGAGTACATGGGAGTGAAAGTGTTTTCGGCAACCAACAGGAAGATGGCGCCTTGAACCGATTGGACCCCATTTTGGGTTTGCAGGTCCGTGCCCAGATAGCAAAAGCCCACCATGCTAGCGATCACCTAAAATTGGCTGAAAATTAGCAACGACATGGAGGCCCTCCAGTAAAGTGAAATTATTTCATTAGGCAAATGTAAGTTTTCTTGAGCAAAATTAGACTTTTACCATTTTTTGCAAAATTTTGAGCGTCTGGATTTGTGGGTTCCTCAGTATCTCCAAGAACCATCGATAGGTCAGCAGAAGTAGTTTCATCCACCAATAGTTCTCCTTGCTGCAATTACCTCACTTGACAATGATCAAAAAAAAATTTCCCTCTACTTACAAGTTACTTCTAAGTCGATAGGTTTTATGCTAAAATCTCAAAATTTAACGCTTTGTTAAAAATTTTAAAGAAACAAACCTCGACGGCTCGCCCCATATGAAACTCATACTGCACCACAACATTAACTTCTTTGCAATACTCGCTAACCGCAAAATGGTCGCAAATTCTCTTCACCGAAAGTTTGCTGGACTCCTCCAAACCAGGAGTCGACGCTAAAGTTTTAATGAAGAAATCAGCGGGATTGTAGGAACTCGGACAACTGTATCCGACCCTAAAAATTAAAATTTATCCAAAATCCGAACCAAAAAACTCAATACTTTTCGAAAAATTCTATAGCGTTGGCTGTGCTCCCCATAAACGCGATTCTTCCTTCCGCTAACAAAATTATCTGGCTGAACATAGCAAAGAGGTCCGAGGAGGGTTGGTGGATGGTGCAAACAATCGTTTTTCCACTTGAAGCCATCACGTTCATTAACGACACTAATTTTTGGGCAGAATAAGAATCCAACCCTGTAGTGGGCTCGTCACAAAAAAATATGGGTGGATCAGTCAGCAACTGGAAAAAAATTATTATTTTTTAACCTACCCCTAAATTTATTAGGTACTTCTATTGCAAAAGCCAGTCTCTTCTTTTCTCCTCCTGAAAGCGATTTGCTTCCTCCAACTTGTCCGATTCTCGTATTTAGGCATTTTGCTAACCCCAAATGTCTGAGTATTTCGTAGATTTTGGCGTTTCTTTCCTGCTGCGTGATCCTCCTGTCCAGTTTGAGTCTGGCCATCACGTTCATGTGTTCCAGCACCGTCAAAGAGCCCAAGAAAGCATCTTCTTGATGCATGAAGGCGCTCAAAAATTTCATGTAACTGCCAATAGGACGGCCGTTGATTAAAATGTCGCCCTCCACCGAAGCACCGCCTGTTATTAAAAAATTTATTTTTGTGCGAAGACGTTCGGGTAAAGTTACCGGGATTTCTGTGCGCCAACGCCGACATCAACGTACTTTTTCCGGATCCGCTGAAGCAGTTCGAGTTTAGAATATTTGTCAAGGTGGCATGAATAAAAAATTACCTGGCTCCCATTAAAGCTACTAAGCTCCCGGCTTTTACGGCACCAGTGACTGCAACATAAATATTTCATGGTCCGTATGATTTATCCTTTTCAGCAATAATTTCGTCCGATGCAAGATTCAGGAGGGATGAAAATTTCAGGTAGTGACGTGACAAAGCCAGCGAGCTTTCAACTTTCAAAAATATGATCTTAGGGAAATCGGGGGAGCTTTCGGGGAACGTCGATTGAATGCCTGCAATTATCCTTACCGCCGTTGATGATCCTTTTGCACGTTAACCGTCCGTTCCTTTTTGCGTTGACGTACACAGAAAGGTCGCTCCAGGCCAAAGTCACCCCTTCCTCGCTGGGCGACCAGTGGCTGTAGGTCCTGTGTCTGCGGCGCAAGGAGTCGCTTTCCCCGAAGATTCCTGAATTGTCCTGCAACTTTCTCTCTAAGACACGTTTCTTCGCAATGTGCAATCGGCTGCAGCTGGATTTTCTCACAAGTAATTCGAGATTTTGTTCGGATCGGATTTAATAACGTTATTGCGGTTTGTTTATTTATAAATAGATGGCGATGTCAATTTTTTATGGGTCGTATTTAACAGTCTACTAAATTTACCCAATATTTCCATACAAAAAAATACTTTTATTTCCCAAAAATACTAAATGCTCACTAAAATTAAGAAAATACATAATCTTAAAGCGACAACCAAATATTGACATAATGCTGACCTCTTATATATTTTGTTCGCCAAAATAACTGTTGTTGACCATAAATACTAAATGTTCACCAAATTTTATTCCGCATTTAATTCTAACATAATACCCAGATATTTAATTTTCGACAGTGTCTTATATTATTTAGCAGTTAAAATACTATTTGTTGATCAAAAATACACAAGCAATAAAATATTGTGCAAATGGTAAATAATTTTATGCAAAATTATAGATGTAGATGTGCTAGGACAAGGAAAATAAGAGTAAAAATAGAAGTGGTATGCACAAAAAGAGATATTGATTTCCGTAATATATAAATGCTTTGCTGTAATTGGCTTGCATTATGTAAAACGTAAAACTTCTTTTAGTGGTAATTTCTAATCGTGCTTTTTAAAAAAAAATACAGGGCCCTGAAGTGACCTTGTACAAAACTTTTTTCGCGCGCCTCTTGTCTGGAAGCGCAAGCGGCAAGTAGAGATGCGCGAGCATATTTCATTTTTGGAGTAATAGAATAATTATTTGACGCACAAATAGTTTTTTTGAGAAACACTAAATATAAATGGATAACGGGAATATTTATTATGTTGTACAGCACGGACGCGTAACTTGAGCGTTCTAAATTTGGTGAACATTTAGTAAAATTGATAAACATATAGAATTTAAAATGTAAGCAATGGTAAAACAATACGCAGCATAGTTATTTTAGTGGTAATGTTCTCATTTTCTGATGTATAATAATTTGGGTTTCATTTAGATTTCTTGATGCTCATTAAATTTTCTGGTGGACAGTGCAAGGGATGTATAGTTTAATTTGGTGTGCATTATATTTGTTCTCATTTTTTATTATGGCACTCAATGGAGGTTTGATATGGTTTTATAACGGCACGTTTAGGGCTTTTGTAACGAAACTGCATCAAAATCCCGACGTAATGCATGATGCTCTAATCAATCGGTCCACTGAATATGACGTAATTAATATTTCACAAGCAATTATTTGACTATTAATTCCCCAATCCGCGCCGCTTGAAAGCTGAATTTAGTTTAAGCGAATTTGCCCCCACTTTTGGCCCAACATCTAATTAAAGTTATTTGTGCAATCCAAATTCTATTCAAGGAGCTGGATGAATAATTGCGTTTTGTTTGAGTAATTTGGATTTTTAAGGGAAAGGTACTCACGTCGACTTTTGAGCTGGAACCGGACGATCCCAGGATCTCCAGTTGAGTTTCTTCAATTAGGGCCATGATGGAAATGATTAATTCCAAAAAACATTTGCTTATCGCGCTGGATCGCGATAAGGTTATAAATTATGTAGCTTTTGACTAGGCACAACAACGCTGATGTTTAATTAAGTTATTAAATATTTACCAGGAAGGTAAATAACCGAAATAACTGGTTGTAATGCGGGTATTTGTGTATGTGGTAATGTTAAGTCGGGAAGGAGCTGGCTTGTCCTCGGTAATCCCACACTTCCCCTACTCTACAACTGGACTTTTTAAAGGATCGATGTGAATTGCTAAAGCGTTAATAAAATTTCAGGTATCGATAACGTCTCACATGACATAGAAATTGTGCTATCCTCACGCCGAGAAATCTAAAGAGCAACCAGAAAATATTATTCCCAACCAATAGGCTAAAGTTACGAATAGAGTTCCGTTTTTAAGACCCGCTATCCGGCTCAAAGGACCAAATACCGAAGCTTAATAACTGAATAACGATATAGAAAAAATCCGTTGTTAGTTTGGAGGAGCTTTAGCACCAATCCGGCTCTAGGACCAAATATCTTTATTAGGTGAAATAAATGACAACTGACCAAAACGGTTTAAATTTTAGAATAATCGAAACTGACAGGTTTAATTGTTTCTTAATTTTATTATCGATTTGTCTTAAGAATTTTTGTTTTAAACTTTATGTTGATAGTATTGATGCAGGTCTTTGGGGGTTGAGAAAATATAGAAAAACACAAAGAGAGTACTAGGTACATGGTTTATAGAAAAATCATGAAATGCTACAAATAAAAATTGACAAACACTTAGAAGCTAGATTCAAAATGGAGTCCAATGAGGCGAGTTTATTTATATTTGTAAGTTTTGAGCAACAGTGCCAAG
Organism: Schizotus pectinicornis; assembly: GCA_951805265.1. NCBI lineage: Eukaryota > Metazoa > Arthropoda > Insecta > Coleoptera > Pyrochroidae > Schizotus > Schizotus pectinicornis. The sequence continues at coordinate 3,958,180 of OX638207.1, forward strand.
TACGCCACGAGTCTGAATCCAATTATGAGCCAAACTAAGCTGGTGACGTCGTAGACGAAGTTGGACTAAAACAAACAAGAGAGTTAGCACAATTAAGTTTAACATCTTGTGGGCGAAGTTACACCTCCAGAAAACTGTACGTTTCCAAAACCACGTGTCCATCTCTGGCGCAGGTGATGTTCAGAGCCCCGCAATCTATATCAGTGACCCCTCGCCATTGGTTGATCATCAGCGCTTCGTTTCCATACCGGAACCACGACAAATGCGAAAGCCATTCAAAATACACCGGAATCGAACTAAACAAACGTTATAGATTTAATTGGATTTACTTGGGCGACTCACCTGATATTCAGGAAGAAGCCTCCAAACAGCAGGAAGGGGACGATGAGGGGAGGCCCCACCGAAAGTGCCATAGAAACATTGTTCGAGAGGCACGAAATGAGATAGCCTGCAAGGGGTTGTTGTTAATTTGAATGACAAAGGTAGTTGACGAAATTACCGAAACTAATAGCTACGTTGCAAACAAGAACCAAAATGCCGCACGCCACGAAGAATCGTGGAATTTCCGGATTAAGACCGATTAAGTAGTAGGAGATTACGGTGAAAACCATCGGGAGGGCCGTAAAAATCGGGGCTTCCGCTATAGTTTTGCACAGGAAGTAAACGTCGGTTCTGTACATGCCGTTGCGGTTTTCCCGGAGGAAAATCGGGAGCTCCGAACAGAAAACCTGGAAATTTCTATCAAACTAGTCAATTAGTTAAAACATTTAGTTACGTTGACCACTGCGAAAACGTTTTGAAACGTCATGTTTGTTAGGAATAGGAACAAAGCTCCATTCATGTTCATAATTCCGTCTTGGTCGAGCTTTTGACCGAAGTAGATCGCACTGATGACAATGGCGACGATCTAGAAATTTCGAAACTTTAGTGATTGTTAGTGAATTTTTTGGTAACGCACAATTGTTTGCAACAACCTAACTTTAATTAGCATAGGTTCCTTAATAACAGTTAACCAAGATCTCCACATAACTGCCCGAAATTGGGCACACCAAGACGCCTTGTATGGACTTCTGTAGGAATCTCCATTCAACCACAAATCGTTAATACCTTCCTTCGCCTGAAAATCTCTTAATTCCTCATTTGCCACTTTCAAACAGTCACCTCCTTACAACATTTGCCGCTTCAACCGCGACTCTAATTCCGAGTTCAGACTTTTCGTATTGGTTGCAGATCGAGTTAACAGCCTGGCGACAAGCTTCTTCTCTTTCTGGAACTGTCGCCAGCAACTGTATGAAGTAATCAGCAGGATTATAGTTCCTTGGACATGGCGCTTCCAACCTGAAACGAGACAATTTTTAACCAACTATTGCCTTTCGCCATAAAAAATACAAACTGTTGAAAGAAATGGTCAGCTTCTTCTGGAGTTCCCAAAAACGCGGTCCTCCCTTCCGACATTAACAGAATTTTATCGAACATGGCGTAAATTTCCGACGACGGTTGATGGATGGTGCAAATAACAGTTTTGCCGGTCATTGCCATCCCCTTCAACACCTGAACCACGTTGAACGCCATAAAAGAGTCCAATCCCGACGTGGGTTCATCGCAGAACATCAAACAGGGATTTGTTAGAACTTCAGAAGCGAACGATAACCTCTTCATTTCACCCCCCGAAATTCCCTTGATTCTTCCGGGAATTCCGATTTGGGTATTTTCACATTTGCTCAAAGACAGTTCCGAAATGACTTCTTCGACGCGTTCGATTCTTTGCGAATAGGAGATGTCGCGGTCCATTCGGACCAAGGCTTGGAAGATCAAGTGTTCCTTCACTGTTAAGTTTCCAATGAAGAGGTCGTCTTGTTGGACGTAAGCCGATTGGCTCGTTAGAGATTTTGAGGTAACTGGGGTGCCGTTGACGCATCTTAGACCCGAAATTGTAAAACTGGGGAGGCTGTGGAAAGTGAGGGTGTTGAGGAGAGTAGTTTTGCCCGCACCGCTCGATCCTAGGATCGCCAGGAGTTCGCCGGGGTACGCAGCCCCTGTCACTAAATTTTCAACTTAATAGTTTGAAGCAACGAAATTGACACTAACTTACCATTTTTCAAAAGATGCTTCTTGGTAGTAACGCTTGCTTCTCTGTTGAAGAGGTTCCATCTTCTCCTCCTTCGCTGGGTGTTGTTGGTAAAAACGTTGATGTCGCTCCAAGTATAAGTGATTCTTTCGTGGTGAGGTATAATTTTACCGGCAGGATTGGTAGCTCCATACCTAATTGGATCTGAAGCGGGTAGGTTTGTGATGGAAAGCAAAGTTGAGTCGCCCTAAAATTTTCGTTTTCGAAATTAAAACTTTAAAATAACACCAAACCATTTCATTAACTGCAGGCAACTACGTAAGTGGTCACCTATAATTTACTTTCCTTTTGAGGAGCCTAACTGTTATCTAACTAGCCATGCAAAGACAATTCAATAAAGGAAGTGGTCATTATGGGCAACTGTACTTGGTCCTGCTTAATTATCTATTGTTATCGAGTCGTAAATCAAAATAGACAAAAAATTACTTACATTGGTGTCGCCGCTCAATACGTTGTTGGCTTTGGAGGAGCCTAAAAGCAGGGGCAACTTCTCTTCTTCCATTTGTCTAGTTTACATATACACGAAATTTTGTGGACACTGTTACTTATTTAAATTAAGACATTAAGTTTGAAGATAAGACTTGTCTCTTATCGCTTTAGAATTGAGGTTTTCTGAGATGCATAAGTAATTATTTGCTTAGGCGAAACCGACAGGAATGCTACTGAAATAATGAAACTTGTCCTGTAAATTGATACAAGCCAGTTCATTGATCATATCGTGTTTCTTCCCCACCGTAAAACTATTTATTCACAGCCACTGGTTTTACCAATATTCTATTTCAGGTGTAGAGTAGATAAAAATTAGTTAACCGTTGGAAGGTTCCTACAAAAAAAAATTTCCTCCGCTTCAGATAAAAATTTAAAGGTTCAACCCATTTCGCCAATAATAATAATTGCCCTCTTTATCAGGAAATGAGTCGCTAAAATTGAAAGCTGCGACTTCGGTATATTGGGCATTCGAGATTGTGGAGTAAATTTAAATTAACAGCAATTAAAATCATAAGAAATTGCTTTAAAAAGAGAAAGAGAGAAAAACTGGAAAGGATCAAATTACCAATATAAATAAAAAATACTTTTACCAAAACTATCACCGTCATAGACCATTCTCAATAGAGGGTCACCGTTGTAGCTTTTTTTTTCTTCCTTTGTGGAATGCAACTCGGGAGTAAAACCGTAGAGCAAGTGTATATATGTATTTATTACTATTCATCAATATAAAACTAGCTCATCTCTCTGGCACAGACCGATCACAAATCCAACATTCTTTGGTTGAGGGTACTTACAGTACAACAAAATAATAAATGCAGTAATAATCATTACCACCTATCAGAAACAAAAAGGACAATAATAAAAAATAATACGTATTATGATATATAAATGGTGGCTAAATATCCTTATTTTGTATCATAGAAGTTACTAATACGATTACTAATGCAAAAGCAGTACAAACAACACAAGTCAAAGTAATGCAAGACATAAATATCATAAAACCCTACACTTACAGTTAGTGTTTATTGCACTTTTCTGCACTCGACAACATATAAAAGTAATGGTTATTAAAAGTATTGCAGTGACACATAGGAATATAATAAATTGTACGAAATTATTAAAAAGAAGGAAATTCCGAATTGCAGCAGACGCCCTTACAAATTAGGGACAGAGTGATCCATCAAGTCCTTCAGCAGCGATCCAGCCATCCTAAAAAATAATACGTTAATTTTTTCACAACCCCTCGACCACCCCTTACTTTTTGACCATGTGATCGTAAATAAAGCTGGGAATGACGGTGATAGTAACCACATTTCCAGCCTCCTCGATAATCTTGCTGATTTGCTTGTCCTTCATGGCGACAACATTCTGGCCTTCCACCTCCAACAGTTGATGATCAGTCAAAACCCCATTTCTGGCCGCCGAAGAATCTTTGACTATGCTATTAATCTTGCCATTCTTGAACTGGAACCCGATACATCCCGCGCTATCTTTGTGCAAAGTCAGAGTTCTTTCGAAGGGTCTATCTCGTACCGCTACGGAAATTCCGTTGACGGAACTTTTACGGAACAACTCGTGGACTTTGTCCATGGAAAAGCCGGCGACGTTGACGCCGTTGATTTGGAGGATTTGATCCCCGAACCGCAGTCCGGCCAATGCGGCCGGAGATTTGTCGATCACCAGACAAACGAAAATGCCGTTGTTGATCGGCTTGACGCGGAGGCCGACTTTGTTGTCTTTGTCCTTGCAGAGGATGAGTTGGCGGATGCCGTGGGTTACTTGGGCGCGTTGCAGGCCCAAAGACTGGCCGGAGATCGGGGCTATCATCTGCGAGTTGGAGCCCGCCGGGACCACGTAGGCCTGCAAAACGTACAACTATTCAGCCCTGGATTAGCTCAACGTCTAGGTTTGAAGCAACTCGCTCAAAATGGGGGGTTAGAACCTGGATTGCCTCAAAGTCCAGGTTTGAAGCACTGTCGTAACTCGCTCAAAATGGGGGTAGAACGGAGGCAGACGCAAAACGCGATTTGAAGGTCCCAATGTGACGACTAAAACGTCTTGAAAACGCCAGAGAGTTAGGAAGCCAAAACAGGGCTTTTAATAACTGGCCTATGGTCAATGGTCAATATAAGAAATTAACGTAATTTAAATGTTGTAACGTATATTATTGACCCTTAGATCAAATAAACTTTGTCAAATCGCGCGACAAGTTCAAGGACTTTGCTGAGGTTTCAGGGTCTGTTATGGCAGTTAATTGCTCCAACCACTGTACAAATAAGACCTTGCAAAACGAAAGATGATTACTGCTAATAAATAGAGCAACTATTGACAAAGGCGTGTCGATTTGCTCGTGTGCCGCGTTTGTTTACGGGGGGCACTTACGCTTTGGGGCACGGCCACAGCTGAATACTCGGGCATGTTGGCGGAAATGACGGCTTCGCTCAGTTCCAGGCCCATGAACTCCCCCAATCCGGGATAGACCGTCGATACGTCCCCGTTTTGGGGCACAGGCATTGAAGTGAAGTTAGTTGGGTACGGCAACTGGTTTTCTGGCCTGTTGAAAGTTTCGTTTTGGGCCCTTGAAAGTTGGTCGACTTTCATGTCCTCGAGGCTCGGATACAGCGACATATTGCTATCTGGACAATAAAGTTATTAAAAGTTTTGTTTCACCACTTGCCGCAGTATTGATCACCAAAAATAGTAAAACAAAACTGGTACTTACAGCGCTTAGGCAGCTAACGATATGTTTGGGTGATTCTGCGTCAATTAATGACGGGAATTGGTGAATTTTCTGGGATTTACTTGCGGTCGAGTGTTGAATGAGTCACTTTATTAAAACAGTCTAAAAATGCGATTGATAAGTCCTGTTTTGTTGTTGATATCTTCTGACACCTACGTCATCCTGTCAACATGCGCAATGGTTGCGATTCAAATTTGGCGCGTCAACTGCGCACGCGCAATGTCACCTTTTCGAATTTAGCACACTTGAGGCTTGGTGCGCATGTGTCAAATGGCGGCGTAGCACATTTTCGCGTAGTACTTTCGTAGCGCGAAGCGTAAGCATTGAGCAATGTTTTCCATTTTAGCTCTGTAATTTTTGCAAACGGCAATTTTCCATCATCGTTTGCCACAAAACGATGAAGTTGTAAGATGATGGGCGATCAGTTTCGTAAAGTAGAACAATATTCGCCGAAATCATCGCCTAGAGGGGCCCGGTCCCCTGTTGTGTCACGTCAGGACTCGTCTGGAACATTAAAAACGACAATTTTGTTAGGAAAGAACCCGTCGATAGTCCCTAGTGGGCCTTTCTATTTGATGAAAGAGCCACCAGGTAAGTCGCGACCCGACTGCCGACCTCCCCGCTAACCCCCCAACTTGCAGTGGAATCAGAATTAACGGGAGCGACAAATTTGATGAACTATTATGGCCTCGAACATTCATACAGCAAATTCAGCGGCAAAAAACTAAAAGAGCAACTATCGGCGTTCCTACCAGCGTTACCGGGGGTAATTGATTCACCTGGACAGCAAGACAACAGCTCCTTGCGGTCCGTCATTGACAAACCCCCAATCGGCGGCAAAGAACTTTTACCCTTAACCAGCATACAATTGGACGGGTTCCGGCTGCACCCCGGCGCCGTAAGTTTCTACGTAACTTTGCTGACACAACTAGTTGGAACTATTATTGTCAGAATTCGTTATGTGGTGGTTATTTATTTTTTTTTCTAGTTACCGGAGCAATATCGGTATGCAAATGCGGCTCCTATAAAGAAGCACAAAAACAAGCATAAGAAACATAAACACAAGGACGGGGGCCTACCCAGCCAAGAGACAACAATCACTGATGCTGGTAGCGATACCCACGAAAAGAAGCATAAAAAGCAGAAACGGCACGACGAGGATAAGGAGAGGAAGAAGCGGAAAAAGGAGAAGAAGAGAAAAAAGCAAAAGCACAGCCCCGAACACAGCGGCGGACTGACGCCAAGTCAGCACTCAAACAGTTGAAAGTACCTTGCAGTTGTGTTTGATTACCTAATCGTGAATATTCCAGCTTAATTTTAAGATGTATTTATTGTTTATCATTTGCAAATAAACAGACTGTTATTTTTATTTGGTGTTTATTATTTTACGCTGATAAACATGCCTCTTAACGCTTTAAACGTATAAAACTAAAAACTGTTTTTGTTTAACCCAAAAGACAATTTGAATGGGGTATGAGCCCGTTTTTTGTCAAACTTGTAAAAATAAACAGGAACAAATATATATAGTCCAAATTAAATCATACATCCCTTGCACTGTCCACCAGAAAATTTAATGAGCATCAAGAAATCTAAATGAAACCCAAATTATTATACATCACAAAATGAGAACATTACCACTAAAATAACTATGCTGCGTATTGTTTTACCATTGCTTACATTTTAAATTCTATATGTCTATCAATTTTACTAAATGTTCACCAAATTTAGAACGCTCAAGTTACGCGTCCGTGCTGTACATAATAAATATTCGCGCTATCCATTTATATTTAATGTTTCTCAAAAAAACTATTTGTGCGTCAAACAATAATTCTATTACTCCAAAAATGAAATATGCTCGCGCATCTCTCCTTGCCGCTTCCGCTTCCAGACAAGAGGCACGCAAAAAAAGTTTTGTACAAGGTCAGTTCAGGGCCCTGTAATTTTTTTTTTAAAGCACGATTAGAAATTACCACTAAAAGAAGTTTGCGTTTTACATAATGCAAGCCAATTACAGCAAAGCATTTATATACTACGGAAATCAATATCTTTTTTTGTGCAAAACCACTTCTATTTTTACTCTTATTTTCCTTGCCCTAGCACATCTACATTTATAATTTTGCTTAAAATTATTTACCATTTGCATAACATTTTATTGCTTGTGTATTTTTGATCAACAAATAGTATTTTTAACTGCTAAATAATATAAGACACTGTCGAAAATTAAATATCTGGGTATTATGTTAGAATTAAATGCGGAATAAAATTTGGTGAACATTTAGTATTTATCGTCAATATAAGTTATTTTGGCGAACAAAATACATAAGAGGCCAGCATTATGTCAATATTTGGTTGTCGCTTTAAGATTATGTATTTTTTTAATTTTAGTGAGCATTTAGTATTTTTGGGAAATAAAAGTATTTTTTTGTCTGAAAATATTGGGTAAATTTGGTAGACTGTTAAATACGACCCAAAATAAACTATTGCCGGCAAAGACTACTCTCAACAGGGGATAACAATTGCTAACATTTTTAATAAAAACTGCTACAAATATTAATTTTATTTTGAAAGAGACGCAGCTCTACATGGTTTAATTTTTACTGTTGATAGTTGAATATTAGATTCAGATTACTAACAAATATCCGCTCAACAAAAACTGCTCCAGTATTAATATTAGTTTGAAAATAGCGCCCTTGGTGTCTACGAAGTTAGATTTCCGCTAGAGGGAGACTACGTCGCACTACGCTCGTTCCACCAATCAAATCCCAGCATCTGTTTATCATCATTTCCTGGCTGGTCTTCGTCGCGTTCGTCACGCGTCCATGTTGTTTCTCGTTTATTTTTGACCGCATTTTTTCCAACAACAATGGCTGATCGTAAGTAAATTTTAATTTATTTCAACAATCCTGCAGCATCCGTTAATTTTTTTACCGTAAACAACAACGAAATTACGTTATTACCCGTAATTCGTTGTTAGTTTCGAGATTTTGGTGAAGTTGATGCCGATCGATTTGCGGCGTAGGCCCCAAATCGACGCCGGTTTTTACGTTTTAAGTTATTTTGTTTAATTTAGGACCAAGTTTTGGTGATTATTCTCAACCTCCACCAACAACCGCTTACCCCAACACTTACGGCGCAGCGGCGCCTGGAGGTTATAATCCTGGGGGCGGCGGAGGTGGTGCCGGTGGCGGAGGAGGCGGCGGTTGGAACCAAAACCGCGGTTCCAGCGGTGGCGGCGGTTACGGAGGTAATCAAGGTAAATAAATACCTTATTTCAATTAAAACCGACATAGGCATGGATGTAAATGGTTCAATCATATACATAGCCTCCAACTAAGTCGGAGATTATATCGAAGAATTGATAGTCCCTTCCTCTAGTTTATATTGGAAGGGGTAGACATTTATGCGGACAAAATTTCAACAACCGCCAAGCAAAATTTCTTAACTAAACGATTTTATAGGTGGCGGTGGTGGCGGCGGTTACAACCAAGGCAGCACCTACAACTCCGGTGGCAGCGGTGGTTATGGCAACAGTGGAGGAGGATACGGTGGCGGCGGCGGTGGTTTCGGCGGTAAGTTCACTCAAAACTTTAAAATTACCGTTATTCCGTTAATTCAATAAAGGCGTTTTTGCTAATGAGTTGATTTAACAGGGGGCCGCGACCGCAACGATTTCGGCAAGCGAGACTCTCTAGACCGACGAGATTCTTATGGGTAAGTTATCGATTTAACTAGTACACCCCTATAACTAAGTGTCCATTATTTGTCAAAGAGTGAATGATTCTCGATGGTAAAACAGTAGGGTAACGCAAATTTTATTACAGAATTGCTGTAAGTATTTACTGTTACAATAGGTTTTTGAAAATTTGCATTTTAGTATCTAAATTTAAAACTAGGAGAGACGTAACGTTGAACTTTATTGTATTTTGTGCCGTCAGTGATGTCATAAATCTTTGATTTTTTCTCGTATTCATGGTTCAGTCTCCGGGCTGCAATGAGAAACTAACACTGTTTCAAGTAAAATAGGTGAAAACCCAGATGAAGTTACATTTCCCCCGAGAGTCCCAGTAATTAAGATACTGCTCCTGTAAGGTGCTAGTTCCTCATTCCCGACTGCTCCCTTTATAGTTATGACGTCACGGAGGGCAAAACTGGTGTTTAACAATTGATTGTAAATTGGTAACAAAGTCAGAAACTTCCATTTAAGTTAAGTGGTAATGCTCGTCGTACTGTGGTGTTTGAGCAGAGACGATCAAGGTTACTAAGCGAAAAGCGAGGTACTTCCGTTGGGTTGATCTGTGTGTAAATGGTAGTTTCGTTTGCTGTTGTTGGCAACCTGTGTACTGATTTTCAACTGGTGTATATAATCGACTTTTGAAAGAGTAAGGTATAACATCGTACATAGACGTGACATCTAGACATAAGGTGATCTTCCTGGATGAAGACAATGTTTGTGATGCCAACAAATGGTTGGTGAAGTGTTTATCGCCCCCCTCTCTCCACTCTCAGCAACTACTGATGTTTTACTTCTGTTTTAGAGGCGGCAACAGGGGTGGTTTTAACAAAGGTAAAAGCACCAGATCAAAATGACTGGTGCATTTTTGTACACTTTTTAATTGGTATTTATAAAGTTTCTCGAAAGAGCTGCGACACTTCATTTGGTTTTCCCCTCCAATTTCATTAGTAATAAATCGAAACAAAACTGTCGTTTGATTATTCGGTTTTTGCCCAAATGCTTGTTAGATAATTGTTTTAAATTGATTAGAACCGCGGTCGTGGCGGAAACTGACTAATCAAAATTTTAGGTGCCTTAGCAGCTCTTTCGGCCCACTGCGATGTTAGGACTGCATTGTATTTACTAATATTGCGAAAATTGCGACCGGTTGCAAAAGCGTTAACATTGCTCAGATATTGGCTTTAAAACATTTTTAGGCTGTGACACATTTTTACCCTTACGTTCAATAAATATAAATTTATACTTAGGGTGTAGGTGAAATTGAACGGAAACGTCGATCTATTGTTTCGCCACCATAAATTTGGGTAAATCCTGTTGAAAGGTATAGTCATGAGTTCATGACGTCAAAGGTGTTTGAGATGGGTACTTTGCTTGAAAGGTTAAATGTTCTTGTGTTGAGGTATAAGCTCGAAATGCTTATTCAAGCAAAATGTGAGGCAACAAGGTATTCTAGACTAATGGCTAAGAAATAGTGGTTAAAATGTTCATGCGTTGAAAGGCTTAATAATGTCTTCCCAGGCGTCACATCTGGTGCAATAAAAGGGGAATTTTGTCCCGAATATTCCCACGTTCTGTCAACTCTTCAAATGCTTCCCTAACCAAAGTTTAAAATCAAATCTAGGAAAACTCGGTCTAAAATGTTTTAAGCTAAACGCCAATATGCTGCAGAATTTACTCTGCCGCGGTCAAATTGTTAATGCTGATGTAACTTTCCGTTCTAATTAATGAATTCTTGCAATTGCAAAGAATGCACTTTTTGTTTTTCCTCACGAAACGTTGAAATAAACTTTAGTCCATCAATCACGTCCTTTATGGGTAAAATGTTGACACTGCACCTTGGGTGGTTAAAAGTTGAACAACTCATCATTCTGGTCTCATGATAAACAGGTGAACAAACGTTCGTAAGATTTATTTTCTGGTAATATTGCAACGACAATTGGTTTATTGATCAAGGTGTTGACTTAAGGTTGCGTCGTTTGGTGAAACGTATATGACGCTCAAGGTTGTAAATTTTCAAAGGTAAATTCTGAGCGGGTAACCGTATTGGCTTGAAAACTAGACAAGGCGTAATCGTAAGGGGTGAACCAAGAATGAATTTTCAGCAAGGGATTAGTGATAGTTTAATTATTAGTGAATGGTGTTCTCGCTTTCACCCCACTAATCGTTGGATTAATTTACAGATAACAATGGCGGCAACCTCGTGGTCCAGCAAGATACCATTTTCGTTTCGGGAATGAGCACTGATCTGTCTGAAGACGACATCGCGCAACATTTCGGTTCCATCGGCGTTATTAAGGTAAACTCATATTTTAAATAAATTGCGGTCGCACTCTGTGCTTGGATCTATCATTGTTCAAGTTCAATTTTGAATTCCGCTATATAAAAACAGGTGCTATTCCTTGTTCGTGAATTGTCATTTCAGAACAAGTGTATTCTATCTGTAACAAATTTTTTATTGTATTAGAAAGGTCTCATCATCGTAACGGATGTTTCAGATTGATAAGAAAACTCAAAAACGCAAGATCTGGTTATACAAAGACAAAGCTACTGGCATGTCTAAAGGTGAAGCCACTGTCACTTACGACGACGCTAACGCTGCCCAATCCGCTATATCTTGGTTTGACGGCAAAGAGTTCCAAGGAAACGAAATCAAAGTTCAGTTGGCCACGAAAAAAGACAATTGGAGCGGAGGAAGTAGCAGCGGAAGTGGTGGCGGCGGCGGCGGCGGTGGAGGAGGTCGCGGAGGTGGTCGAGGCGGCGGCCGCGGGGGTGGCGGCGGAGGCTACGGTGGACCCAGAGGAGGCCGCGATGGAGGTAATTTCTAACAATTTGCCCTATTAATCAAATTTTTTTTGTCGCCCCAACTCGCTCTTGGTGTTACTTAACCCATGGTAACATCTAATTTTAAAGTTGGGGCATAGAATTGTTCTCCATTAAACGCACGGTTGTCAAAACTCCCATACAACTGATGTATCCTGTCTGGGGACACAATTTTTCTCACATAATTAAAATCATTATTATTAAAATTGTTGGTTCTTAGGTTACAGTAGCGGTGGTGGAGGAGGAGGAGGCGGCGGGGGAGGCCGAGACCGCGAAAGCCGCGATGGTGACTGGAAGTGTCCGAATCCAGATTGTGGAAACACAAACTTTGCCTGGAGGAATCAGTGTAACAGATGCAGTGAAGACAAACCTGAAGGCGCTGGGGGAGGCAGCGATGACCGGAGAGGTGGAGGTGGCCGAGACAGCCGCGATGGGGGGAGAGATCGGCGAGGAGGGGGTGGTGGTTACCGCGGAGGAGATAGAGGCAGTGGGGGGAGAGGCGGCGGAGGTTTCGGCGGTGGTAGAGGTCGTGGAGGATTTGGAGGAGGCCGAGGGGGCGGAAGGTATTGAAAATTCTCATTAAGATTTTTAAACATTCCCTCTCCGACTTCAGTTTCATTACAACATGATGGGGCTGTTAATAAAAGAGTGGAGATAGAAAATTTCCTAATAAAAAACATAACTACAAGTTCATTTTGACTGTAGATTTATCCTGGTTGGGAATACAAGTTATTTGCTTATACTTTTGTAATGTTTAGTTCTGGCAATTGTTTAAATAACAATGGAAATTTTCAGAGACCGTGGTGGGGGTGGTCGAGATGGTGGCAGGCCCAGGCCATATTAAAAATAGTTGTCCTCCGCATTTCCAATTTTTATTTTTCTTATGTAAATTAAGTTTAGTTTTAAGGTTCCAAAAGTTTCTTTTGTAAGTTTATGAGTTGATTGGGTCAAGATCTAATCTTGTATTACAATAATAGGAACTAAGTTTGAAAGTGTTTATTTTGAAAATGGCATTGGAATGTCTGTTGTCTTGTAATAAAATGATATTCTATTGAAAATCAAGATTCTTTACGTTCTATCCCAAACTGCAAACCTCGTTCCTAGAGTCCTGATCTATTCCACCATAATGCTACAATGAAGGATTGCAGTAACGCAATTTTATTTTTAAAAGTGTTGTTCAAATATACAATTGAAGAGATGTCTAGCTACATCTCATTTTTTATAACGCCGAAGTGGAGATAGTAGGCACAGCATTCACTAAGTTTCTGACTATTGTGGGTTGGATCTTGCTATTATACAATCGCAAAACTTTATCTTTTTGGAGAAATTAAACAGTTAAGTTATGAGATATCGTTTTTGATATCAGCATACGCGACATTTTTATCTCAAAAACTTACTACAACTCGTTTAGCAAATACTAGTCCAGCTTGAGACATCGTAAAATAAAAATGCCTTCAAAGTAACTCCAATTTCTAATTTAACAAATATTACAATCATCTTTTTTAGTCAAAACCAAAAAGATATTGGGGTGTTAATTGTGGAGGTGACCCAAGTGGTTGCAGATGTCCTTGTACTTTTCCTCAAAGTGTTTTATTCGATTTTATTTAGCTTAATTTCTTTGGCCATACCCAAAACCCCAAAATCAGTTAAAGGCGAAATTGTGTTGGTAAGTTAAATGATGAAAATAGTTCAAAGTTTAGAAAAAAAATTGATAGGTGACCGGTGCTGGGCATGGAATTGGACGAGAACTGGCTCTACTGTACGCTTCTCAGGGAGCCACAGTGGTTGTTTGGGATGTTAATGAAGCCACAGGTGCGAAAACTGTGAAGGAAATTGAGCAACTAGGTCACCCAAAAGCCTATTTTTACAAGTAAGTTGATACTTGGAAAAATTCAGTATCTGTACTTGGTTTACATTAGGTGCAATGTTGCCGATCGAGATGACGTTCTTGCGGTTGCGAAAAAGGTACAGAAAGACGTGGGAGACGTAACGATTTTGATTAATAACGCCGGAATAATGCCAACGCACCCTCTTCTGGACCATACCAAGGAAGAAATCGAACGTATTATGAACATCAATGTTTTAGCTCACTTTTGGGTAATATTGCGTAGTGGCGATAAGATAACCAGGTTCAATGATCAAAATTATTGTTATTAATTTTCTAGACTTTGGAAGCATTTTTACCAATCATGAAACAGCACAATTACGGCCACGTTGTATGCCTTTCATCCCAAGCAGGAATGTTCGGAATTCCGAACCTAGTGCCTTATTGCGCTTCCAAGTTCGCCGTGCGCGGCTTAATGGAAGCTTTACGTCAGGAATTGAGGACGGACAAAAAATGCGACATTAAACTAACATGTATTTACCCCTACATGGTCGACACTGGGCTATGCAAGAGACCGGTGATAAGGTTCAAAAACGCAATGCCTCTATTGAAGCCCAAAGATGTGGCTGCAGAAATTATGAACGCACAGCGAAAAGATGTTACTGACCTCACAATTCCCAGACACATGTGGTCATTGCACAATCACTTGAGGTTTGATTCTCTTTGGTTTCGTAGAGATTTTATTATTAATTTCAGGTTGCTACCGAGAGCGGCGCAGGAACACTTGGGGGATTTTACGGGGGTAGGTCTCGAGTCGGATCTCTAATTGGAAAGAGCAATTTTTCGTTATTTTTTGAATAATAAAAATTGTTTTAGATTGCTATAGGAACTTTTTTTCTGGATACCAAAACTCTCATTTTTTCATATTAAAGATCATCTTTGATATAAATTCCTTCATTCTCCTTATGCCATTAAACAGGGATGTAGACAAGGGGAAAGAGGGTGGTCCTCACTACTATATTCCTCTAGTTAATTGTCCAAACATTGCGCGCATTCTCTGTGTACCTACGTAAATGTTTTAGTTTCGTAATGAATATTTACGCTAATGCATGGACATCGGAATCAACATAATAGTTTAGTTACCAAATTCAGTTAATCTTTTTTATTGAGCCGTTACATTGTTGTAATCAGCGTGTGATTATTTTTGTTTTGCAACGCCATTTTAATTCAACAATCATAACTATAAATATTTAAAAAAATTCACTGCAGCTGTTCATTTATACTTATAGGAATGAGATAGCCATAAAGTCATAACAACTTCAGCTACATAATAATATTGCTTATTAAGACAAACATTTTGATAAATCAATGGCTAGTAGTTGCTTTTTAAAAATTTTGGATTGACAGATTTACAAACTTTGACAATCCAGATTCCTAAACAATTTGTTGTTGATGGCCAGCGTCTTACACAAATGTTATTGAAAGATCACAGACAAAACTTTTTTCAATGAAAAATAACGAATTTAATAGCTGACGCAATTTACCACCAAAAAATCCTCCAGCCACTTTTTTAAAAATCTAAACACTCACCTGGTTTAGGTTTATCTTAAAGGCACAAATTGTTGTGGAAGGTTGAATTGTAGTCTCGTCTTCCAACCTTGGACTTACCTATCTCAACAGAAAATTGTTACACAACGGCCATCACTGATTGAATTTGTCTTTAACTTTAATAACGTTTTTATTATTTTCATTGACCATAATGTATCATTCATCAATGTTTTGCCCTCGTTATCACGCACTGCAGCGCCACATCAATCAGGAGTAAATATCGGCGAGTCTCATATAAACACGACTAATTACAACAATTACCCTATTGCCCGTTCATCACCCGTCACAAAGATAAAGTTATTACAACAACTTCAGTGAGTTTGAACACTTACGAAATAGTATTAGTTGTCTTTCATCCAACATGGCAGCGTCTTCAGGCAGCAAACGGTGGATAACTTAAATCGTAAGGAATTTAAAAATAATTGTTATCAATTTTTTAGCAATCCAAAGAAGTCGGTTATGTGGGAAAAACAGTTTGAAATCCGAAACTCTCCGTTAATAGATAGATATGAACATAATGAAGATATTAAAACGATTTATAACCTATTCGCGATCCTTTTAATAGGACTGTTAACCAACACCGTTATCCATGATTACACAAAAACTGGAGAGTAAGTTGATGGTTCTTCATGGATTAAAATAATGCTAGTTTTGATCATTACCAAACTTTATTGCCCACCTTTGCTCTAATAGTGGTAAAGGTCGCAGGATTAATTTCATTATCTTCTGGACTACTAACAATTCAAATTTCAGATTGCATTTTGGATTACGGCTGATAATAGCGGCTTTCAACAAATTTCATCTGGTCATCCCCATTTGGGCCACAATTTTTGCTCTAGCTTGTTGGGTGTACGTTTGCTTCCTGATTTGGGCAAAAATTCGGACGTCACTCCCCCCAAAGTGTGAGTCTCTTCAACGAATTTTCAACATTGAAGGATAATTTAAATTTTAGCAACGGCGCTATGGGACAAAATTTGGTTGGTACTTTTGAGCTTCTACTATTTCGGGTCTCTATACGCTCTCCAGAAGTTAATATACCATATTGGATTCTCTTCTGGGTCAACAGCTGTACTTCTAATGGAGCAAGTGAGTGGGGTAGTCAGGTCGGGTCAGGTTCGCGGAACTGTCGACCGAGAGTGTGTAATAACCGTCACTTATCACCAGTTATAGGACAGTATATCCCTACCTATACATAACTTTTGTAAAACCGGCCTTAAGTCGTACTAGGTTTGAGGAAATAATTGAGTCGAGTGATTTTACAGCATTTTACGTAAATATTTATATTCTTATCCATTAAATTCTAGGCTAAAAATAGCCGAATAGGATTATCTTTCGTGTTTGTTGTTCTCAAGTGCACTCAAGTTGTAGCTACCCAACACGTGTCGAAATTAATAATTTTAAACAAGAACCTAAGAACCTAACTTGTAGAATCAAAAATTTTCGCTCACATTACTATTTCAAAGTTCTTATTGCTCCTGAATTCTGAATTTGTCCCAATATACAATTTATTTCATTAACAGCATGGCAGCTTTTTGGTGAAGTCTAAAGATGTTCAAATTTCTAGATCAGGATTCTGATGAAGATGCACTCTTTTGTCAGAACCAATGCCCCTACGGTACTGAGTTACAAGCCGCACAGCGACCAAACACTAGTGCTTCCGACGCCTCAAAAATTCTTCTATTTTAGTTTCGCCCCCACCATGATCTACAGAAATGAATATCCTAGGTGCTCAATGAATCAATTCAATGAAACTTTAACCGAATATTTTGTGGTTTCAGGACTAAGACAATTCGATGGGGATTCGTTATATACAATTTCATGGAGGTTATTGCGATCGTTTTTCTACTCAGTTTGAACGTGGAAAGGTTCCTCGTGCCACTTTTCGAGGATTTTGGTCTGAGAAAGTTCAAAATAAGCGAAATTCTCATACCGGTGGTGGGAAATACGTTCCCTGGCGTCATCTTCATGTTGGGTGGTTTTTACTTACTTTTGCACGCGTTTCAAAATGCTTTTGCAGAAATGTTGAGGTTTGGAGACCGCAAGTTTTATGGAGTAAGTCAAAATCACAACTTCTTTGAACGCGATTAGTTGTGGTAATCATCTCAAATTACCTACTTTACGGTGTACGTTTTTAGGAGTGGTGGACGTGCAGGTCTCTTTCGGAGTATTTTAGAACTTGGAACATAGTGGTCCACGACTGGCTTTACACCTATTTGTACAAAGACATGTACGAAATTGTGATGCCGAAGAACCGTTTAGCGGCCAAATTGACGGTGTTTAGCGTTTCCGCCGTGGTGCACGAATGGCTTGTCAGCAGCGTCTTACGACTTTTCCTGCCGGTCCAATTCACCCAGTTCTTTCTGGCCGGGGCTATACTAACGTTAATTAACGCAGTGAACATGCCTGTAGGTAATTTAGTAGTCTGGTACTGCATTGTCCTAGGATCTGGCATACAAGTCAACCTCTACACTCTGGAGTATTTCGCTAGAGAGAACTGTCCGATCGAGAACGCAACTGTTTACGATTTTTTCAAACCTAGAATCTTAACTTGTGATTGTATCGAATAACAATTTCAATTAATTTAATTATTTAAATATATAATGCCGTTTTTGTGTTAGTGAAGACCCGAACCAATCCTGTAGGGTAGTTGTCGAGTTTTCCGCCAGGCAGTAGCGCTCACCACCGCCGTTTGATTGTTCGCTCTCGATTTCGGACCAGTCGATCTCCTCGCGTTTCTGCTGCCTTGGTAGCAAGGAGCGTCTTGAAAGTCCGTTTGACGACGTTGTCGGGACAACGAGAGACTATGGCGGTGGCCCCCTAGCAAGACACCATTTTTCCTTGTCGTTTTTTACGATTTCCTCACCTACGCACTGACCAGCGGCCAGAGGGAAGTGCAAGCTGCACTCGTTGGCCACCATCTCTCTCTAACCCACGGTGATGATGGCCAGTGTCCGGTCGGAATGGACTCGATTAAATTCCCTCGCTCGCATCGAGAGAGGTCGGGAATGTGGGGGAAAACTCGGTTTTATAGGGTGAAATTGTTTGATTTAAAATTAAAGGGGTGCCGAAAACGGTCGCGGGGACAATGGGGTAGAAAGTGGCCGAACGGGTTCTGATTGCTCCAAGACCAAGAGTGACTCAACAACTTACGAAATGTAACCGACACCTTGCAGTTAGTTGGTTGGTCTCTTGTGGTGTTTGTTGTTTGATTTAACTGCTCATGACGGCAATTTTATGGCTGGTGAATTGATTAATTTTTAATTGGCCAATTTGGGTAAAACAATTTCAAGGATCATGTCCATTTATTAATTTTTTTTAGTTTACAGGTGTCCCATATTGTAACTGTCAAATTAGACAGATCACAATGTAATATTATGCGCACGAAGGGGATGTTGTTCAAGATACCTACTTTTAACAATTAACTTAAATATATACAGGGTTGACACTTTTACTCTTACACATTAGAAATTCTTCGTTCATTTCCATAATTTATGTATTATTATGCATTCAGTTTTTTAAATAACACGAGGTAACACAACCAAATTTATACTGCTACACAGTCACAAGACCACCCCACTGCCATTCATATCAAGCATAATATGATATACCTACTGATGTTGTGGTAATGGATTTTACTTTGCTGCTCTTTTTATTTGAAAATTGCAGAAAAAATTCTGGCACAGAATAAGAGTAGTAAAGGAGAGAACAACAGGAAAGTGAGATATAAACGTTAAAGGAGCTGTGAAAAGAAGATGAAAAAATGGTCCAAAAAGTTTAAAAAGAAGAGGAGCGCTGGTCTTGATGTTAAGATGACATAAAGCAAAAGTATAAAGAAAAATTTGACATTTGTAGTTTTGCAGAAGAAATGGGAAAAGAAAAAAGAATACTGGCGGCAAGAAATTTCTTGTTTGATTATTATTAGAACATGGAATTAACATCAGTGCCAACTAATCCAACACAGTGATTGATCTTCATTGCTGTGGAGCTCAAAACCCACTTCCGCTCGGATAACGTTGGCAGCTCACGCACAGCACCAGGTATACACAAAAATTATTAAATATGTGCACACCTCTAACCGTTGCCGCAGCTCGCTCACTTCCTTGCATTTATGTCGCCTTGTGAATTAAGCCCTCTTAGTTATGAATTATGAGAAATAGTCATAAATCTAATGGCGGCATTGACTTCTTCAAAATATTAAAGAGAGAGGAAGAGCGTGAAAAAGCTCAGTCGACCGTGGTGGCTGTGAAAAAACAGATCCCGGGTCGGTTAATTGTCATCCAGCCAGGTGATTCGTCAAAAAAAAACAAAAGAAAAATAGCGCGATTTTGACCTTAATTTTGTTTGATTGTATCAATTTTTGCCAAAATATTCACTAAAATGTATCAATTTTTCAATTAAGGGGGGAGGGGGTTACTATTGACTTTTGCTTTGGTTCTTACTGTAATCGTTACTACATTTTTATTTGTTAGTAACTATTACTTGTTGTCCTCACGTAAATAAAATTAATTATTGTCGAAATAGTAAAAATCGCTGAAAAAGATAAAATTTTTGAATCAACACAAAACAATGGATCGCTTTGTTGTGCTTGTTGTTTGGCGCGCCGTCAATATCAAACTAGCACTCCGGTTAATCAGGGTGGCATGAACGCGAGGAGGTTGCGCGAACAACGAAACAGCCAACGCGGACGGCGCCGGCGGTTTTCGATCTCCTCGCGTTGCTGCCGTCCTGGTACGAAGACCGCCAATTTTGCGCCTAAACAGACAGAGAATGCAACGGAGGCCATTTTGACTGTACTTGCGAAATGCACCAGCAGGGGCGCTGACGTTTGTTAGTGCGAATACCGCGCTTTTGGGATTTTTGGCAAATGCGACAGTGATGCAAGTGGAAATTTGGAATTTTTGTAACTGAACGAAGTCCGATTTTCTGGTTTTAACGTAATGGGAAATTAATATGCGTGTTAATTCGTTATGCAAAAAGCGACGATTTGTGAAGTTTGCGCAGTTGCCCGCAGATGGCGCTTACCATAGGTATATTTTAAAATTTGTAATTTTTTTCAATACTAGCAAGTATTTACAAGAATTGGGCAAAGTATATTGTTTAACATCATTAATTATGTCTAATTTTTATGATTTTAATGCGTAATTAAATATAGCAATAGTGAAAAATTATTGATATAAATAATTATTGCATTAAAGCTAAATGAAGTTATTTTTTATATAAACAGCGATGGCTCTAGGATTATTCTTTATTCGGCCAGAAAATGAAAACGTCAGATTAGGGTTGGGCAAGCAGGACGGTATGCACTTTTCTAAGCGGTGAATACAATAGAATAGAAATTTGGAAAAAAATTTATTGTTTTCCAAATAAAAAAGACCATAAGACTGTTCTCCCAAGTTCTGAACTGTGATTATGCAAGATGCTTTATATGCTTGAAAAAAAAATGGCTCTCAAAAAGCGTGAATTTCAAGTGGGTTTCCTAACATCGCGGCGAATATTGATCCAGTACTTTTTTCCAAGGGCGCAAATTATCTGATAACCGATAACAAAAATTGCCTGCAAAAACAGATAAAAATTATGTCAACAAGATTTTGGATAAAGAATGTAGAGATCAAATTATTTTTTGAATTAGCTCCACATCAATCGCTAATAGTTCAAGATAAATCTCGTTGCTCTTGTTAGGTATATTGTAAATTGTAAAGTTGTTGCAGATTTCTGAAAAGTTGATAACAAAAAAACAGTTTTTGTTGGTATATTTTGATTTTATTTGTTATAAAAAAATGTACAAAAATTCTCTCCTTATTCATAACACCTACGCGTATTGGTCGCTTCTTTTCTTCCTCACTAAGAACGCGAAGACGGCTCCACACACCTAATAGAATAATCACATGAGACGTTAAAGTTAACGCAATTCTAAAAGATTTACGAACCTCCACAATAGAGAATGCAATTGCCACCCAACCAATGACATTGATGTTGTCTTCGATGGCATCTGCAAAAGCTTCGCCACAACCCTTTTTGAACGGTTTAAGGCACAATTTGGGTTGATCCTCGCAACAACTTGGAGGGAAACCAGTCGGATAATCGATAGGTCCACGAGCTCCACAACATTCGAACTGTAACAACAATAATAAGAGCCATGTTCAATATTCACGAAATAATATTCTTACTCCTTCCTCCATATCGTGGAAAGCTTCTATCGAATCCTTATCGGTTTTCTTAAAAAAGTCCAAAACCAGCTTGTTCATGTCTTTATGGAATTGATCCTCGTCATTAATTTTAACAATTGCCATGATACCCAGCACTAATTGAACGACGAATATTATGATCAATATGATGGCGTACTGCAAATTTGTTTGGTTAATGCGGATTCGAGGTGAATACTTGGACACTCACTGTGGTCAAGAGACAAGTGTTCTGTTTTATAGCTCCGCAACAACCGAAAAATGATATTAGAAGGATGATCACTGAGACTGCAATCGCAAAACCGCCCACTGACACATCGTCGAAAACTTGCACGCCCGAATCTTCATCCACAATGTACAGTATTCCAAAGACCATCAATACTATGGCGCATATCTGAAATTGTCAATTAGAAAGAGGTGGAGAGGAGAGACTTCAAAAAACTTACTGCTATGATGAAATTGAAGATAAATAGGATGTATTTCGAAAAAGTAGAGATGCAACCGGCCATTTTGGAAATGTTGTTGGTTGATGTTCTATTCGTTAAAATCACTCACTATCTGGCTGTTCTGTTTTAGTAATAAGCTTTTATATGTGAGCATTGAGTCACAAGCGTTATCTCTGCTCTAGTTACAAGTGCCTTAGTTAATTTTGTGACGATAACGGATACCGTGAAAAAGATGGTTAGTGAATTAGTCATAGGCAATTTTTGCGAATTACCACTCAAGGGAGACTATGGAATTTGGGCTGATCTTCAGCTTGATCCAGATAAGAGTCTGTCGAAATGAGTTCACCTGAACTAAGGTCAAAACAATATATTGAGATTTAATAAAGAAACATGCACCCATCATTCTTTTTAATTTTAAAGTTTGATAGGTATCTACTAAAGAAATTGATAACAAAAAGGATTATAAATATTTATGCCAGAAAGGATTTTCGATGATTTGATATTGAGTCTAGATGTATCTACAATTTTGAAGTGGCTTGATTGTAGTTGTTGTTTTAATTAAAGTAGATCTCCTGTCATTTCTAGGAAAGTTCTATATTTAATACATCACGGGTTATTTGTTTGTTACTTACAAAATTTGTTATCTAGTTACTTGTTTACAAATCGCAGTGCCCACCTTATTGACGACAATTGACAGCTCGTGATCAAGGTATGCAAAAGAGAATCATGGCATGGGTCATGAATCATCAAATTTTTGTCCGTAAATATTTTCAAGGGGGACACAAAATTTAGTAAACTTTAGTTCTGAAAACAAAAATTTTCAAATTTCCGAATTGTCCCAAATTATTTTAATCCTCCCGCCTCACTGAAGCTATAAAAGCATTAGTTTAATACTTGGATTTGAAACAGTTTACAAATTAATTTATTGCATAAGAGGATCAATAATAAAAGTTTCTAAAAAATGAGAAGAAATGTTTTCACGCAGACTTGCAAAAAGTGACACTTTAATGCCTAAACCATAAAACAACTAAAAGAGCCTTAATAGTTCCGGTCTCTTATTTGGGCTCCCCCGATTATTTCGTTTTGAATTTTACATCTCCCATTGAAACATCAGACATTTAGTTGCCACGCTAACCTTTTCTTCTTTTATTATTACTGCAAACCCGTCTTGTTTAGTAACCCTAGGGGTCTAACATGTAAATTCCCAGCACCAGTCTTGTTGTTCCTCTTACCATTGCTTAACATTTTTGAAATTGCCACCCTTGTTTAAGTGGGGAACCAAACAAAAAAAATTGATGCTTTGCCCCCCCAAGCATCTGTGGCAAGAAACGTGAATTGCGGCCACTGGATCGTTAAAATTGTTTTTGAATTTCTAGAATTCATCGAACATTGTCGCGCACTTAACGGTAATTCAAGTCAGTCGTTGTCTCGGAAAGTAAAAGTTGGCACCTTCGCGTTTTAGCCCACACCAGATCCGCTTAAGAAAACGAAACCCTTTTGGTAGCAGGTGGGCGTGTTGTCCATAATTTCGGCGATTGAGGCGGGTCAACCAACCTCGCTTTCAGCGATAAACAAAATCCATTTATTCAATTTATAGACCACCATAGATGGTTTAATTAGCACCGTTGTTAATTCACCCGGCAGCGAGGTGATTCGTGGGAAAATTAGCACTCACTCAACTCGATTTCTTGGTATGGTTTCACGCAAAAACTCAACGGCGTGTTGAGAGTTGAGGCAACAATATGCCGTAATATTTCAATCATTGCCAAGGAGTTCACGGCGCGACCTCTGCCCTTCGCCTTCCCGCACGCAAGCTAATAAAACGTCCCGAGTCTTGCAGCCATCGAGGCCTTTCCATAGAGACAATCGGATGTTGTAAATGAGTCGCCAGGGAAGAACAACCAAAGGAATTAGTCCCCCATTGCGCTGGCATCGAAGCTGTCGCCTCAACTTGTTGGACATTTTATTATTAACGGGATAATTGATTGTTATTAAAATTAATTTTCCGTCAACCGAAGTTGACCTCACAGCTACTGGAGCGCATGGAAACAAAGTTTTCTTAAATCGTTCCCACATTCTTTGGTTAATCTTTTCGCAACTTTTCCAACCACCTGAGTTCCTTCTCCAAACCATGTATTGATCACCCCGGAACTTTTTCAACAAGAGCGATTGGAAGGGCGAATAGAGCAACTTCACGTCTTGAAGAAGATCCTTGCGTAATTTGGTTGAGAATTCGCCAGTGTTTCGGCAGGAGACGCGCTGGAGATGACGTCATTTGAGTGGGCAAGTCGTCCTTGGTGGACCTTGAAGAACGCTGAACTCGGAATGTTAGATGATGCCCGGTGGGACGGATGAGAGTACGATGTTCTATTGTTGGTGGATGGTCCCGGTCCACCCACCTCCCAGCGGTGTTATTGAGGAACGACGTGGTTTCTGGCGGTCGTGAAGGTGTAACCATTATTGTCTTATGATTGGTAATTTCGCGTGAAAAAATCGTTTAATTCCCCCATTACACGGCGATTTCGTGGCCGGAGTGTAGGTAATTATCGAGATTTGATCTTCCTAGAAGCGGTCGAAATTGTCGAGAGAGAAGGCGAGTTTTTTGTTAAATTACCAACGAAACGGCTTGTTGCCATAAAAGAAATGAAGGAGGAAAGATGGGAAAACTGGCGATAAAATCGCGAGATGCCCACGTGAAGTGGTGCGATGAGATTTGATGATCTCCGCGTTTTTTCTGCTTTATCGTTCTTGGCGCCATGAATCAACAAATGAGATGAAATCGTGGCTTGGAGATCGACGCGAACCCAGTAGGTTGTTCCGAGAAACAATACAGTAGCCCAGCCCAGCACAACGGGTTTTTGCCACTATTCAACATTTTTCTCTTGTTATCGTGTCAATTTTTCCTGCACCATTGTTGCCATGGCTTCCAAGGTTGAAGGAGGACCATAGGAAAACTGCAGATTAATCCAAAAATTGTAAATGAAAAAAAGATGACATCAACAAAGAAAGAGGTTGGAGAACTTATAAGAAATGAGGAAGAAGATTTACTTACAAGAGAAACTTTCTGTGGCATGACTGAATCTATTTTAGAAGATACTGATAAGAAATGAGGAAGAAGATTTACTTACAAAAGAAACTTTCTGTAGCATGACTGAATCTATTTTAGAAGAAACAGCAATAAAACTACTGTAATGATCTTCTTGGAGACCCTCTTCTGGGTAAAACGTCCACGAGCTATAATAGGAACATTTAGCTACTCGTATAACTGCTAAATTTGACTGATGGTTTCTTTCAAGAGGAATGGCACGAAGACTGATTTGTGTAATTTTGAATGAAGAACTGGCCTTCAAAGACAAACAATAATAGAATTGTCTACAAGTCACCTATTTGCAGGTGGTAACTTTGACCTGCAAAATTGGAAACCATTGCGAGCAAATTGATTAACAATCACGAATTGTTTACGAGAAAATCTCACCGACCTTCCAACATATTTAATCTAATCACAATTACGTAGCAAGGTCAATTTTTCGGCGCATCATTATTTCTTGCTTAAATTGCGTAAAGTTAGTGGTGTTATTTCCAAAATCTGTGTCTTCAAAATTTGCGGCACCTGCTTGGAGCCGGTTGCTCGAGCTCCTGAATATCTTTACAATAAAACATGCACTCGCTCGCCCACTGATTAGTTAACCATAGTAATTACCTGCAATCAGCCGCTAATTATTATTATCTGGAATCAATTGTTTAACCATCACCCATCACCGCTTCCATCATCGCGCATGCATGTTCCCGTGGTGCTCGAGGTGCGATTAAAATATTTTGCGGTTACGTTGCGATAATAAGAATCGCCATTATTTACCTATTCTTCCTATGATGTCACTATTGCACATCGCCGGTACCGTCATCGACTGCTAATTGTGCTGTTGCAGGATAAAAATGCAATTTCGTCCTGCATGTGCCGGTATTTTTAGCATCCTCTTTCCATGCATGTTTATTTATAAGTCCGATTGGAATTCCGCGCATCATTCCGGCATCGGATGTGTTTATTCAGCGGTAGCCGCGAAATTGTAGAAGAAAAAAGAAGACGAAGGCGAGAAACGAGGCGCGAATATTATTTTCAGAAGAAACCGAAACCGGTCGCGTCTTTTATTTAAAGAAGCAGAACGCACCGTTGTTAATTATGGAGATAAATGTAGAGTGCAGTTTAGTTCGCCCCCCATCGATTTAGCCAAGTGAGACCTTGGAAACGTGATCATCATTGGCTAAAAATACGGATTGTCTCACAAAACTAATGAGCTTTTTCGGTCGAGAGTTTTTCATCTCAAAAATCCTCTTTGAAGCCTGAAACAAATAACGATTGCGAAGCTAGGGTCAAGGTGAGCTTTGATGGCTATTTGCACGTACCAGGAGGATCTGTAATAAAAGCGATATTGCTGGGCGATACTAATATAATATGCGTAATTGCCAAGCGGCACAAGGATGATGATCCTGATTAACAATAACGAGGTATGAAAAAGTTGCAGCCTTGGAGCTGGATCGTTTCCTAAGCGACTATTTGCATCGGATCGATGCCCATCATAATAAATCGCCCAGCCAGGCATTAGGGCAAACGCTTTTTCTGATTGCCATTTTGCATTACCGTAATCTCACCATTTTTCCTCTTCCAGTTCTTCCACCGCCATCAGAGCGCAACAAACTCATGTAAACAACGTTGGCGTGGGCGAACGCGAGTTACGGTTCTGCACCCACCGCGATTTTTCACCCCGGAAGTTCGTCACCCTCACTTTTTTCAGTCACTCAGTAACTCCCTTAATTTTTATTTTTTTTTTTGTAAAAGGACGTAAGTACAAACATTTTGATCCTACAAGACGTCTGTCGCACCTTGAAGCAACATCTAAATATTTTTGTTTCATTTTTTAGGAGAAGTCCAGTTTTTCCTCACAGCTTCCGAACTTCGCTACACCCCGTCCGTAAGTGGACGAACTTCTGTTTCAAATTAGAAGCTCCAAGACAAGTCGAGGACCTTTCCAGGAGCGGCCAATTGACACCAGTGCGAGACGAATGGCGGTTGAGAACTCCGAGGGCGTTTGGCGTCCCACAATTTCGCTGGATTTTCGAAACCCACCATCACGCGCGTCAGCTTAGATGTTTCTCATTTATCCAATTGAACACGTTGTGTGGGTGCAACGTTGTTTCGCTGTCATCTTCATTGAATAAGTCTCCTGTAACGGCCGCGATCTCGCTCTATAATTAACTTCAAGTGTCCCGGTATGTTTCTGAAGGATCGGTAATCGATTGGGATTTTTCCCAACGCGAGAAAATTGCTTTCGAGATTATGTCCGTTTAGGGAAAAAATCACTGACAAACACTGTTATTTGGTCGATGTGTTTTGCATGCATTTAATTGACGAAAATTGCGTGCTCCTCGCATTTACACACAGCTATTGAAACATTACCAATGAGATAAGGAGACGCCGATGTATTATTAAAGTCGCAGACTCTCATGGCTCTCGGTTATTACGGGCTTTTGCTGAAATTCGTACCTGTTACTAACAACGTTTTAAATCCACGAGATGGTGTTAGATAAAGTCTCAGTTTAATGCTGAAATAAATTGTTAAAATTTTGGGGTCGATTTGACGCAGGAAATTTTATCCGGGCCACGGTCACCCGCCAAATTAGGGTTTTCTTCAGGAGAGTTAAATTATCAGTGGAAGCATCAGCTGCATGCATCCATCGATGTTTTATTTATGGGTGATTCATAAAGACAATTTTTCATCGGATGTCAGTCAGGTGATAGAGAAATTCCTGCTGGCATTGTGACAGAATCCAACGGCATACGTAATACTTGTTGATTGTTATCGACGTTGCCTATCTGCCTGTGTATAAATAGTTGTTAACGCAGGAAAACACTTCCGATACTGATAAGATCGGCGATTGTTTCCATTTTTAAAAGCGACTGACGACATGGTGATCAATTTTGGCCCCTGCGAAGCAATTTCTTACACTGACTCATTTTTCGTTTAGACAAAATTAAGTTTTCCAATTTTTAAAGAGATTCCTCCAAAATTCTGCCGACTAAGTCGGTTCTTCTAAACTAAAATAAATTTCAAAATTACAAAATTTAACTACCCATGCATACGTTAATTTTTTTAAATTTCACCATAACTTTTTACGGTTCTACTAAAATTTAATCTTCCTCTCCTTATTTTAGTTCTTGCTGCCTGCAGTTTGCAGGCCTTTTAATGGCCCGCTTCTAAACTTTAATGTTACTAATTTTAGTTGCCAGTGCATTTATGTGGAGGAATAAATTTTGGAGTCCCTCTTGCGCCAAAATTACAGAATTTTACGGCCGCCGCGTAAATTGCTAATTCGTACCCACATACCCACTGACTCACCCGGTTACCCAGCAATTTGGAATCGGCGTTGCAAAAGTTTCCGCCCCGCATTCATCAACATAAACAAATTCGGCTTAGCCCTGACCTGCACTGCCCATCTACCATCAAATCGCAATTAAAACTTACGTATCTACTTGAAACAATACGATAGCGCCCACCTGTAATTTGCCATGGGCTTAATTATATTTTGGAGGATGGCAGGCGGTTGGTTCTCTTCTTTTTCGAAATGGAAAGCGATCGTAATTAATCGTTGGAACGATTGAGAAATTTGATAGGTCGCTTTGGGTAGTAGCGGTATTTTTCATAACGATAATCAATAGAGCAGGAAATATTTCTTGTCGACTTTGGACCGCAATGTGGGATGAACGGACGACTATGAGCAAAACAACCAATTCAACTGATGGTCATCTTTTCTTTTATTTATAACGAAATTTTTGCTCTTTTAATAACGTCGTAAAGTACGTAGGAAGGTTTTGCAATAAGTTTTTATACCAATCACTAATGTTCCTTTCGCTTGTTGCACTAAATTTATGCGCCACCAATCTGCATGGATTACATCAAGTAAACGGCTTTGTTCGCGTTCTTTCCTGCAGGTAATTAACGTTAAAGCTCCTGCACGATTTTGTTACGTTAAACTAATTGCTTCATCAATTTTTTGATTTGCTAGTTTAAGTCACTCAATATTTTAGAAAATCTTTTTTAATAGCAAAATAAAGTGGATATTTTTGGCATTTTAACGGACTGTGTCAAAGTTTGTGTGAGTATTTTAGGAAGCAGCTACTGAATTTTTTTTATGAAATATATGACAGAAGCTAGAAAGCCAAGCGATCTCTTGAAAATCTACAATGGGTAGCACTAAAATTATTTTAAACCGAGGAGTAAACCGCTGGCCTCAAACTGTACACCATATAATTCCTTTTCATAAGAATAATCCCCACAATTTATCAATAACTCTCTTATTTTGCAATAAATCCCCAGAACTTTTGAAAACCCTCGGAATTCCTCCACATCTTCCATAACTCCTCCAGAATTCTTAATAATTCCTTATTAATTCCCATAATTCATGTAGAATTCCAGGGAATTATTAGGAATTTGTCACGTTTTGTCAGTAATGAAAATTAAATGCGTTCTACGGTTATCTAAAGTAATTTATTTATACCCAAGAGCAAATTAAGAACAATATTCGGAGAACAAAAATTAAAAAACAAAAATTTGAGTATTGAAGCAAAAATTAAATACAATTTATCTCAATTTTAATTCATTTTCATGTGATACGTTTTGGAAATTTTCTCGAACGTATCATCATCCAACTCAAATAGTTCGACGTCCGTTGCAAATTTAATTGGGCCATAGAATATATATTGACGTTCAACAATCGCAATGTCCCGTTTAATTTTCGGCCACGAAAACCTTCTATTCTGCTTCCTATCCTTCTGTAAGAACTTAATTTTGAAAATTTTACCTGACGCCTCCCCGTCAATAATTTCCACAATTTTGCCAAGATACCACCGTTCTTAGTAGTAAACTGCATAAAATCTCTTGCAGTCAATAACTACTCTTTTGGTCTCAATTTCGGTACTTTGCGTTTCAACTTTCTTTTTTAAAAGTGCCCCACTGAGTACATGATTTACCCCATCCTCAACATTGTCTGACGAGTAACTAGGTACTTCGTTATCTACATAATCAGAAAATGTCTCAGTGTCCGTACTATCGGCATATGTAACATGGGTATCAATCAGCTTCTGATGATTCAGATTCAGAATCATCTGACGTTTCATTTTTTAATAATTTTTTATATTTAGCGCTTCGACTTGATTTGTAATTTTTGGTGCATTTTATCTTGCCCTTGTATACTTATATGACTTCGAGCATGACTTACACTGTAACTTCTGCGATGCTTTGGTGTTATTAATGAATCTTCGTAGTCGATCTGTGCTGACCCTACCTTTTGTTTCTCCCAAGAGCCAGCTTAACGAAGATTTTTTAATAACAACCGACTTCCCACCTCTGCGCATGCGCCGAGACCAGTAGTTTTGCAGCAAGAAAAAATAAATCCCATGTAATTTCCGCAACATCTCTAATAAATCCTCGTAATTTCAAATAAATCCCCATAATTCCGGATAATTCCCATTAACTCCCAATAAATCCTACTAAGTAAAAATAAATCCTCGAAATTCCTGTAATTCCTAGATGGTCTACACCATAATTCCTCAGCGGTTTACCCCTCGTTTTAAACTGACTGACACGAATATACTCATCGTAGGGCTTTTAGTAAAAAATTATAATTTTTGTAACTTAGTGTAAGCGTCCCTTTAGTAATGTTGAGGCGAGTCGGTTACGCACGAGGCTAGCGCGCCAGTAGGGAAAAAGAGCTCGTCGGCTATTTGTTACCAGAATGTCTTCAAATGAGACAATAATCAAATAATCCATGCAGCCCTAAATAAATTACAAGGTTCTTCAGTAATTTGGTACAACACCATAATAAAAACTGAACCGGGGTGGTCATGGTTATTCTTGAAAAAAATTGAAAGATATTCTAAAAGCCGCATTTCAATCCCGGTGTGACATTTATATAAATGTGACATTTATATAAACAGGGGATCTTTCCAAACTGTCAAAGTTCTACCTAAGGATAGATTCAGAAAAGAAGAAAATTCCCATGACCCGATCTCCTGGCGGTTGGGCCGCTCATTTCGATCGACCATACCTTCGATTGCTCCAATTAATTAAACACCGACTTTACCTATCTGGCCACCGCTTCGTTAATTACCTATTTACCGCTACGGCAATAAACGAACCGGTCGCCAATTTTTACGACAATTTGTTGCTGGAATTACGTGGCGAATTTGCGGCCTTTGTCCAAAGTTCAATCGCACTTAATAACTTAATAGGCGGATTGGATCGAGAAATGCCACAACTATTATTTCTTGTAGCTAAATCTAATTGCGGCAAGGGCGGGGAAACCGGCAGACATTATTGAGTTTTAAATTGGGTTTTATTATGTCGGGCGAACTTGAACTGTGGGCGACGAATTTGGACAATGATCAAAAGCAAGTGACTTTTAAGTTCGACCGCCAGGCTGACAAACATCCACAATAAAAATCTAGAAAATCGCGATTTGGTTAATTTGTCGCGTAAATTAATGCGAAGGGAAACTCACGCAATGATGTAAAGTCCGGGATTACGTTGGTAATTATGTGGGTACGCGACCACGACGTAATTTAATGAATTGCAGTTTAGCAGTTGTCACTAATGTCAACGTTTCAAAACCTTTCACGTTTACCTTAATTTATAATTAATTAGTTCCTGCGACCATACAAAGTGTACAACAAACGTTCCTGCTGGCGCAGCACTATTTTGCTAACAATTCCATTATTAACCGTTTAACCAAAGAAAAATCGTGAACCTGATCCCGTCAGCCCCGGGGTTTGAAACCGGGACCTCCAGGTCCGTCCGGCGAATCTCTTAACCACTGATCCATCAGTCCACCTAATCTCTCTCTGTTAAACCTTCGTACCAACCGTCCTCTCAACGATTGTAACAATAGAAAGACTAGAGGATTTCAAAATTATCAATTGAGGCTAAATTTGTTGAAAACTGTGTCCAGATCATAAGATCGCTTCTTGTTTAGAGAATCGACATCAATTCTCGACTAGACCACACTGACAAGCCATTTGCAGAAATGTTGCACCAGTTCAGGGCCCATAAATAACGTTGTAAATATCATGCCGCATAACAATTCGCAATAAAGACGTCAAAGTGGGGGATCTTGAAGAGAACGCGATAAATCGGGCAATTAGTTGCCAATAAAACAGCCGTGACAATGAGAAGGCCGAGACCAACAACCACGTAGGCTTAAGTTCCCTGAGGTCTGACTCCTTAACAGAAACCTGTAGGAGGAAGTTTTGCACTTTTCGACAATCACTTTCTTCGGCCCCTAGAAAGGTGCACTTTCGGCAATACGCAACAGTTTCTATTTTATCAAACTGAGATTTGTTCTGGAGAAGTAGGTGTTTGGTGTAGGTTTAAAATGCCAATTGTTGCTAGCGCAAACTTTGGTTGGAAACCCTTTTCATTGGTTCGAGTCACGGGGTTTCACCGGAGCTGAGGTAATAGATTGTTTAGCGATTTATCGGAACTGGTTCTTTGAATCTATTGAGTTCTCCTCAAATTGCTAACGCTTCGGCCGTAAACAAGACGGATTTAATTGGCACAGCGAGAGGTGTTTCTATTTTCCCTGGCGGTCAAGTCGAAGTGCTAATTTCTGGACCTACCTTGTTCACTTTATCCATTTATGTCGAAGAAGAATCTTGGAGTTGCAGGAAAGCGCCTCGTCGCTGTTGCTAATGCCCCATTGTCGGTTGATGGTATTGTCCAACACACGTACCGGGTGTTGTAAGAAAACAATACGCCCACCGAGAGGCGACGCGGCAATAGAAGTCGGCTGTTATTTTAATTGCGATTTGGTGAAACCTGAAAGTGTCTCCTGGTCAAATATCTGCCCACTGACGTGACTCACGGCCAGTTTGAAGAAATAGAAGAGCGAGAGTGATGGCGGCACACTGTTAGGTTTCTGCAAATGGGTGGGTTTGGTGGGTGGCTGCCGCCTTGGAAACAACCGTTCGAGACCTTCACATATAACACTAAAATGTGTAGTCAGTTCCGAAATAACTGATTTACACCCAGTTGTTTACTTAGATTCTCTCTTAGATGGAATTAAAGGTCGCCGTCATTTCGCCTAATTACGAGGATTCATCACCTCGCCAAATTCGGTTTTGTGGCCATTTCTCACCAAGCCCGATCCCTATCTCACCGTGGTGAGGAAAGCTTTAAGAATAGACGAGCAGCGACATTGCAAGGACGCGTAATGCGATTCGCAGAAGGAAGAAGTCGCAGAGAAAATCCGCAGATTTCCAGAAATGCAGAAACCAATTGTCACAGAACGAAAGTGAATTTTAGAAAAAATTAAGGGAACAAATATAATGTACACCAAATTAAACTATACCTACATCCCTTGCACTGTCCACCAAAAAATTTAATGAGCATCAAAAAATCTAAATGAAACCCAAATTATTATACATCAGAAAATGAGAACATCACTACTAAAATAACTATGCTGCGTATTGTTTAACCATTGCTTACATTTTAAGTGTTATATATCCATCAATTTTACTAAATGTTCACCAAATTTTGAACGCTCAACTTACGAGTCCGTGCTGTACATGATAAATATTGACGCTATTCATTTATATTTAGTGTTTCTGAAAAAAACTATTTGTGCGTCAAATAATTATTCTATTACTTCAAAAATAAAATATGCTCGCGCATCTCTTCTTGCCGCTTGCGCTTCCAGACAAGAGGCACGCGAAAAAAGTTTTGTACAAGGTCAGTTCAGGGCCCTGTATTTTTTTTAAAGCACGATTAGAAATTACCATTAAAAGAAGTTTTACGTTTTACATAATGCAAGCCAATTACAGCAAAGCATTTATATATAACGGAAATCAATATCTTTTTTTGTGCAAACCACTTTTATTTTTACTCTTATTTTCCTTGTCCTAGCACATCTACATCTATAATTTTGCATAAAATTATTTACCATTTGCACAACATTTTATTGCTTGTGTATTTTTGATCAACAAATAGTATTTTTAACTGCTAAATAATATAAGACACTGTCGAAAATTAAATATCTGGGTATTATGTTAGAATTAAATTCGGAATAAAATTTGGTGAACATTTAGTATTTATGGTCAACAAAAGTTATTTTGGCGAACAAAATACACTGCTCAAAAGAATTAGGGAAACACTTTTTGTTGACGGCATTACTTTTAAAATAGTAGCGTCATTAAGGGCCGGTTTCATAATCAAATTAAAAGAGGCTTTAAATTTAAAGTCAACAATAACCATGGTTACCCATTGTTACAAAAAAGGAAAACTGGTCCTTTAAACTTAAAGTTTTCATTAATTTCATTATGATATCGGGCCTTAGATGGGGTTTCGAAATTCTGTAAGATACATATCTTTTCGTGAGAAAGTGACTTCAGTAACCTTCAACCAATTCTTTATTCTAAAGACTTGAACAAAAAATGAAAAAAACTACAAAAATCAGAGTAAATGTGATGCAACTTTTTATTGATTAAATTAACAAGTGTCTATTGTCTTAGTGAAAACTAACACTAAATGTCATTTAACCAGTTATCAGAATCAAAATGAGGTATCTCAGTGAGGTAGAAGTTGCATGTGCTGTTGCTCTACGTGAAAATGGGACTTCGATTCGGCAAGTTGCAGAAGATGTTGGGAAGAGCCTATCCATCATCCAGCGTTTGTGGAATTGCTATAGAGCATCTGGTCTTTATTAAAAACGCCACGGACAAGGTTGTATGAGAAAAACTACTTCAAATCAAGACCGATTTTTAGTCCTTTCTTCCATGCCTAATCGCATCTCAACAGCAAAAGATAACAAAAATTCACTCAGGATGACTCACAGACTGGAAGTTTCAGGTCAAACCATAAGAAACCGATTTAGAGAAGCCAGTCTTCTGGACGTCAGGTCCAGAAGACCCGTGCAAAAAGCAATCTTGACCCAATGGCACAAAAGATACCGTTTAAATTTTGTCCGTGAACACGTTAATTTTCAACTTTGACATCGCAGACCTATACTCTTGACTGATGAGTCAAGGTTCCGTCTCACACGTTGTGAAGGTTGAGTACGTGAGTACAGACGTCCAGGCAAACTCTATTCTCAGTCTGCGATATGCAAAGTTCAAAAATTTGGGATAGGTTCTGTTATGGTTTGAAGGGGAATCAGTCTTAATGGAAGAGCTGATCTTGTGGTAATCCGCGGAAATCTAAATGCTCAGAATTGCATCGATATAGTGCTAGGAGATCATGTTGTGCCTGCTGCATATGGTTTGGTTCCAAATTTCATTTTAATGCAGGATAATGCGAGACTTTATACTGCACGCATTATTATGGACTTCTTTAAGACCTGCATATTAAAACCATGGCATGACCAGCAATGAGTCCTGACCTAAAGCTAATAGAGCCAGTATGGAATAAGCTAGAAAGAACCATTTGCAGGCGTCTCAATGCACCTCCAACTCTTCAGCAGCTAGAAAAAGCAACAATCAAAGAATAGGAGAAAATTCCTCAAGAAGATTTAAAAAGAATAATCAGGGGTATGTCTCGTAGATGCCAGGCGATTATTGTTGCTGGTGGAGGACACACATGTTATTGATTTTAAAATGGGGGCTAATAGAGCATTGTTTTATGTGTGAAATCTTAGCAGATTCATTTTAATTTTTGTTGCTTTTTCCGTTTTTAATTAAAGTCTTTAGAGTAACAGATTTGTTGAATGTTGCTGAAGCCACTTTCTCATGAAGAAATGCGTATCTTTCAGAATTTCGAAAGTTTACTTTGATGGCGTTCCTATTTTAAAATTTATGGGATCAACAAGAAGTGTTCCCCTAATTCTTTTGAGCAGTGTATATAAGAGGCTAGCATTATGTCAATATTTGGTTGTCGCTTTAAGATTATGTGTTTTCTTAATTTTGGTGAGCATTTAGTATTTTTGGGAAATAAAAGTATTTTTTTGTATGAAAATATTGGGTAAATTTGGTATACTGTTAAATACGACCCAAAAATGAAGAGGTTGACCCAACCAAGATTTGCGTCAAAAATGGAACCTCTTGACCGAACAAAAGTAAATTTTGAAAAAAATTTAAACCTTCAACCAATGCGAAGATTTGCGTCAAAAGTGGCACCTCTTAACGGAACGAAAGAATTTTGGAAAAAATTGAGACTTAAGCCAGACGAAGATTTGCGTCAATGGCAGATCTAGCGCTGTCCTTATTCTTATCTGCGGTGGTTTAGTGGCCACGGAGTCGATAAATCGGGATAACTGGAGGCTTTTCCGCGAGGAATCGGGTAAATGAGGCATGAATCGATTGCGGCTCCGGATACACCTGTCCTGTCGACCACCCGCAGTTGGTTGCCGAGGATTGGGGATTTTTGTCATCCTTCCATCTGGTTTTCCGCAAACACAAGTCGATAATCATAATTTCGCGTGATGTTGGTTTTATTGGCGTGTTAACCGTCTGCCCACGTGAATCGAGCAGTGTCATACCCACCATCTGATAAGTCCGATCTATGTAAGACGACCACGAAACATATCAATCGTGATCGAATCTTTGGAAAAAATCTTTTATGGAATATGTGCAAATCACCATCTCACGGCCGTCCCGATGGGACAAAAACGGATCCAAGTGGAGGAAGCGGCCAAGGCCCCGCGAATCGGCAATTAGCCAACGCTATTAATTTGTACCGAGAGCATCTGAGGACAGTTCGAGACAATGGGGCTGATTATTGTGGTTTTCGGCCTCCCGTTGGCCCGCTCATTGTTATTTTATTTACTGTAAAATCAGGATGACTCGATGATAATTAGCTTGATAGATGGACAGACCGAGAAAGGCGGCTATTGTGTTGGTCATTCGATAAAATGTTGTTTGTTCGGACGGATCGGTTGTTTATTGAAATAATGATGTATTACGGAAAGCGCCACTACCGTTATTAAAGAATAATGAAGGTTTTCAGCTCGATGGTCGATTAACTGCGATTCTGGTACCCCTATTTACCACACAAATTGCCGCTATCCTATGCCTCGTCTATAATTAATCGTCTTCGATCCGTGGACCCCAGATTGATGCATCGGCCAGAGAAATATGGAAATCAACAGGAAACGCTCCTCTATAATCTTGCGTAATGCCATGCTGCAACCGAAAGTTCGTGGGCACAACCAAAAAACTCTACCACCCTCCCTCAGGCCGAGCTCCTCTATCAATTCTCAAAAACTCCAACAACGATCGATTAATTTGTAGCTTGTCGCTAATGTTTGCGATTAATTAGTAGGTGCCCACTTAATTTCGCAAAACGTTAGCACTAATGGTGATTACGAACAATTGACATTATTAGCGAGTCGATTAACTTCTAACCGACGGCCTTGTTTTTTCTCTGGTATCGAGTCGTCCTTTGGACGAAATGAGGATTTTATTTGAATCGCGCACACACTTATTACGTCATCTTCGTAAATACGTTTTCGACGAGGAAAAGACAATAAAACCACTACAAAAGGAAACATTGTTAAGCAACGTTTTCTTGCCCATGAATGAAGCAAGAAATTTTACCCATTTCAGCGCTAGTTACTTCATTAAGTTAACGATGCAGTTTCAGAGATAAAAACTCAATTAAAACGTAATTACTTAGAAGTGTCTCGGACATAGTATATATTATGTAGCTTCTCCCCACAAAAAGTTGGTCTAAAAATAAGTCTTCGTCTTCCTAAATTTAATTTCCTCAACATTTGACTACTATATTAATTGAATCTTGCCTAATTAATGGATTTCCTGGTGCGAGTAAAAACTTTTTGGTTTTTGCTGACGTCAAAACCTGAAGCTTCACTTGAAGTTCAAGTTATCGACGAAAGTGCAACTGTACCCAGGAAGTTTCAATTGGTGTCAGGTGGGAGTCGTCATCATAAACAAAAAGGCCGTAATGTGGTTGTTTATAGCTTGACTAATATTTCCTTGATAATTTTTACCGGAGTTAATCACCGCAACAACTGCTGGACGTTAGAGTACAAAAGGGATAACAGCGTACATTAATGACATCACACGAACAATTTTTCAAATGCACTCATCGCTGTTGTTAATTAAATAAGTATCTAAGTACTTAAGTTTTGTTTGATTAATCAAATATTGAAGAATTGTGCTAAGGACGTCAATCAGCCTCGGAAAGACAACGTCACCCTCGCGGAAGGGTTACGACTTCTTTTACAGCCATCAGTAATTACTTTTTTACCAATACCTAAGTGGTTACTTTGCGTAAGAACGAGGACGTAAGAATTGATGATGGGTGTTTTTAAATCGCAAGCGCGGGAAATGAAGAATTATCCTTCAAAACCGTGAAAAGATTTTATGTTTGAAAACTTCCGCCAGAAGTAATAACTTTAGCAGAATTGCCGCTTGAACGTAAAATATCTCTGGTCAAGGTGTTCGCTTTGATGCATTAAACAAACATTGTCATTGCTATCAAAACATTTTTTTAGACATTAAGATTCTTTACCAGCAATTATCTTATAGCGGTGAATTTAATTACCACGTCTCTTGAAGATTTTTGTATGCTAAGCAAATGTTATTTTTTCGCTTCTTCATTGATCCTTGTTTTGGTTTTTTTTCAAAGCTCTTGAATATGCAACATTATTTACTCTTTAATATCGCAGTACAGCATCTCTACTTTTCATTCAAAAATTAATAGCAAATGCCTGGACTGAATTAAAGGAATTCCAGTTTCAGAATTGGCCATTGGTAGGAAAAAAACAATTTCTCCAAAGTCTCGAAGCTATGATGTCAAACTGACTCACTTCTCTAGAAATCGATCAAACTACGCCAATTACGGCAAATGTGACTCAATTCCGCGTCGCAGGTTAGATTAGATAAGTGATAATTTTGTTGATATAAGTTGTTACTTCATGAGACTTTATAGAGAACAGTTTGATAAAACGAGTAAATTCAGTTGATAATCGCAAATGGATCACCACCACGGGCGCCACCACGGCCACGGCCACCATTTTGGGAGTTCCCATCACAATTTTCATCACCATCACGGATTTTACAACAATTTCCATCACCATCACGGATTTCACAACAATTTCCATAATTCCGGACGCCACCATTTCGGGGCTTACCCTTATCAACCACATGGACATTGTTATCAGCACAGGCCCGTTCGAATCCATCACCATGACGAACCAGTAGTGTGTTGTACCATATTGTAATAACGCAACAGCAGGTTAATCTCCAGATCTTCATTTACTAGAAATTATCATATAGAGATTATTTATTATGTTAT
This sequence comes from Schizotus pectinicornis, assembly GCA_951805265.1. NCBI lineage: Eukaryota > Metazoa > Arthropoda > Insecta > Coleoptera > Pyrochroidae > Schizotus > Schizotus pectinicornis. The sequence continues at coordinate 3,997,448 of OX638207.1, forward strand.
AATTATTATTTGTTCTGAAGTTATTTCGAAATATTGTTGAGCTGATTGAAGGGATAGGTAAAACGGCTGTGACTAAAAGAAGAATTTAATTCTAGCCAAAATTAATTAATTAAATTATCAATTATCTAGATAAATAATTTTTTCGATTGCTCCATTCCCGATGACATTCTTTTCAACCCGTTGAGTTCATTAAGGTTAAAATTGGACTCTGCTCAATCTGCGGCAATTCTGCGGCAGAAGTAACCTGAAACTGCAGACCTCAACGAGTGTATTGGTTAATTGAAGCACTTGAAGGCATGTTGTGTTTATTCTTGCGTTGATCAGACCGCGTTAAGTGGCATCTTTGGGATGATCGCCCAATAAACTTCCCGAATTGCGGCGAAAGCCCGCAATTACCCTCAATCATAAAAACTCTTTAGTTAAATCAGTCGCCGCATCGGCATCTTAACGGCCAATTAGAGTTACTTGTAATTATTTGCGGCCAGATTATCGCAGAAAGGAAGAAAGCTTTTTTTCAGCAACAATCGAGCTTTTTCCATCTTCCACTGCGACTAATAAGAAAATTAATGTAATCGCAACAATCGTGACCTTCGGGGGACATAACAACGCTAGAACGATGCCAAACCAGATAAACCGATGCCACTTTGCTATTACCCGTCTTCATAAATCAATTATTTGTAGTTTTGCGCGTCGATAAATGCTAAGCTGCGAAGCTGCAATTATTGTAATTCTGTGGCGTTTTCAAATCCGTTGCGGAATGACGTCAGGTTACCAATTTAATGAAGTGGCGTTTCTGCGACGTTAATTAAATCGATCTCTATCTGAAGAATCCCGCCTGAAACCGAGAGCCTAATCTGAGCAATGACGATTCCTCGATTCCTGCAACTCGCTTTATAAATAAGTGTAATAACGATGGTCTACGACCTTGCCTCTTACCAAGGCCGTAAAACGACGACCAAATCGTTAATTGCACCCCTCCACAACGGAGATCCACCGGCTACCGGCCATTATTTCTGATGTACCCGCAGATTATGCCACTGGAACTGCATACCCAAGAGCTTTTTCAAGCGTAGCACAGTTACCTCCAACTGCCGTCATTGTTTTGTTGTCGCAATTAAAATTTTACAACAACTGTTACAATTATCGTCATACGTGCATCTAATTGCGCCGGATTCTGGATTTTCTCCGAAGCCTTCCCCCGCCCGAACAACTCCAAGAGGATCTCTCCCAAGCTCAACCTTCATGGAGAATTAAACTTATAGAAATTTGTTTACAATCGTCGAATCTTCACGACTTCAATAGCTTTTTCAGCCGGAATCCGTATATTGAGACGGCTTACTTAATTCTTCACCGTCTATTATTTTCCATGAGGTTTCTGGTTTCTTTATGTGAACGCTAATTAACCTTCGGGTTTAGTCAAGCGATATTGTTCATCTTGGAACAAATCGCGAAACGGCGTTCGAAACATTCCATCAGCGATTTGAAAATTTATCGACATTAACTGTACTTTTCTGTGGAGTCGTAAAACTAATACTGTCCGTTTTAACATTCTTATCGACGCCACAGGTTCCGACACAATTTCTTGCGGTGATAAATAAAACTTGCAAAAATTGCAGAAATTTGAGACTGCTACGTTAATGGTGCTTTTAGCAAATTACGGCTTTTAGCCGAAAAACGGTCGATGTTTTAAATTAGACAAGTCAAAGTTTTCAAAGAATTTGTCGTCAGCAACTATAATTCTTTCGATGTGGCAGTTAAAAAAAAATTTTTTTTGATCAAGCGCCTGCAGTTCTTTTCCATTGCAGGGAACAAGAAGTTGAACAGGTGGAGCTGTACCATATTTGTACAGATGGAGTCAAAGTATCTTGTTATCGTAAACTGCACAACTCCTACGCCACTGCTAGCAACGCCCCAAAAGTTATGGCCTTAAAATAAATCTTTCAGTTCTTGGTATAATTCTTTATATTAAGAAGTATTTGTTATGTTGGCTAAGTGCAACAGGAGAGAAACAATTTTTTTTTAATATTAATCAGAAGTATCTATTTAATTATGGTGGTAATTTACTATCTGCATGTCTATTACGTACAATATAAATAAATTAGCTGCAAATAGAGTACGTAAGTAAATTATTAATTATTATTGCAAGTTTTTTGAAGGAAATTATCTTCTTATTTAATAATTATCAGCGATTAAATAACAATCGCTCCGAGTGGTTCTAGGATGAGTTCTATAATTAATGTTATAAATACTTAATAATAAAAGTTAATTTATAAGAAAAAAACTTTAACAATGCGGATTTATTAAATTGATTTTGTGGAATTCAAAACTTCCTTCAACTACAAAGCGGATGTTTTTAAAGAAGAATGAATCGAATCAGTTAGGTCTGACACGTAACAATAAATATTTATGTAATTTGAACATAAAGTTTCGATGTATTTAGAGCATTTTAACGAGCTAAATCGATCCCAACTACTAAATTTGGAGCGGGTTACTCGCTTATTCCAGGTGGAGTTTCCTCAAAATTTATTAGTATCTAAAAAGTTTTAACTTTGTTACAATTTGTTACTTTCAATAAGGCTATTGCAATAAGAATTTATTATTTAAACGTAAAATTGGGGTCTTGGCAACACTTTTTTAGCGGGTTCGTTGCTTGATCTGATAGGGTCTCCAAGAAAATTTCACTAAAATATAAATTTTTTTGATAGCCCATAACTAGGACAGCACATTACTATTATTACGTACTTGTGCATCTAGTAACCCAGGCTACCACACAATCTTTGCTCCTAGAAAGCTCATTAATGACTTTTTATTACGGTATGTGCGATAAGAAAATAGGTTGATCAAAGGCAAGAGCTTTAATTATTGCTGTAATGGGGTTATTTGATGAAAGGCCTCGTGCTTAATAATCTAATTTTGGTATATGCAAACAGCTCATATGTTACGTGCGTGTAAATATAAAGGTAGAAATCGTAATAACGTTAATGAGGATCGTAATTAATGGCTCGTATTTAGTGAGACAATAACTCAGGAATCTTGTGCATGAATGCGCTCCTCGAAGCGGCAGTCTTTATGGAAGCCCTGCAACGTTATTAACTTGTAAAACTGACGAGTCGTGCTTTTTACACATACTTGCTTGAGTTTGATGGAAAATAAAAAGCTCATTAAGAGAAAAGCCCGGCTCGGTCCCGTTGCGACCGTCGTTGTCCGTTCTGCCGATGGAATCGGTGATTTATCTCGCCTGCGGTCCGCGCTCTAGGACTCGCAGAGTTCGCCGCCCCTAACTAGATCCTCCTGTTGCTTGCAGAAGTCGAATGCAGAAACGTCCGTGGGTCTGTATCAAAAGTGACTGACTTCGCTATTCTCACATACGCGCGATAGCCAATGAGAACCACCGCCTCACGGTCGAGTCGCTCGCCAAGACGTTCGAACTCTTGCAGCACACTCAGTCTAGCAGAAGACTTTACAGTGAGTAGCGGTGCCCCAAAATTTAAAGTGGAGTGACAAGGGGCACATACAGCCCTGGCAACGTGCAGCCATGGCGACTGGTAAGTCTCAACGCTAACGCCACCCTCCCCATCCAACCCCCAAAATCGCCCCGTCAACCAAGTGCTGTGCTTCTGGACATTAACATCTGTTAACAAAAAAACTGCTTCGATCGGGATCGTTACTGGTGAAATATAGCCCGGAGATTTGAGTGCGCGCTGTAAATTTCGTGAAGTGCTTGTGGTTAACATGCCTGGGATCATCCGGTTGACTTAATAACTCTTTTACTGCTGGATTATTCGGTGGATTGCTGCAGGAACTCGATATGTAACGCTACGCCTACTGCAAGCGATATTAGAAGCCGGAGAATGGCGTTACATTGAACATAACCCACGTTGAAGAGAAATCAGTCTGGCGACCCAAATAGTGCTGAAACTGCAACTTCGAGACAGAGCAAAATTGTGCGAGGGTTTCTCGGCGATTCTCCTGCCGCCCGCTATCCCAACCCTCACTAACTCTATTGCAGACATGTCAACCGATCTACCCGCTCCAATTGTTGTGCAAAATCTGCGATTACAAGCGCCAAATAATAGAAAAAGTTGAATATTGCGATGACTTTAACTCGAACAGGGCTGACGCTCAAATAATAAATTTTTTGCTAAAGTTGGCTTTTAAATTTTCTTTAGATGCTCCAATACACCCAAAACATTTTTTAGAATTTTTAGTTAATGTCAAAATTTTGATTTAGCACAAAATTTTGTGGAGACCCTCGCGGATCAGGCGACGAACCCGGCAAAATTTTATTAGTTATCCCCGCAATTCTTTTGGGATTCAGGCAAAATTGAGCGCAATCTTTGTTGCAAAACGCTAAAATATCAATTCCTCGCCTTTAAAAGAAAAATATGGCGTATTTTAGAAAACTTGTGGCCAATTAGTAAATTTGCTGGCAAACTTGTTTGGTTCTCGACGAAATTTTCGAGCTAATTTGGAAAAGCCAAACTGGTTCTTATAAAAAAAAAAAACAGCAGCCGGTTAGAACAGTTAAGTTCAAATATAGAAAAGTGCAACTGGTTAACGGCTCGAATGATGGGGGCCGATGTCCAAGTCGGCAACGTCAGTAAATCTCATGCTAAAAAATAACTGTATTCGGCCATAAATTAAGCAATTCCGATCACGGATCGGGTTGTTAAACAATCTTTAATCACCCAACCGAACTTTTGTAGTAAATTTTCTCTCGGACAATCGCAATGTTGCAAACGGTTTCTAGGTCCACACGAGATCTACCTGGTGACGCAAACACTTTCTCTGCGCGGGGGCGACTCCAGTTCCTGAAACCAGCACATGTTCGCAAAACCGAACCGGACTCACCCCAAACCTTCCACCACCCTTACCGGTTTCACCCTCGCAATATCGCTTCAATAAACCGCAAGAAAAAATCAAAAAAATTTACGGACGCAGAAATCTTCTCGGTGTTGGGAAACTTTCCGGGCAGTTTAGAAGTTAGTGTTTTTTAAACTCGTCAGTTTGCTTTGTTAAAACAACTGTTGTTTTACGCGTTGGCGTGAAAGGTTGTTCTCTAGGGCTTTGGGCGATGTGAAAGTGAAGCAAATATTTGTTGTTCGACCAGAAATGCGAGTTGTGGAAAAGTTGAGTCTTTTCGATTGTCGGTGTTCACGTAGGCGCATCGCAACTACCTTTGATATTTGGCGACAAGGCCAACTTTTAAATGTTATCCACATTTAGCACGAGTGCGATTAATAGTTGCGAGCAATCGGGACATCTCTAGGGGGCTGCCCGGAACTATTACGTCAAAGAGTTGAGAGAAAAATTGTCGTTGTTAACGTTAAATTTAGATTCTGCAACATTAGAGGTTTTTTGACATTGTAATCCAGCTGAAGCGGCTGAACCAATAAATGCTACTGAGGACCTGCGGCTGAAACATGAACACTCCTAAAAATGTGTTGAAGATGTTTATTAAGGAGTGAAGAGGGCAATAAAGATAAAAAGGTCAACAACAATTTGAAGAAACTTTTTCAACCATATTTCTAATAGTTCAACCATTTCCATTCTAATGGTTAAATTACATGCTTTTTATAGTTCACCTCATAGAAAATTTAAGACATTTTTCTTTTTATAGTTTTAAAAATTTTATTTTAGCTTCTTGTCCCTACAGTTTTCTGAGGGACGTATTTCAACCAAATTGTCTAATAGACGTGTAAAACATCTGACCGAAATGCTTAATTAGCTAATTTAATTGATTAGGGATTCCAACAAAATTTTTCAAATCGTAGAAGCATTTTAAACAAATAGGGATTAAAGAATTCAATCCGCGATCAATCCAAAGAAACTTAATTGTACCATCAAGGTTTCTAGAAATTGCAGAAATTGGGCAAAGAATTCTGAGTCCTTTAAACTCAGATCGCACTCCACTTTTACTCAATTTGTTGCTTGATGAAAGTGGTTTTAATTTTTCAGTTACGACAGCGCACATTGCGAAAGTAATTAGTCACGTGCGAAGAAATTAAATAAAATTGGACGTTATTGGATTTCAAAGAGACGCCCTGAGTCAGCGACGACGTCGCTTCGGTCAATCGTCAACTCTCGATAACATACTTACCATAATGTGCTTGTCACGTAACCAATATCTTCTCGTTCGCTCGACTTGGACCCAATTGCTTTCACTCGATTGATCCAGTAGCTTTCTACAATACATTTGCGTGTTGATGTTCGGAGGTTTCGTGTTTCTCGAACCAGATTCGTTGGCATTTGCTGGACGCCCTAATCAGTCTTCCAGGAGTTAAAGTCTACAATCAGAGAATGGCTGCTGTGGGTAGTCGTCGTCAAGCGAGCGAAATGTCTTCGGACCGGGCGACCTCGTGATTATTGCGATATCTGACTCACTTACCGCCGTTTGTTCGATGCATTTTCGAACAATTGATCAAATTAGAAACTTCGATAAATCGCATCTAATTGATGTTAGAAAGTCGTTACCGAACGCCACGTAAGAACGTCCATCAAACAAAAATCAAAATGCAAACGAATCCCGTGTGCCGTTACAAAAGAGTGAAGGGGACTTAAAACAATATCGCGTTAACTGTTGCCGGCTCTCTTCGTTTCGCATCTTTTGTCGCTACCACAATGGCCTAACAGTATCTCGGCCATAGATAAATGCCGAATTTCTTGATAGCGACGCGATTTCCTACCGTTACATTTCCACGTGCAACAAAGGAAATTTGTGCTCCTGCCTTCTGCATACAAAAGACATTAAAAATCGGGGAGTCAACACATGTTCTAACCTTAAAAAGTTATGTTAACAAACCGTATAAACCCTTATCTCCTCCCAGGTAGATACGAGGCTGTTTTTTATGCCAGACAATAAAGGCACGCCGGCGGAATGCTTCACGTGATATTTAATTTCGGTGGATCATTAACCCCACACGGCGGCCCAAATGGGAAGAGTCGTCAATTTGACGAATTACCGCGCAAATTAATGATTATTCAGCTATTAAAGAAATTAATTACGATGTTGGGCCATAAACGTAATAAATGATTGCGAAATTACGGTTCAATTGCTCCAAACAAAGAGTGCACCGGCGCGTTTTCCAGGCATCCTTGAATATTGAACCTGCTGAGAACCTCGCGGCCAAGATTTGAGGCGTATGGGTAAAACTTCCAACCAGGGTTCCGGTCATTCCATAGTTTCATAAAACAAACATTTTTGTTAGATTTTCTAGCAAAATTTTTGCGGAGACCCTCGCCGATCAGACAACGAACCCGGCCAACTTTGTCAGTTATTCCTTTGGTTTCGCTGGGATTTAGAAAAAAACAGCACAATCTTTCCTGCAACAAGCGCTAAAATATCACTTCATATGTGTGAAACTACAAACCAGGGGGGAGCGGTCTTTCCACCTATTTAAAAAACTCGTTTTGTCTGCAAAAATTATCATAATTTTGCTAAATCAAACATAATTAAAATGCAGATTGTAAACATTATTTTTCTCGAAATTACCATAGCAGAAAGATTGTCTCGACAAAATTGAATCAAATAATTTATAACGAATACTCACCTATAATTTTACGTATTCATGAAAAATGAGGAGGATTGCCAGTTTTTAATAAAGACGACGTTGGTAGAGTTTTAGCAAAAATTTTGTCAGGCTTTGTAAAATCATGACAAACTCGGCGATTAATTTAAAAACTTCTCAACCAGGTTTCGAATGAAGCAAATTACCCGGCAACTCCAGGAAATTTATCGTACCTTCTCAGCTAGTAGAAATTTACTCTTTTTGCTTTCCTCAAACGCGTTAAGAGCCGTCCTAATAGCGTCGAGAAGTGGCAAGAAAAAGCGGCCACAAATTCCCTTCCTTTTTAAATTTTGGACTTGCCGCATTTATTCCAATATGGTAAAACAATAATTTATTTTCTCGAGACCCCGGAATGTCTTCCGAATTCAAAGTAGTTAAGGAGACGTGACCAATTAAACAACGAAACAAATAAGACATTCTTCTAATTTCAACACAAAAATGTCGATAATTTCCCTAAGAGTTTCCAAAAATTTCAAGCAGCCATCACTTACCTAAGTAACTTTGGCGTTTCGTTTTCGTGATGAATCCCCAATTATTGCTAAGTAGACCGCGACGACGCTTCCACCAAAATTACGGTTCTCAGCTCTGTGGCAAGCAGTTTGATTATTCCATTAGTAAAATTTCCAAAGCCTCGCCTCCAAAAGTTTTGGTATTGAAATTCCGTATTATAGTTAGAGAACCTCTTTATCACCGACACTGTTTGTCGTTAAATCAATAAACCAGATTTATTGCCGCCAGCGCCCACGCACTTTCTGGACTTAAATCTTCAATTAATCAGATTTAGGTCCAGAAATTGCGTGAGCGCTGAGGATAATTGACGCGCTACAACAAAAATAAACAAATAATCGACGACTTCTCTAATCGCGTTGCCGGGTCGTTGCGTTAACGTTACCGACGATAATGGGGTAATCGCCTAATAATTGACTTCCGTTAAATGACGAAATCCGACTTTTTTGGAGTCACCCGAGAGATGCGTCGAGTCCTCGAGACTCGTTTTGCATATTGTAACAGTGGAGAGGAGAAAGTCACAGTGCCTTAAATGGAGTTCGAAATTTCCGAAATTTCTCCACGTTGCCACAGCGATTTACCAATACTGTTCCAAGTACCCTCTTGTTCGCAATAATCGTAGAATCTGAAGAATAGCAATTCACATCTATTTGCCAATATTGGTCTAAGTTAAGTTCTCTCTTGTTCTCAATTATCTTGGAATCTGAAGAATAGCAGCGAGTCCGGACGCATCGCTGTTACGTCACAATCGCCCCAACCTACTTGAAGCTTTACACTTTACACGACATGAGAAGTGTACCGCCAACGCTGCGGGCAAAGTGGGACATGTGATGAACGCTTTACACCTCGGCTTGTGCCACTTTGCCAGAAAACGTTGTTGCGGGTTCTCTCAATGGATGCGCTTTCTTTGCCGCATTAACCTTGAGTCCCGATCAATACGTCATCAACGTATCGGCCTTTTTTTGTAACGTATTGGTCATAATTAAATTATGTTATGACTTAATCGTATTCGGTAAAATTAGCGGTTTTCAGTTCGGACTTGCAGGTTCTCAATGAAAGTACTTGAGTTACTTACAACACTTTCAACGTCAACGCACATTCTCTAGACAAGTACTTATTATCAACATTTTCTTAGTTCCAATCACTTGCGGACGTTAACGTTTTTGTTGTAGTCAATAATCTAGGGCAACGAAAGCTTCATCATTATTCAAGATTTTTTTGATGAAATGCGACACGACACATTGTGACTATAACCCGATTATTTGATTTCCATTTGTTCTTAACACAGAAATGATGCGACAATAATTGGGGCTTCCATTCTCTCGTTTTTATAGTTCTTGTTAGGTACGGTGATGTTGATTTTCATTGACTGAAAGAAGGGCAATTTCAGTTGTGACAGTCATGTTTCCGTAATTTGTTCTGGAGGTTGCAGAAATTTCTCAGGCGCACCTGCTAACCAAAGAAACAAGCTGAAGTATTTACTTTTAAATTTTAGAACTTGACGAAACGAAATGAGTTCTGCAAACATTTCTGTATTTTTGTGAAATCTTACAAAAACGGTGTCAACACCACAGTTTTGTGGGTTTCAAAGTGCAGTTTGAGTTTCTCTCCTCGATTTGTTTATTCTGCCATTATAACGGTCTATTGACTAATTCTCAGCCCAAACTCTTTGACACGATTTGAGACTTAGAGGGGAAATTTGAAACCACTCGATTGTCTGCGCATTTACAATTTTTATTGGTTATTCTTGTCGAATTGGCTAGCTTGTCAAGAATATATAAATTTTTAATTAACATCGCAACAACAATATAAATTCAGGGTCGCAGGAGTTATTATTTTATCGCAGTTTCAGAAAGCAGATTTTTAATAAATCATTGTCACCTAAAAAGTTGTTAGTAAGCTTTTTAAGCGCAAAAATTGTTAGCTAGAAGCATAAAGCTCTTTAAGATTTTTTCTGTTTTATCCTTGAAATCTCCTCCAAATTAAATTTTCCTTCAATAATATTCTTAACTAAGCTTCAATTGTTGATCAAATTGTTAACAAATGCCCCGACAAGCAATTTAAGATACTGCAGATAATGGATTATTAAAAAATTCTATATTTTAATAAAATTTTCTTGGAGACCCTACGAGATCAAGCAACGAACCCGCTCAAGAAATGTAGCCAAGAGCCCAATTAAATAAAAACTCTCTTCCTTTTAATAAATTCGTCCATTTACATCAAATTTCTTTAATCCATTTTAACTAGTTAGTTATAGTTTTTGAATAAATATTTATTTGTTTTTACATTTAACTGGTCGCAATTTCTATTTTTTAGCGCGGACTGTTTGTGTGTGAATTTACTCCGCATCATAGCTCCGGATATATAATTCCTTTTGACATCTTTGTTAGACATGTGACTATTAACTTGTTAAGTATTGTTATGCGTTAGCTAAAGGATCTACGGACTGTAGCAAAACGACAACTTTGCTCTAATTGCGTTTGAAGCTATTTTATGCATCTGTGACTTGCAGGATGCCAATAATGGAACAACTCTCCTTAGTAACAATTCACTCAAGTCAGACGTAAATTTGCATTTGGCAACAGAGCTCGTCGACAACTTGAACTTTACAAAAGCTGCGAACATTTGCATAACTCTCACTCAAGTACTTACTTATTAATGATACTTGGACGTCTCCCAATTCGTTTCGGTAGGTCAATCTTAGCACATTTTGGGATTAAAAATTTATTTAGTCACGATCTTCGCGAATATGTACTTGCCGTTTTTAAAACCCATTAAAGTTGGTCTTTGTAGCGTTTTGACGAACGGAAATAATTGCGTCCGTAAAGACGTTATTATTCGAAATTAATTCATGTATAAGCGACTAATAAAGCGAATCTAATAGTTTTCTCGGCGTGAAATACAGTTAATTTGCAAGATGCCTGGAGATATAAATTAAGACTAATGTGACTAGGGTAGATGAACTTCCAGTACATGTCGCGCTCGGAGATGACGGCTAACCTTTACACCGTTCTCATACGTTTTTACCAAATGGTCAACTTTCACTCGCAAGTCGGTTTTAGCAGCGATTATGTTGACGTTTAGTAATGTCGAACAATATTTTGTTTGAACGGCGCGAGCGGCCGTGAATGAGCTGGTAAAAATCCAGCTTTGTAAGTCAGACTTTTAAATGTCAATTGTTCACTTTCGTTTCGTGTTAATGAGTTTCCAAACAGTTGGGCAGCCGTGAGAAACGATAGATACCGTCACGGTGGTGCGAATTTGAAAAAAGTTCCGGCCCGTTGACACCCCGTCAATTTTTTTTTGCTAGCCATTGGGGGTTATTTGTGCCACCTGTTGCATGGTTCGCGGTATACCTGGAGGGTCGAGAGGTTTGAAGAAGTTAAAACAAACATTAGCGGCGGATGGTAGAAACGTTCTTTTCGCAGCTGGTTGATGGTTTAGATAAACCTATGAGTAACTAACTGTAAGAAGGTGGATCGGTCTAGACGAGGATGCCATCGGTGTGATGTCATAGATGAATTTTGATCAGTTTGCTAATGCAATGACGGTATCTGTTTAGTGAAACACGTGGAGGAACCCCTATTGATTCTGGGTCGTATTTAACAGTCTACCAAATTTACCCAACATTTTCACAAAAAAAAATACTTTCATTTCCCAAAAATACTGAATGCTCACCAAAATAACTTTTGTTGACCATAAATACTAAATGTTCACCAAATTTTATTCCGCATTTAATTCTAACATAATACCCAGATATTTAATTTTCGACAGTGTCTTATATTATTTAGCAGTTAAAAATACTAATTGTTGATCAAAAATACACAAGCAATGAAATGTTGTGCAAATGGTAAATAATTTTATGCAAAATTATAGATGTAGATGTGCTAGGGCAAGGAAAATAAGAGTAAAAATAGAAGTAGTTTGCACAAAAAAAAGATATTGATTTTCGTAATATATAAATGCTTTGCTGTAATTGGCTTGCATTATGTAAAACGTAAAATTTCTTTTAGTAGAAATTTCTAATCGTGCTTTAAAAAAAAATACAGGGCCCTGAACTGACCTATACAAAACTTTTTTTGCGTGCCTCTTGTCTGGAAGCGCAAGCGGCAAGGAGAAATGCGCGAGCATATTTCATTTTTGGAGTAGTAGAATAATTATTAGACGCACAAATAGTTTTTTTGAGAAACACTAAATATAAATGGATAGCGCAAATATTTATTATGTACAGCACGGACGCGTAACTTGAGCGTTCTAAATTTGGTGAACATTTAGTAAAATTGATAGACATATAGAATTTAAAATGTAAGCAATGCTAAAACAATACGCAGCATAGTTATTTAATGGTGATGTTCTCATTTTCTGATGTATAATAATTTGGATTTTATTTAGATTTTTTAATGCTCATTAAATTTTTTGGTGGACAGTGCAAGGGATGTATAGTTTAATTTGGTGTATACATTATATTTGTTCCCATTGATCCTTGGAGGTCGCAAAATTTTAGTGATGCCCAGGGTTTTGGGATGATGCCGAATACCGCTAAAAGAAGTGATTGGCACAAAAGTTTAGTTTATGACAATATGAACAATAGATAAGAGGAGAATAAAAAAAATTCCTGCTGCGTGCACCTGCCCTAAGTAGCCTCATTGTTATTTTATCGCGCCGATCTAGAAATCTGTTATTTAATTTTAATCACCGCTAGAAGCGAGCCCGACAGTGGAAAGGCCCAAATTCGCCTAATTCCATCAGCAAAGCCATCGTCCTTGTTCGGGTGTCCAGAGACTGGCGGATATGCACGTGAAAGGCAACAAAAAGTCCATTAAACCGGCCTCGGGCCCGCTCAGTTTCTTCGACCGTCAATTTTTGAAGAGTATCACTTTTGTAATTAATTAACATCTCATGCACGCCGCATGCCGCAACCGCAATTTCGACTGTAAAGTACGTGCCGGTGATTCCGGATAAATCACCGAATAACGTCCAAAATGGGACATAGAATTGTAAGCGCGGCCACTAATTCATCCTGATAACAGTCGGCGTATTTATGGTCTTTTCTGTCTTTATACAGAAAATAAATTATGGTCGGTCATGAGGGGGGCCGCGACTCATTTTCGAAATTTCAACCGTTTTATCGGCGGTTTTACGATCGTTATCGCGCATTCTTTGGATTTTGTGACGTTTTAATAATCGAGCCTTATTGCTAACGGGCCGTTGATACGACGAAATTATGGAAATCGTCCATCCACGGCGTTAACTTTTTTGAACGGGCAAATGTGTTTAACGCTTTTGCTAGCAGGTGATTGAAACGAGACGCACGCGAACTTTCTATTGAACTTTGCACAATAACCAGGGGCGGTTCGGGCGAATTACGCCCGAAACGGAAATTCCACGAAGGAAAAAGCAAATTCGAGCACTCACAATCTTCTGTTGACCAGTATCAGCTCGTTAGAGCAAAATCCAGTTAACAACGGACCAAATCAAAGTCTAAAAAAAAACAAGCAGCAAAATAAAAGAAAAAGAGAAAAAAAATAGTGAAGGGTGGTTTCCCTAAGTTCGTCAAGTCTGCCCGGATTAAATCCGCAGATGGTGGCGCCGCCTAGCGCAACTTGGATGTTGTTGTTAAAGTTTGTCGCTAAAATTCTTTCTTGAGAAAGGAGCAACCGTCTCATTTTCTTTTATGACAGCAGCGCCCCACAACAAGCGCAGTCGTAAAATTGCAGAATCGTGACGCTCCGAGGCTAAAAGCCATGACCCTTAGGACAGTCTCCACAAACCGCTTGCATTTCTCGCCGGCTTCTAGATCCATCCACTGCATCGTCCTTGGCATTATGAAATACCTCTCCTGCAAGTAGCCGACGACGCCCGTTCTAGAGTCTGAAAAAAGAATTGGTTGATCGAACGACCTTCGCTTCTTAGTGCCACCTAGCGGCACTTCACGAAATCACAAATTAAAGCAGCACTTAATTGCACAGTGCCGTCTTCGACGGTATTTATGGCCCCACCGCGTTGCTAGATATGACTTATGTTCGCGTCCATACGAAAATTACACCACGACTCCAACAAAACGTGCGACGCGGCCTCCACGTATTATAATAAACGCCAGAAGATCCAAACACATAAAATTGCGCCGGGCACGGCGTCGCTTTATTTATCTACATCCTCGACAACGTTTCATTACCGATACGAAATGGAAAGTGATCGAGTTTGGTGTTGCGCAACTTGTCTTTGGGGGATTCGGCGGGTCATAAACAAATCAGATAATGTTAACAACAATTGGAGAAACCGGGTCGCTGCACGACTTATTGATTTTTTTTCTTTTACTGATTTTATCTTTTGTTGCAGCAAAAATGAAGATAATTCTTCCGCTAGTCGTTTGGATGTGGCTGTCGACAACGACGGTGAGTAATTAATTAATTCTGCAACTTTAATAGAAATTGCATGGATATAGAATTTTTGGTTTATGGAACCGCTAAGTGTGTTTTCTAAAAACATTGAAAAAAAATGTTAACGTTGAGGTGACTGTAAGCTTCCTGTTAGAACTAACCATAAAACTAAAATCAGAAAACAAAATCGAAATTTCTGCCATAATTGCAGGAACCGGGAAAGAAATTTTATTTTTATAAATTTTAAGTAAGTTTTTTGGGAAAAAACCCCAAGAGATGGACAAGCAGTTGAGAGTCCGCCGCGAGGCGCGAAGCTTTTGGTAAAGTTTTTGTAACGCATAGACGAACGTGTGGCCAATTCTCGTTCGCAGGAAGAATCCGGAATTGTTCCGTTAAAGTTGCTTAGATAAATAAACATGTGATTCTCACGGTGAACAGTTAGCCGAAAAACGGCGTAAACGGTGGCAAATCCGGCGGTCCGTGCGTGACGGTGGCAACAATACCGAAAACCGTAGGGAAATTCCTGCCGAATTTTCTCCCATCAACGTTGTGCATCCGATCAATTGCCACCAGTAACAAATTGCGATAAGAACATTGACATCATCAGCAGGCAAACATAAGAGACACCGTTACTTATTGAGTTATAAATTATTAACAACCATGGCAGTTCTCTTAGCAGGATTGACCGTTTAACCAAATAAAAAAAAATTGCAGGAAAAAGGTACCGGTTCACAAGATGTGCTCGTGAAAAACACCACAATCTTCGCATTTACATCTGCAAATTGCGCTCAATTACTTTAATTAGTTTACCATCGATGGTAATTGAGCGATTACGTTATTGTTTAGCTGTTGCTTCGCCAACGTTAGCGTTAGAGAAGTAAAAAGTGAAACAATTACAGCTCGACACTTTCTTCACTTTTTGTCGTTGTACAGTTGGAACAATACGTGAGGACTTCGCCGGAATAACAACGACATATGGCACAATAACAACAAGAGAGGAAACCTGTAACGTTACTCATGTTTGTTCGCTGTGAATTAATTTTATAACAGGATTTCGTTAAGTAGCTAACGACAATCTGGTGACATCATCTGCGAGCAGGACAGCATCCCAAAATAAACGTTAACACACAGCGTTAAAGCTCGTAACCAATTAATCAAACGGACACCGCGACGTTACGTAACAACAACTAATTGTTACGTTATTGATGGTGTTTTAATTAGAAGTTGAGGTTAATTTTTCTAATTCGCGCTACTACCGACCGGTGGCCGATAGGCGAATAAATTAAGTCGTTTGAGGCACAAAAACGTCAATGATCGACGATAGTACAACAATGGCGAAGGCGCAGGAAGTACGTGCCTTCAAGAGACACCGGATGTCGCCCAAGACTCAGGAAACTAGTGACTAACGTCGCGGTGCAGGTGCAAATCTCGCCTCTATCACGGAAAATCTAGTGACATTATTAGCGCTAATTACTGAGAAGTCACTCAAGTGAGGTTGTGGGAACGTGAAAGAGGCCAGGATGAATTCGCGAAGTTAAGGTTGCCGCGCCACGATAGAACATTACTTGCTCGAGATAGCTGAGGGTTGGATTTTCTCATCTGGTCGAAGAATTGTAGCGCTGTAATGACGTCATTTAAGGAATTTTTGAGCCAAGACTCGATGTTCTTCCTACCAAATTGGGTGGATTTGGAGTTGGCTTGATGGATGATAAAGGACGTTGTCCCAGTTCTGCCCCACTCCCGGTCCTGACATCACCTTTTGAACCAGATTTACTTTCGTTTAACAATGGTCGCGTTATTGACTCCACCCACGGCTGCAGCGAATTTATTAACATACAAAGACTCAAGTCTCGGTAATTATCGTAGAGCCTCGCCTATTCTCCGTGCCATTAATTTTGCCCTACATTACAACTTCGAGGATTTGTCAGTCGACTGGTTGACACAGAGGTTGCCTTATCCGGCAAAAGTTAAGTAACTTCTAGTAATAACTGAAAGTGGTTGTTGAGTCCCATCAAAACTTGTCGATTTGGTCTTAACAAGATCGTATTTTACTAACGACTCCTACTCGAGGAGAATCCCGCCACTTTGGCAACTGATGAACTTGGGAAAAACTGGAAACCCACACAGGCGTGTTAAATTATCGGGCTCTTGACCCACGTGGGTGTTGGGCCTTTAACGTCGACAGCTAATTGACTGAAGCTCAATTTATTGGAAGTCTGTCTTTCGATACCTACAGCAAAGGCGACAAAATCTGTAAGTTGACTCTCGGTAAAGATAAAGAATTGCTCAGAAATATCGAAGCTTTGATAACAAAAGTTGAAAAATTATTCTCGAAATTTTTGGTCAAAGTTTAGAAAATGAAGGAGGAATAAAAGAAGTAAAAGTAAGAACGGTAGAAAAAGAAATGAGGATGAGTGTTATAATCGCTGAGAGGACGATTGGTAGGAGAGAAATTAAGTGGACTGATAGCTCAGTGGAAGAGAGCCGCCAGTTGGACCCGGAGCTCTTGGGACCGAATTCTGGAACCGACGGGAGCAGTCAGATTCCTGGTTAAAGGTCATCAGGAGTAAGTTCAACCTTGAAGTTAAAGAAAATTTAAACGAGGCTGATTCCCTTGCCGCCTTGATTTGATATCCATCTGCGTAATTAATTGATGAACCAAAGCGGCTTCCTCATCGTCACAGCACCACTCCATAGATATTACTCAGTCGCAATTACACGTCAAATCCTTATCCCGACCGGACTCGCTAGATCGTCCGTCAGCCACGCATAAATTAACCAGTGAAGGCATAATTGTTGCTTTGGAATCTCGCAACACGCATTGACGTTTCAATAGAGCTAATGTCGCGATTTTATCGCCTGCTCGCAGGAAAAATTGCGCTTTTTGTTGCGACGACGATTTAAAATCACGAAATCCTCGACGAACTCGGAACGGTTCAAGGAGAAGCTCCGTACAGTTTGATTAATCGACAATGTCTTTAATTCCGCTTCTTTGGATCTATTTTCGAAAATCAAGTTTAGGAATTTTTCCGAGGGAATGCGCCAGAATTTTAACTGTCTCATCAATTTTATCTAAATTGCCGTTGATCGAAGGCTCGATTTTCCAATTAAAATCGCTACCGCTTCGGGAGTGCTGCCTCGTAAAACCGAATTGAAGAGAGGAACCTCATGAATGGCGTGCATTAAGTGCTACGAGGAAACACGTGTTTTATGAGTAGCCCTTATCTGGCAGTCAGATCGGAACGTGAGGCGTTGGTTTCGTCAGAGAGAAAAAAGATGAGACATTTGTAACAGTAAAGCGTATGAAGAATGTCGCAGAGCAGAAAGTTTGTTGACCGATCATATTATGGTAATAAGCTGTGTGCATAAGTTTATTGCTTTGGAACGAATTGTCCTCGGCAAACGGAAAACCGAGAAGACGGCAAACAAGCCAACAGCTCCGTTTCCGCTCCTCGACATCAATATCTTTTATTAGCTCTCGCAGTTTGCTGGAAACATCAAAAAAGTTTTGCTAAACCAAACAGCAATTTCTACTAAATCGTGTTTTTGGCCAAATTTATTGAGGTCGCCTGAATAATTCAGAAGTTTCAGATGGTTCAAGCGAGAAAAGCAATTTCTGAACGGGTTTGACGGAATAGTGCACCGAGCGGTTAAGTGCCGTCTTTAAACCGCCATAAAGCTCCTTCCTGCTCGAAATTGCGCAACAAAACCAGAGTGTAAACCCGGTTACGTAATACGTGACCTCAAGTAGATCAACCTTGCGGGGTAATTCGCGTAGTGCAGCAGGATGGCCGCATCAGCGCGCAAATAAACTACAAATCTCTTCCTGCATGCTTGCAGCGTCACAAGCCACTGCGTCCAAGAGCAACAAAAAGGAACGGGCCCCACAGCTTATGAGGAATAGGAATCACAATTCCTGCGAAACATCGTGTAACGACCTGTAAAACGGCCGGATCTGCTATCGTAAAACATTAATGAACAACTTACTGTTTGTGCACGATTACCTCTCGATTTCCTTTTACTCCTCAAATGACGCGCAGGAATTTTTCCGCGACATCTCCTTCCCTTCGGACTCGAGATCAACTCAGGAATTTTTCTTCCATTATTTAAAAGAAACTTTTGTCTAAAATTAAAGTCTTATTACAAGGAATTTCTGTTCTTCAAAACTTTGATCCTTTGGGACGATCTTGATTTTGACTAGGACTTTTTTTGGTTTTGTTTTGGGCTTTTATCTTTCGGGATTGTAGAGACCGGCACTGGTACCCGGCACGACAACACTCGATAATGTTGTTACGTATTAGTTCCGTACGGAAATAATAATTTAATTTTATTTTTGAAAGGGGAAGTTTTGAATGAGGGTCATGTTGCAAGTCGGGTTTGCAGCTGCGCTGTTGCCCCACATGCCGCCCCGGGGGGGTCCCTAACGGGACCCTCCGGGTGCTTTAGGATGCTTCGGGTGTCGGTAGCCTCTTTGGGGATTTAGTTTTGATAAGTATTTACGGTTATAAAAGATTGTTAGCTCGATCGCGGCGCTAGGACAGCACATTATTATTATTACGTACTTGGGCATCTTTAGTAACCCAGGGATGATGTTATTTTCGGAACGGCTTGTTTTGAAACTTTTTATCTCTCAGGATGATAGTTCCGAAATTGTGTGATTGTGATTGTATGTAGTGCTGCCGGAAATTTTGGTTGCCATTTTTCTTCTCCGTTGCGTTGCAGGAACGACCGCATAGCAGGTGAATGATAAATTGTTTATACGTGGTGGCGGCACGAACCGGAACCAATAACAATACGTTCAAACGTTGAGTAGTAAATGGATCTTCTTTTTGCGCTCACATGTGGCAAGAGTCGATGACTTCGCAATTTGCGCTGCGCTCTCAGGACGATTAGCAGGAAAAACGCGACAACGCAATTCAGCTGCTGATTGTTGCCGTTATTCCGAAACTAAAGATGGAAGAGGAGAAAATTTGGCGAAATGCTTCGACTTGTATTACGGTTTCGTAGTTTTTTGGCGTTTCCGTTTTCACGGTCGCCTCGACCACAAAGAGGAAGCGCTTAGCGCTATTCAAGCGAGTCTGTCGAAATGACAAGTGAGAGTTTACGTTGTTTGCCGAGAATTGTGTGTAGAGACAAAAAGAGGTTGTTTGCTTCCAATTCTTGCCGCTCGACGCTTCAACCGCAGAATTTTTAAGCGATTCAGAAAAAATTTTGGAATTTTCAAAATTGTCTCAAAGATGCTAAAAGTTCGCAAAGCTCAACATTTTTTTCAAAAAACATTGTTTATGGAGTAGTTGGTTGCCCGATTATTATTTTTGTTGAAGTAAACTTTTTTCAAAAAATATTGTTTATACAGCAGTTAGTTGCTCGATTATTATTTTTGATGAATTGAAGTGAGGTTGATCGTTGCAGAAGTTAGACGTGTTGCTCGATTATTATTTAGCTTCCTGCTCGGCGCCGTTGGTATTAAATTCCTGCACCTACGGGAATTCTAATCCGCCTCGCTCAAGTTCTTCTGTCATAACAACGTCGAATTCCTTCTCATTCGCGAAATTGCCCGCAGGTATCCGTTTTAATTAATGACGTGACTAAAGCTCGTCGCGTTTCCGGCTTCTGGTCGCTGGACAAATTTGTCATTTTGTAGCAATCATAGAGCTTTAACCCCGACAAAGAAATACTCTCACTAACAAGATTCAATTACACGTAAAACTCGACGTTAGTTCCGCCAGGAAGTCTTGAAAACCAACACAGTTGCAGGAATTAATAACTGGCGGAATTTCAAATTCTAATAACGGTGCAATTGGAGCTGCAGGCGTGGTCAGGATGTTAGGGGCTAATGCTTGGTTTCCGATCAAACAGGCAATCGTGCAAACGGTTTTAGAGCCTGCAACTACGAAACAAGCTCTAGAGTGTTTTTTTTTAAATCAAAAATACAAAATTATGCAAAGCGTTAGTTGCCACGTAAAGATACGAATCTGCAAAACCGTTAGCCTCTCTTTGCTCTGGAGGCTCCGTAAATCGTTATCATCACGGCGTTAGCGGCGCAGTTTCGTCACAAAATTTCGACGAGATGAAAGTTTATCGACGAGACGACCGCAAATTCGCGTCTTTCTTCCTTCAATTTCATTTTCTAACGATCGGGTAAAAACTGAAAAGTGCATAACCGCGATTTGTCACGGTGATTTCGTCTGCGTCTCGAAATCGTGCCGGATGGCCGATTCTGTTATGTAATTTCAACGTTAGTGTCCCATCGGCGATTACCAGTAATTGATAAGTAACAATGACCGTGAATGGGTCGCGTATGGTTGCGTAATGAGACGTAGTCTGGCGTCACGTAACGACCACCTCGCATAATAATAAAGGGGTTTGTGGAAGAATTCGAACGGTACGTCAGACTCTTCCTGAATTTTCATGCGTGGGAAGAGCCGACGTGAAAAAGGCCAGGCACCAATTAAATTTCACACCGTCAAAAAAAATAACTTTAAAAGGAGTAACATCTCCTAAAGTTGCCATGAAAGCTTCAAAAAAAAAGACTCTCTGAGTAACATCTCCTAAAGTTGCTCTTGAAAGCTTCAACAAGCTCAAAAAAGGACTCCCTGAGCAACATCTCCTGATGCCTTTGAAAGCTCAACATGATTTGCTATAGTTTATTTTACTTCTTCAAATCTTTGGCGAAGGGTTTTGGTCCTGCAAAAAATAACTCGCCTCCCAGAAATTTGTTGCGGCCTTTATGGGGAATTATCTCGGGCTGCTGGAGCTTCAGCTGAGGCGCGAAGCTTTTATCTCCGCTTGTGTCGGAGTTGTTGAAGCGTGTTTTCAATGAGTCAGGGCCGATGGTCGGGTCTTTATTATTAAAGTTTCGCCGTCAAACTCGACTGATAATGGTGTAATCATCATATCAAGCTGAAACATTAGGAATCATGGGGCTCACTGAAAATTATTAAGACATTTAAAGCCCGTAACGAGGCAGCGACATAGAACTTGTTATCCGTACTTTTTCTGACAGGCGTATCTGTGAAGTTTGTTATTAAAAGCTCATTACAAGCAAATTTCAGGATAATTAGCTCAAATCGCCTGTTATCTCTGGAACAAGGAATGCGGAATTAGAGGATGCAACTCGAGAATTATTAACACTCTCGATTCTTGCATTTTAACAAGCATCTGCAATCCTTCTCTGTCAAAGCTCGACACGCATCTAGCTGAAGAGGCGAACATTAACAAATGGGTGCTTCAAGAGAAGAATATTAAACAATCGAGATGAATAATGTTGTTAATTTCGGCTCCTGACCGAAATTGGGTAAGTAAAACGGCGGAAGAACAACAACCTAATTTTTCTCAACGTCACCGTCGAAACGAGGCCGTCGATAAATTGTGTGAATTTTTTAAACACCTCCAGCTAACTGTTAAGGCAGCAACGTCAACAACCTTAATTAAATCGAAATTACAGCACCATTAGAAAATTTTATTGCGCATCGACATATGCTCGATGGAAACTTGCAGCATCCTCTTTCAGTTACGTATATCACTTTTCATTGCACTAGAAACGCTATCACTTACACCGAACAGAAGAGTTAATGTGTGACCCAGGAGGCGCCGCGACGGTTATCGAATTCTAACAGTGAAACCAGTTCGGACCTTGACATTTTGAATAAATTTGCAAGCAGTGACTCGATGGTAATTAATTTTGTCAACAATGCTGGCAGTTGGGTAACGAAAAAAAACCGTGCTGATGAAGAAGCTCCGTTATGGGTCAGCATCTGCAATGGTACTAGGAAAAGTCAGTACCCTCGACCCACACGGGCCGGGGAATCCTGCAACTGTGGGTGTCGCTCCGCCCTCGATCGACTGTTAAGGACATGCATCCTTGCCGTAACGTCACAACAGTTGCGCAATTCAGTGGGTTCGCTCTTGAATCACGCCAAAAGTTGCGCAACTGTAAATTCGCAAGTTGCCGAAAAGTGAAATTTAATTCTCGATTTTATTAAAATCGATCCGGCTCTGTAATGAAACCATTAGATTGTCGTGATTACAGGGCGCGTTCGGCTCCGCCGAACACGTCTTCTCGAAACTTATTCAAATCTCAGTCACGGCTCGGGTTAATATATGCGATTTGAGCCACTAATAACCGTGGATTAAAAATGGGGAATTTTTAATCTCAGATCCTGTCGATATCTTAATGGAATCGTCGATTGTCAGCCCCTGGTTTCCGGTTAATTAAAAATTGACGGGTTCGACGGTACGGCGACTTTAATTTAAATAACAAAAATGAGGCGTGTTGGTTAATGAAGATGCCATTCGAGATGAAAGCGAAACTGTCTTGTTTGTTTTCGAGGCACTCGTTTCATATTGATGTAATTAAGAGGATGGTTGTGGTGCACTTCTATCGCTTCTATCATCTGCACGAGTCGGATTTAATAAAGCCTCAAGAAATTTGATCGGAACTTAATGGGGCAGCGGCGTGGTGGAGCAATTAAGAAAATAAACGGCATGCATGCGCCAGCAAATTTGCATCAGCAATTAACATGCTGCGCAACAAATTAATTTAATATTAAATGAATTGTTTGCAAGTGCCAGAGAGTGGATAAAATTTAATTGAAAGTTGTCAAATAATTTTTAAGGTCAGCACTAACTTTAATTGCCTCGATAACTAATGAAGGAGTAGAAGTGCTGTTTGAAACAATAGAAAAAAGTCGATAAGCAATAGAGGCAGTCTGTTAAAAATGTGACACCTAACAAACAAAATAATTTTATTTGTTTTAAATTTGACGATTGTTAAAACCGACGTGACCAGTTGCTAACGTCTCTTCAACTCCCAGCTCCTGCACAGAATTTCGCCCATCTATTTCTTCGGCTTCGTCTCCGCCCTGCCTGAAAATTTTAGTGCCTCGAAAGAAATTACGCTGCATACCGACGCTTCGGCACTAAGCTGTCATTATTCCTGCTGAATTGCCCCATAAATCAAAATTTCTTTCCGAGCTTGACCCGTTTTGATTTACGTTCCTCGTCCGACGTTAATAGTTAACTTAAGGCCACCTCAAAATCGGCCATTTTCGCCCTTAATTGCCTGTAGCAACTTCACTCGCAACCGCTTGGCCGTTAATTAACGCCAAAAGTAAGTGTTTGGTACTTGGACGGTTAAGTGAAACGATGCCAAACGGCCTCTATTGTGAGTCTCGTCTTGTGAAGCCTCCTTTGCCTATTCCGACTGACACCGTGATGTATTGCCGACCATCCTTATCCTGTACGCGTTGTTTAATGACAATTAGTGTTAACAAACTTATGTAGCTGTCCCGGCAACCTCGGATCCTACCTAATCTTATCCCGCGGGAGCCCATAAACAGCGACAGCGAAATTTATTGGGTAACGACGGGAATGCGACGGGAATAGCGACACTTCCTTTGCTTTTCTCGGAATTGCCGCGCTATAAATTCGAAATGGTTCAAGTTTGGAGCTTTCGCGTATATAGGAAATCACTTGGTTGAATACTAAACGTTACGTTAATAACTAATGGCATGCAACGATGCGTAGGAAGAGATGTCCTTCGGTTCACCAAGACTGTCCTTATTTGGCTCCGGCGAAGAACTCGTTGGATACGTCACCAGTTCGGATCAGAGGGCAATTTGCATTTATCTCCGAGCATTCGGCGGTGTTTCCCATGAGTTTCGGGAGAATTGCTCTCGTAATTGGATTTAGCATCACTTTTTCTAACAGGGTAATGGTATTTTTCTGATTGAAACGACGACAGCTGGAGAACTCGCCGTTTTCTCGTTTGTCAGCAATTCCGCAAATAACCTTCTTTGCCGGATCCCGGGCGAACTAACTCCTGGGATGGAGAGGCCAAAATGTGGTGATTCCACAAACAACTTGTTTCGAAATTTTCAGGCAAAACTGTAACCGCAGTTATGACCGGACAGACAAGAATAATAGTTCAATGGTGAGGAGGTGAAGCCATAATAGCGTGACAGTTACATTTATAAGTCCGGTTTATTTGTTGAAATGCCACTTAAATAATACAGTAACAACAAATCGGAAGGTTCTCACTTTTTCTACAAACTGTATAAAATAATGATGCAAGACTCTTTTCAGTCCAATGTTTTTCTTATCCAGCGTCCCATCTCTAATACTTCTTTTATCACATTTACGCCCATGCCTCGAATCTCGAGTTTTTTTCTATACTTATTTACTCCTAATTTATACTATTTTTTTAGTACGTGTCTTGTAGGTATGTTCTGTTGCTACTATCCCCCCTTTGCGTAATTCCGTCATCTGCACCCTGACGTTTCAAAGACCCTGCTAAGTTCGGCGCTGCAAAAGAATTCTGTTATGGTCTTTGGCTAAAATTTTCAAGGCCCTGTTGGCGATCGCTGTAATTATTGAGGTCCGTTAGCATAATCACTCTCAATTTGAAAACTGCAAGTGTGTTCCCATTTCCGCGTTGCTCTCCTCTTTTCTCTATTAGATTGCCACTTAATGTCTTCCAAGATAACGATTTATTTAAATGCCCGCGATTACAGGTGCAAATTACAACGTTTGCTGTAATTTGCTGTTTGATTTTTCGCAAATTGTTAATTTTCCAATAATAACAGGCTTTCACTCAATGATTTGTGGACGTACTCGGTTCAATCGTAACTGGTAACTGTTGTTGCTGGACAATTTTAATTTATTAGAGCGTTGAACCGGAAACTGTTATTACTAAATAAACGCCATCTGGTGATTTATGGACGTGTCAGGCTTGCCGTGACTATCCTTAAATTGTTAATGATAATAATAACAAGAGTGTGGGTAAAAACCTGGAGGTTCCTCAAAAGAGTGATGTGCTCAATGACGGTTTTTCCCAGTGAAAAAATCAAAACGTGGTGCTTATATTGATGGATTCTCGAGTTCTGTTGTGAATGCGTAATTACATGTTTTGTTCTTCACAAATTGTTATTGTAAAAATCGGTAAACGCAGAACGAGCTCCTTTTTATTGTATTACGCAACTGAGGTACTTACTTGACGTCCCTGACGTCGATAACGTTATAACAATAAAAGTTGCTAAATCAAGAATTTTACGGTATAGGACTTATATAACTAGTTAATTATTAGCTAATTTTGGCATTCAGGTGAAAATTCTTACGTACCACCCCATTTTTTCTAAACTTTAACCGCACTTTGTAATTTTATTAAAAAATTGCATCAACTAAAATAAAAAAATTGAAAAATTTTATCTTTAAGAAACGATAATTCTTGTTGTATGGTTCCGAGAAGGTGCGTGTTATGCTGAACTAGGCAAAACTCACTCGCTTTAATTGAAACTTGTCAAATTAGTTCGATAAAGCGATTTTTTCCCGGAGACCCTGACTAGATCAAGACAGTAACCCGACGCATTAATTGGCAAATACCTCACAATGTCGCGATAACGTGACCGAAACCAATTATTTAATCACATCGATAATTATTTAAAACAATTTTTTGTCTCTAACTGAACTTCCACAGCTGTATCATCATTTTTTGGCAGAGACTCCAACGAGATCAGGACGGAAACCCGAATTAATTGGCCGATAATTCCGTTATTCGGCGATAACTGAACGCTTAATTGGATCAAATTTGTGCGAACTTATTACTTTAGTAGACAAGGCCGATAAAAGAGCTTTTGGGAACCACCGTCTTTTGCCACCCATCTTGATTTCCTTGAATGTTGGCCGATTGCCCGGCGCCATGTCGCAAAAATCTATTATCCTTGTTGTTGCATATAATTTGACCGGATATTGAGGCACGGAGCGGAACAGCGTCCGTTCTTGAAAGCTTCCTCCAACCGTTACCTCAAGGTCGCCTAATTTTGTGTACTTTGCGTTATCGGATAAACTGTCGCGAAATGACATCGTTGGCTCTAATCGCAGGCAAATAGGTGAGATGATTGCCCGTAATAAGCCGTAAACGGTCTGACGTGTGGAGTTTGCCGACTCCGACAAGGACATTTATTTCTGGAATAACTGTATTTCGTCAGTGTTTGCATAAATTACTGGTATTCGCCCGTCAATTCAAACAGCATTACCGGCGAATTGCTTAATTGACTGGTTGAGGATTTAACAACCGGACGCCGTCAGTTTGATTGATCGCGAGCCCCTAATCGGACCAGAAGCAGGGTGAATAATTCGCGACCCTGACGCCATCGACGTTCGGCAATTAAACAGTTAAAATCCTTGGTCGCTTTCCTTGTAATAATGCTAATGTCTGAACCTACTCACGGGATACGCGCATAATTTAACCTAGCAAAATTATGTAACCTATTGAGATTTCTCTTTGTTTCAGACTGCCCAGTCCCTAGGCGGGATCGGATTTGGTATACGAAGAGAAGTGTTTTTTCTCAACCTAGAGGACGGATACTTTGGCTGTCAAGTTAACGAATCAACGGACGTTCTGCAACTGTTCGAACTGTCCAAATTATGCGACGGAACTCCGAACTGCTACCTAGGTTCCGACGAATTAACAAAGGAACTCAAGTGTACAAGTAAGTGAAACAAGACAAAATAAAATTATTTATAGAAGTCGTCTCGGCCGAGACAATGGCTGACGTAAGCGCACCTGTGCTCATCCTTCATGAAGACTAATTACGCCCGCAAACCGGGCAGGGCGTCAATCATTTTCATTGCCGCACCGCCGGGGTTTCAGGATGTAGCGAGGATCGTGGAGTGATTACGAGTTTCCTAAAAAAAAGTTTTGCTCGTAAGCATCTTGACCACAAAAGAAACTGTTTCTATTCGTTCGCAATTTTGCTTATGAGAAGTTGCAAAAAGCGTTAAGGACAATTTGAGGCGTTGCTAAATCACTGTCTGTCAGGAAGATTTTTGAATTAAATGCAATTTCTTTAGAGAAACAGCGAAGCTTTCAAGAGCTAGTAATTTGAAGTTACATCAAATATGAATCAGGGGCCTACCGAAGTGATGAATAATTGTCCGTGTTCAGGTAGGCAATTAAGATGCTATCGCGGAAGAGCGGTTAGGAAGCCAAATTTGTGTTCTGATCACCACGAAATCTCTTACCAAAATGCGATCTCTGGCGTGACTAATTGGTTTCGACCACTTTGTACCCAGCTTCAATTATTTTCTTCAAATTTGAATAAAACACTATTTTTGCTTTAGCTTTAGAGCGAAGGATTAGTTTTTAAAAAGAAAATATTTTTGCAATCAATTTTAAACCCCATGTCAATTCTCAAGCAAATTGCTTGAAAGTTACAGATGAAATCGGTAAACAACTGATCTTTGTCTAAAGTTGTTAGACGATCACTTTGGTTTAAGTGAAACTTGCCAAATTAGTTACATAAAGCGATTTTTTCCTGGAGACCCTGGTAGATCAAGACAGTAACCCGACGCATTTATTGGCAAATATTATATCACAAATATATATATTTATGATTGTTTTGGTCATCATTTGCTACTTTTCCACCCGTAAAATGGTTTTTTGTATTTCCATTTAGTAAATTGCGCTCTTCTGTCTCGAACAATTTTGCAATCGTCGGCCAAGTTTTGTTCGGTAAGAAAGGCGCTCGCTCGTTCTTTCATCTCTAATAGAAAAAAGTTGTTTTGGTGGTTGATAATTGCATTGTGGATTCTTTGGAACCAATGTCTTGGCGAATTCTTCAAACTCGCTAATTGGCGGCCGCATAACTATTAAAACTAAGATAATTTTTTTGTCGTTGATCAACACGAGAATATTGATCGCAACTAGAAGTTTTCTCAATTGTGGTTATAGATAGGTGGCTTAATTAATAATAAGCTGTGTTATGTAAATAAACCATGTATAAATAAACTGGTTTAATAACGAGTCGCCTGGTTGCACAACTGTCCGGGTTGCGACACGGCAATTCGCATGAACTGCAAGATAAAGAAACCCGTGGCAAATCGGCAGATTGAAACCTCCATGCACCTTTGTCCGGCTCATACGTCGAATTACTCGGTCGTATTGTCTTTAAAGTTGTTCCTTTCTTAAAAACCGCCGACTATGAAATGGGACAATTCCGTCCATGAATCGCTGATGAAATCTCAAGGTTGCAAGATTTTTCCACCAACGTCGATAAATCGCGTTTCAACTGAAAGCGAAAGCTCTTGGAACATCCCGCGCCAAGATATATGCCGTCTCCAAACAAAAGCTCGCTATTTAAATGCCAATGAATGATTCATGCTCACGACACGGCCGCAGTCGAGATTGCCCGTTCAGATTCTGTCCTATCTGTACAAAAACAAGATTGCCTTCCTTCGCAATGTCGCGTGTAGGACGTATTTTTTGGCTCGATCATGAATTATTGAGCGATTTTCCGATCTGGAGGCGGCGGTAGCGCCATTGGGGATAGAAACAAAGCGCGCTGACTGGATCCGGCTTCAATTAAAACCGGTGTAAATGAGGAAAACAAATTCCGACCAGAGGAAGTTTTGAACAACAAAGAACCAACTGAAACTAATCCGTTTCTTGTTTGCTTTTCTATAACGGGGCGACGACGCTAATTGCGCTGGTATGGCGGAAAGTGAGTTTTTTTTTAATTTTTTCTCGAGCCTATAATGCCACAGTGAGCGATCTCCAAGCGACTTCCTTATAGCTCGAGCCATTGGGAAGATGGGCGATAATGACAATGTTGTCTTATTATCCTAACGAACGGCCGGCTCAATTTTAATTGAAATTTATCGCTGATGGAGCGGTTCTGCTTATTAAACAAGAGCACCTCGCGCCAAGCGCTAATTGAATCGGGTCTTCGCTTCGAAAGCGAGCTTTCCGAGCTTTACGCTCCGAATATAAAACAAGTTTGGACAATGGACAACGATCTAGATTGACAGAGCTCAAAACGGCAATTTTTAAGTGTTTCTCTAATTTCTTGTTCAGGTCGAGTTACTGTTCTTATCTGGTTGGGTCTCTCAAAACTAATAGAAAAAGATATTATGGCTAATTGGGGGTAGAAATTTTTTTAACGTCAATCAAATATTCAGAAAATTGGTTCAGGTCGGGTTACTGTCTTGACCTACTTGGGTCTCCCATAGAAAATGCTTGATTCTTTCAATTACTACCATTTTTCACTGCTTGCGTGCAAAATATAATTAAGTTAACCCCCTCTGATAACAATGATACACTTTAGTAACATTGAAAGGACTATTTGGAACCGTTCTTGAAATTGATTAAGTGCTAACAAGCTATGAAACTTCTACTAAAAATTGAACGTGCCATAGAAAAATAGTCTCTGCCGTTAACTACTGTAGTGATTCTTAAAATTTCCTAAATTCTGTGAAACCGTGAAGCTTAATCGGCTTAGAAACATTATCTATCGTAAACCTGTCGGTCGTTGCGACTTTATGAGAATTAATTTCCACGACCAGAAAATTGTGGGCAGTTCGAGGTGTTTGTTGGTGGCGCGTAACATGTAACCGTGTCAAGTTTATTGATGTAGCATCTAGAAATTTATAGACTTGCTCATAACGCATCTGTAACCGATCCTGCGGCAGTTGTAACGCCTCTACACTGAGCTTAGCAAAAAACGGTCTTTGATTTGTCGGCAACAAAAACGGCCAGCACCACTTTCTTCTTCGAAACTATTGCTCCGCGTCGCCATACAAATACACCTCTCTACTGTTCCCATTAGCTGCAGTTAACGTTTTCTTATTTGTCAGGAGTTCCATCCAGCGTAACTAAACATGGACAAAACTGGTGGTATCTGTGGAATATCAATAAGAACTGCTTAAGTACTACTGGATTTCCTAGTTTCAATTACTCGACCACCACAGTAGGAACGTATTTTATTCATGAAACAGAGCCGGCTCAGTGCTTCCGTTCTGCAATGGTTCTTGAACAGGAACAAGACGGTTTCTGCAAATTGTTGCCGGTCTTCAATAAACAAAACCGAATTCCACTTAATTCCGAGAAACTCGACCGTTTCGATAACGTAGTTAGCAGTTTGCGGTCGGACACAAAAAGACGGGGCCACAAAAAAATGTTTGGAACGTTAACAACCAAAGCACGCTTTACATAAATGCATTGTGATGGGACGAGCATTACGTCTGGCTTTATTGTTTCGTAATGTATGCTGGAGGAATACGGACGCCGATCACTGTGACGGTATTAACGGTAACCCACTATGGCTGAGAAAAGGTTAATGGCGTGATCGAATATTTAGCACTGAAGTAATGTGGCGAATTGCCAGTCTGACTCCTGAAACCCCAATTTACGACCTCCGCAGCCGAAGGCTTCACCTGTAATCTTCTTTCAGAGCAAGGCAGAACTAGCAGTAGTAGTACAAATTTGAACTGCTAACTGTCATCACTCAGACGCTGCAATTGAAGATTTCAGCAAAAATTCTTTTTTATTAAGCTTAACTTAGTATCAAGACTTGTTTGGATATAAAAATTTAGTGAGTCGTTGCTTATTGGCGTTGAGGAAGACGGGGATTTAGTGTCGAGAAGGATTTGATTGCGGAGTCCTGTATTTTTGCAGCGACGCCGTCACGATTTCCCGATAACCAGTCGCAGCTTAACTAAATCCATAAATCCGCTGTTATGCTCATTACTTATCTCATTAAGCATCTTGTTTGTTTTTAAATGCGAAGAATCCGAGTCCGGCTCTTCACAACACCGAGAATATTCACGTTCCGCGATCGTGAGCCATTCCGCTTGATTTTTCTAATTGAATGTATCTTTCGATCCGAGATTCTTTTGTTCGTCGATTTTTGAACCTTGTGGCCTTTAACCCA
Source organism: Schizotus pectinicornis (assembly GCA_951805265.1). Classification (NCBI taxonomy): domain Eukaryota; kingdom Metazoa; phylum Arthropoda; class Insecta; order Coleoptera; family Pyrochroidae; genus Schizotus; species Schizotus pectinicornis. The sequence continues at coordinate 4,028,612 of OX638207.1, forward strand.
CCACTATTTCTGCAATACACGTTCCCGCTGCTCGACTAACTGTTGATTGTTTTTTTTTCCAGACGACTGTCGAAAAGACGACGGAACCGAGTGCCAAAATGGGGCTTGTCTCGACGGACAGTGCCATTGTAACGACGGTTACGGGGGCTGCAGCTGCGAAGTTCCAGGTAATTTATTAACTCCACTGAAATTCAGCCAACTGAAAAAAGTTTTTGTTGCGTCGTCTCTTTGTTCACGAGACGAATTATTAAATAATAACGATAAGCACGACGAAAGTAATTGACGGAAGAAGAAGAGTAACGACATCGAGGTCTTCGTTGGCGTTGTGCGCCATGCAGATTTTATTATTATTGGACTAATCTCGGAATAGTTTCCCAAGGTTTCTAGCACACAAGACAGTAGATGATGGCATCAGACTTGAACTTGCAACTTTTTCTAAAATACTTTGCTACATTGTTACGTAATGAAACTGCAGCTAAGATGCCGTCTCGCAGGAGATTAGGATCTGAAAAATATGTAATTAACAATAATAACCTTAATTAAGTTCGGTAATTGGCCGCGGTACAAGAGGAATTCTGGGCAATTCTGCAGGAACTCGAAGCTGGAATCGTAACGAGGAATCACTTGTTGGATTAAACAGTTAACTCGAACTGCAGATGTTGCGACCGAATTTCCTCGGGGCGAAGACGAAAAGAGATAATTTAACTAATTCACGGCAATTTTCGCTCTACAATAACTAATTTCACAACATTGTAAAACTCCAACCATCCATAGCCAATGGCGACGATTTACAAGCTGTTCCATAATTTGCAGGAAATTTTAAAGAAGCCTCTAAGAGGCACGGCGAAGATGCATGTAACGAAAACGAGCCGAGATTAGTCACAATTTGATCAATTCCTCAGTAATTTCAAATTCCTACAGGCAATTTGCACCATCGTTCGAGAATTCGCAGACCATTAGAGCCAATTCCGCCCGATGCTAATTAAACCATAAGAATCGAGCTTTCAGTCAATTTCAGATCTTCACCACTCTCATTTTGGTGGTCGTCTAAATGTTGGTCAAACCTTTTCTTTGCAGACGAAAACGAGTGCAAGTACCGGCCGTGCGACGTCTTCGCCCACTGCACCAACACCCTGGGCAGCTTCTCCTGCACTTGCTTCCCGGGCTACCAAGGCGACGGCTTCCATTGCCAGGGTGAGTTTAATCACCGCTTTCAGTTGGTTGCCCTGCGGCCGAGCGGTCGTGAAATGAAAACCGAACGTTTCTTATGAAGTCTCTGCAATGGCATATAATCTTCAATATCGCAGTCACGACCTTCCCCACGGCCGCTCGATGTCGTTAGCGCCCAGCTAGGAGCTCACGTTGTGAGGCTCCAGCATCAGAGCGCACCTTCATTTGCTCGCAAATTAGAGCAGGTACGCGGAATCCGGGATGATTGAAATGATTCAGGCGCATTCCGTAACGCTCCACCGGCCATTTCCTGGCCGTGGAGATGGCGAGGCTCGCAAGCGACCTAGACACCTTCCTCGCAGCCTCTTTGTTCTCCTTATTTTTTTTAAGGCAACGCCTATCCAATATTCAAGCAAATAAAGGACCTGGAGGTTCTGAAATTTGGTTTTAGCAGTGCTAAAATTAATTTTTCTGCACCTTCACAAGCGGGTTGAAATGGTGGAGGCGCCGGGTAAATTCGTCGGAAGCTTTCTCCTTGGGCTATTTTCGAGATTTGAAATTTTTGTGTTTAACAGAAACAAAAGTAGTTGATGTAAGTAGGAAGAATTTCTGAAACTCTACTAAATCGTAGCTGTCTCGAGGAGTTTTGTCAAAAGCTGCAAAAATGAGCTTTAGTCTCAAAAACTTTTGCTCTTTGCGTGCCTAATAAATTGGGGATCCAAGGCAGCGTTTGGTCAATGAACCTGGCCAAGGCACATCCGCGGACGGATATGGAGTCAATACAGTCATCAGAATTAATAAGTCCGGAGTAACGGTCATCTCTTTAATTTGCCCGTCGACTTTTTGCCGGCCAGTGGCGTTCCTGGATTTCGGTTACACTTCAGCCGCCATTTAAACCGATCAACTAGAAATTAATCCTCTAATAACGTGTAACTCCCCGCAAATTACATCAACACAACGCGCTAGCACCAACAGAAGAGACGGTTCGGCCTTGATCCTGCAACAAACTGATGCGAATTTAATTACACAACGCAAATCGTTTTGTTGCAATAAAATTGCAGGATAATTCGCGTCGATTAGTTGCGTTATTGTTGATTTACATCGCACGAAAACGTTGACCAGTAGCTCAAAACTTATTAGCCGGTTATGATTGAAATACGCGGGGGGTTAATTAAATTTTGAAAATACACCCACTTCGATACTACTGCTAATAATAAGTTGAGGCGCTGGAATGCGGCAGTCGGTTTTTGTTGCAGTTTTAGAAAGGACGTAGATGCAAAGATCTTCGTGTTGTCGGTGCGTAATTATAGCATGTTTAGAGACCACAAATTGCCGACGTGGTTGTGTTGATTTTTCCGAGCCGGGGGTCGTTTTGCTTTACTGCTGCGGGTTTAATTGATCGTCCTGCGCGGCATGCAGCCTCGTAAAGAGCCAGAGGAAAAAACGGAACTGCAGGAATCGCCCCGGCCGCCGCCTCCATCCATCCGCCTTTGTTCACTAAGTTCGCTAACGAGCGTTTGCTGATTTGAAAGCAACTTTTCTTCTAAGAGAAATTAGGCCCATTACTACATTTTGTCTTTTTTCGTATCATATCGTCATTTTTTCGCGGAGACTCCAACGAGATCAGGACACGAACCCGAATTAATTGGTCGATAATTGATGCGACCATTTGTGTAGTAGACCCCTGGTTCTGGACAAAGAAGAAGTTCTTTCTTGGCTCTGAGCTACTTCACTTGGGATGGGGGTTGGTGGGTTCTGGGCGATTTTGGTCAAAATTTTTGGGGATAAAGTCGGTTCAAAATAGAATTTTTTTTTTTGGATCAAAATTTCGTGGTAATTGGCGTGAAGAGCGGTTGCGTAATTTGTTGTCCGCCAGTTGTGGGCAATAGTAAAAGTCCGTTTTTCGTGTCCGGAATAGCGAGTTGCTTCAATACCGAAAATAGCGCACCGTTACGGCATAAACAGATTCAAACAGTTACGAGTTGCTCGATTGTATCATTATTAAAATGAGCATACGTGGGCTTAATTGTGTTAACTGTACCTGGGCGTTATGAAATTCGCGAGTATTGTCTACCATTACGGCTGTTCCCCGAGTGTTAACCTCTGACTCGGGATTATTAATCAAAATTTGGCCAAGGACCGCTGCAAAACTCCCATTACCTTATCATTACAAAGCTTAATTACATACATTAATGGAATAGTGGCGTATCATTACTTTTTTTTTTGTCGTAATCCATTCGTTGGCCAACAATCCCGGATAATCGCCTGTGCAAATTGAAAAACGTGCCAATTCCTCCGGCACGTCCCCATTGGTCACCCCTTTTTTCTAGAGGCGCCACGTGATTGCGCTAATGTGCGATCTGATAATGAAGGATCACGTCAACTGCCGCGTTCGTTGATCTCTTTCTCTCGGCCGGCCGTTGCTCTTAATGGAGCAGTATGAGGCGACCTCTTTCACTTTTGCTTTTGGGGAGAATTTCGCTATTAAACTAACGGTGCCGGCCAAGGCCGTCGATTCGAGACGCTTGCCAAAAAGAGGATCCAATTTCGACCGTCCAGATTAGATTTTGCACCGACAACAGCTTCCCGAACTCGAAATGACAATCAGATCTTAATTGGAAGAGGTGTTGTGCTGCCGTCACCTCCACAGCGGCCCGGGGATACGCGAGAGTGATTGGCACACCATTACCCGCTCGCATTTACCCGAGGCTCCGCATCAAGCGAGGATAGCAATTGTGCCTTCAAGAGAAACAATCGGCGCACCGTTACAGTTTCCATCAAGACCCAGCTCTTGCAGAACCGCTTCCTGCTACGCCCCAAATTCGACCAACTACAGCTCCAGTGCCACAGCATCCCCCCTTACCTCAAAATAAGATATTAGTTTTGGCCCTCGCCTTTGACCCCAGCGTGAGCGCTGGCCCCCAATGGCAATGAAGAATGTCGAAATATAAAAGAAAGTTTCTTCGTTTTTTATCCTCCTTCTCTCTTTCTTTTTGTTCTTTCTTTTTTTCTTTCTTTCTCTTCTTCTCATTCGTCTTGTTCTTCCTTTTTCTTCTTTCTTTCGCTTCTTCTCATGCTTCCAAAAATTTCTACAAAGAGGCAAAGCTTTTAAGGATTAGTAAACCATTGCAGCTAGCAAACTCAAAACACAGTATACGTTGTTAAACAACGATTAAATTCTAGCATTTGCCCAAATAGCTAAACTTGAAATCGCGTAATGAAGACTGGAGGAAGAGGATCTATTTTCTCTTCTTCTTGCGGCTCGGCGGCCTCCAATCATCCCGTTTTTTTCCGCGTATCGGCGTTACTTGATGTTGCCGGCGCTAAATTGCCCCTAAACGCTCATTTCCAGATATCGACGAGTGCCAAGATCCGGCGATTGCTTCGAGGTGCGTGGAAAACGCCTGGTGCTGCAACCTGCCTGCCCATTTCCTCTGCAAATGCAACGCGGGCTTCCAAGGCGACGGTGAAGTTCAATGTCTCGGTGAGTCCATTTCCTCAACATCCAGCAAAACTCGAACTCCAGCAACTAGAGCAAAACGCATAAAAAACGACCAATCACTAACCAACATCCATTAATTAAAAAATTTCTAGACATCGACGAATGCTCCAACCCTCACGCCTGCGGCCAAAACGCCATTTGTCTCAACACCCCCGGAAACTACACTTGCACATGTCCCGAAGGATTCGTCGGCAACCCCTTCGATGGTTGCGTCGACGTTGATGAATGCGAAAACCCGAACGCTTGCGGACCGGGGGCGATTTGCTCGAACGTCGTGGGAGGAAAACAGTGCCATTGTCCACCGGGTTTCGAGGGCGACGCCTACGGGACAGGTTGTCACGATATGGACGAGTGTTCCAGGTCGAATCCTTGCGGAAGAGACGCGCTTTGTTCGAACCTCGAGGGGAGCTTCAGGTGTGCCTGTCCGCCGGGCTTCATCGGAGATCCTATGTCGTCGTGCACAGGTACTGTTTCAACCGGCAACTGGAAGCGGCCCGTTCTGTACATACATGTAAATAAGATGTGTCTAAGAAACAAACAAGTGAAGACTGATTTTCTTGTACAAAAATATTAACGCTACTAAGGACGTTAATCCGTAGTGCGAATAGTAGCTGTAGTAAAACCTTGTTAAGGTATTTGCAGCAGCTGCTGGAAGAAAATCAGTTTTTCTTCGAACAATTAACGAACGCCTTGAACTGCTGCAACTGCCTTACCTCGTTCCTGATAAAACAATAATAAGTCCTGTTGAGAAAATCGTTCTTCTAATAAGAGCTTAATACGATGCTAACGCTTTTAACATCGCTAGATATTAACGAGTGCAGTTCGAACCCTTGCGCCGCAACTGCACAATGCGTCAACACTAACGGGAGTTACACGTGTTTGTGTCCCGAGGGATACACAGGTTCGGCGAATGAAGACTGCGTGGATATCAATGAATGTGGAAGGTCTGGAGCTTGTGGAATAAACGCTAAATGCATTAACGTGCCCGGGTCCTTCAAGTGCATTTGTCCCCAGGGCTTTACAGGGCAGGGACAACTTTACTGTGAAAGTTAGTAACTTTAAATCGCATTGCCTTGTTCGCTCTCTCTAACCTAGTCTAGTAGTACTGCTCTCGATAGCAGGATCGTTGCGAATTTTACCTACACTCGTATCTACTTCTAGTTATTAATGATTTTACTATTTATGTTTCCCGTAACAACCAGTATTTATCTACAAGCCTAACTGTACTGTATACAATGTTTTTGTACAAACTTGTCTTGTGTCTTGCAGATTTTTTAATCCCCAGTTTCAATTTCAGCCACTTTTGTATATTGTTGTCTTGTCTTTACCTGTTCTGTTTCTTTCAGTCTTTCTTCTGTAGGTAATCCTTGTAACTTGTAAGACCAATGTCGCTATGTTCTGTTAACGTTTCCTCAGATATGAACGAATGCGAAACAAATCCGTGCGGACAGAACGCAGTGTGCAAAGACACTATCGGGTCGTACACTTGCACCTGCAAGGAAGACTACACCGGCGACCCGTTCAAAGGATGCGTTGACATTGACGAATGCGCAGTTCTAGAAAGACCATGTGGCGCTCACGCCATTTGCGAAAACGCTGCACCAGGTTACAACTGCCTTTGTCCGCAAGGCTACCAAGGCAGACCATCACCGAAAATCGCCTGCGAACAGGTAACAGGGACAACAAAATTAATTAACAACCCTAAAAAAAATTTTTTAGATCGACGTTAACATTTTGTGTAAATCAAATTTCGACTGCACCAACAACGCCGAGTGTTTGGAGAACCAATGCTTCTGTCAGAAAGGGTTTGTTGCTAAAGGTTCGACTTGCGTTGACATCAACGAGTGCCACGCAAAACCTTGCGGCCCTTACTCAGTTTGTACCAATACCGTTGGAAGTTTTCATTGCGATTGCGAAAATGGTTTTGTGGGTGCGCCCCCGATGGTCGAATGTAAAGCTCCATGTGAAGACGTTAAATGTGGCGACCACGCGTTTTGTAAGCCTGACGGCCAAGAAGCCTACTGCATCTGCGAGGACGGTTGGACGTTCAACCCTAGCGACATCGCAGCCGGATGCATCGGTAACTCCCCCCATTTTGTTTAGGGCGGATTGTTGAATTGATTTTTTTGCAGACATTGACGAATGCGACAAAATCAACGGCGCTAGCGGCAGATGCGGCATTAACGCCCTCTGCACCAATTTACCGGGAACTTTTGCCTGTCAGTGTCCTCCTGGGTTCACCGGCAACCCCTCGACTCAATGCCAAGACATCGACGAATGCGGTCGACCGAATAGTTGCGGAATTGGCGCTATTTGCGAAAACGTTCCGGGATCCTACTCCTGCAAGTGCCCGGAAGGCACCATCCCGGATCCTGACCCTAGAACCAAATGTAACGAAATCGTGACTTGCGCTTCCGACTCAGATTGCCCAGGCAATGCCATTTGCGACGAGAAAAGACGCTGTCTTTGCCCAGAACCCAACATCGGCAACGACTGCAGACGTAAGTCAAACTTTCATTTTTTAGCTTTGTAACATCTTCATCACCAACATTTTTAATTTTTTTAAATTTTGTTTTTTTTGTTAATTTTAGATCCTTGCGAGGCCACGTCCTGCGCCCCCAACCAACAGTGCATGCTGGTCAACCAAGAAGCTAAATGCATCTGCAACGACGGCTACACCGGCACCCATTTGGGTTGCGTTGACATCGACGAATGTGCCGGAAACCCTTGCCAATCGGGGGCGGTTTGCAAAAACGAACCCGGAACTTTCTCCTGTCAGTGTCCCGGAGGAACTTCTGGCGATCCTTACAGATCTGGATGTGCCAAAGCCGAAGTACCTTTCAGTTGCTCCAACACCAAACCTTGTCCGGCCGGTGAGCAATGCATCGCCGACGATTTCGTCGGCGACAGCGTCTGCATTTGCGTGCAGGGCTACTTGAGGGACCGCGAGACCGGCAAGTGTCGAGACATCGACGAGTGCACCGAATTTAGAGATAAGCCGGCGTGTGGCGTCAACGCCGTTTGCAAGAATTTGCCTGGAAGCTACGACTGCCAATGCGCCAGCGGCTTCAACGGAAATCCTTTCTTGGAGTGTCTAGGTAAGATTATTTGCAATGTGTCTTCCACACAATCTTCAATAGAGCAACTTCTTGCGAGAAACTGCAAAGACTTAAGTTTAAATAGGAATTATTTACCTTAAGGGTTGACTTTTTTTTCCAGAATGCAACAGTCCGGACTGCCGCTGCCAGCCTCCGTACAAGCTCAGCGATGGCAACTGCGTCTTGGCGAGTTGCGACAGCGACGGTTCTTGCCCCAACGGCGCCGAATGCATCACCATAACAGGTGGTGTTAGCTACTGCGCGTGCCCTAAAGGCTACAAGTCGGCCCAGGACGGTTCTTGCAAAGACATCAACGAGTGCATGGAACAGCAACAAGTTTGCGGCTATGGCGCCGAATGCGTTAACGGAATCGGTTCCTACGAATGCCATTGTCCTCGAGGCTACAGCGGCGATCCTTACAACGGTTTGTGTTCACCAGCCCAAAAGCTCTGCATGAACGACAACGAATGTTCGCCTAACGAAAGATGCGTCCAACCAGGAGAGTGCGTTTGTCCACCACCTTTCTTCACCGACCTCCAAGACGGAAGTAAATGTAAAAGTCCTTGCGAACGGTTCCCTTGTGGTATCAACGCGAAATGTACCCCGAGCGACCCGCCTAAATGCATGTGCGAAACTGGCTATAAAGGTGATCCTCTCCAAGGGTGCGTCGATGTCGATGAATGTTCAGATTCTCCTTGCGCTTACGCCGCTCAATGCATCAATCAGAAGGGAGGTTTCAAATGCATTTGTCCCAAAGGGATGACTGGTGATCCATACAAGGGAGGATGCATCCTCGAAACTGGAATGACTAAATCGGAATGTCAATCGAACAAGGATTGTCCTAACACTCTCGCTTGCGTCGAAGGAACTTGCATTAGTCCTTGCGGCGCCCTCCTTTGCGGCCCCAACGCTTACTGCGAACCCGAGAACCACGCCGCGTGGTGCAGATGTAGAGTTGGTTATAACGAAAACGACCGAGGAGAATGTGTAGCGAGTAAGTATTTTTTTTTTTTTTTGTCAAGACAAGTTGTTAATTGTGTTTTTCAGTTTGCCAAGGCGTCATCTGCGCACCAGGAGCTCAATGCATTCCTTCAAATTACGGACCTACCTGTAAATGTTTGCCAGGATTCATGGGCAATCCTTTCCCAGGCGGAAAATGCACCATCGACGTCTGCTCGGTGAGCAATCCTTGCGAAGAACCACACGTGTGCATCGGCGGCAGATGCAAGGAGAGGTGCGAAGGCGTTATTTGCGGAATTGGGGCCCAATGCGACACCAACACCAACAAATGCGTTTGCAACCCCACGTTCGAGGGCAACCCAGACCTCATTTGCATGCCTCGTAAGTTGACTGTACAAAGACGCCTGCTGCTTCGCTCTTAGTACTGAGATAGAGAAGCTGGTGGTGGAAACAGTAGTCAGTTTGGAAGGGTGGAACTATGATGCGCATTGCCACAAGGACTTTTGGACTTAGCTAAACCTTCAAGAGGTCATCTTCAACGAAATTATTAAGAGTTACAAAAACTACTTTTTTTGTAATGTATGTTGACTTATGTCCAGAAGTGCTTGAGGAAATTTGCGTGACGTGGTGAACTGTCTCGCTTGATTTATTACATCGAGAGAGAGATCTCATAAAATTAAAATCTTGTAGGAAACCAGGAACTGATTATAGTGTCTTTTTCAGCGTTTACTCCTCCGGCTTGCGTTCCACCTTGTGGCAAGAACTCTCATTGCGAGTACGGCACCTCCACCAACAAGTGCGTTTGCGACTCCGGCACCAGTGGAAACCCCTACGAGGTGTGCGAGAAAGTTGAAAGGAAGACTTGCGACTCCACTCAGTGCGGCAAGAACGCGGAGTGTCGCGAAGGTTACAACGATATCCAATGCGTTTGTCTTCCTGGCTTTGCTGGAAACCCCTTCATTGCCTGCCAAGACATCGATGAATGCAACAACAACGTCTGCGGCCAAAGCGCCGTTTGCATCAACACAATCGGCAGTTACGATTGTCGCTGCAAAGAAGGCTACGGCGGCAATCCTTTCGTTATGTGCTCCCAAGTCCAAGGAGGAATCTGCAAAGACAGCAAAACTTGCAACTGCAACGACCGAGTTTTGTGTCCCTCAGGTTACACGTGCGAGAAAGGCAAATGTAAAAATCTTTGCGAAAACACCCGCTGCGGACCAAAAGCTAATTGTAACGACGGCACTTGCGTGTGTCCTCCGGGCCATATTGGCAATCCCAACGATTTGGTGAAGGGTTGCACAATCGAGGGGCGTTGTCGCAGCGATTTGGACTGTAACGATCCCGAGATTTGCTTCCAATTAGGCAAGGGCGTCCGAAAATGTTTAGATGCTTGCACCAAAATTCAATGCGGACCTAACGCTCTTTGCGTAGCTGAAAATCATCGATCTTCCTGCATTTGCGCTCCTGGTTACAACGGCGATCCAAGCAACCTGAGTTCGGGTTGCCAACCCGAAGAGAGAGTCCACCAGAGAGAATGTGAACACGACAAGGACTGCAAACAGGGAACGATTTGCGCCATCGACTCCAACGGTCTTCAAAAATGCATCAGTCCTTGCGAAACTGTCGCTTGCGGCCTCAACGAATTCTGCAAACTCGACGTGGCGGGTCATCCGACTTGCGGTTGCCGCGACGACTACATCTGGAACCCCGTCTCGTCGTCTTGCGAAAAGCCAACAGTGCCGGATTGCGCCAGCGATTCGGATTGTCAACCGATAGCAGCGTGTCAACCTGATGCTTTGGGAATTCTCAAATGCGTTCCGGTTTGCTCGCATTTTACTTGTCCCAGTAACGCCGCTTGCGTTGCGGAATCTCACAAAGGACAATGTCAGTGTCTCGCGGGATTCACTGGGAATCCCAAAGACCGCAACGGTTGCAAGCCGGTTGTCCAGAACCAATGCACCACGGACGCGCAATGCTCCGAACAAGAAACTTGCAGGAAGCACGGCGACCACGATTTTCTCATGTGCAAATCGGCTTGCGAATTGATCAGTTGCGGTCCTAACGCCGTTTGCGTTGTCAACAATCACGTCCCTCAATGCCAGTGTCCTCCCGGTTCGTACGTGGGTGATCCCAACGACGCCACTGCCGGTTGCAAATCGGTTCCTTGCGTCTACAACATCGACTGTCCACCGTCGCAGTTGTGCAACCGCATGACTCACTCCTGTTACGACGTTTGCGACGAGGAGTCTTGCGGGACCAACGCAGTTTGCATAGCTGAAAACCACAAAGCTGTTTGTCAATGTCCTCCGGGATACAGCCCGAATCCGCTCCCGGACGTCGAATGCGTCCCGGTTGAAGTGTGCGACCCAAATCCCTGCCACGTTTCCGCTGTTTGCGAAAGCACCGGCTTCGGCCATACTTGCAAATGTCCCCCAAACACCATCGGCGATCCTTTCACTTCCGGATGTCGGCCAGAAGGTGATTGTCCTAACGGCGATCGCGACTGCCCCACCCAATCGGTTTGTCAATCAGGCCGTTGCGTCAACCCTTGCGACCAGTACAACTGCGGCCCCAACGCCATTTGCGCCGTTGTCAACCGGAAACCTTCCTGCCAATGTCCGGCGAAATTTATTCCGGGACCTCACGGCATCCAGGACGGTTGCGTCAGAATCACCACTTCCTGCGCCACCGATTTGGATTGCGGCCACGAAGCCTGCTTCAACGGGCAATGTCGGGCCGTTTGCAGGAACCACGACGATTGTTCGTCGGGAGAGCGTTGCTTGCAGAAAATGTGCATGATTCCTTGCGGCAGCCACAGCCAATGTCGCCAGAACCAGGCTTGCATCGATGGAATGTGCGTGATTGGGTGTCGCAGCAACAAGAATTGTCCGGCCGACGAGGCTTGCATCAACAACAAATGCCAGGATCCTTGCGGTCTTGAGGGATCTTGCGGGCCGAACGCGATCTGTTCCTGTGAACAACACAGAACTGTTTGTAAATGTCCGGAGACTTTCGAAGGTAACCCGTCGCCTAACGACGGCTGCATCAGGATCCCGGCGATTTGCCAAAATTCCGACGGTTGTCCTTCTGGACACGTCTGCAACAAGAACCAGTGCTCGCCCAAGTGTCAAGACAACACCAACTGCGCTGTTGGGGAGAGATGCGCCGACAACATTTGCGTCAAGGTTTGCTACGGCGACAGCAACTGTCTTCCCGGGGAAGTTTGCGTTAAGGGAATCTGCCAACCGGGTTGTGCTGTCGATGCGGACTGCAGAACTTCGCAGATTTGCCTCAAAGGTCAATGCAAGTGCGGTTTGGGTTTTATCGGAACCCCGCAAGGGTGCGCTGATATCGACGAATGCGAGAACCACCCTTGTCATCCGACCGCCCATTGCAACAACCAGGAAGGTTCGTACAAATGCTTCTGTCCCGAAGGAACCGTCGGCGATCCCGTCATCGAACCCGGGTGTCTACTGCCGAACCAATGTCGGCGCGATGAAAACTGCGACGACAACTTGGTTTGCAAGCTGGGCAAATGTCAGAACCCTTGCGACGAAATCCGGTGCGGCCCTAACGCTATTTGCAACGTCTTCAACCACAAACCGACTTGCTCGTGTCCAACTAACCACCTGGGGGATCCAGCTGACCCCAAGCTTGGCTGTTTCAAGGTGGAGTGTCTCGAAAACAGCGACTGTAGCAACGACAGGCAATGCGATGTTCAAATCAACAAATGCTTGAGTAAGTTGAGATTTTTTTTACTAATTTGCAACTAACTTTACCTCGTTGCAGATCCATGCAACTCGATTAGTTGTGGAAAGGGTACTTGCGTGTCAGAAAATCACCAAGCTCACTGCAGTTGTTTCGACGGCTACACCCTCGTTGGGGAAAAATGCGTCGATATTGACGAGTGCAGAATCTCGAAACCTTGCCACCAATCAGCAACGTAAGTACCAACTTGAGGACCGCAAAAATTTGATTAAAACAACAAATTTTGCAGGTGTTTGAACAACGACGGCAGCTTCACTTGTGTTTGTGGGGAGGGTTTGGTTGGCGACCCGTCAGGTAGCGGTTGTCGGAAACCAGGAGACTGTTTTACCGACACCGACTGTCCCTCGTCCGCTTCTTGCGTCGACAACACTTGCAGGAATCCTTGCGAGAACCCCAGCGCTTGCGGGTTGAACGCCGAGTGTCTTCCGATCGGCCATCAAGCTACTTGCAGGTGTTCAGGGAAGACGCGAGAAGATGGCGCCCACAACTGCATACCTATCGAGTGCATCGACAACAACGACTGTTCGCAAGAAAAAGCTTGCATCGATTCCTCTTGCGTTAACCCTTGCTCGCTGTCAAACGCTTGCGGTCAAAAGGCTGATTGCTCTCCGGTTAACCACGCAGCGGTGTGTTCTTGTCAAGCCGGAACCACCGGAGATCCCCATTTGGGGTGTGTTCAAGTCCAATATTGCGCCGCCGACAACCAATGCCCGGCAGGTTCCCAATGCTACAACGGCCTCTGCACCTGTAAGTTTTTCTTGGTAAAAATGGCGTTTTTGGTTAACTTGTTGTAATTTTTAGCTGTTTGCGCGTCGTCGCGAGAGTGCATCGCGGACCAGTTGTGCATCCAGGGAATTTGCCAGCCCACTTGCAAAACGAACTCTTCATGTCCCGACTTTCAATTTTGCCAAAACAACATCTGCACCCAAGAATTTAAGTGTCGCTCCAACGACGATTGCAGCATCACCGAAAAGTGTTTGGCCAACACGATCGGTCAAAACGAATGTATCGATGTTTGCGAGGGTGTTCTTTGCGGCAGAAACGCCGAGTGCGTCTCGAAGAACCACGAAGCTTCTTGCATTTGTAAGAACGGCTACAAGGGAAATCCCAACGATGATAAACTCGGTTGTCAACACGTAGAATGCGAAACCAACGACAAATGTTCCAACGACAAACTTTGCGACCAATACATGTGCAAAATTGCTTGTTTAGTCCACAACCCTTGCGGCCGCAACGCCCTCTGCTCGGCGGAACACCACAAGCAAGTGTGCTATTGCCAACCCGGCTTCACCGGGGATCCCCACGTCGGTTGTCAATTGATCGATTTTTGCGCTGACGTCCCTTGCGGCCCCGAAGCGGTTTGCCACAACTCCAGAGGTTCCTTCAAATGTCAATGTCCTCACGGTTTAGTTGGCGATCCCTACAATGAGGGTTGTCGCACTCCTGTTGAATGTGTGACCGACAAAGATTGTCCTAACGTGGCGAAATGCGATAAAACCAACGGAAGACACAAATGTAGAGATGTTTGCGAAAGTCGGGCTTGCGGCCCTAACGCTGAATGTATTCCGGTTAACCACGAGGGCCACTGCAGCTGCAGGAACGGCTACCAAGGCAACCCCAACGACCTCAACACGGGTTGCAACCCCAAACCGGTTTCCTGTCGCTCGAGCCACGATTGCCCCGCCAACACTTACTGCTACGGGGATGTTTGCATGCGTAAGTCGCTTTTGGGGTGGTTGAGACGGGACTAATTGAAATTTTGCAGCGCCTTGCCAAACCGACCACGAGTGCGTCCCAACTGAACAATGCCTTCAAGGACAATGCTTGAACCCGTGTCAACTTCGATCGGCTTGCGGGATGAACGCCGCCTGCATCATCGACAACCACGTCAAACAGTGCAGTTGTCCACCCGGTTTCACCGGAAACCAAGAAGTCGAGTGCATCCGATGTAAGTTAAAATTTTACAAACGCCAACAACAACTAAAAATTAATTTCAGTACCCAGCTCTTGTTCCTCGGACAACGACTGCGCTCCTGGAAACATTTGCAAGGACAACTTGTGCCATCCTCAATGCAAGGCCGACAACGATTGCGCTTTCAACGAGAAGTGTCTCAAAGGCAATTGCATTTTGACGTGTCGCGTCGACAACGACTGCTTCTTAGGCCACATTTGCTTGAAAAACATGTGCATCTTCGGCTGTCACGCCGACGAAGATTGCAGCAGCAGCGAATCGTGCCGAAACAACAAATGCGAGAACCCCTGCAACGACAACCCTTGCGGCCCCAACGCCCTTTGCACAGTTTCCAATCACAGAGCGAGCTGTTCTTGCGGCGCCAATTTCGTACCTAACCCCACAGCAAAAATCGCTTGTGTTAGAGCACCGGCACAACCCTGCAGCCAAAACAGAGATTGCGTCAGAGGAAACGTTTGTATGGAAGAATCTTGTCGAGCTCTTTGCTCCTCGGAAGCCGGGTGCTTCAACAACGAAAGATGCGACGGGGGAGTTTGCAAGCCGATCTGTCGAAGGGATGACGATTGCAGGAACGGTGAAATTTGCGAAGGGTTGGTCTGCGTTGTTGGGTGCAGAAGCGATTTGGGCTGCTCGTCCGACCGGAAATGCGTCGCCAGCAAATGCACCGACGTTTGCGCCTCACCGACAGCTTGCGGAACCAACGCGGAATGCGCCATCGTCAGCTACAACAAACTGTGCAGCTGTCCGGAACCTCTGGTCGGAAACCCGCTGGAGTACTGCAGATATCCGGTTCAAGCGTGCTACAAGGACTCGGAATGCGTGGAGAATCACGCCTGCTACGAGGGAACTTGCCAGAAAATGTGCAGAACGTGAGTGATGTCAAACTTTTCCTTCCTGAACGTTCTGGGACTTTCGCGTAGTTTTACCATTTTTTCCTGAAATTTTGTACATAAATATTTTTTCGTTAGTATTACCAAAATTCTTTTCTAAGGAATATTTTAAACTCCTTACTTCTTTCTTGCTGAATTCTTGACCGATTCCTTCCTTCAGCGACCACAACTGCTTGTCGGACGAGAAGTGCGTGCGAGGCGTCTGCAGGACCGTTTGCAACTCCGACGCCTTCTGCAGCACCAACCAACTGTGCAAGAACAGACTGTGCGAGATGGGTTGTCAAAGCGACTCCTCCTGCCCCCAAGACCAAGCCTGCATCAACAATAAATGTCAAAGTGAGTACCTTCTGCCGCCACGAAAACGCCGAACTAAAACTTTCTTCCAGATCCTTGCGACGGTAACACAACTTGCGGCGTTTGCTCCGACTGCAAAGTCAAGAACCACGTGGCTCAATGCAGCTGCCCCACCAACTTCTTGGGCAACCCTCTAGTGGCCTGCACCAAAGTTGCGACGGCCTGCGACGGTTCCTGCGAATGCGACGAGTCCGGCTATTGCACGAAATCTTGTCGCACCCTCAAAGATTGTTCGTGCGGCGAAACTTGTTCTTCGGGAAAATGCAGGAATAAGTGTTCCTCGCAAAATTCCTGTGCCCAAGGGCAAATTTGTAACAGAGGAGCTTGTTTGCTGGGATGTCGGTCCAATAACGATTGTTCAACGTCGGAGGTTTGCCGCAACAAGAAATGCCAGAACGTTTGTAAAGACAGGAATAGTTGTGGGAAAGACGCGATTTGTCGCGCGACTGATCGCAGAAAAGTCTGTTTATGTCCCGATGGTTACAAGGGGGATCCTCACGTGAAATGTTCACCGTACGAGTGTCGAAGAGATGAGGATTGCGAGGTTAATAAGCGATGCGGCAGTGATGGAGCTTGCAAAAATCCTTGTTTGGAGAGTAAAGCTTGCGGGGTTAATGCCCAGTGTAGGGTTCTTGATCGGAAACCGCACTGCTCGTGCCCGCCTGGCTACATAGGAAATGCTTTGGTTGAATGCAAAAAGGGCGGCAACGAAGAATGTTTGAAGAATCCTTGTGGAGAAAACACCAAGTGTCGAGATGTTGCTGGAGGTTACGATTGTACCTGTTTGCCTGGTTGCATAGGCGATCCGTTCAGAGGATGCGTTTGTGACGGCCGCTTGGTTAATTTGTGCAAAAATAAGTTGTGCGGCACCAGGGCACAGTGCAAGATCGTTAACGGCAAAGAGGCTCAATGTTTTTGTCCAGCCGACGCGCCTCTTGGGGATCCCACAATTGAATGTGAGTGTTGTGGGAAATTTGGGGGTCGTGATTGGTGCGGTTTTGCAGGTGCTATCGAGAGGAGCAACGTCGATTGCCGAACCGAGGGTTGTGGTAAGAACGCGGAATGTATAAGGGAACAGGCGTTCTTCGTTTGTCGTTGTCTGCCGGGATACTCTGGTCGGCCCGAAACTGAGTGCCAGAGGGGTAAGCTGCAAGTCACACTAACACGTTTACGATATTCACATACATTGTATACAGTACATAGGCTTTCCGCTCGACTAATGCAGTTGTGCATTAGAACTGTGTCGTATTAATATTTTGTCCACACTGTGTACAGAAAATATGCACGTTTTATCCATAACACGAGTATTGATGCGATTGTAGCGATTTTTTGGAGTATTTTGGTTGGATAGGTTGTCTGAGAGCGGAGTATGTGTAAATACTAGTTGTTGGCGCGTTACACAGCCCGTCATGTGGAATGTACACTTCAGGGTTCCAATCTGCCTTTCACACGATCCTGACACGCTCCCCATCACCCAGCCACATTCCACACAAACTGATTCCAGTCAGTTTAGTTAGCCGATTAGTTAGTTAGTTGTCGCGTGGCGCAGCCGTGCAGTTGCAGGCAGCGGGTATGATGGACGATAAGTCAGATTGGGAACTATGAAAGGAGCATTCTCACATCGTGTTAGTTGTACATTAGCATCGAACTACTAGCATCATCCAGAGCTGTTGCGCTTGTTGTAAATATTGCCGCTTGTTCGGTTGAGATGGCCTCTTTCATTTCTCTCATCCTCTGACTGTCTTGGTCACGCCCGCATGCGTTTTTGTGTATTGTCAGATGTATACTTCCTTTCACGGTTTCTTACGATTGCTTTCTTTTTCTGCCCACCCCGACGTTTCTGTAGATGCCGAATGTAACAGTGACTTAGAATGCTCCAACGAAAAGGCGTGCATCAACTTCCAGTGCATAGATCCCTGCACTCTGCGTGGTGCTTGCGGATTGAACGCCCTGTGCCAGACGGTCTTGCATCGTCCTAGATGCTCCTGTCCCGAGTGTCACGTGGGCATGGCGAACACCGAATGTCGTCCCGATCCGAAATGTCAAACGATCCAACCGCGACCATCCACCCCGTCGCTATGCCGCAAAGATTCGCAATGTTCCAACAGTTTGGCCTGCAACCCCGCTTCGGGCGAGTGTTACGACCCTTGTGCCAATCCTTCTTTTAAATGTCGAGGCAACAAGAAATGCGAGGTGTCCCATCACAGGGCCACTTGCGTCTGCAAGAACGGCTTTGTTGTTAACGAACGCGGGGAGATCGCGTGCGCGCCGGAAATAAGCGAATGCGCCAAAGATGACCAATGTCCCTCTAACAAAGCCTGCATAGACGGTCTATGTCAGAACCCGTGCACGGCCTCTAAGAAATCGCCATGTCCACCGGAGAAAGGTTGCGATGTTTTGAACCACAAACCTGTGTGTATTTGCTTGAAAAACTGCAACCCGACACTGTCGATCTGTCTGAGAGACAATGGCTGTCCGTCACACCAGGCATGCAGGGCGTTCCGATGCGAAGATCCATGTGCGTCCGCCAGCTGTCCCGAGAACACTCCCTGTTACGTCGAAGATCATAGACCTATTTGCAAGTTTTGCCCGCCCGGATTTATATCCGACCCAAAATACGGATGCCTCAAAGGTAAACACTAATTCTCGGTGCAAACTCTTAGTGCTTGACGACAAACATCAGAGAACGATGAGTTCCGTTGCTTTCGGTTACAGTATGCAGTAATAGACAGAACTTTCTTGCTACGTCGTTACTTACCTACAAGATAAACTGCTACAGGGACAAGCCGTTTACCACTTGTTCTCCAGTTTTTCAAAGTCTTCCCCCTTCCACTTGCTCTCTCTTATTATCTACCACGGACACGATCGCTGTAATTAAAGTTATGCCACTTCACTTTCCACTAACTCAAATCTTAACCCAACCGCTCTGCACTCAACTAACAAATTATTTGTAAATATTTATCGTTTGTACGTGTATGTATGTATATAATGTATTCACAGCTGATAACGCGACAAAAGTTGCCTGCACCTCGGACTCCGACTGTACACAAGCACAAATCTGCATTGGGAACATATGCATAAACATTTGCACCAACAGCTGTGGCATAGCCGCCATCTGTCAGGCAAACGGACACAAAGCGAAATGTTCTTGTCCTGCCGACTACGAGGGCAATGCACTAATACAATGCTTCCCCAAAATTACCCCCATTCCTGATACCACCGAACTACCCGTACCCACCTCCAAACCCTACAACCAAACTAGCACGACTCGAGAACGCGGCATCAACTTAGACGTCATCAAAACCACCACCCCTACAGCCACGCACGAAACTAAAGACAACAAAACGCAACTCGAAAAACCCGTAGATCAACTGACCACAAGAACCAGCGAGAGCGTCACGACAGTCATCCCCCAAGACACCAAAACAACGGAATCCACTGCTACAGCTGGAGGAACCGAAATCACAATTGGTACTGTTAGTACTCCAATTGAGGTAGGTGTTACTGCCATTAGTGATGGTTCTCTGGGTTCTAACGGAGAAGCAACTGAAACTGAAGAATTTGTTGGTACAACTGCAATTTCTCGCGGTACTACAGTTGGTACTGACATTATGGAAGACTTTTCAACTCAAGGGGAAAATTTGGGCACTGCTACAAGCGTAAGGGATGAAACCACGAGTTATTCAAAATCCAGTACTGGTGGTACTGGCAAAATTACTGTGCCGTTTCCGAAAACTACCACAATTGTAGAACTTGGTTCCAGTGAAGCGTCCACTGTTGGGTACGTAAAAGAAATTACAACCGAAGAAACTCCTGGAACTAAAATTGAATCGATCAAGACTACCAAATTTTATCCTGGGCAAACAACTGAGTTCTACACAGACAGTACTGGTATGAAATTTAGTACTAATTCCGTTGAAGGAAGAGAAACTACGATTGCTAGTGGTACGGAGAACGAGTTTGGTTCAGTCACAAGTTTGGACAAAATTACCACGAATAATGGTTTTGAATATACTGATGGTACTGGTAGTTCCAGAACTACAGTAGAGTTTAGTGAAACAACCAAAATACCGACATTTGGCGGTTCGACTACTGAATACCGGCAAGAAATGTCGACACAATCGGAACACTATCAAATTTATACTGGAGAGACCAAGATACCTTCTGAACGTTATACTGATAGTACAACTGAAAAATTTAGTACTACGGAAGAAGAAAAAACAACTATTGCTAGTAACCGGATAAATGACGTTACTGTTACTACTGATTTAGAAAGTGAAACCACCAACAGTTTTTCCAAATATGGTGGTAGTACTGAAGATACTACTGAAACTACACTAAACTTGCGTAAAACCACCAAGAAAGAAGAGTTTGATTACGGTGAAAGTTCCAGTACTGAATATCAACAGGAGATCTCGACGGAAAGGTACCGTAGTACTACAGTTCAATCAATAACAGCTAGTGAACTCTATCCAAAAAATAGTGAGCAAACTAATGTAGTTTCTGAATTTTATACCGACGGTACCACTGAGAAGATTGACACTCGTGCTACCGAAGAAACGGAAACGATGCTTGGTAGTACTGTGATAGTCGTTGATAAAGAGACTACTAAAGATCGTTATGGTACCACAACGCAGCCAAACTATAGTGGCAATTATACAGAATCTTTTACGGATCAAACGGTAACATATTCTACAAAAACAGAAATTGCAGATAATGAAAGAAGTACTGAAGTTGGTGCAACTGGTAGTATTACAATAGGAAGTACTGGCTTAGAAACAAGAACCACGCCATTCTCCGAAACGAGAATTACTAAAGATGGGATTGGTACTACTACAGTATCAACAGAAAGTAGCGATGATGGTTCTAAATATACTGGAGTAGGTACTACTCAAGCTCCGCATGCAATTACTACGGAAAAATTTAGTACTGACCTGCCTTACACGCAAGGTGTTACATCTTCAAGTGAAACAAAAGTTACGGATAACGAAATAACTTCGACTATTAAATTTGATGAACCGGAGATAACGGTAACGGATAGAATTACCGGCAAAAATACTATTTTGGAAACAGGAACGACACTATTTTCTAAAGCTGAAATCACTAAATATACAATTGGTACTACTACTGAAAAGCTTCAAAGTGTCGTTGACGTTAGAAATGGCGGACAAACAGGTACTACACAAGGTTATCGCGAAATGACCACAGAGGAAATTGGTACTTACACGCAAGGTATTACGTCTGCAGGTAAAACTACTCCAGAGGAACCAATTAGTACTCATCCAAGTGTTAAATTATCTACTGAATCTTTAACTAGTACCAAAGAAAAATATGATCAAAAGAGTTCATATCCAACTACAACGGAAAGGATGATTTCGACCACTGAAGGTGATCGAAGGGCTGAAAATACGGTTTTAGTCACTACCACGTATCCAAAAACTAATAGTTTTGTGACAGAAAGTACAGATGTTTTTCCAAAAGTTTCTACGGAAGCTGAGCCTGCTACTACAACTGAAAATTTAGTCAATTCTAAATATACCGAACACGTCGGTACTTTTTCTACGGGTGTGACGATAGAAAAATATAGTACTGAGCAAGAAATTAGGGCTTCAGGGGTAACGGACATTACACCACCAATAATAAGTACCTCAACTGCTGAAGGCACACAGAGTAGTACTTTTGAAGCAGCGACAACTGAAATAATTTCTACTACTAAATTTGGTCAAGGGCCAGAAAGTACGATTAGTGGTACTGTTTATCCAAAAATAGAAGCCACAGATCAAGAAGCAACCACAGAAATAGGACAAAGTACCAAATTTGCTTCTACATCTGGTCAGTTTTTGACTGAACCCTTTCACGAAGTTTCAACAGAAAAATTTGATAGTACCTCTGATCAAGGTTACACACAATACAATGCAAGCGGCAAGGAAACAAACAGTACTACGGAGAAATTTAATGACACTCCTGGATTAGGTGCTGAAACGAGTTCTGCAGATTCTGGTAGTACCATTGATGTAAAAATTACCACGCCAGAGACTCGAACAACATTTTTACCAGAAACGTTTACAAAGAAGGAAGTAGCTACTACTTCTTATACTGACTATACTGATAGTGAAGGCAGTGGTACCGTTTCTACTAAATCTCATGAGGATAACTTAAAAGAGCATTTCGTTACAGATCAATTTTATACACAAGGCAGTACTGTAGTTACTACTAGTTCTGACTATCAAAGAACTACAACACCAGCAGAAATATATTCTACAAAAGAAGATAATTTATTCACTGCCAAAGTTAATGAGTCTGGTACTATTTTTGTTGAAACTGATACTTCTACCAAATCCTACCAGGAGAGAACAATTTCTACTGGAAAGTCTCATTTAGAAGAGATTACCACTTCAAGAGGCATGAAAACCACACAACAAGAAGTTAGTGTTAATACTGAAATTTTCAATGAAACTACCACAAATTATAGCAGTAACCAATATGAAACATTAAGTACCGAACAAACAGCTAGAGAGGGGGATTTTTCAATTGCTGATGGTAGTACTACTTTGAAAGAAATAACGGCGGGTACAACAGAGCATTCAAAAAGTACCACTTTGGACCATTTCGGGGGTGAATTTTTGACGACTTCTAGTTCACCAAGAAGTACCATCTTTAACGAAGGCACGGAACCACAGGAAGGTTTAAGTACTGCTGCTGTAATAAAAACTTCAAAAACAAGTTCTACTGCAGAACGATTTAAAACCACAGTTACAACACCCCGGATGTCTATAACAGATTCTAAAGTTATATTTATAACTGTAAAACCGTATACAGTTTATGATGGTACTACAAAACCTGGAACACGTTACCCTGTAGAGAAGCCATCAGAAATCCCCAATACAAAGAGTAGTTTCGAACCTCACACTACTGTTGAAAGTTTTACGGAGAAAGTAGTACCTGACTACGAACACACAGAAACGGCCATGAATTTGGTGACGGGTGTAACAAGTACTGTTTTTGAGAGAACCACTGGGACTAATGTCACCGGGAAGGACTTTGTTACTGCTGTTGAACAAACTACTTTGACCGTTGCTGGGAATGTAACTATTCCGAGTGCCGCGCAAATTGAGGAAGTTGAAAGAAGTACCACTTCTCAAAAAATGACGACTCCTGAAGCATCCTTTTCGTACAGCACAACTCATGATCCAAGGTATAACATGTCAAAAGAGACAACTATTGGTGAGCAACTTCAGCTCACAACTGCCACTAATCCGTCAACTGAAACTGAATTTACTGGGGGTTTTTCGACTACCTTTTATGATAAAAATAAAGAGAGTACTGAGAGTCATTTTAATGAAACTGGTACCGAGGAGATCAGTACAGAATACTATGGAGAAACAATCCAAAATGCAATAACGACCTCCGGATGGATTTATTCGTCTGCTAATAGTCATGATCAAGGACACATTACTAGTACCATTTCAACTGAAACGTCTACTTCAGTACCTGGAGGTGGAACAACAAGTCAAGATAACTTAACTGGCACTACAGTTGAATTTTCTAAGCAAACCTTTATAACTGATAAAACAACGTCAATTAGTAGTACTGAAACAGTACCTTCGAGGTATTTTACAGAAAGTACTACGGAATATTATCAATCAAAATCATCAAGTAATTTTTATCCAGAAATTACAGAACATGTTACTAGTACTAGTGGTATTACGTTTAGTAAAGAAAGTACTGTTTTAACAGAAGTTGGTACTCCTCAGATTTTGCGATCAAGTCAATCTGATGAATCTACCGAAAGTGTTAGGATTACTACTAATGTTCAGCCAGAAATTACTTTTGAAGGTACTACCACCACAGAAGCAGACGTTGTAACTACTAAGGAACTGGTAACTAGTAGTACTAGATTCCCTAAAACCGACGAAACCGTGGAAAATTTGGCTACTACTGGTAAAACAATGACGACTCTCGTATATTCGACGGAGTCCAGTCCGGTGACTCAAAGTCCCTTAACTACTGAGTCGTTCCTAATCCCAACTTCTCCTGCCAACAACGGAAGCTTTTGCACAACACCCGGTAACTGTTCCTATAACACCACCTGCCTAAACAACACATGCGCAGATCCTTGTACCCGTTACGATCCTTGCGTACCCAACGTCAGATGCGACGTGATTGCCCACGTGCCTATATGCCTGTGCCCACTAAACCAGACACTAATGGAAAAAATCGGTTGTAAAATAGTACCAGGTAAACAAAACGAAATTAATTGGGGATACTGCAGCTGCAAGTCATTTCTTGGATCTCCATGGATATCGCAATACGCATGATATCACACAGCCTCTAAACGCTGCTTGAGGCTGTACAAGGTCCGCAAACAGAAACCTTGGACATCATTTGCATGGCGTTAGATACCCGGATCACCCAATAAGTTCTCAGAGAGAACTCCTCGTTTGCTCATTGATTTTTCTTATCACATTATATGTACCTGTATATATTGTACATACTTAATTGATGCAAGAATGGTGGTGGGGTCGCTTGTACGGTGGAGGAGTTCTTGTTGGACGTTTTAGTGTAGTTGTTGTATCCACAATGCTTGAGTTTTCAGCTTATGTGCTTTTTGAGAGTCATTTTGTATGTTTTTCTTTTTTGTGTTGAACGATTTACGAACTGCCAACTAATTTTGATGCGATTCCCTAGACATCAAATGTTACCAGCACACGGATTGCACGTCACAACAGGCTTGCATCAACGGAAAATGCCACAACCCCTGCTCGGTTTCGAATCCCTGCACCCAATCCCACGATTGCCAGGTCCAAAACCACCAGCCGGTCTGCGTTAAAGGTAAAGTTGCGACCCTCGAGTCTTTGCAGGTTAACAACGGTGATTTGCAGTGTGCCAATGTCAGAAGCACTCAGATTGCCGATCCAACAACTTAGTTTGCGATGGTTGTAACTGCGTGTTACGTAAGTTTATTGCTGAGTGTTGACCTTTTTGTGTAATTTTTTTTGTTTGTTTTGTAGAAGAAGAACCCAAAGTGGTGCCGGGTTGCGAGCATTGCCCTCCAGGTATTCGATGCGACCCCACTACAGGCGCTTGCATTAAAGGTAAGTCCAGCTGGTCTGGTCTTGTTTTTTTTTCGAAATCGAAGTGTTGCTGTTTTTTGCCAAAACCTCCCCCTATCCTTCCCACATACATGCAAAATTTAACAACGAGAAAGCCATCTGAACTGGACTCGCTTTACATCGTCGCAAAATGGGTAAAGTACATCGTAACCGTGACGTTACCGATGTCGCAATGATTGACCATTTTTTGTGTTACAGCTTCAATCATCTAACTGTATATTCTTCCTAACATGTACCTACCTGTAAATTTTGAAAATAGCAACACCTGTTCTTTCATTTTGGCATCACGCTCAGTGCTATTGTCAAATATGACTGACGATCTGTACATTATATTGTGAATTGTTGAGACTAATTTCACAACCGTTTCCGTTTTCTTTGTTGTTGTATATAGATTGGTGTTTGTAACTTTCACCTGTGGTTGAGGTCGCTTCCGCTTCTCATTGCACCAGTTACTAACATCTTCACGATCACTATTATTATTTTGTAATTTAAATTGAACCACCTGTACTTACTTTGTTGTTTGTTTTTTTAATATAACAGATATGGCTTCAACACCAGATACACTAACAGAAACACAAACTGTGACCCTATCACAAATAACCAACCAAACTACTACTCCTACTACTATTCTAACATTTAGTGAGTCTGGAGCGGGATTAACAACGGAAGCTCTAACGACCAGTGGAAAACTATCAACTTCAGAGGAACTAACGCCCTTCACTTCCGGGCCCAAAATAACCACAGAAGGGATCGTAACCAAATTGAGCGATGAACCGTTCACGTCGAATCCAGTAGACGAAACTAGCTCCACAAGTTTCACTTCTCATCCTGAAACAGTTTTCACTAGCAAGCCGATATCTGGGAGCACTGAAATTCCTGAAAAGACCACCGAAAAAACTGAACTAGTATTCCCACTCACCACAACTTCAGAAAGAATTGTGACGGTCACCGCTGAATATCCTGGAGACACCACAACTGCGTTTGACCTCGCTCAAGGAACGACAACTAAAACAGAAATTGGTACTACTACAACTGAAAAAAGTTTTGATGTTACTTTTGGTAGTAGTACTGAGAGCGGGTTTAGAACTTCGGAAGTACCAAAAGAAGAGCTTGGTACTACCTCTACAACAGGTGAAGTAACTACGATGAGGGGTACCATTAAAACTACGAAAGGTTTGGAAACTACTTTAGTTCCTGGAGTTAGCCCATATGAGAGTACTGTTGGGTCATCTGGAACTACTACTAGTTCAGAAATAGGTACAACTGAAATTGGAAAAGTTTCAGCTACTGAGGGTGGTACGCAACCACCAAGTACCACGTTAAGATATTTTAGTACTGGCTCTTCTTCAGTAGAAACAATTACGTCTTCCGGTCAAGGAACGACAGCTAAAATAGAAATTGGTACTACTACCAAGCCCTCGTTTGGTGAAACTACAACTGAAAGTAGTTTTGATATTACTTTTGGTAGTAGTACTGAAAACGTGTTTAGAACTTCGGAGGCACCGAAAGAAGCGTCTGGTGTTACCTCTACAAGAGGTGAAGTAACTACGATGAGGGGTGCCATTGAAACTACGAAAGGTTTGGAAACTACTTTAGTTCCTGGAGTTAGCCCATATGAGAGTACTGTTGAGTCATCTCGAACTACTACTAGTAGTTCAGAAATTGGTAGAACTGAAATTGGAAAAGTTCCAGTTACTGAGGGTGGCACGCAACCACCAAGTACCACGTTAAAATATTTTAGTACTAGCTCTTCTTCAGTAGAAACAATTACGCCTTCCGGTCAAGGAACGACAACTAAAATAGAAATTGGTACTACCACCAAGCCCTCGTTTGGTGAAACCACAACTGAAAGTAGTTTTGATGTTACTTTTGGTAGTAGTACTGAAAACGTGTTTAGAACTTCGGAGACACCGAAAGAAGAGTCTGGAGGTACCTCTACAACAAGTGAAGTAACTACGATGAGAGGCGCTATTAAAACTACTGAAGGTTTGAAAACTACTTTGGTTCCCGAAGTTAGTTCATACGAAAGTACTGTTGGGTCATCTGGAACTACTACTAGTTCAAAAATGGGTACAACTGAAATTGGAAAAGTTACAGTTACTGAGGGTGGTACGCAACCACCAAGTACCACGTTAAGATATTTTAGTACTGAAACTTCGGCAGTAGAAACAATTACGCCTTTGGGTACTGTAGCGGAACCAGACAAAACTGAAAGTGACTGTGACTGTGATACTGACGAGCCTACAACCCAAAAAATGGAAGTCACCACTCAACATGTCACGAAAAGTGATGTAACTGTAGTGCCTGTTAGTACTACAAATAGAGGTTATGTCAAAATTAGTACTTCTGGAATAGTCACTCCTGAGTCGGAGGTCAGTACTTTGAAACATTTTACGACTGAATCTGGATATGAGACTCCGCAATACTTTACAACGAAATTGTCTCTAGACAACGGTGAGACCTCTACTCAAAGAGTAGAGGTGAGTACTGATGAGACGACTTTGCAACCGTTGACTACCGGGTTGCCTGTAAGGACTACAACAGGAAATTATGAGAAAATTAGTACAGGATCTGAATTTACTTCGAAAGTAACTACCCCCGAGTATAAAGTCAGTACTTCCAAATATTTCACTAGTGAAACTGGATCTGAAACTCCTCAGTATTACACAACGTTATCGTCCCGAAGTACTAGTGAAGGTGCTGGGGAAACTACACCAAGAGTAGAAGTGAGTACTTCGAGAATTACCACCCCCGAGTCTGATATCGGTAGTTCTAAATATTTTACTAGTGAAGCTGAATCTGAAACTCCTGCATATTATACAACGTTATCATCTCGAAGTACTACTGAAGGTGCTGGTAAAACTACACAAAGAGTAGAGGGTAGTACTGAGCAGGCTACTTGGAGAATTACCACTAGTACAGTTCAACAAGTTACTGATGGAACTAGTCAAAGCGTAGAGGTTGGTACCGAGTACGTTACAACAATTGGAGAACAAGTTCCAAGTTATACTCAAATTTCTTCGAGAATAACTACTCAAGAACCTGAGATTAGTACCTTTAAACATTTTACAAGTGAAAATGAATCTGAAACGTCTCAGCATTATACAAGTTTATCCCCTCAAGTCACTAGTGAACCTCAACAAGTCACAAGTGAAACTACTCAAAGAGTAGTGGTGAGTACTGAGGAGATTACACAGCCGAGTGTAACGGTGTTATTTGACGCTACTACCAATGCCGAATTAGTCAAAATTACGACTAATAAAGATGAGGATGTTAAAGGACTCACTTCTACTCCAATGTCTCACTTTACTGCCACTGAATCAGAAAGTACTAAAGATGTAGAACATCCCACGACGGTTTCTCATGTAATCTCAACTGGTAAAATTGTTACTGATTCTCCTTCCACAATTAGTGGCTACACTGAGCAAGTTGGAAGTACCTATTATGGTGGAACGTCGCCAGCTGGAATTGGTACTACCTATAGGACTACAGAAAAGGAGGATGCAAGTACAGGATTTGTAACTGGTACGACCGAACGTCCTAAATTCACTGTTATTTCTGAAACAACTCCTAGAGAAAGTACCACCGAAAAAGTAACTGAGAAATATCCGCTTGTAACGGAAACAAGTTCAGATAAAACTGGTACTGTTTCCTATGCAGAAACAACGATACCAGTTGGCTATACTGGAACAATTTATGAAGTACCAATGAGTACCGTGCGATCGAGTGCTGTTACTGGTGAGGCTCAAGTGACTGGAAAAGCTGAAACTACCACAGAAAAGATTGCGACCGTGAGTGAAATTGTTTCGAAACAAACTGTGCCTGAGGCTGAAGTCACTCGTGCTCCTTACACCACGAGTTCAACTAAAATAACTGAAAAAACTCCTGAAATAATTCGATATACCACCCCACGATACATAACTGAAGGTCAAAGAACCTCGCCTTTTGGTACTGGTTTACCTGACATTACCAGTGTACCAACGGAAACTCTTCATGAAGTGTCATTGACAACTGCCAAATCGATTCCTGCAACAGGTGAGTATCCAATGACAGGAAGACCTGAAACAACTACTGAAAATGTAGTAACCACAAATGAAATTGAGTCTAGAGAAACTACTCCTGAAACCGAAATCACTCATTTGTTAGAAACTACAGTTTCGAGAATGTTTTCGGAAACTTCAACTTTCAAATCAGCTTCAGAAGGACAACAAACAACCCCTATTTTTACAGTATTGCCGGAAACAACTGAAGTTCCTGAAAGTGGTAGCACCCTAAAGCCTAAATCCACAACAAAATCAGGTGTTGAAAGTGCTTACAGTAATAGCAAGGATACTACGGAACCTTACGTGACAATTGGTAGTACTCATCAAGCAATTTCTGAAGGTACTACGTCAAGATCTGAGTTTACAACAAAATCAGGTATTGAAAGTACTTCCAGTAATATTAAAGAGATTACACAACCTTACGTGACCATTGGTACTACCCGCCAACCAATTCCTGAAGGTGGTACTACGTCAAGATCTGAGTTTACAACGAAATCAGGTATTGAAAGTACTTCCAGTAATATTAAAGAGATTACACAACCTTACGTGACCATTGGTACTACCCGCCAACCAATTCCTGAAGGTGGTACTACGTCAAGATCTGAGTTTACAACAAAATCAGGTATTGAAAGTACTTCCAGTAATATTAAAGAGATTACACAACCTTACGTGACCATTGGTACTACCCGCCAACCAATTCCTGAAGGTGGTACTACGTCAAGATCTGAGTTTACAACGAAATCAGGTATTGAAAGTACTTACAGTAATATCAAAGAGACTACACAACCTTACGTGACGGTTGGTACTACACATCAGGCAATTACAACTGAGGAAGAGGGAGGTAGTACTACGATTAGATCCGGTATTGAAACGAGTTCAACTGAAACACAAAAAGTGACTCAATCTTATGATTCGGCGGGTACAACAACTGAAGACAGATATAGTACTACTGAAAGAGACGCCTATGAGACTACCGTTTTGCTTGAACATTCTGCGACCAGTAAAGTTGGAATCACTACTATTGAACCCTTCTCGTCAAAGTTAGATATAGAAACTACTGTTAGTGAAGGCGAACAAACCACACGACCCTACGTTACAGTTGGCAGTAGTAGTGCCACCGAAAGATTTACGGGAGAAATTACTACGTTCTCTGAGTATGATGGCAGTACTCAAAGGTCTATAGCTAATCAAAGTACTACTGAATTAGGAATTGAAACTACTTTGCATGTAGGAAAAGTGACCACTGTTGCATCAGTTACTAAGAAGTCGGATATGGAAACTACTGGTACAGAGGGAGAAAGGGGAACAGAACCCTATGTTACGCAAGGAAAGTACAGTACTACTGAAAGTTATACTTCTCAAGTCACTACTTCTTCGCAAAATGATAGTACTCATTCGACTAGAATTGAACAAATTACAGCAAAGTTCGGAAGTGAAACTACTAAACAGATCGAAGAAACGACTACATATTTCAGCAATGTTTCGGACGGTACAGTTAGTACTATTGAAGAAGAGACCGTTAAAATTACTACTACTGAAGCATCAACAACTCTTAGTAACAACGAAATATCAAGAACGACAATACTTCCTGCTACTTTAGTACCAAAATCTACGATTAGTACTGTAAGTGGTACTGCAGAATTCTCTGTAACGGAACCCGTAACTAGCCAAACTACTGAAAATGGCAGTAGATATTCAGTTACAACAATCACTTCGAAACCTGAAAGAACTGGGCCTGCTGAAGAGTCGACGACTCTTGGTAGTAACTTAGGTGGAACTACACAATATGAGCAAATAACGATTTTTCAAGATGCCAGTACTACTAAGAAACATTACGGTACTATTGGAAGTCCAGGAACTACAGTACCCTATGTTACAATTTTACCTGAATCTACAACAGATTTCAGTGTAGAGAATCGTAGTGAAACTACTACTACTACTGAAGGTCAGATTTCTCAATTTAGTACCAAACAGGATACAGCTTCCGGAGTTAAAGAGACGACGACACCATATCTTACTGACAAAATTACCACTAGAAGCTCTGATATAGGTTCACACACGACAATTGACTACATTACGACAATTACTGAAGGTAGTACTGGAATTGTTGACAGAATTACTACAACAGGGCCTGAAATTGCCAGTACGGATCAGCAAACCAGTAAAGTGCCATTGTATACTTCTCATGAAGAAGTGACGTTACAAACGGAGCGCTTTACGGGTACTACTGAAGGTAGTACTGTTAGACACTATGAAACAACTGGTACTAGCAGCCACTTTACCAAATTGTACTCTGAGACAACAATTTCTGAAGCCTCAGTAGTCACCACTGAAAAAGTTATAGAAGATGAAAGTACTACTGTCAATCCTGAAATAAAAGTTTACACAACTGAAGAATTTATTACCAACATTGTAACGGAAGAACCTACAATTGGACCTGAACCGGAAATACCGACGATCAAACCAATTACCAATAAACCACCAGAAATTGTTGAAACTCTACCTACAATCGGACCTGAAGCAGAGATACCAACTGTAACTGCACCTGCGATGGTTAGTGAAGTAATTATTCCATCTGAACAAATTACAAGAAGTACACAACAAACAACGGTTGGACATGTAGGAGAAACACCATCAAGGACATCCCCCAGTTTCACAATTGGTAGTACTGCTCAAGTGCCGACAATTACAGAAGAAACGCATTATCATGGGGGAGAATTAACAACAATGTCTTCAGGAACTACCAGAAGACCTTTCATTCCAGGCACTATACCTGTGATAGTAACTGAAGATGGAAGAAAAACTTCTAAGTTTGCCACTGAATCGGAATTGCATCATACAACTACTGAGGCTTACCCTTCTACAGTTATTGTAGAACAAGCATCGACAGTGGAAGGTCGTCACAAAACTACAGAAACGTTGACTGACGTTACTGAACCGGGCGAAATTACTACGCAGCAACTGTTTGAACCTAATGTTACATCTGAAGATGGTACTAAAATTACCAGTAGCACAGAAGGGAGAGAAATGAATATTACGTCTTCATATAGTTCTTTGGGACCTCAGACCACTTATTTTAATGGTGAAACGACAACTTATAAATCGGAAGAGACGGTGGTTACAGAAGGAACTACTCAAAAAGTGTCTGTGGTTACAGAAGGAACTACTCAAGAACTGCCTTTAGGACCAAGAACAACTTCGACTTCTGTTACAGAATTGACAACTTATGGATCTGTGGATACTGGGGCTACTGGAGGAACTGAAACGAATCAAGGGACGGTACTTGAAGTTAAAACAACCACAAAATATTTTGATGAGCCGGGAACTACAGAGGGTGGTTTTAGAACTAGTAGTGAAATTTTTATCCCTACTGCTCCTTTTCCCACAGAAGGTATTGCGACACCTAAAGCCGATAGTACAGAAACCGTTACAGACACGTTGGGCTTGAGTACTACTCCTGAGACTAAACATTTGACGACGCCTGGAGAGACTGTAGAGCCACCGGTTTACATCAAAAACTACACCGAAACGACTACTAACCAAACTAATCCTACTTGCAATTCCGATGCGGATTGTACGCCTTTCGAAACTTGCATAAACAAGCAGTGCATTAACGCTTGCGCAATAGGCGGTCGTTGCGCTCCGAACGCGATCTGCTCAGCTGAAAATCACAGAGCATACTGCATGTGTCCACACGGATTATCAGGAGATCCAAAAAGGAGTTGCTTACAAGGTATAAAAGTTATTCGCCCCAGAGTTTTCCCCGATAGAGTTCCGTTCTGTAATATATTGGTCTTGTAATATATTGTTTTATTATACTCAACTAATTTGCACCAAATTTTTGAAAAGTAATTATTGCATGCATGATTTTTTGGTTTGAGGTAACTTGTAAATATTGTTAATAATGCCCTCGTTTTAGTCACGAATTTACGCCTCTAACTCGGCTCTTAATTACTATTAATGACAGGTCATCAGATGATTAATGTATTAATGTCTAACTCTCTACCAGAACCACCCATTTCAAAAGCACCTAGACCGTGCGAGTCAGACAAGGACTGCCTCGATACCGAGGCATGTTACATGTCGGAATGTCAGGATCCTTGCCAGTTTACTAACGCCTGTGCTAAGACAGCCAAGTGTCAAGCAAAAATGCACAGGCCAATCTGTACATGTCCGATGGGCTACGAAGGAAACCCCGCAATTAAATGCTTCAAGTCCTCGCCAAGTAAGATAACATTTAACTGTCCCCCTGTAAATAATTATAAATATGAACATAATAATGAATTTAATACATAAAAAAGTAATCAACAAACTAATCAACAAAGTTGTAAATTTTTGTCGATTTTTGTAAATAAGTTAGAATAGAGTTTCCCCTTCTCACCGTGTCTTGCACCCCTTTCGCTAGTGAGTTGCACCGTCAACGACGATTGCCCATTGACTGAAGCATGCATCGGCCATGCTTGTCAAAGACCCTGCGATGTACACAACCCTTGCGCCCAAAACGCCGTTTGTATCAACACCAACCACGGATCCGACTGCAGTTGCGCAGAAGGCTACCAAGGCAACGGTTACGTCGGTTGCGCTATAGGTACCACCCTCGCCCCCCCCCCCAATTTCCACCCTCATTGAAACAAAAATTCCAGTTCACGACATCCAACCGGTCTGCCAATACAACGAAGATTGCCCACCCAATAAACTATGCGACCGACTCAACCGCCTCTGCATCAACCCCTGTTTCGAAGATTCTTGCGGCGAAAACGCCGAATGTCTCCCCAAGAACCACGGCATCGAATGCAGATGTTTGCCGAGTTACCAAGGAAATCCCTACGTTCTCTGCGAACAAGTTCAAGGGTGTCGCTCCGACAGCGATTGCGCTTCGAGCGAAGCTTGCATCAACGGCAATTGCGGCTCGCCGTGCCGTTGCGGCCCTTACGCCATCTGCGAAGTGATTTACCACAAACCCACCTGCAAGTGTCCACCTGGCTACCAAGGTAACCCAGCGACAGGATGTCAACCACCATCGAACCCCTGCGATCCCAACCCTTGCGGGTTACACGCCCTCTGCGAAATCGACAACGGCAACCCGATTTGCTTCTGTCCCAAGGGATTGACCGGAAACCCGTTCATCAGTTGCAGTAAGTTTTTCGGGGGAGGTTCGGGGAATTGTCGATAACTCGTGAATAGTTCCAGAAGGAGATGATTGTTCGCCGAACCCTTGCGGGCCCAATTCCGGCTGCAGAGTTATCGAAGGCAAAGCAGTTTGTTTCTGTTTGCCGGAGTTTGAAGGAACACCTCCGCATACGCCGTGCGCTTTACCCTCGAACCCTTGCAATCCGTCACCTTGCGGCCCGAACACCCAATGCGCGCTTTTGAGTAACGGTTTCGCTAAATGCACTTGTTTGCCTGGTTATTTGGAGAGTCCTAACACTATTCGGGGGTGTGTTGAAGCTAAGAACCCTTGCGAGCCCAGCCCGTGCGGTCAAGGAGCTCTTTGCGATCCTTTACGCGAACCCGTTTGTTATTGTCCTTACGGCACTGACGGCAACCCTTACCGCATTTGCACCGAACCGAACCCGGCACCCATGCTTTGTAGTCCCGGCCCTTGTGGGGTTAATTCCGACTGTTACGTTTCTAACAACCAGGAGCAGTGTTATTGTAGAGCCGGTTTCGTCGGGGATGCGTACTCTGGATGTCGATTGGAGCCGCAGAGTCCTTGCGTTCCGAATCCTTGCGGGCCCGGCGCCCAATGCGTTGTTTCACCTGACGGTCATTCGATGTGCCGTTGTCCCGATGGCATGGGTGGCGATCCTACAGGTCCTGCAGGTTGTCACGGTTACGAGTGCGTCGTCGATGATAACTGTGCTGATCATCAAGCTTGCATGGGTTATAGATGTAGAGATCCTTGTCCCGGTTCTTGCGGAATTAACGCTAATTGTCGAGTAGAAAAACATCATCCTGTTTGCACTTGCGACGCTGGACTTACAGGAAATCCGGTGATTCGATGCTTCCCAATACCCAGTCCGATGCCGGAACGTGACCCTTGCATGCCTAACCCTTGCGGTTTGAACACCATCTGTCAAGTGATGAGAGGAAGAGCTGTCTGTTCTTGCTTACCCGATTTTCAAGGTGACCCTCAAACCGGTTGTCGTCCCGAGTGCGTTATCAATTCAGATTGTCCAATCAACAAGGCTTGTGTTGACCGCCACTGTAAAAACCCTTGTGCCCTAACTAACTTATGCGGCATTAACGCGGATTGTCAAGTCAGAGACCACACCGCCACTTGTGTTTGTCCTGAAGGTTTCATTGGTGACGCTTTCTATCAATGTTTGCCGACGCCTCCAGTTGTGGCGCCGATAGCTAACGACACTAAACCTTGCGCACCTTCACCTTGCGGCGCCAGCAACCAATGTAACCTTTACGGAGGTCAAGTGGCGATTTGCGACCCTTGCTTAGGACCTGACGCTCCTTATAACCCGCAATGTCGGCCGGAATGTTTAACCAACGCTGATTGCCCGTTCGATAAAGCCTGTCTTGGGTTTGTTTGCGCCGATCCTTGTCCCGGGTCCTGCGGGGTTAAAGCGCTTTGTCACGTTTTGGCCCACACCCCAGTTTGTAGCTGTCCCCAGGGTCTGGAAGGAAATCCTTTTGAACATTGTTCAATACCCATGAGTAAGTACCATTATCTTTTGCTAGGGTGAGAATTACAGGGTAAAAATTTCCAGCACCTGTGGATAGGAGCGAGACTTGCGAAAACCTCAGATGTGGCGCTAACGCTGATTGCATCCAGAAGAACAACGCGTTGAGCTGCACTTGTAGGAAGGGTTTCTTCGGAAACCCTTGGATCGCTTGTAGACCGGAATGCGTGATCAACCCTGATTGTCCTCTCGATAAAGCTTGTATCAACAGTAAATGCGTCGACCCTTGTGCGGGGGTTTGCGGGGTGGGTGCTCAATGCGAAGCCATCAACCACGTACCAATTTGTTTCTGTCCACCCCATTATTCGGGAGATCCTTTCGTGGCTTGTTATCCGTTCCAACCACCATCACCGCCCCAAATCTTACCACCAGCAAACCCTTGCGACCCTTCACCTTGCGGACCTTACAGCCGTTGCTTGGTTTCACATCAAGGTTACGCGACCTGTTCTTGTTTACCCAACTTCCATGGCGCTCCTCCGGCTTGTAAGCCGGAATGCATTGTCAGTTCAGAATGTTCCCAAACTCGAGCTTGCATCAACCAGAAGTGTCAAGACCCATGTCCGGGAACTTGCGGAGCCGCCGCCACATGCACAGTTATCAACCACAACCCGATATGCAGTTGTCCACCAGGTCAAATAGGCGATCCTTTCGTCAGATGCGACACTCCTGTCGTCATCGAAGAGAATCCACCAAGGCAAGAAAACCCATGCACACCTTCACCTTGCGGCCCCAACTCGATTTGTCAAGTGAAAAAGGGAAGACCCGTCTGCTCGTGCGCCGCTAATTACATCGGAAATCCGCCTTATTGTCGCCCGGAATGCGTCATCAACCAGGAATGCTCCAGGGATAAGGCTTGTGTTCAGGAGAAATGCGTGAATCCTTGTATCAACACTTGCGGTCAAAACGCGAAATGCGACGTGGTCAACCACACGCCGTTCTGCAGTTGTCTGCAAGGTTACGTCGGTGACGCTTTCGTCGGTTGTTCAAAGAT
The DNA here is from genome assembly GCA_951805265.1 of Schizotus pectinicornis. Lineage (NCBI taxonomy): Eukaryota > Metazoa > Arthropoda > Insecta > Coleoptera > Pyrochroidae > Schizotus > Schizotus pectinicornis. The sequence goes on from OX638207.1 coordinate 4,065,168, forward strand.
CGAAATTCAACCACCTAGAGACCCTTGTAATCCGTCGCCTTGCGGCGAAAACGCCCAATGTACCGTTTCGAACGGCGCCGCGAGATGTAGCTGTATCCCACCTTACATCGGCAACCCCTACGCTGGCGGTTGTCGTCCAGAATGTACCATCAACGCGGAATGCGCCAGTCACTTGGCTTGTCTCTCTCAGCATTGTCGCGATCCTTGCCAAGGGTTATGCGGCATCAACGCCGAATGCAGCGTAGTCAACCACGTCCCAGTTTGTGCTTGCGCCAGAGGGTTAATAGGAGATCCCTTCACTTCTTGTCGGGCACCTCCGGCGAAACGTAAGCACTTTCGTTGTTTGGTTGTTGTAAACTAATTAATTTTTTAAAGCTGAACCGCCTCGAAATCCTTGCGAACCTTCACCTTGCGGGCCTTACAGCGTCTGTCGCGTGAGGAACGACCAAGCCATTTGTTCCTGCCAAGTGGGCTATACGGGATCACCACCATCTTGTCGACCTGAATGTTTAGTTAGTTCCGAGTGTAGTCAGCACAAAGCTTGCATCAACCAAAAATGTGAAGATCCTTGTCCGGGAACTTGCGGCATTAACGCTAGATGTCAAGTGGTTAACCACAACCCGATTTGTAGTTGTCCTCCTTCGTATCTAGGAGATCCGTTCGTGTTGTGCAACCCTGAAGGTTTGTGGCGTTAGAAATTTTATTGTTGCCTAATTAATTGTTGTTATAGAGCGGAAGCCGGGACCTCCACCACCCCATGTGAGTCCTTGCGTGCCGTCACCTTGCGGCCCTAACGCTGAATGTCGCCCAGCTGATGATCGCCCGGTTTGTTCGTGTCTTGCCGGTATGTTAGGGGCTCCGCCTAATTGTCGACCGGAGTGCGTCATCAACCAAGATTGCCCGTCGCATTTGGCTTGTGTTAACAACAAATGCAAAGATCCTTGCGTGGGTTCTTGCGGTTATAACGCGCAGTGTACAGTTTTGAATCATCGACCCACCTGCCAGTGTCATTCAGGGTTCGAGGGTGATCCCTTCTCGGGTTGCAGTCCAGTCCAAGGTAAGTTTAGTTATAGCGCCAATTCCTCTTCCGCACCCTTTCTTATTCTCTTGTTCTTTTCTTTTAGTCATAGAATTGCCTAGAAATCCGTGCAACCCTTCACCTTGCGGGGCTAATGCCATTTGTCGAGAACAACACGGTGCCGGTTCTTGTACTTGCATCAAAAATTATTTCGGCGACCCTTACGCTGGATGCAGGCCGGAATGCTCGATGAGCAGCGATTGCCCCCACGACAAGGCTTGTTTAGGGATGAAATGTCGCGACCCTTGCCCCGGTAGTTGCGGCGTTAACGCCGAATGTAGAGTGATCAACCACAACCCTCAGTGCAATTGCCTTCCTGGTTTCACCGGAAACGCTTTGAATCTTTGTCGTGAGATCCCGCAAAGTAAGAAGAATGATTCGGTGATAGTAGCGATTTTAACCGATTTCTCTCTAGTTACTTACGAAGAACCCCGCCGAAACCCTTGCTCACCTTCACCTTGCGGCCCTTACAGCACCTGTCGCGTCAATGACGACCGACCTGTTTGCTCCTGTAGCGCCGGCTACCTGGGAGCACCCCCGAATTGCCGCCCCGAATGCGTCGTAAATTCCGAATGTGCCCTAGACAAAGCGTGCCACAACCAGAAATGCATAGATCCTTGTCCAGGAACTTGCGGTTATAACGCCCGCTGTAAAGTAGTCAACCACAACCCGATATGTAGCTGTCCTTCTGGTTATGTTGGTGATCCTTTCAGCAGGTGTATAGTGGAAGAGAGTAAGCTTGTAAAATTCTTTGTTTTCTTCTTGTGCATGTCGCTTGCTTTTCAGAACCTCCTGTAGTTGTTGACGTCAATCCCTGTCAACCCTCACCTTGCGGACTCTTCTCTGATTGTCGCGTTAACAACCAACGACCGGTTTGCTCTTGTTTACCCAACTATTACGGACAACCCCCCAATTGTCGACCGGAATGCGTGGTCAATTCCGACTGCGCCTTGACGAAATCTTGCCAAAACGAAAGGTGTAGAGATCCTTGTCCGGGATCTTGCGGCGCCAACGCCGAATGTAGAACCGTGAATCACGCCCCAGTTTGCTACTGTTTGCCCAGCTTCACCGGAGATCCTTTCTCCGGTTGTCGAGAAAGTAAGAGTTTTGTCTAAAGCGGCCATGTTTTTATTGAACCGTTTCAGTTGTTGTGGTGGAAGAACCTCGACACCCATGTAACCCGTCACCTTGTGGAAGTAACGCGTTATGCCGCGAATCGAACGGGGCGGGTTCTTGTACTTGTTTACCCGACTATTTCGGCGATCCTTACTCGGGATGTAGACCGGAATGCGTTACTAATTCTGAGTGTCCACGGGACAAGTCGTGTGTCAACAACAAGTGCAAGGATCCTTGCCCCGGCACTTGCGGGCTTAACGCGGAATGTAGAGTCTATAACCACGCCCCCAACTGCAACTGTTTGCCCGGTTACACCGGAAACGCTCTACAATCTTGCCATCTCGTACCTCCAACTAGTAAGACTTATTCTGTTCTTTTCTTCAACTTCTCAACTTCCTCTATCTCTAGTTGTACCTGAGCCTGAAAGGGACCCTTGTATCCCGTCGCCTTGTGGACCTTACAGTCAATGCAGAGTCAGCAACGGACACGCTGTTTGCTCTTGTCAAGCCAATTACGTGGGAGCGCCGCCGTCTTGTAGACCGGAATGTACCGTTAGCACGGATTGCATGCAAAACAGGGCTTGTATTAATCAGAAATGTCGCGACCCTTGTCCTGGAACGTGCGGATTGAACGCCAGATGTAACGTGATTAATCACAACCCGATATGCAGCTGTTTGCCAGGATTGGTCGGCGACCCCTTCACCAGATGCATCCAGCAAGAACGTAAGCTTTTCACTTCTTACTTTTTTCACTTTATTTCTTACTTATCTCTACTTGACTTCTTCACTTCTAGCTCAACCTGTACCGGCACCCAGTGGAAACCCTTGCGTTCCGTCACCTTGCGGCCAAAACTCGCAATGTCGAGTTGTGGGCCTTCACCCCGCGTGCTCCTGTTTACCCAATTACATAGGGCGAGCTCCGAACTGTCGTCCTGAATGTGCCATTAACGCTGAATGCCCCAGTAATTTGGCTTGTATCAACGAGAGATGTAAAGACCCTTGTCGGGGTTCTTGCGGAGTTCACACCAGTTGCGTGGTGGTGAATCATTCACCGGTTTGCCAATGCGACCTCAGATTCACCGGTGATCCGTTCGCCGGGTGTTCACGAGTACCTGAGGCTCCGGTTGTTGAAGAGCCCATCAACCCTTGCAACCCGTCTCCGTGCGGCGCTAACGCCGTTTGCAAGGAGCGCAACAACGCCGGTTCTTGTACTTGTTTGCCTGAATACTTCGGCGACCCGTACTCGGGATGTCGGCCGGAATGTGTTATTAACACCGATTGTCCGCGAGATAAGTCGTGTATTAACCAGAAATGTAGAGACCCTTGTCCGGGAACTTGCGGACTCAATGCCGAGTGTAGAGTCAACAACCACGCCCCTTCTTGCTACTGTTTGGTGGGTTACACTGGTAATCCAGCTGTTGCATGTCATTTACCTCCACCCAGTACGTATAACTCTTATTTCCGTATTTCTTGTCTCTACTCTTGTTTTCTTCAGAACCTGAACTACCTCAACCCGAACCTTGCGTACCTTCACCTTGTGGACCTTACAGCCAATGTAGAGTTGTTAACGGCCACGCCGTTTGCTCTTGCCAAGAGAATTACGTGGGATCGCCTCCGATGTGCAAGCCTGAATGCATGATTTCCGCCGATTGTCAATTGGACAAAGCTTGCATCAACCAAAAATGTCGCGATCCTTGTCCGGGAACTTGCGGCTTAAACGCCAGATGCCAAGTGGTGAACCACAACCCTATTTGCAGTTGTCCCGCAGGTCTGACGGGCGATCCTTTCGTCCGCTGCTTGCAAGAGAAGCGTAAGCTACCTCTAACCCTCTGTGTTGTTTCTAAAAAAATTTACTTTAGCGCGACCAGCTGAGGTCGTCCCAGTTAATCCGTGCATTCCTTCACCTTGCGGCCCCAATTCCCAATGCAGGGTCCACGGAGACACCCCGGCGTGTTCTTGTTTGCCCAGCTACGTGGGTCGCGCGCCCAACTGTCGTCCGGAATGCACCATTAACGCGGAATGTCCCAGCAATAGGGCGTGCCACAACGAGAAATGCGTCGATCCTTGTCCCGGTTCTTGCGGAGCTAACGCCGATTGTAGAGTGATCACGCACCGATCGGTTTGTTCTTGCAGAACCGGTTACACCGGTGATCCATTCGCCGGTTGCGCTTTGATACCGAGTAAGACTCGGAGTTTTGAGAAATTTTCGGAAAATTAACGAAACCGTTTCAGTTGTTCAACCTGTTGAAGAGGAACGAAGACCCTGCAACCCGTCACCTTGCGGCGCTAACGCTCTGTGCAGGGAGCGAAATGGCGTAGGTTCTTGTACTTGTTTGGCTGAGTACTTTGGCGATCCTTACTCGGGTTGTCGTCCTGAATGCGTCACGAATTCTGATTGTGCCCGAACTTTGGCTTGTGTTAACAATAAATGTAAAGATCCCTGTCCGGGAGTTTGCGGCCTCAACGCCGAATGTAGAGTTAGCAATCACGCGCCATCTTGTACTTGTTTGACGGGTTACACAGGAAATCCGGAAACTTCCTGCCATTTGCCGCCACCTCCACCCAGTAAGCCACTCTTTACTGTTGTCTGTCTTTCGTTCTTAACTATGTTTACTTCTTCAGATGATCAACCTAGAGGTAACCCTTGCGTACCTTCTCCGTGCGGTCCTTACAGCAATTGTAGAGTTGTAAACGACCACGCTGTTTGTTCTTGTCAAGCTAATTACGTAGGAACTCCACCTTCGTGTAAGCCTGAATGCATGATCAGCGCTGATTGCTCTCAAAACAAAGCATGTATCAATAATAAGTGCCAGGATCCTTGTCCTGGTACTTGCGGAATTAACGCCAGATGCCAGGTTGTCAACCACAACCCCATCTGCAGTTGTCCCGCTAACTATGTCGGAGACCCTTTTGTAAGATGCATTTTAGAAGAGAGTAAGCTTCAGTTTTCTTCTACTTGTCCACTGTTACTATGTTGCATGTTTCTAGAGCGCCCTGTAGAACCGAGTGGAAACCCTTGCGTTCCTTCACCTTGTGGACAAAACTCTCAATGCCGAGTCATTGGAACCCAAGCCGCATGCTCTTGCTTACCGAACTACATCGGTCGAGCTCCCAACTGTCGACCTGAATGTACTATTAACGCTGAATGTCCTTCGAATCTTGCATGTCAAAACGAAAAGTGTAAAGATCCCTGTCCGGGATCTTGCGGATCTAGCACGACTTGCGTCGTGATTACGCACGCGCCTAATTGCCAGTGCGTTTCCGGATACACCGGTGATCCCTTCACAGGATGTTCTTTAATACCACCTTGTAAGAATTCTTTTTCACTTTTATACTTTTGTTGTTCTTTTTCAGTTTCTCACTATAAAACTTTCATTTCTTCTTTCAGCTCCGCCTGTTACCGAAAGACCCAGCAACCCCTGTAATCCGTCGCCTTGCGGCGCTAACGCCCTCTGCAAAGAGCGCAACGGCGCCGGTTCTTGCGCTTGTTTACCCGAATACTTCGGCGACCCTTACAGCGGTTGCAGGCCGGAATGCGTTGCGAATTCCGATTGCGACCGCAGTCGAGCTTGCACCAACAACAAATGTGTCGATCCTTGTCCAGGAACTTGCGGTCTGAACGCTGAATGTCGCGTAATCAACCACGCTCCCTCTTGCTCTTGCATCCCGGGATACACGGGAGAACCTCTAAGATCTTGCACTTTAGTACAAGCCAGTAAGACTTGTTTTTCAATTCCTTTTTCTATTCTTTACTGTACTTTTCTCTAGTTGAAGAAGAACCGCCCAAGAACCCTTGCCAACCTTCACCTTGCGGCCCTTACAGTCAATGCCGGGAAGTTAACGGCCACGCTGTGTGTTCTTGCTCTCCCAACTACATTGGAACACCTCCGATGTGCCGGCCCGAATGCGTGGTCAGTTCGGAATGTGCTCAAGACAAGTCGTGTGTTGCCCAGAAATGCGTCAATCCCTGTCCTGGAACCTGCGGAATCAACGCTAATTGTCGAGTCGTGAACCATAACCCTATTTGCAGTTGCATACCTGGATTTACTGGAGATCCTTTCATTCGCTGTTCTAAACCTGAATGTATTTATGTTTCACTGTTCTTGTTCTGTTTTCTATCTTTTCTTTTCAGTGCCTCCGCCTCCTCCGGATAATACGAATCCTTGCGTACCGTCTCCGTGCGGTCCCAATTCGCAATGTAGAGTCGTCGGTACTCAACCTGCATGTTCTTGTTTGCAAAATTATGTCGGACGTCCACCCAATTGCCGGCCCGAATGTATTAACGACTCGGAATGTCCCAATCACAAAGCTTGTAAAAACGAGAAATGTATTGATCCTTGCCCGGGTACCTGCGGTACCAACGCCCAATGCACCGTTGTTAATCATAGTCCAGTCTGTTCTTGTTTCACTGGTTACGTTGGTGACCCCTTCACTTCTTGTACTCTACCACCTCCACCATGTAAGATCTTTCACCACCACTGGCGACCCTTAAACAAGTTTTAACAAAATCGGTTTGGTTACAGCTACAGAACGAACACCGCCATCAACCCCTTGCTTCCCATCACCTTGTGGACCTAACGCTGAATGTCGCGAACGCAACGGAGCAGGAGCTTGTTTGTGTCCTCCAGGCTACCTAGGAGATCCCTACGACAGCAACAGGGGTTGTCACAGAGAATGCGAAGTTAACACGGATTGCGCCCCAATTTTAGCGTGTGTTGCCTACAAATGCGTCGATCCTTGTCCGGGAACTTGCGGAACTTTCGCGGAATGTCGCGTCAATAATCACGTTCCGACTTGTACTTGCCCAACTGGCTTCACCGGCGATCCGTTCTTCCAATGCAAAGAAACTCCTCGAGCCCCACCACCGAGACAGGATCCTTGCAACCCGTCACCGTGCGGACCCAACAGCCAATGCAGAAACGTCAACGATCAAGCTGTTTGTTCTTGTTTGCCGAACTTTGTGGGTTCTCCTCCGGGATGCCGACCTGAGTGCGTCGTTAGCTCGGAATGTCCTCTCGACCGCGCTTGCATCAATCAGAAGTGCGCCGATCCTTGCCCCAACACTTGCGGATTGGGGGCGCAATGCAGCACGAGGAATCACAGTCCGATCTGTGCGTGCCCTCCGGGTTACAGCGGAGATCCCTTCACGAGATGCTTCCCGAGACGTGAGTCTTTTTTAAATTTTGGTTACGAGAGGATTAATTTTTGTGTTGCAGCCGAACCTGATGAACCTGTTGTTACTGAGCGGCCGCCTTCATGTCAACCATCACCGTGTGGACCGAACTCTCAATGTCAAATTGTCGGAAACGTGCCCTCATGTTCTTGTTTGCCCAACTATAGAGGAGCTCCACCGAATTGCAGGCCTGAATGCACTATTAGTAGCGAATGCGGCAGCCAACTTGCTTGCATTAACTTGAAATGTCGCGACCCTTGCCCCGGTTCCTGCGGTTCTTTAGCTAAATGCCACGTTCTCAACCACGTTCCAATCTGCACGTGCGAAGATGGCCACACCGGAAATCCGTTTGTTCAATGCAACTTGATTCCTCCAATTACCGAGAGGCCGGTTCCTCGCGACCCTTGCAATCCGTCACCTTGCGGCCCCAATTCCCGGTGCGAAAACGGCATATGTACCTGTCTTCCGGAATTTATCGGCAACCCTTACGAATCTTGCAGACCTGAATGCGTCTTAAGCACCGAATGTAGTCGCGATAAAGCCTGTATTAGAAACAAATGTCGCGACCCTTGCCCCGGAACTTGTGGCCAAAACGCCCGTTGCGACGTCATCAACCACATTCCAACTTGTTCGTGTCCGGACGGCTTCACCGGCGATCCCTTCACCAATTGCCGAGTCGCCGACCAACCACCACTTGACCGAAAAGAACCCTGCTCACCCTCACCATGTGGACCCAACAGTCAATGCAAGAACATCAACGACCACGCTGTTTGTTCTTGTCTTCAAGGCTACGTTGGCGCCCCACCCTCCTGCAAACCTGAGTGTGTGGTCAGCGCTGAGTGTGCAGCGAACAAAGCTTGCGTTAACCAGAAATGCATCGACCCTTGTCTGGGTTCTTGCGGATTAGGGGCGCGTTGCGAGGTTATCAACCACAGCCCGATTTGTAGTTGTCCTGAGGGCCAAACCGGAGATCCGTTCCAAAGTTGCAGGAACATCCCACCACCGCCACCTACCCCGCCAGAAAGACCCGTCGACCCTTGCTTACCGTCCCCTTGCGGACCTAACTCGATTTGCCGGAAAGTTGGCGACACTCCTTCTTGTAGCTGCGCGCAAGACTACATCGGAGCACCACCGAACTGTCGACCTGAATGCGTGATCAACCCGGACTGTCCCAGTAATTTAGCTTGTATCAACAACAAATGCAAGGACCCTTGTCCGGGAAGTTGCGGAACTAACGCTGAATGTCGCGTGATCAGTCACACAGTTTCTTGCTCTTGCTCGCCCGGTTTCACCGGAAATCCGTTTGTCCAGTGCGTGATCAGGCGCGAAGAGCCGATCAATCCTTGCGAACCTTCACCTTGCGGCTCCAACGCCGAATGCAAGCAAAGAAACGGACTCGGAGCGTGCAGCTGCATCGAGGGTTATCAAGGTAATCCCTACGAGGGTTGCAGACCCGAATGCGTTCTCAGTTCCGACTGTCCAACCAACAAAGCTTGCATCCGAAACAAATGCGCCGACCCTTGCCCAGGGATCTGCGGACAATTTGCCGAATGTTCAGTCATCAATCACGTCCCGACTTGCACTTGCGTTAACGGTTACATCGGTGATCCTTTCGCCGGTTGCAGACCGGAACCTCCGCCAGTCCGTAAGTTAACGCAACCACCTTCGATTTTCAACAGACTTAACTGAATTGTTTGCAGTGCCAACTGAAGCTTCAGTCGTGGATCCGTGCAGTCCGTCCCCTTGTGGCCCTAACAGTCAATGCAGGAACGGGGCTTGTTCTTGTTTGCCCGACCACGTGGGTGCACCCCCGAACTGCCGTCCTGAATGCGTCGTTAGTTCGGAATGTCCTCAAAATCGCGCGTGCCATAAATTCAAATGTGCCAATCCTTGCGTGGGAACTTGCGGAGTTGGAGCTAGATGCGAGGTTATCAACCACAACCCGATTTGTAGTTGTCCTTCCGGTTTAACCGGTGATCCGTTCACGAGATGTTACGAGTTACCTCCAGAACCGGTACCTAGACCGGCGCCGCCGCAAAATCCATGTGTGCCATCACCTTGTGGTCCTAACTCGATCTGTAGACAAGTCGGCGATCAACCTTCTTGCTCTTGTTTGGAGAACTACAGCGGAGTTCCGCCTAATTGCAGACCTGAATGCGTCGTTAACACTGATTGTCCTTCGACTTTGGCTTGTATCACCGAGAAATGTCGCGACCCTTGCCTCGGTTCTTGCGGTTTCAACGCCGAGTGTAGAGTGCAGAACCATATTCCGATTTGTACTTGTAATATTGGTTTCATTGGTGATCCGTTCACGCAATGCAGCCCCAAAAGGGAAGATCCTATTCCGAGACCCGTCGATCCTTGCAACCCGTCGCCTTGTGGGGCTAACGCTCAATGCAACAATGGCGCTTGTACTTGTTTACCGGAATTCCAAGGGGATCCTTATAGGGGTTGTCGTCCTGAATGTACAATGAACACCGATTGTTCGCCGAATAAAGCTTGCATCAACTCTAAATGCAAAGATCCGTGTCCAGGAACTTGCGGAAACTTGGCCGTCTGCGATGTGGTCAACCACATCCCAACCTGCAGTTGTCCACCAGGTTACGAAGGTGATCCGTTCACTAACTGCCGCGTCATTAAAATAACAAGTAAGTTATTAGTGAAGATTGTCAGAAGAAACTAACTTTTTTTTGCAGCACCCCCTAGAGACCCCTGCAGCCCCTCTCCTTGCGGCCCCAACAGCTTATGCCGAATCAACAACGAAGTCGCGGTTTGTTCGTGTCAACCCGGTTTTATCGGAAGTCCGCCATCTTGTCGCCCTGAATGCGTTGTCAGTGCTGAATGTCCTTTAACTAAAGCCTGTCTCAACAACAAATGCATCGATCCTTGTCCCGGAATTTGCGGCCTCAGCGCCACCTGTCGCGTGATCAACCACAACCCGATTTGCAGTTGTCTCGAAGGCAACACTGGAGACCCTCTAACTAGATGCTACCGAATTCCAGGTAATTTTCGTTAATTTTCAATTGGTCGAATATCTTATTGTTGTTGGTTGCAGAGAAACCACCACCGCCAGTGAATCCGTGTCAACCGAGTCCGTGCGGTCCGAATTCGATCTGTCAGGTCCGAGGGGAGAGTCCCGCCTGTTCGTGTCTCGAGAATTTCGTGGGGGCGCCCCCCAATTGTCGGCCCGAGTGCGTTATCAATCCGGAATGTTCCAGTGTTCAAGCGTGTATTAACCAGAAATGTCGCGATCCGTGTCCCGGAAGTTGCGGATCGAACGCGGTGTGCAGTGTCATCAACCACAGTCCGGTGTGTTCGTGCAACCCCGGCTTCACTGGAGACCCCTTCGTGAGCTGCGTCCCAACACCAGGTAGGATTTTTTTAAACTTAACGCGAAGAGCAATACCAAGAACCTCGACAAGGTTTAGGGTAGGTTGCGGACGAATGGGTGGTTGCAGAACCGGACGTGAGGGATGAACCTGGGCTACTGGAATTTGGTTACTTTGAGTTAACGCATGTTAAATCGATATTTGCGGGGCCAATTGACCTAATGGAGTGATTTGCTAACTTGATGGTATTGTGGTACCTTGACGTTGGTACTGGTATTGTTCTTTGGCGTCCTCGAAGCCCACATTTACAGTTATAGCTACTGCTGTGCAAAATCTCTATGAAATAGTTGAAAATCGTGTCGTGACTGTGAATGTGTGGTCAAGAGAGTCAGTTACGTACAAACGGTGCAAACTTCACTGCGGACGACCAAACTTCACCCGCATCAGGCCGCTAGTGAAGTTTGCAACCGCTGCATGCTTCGCTGTAAATACTAAACCGCTTCCTGCCGCTTCCGGGGATGCACAAGGTAAGGACAGTATCCCCCAACGATAACAACGAGCTTCATCGCCGCCAAAACGCTAATGCCCTCCCCCAAATCGCTATAAACCCCCCCAAAACACGAACGCTATAAACCCCTCCCCAAAGCGCAATTTAAGTTCCCCTGTTGCAATAACCGTGCTTTCAATATTGGAAGATAGGTTTACGGACCCCAAACCGCCCCCCATGCCATGCCACACGCTTAAGATAATGCCCTTAATAATCCCCCCCAGCGCAAAGCAGCTAATAATTGAGCGTAAATTGTAACGGTGATAAAAACGATTAATCCTGGGCTTGAGTGAGCACTCAATTGGTTAAGAGCACAATTAATTGTTAAGAGAAATTGAATTTCAGTCCCGATCCCCCATGAAGTTTTGAGCCCATGTTCACCGTCTCCTTGCGGTTCTAACGCGATTTGCAAGGAGAGGAACGGAGCGGGCTCTTGTGTTTGCCTCCCTGAATACATTGGAAATCCCTACGAGAGTTGCAGACCCGAATGCATACACAATTCTGATTGTCCATCGAACAAAGCGTGTCCAAGAAACAAATGCGTTGATCCTTGTCCAGGAACTTGCGGTCAAAATGCCGAATGTCGCGTCCAAAATCACTCGCCAACTTGCACTTGTTTCACCGGTTACACCGGCGATCCGTTTAGATACTGTAACTTGCCACCCCCACCACGTAAGATTTTCCATTAACTTAACAGTTGCTGAATCATCAACGAAACTTTTATAACAGCTCCCGAGGATGTACCGACGAACCCCTGTCAACCTTCCCCTTGTGGACCCAACAGCCAATGTCGCGAGGTTAACGGTCAAGGTGTTTGTTCTTGTTTACCTAACTACGTAGGAAGTCCCCCGGGATGTCGTCCTGAATGCGTCGTTAGTACAGAATGTCCTTCGAATAAAGCTTGCGTTAACCAGAAATGTCAGGATCCTTGTCCTGGAACTTGCGGATTAAACTCGCACTGTCAAGTGATCAATCACAGTCCGATTTGTAGTTGTCGCGCCGGTTTCACCGGCGATCCCTTCTCTAGATGTTACCCGATTCCACGTAAGCCAAGATTCGCTTGAGTAAGTTCCACGTTGCAATTTCGAAATTTTAGCCCCACCGCCAGTTCACGTTGCCAAACCGGCAGGAAATCCTTGTATACCAACACCTTGTGGACCCAACTCCCAATGTCGCGAGGTGAACGAAGCACCCTCTTGTTCCTGTTTGCCGGAATTTATAGGAAATCCCCCGAATTGTCGACCGGAATGCACCATGAATCCCGAGTGTTCCAGTAATTTGGCTTGTATTCGCCAGAAATGTAAAGATCCTTGTCCTGGATCTTGCGGAGTAAGCGCTGAGTGCAGCGTGATCAACCACACCCCGATCTGTACTTGTCCTGAAGGATTCACTGGTGATCCGTTCACTAATTGTTATCCGAAGCCGCAAGAAATTGAACCGGTTATAACCGACCCTTGCAACCCGTCACCTTGTGGTCCCAACGCTCAATGCAACAACGGAGCTTGTACTTGTTTACCTGAGTACCAAGGGGACCCGTACAGAGGTTGTAGACCTGAATGTGTCTTAAGCAATGATTGTCCTCGCGATAAAGCCTGCATTAGAAGCAAGTGCAAAGACCCTTGTCCCGGAACTTGCGGCCAAGGTGCCGTCTGTACCGTCACCAATCACGTGCCCATGTGCAGTTGTCCCCCAGGTTACACCGGCAATGCTTTCGTAACATGCCGAATCCTCGAACGTAGGTTAATTAAAATTGTCGACTTTTTTTTTATTAAACCATTTCAGAACCACCCAAGCAAAATCCTTGCAGCCCTTCACCTTGCGGCCCCAACAGCCAATGTAGGGAAATAAACACCCAAGCAGTTTGTTCTTGTTTGCCCGGTTTCATCGGAAGTCCTCCGACTTGTAGACCTGAATGCATAACAAGCGCAGAATGCCCCTTGACTCAAGCTTGTGTTAACCAAAAATGCATTGATCCCTGTCCCGGAACCTGCGGACTCAACGCCAAGTGCCAAGTTGTCAACCACAACCCGATCTGTAGTTGCCCACCCCAATACACCGGAGATCCATTTACTAGATGTTTCCCGAAACGTAAGTTGTCTCATTTTCCCAAAGAAATTGCGGTTGTAACCGCCTGCAATTCTAGCCCTCGAGGAGCCAGTTGAAGCACCAGTCAACCCTTGCCAACCGTCCCCTTGCGGTCCTAATTCTCAATGTCGCGATATCGGAGGATCTCCGTCTTGTTCTTGTTTACCAGAGTTTATCGGAACGCCGCCCAATTGTCGACCGGAATGCGTCACCAACAGCGAATGTTCCTTCAATTTAGCCTGTGTTAACCGAAAGTGCAAGGACCCTTGTCCTGGTACTTGCGGAGCTAACGCGGAATGTCGCGTGGTCAATCACGCCCCTAACTGCGCTTGCATTCCCGGTTACCAAGGTGATCCTTTCGTGCAATGCGTGCAACAACGGCCGGTATTGCACGAACCTGTCAACCCTTGCAACCCTTCACCTTGTGGTTCCAACGCTGTTTGTAAAGAAAGAAACGGAGCAGGTTCTTGTGTTTGTCTTCCCGAATACCTTGGCAACCCTTACGAGGGCTGCAGGCCTGAATGCGCTTTGAATTCGGATTGCCCCCAAAATCGAGCTTGCGTCAGAAATAAATGCATCGATCCTTGCCCTGGAACTTGCGGACCTAACGCTAATTGCCAAGTTATCAACCACGTACCCTCCTGCAATTGCATTGGCGGGTACACTGGTGATCCGTTCAGATACTGTAGTCCCATTCCGCAACAAGGTAAGGTAGTTAGGGTGGTTGAGTGGTTGGAGTTAACGGGGGTAATTTTAGATCCTGTTGTTGCTCCTCCGACAAACCCTTGTCAACCGTCACCTTGTGGACCGAACAGTCAATGTCGCGAAGTTAACACCCAAGCCGTTTGTTCTTGTTTACCAAATTACGTAGGCAGTCCTCCAAGTTGCCGGCCGGAATGCGTGGTCAGTTCCGAATGTGCCCTGAATAAGGCTTGTGTCAATCAGAAATGCGTCGACCCTTGCCCTGGAACTTGTGGCTTCAACGCCAACTGTCAAGTTATCAACCACAGCCCCATCTGCAGTTGTCAAGCTCGATTTAGTGGAGATCCCTTCACTAGATGCACCCCAATTCCACGTAAGGACGTAACGTTGTTTTGGGAACGAAAGTTAATCCGATAATTTTAGCCCCGCCGCCTCCAGTTGAAGAACCGGTTGTGGTCAACCCTTGCGTGCCGTCGCCTTGCGGGCCTAACTCGCAATGTCGCGATATTGGAGGATCGCCCTCTTGTTCTTGCTTGGATAACTTTATAGGTTCGCCTCCCAACTGTCGACCTGAATGTACCATTAGTCCGGAATGTCCCAGTAATTTGGCCTGTATCCGTGAAAAATGCAGAGACCCTTGTCCCGGGTCCTGTGGTGCTGGTGCTCAATGCAGCGTTATCAACCACACCCCGATCTGTACTTGTCCCGAAGGGTACACTGGAGATCCCTTCACTTACTGTCACTTGAAACCTCAAGAAATCGAACCGGTTATAACCGACCCTTGCAACCCGTCACCTTGTGGCCCCAACGCCCAATGCAACAACGGAGCTTGCACCTGTTTACCTGAATACCAAGGAGATCCGTACAGAGGTTGCCGCCCCGAATGCGTCCTAAACAACGACTGTCCCAGAACCAAGGCTTGTTTGCGAAACAAGTGCCAGGACCCTTGTCCCGGAACTTGCGGCCAAAACGCCGAATGTTCCGTCATCAACCACATACCGATTTGCACTTGTTTGCAGGGATATCGAGGCAACGCCTTCATTCTTTGCTCCCCAATTCCAGGTAACTCGAATTTAAAACTAACCCCCGAAATTAAACCAACAAATTTTAGCCGACACCCCCAAAAACCCTTGCAGTCCGTCTCCTTGCGGACCCAACAGTCAATGTCGGGAGATCAACCAACAAGCGGTTTGCTCTTGCGTGCCAGGTTTTATCGGAACACCCCCAAGTTGCCGGCCTGAATGTGTCACAAGCGCCGAGTGTCCCTTGAACGAAGCTTGTGTTAATCAAAAATGTATCAATCCTTGTCCCGGAACTTGTGGCCTTAACGCCAAATGCCAGGTGGTTAACCACAACCCGATTTGTAGCTGTCCTCCTCGATATTCGGGCGATCCTTTCGTCAGATGTCTTCCGATCCGTACGTCGACACTTAATTCACGAAACCAAACTGAAATTCACGTTTCAGCAGAAGAGGAACCCGTTGTCGTACCCACGAACCCTTGCCAACCGTCACCTTGTGGACCGAACGCCGAATGCAGGGCTGTTGGTGATTCACCTTCGTGCTCTTGTTTGGCGGAATTTGTAGGATCGCCCCCTAATTGTCGGCCAGAATGCGCTAGTAATAGTGAATGCGCTACCCACTTGGCTTGTATTAACAACAAATGCAAAGATCCCTGTCCGGGAATTTGCGGATTGAACGCGGAATGTCGGGTGATCAGTCACGCTCCTAATTGTGTTTGTGTTTCCGGTTTCATTGGTGATCCGTTCACTCAATGCACGCAACCACCCTCGCACGTACAGGAAATTTTATCACCTTGCATCCCTTCGCCTTGTGGTGTCAACGCTGAATGTAGAGAGAGGAACGGTGCGGGTTCCTGCGTTTGTCTTCCAGAATACATAGGAAATCCCTACGAGGGTTGTAGACCTGAATGTTCCATCAATTCGGATTGCCCCAGTAACAAGGCTTGCATCAGGAACAAGTGTCAAGATCCTTGCCCTGGAACTTGTGGAAGTAACGCTAATTGTCAAGTTATTAACCATTTACCTTCGTGTACTTGTATCCCTGGATACACGGGAGATCCGTTCAGATACTGCCATCAACCGCCACCTGAACGTAATTACTCAACAATTCGCTTGATTGAAACTAAAAACGAAATTTTAGCACCGTTGAAAGATGTTCCGTCCAATCCTTGCCAGCCAAGCCCTTGCGGCCCCAACAGTCAATGTCGCGAAGTTAACGGCCAAGCTGTTTGTTCTTGCTTGCCTAACTACACCGGAAGTCCGCCAGGTTGCAGGCCCGAGTGCGTGGTCAGTTCTGAATGTCCGTTCAATAAAGCTTGTGTCAATCAAAAATGCGTCGACCCTTGTCCGGGAACTTGTGGTCTTAACGCCAATTGCCAAGTTATCAAACATAGTCCGATTTGTAGTTGTAAAGCTACCTTCACTGGAGATCCTTTCACTAGATGCTTCCCGATACCACGTGAGTTTTTTTTTTGTTGTTGTTTAAACCCTTTGGTTAACACTGGTTTTTAGCACCCCCTCTCCCGGTTCATGACCCAATTGTGGTTAATCCGTGCGTGCCTTCGCCTTGTGGACCTAACAGTCAATGTCGAGATGCTGGTGGTTCTCCGTCCTGTTCCTGTTTGCCTAATTTCGTCGGTAGCCCGCCTAATTGCCGACCTGAGTGCGTTATCAATTCAGAATGTAGCAGCAGTTTGGCTTGTATTCGGGAAAAATGTCGGGACCCTTGTCCTGGATCTTGTGGAGCCGGTGCTCAGTGCAGCGTCATCAACCACACCCCAATTTGCACGTGCCCTGAGGGATACACTGGAGACCCCTTCACTTATTGTCATCCGAAACCGCAAGAAATTGAACCGGTTATAACCGACCCGTGTAACCCTTCACCTTGTGGCCCTAACGCCCAGTGCGATAACGGTGTTTGCACTTGTTTGCCTGAATATCAAGGAGACCCTTATAGGGGTTGTCGACCTGAATGCGTCTTGAGCAGCGATTGTCCCCGAGACAAGGCTTGTATTAGAAACAAGTGCAAGGACCCTTGCCCGGGAACTTGTGGCCAAAACGCCGAATGTAGCGTGATTAACCACATCCCCATGTGTACCTGCATTCCTGGATTCTCCGGAAACGCCTTCATCCTCTGCTCTAAAATTCCAGGTAACCGCTGTCGTCAACCAGTCGCTGTTTCTAAAACTTGCTTTTTAGACGACGTTAAGAAAAATCCCTGCAACCCGTCACCTTGTGGCCCCAACAGCCAATGCAGGGAAATTAACGGCCAAGCGGTTTGTTCTTGCGTCCCTGGTTACATTGGTAGTCCTCCAACTTGCCGACCTGAATGCGTAACTAGTCAAGAATGTTCCTTGAGTCAAGCTTGTCTCAATCAAAAATGTATCGATCCTTGTCCCGGAACTTGTGGTCTTAACGCCAAATGTCAAGTGGTTAACCACAACCCAATTTGTAGTTGTCCTCCACGCTACTCAGGAGACCCCTTCATCAGATGTTTGCCAATACGTAAGATCGCAGCAACTAAAACTTGGACGTTGTGTTAACATCAAAATTGTAGCTGAAGATGTTCCGCCGCCTGTACCGACGAACCCTTGCCAACCGTCACCTTGTGGCCCTAATTCGCAATGCAAAGATATTAACGGAGGGCCTTCTTGTTCTTGTTTACCTGAATTCATTGGATCACCTCCGAACTGTCGTCCGGAATGCGTTAGTAATAGCGAATGCGCCAATCACTTGGCTTGCATTAACCAAAAATGTAAAGATCCTTGCCCCGGAACTTGTGGAGCTAACGCTGAATGTCGCGTCATCAGTCACACCCCTAATTGTGTTTGCATCATAGGATTTATCGGTGATCCCTTCTCCAATTGTATTCCGCAACCACGTAAGTTTCTAATTTAATTTGGAAATTTTTGTGTTATCTCGGAATTTTAGCTCTCATTGCCCAAGAACACTTTTCACCTTGTTCCCCTTCACCGTGCGGCGCTAACGCTGAGTGTCGAGAACACAACGGAGCTGGGGCCTGTTCCTGTTTACCCGATTACATTGGCAATCCCTACGAAGGTTGCCGGCCTGAATGCGTTCTTAATTCGGATTGTCCCTACAACAAAGCTTGTGTTCGAAACAAATGCCAGGACCCTTGTCCGGGCACTTGTGGCCAAAACGCAAATTGTCAAGTTGTCAATCACTTACCCATGTGCATTTGTTTGCCCGGTTACACCGGTGATCCCTTCAGATTTTGCAATTTACCTCCACCACGTAAGTCCTAGGGTCGACCACGAAACCAAACTTATTTGCGAATTGTAGCTGAAAACGACGCTCCGCCATCAAACCCTTGCAACCCGAGCCCTTGCGGCCCTAACAGTCAATGTCGTGAAGTTAACGGCCAAGGAGTTTGCTCCTGTTTGCCGAATTACATTGGAAGTCCTCCAGGATGTCGACCTGAATGCGTCGTCAGTTCTGAATGTGCCCTAAGCAAAGCTTGTTCAAACCAAAAATGTATTGATCCATGTCCAGGAACATGCGGCCTTAATGCCAAGTGTCAAGTGATCAATCACAGTCCAATCTGCAGTTGCGATACTCGTTACACCGGTGATCCGTTCACTAGATGTTACCCGATACCACGTAAGTTATGGCAAAACTCTGGAGAATATTTCTAAAGAAAAATTTTAGCACCGCCACCACCCGTTCAAGATCCTGTTGTTGTCAATCCTTGCGTACCGTCGCCTTGTGGACCCAACAGTCAATGTAGAGATGTCGGAGGAACGCCTTCGTGTTCTTGTTTGTCTAACTACATTGGTAGCCCTCCCAACTGTCGACCTGAATGTAGCGTGAACACGGACTGTCTCAGCAGTTTGGCTTGTATTCGCGAAAAATGTCGAGATCCTTGTCCGGGTTCTTGTGGTACCAACGCCGAATGTTCGGTTATCAACCACACCCCAATTTGTACTTGCCCATCGAGTTACACGGGAGATCCCTTCAGCAGTTGTTACCCTAAACCGCCCGAGATTCAAGCAGATGTGACTGATCCTTGCAACCCGTCACCTTGTGGTCCAAACGCTGAATGCGACAATGGCGTTTGCAATTGTTTGCCGGAATACCAAGGCGACCCGTATAGGGGTTGCAGACCTGAGTGTGTGCTGAGCAGCGATTGTCCTAGAGATAAAACTTGCATTAGGAACAAGTGTAAAGACCCTTGCCCGGGCACTTGCGGGCAAAACGCCGAATGCAACGTCATCAACCACATCCCCATGTGCAGTTGTTTGGTAGGATTCACCGGAAATGCTTTTGTCGCTTGTAGACCTGTTGAAAGTAAGATTTGTCGAAACTTTAACTTTCTCGTATTTTTAACATTGGTATTTTAGGACCTCCTATTAAGAACCCTTGCAACCCAAGCCCTTGTGGCCCCAACAGTCAATGTAGGGAAATCAACCAACAAGCGGTTTGTTCTTGCGTGCCAGGCTACATAGGTAGTCCGCCAAACTGCAGACCTGAATGCGTAACAAGTTCTGAATGTCCCCTCAACGAAGCTTGTTCCAACCAGAAATGCGTCGACCCTTGCCCTGGAACTTGCGGTGTTGGTGCCCAATGCCAAGTTGTCAACCACAACCCAATATGTTCTTGTCCCGCCAGTTACACTGGTGACCCCTTCGTTCGCTGCATCCCAAGACGTAAGTTCTTCAACTAAAACCCCTAATCAACAATAACCAAGCAATTTTAGCACTTGAAGAACCCGTAGAAGTACCGGTAAACCCTTGTCACCCTTCACCTTGTGGCCCCAACTCACAATGCAAAGACATTAACGGAGGACCTTCCTGTTCTTGTTTGCCTGAATTCGTCGGATCACCCCCTAATTGTAAACCGGAATGTATCAGCAACAGCGAGTGCCCCAACCATCTCGCTTGCATCAACCAAAAATGTAAAGACCCTTGTCCTGGAACTTGCGGCGCTAACGCTGAATGTCGCGTGGTCAGCCACACCCCTAACTGTGTTTGTTTGGCCAATTACGTCGGGAATCCGTTCAGTCAATGCCAGTTGCCACTCCCGGTCGAAGAAACAACTTCGCCTTGTTCACCCTCACCTTGTGGGGCTAACGCCCAATGTCGCGAACACAACAGAGCGGGCTCCTGCATTTGTCTCCCAGATTATTTCGGAAATCCCTATGAAGGTTGCCGACCCGAATGCGTCATCAATTCTGATTGTCCCTCGAACAAGATGTGTCTCAACAACAAATGCAAGGATCCTTGTCCGGGAACCTGCGGTCCCAACGCTAATTGTCAAGGAATTAACCACGTACCTTCTTGTACTTGTGTCCCTGGATACACCGGAGATCCGTTTAGGTATTGCCACCAAATTCCCCAAGAACGTAAGTTGAGTTTTTTGATGGTCAAATTTTTGCTAATAAAATTTTTGAAGAACCCCAAGAAGAACCTGTCAACCCTTGTCATCCATCACCTTGCGGTCCGAACAGTCAATGTCGCGAAGTTAACAGTCAAGCCGTCTGTTCTTGCTTGCCAAATTACGTTGGAAGTCCTCCAGGTTGCCGGCCGGAATGTGTCGTCAGTTCTGAGTGTTCCTCGACTAAAGCTTGTGTTAATCAAAAATGCGTCGACCCATGTCCGGGAACTTGCGGGCTTAACGCCCATTGTAAAGTGATCAATCACACTCCAATTTGTAGTTGTCCAACGAAATACACTGGTGATCCTTTCACTAGATGCTTCTATACACCACGTAAGACTTGACTAATCTTAACGAGTTTCAACTAAATTAACAATTTTAGCCCCTGCGGTTATTTACCACGATGTTGTTGTCAACCCTTGCGTACCATCGCCTTGTGGACCTAATAGTCAATGTCGCGATGCTGGCGGAACTCCTTCTTGTTCTTGTTTAGCTAATTTCTTCGGAAGTCCTCCCAACTGTAGACCGGAATGTGCCATCAATTCTGAATGTTCCAGTAATTTGGCTTGTATTCGTGAAAGATGCAAGGATCCTTGTCCCGGTTCTTGCGGGGCTAACGCTCAATGTAACGTCATCAACCACACCCCTATTTGCACGTGTCCCGATGGTTACACAGGAGATCCGTTCAGCAATTGTTTCCCGAAACCTCCACCACGTACGTAACTTCTTCAACAC
The DNA here is from genome assembly GCA_951805265.1 of Schizotus pectinicornis. Lineage (NCBI taxonomy): Eukaryota > Metazoa > Arthropoda > Insecta > Coleoptera > Pyrochroidae > Schizotus > Schizotus pectinicornis. The sequence continues at coordinate 4,086,346 of OX638207.1, forward strand.
AACCATCAAGATGTTATTGTCGAAATTCTAGCGCCAGAAGCTGACCCTATTGACCCGTGCAACCCATCGCCTTGCGGTTCGAACGCTCAATGTGACAACGGAATTTGCACTTGCTTACCCGAGTTCCAAGGAGATCCTTACAGGGGTTGTCGGCCCGAATGCGTTTTGAGCAGTGATTGTTCCCGGGACAAAGCTTGTATTCGCAGGAAATGTCAGGATCCTTGTCCGGGAACTTGCGGCCAAAACGCCCAATGTAACGTTTACAACCACATCCCGATCTGTACTTGTCTTCAGGGTTACACCGGTAACGCTTTCTTGTTCTGTTCCCAAGTCCAAGGTAACTAATTGTTCGAGTCGTTTGGTTGTTGTCTACTGATTGTATTGTAGTGGCAGTACCGCAAAATCCTTGCCATCCGTCACCTTGCGGTCCCAACAGCCAATGTCGGGAAGTTAACGGCCAAGCTGTTTGCTCTTGTGTTCCTGGTTACATCGGCAGTCCGCCAACTTGCCGGCCTGAATGTGTCACAAGCCCCGAATGTCCCCTCAATGAAGCTTGCGTCAATCAGAAATGCGTTAATCCTTGCCCTGGCACCTGCGGAATTGGGGCCAAGTGTCAAGTGCTCAACCACAACCCGATTTGTAGTTGTCCGCCTAGATACACGGGTGATCCCTTCATTAGATGTTCCCCAATTCGTAAGTCTCATAACCATTGTGAGTAGATGAGTTGATCCGTTTGTTTGTAGCTCAAGAAGAACCAGTTATTGTTAATCCTTGCCAACCATCACCTTGCGGCCCTAACGCCCAATGCAAAGAGATCAACGATTCTCCATCTTGTTCTTGCCTTCCTGAGTACGTCGGATCTCCTCCAAATTGTCGACCTGAGTGTTCCAGTAATTCTGAATGCGCTAACCATTTAGCCTGTATCAACCAGAAATGCCGGGATCCTTGCCCCGGCACCTGCGGATCTAACGCCAATTGCAGAGTTATCAGCCACACCCCTAACTGCGTTTGCATCCCTGGTTACACCGGTGATCCATTCACTGTTTGTAACTTGGAACAACCACCGCCACCTGTTGAAAATATTTCGCCGTGTGCTCCATCACCTTGTGGCGCTAACGCTCAGTGCACGGTGAGGAACAGGGCGGGAGCTTGCAGTTGTTTGCCCGAGTACATAGGAAATCCTTACGAAGGCTGCAGACCTGAGTGTACCCTCAGTTCTGATTGTCCATCGAACAAAGCTTGTGTACGCAATAAATGCATCGATCCTTGTCCGGGAACTTGCGGCCAAAACGCCAATTGTCAAGTAGTCAACCACTCACCCTCTTGCACTTGTTTGCCTGGTTACACTGGAGACCCGTTCAGATATTGCAACTTACCAGCACCTCAACGTAAGATTTCTTGAGATTTTTTTAAGCAAGGAAACATTGAAAAAATTTTAGTTGACAAACCCGTCGTTCCTGGAAACCCTTGTCAGCCGAGCCCCTGCGGCCCTAACAGCCAATGTCGCGAGGTCAACGGCCAAGCGGTTTGTTCTTGTTTACCGAACTACACTGGAAGTCCTCCGAGTTGTAGACCTGAATGTGTCGTCAGCTCTGAATGTCCCCAAAGTAAGGCTTGCGTCAACCAGAAATGCGTTGATCCTTGTCCAGGGACTTGTGGGCTACACGCCAAGTGTCAAGTGATCAACCACAGCCCTATTTGTAGTTGCAATCCGGGCCATACCGGCGATCCTTTCACTAGGTGTTACCCAATACCACGTAAGTTTTTCGTTTTCAACAAAGAGACGTTAGTAATTTTGTCCAATTAGCCCCGGCCCCAGTATATTTCGAGGAACCAGTCCGCGACCCTTGCGTTCCTTCGCCCTGCGGTCCCAACAGTCAATGCAGGAACATTGGCGGTTCGCCGTCGTGTTCTTGTTTACCCAACTACGTTGGTTCGCCGCCCAACTGCAAACCGGAATGTACCATCAATCCTGAATGTCCCAGCAATTTGGCTTGTATTCGGGAGAAATGTCGCGATCCTTGTCCGGGATCCTGCGGAAGTGGAGCTCATTGCAGCGTTATCAACCACACCCCTATTTGCACGTGTCCTACAGGATACACCGGAGACCCCTTCACTTATTGTCATCTTAAACTGCAAGAAGTCGAGCCGGTGGAGGTTGACCCTTGCAACCCTTCACCTTGTGGTCCCAACGCCCAATGCAACAACGGCGTTTGTACTTGCTTACCTGAATACCAAGGAGACCCCTACCGGGGTTGTCGACCGGAATGTGTTCTCAATAATGATTGTCCTCGAGATAAAGCTTGTATCAGAAATAAGTGTCAAGACCCTTGTCCTGGAACTTGTGGCCAAAACGCTGAATGTTCCGTTGTGAATCACATACCGATTTGCACTTGCATTCAAGGTTATAGCGGCAACGCTTTCGTCCTCTGCAACCGAATTCCAGGTTTGATTTGTTAATTGAAACTAGTTGTGGGTTAAAAACGTTGATTTTAGCTCCGGTGGTAACAAACCCTTGCATACCGTCACCTTGCGGACCCAACAGTCAATGCAGGGAGGTTAACGGACAAGCGGTTTGTTCTTGCGTGGTTGGCTACCTCGGTAGTCCTCCGGCTTGTAGACCGGAATGTGTCACTAGCGCTGAGTGTTCTCTCAATAAAGCTTGTGTCAACCAGAAATGCATCGATCCTTGCCCTGGAACTTGTGGCCTCAATGCCAAATGTCAAGTGGTTAACCACAACCCAATTTGTAGTTGTCCTCCCCAATACATCGGTGATCCTTTCATCAGATGTTTACCAAAACGTAAGTTGCGACAATTTTGGAAAAGTGAGGAGAAACAATAGTTATTTTTAGCATTGGAAGAACCTATTATTGTCAACCCTTGTCAACCGTCACCTTGCGGCCCAAATTCCCAATGTAAAGACATCAACGGATCACCTTCTTGTTCTTGTTTGCCCGAATTTACTGGATCACCTCCAAATTGCAGACCGGAATGCGTCAGTAATAGTGAATGCGCCAATCACTTGGCCTGCATTAACCAAAAATGTAAAGACCCTTGTCCTGGAGTTTGCGGGGTTAATGCTGAGTGCCGCGTAGTGAGTCACACCCCTAACTGTGTTTGCTTGTCGGGTTACGTCGGCAATCCTTTCGTCCAGTGTCAATTACCTCTACGTAAGTCCCTTAGTTTCAGGGTTGGCGGTTGTAAAATTTTAAATTTTTAGCTCCACCTCCCCAAGAAACCATCACCCCTTGCTCTCCTTCGCCTTGTGGCGCTAATGCCCAATGTCGAGAACATAATAGAGCAGGTGCTTGTACTTGCTTGCCTGATTACATCGGAAATCCCTACGAAGGTTGTCGGCCGGAGTGTGTCCTCAATTCGGATTGTCCTTCGCACAAAGCTTGTGTTAACAGCAAATGTAAAGATCCTTGTCCGGGAACTTGCGGCCAAAACGCTCAGTGTCACGTCATCAACCATTTACCATCTTGCACCTGTAATCCGGGATACACGGGAGATCCGTTCAGATATTGCAACTTGCCGCCTCCTCAACGTGAGTTAATCACTAATTGAGGTCGGTGCTTTACCAAAAATTGTTTTAGCAATTGTTGAAGATGTTCCCACGAATCCTTGTCAACCGTCCCCTTGTGGCCCCAACAGTCAATGTCGCGAAGTTAACGGCCAAGCCGTTTGCTCTTGTTTACCCAACTACATAGGAAGTCCCCCAGGTTGTCGACCCGAATGCACAGTCAGTTCGGAATGTTCCCAAAATAAAGCCTGCGTTAACCAAAAATGCGTCGATCCTTGTCCCGGAACTTGCGGTCTTAACGCCAATTGTCAAGTGATCAACCACAGTCCAATTTGCAGTTGTCACTCCGGTTACACCGGTGATCCTTTCACTAGATGTTACCCTATTCCACGTAAGAAACTTTTGGAAGTTGTCCCACTTGACTAATTTAAAATTTTAGCACCGCCACCGATTCAGGAAGAACCTCCAATCAGGAATCCTTGTGTCCCGTCACCTTGTGGTCCAAACTCCGAATGTAGAGATATCGGAGGAAATCCTTCGTGCTCTTGTTTGCTCAACTACATAGGAAGTCCTCCCAATTGCCGACCGGAATGTACCATCAACCCCGAGTGTTCTAGTAACTTGGCTTGTATTCGCGAGAAGTGTCGCGATCCTTGCCCGGGTTCTTGCGGATCCGGGGCGCAATGCAGCGTTATCAACCACACCCCAATTTGCACGTGTCCTGAGGGATACACTGGAGACCCCTTCACGTATTGTCACCCTAAACCTCAAGAAGTTGAACCAGTGGAGGTTGATCCTTGCAACCCGTCACCTTGTGGTCCCAACGCCCAATGCAACAACGGTGTTTGTACTTGCTTACCCGAATACCAAGGAGATCCTTATAGGGGTTGCCGACCTGAATGCGTTTTGAACAGCGACTGTCCTAGAGACAAAGCTTGTATTAGAAGCAAATGTAAAGATCCTTGTCCGGGAACTTGCGGCCAAAACGCCGAGTGTTCCGTCATCAACCACATTCCCATCTGTACTTGCATCCAAGGTTATTCAGGAAACGCGTTTGTTATTTGCTCTCACATCCCAGGTAATTTAGAAACTGATTTTGATTCGGGGTTAATAACGAAATTTCAGCAACTGTTATAACGAACCCCTGCCACCCCTCACCTTGTGGCCCCAACAGCCAATGTAGAGAGATTAACGGCCAAGCTGTTTGCTCCTGCGTCCCAGGTTACATTGGTAGTCCTCCAACTTGTCGTCCTGAATGCGTCACAAGTTCAGAATGTGCTCTTAACAAAGCTTGCGTCAACCAAAAGTGTATCGATCCTTGCCCAGGAACTTGCGGAGTTAACGCCATTTGCCAAGTGGTTAACCACAACCCCATTTGTAGTTGTCCACCGAGACAAACCGGAGACCCCTTCACTAGATGTGTGCCAATTAGTAAGATTTCTAACCAAATCTTTTGGGTGCTTGTTAATTGCGGCAATTTTAGGGGAAGAAGAACCACCGGTTCCTGTAAATCCTTGCCAACCGTCACCTTGCGGTCCCAACGCCGAATGCAAAGTGATCGGGGATTCTCCTTCGTGCTCCTGTTTGCCGGAGTTCGTGGGCTCGCCGCCCAACTGCAGACCTGAATGCGTCAGTAACAGCGAATGCGCCAGCCATTTGGCTTGTATCAACAACAAATGTAAAGATCCTTGTCCGGGATTGTGCGGATCAAATGCGGAATGTCGAGTGGTTAGCCACACTCCCAATTGCGTTTGTTTGCCTGGTTACGTAGGTGACCCCTTCAGTTACTGCAATTTGCCTCAAAGTAAGCCTTACAATTACGCTGATTATTAGCTGCTCTACGTGCGAAACTCGCTTTCATTACTAACTACGCAATAACCTTCATCCATCATCGTTCGAAACTTTACCAAGAAAAACTATGTCTTTCAGTTCTGCCCCCGGAAATAAGCCAACCTTGCTCTCCGTCACCTTGTGGCGCTAACGCCATTTGCAAAGAACAGAACGGAGCTGGATCGTGCACTTGTTTGCCGGATTATATCGGGAATCCCTACGAGGGTTGCCGGCCGGAGTGTGTCTTGAATTCTGACTGTCCCTCGAACAAAGCTTGCGTCACCAATAAATGTAAAGATCCTTGTCCTGGAACTTGTGGCCAAAACGCCGATTGCCACGTCATTAACCATTTGCCATCCTGCACCTGCATACCAGGATACACCGGAGACCCCTTCAGATACTGTAGTTTGCCAACAACCCGTAAGAATTTTACTCAATTTTGGAAATTCCCAAATGTTAACTTTTCGACTCTAGCTGTAGTTTATGACGAACCCAAAAACCCTTGCCAACCCAACCCGTGCGGCCCTAACAGCCAATGTCGAGAGGTCAACGGCCAGGCGGTTTGTTCTTGCCTGCCCGACTACACAGGAAGTCCCCCAAGTTGTCGACCGGAATGCGTGGTCAGTTCGGAATGTTCCCGAAACAAGGCTTGTGTTAACCAGAAATGCGTCGACCCTTGCCCCGGAACTTGCGGCTTGAACGCTAGATGCGAAGTTATCAACCATAGCCCAATTTGTAGTTGCCAATCCGGTTACACCGGCGACCCATTCACTAGATGTTACTCGATACCACGTAAGATTTCTGGAGCGACCACCAAAATTTTATTAACTTGAAATTTCAGCACCCCCACCCGAACCTCAACCAGACTACCCGGTTAACCCTTGCGTACCTTCACCATGCGGCCCCAACAGTCAATGCAGAGATTCGGGCGGAAGCCCCTCCTGCTCTTGTTTACCCAATTTTATAGGAAGTCCTCCAAATTGCCGGCCGGAATGTACCATCAACCCCGAATGTTCCAGTAATTTGGCTTGTATCCGCGAGAAGTGTCGCGACCCTTGTCCGGGTTCTTGCGGATCCGGGGCGCAATGCAGCGTTATCAACCACACCCCAATTTGCACGTGTCCTGAGGGATACACTGGAGACCCCTTCACGTATTGTCATCCTAAACCTCAAGAAGTTGAACCAGTGGAGGTTGATCCTTGCAACCCGTCACCTTGCGGCCCCAATGCCCAATGCAACAACGGAATTTGCACTTGTTTCCCCGAATACCAAGGTGACCCTTACCGAGGTTGCAGACCTGAATGCGTGTTGAACAACGACTGTCCTCGAGACAAAGCTTGTATTCGCAACAAATGTAAAGACCCTTGTCCCGGAACTTGCGGCCAAAACGCCGACTGCAGCGTCATCAACCACATTCCCACTTGTACTTGTAATCCGGGAACGACAGGAAACGCTTTCGTGTCGTGCTCCCCAATTCCAGGTAAATCCAAACAATTTCGACAAATCACGAAATTAACCAACTTCTTTAGTTACAACACCTCAACACCCCTGCAATCCGTCACCTTGCGGCCCTAACAGTCAATGTCGCGAGATCAACCAACAAGCTGTTTGTTCTTGTGTGCCCGGGTTCATTGGTAGCCCCCCGAGTTGTCGGCCGGAGTGCGTCACCAATTCCGAATGTTCGTTGAACGAAGCTTGCGTTAACCAGAAATGCATCGATCCTTGCCCAGGAACTTGCGGCCTCAGTGCCCTTTGCCAGGTCGTCAACCACAACCCCATTTGCAGTTGCCCGCCGAGATACACGGGAGATCCGTTCACTAGATGTCTTGTGATCCGTGAGTTTTTTTTTCTACCAGCAACTTTTGCCAAGTACCGATTCAATTGCAGAAGAAGCTCCCATTGAAGTTCCCAAAAACCCATGCCAACCGTCACCTTGTGGCCCTAATGCTATTTGCAAAGAAATTGGAGATTCACCGTCTTGCTCTTGTCTTCCCGAATTTATAGGAACGCCACCGAACTGCCGGCCGGAATGTGTCAGCAACAGCGAGTGCTCCAACCATTTGGCTTGTATCAATCAAAAATGCAAAGATCCTTGTCCCGGCACTTGCGGCACTAACGCAGAGTGTCGCGTTGTAAGTCACACCCCTAATTGTGTGTGTCTTCCTGGCTACGTTGGCGATCCCTTCTTTGTTTGTTCTCTTCAAAGTACGTGTAGTTTGTTTAAACAATTTTTTTTTAACTTAAAACTTTCTAGTGACTCCGCCAGTTTTCGAAAGACCAACCCCTTGTTTGCCGTCACCTTGCGGCGCTAACGCTATTTGTAGGGAACAAAATGGCGCAGGTGCTTGTGTTTGCCAACCGGAATACATTGGCAATCCCTACGAAGGTTGTAGGCCGGAATGTGTTCACAATTCTGATTGTCCGTCGAACAAGGCTTGTATCAATAACAAGTGTAAAGATCCCTGTCCTGGAGCTTGCGGCCAAAACGCTCAATGTCAAGTCATCAACCACGCGCCATCTTGTACTTGTATTGCAGGCTACACAGGAGATCCTTTCAGATATTGTAATTTAGTTCAGCAAGAAGAGCCGCCTCAACCACAAAACCCATGCCAACCTTCACCTTGCGGACCTAACAGTCAATGTCGCGAAGTTAACAGCCAAGCCGTTTGTTCCTGCTTGCCCAATTACATTGGACAACCTCCAGGTTGTAGACCGGAGTGTGTTGTGAGTTCGGAATGTCCATTGACGAAAGCTTGTGTTAATCAAAAATGCGTTGATCCGTGCCCGGGAACTTGCGGCTTGAACGCTAGATGCGAGGTCATGAACCATAGTCCGATTTGTAGCTGTCAATCCAGTTACACCGGTGATCCTTTCACTAGGTGTTATCCAATACCACGTAAGGTTGCCAAGTTACGACCAAGAATGGAAGTCTTATTTTGAAATTTTAGCGCCTCCACCTCAGCCGCAACCTGATTACCCTGTCAACCCTTGTGTACCGTCACCTTGTGGGCCCAACAGTCAATGCAGGGATATCGGTGGAACCTATTCTTGTTCTTGTTTGCCCAACTACATAGGAACCGCTCCCAATTGTCGGCCGGAGTGTACCATCAATCCAGAGTGTTCCAGCAATTTGGCTTGTATTCGTGAAAAGTGCAGGGATCCTTGCCCAGGGTCTTGTGGCACTAACGCCCAATGCAACGTCATCAACCATACCCCGATCTGCACTTGTCTCGAAGGTTACATTGGAGATCCCTTCACTAGCTGTCATATTAAACCGCAAGAAGTCGAACCTGTGGTAGTTGACAAATGCAACCCGTCACCTTGTGGCTCCAACGCTCAATGCAACGACGGAACTTGCACTTGTTTGCCCGAATACCAAGGCGACCCTTACCGAGGTTGCAGACCTGAATGTGTATTGAACAACGATTGCCCAAGAGACAAAGCTTGTATTCGCAACAAATGTAAAGACCCTTGCCCAGGAACTTGCGGCCAAAACGCCGAATGTAGCGTCATCAACCACATTCCGACTTGCGCCTGTATTCAAGGTTACATCGGTAACGCTTTTGTCTCGTGTTCACCGATACCAGGTAACGTTATTACTTTCAACCCTCAGTTTCTACACCATCAATTTGTAGCGCCGGCACCTCAAAACCCTTGCCAACCCTCACCTTGCGGCCCCAACAGTCAATGCAGAGAAGTCAACGGCCAAGCTGTTTGCTCTTGCGTGCCCGGTTTCATTGGCAGTCCTCCGGGTTGCAGGCCTGAGTGCGTTACGAGTTCTGAATGTTCCCTCAACGAAGCTTGCGTCAACCAGAAATGTATCGATCCTTGTCCGGGAACTTGCGGAGTTAACGCCAGATGTCAAGTGGTTAACCACAATCCAATTTGTTCTTGTCCGCAAGGGCAAACAGGAGATCCCTTCACTAGATGCCTCCCAATACGTAAGATTGTCGCCAAAAAAGTATTTAATTTTAACAACGACGTTGTAGCACCTCTCGAGGAACCCGTGGATCCTTGCCAACCATCACCTTGTGGTCCAAACTCACAATGTAGGGTTGTCGGAAATGCCCCGTCGTGTTCTTGTTTGCCAGAATTCGTCGGGTCACCGCCAAATTGCAGACCGGAATGTGTCAGTAACAGCGAGTGCGCTAATCATTTAGCTTGTATTAATCAGAAGTGTAAAGATCCTTGTCCCGGAACTTGTGGAGCTAACGCGGAATGTAGAGTCGTCAGTCACACTCCTAACTGTATTTGTGTTCCTGGTTACGAAGGAAATCCGTTTGTTCAATGCATCGAGAAAGTTGTGACTCCGGTCCAAGAGCGACCAACACCTTGTATCCCGTCGCCATGTGGCGACAACGCTGTTTGTAGAGAACAAAATGGCGCTGGAGCTTGCACTTGTTTGCCTGAATACATTGGAAACCCCTACGAAAGTTGCAGGCCTGAATGTACCCTCAATTCGGATTGTCCCTCGAATAAGGCTTGTATAAGAAACAAATGTTTGGACCCTTGTCCCGGAACTTGTGGCCAAAACGCCGATTGTCAAGTCATTAACCATTTACCTTCTTGCACTTGCATCCCTGGACATACCGGAGATCCTTTCAGATACTGCAACCGAATTCCACCTCAAGCCGATCGTAAGGTTACAATTTCGTCAGTTGACTAGTGTTAACAAAAATTTTGCAGCTGAACCTCCTAAGAACCCTTGCCATCCGAGCCCTTGCGGCCCCAACAGTCAATGTCGCGAAGTTAACGGCCAAGCTGTTTGTTCTTGTTTGCCCGAGTACACTGGAAGTCCTCCAGGTTGTCGACCGGAATGCACAGTCAGTTCCGAGTGTCCCCAAAACAAGGCTTGCGTCAACCAAAAATGTATCGACCCTTGTCCAGGAACTTGCGGCTTGAACGCTAGATGCGAAGTCATCAACCACAGTCCGATTTGTAGCTGTCAATCCGGCTTCACTGGTGATCCTTTCACTAGGTGTTACTCGATACCACGTAAGACTTTTCGTTTGGTTGTCCAAGTGATACTCAATAAAAAATTTCAGCGCCTTTACCAGAACCGGTCCAACCAGTTGTGGAAGATCCTTGCGTACCATCTCCTTGTGGACCGAACTCTCAATGTCGAGACATTGGTGGCTCGCCTTCTTGCTCTTGTTTGCCCAACTACGTCGGAAATCCTCCGAATTGTCGACCGGAATGTACCATCAATCCTGAATGTCCCAGCAATTTGGCTTGTATTCGAGAGAAATGTCGCGATCCTTGCCCGGGGTCCTGTGGAGCTGGGGCTCATTGCAACGTTATCAACCACACTCCCATCTGTACTTGCCCAGAAGGTTACACCGGTGATCCGTTCACTTATTGTCGCGTCAAACCTCAAGAAGAACCCGTCGTTGTTGTTGACCCTTGCAACCCGTCACCTTGTGGCCCTAACGCTCAGTGCAATAACGGTGTTTGCACTTGTTTGCCTGAGTACCAAGGAGACCCCTATCGGGGTTGTAGACCTGAATGCGTCCTCAACAACGATTGTCCGCGAAACAAAGCTTGTATCAGGAACAAATGCCAGGATCCTTGTCCAGGAACTTGCGGCCAAAACGCAGAGTGTGCTGTAGTTAACCATATTCCATCATGCACTTGCATCCAGGGTCACACCGGAAACGCTTTCGTTCTCTGTACCCTTATTCCAGGTACAGTTGGGGTAGTTGGAGGATTCAAGTCCTTCAACAATTTCAGGTTCAAACAATAATTGTAATTAATTGTAGCACCAACCCCCAAGAACCCTTGCAATCCGTCACCTTGTGGACCCAACAGTCAATGCCGAGAAGTTAATGATCAAGCGGTTTGCTCTTGCGTGCCGGGCTACATCGGCAGTCCTCCAACTTGTAGGCCTGAATGCGTCACTAGTCCTGAATGCGCCCTCAATAGAGCCTGCGTTAACCAAAAATGTATCGATCCTTGTCCCGGAACTTGCGGCTACAACGCTCTTTGCCAAGTTGTCAATCACAATCCGATTTGCAGCTGTCCTCCGAAATACTCGGGAGATCCCTTCAGCAGATGTTCCCCAATACGTAAGGTTCTCTTTGCAGCTTTGGTCGGGATTAACGGTTGAAATTGCAGAAGAAGTTCCACCAGAACCGACAAATCCTTGCCAACCGTCACCTTGCGGACCAAACGCCCAATGCAAAGAAATCAACGGTTCACCATCTTGTTCTTGTTTGCCCGAATTTTCGGGATCGCCACCGAATTGCCGACCTGAATGTGTCAGTAATAGCGAGTGCGCCAATCACTTAGCTTGCATTAACCAAAAATGTAAAGATCCGTGTCCCGGAATTTGCGGACAAAACGCCGAGTGTCGCGTGGTCAGCCACACTCCCAACTGTGTTTGTATTCAAGGTTACGAAGGAAATCCGTTCAGTAGTTGTCATATTGTTGAAGGTGCGTTATTCGAAGTGTTTGAATGACTGTTCTAATCGCTTCTCCAACAGCTCCGAAACCTGCTGACTCTATCAACCCATGTTTCCCGTCACCCTGCGGAGCTAACGCTGAATGTAGAGAACGTAACGGCGCTGGATCTTGTGTTTGCCTCCCTGATTACCTAGGAAACCCTTACGAGGGTTGCAGACCTGAATGCGTTCTCAATTCTGATTGTCCGTCAAATAAGGCTTGCGTCAGAAATAAATGTTTGGATCCTTGCCCAGGAACTTGCGGCCAAAACGCTGAGTGTAGAGTTCTCAACCATTTACCATCCTGCACTTGCATTGAAGGTTACACGGGTGATCCCTTCAGATACTGTAACCGCAACCCGCCTCAAGAAGAACGTAAGAGTTTTTGTTGATCATTAGCAGAAGTGACTTACGTTATTTTTTTAGCACCAGTAGTTAGGAACCCTTGCCAACCCAGCCCTTGCGGCCCCAACAGCCAATGTCGCGAGGTTAACGGCCAAGCGGTTTGTTCTTGTTTGCCCAATTACATGGGAAGTCCGCCGGGTTGTCGGCCCGAATGTACCGTCAGTTCTGAATGTCAGCTAACTCAAGCGTGTGTCAACCAAAAATGTGTCGACCCTTGCCCTGGAACTTGCGGATTAAACGCTAGATGCGAGGTCATCAACCATAGCCCGATTTGTAGTTGCCAATCCGGACACACCGGTGATCCATTCACCAGATGTTACCCGATACCACGTAAGAATTTTATTGGGTAATTGACGAGTTGTTACCTAAAAATTTTAGCGCCTCCACCAAAACCGGTTCAACCGGTTGTTGTCAATCCTTGCGTACCGTCACCTTGTGGACCTCACTCGATCTGTCAAGACATCAACGGATCACCCTCTTGTTCTTGCATCGCCAACTACATCGGGGCGCCTCCGAATTGCCGACCGGAATGCAGCATCAACCCTGAATGTCCCAGTAATTTGGCTTGCATCCGGGAGAAATGTCGCGACCCTTGCCCCGGATCCTGCGGAAGTGGGGCTCATTGCAGCGTTATTAATCACGTCCCGATTTGCACGTGTCCCGAGGGATACACGGGAGATCCGTTTAGTTATTGCCAGCCGAAACCTCCACCACGTACGTTACGAGGCAACGAAGCAACAAACCCTAATGGTTGTTTTTTAGCACCTGAGCCGCGCCCAACTGATCCTTGCAACCCCAACCCTTGCGGCGCTAACGCCCAATGCAACAACGGAATTTGCACTTGTTTGTCCGAATACCAAGGAGACCCCTACAACGGTTGCAGGCCTGAATGCGTACTTAACAACGATTGTCCCAAAAACAAAGCGTGTGTCCGAAATAAATGCGTTGATCCTTGCCCGGGTACTTGCGGCCAAAACGCCGACTGTACCGTCATTAACCACATAGCAACTTGCAACTGTCTTCAAGGTTACATTGGTAACGCTTTCGTGGCTTGCTCCCGGATTCCAGGTAAATTCGAACAATTTTTCCAATTTTTTTTAATAAATAATCGAAATTTAGACCACGTACCCACCAACCCCTGCAGTCCGTCTCCTTGCGGCCCCAACAGTCAGTGTCGCGCTATCAACGACCAAGCCGTCTGCTCTTGCGTACCTGGTTACATTGGTAGTCCGCCGACTTGTCGGCCGGAATGTACCTCAAGCTCCGATTGTTCCCTCAACGAAGCTTGCGTCAACCAAAAATGCATCGATCCTTGTCCAGGAACTTGCGGAGTTAACGCCAGGTGTCAAGTTGTTAACCATAACCCGATTTGCAGCTGCATGAACAGGTACACCGGCGATCCTTTCGTCAGATGCATTCCCATCCAAGAAGAACCAACCCCGCCGACAAACCCCTGTCAACCGTCACCTTGTGGACCAAACTCGCAATGTCGAGAGATTAACGGCTCACCTTCCTGTTCTTGTTTACCGAAATTCACCGGATCACCTCCGAATTGCCGACCGGAATGCGTCAGTAATAGCGAGTGCCCCAACCATTTGGCTTGCATCAACCAAAAATGTCGGGATCCTTGTCCCGGCATTTGCGGGATCAATGCTGAATGTCGGGTGGTCAGTCACGCCCCTAACTGCGTTTGTATTTCGGGACATTTCGGCAACCCCTTCCAGCGATGCGTGGTGCCCGAAGGTACTTCTAATTGGGTTACCACTTACAGTTGGTACTTAACTATAATTTTAGTACCGACGCCAAAACCAGTGGAGAGTACCAATCCTTGTTTCCCGTCACCTTGTGGTACTAACGCTGTATGTAAAGAGAGGAACGGTGCAGGTTCTTGCGTTTGTTTGCCCGAATACATCGGCAACCCCTACGAGGGCTGTCGACCTGAATGCGTCCTCAACAGCGATTGCCCCTCGAATAAAGCTTGCATCAACAGCAAATGCGCTGATCCTTGTCCCGGAACTTGCGGCCAAAACGCTGATTGCCAAGTGATCAACCACTTACCCAGTTGCTCTTGCATTCCCGGATTCACCGGCGATCCGTTTAGATTCTGTAACAGAATTCCACCCCCAGAACAGCGTAAGTTTCAACTCGCCAACATTAACACCAATGACCGGTTGATTTTAGCGCTACCACCAACCAACCCGTGTCAACCTAGCCCTTGCGGCCCCAACAGTCAATGTCGCGAAGTCAACAACCAAGCGGTTTGCTCCTGCTTGCCCAACTACGTGGGAAGTCCTCCAGGTTGTCGACCGGAATGCACAGTCAGTTCCGAGTGTCCCCAAAACAAGGCTTGCGTCAACCAAAAATGTATCGACCCTTGTCCAGGAACTTGCGGCTTAAACGCTAGATGCGAAGTCATCAACCACAGCCCGATCTGCAGTTGCCAACAAAGCTACACTGGAGACCCATTCACTAGATGTTACCTAATTCCACGTAAATATTTTTGTTAAAAACAACTAAAGAGTTTAAAGGAAAAATTTTAGCTCCCCCACCCGCACCAACACCAACCCCAATACTCAACCCTTGCGTCCCGTCTCCTTGCGGCCCCAACTCGCTTTGTCGCGATTTGGGAGGAACCCCTTCGTGTTCTTGTCTTCCCAACTTCATTGGAGCACCGCCCGGTTGTAGGCCGGAGTGTACCATCAATTCGGAGTGTTCGAGCAATTTGGCTTGTATCAATGAGAAATGTCGGGATCCTTGTCCCGGATCTTGCGGAATTGCCGCGATTTGCGAGGTTAGGAACCACAACCCCATCTGTAAATGTCCTCAAGGTTACGAAGGCAACGCTTTCGTTTCTTGCAACTACAAGCCAATTGTTCAACGTAAGTTTGGCTTTGGGTGGAAATGGCGGAAATAATTGTTTGATTGTAGCGCCCCCACAACGTGACTTGTGTTATCCCAGTCCTTGCGGCCCTAACGCGTTATGCGACAACGGAACTTGCACCTGTATCGCCGAGTACCACGGAGATCCCTACAGGGAGTGTAGGCCTGAATGTGTTTTGAACTCGGACTGTCCCAGAGATAGGGCTTGTATTAACCAGAAATGTAGAGATCCTTGTCCGGGAACTTGCGGCGCTAACGCTGAATGTAACATTTTCAACCACTATCCTTCGTGTAACTGTTTGCAGGGGTACTCTGGAGATCCGTTTGTCTATTGTTCTAAGATTGAAAGTAAGGTTTTGGAAGATGGTAGATTTGATTTATTGCAACAATTATTGTAGGACCTCCGGAAACGAACCCTTGCAACCCTTCACCTTGCGGCCCCAACAGCCAATGCAGACAGATCAACAACCAAGGCGTCTGCTCCTGTTTGACCGGTTACATTGGAAGTCCTCCGAGTTGTCGGCCTGAGTGCGTCAGTAGTTCTGAGTGCGAACTGAGTAGAGCTTGCGTTAACCAAAAATGCATCGACCCTTGTCCCGGAACTTGCGGAATTGGCGCTTTATGCCAAGTTGTCAACCACAACCCCATTTGTACTTGCCCACCCCGATACACCGGAGATCCCTTCATTCGATGCAAAGTCGTAATCGGTACGTCGCCCCAACTGAACTTAACCAATCTAACTGGTTTTCTTGAACAGTTGAAGAACGTCCACGTCCATCGGTAATACAACCGCAAAACCCCTGCATCCCCTCGCCTTGCGGCCCCAACGCCGAATGCCGAGAAACCTCGACCGGCACCGCCAAGTGTTTGTGTTTACCAAACTACTTCGGAGCGCCCCCTAACTGTAGACCTGAATGCGTCACCAACAACGATTGCTCCAATAGTTTGGCTTGTATCAATCTTCGATGCAAAGACCCTTGTCCTGGTTCTTGCGGACTGAACGCTCGTTGTATCGTTGTCAACCACATCCCCAACTGTTTGTGTCTCGACAATTACGTAGGAGACCCCTTCACTCACTGCACAGTTAAACCACGTAAGCACCTTGTTTTGCATGTTACTAACACACACTCACGTTATTTACGCTAATTGTAATTTTGTTGTTTAGCACCTCCAGTGATACCGCCGAAGAGAGATCCCTGCTACCCGTCACCTTGCGGACCCAACGCTAGATGTCGCGTCGAAAACGATTACGGCGTCTGCGAGTGCTTCCCCGAATACCACGGAAACCCCTACGAGAACTGCCGCCCCGAATGTTTGGCCAATTCCGATTGTCCTTCCAACAGGGCTTGCATAAGGAGCAAGTGTCAAGATCCTTGCCCCGGCACTTGCGGCATCAACGCCATCTGCACCGTTACCAACCACGTTCCGATTTGTTCTTGTCCAGACCGGTTCAGCGGCGACGCTTTCAGGATTTGTTCTCCGGTTATCGGTAAGTTATTTTTATTTTTTAATAGGTGCTGAAGAAAATTTTTCTGCAGAAGAACCAACTGTGGTTGACCCCTGCAACCCGTCTCCTTGCGGAATCAACACCAGGTGCGTCCCGTCGGGCCCTAACGCGCTTTGCGAGTGTTTGCCAGGATTCACCGGAACCCCTTCGGCGGGTGGTTGTCGTCCTGAGTGCACGATCAGCGCTGATTGTCCGAGAGATCGGGCGTGCCTCAACACGAAATGCGTGGATCCTTGTCCGGGAGTTTGCGGTTTCAACGCCGTTTGCAACGTCGTCAACCACAGTCCCGTCTGTCAATGTCCACCACCGTTACTAGGAGATCCTTTCACCCTGTGTCGAGACGAACCGGCGCCACCTGTCGACCCCTGCAACCCTTCACCTTGTCGCGTTAACGGCCAATGCCGCGTCATCAACGGCGTCGCTAGCTGTCTCTACCCTGAATGCGTCATCAATCAAGATTGTCCCAGAGACAAGGCTTGTTACAGCCAGAAATGCCGAGATCCTTGCAGGGACGCTTGCGGTGTTAACGCTCTATGCCAAGTGGTCAACCACAAAGCGATTTGTTCTTGTCCACCTAACTACGTGGGATCTCCCGAAGTCCAGTGCCGACTCCAGGAAGTTCCTAGACCCAAACCTGAATGTCTGCAAGACGGCGATTGTTCCAACGACAAAGCTTGCATTAACGAACACTGCCAGAATCCTTGTTTGGCTAGTCCGGGAATTTGCGGCCAAAACGCCGAATGTCGGCCGCAAGCCCATCGAGCGATTTGCGTTTGTCGCGACGGCTTCACCGGAAATGCCCAGAGGGCTTGCTTCGAGATTGGATGTCGCTCCGACTCTGACTGTCCACCGATCCAGGCTTGCATCAACCGGGAATGCGTTGATCCTTGCTCGTTCACTTCTTGCGGAATCAACGCTCTGTGTCGAGCCGATTCTAACCACCGAGCCCGCTGTTACTGCCCCGAGAACTACAGAGGCGACGCGCTGATCAAATGCGAAAGACCTGAATGTACGCGAGATGACGAATGTCCGTACAATTTGGCCTGTCGCAACGAGCGCTGCGAAGATCCTTGCAATTGTGCACCAGGAGCTGCTTGTCGCGTCACCAACCACCGGCCTCAATGCTCGTGTCCGCCCGGTTACACCGGCAACCCCCAACTTTCTTGCAGTCGAGAAGAACAGATTCAGCCTCAATGCACGATGGATGCCGATTGCGCCAGCAAATTGGCCTGTTTCAGTGGCGTTTGTAAGAACCCTTGCGTCGAAACGAAACCGTGCGGGGCGAACGCCCAATGTTCGGTGGTCGACACCCTCCCGTTGAGAACTATGGCGTGTCTTTGCTTGCCTGGCTACGTAGGTGACGCAGATGTTGAATGCAAACTAGGTAAAAAATTAAGACATCATCTCCAGATCGCCCAGGCTTTTTAACAAAGTTGCTAATGCTTCATTTTTTACAGGTTACAAATCCCGCCCTTTACCCCTAATAACCCCTATCTTAACAGCAACACCCCTTTAATTGTCGTTGTAGTTAGAACCGGCATCAATAATTTCAAATTACTAAAACTTTTTTTTTAATTAGCACCACAAGAAGAACCTGGCTGTAAGAGCAACAACGAATGTTCGTTGAGCGAAGTTTGCTTGAACAGAAACTGCGTGAACCCTTGCGCCGTTGCCAACCCTTGCGCCCCAACAGCCGAATGCAAGCCGGCCAACCACAAAGCAGTTTGTAGATGTCCCGCGGGTCTTCTCGGAGATCCTTTCATTCGATGCTATGAAGGTTTGTTGACTCGAAAACCGCCGAACTTTTTTTAAAAAAAATTAATTTTAGCCCCACAAACCAAACCGGAATGCACGACCGATTCCGAATGTTCCGACGACAAATCTTGCATCAACACCCACTGCCAAGATCCTTGCATCACTGCCAATCCTTGCGGAACTCACGCAATTTGCAGAACTAGCCAACACCGACCCACTTGCCTCTGCCCCGACGGTTGGGGAGGCAACCCGCAAATCGTGTGCTACAAACGTAAGTAGTTTTTGTTTGGTCGAAAGTAGTATTAACGAGTTTCGTCGACAGCTGAATGTTCAACTGACAACGACTGTCCCTACAACAAGGCTTGCATTAACGAAAACTGCCTCAACCCTTGCGCCTCGCACAGTTGCGGCCGCGGCGCCGAATGCTTGGTCCAAAGCCACAGAGCCACTTGCCAATGTCCAGCCGGTACTCAGGGAGATCCTCTTCTTTCTTGTATTGCCGGAGTTTGTCAGTACAACGAAGACTGTGCCGATCACGAAGCCTGCGACCGTCTCAATAGGGTTTGTCGGCCGGTTTGCGACGACGAAACTTGCGCCGACACGGCAACTTGCGTCGGACGCCAACACGAACCTAAATGTAGTTGTCCTCCCGGAACCATCGGAAACCCGTACATCGAATGCATCGGCGACCGGAAACCGAAACCGGAATGCAGGAGCGATTCAGATTGTCCCTCGCAACTCGCTTGCATCAACCAACTGTGCAGGAACCCTTGCGCCAACGGAAACGTTTGTACTGCAGACCAAGAGTGTAGAGTTCTCGATACGTTACCGTTGCGCACGGTTATGTGCCAATGTCCGCCTGATACGGTTTCGGACAATTCTGGACGTTGCAAACCCATCCTGACTGACCAACCTGGATGTCGCGTCGACTCAGATTGTGGCGATCGAGAGAAATGCATCAGGAGTTCTTGTATTGACGCTTGTAGAGTCGACTCGTGCGGCGTCAACGCCATCTGCAATTCTGTTCATCACCAAGCTCTTTGCAGTTGCGCTCCAGGCTACATCGGCAACCCTCATCTCGAATGCACAACTGGTAAGTCGGCGATTTAGTCAAAGTTTCGCGATTTTATTTCGTCATTGCAGAACCACGAGTACCGCCGCGACCTATTCCGGAATGTTACGCCGACAGCGATTGCTCCTACGACAAAGCTTGCAGGAACGAGATTTGCGTCAACCCTTGTCTCGACGACAAGCCTTGCGCCGTCGGCGCCTTCTGCTCGGTCGACAACCACAAAGCCAAATGTAACTGTCCGGCCGGGTACGAAGGAAATCCGGTCATTCAGTGTATTCCGCGTAAGTTGTTCACGTTTCGAGTTTGGAAGGGTTGTTGAGTTTTGTTTGTAGCTCGCGGCCCAACTCTCGGTTGCACCTCGAACTCGGAGTGCGCGCAGAGCGAGTCCTGCGTCAACGCCCTCTGCGTCAGCCCTTGCAACTGCGGACCTAACTCCGACTGCAAGGTCCTCAACCACTACCCCATCTGCTACTGCAGGCCCGGGTACTCCGGCAACCCCCAAACGGGCTGCGTCAAACGTACGTATTTTCCTCATTGTTCAGGTAGCTTTTACTTCTTAACTTTTTTTGTACTACTTTCTTAATCTTTTGTTCTTTTGACGATGCTCATTTATTCGATTAATTCTAGTGGGATGTCAATCGGACAACGAATGCGGCAACGACAAGCAATGCTACAACGGCCAATGCGTCAACCCTTGCATTTTGGGCGACCCTTGCGCGAGGAACGCGGAATGTTACGGAAACAACCACCGGGCTACCTGCAAGTGTCCTTCGGGATACTCGGGCAACCCGTTCGATCGTTGCGAAAGGGTGGAATGCCACACTGATTTCGATTGTCCTAGCAACAGGGCTTGTATTGAACAACGCTGCGTCGACCCTTGCTCCAGCATCGCCAATCCACCTTGCGCCCAAAACGCCATTTGTTACGCCCAAAACCACGCAGCCGGTTGCTTGTGTCCTCCTCATCTTCCTGACGGTAACCCCTTATCGTATTGTATGGTACGCGATCGACCAGCAGACCGTCCCGAATGCGAACTCGACATCGATTGTCCCAGCAAACTGGCTTGCATCACCAACAAATGCGTCAACCCTTGCGAGACGTTATCGCCTTGCCACCGCACCGCCCATTGCAGCGTTCTGGACACAGTTCCAGTAAGAACCATGATTTGTACTTGTCCCGAGGGATGGGTTCCTAACGATAACGGCGAGTGTCACGCTGTCGTCGTGCCAATTCCACCTGGTTGCACCTCCGACAACGACTGTCCCAGCAAAGAGGCTTGCATCAACCGGTTATGTCGCAACCCTTGCGATTGCGGCTCTCACGCGGCTTGTTTCGTCCAGAACCACCGACCGATTTGTTCTTGCGAAGAAGGCTTCCAAGGCAACCCTAACATCGCTTGCCACACCGTCGGCTGCAGGAGCGATTCTGAGTGCGAATCGGGCAAAGCTTGCATCAACGGAAACTGCATCAATCCTTGCCTCGTCAAAGACCCTTGCGGCATCAACGCCGAATGTTACGTTTACCAGAACCGCGCCGAATGCAGATGTTTGAGTGGTTATCGGGGCAACCCGCTGGAAAGATGTCGGGTGGTCGGTTGTCTCTCGAACAGCGACTGTCCGAGCGACCGGCAATGCATCAACGCCCAATGCATCAACCCTTGCGTTTACGACAACCCTTGCTCGCCGCGGGCGGAGTGTCGCGTCCAAAACCACATGTCGGTCTGTAGATGTCCCGCCGGGTACTTGGGCAACCCGTACGTCGATTGTCGCAAAGAACCTCAGCCAGAATGCAGAGAAGATCCGGAATGTCCGTCGAGATTGGCTTGCATCAACAAGAAGTGTCAAGACCCTTGCGCGATTTTAGAACCTTGTCATCGCCCAGCTGAATGTCAAGTTGTCGGATCAGTTCCTGTAAGAACTATGATTTGTGTTTGTCCTCCGGGTTACATCAGTAGCGGAAGCGGAACTTGTATCCCGGTTTCGGCGGTTAAGGAAGTCGGTGCTTGCGTTAGCGACAGCGAATGTCCGCCCGATAAGGCTTGTTTCAACGGCATCTGTCGCAACCCCTGCAACTGCGGACCATCGGCCGATTGCCGCGTTAAGAACCACAAACCTGTTTGCACCTGCAAACAAGGCTACGACGGCAACCCCGAAATCGAGTGTACTCGAGTCGGGTGCAGGAGCGACGATGAATGTTCAGGACAACACAGTTGCATCAACAGGCAATGCGTGCCGGTTTGCGCGGCGGATCGCTCCACTTGCGGCGAAAAAGCCACTTGTTACGGTTCCAACCACCGAGCGGTTTGCGAGTGTCCCCCGGGATTGGTCGGCAACCCCCGAACGGCCTGCATCTTGGTCGGGTGCAGGTCCAACAGCGAATGTCCCGGCAACATGGCTTGCATCAACAACAAATGCACGCCGCCTTGCGAAGAATCCAACCCCTGCGACTCCCCTGCTGAATGTAAGGTCTACAACCACGCGGTCGAATGCGCTTGTCCTCCAGGAACTGTCAGTAACGGCAACATGGGCTGCATGGCCGTCGACGAGAAGTGCAGGAAGGACTCGGATTGCCCCTCGCAGTTCGCTTGTATAGGCGGCGAATGCGTCAATCCTTGCAAGGAAACCGAACCTTGCGGCGTCAACGCAGAATGCAAAGTCCTCGACACCGAACCGGTGAAGACCATGGTTTGTGAGTGCTTGCCCGGGTATCAAGGAAACGCCGCCGTCCAATGCGATAAGAGTAATTATTTGAAGAGTTTTAATTTCGTCATTACTAATTGTTGTTTTTTTCAGTGTCGCTGTGTAGAATCGACAAGGGCTACGTCAGGACTCCAGATGGTAAATGTGTTTGTCCTCCGAACACCGGACTTAACGAAAACGACGAATGCATCTTGTGTCCTGTCGAGAAAGGCTTGAAGATCGACGAACGCGGCCGCTGCGTCTGTGCCCTAGAAAAGGGCTTGATCATCGACGAACGCGGCAATTGCGTCTGTCCCGTAGAATTCGGCTACCGATTGGACTTCCGAGGCAATTGCATCCCGGCAACTGGGCCGGAATGCGAACGTGACGACCAATGCGCCGACGACAAATACTGCAACCTCCAAACCAAAACGTGCGACAATCCTTGCCTCGACAAGCAATGCGGAGTCAACGCCTTCTGCAACGCTACCAACCACCGCGCCATCTGCCAGTGCAACAACGGATACACGGGAGATGCTGAAGTTCTTTGCAGTGAGTCCAAATTAGTTCCTAGCTTCGCCGGGAAACTAACATTTGCTGTTTCAGAATCGTCGAGAATCGAAACGGACTTTCCGCCGCCAGATATGCTGGTCAGTTGTCTTTCCGACGGCGTTCAGGTCGAAACCCACATCTCCGAACAAGGCTTCAACGGCGTCCTCTACGTTAAAGGTCACAGCAAAGACGAGCAATGTCGCAGGGTGATCACCTTGCCCTCCGACTCCTTCCCCAAAACCGAGATCTTTAAGGTCTATTTCGGCAATTGCGGCTTAATCCACGTCAATGTGAGTGTTGTTGTTACCCCGCATGCGCTGTTTGTTGCAACCGCTCAATTCTAGGGCCAAGCCAGCTTCGTGTTGGTCATCCAGAAGCATCCCAAACTCGTCACCTACAAAGCTCAAGCTTACCACATCAAGTGTATTTACCAAACTGGCGAGCAAAACGTGACTCTCGGTTTCAACGTTTCCATGCTGACAACCGCCGGTACCATCGCCAACACCGGCCCGCCCCCAACTTGCGTCATGAAGATCGTGACGCCGACCGGCCAAGAGATCAATTCCGCCGAAATCGGGGATAATCTTATGTTGCAGGTCGACGTGCAACCGGGCTCGATCTACGGCGGTTTCGCCAGAAGTTGCGTCGCCAAAACCATGGAGGACAACGTCGAAAACGAGTATCTGGTAACGGACGAGAACGGTTGCGCTACCGATCCCACGATTTTCGGGGAATGGGAACACAATCCCGACACCCAAAGTCTTTTGGCCAGCTTCAACGCCTTCAAGTTCCCCAGTAGCGACAATATTAGGTTCCAGTGCAACATCCGGGTCTGTTTCGGAAAGTGCCAACCGGTGAGTTTGGAAATTTCCAAAACGTCTTTTCGCAGGTACTCAACCAAAATTTTAGGTCAACTGTCGCGGTTACAACGCGTTCGGCAGGAGAAAGCGCGAAGTTTCCGACGATAACAGCACCGACGTTGCGCTTTCCGGGGATTTGTCCACTGGTCAGTTACGAGAAGAGATAACGATTGAGTCGAACGCTATTTTGACGTTCGAGAGACGTGAGGAACGTTTCATGGACCCGACTGAATGTAATGTTGGTCAAAACGTTAACTTTCTTGTTGTTAATCCGGCAATTGCAGCTCCCAGCGCCCAAAGGGCCGAGGATATTTGCGTGTCGATGATCGGCTTCATTATAGCGCTTATAATCACGGCGCTGCTCGCCTTGGTGGCGGTGGCTGTGGCGGTGTCTTGTTGGCTGATGGCTTACCGAAGAAGGCCGAAGGCGACAGGACCTCTGCCTCATCCTCCGGAGTTTCCCAACCCCTTGTTCACAACACCCGAACCCATGGCGGAGCCCAGTCCCGACTACCTCACGTAATTGCAACGATAGAAAATACTTTTCAAGTAAACCGGAACGACTTAATTTATAGTAGAAACGACTTGCGTTGTCACGCAAAAGAAATACTCGATTTTTATGTTATTTTTTTTAATTATTTTTTTGTATATTTAATTGAGGTTTTGTGGTTGTTTGGTGCTCTTTTTGTATCCGTCCATGCTACTCACTCACGAAAACTGCCAAAAAATTGCGCCGAACGCCACAAAATTGTCTAGAGAATAAACACAACACGAGCGAAGAATGGGTACGTCCATAAGTTTAGTGCAGCGAATTTTAGTGGAATATGGACCGTACCCATTTTTTCCTATCTTTTCCATTGGCTCAATTTTTGACCTGCAGACAAGGGAGAATTGAATACTGGTGGTGGTATCCTTAACGCTTTAACCAAACGTCTTCTAATTATTCGACTTTTGCGCCCTTGTTTCGTGCTGCCCTGTACGTGTTTCCTGTTGTATATAAAACCGAAATAGTTTCATTTATTTGAGCCAGTGGAAGATGTAGCAAGTTAGATAAGACTATACATATTTTAAACGACCTGTATAAAGTGCGTGAATGCGAATGAATGCGGAGCTCGGCTCCAGATTTTTGGTGCTGCTGACTGATATTTTTACTCAAAACAGTCAAACGTTTAGTCAATCATGTCTTATTTCATAGTACCTATATTTATATACTTGTGTAAGTCTCAAAGAGGCAAAAACTGTCGTTTTAACCAAAAAGTATTAGGTTGAAATTTACGTACTAAATTCCTTTAACCGGCCAAATTTTACGCCTGTGAATGTTGCGGCAATTTGTCCTTTACACGCTATTTAACTAATTTCAATATTATATGTGTTAATTTTTGTTCTATCGTAATTTCATGTCTAACGATGATTCCTTAATTGTCATATTTGTGATAATCGCTTCCTTAATAAAGATTGTTTAATAATTCCTGCGTTTTTGTTATGATTGCGTCGAGTCAGGCTCCAAAGCTAAAGCGAATTTTCTAGATTAAAATCTGTAAACATCAGTCTCGGCGGTGTCTTATTTATGAAGTCGATCGGTCAAGTACCTTTAAAAAACAGTCATTTAAATTTGATGATAAATTAAAGATCAAATTTAAATGACTATTTTTA
Source organism: Schizotus pectinicornis (assembly GCA_951805265.1). NCBI lineage: Eukaryota > Metazoa > Arthropoda > Insecta > Coleoptera > Pyrochroidae > Schizotus > Schizotus pectinicornis. Next base: position 4,111,502 of record OX638207.1, read on the forward strand.
AAGATAGACATGTAAATACAAAAGTTATAAGAACTTCAGGGAACTGGCCAAGAAAAACTATATCAGTCCCCTTTCAGCTCCGACCCCGATAGGAATATTCAGCTAGCCAAGTAAGGAACCTTATCGCAAAACTTTATTGGGGATTGCTATTGAAGTGAAGCATAACAGAAAAGCTTAAAAAGATAAGTCAGAAGACAAATATTGCTCATTTATAATCAACCAAAATACAATTAATTTTTAACTGCCTTCGCTCGTGTCGAAATAAGTTTCTTCAGACACTCTTTGATCTTCTTCATATCGTCGCAGGTTTCTATTTTACCGACCTCATTCCCGCATGTAGTCAATTCTCGGATCATGGGCAAAAAGAAAATATCTGTATTACCAGCCAACTTTCCTGTATCGACAGTTCCATCTTCGCCAATAACTTCAAATTTCATACCCATACATCTAACGAGACACCAAGCAACTTCAGGAGTATCGTCGATTGTTGGCATCGGTACATTGAGTTCTTGCAAAGTTAAAGAATTTTCAACCAAACAGTCATCGCGATACTTTTCAAAATTTCCCTGTGCCTTTGAGAAAAATTACAAAAAGTTAAAAACTTAACAAGTAACTTACAAGAGCCGTCGAAATTAGGCATAAAAGTCTCAAAATCTTCCAAAAAATTGCAACCATTTCGATTTGATGGACGTGAAAAACTACTAAAGATACAGGATGTTCAATATTTTATAGTGTTGTTTAATGGCGACACCTTAACAAGTTAATTGGAAATAATTAACTGTTGTCGCCTTTTGGTTCCACTTGTTCGCCCTTGATTCGCTTGTCAACGTGACACGCATCGTTGGCCCCAATAATGGGATTTACCAAAGAATTCAAAATTTTTCAGTGAATTTAATTGCAGTTTCTTTCGCTCATCAGAGTTCGGTAAAGTGATTAATGTTTGGAGTGTGAGTGGCTAATGAAAGTGGACGCTATTTTAAATTAATATATTTCTCTCCCTCAGGTTAGTCCTGGGCTAACAAAATCGACCGCAAGGACTCATGCATATAATCATTATATACAGAATGATAACACCAAAAAAATTCCATTTCACAAACACAAAATAATTAAGTAGTGCCAACGTGTTCGGCACAATCAGTCTGCTTCATGTTTATTTAAACCGTAGTATAATCTAAATAAAATACATAAATAAAACATCCTTCACCCTTTTAAGGAAAAGCTCTGGAAAATGCGAAATGTGCCTTGACAAGAGTTCAGTACGGTCATATAAAAATGAGGAAGGCACAAATGCACCGCCTCGTTACAAAGAGCAGAGAGGTTATGACACAAAAAAAGGAATATAAAACTTTAAAAATATATATAATATATCCATAACACAATATATGCAAATTATGCATAACAATATAGTTTAAATCAACTAGATTAATATTACAAATGAAATGATCATGTACAGCTAGCTAGAAATAAAACATTGAATATCATAACATCTCCACATGATTAGTGCCGTTTTTAGGCCTAGTCTGCTCGCCACAGGGAAGACATAATATCGTCAAAAGAAATAGCTTGCGTCTGTGTATGTCAGTTTCCATATCGAGAGTCCAGTGTCGTCGCCAGGCCTATCATTAATGCAGCAAACAGTGAGGGAAGAGGTTGCACCAGCAACTGTTATCTTACTACTAAGGTTAGTATACGGTATAACCTCAAAATCATAGCTCAATCCTCTACTAATCCTTTCCTTTTCTCTTGGCAGTGACTCGTTTAAACGGCTAATTTCACCAAATGACTCCAAAGAAGACAAAACAAATTTTTACACACCTCACTAATAATTAAACCGTTTTAATTAATCTGTTTCCGAAAAATATTATTGACAAAACAAACGTCACAGTAGAGACTTGGCTGAGTTTTAAGGTTTAACGGCGGCCACCCCAGGCACCGCTCACGGGAGCGGCGGTCTGCGGCTCTTCGGTGTTACGTCCGAACGACGGAAACTCGGTGACGCTGGCCGTGTTGGGGGCGCGCTGCTCCCACGGTCCGCCCTGCACCACGAACCCGTTGCTGTTCGGCTCCCGGGAGCGCGGGTTGTTCACGGCGGGCGGGTTGGCGTCAAAGTGAATGTTCAGAGTGTGCTGCTTTTCCCGGGTCTGCTGCTCCTCCACGTCTTGCAACTGAAACCGCACAACCGCCATTCCAACATCCACCGGCCTTTGTCAATTCTAATACTTACAAACTGTTCTTCCAAACCGATCAGGCATTCTTTGGCTTCGAGAACGTTGTCCTCGATGCCGGATATCACAACCAAATTGGGATCGGCGTCGTCCCCGCGCGGAAACTTGATTTCGACCTTGTAGTCGTCCATGATCTTGCGAATGCTGCGCCCGCGCGAGCCGATGAGGCGCGAGTGGACCCTTGAATCGATGTGCAACTCCTCCCGCACCAAGTCGTTCAGCTCGTTCACGATCTTCATGATGTCCTCCTTGGCCCTGTCAGTATTCTCTTCGTAACCAGTTATGGTTATGATGTGCTCATCCGGATCCCCTGCGCAATCAGGAAAGCGTCAAAGACAGAAATTAAAGTTACCTCTATAATATGAAAAGTAACTATAAAATTTGGAGGTGCACCTAGTTTTTAGCACCTAGTCTCTTGTAGGTGCTAGATTGGACTAGGTGCAAAACTCAATTATTGATGACGTACAAAAATGCAATTACTCCAACCACTACTACCAACCACAAAGTAGTTGTGTGACGATGACGTCATACAACGCTATAAAACTGTTCTTTAATTTTGGAGCGTCGACCCACCTTTCTTGGGGAAGTTGATTTGGACGTCGTGGTCCTTCCTGATCTTGGTGATGACAGCGCCGCGTTTCCCGATAATTTTCGGATGGTACTCCGGGTTGACTTCGATTTTCAACTCGAACGACCTCAATTCGCGATCTTTCCGGTCGGCCTCGAGATCCTGGACTTTCTCCAGAAGCGCCTCTTTGGCCCGTTCGACGTTAATCGGTGTTCCGGTGACTTTGATGACGTCCTCCTTGACCCCGGCCGGCGACAAAACGATATGAACATCGAACCTGTCCATCAACTCCTTAACGTCACGTCCCTTTTGACCGATGATCGACCGATGCAAATCGAACGGAACATCTACATTGATGGTAACAGGAACTAAATCCAGCAGCGCCTGTTTCGCTTTAAGACAGTTCTCTTCTTTGCCGGTGATTCGGATAACGTCACAATGACGCACCGGGACGGCGTTAACGTCACCGTTAACCTGACCGTTATTGAGGTATTCTTCGGTGTTTTCTCTGTCGGGGAATTTGATTTGAACGTCGAAGTCGGACGTTATGCCCTGAACTTTGAAACCTTTAGCCCCCATAACGGTGCGGTGGTGGTTCTGGGGTATGATGCATTCAATCGTGATCATCGATTCCAAATCGGAAACGATTTCGTTGATTCTCTGTTTGGCCGCTTCGATGCACTCCTTGGAGCCTTTGAGGACGACCCGGTCGCTGTCGATGCCGGAACGAGGAAACGAAATCATAACGCCGCCACAATCGTCGCTGATCTTGTAGAGGACCTCGCCGCGACGGGCAACGAAGTGCTTGTGATGACGCGGCTCCACCGTCATTTCGCTTTCGATAATGTTATCCTGTAGAGAAAAAAAACAGTTGTAGTTTTCAACTTTTTGGGGGTTTGCAAAGTAACCTACGATGTCTTTGATGGTGGCTTGCAACGCCGCCTTGGCCTCTTCCACGGCCTCCTTCTTGCCGATGATGGTGATAATCTCCCGGTCCTCGTCGGTGTTGGAAGGAAAAACGATGCGGGCGCCGGTCGAGTCGCGGATCTTCTTTATTTTAGCGCCGTTCTTGCCGATCAAAAACTTGTGGTGCTGGGGTTTGGCACGCACCTGAAAAGTTACCACCAGTTAGCACCTGCCGATAGAAGCAATTCTTTAAGGCACTACGGATTATTAACCAATTCGAGGCACTACTGTCTTCAAGATCATGAAATTTGAGAGCGCACCTTGTTTTTGGCACCTAGACCATTGTCAACTAGGTGCTAGATTGCAACTTTGTACTAGGTGCAACTAACAAGATTGGACTAGGTGCAACTAACAAGATTGGACTAGGTGCAACTAACAAGATTGAACTAGGTGCAACTAAGTAGATGGAGTTAGATGCAACTAAGTAAATTGAACTAGGTGCAACTAAGTAGATTGAGTTAGGTGCAACCTTTGCAACTAAGTAGATTAGACTAGGTGCAACTAGATAAATTGGCCTAGGTGCAAAATCCTGATTTACGCTGATTTCGTTGCTGAGTCGTTTAACATAATATACTCAATATGATTGAATTTCTACAATATACCGTAAATAATGGTAAAATAGAAGATGGTCAATGGCCAACAGCAAGCCCTACCTCGGCGGTATAGCTGGCAAGTTGGCGTTCGTTGGCTAGATCGAGCAGCTGATGTTTGGCACGGTCGACGTCGTCTTTGGGCCCCCTGATTGTCACCTTATCGCTCTTGCTGTCGGCGCTCGGAAACTTAATGGCGACCCCTCCGCAGTCTTCCATAATGGAATGAATAAGTTTACCCTTGGTTCCTATCAACGAATTATAAAACTTGGGAGGGATCGTGATCTCCTCGCTGACGATATTCTCCAGTTCGTCCTGGATCTTCCTGATCTTCTCCCTGGCCTCCTCGACGTTCTCCTTTTTGCCGGTGATCGTGATCACGTCGTTTTTATCACCTTCAGCCGGCAAATCGATCTTGGTGTGCGTCTCCTCTCTGATCTTCCTGATGTTGGCGCCGCCCTTCCCGATGATGAACTTATGGAACTGCTTGTAGATGGGCACTTCGATTTGATATGACGATTCGTTCAGCTCCTTGACGAGTTTCTCCAGATACCTGCTGCACTTGTCGACGTCCTCCTTCGGTCCTCTAACTTTAACAATGTCGTTTTTGTCGCTGGCACCGGGGAAATAGATTTGTACTTGGTTGAACTTCTCGCGGATATCTTTGATGTTCTCGCCTTTGGCGCCGATGATGGCGCGATAATGGCGTTGTTCGATGATCACGTCCTTCTCTTTCTCGTTCTCGAGCTTGCGGACGCGCTCCTCCAATTCCTGCTTGGTGGCCAATACACCGTCGCGGCTGCCCTCGATGCGGATCAGCCCGCTCTCCTCGATGTTGATCACCACGTTGAACTCGTCCTTGAGGCGGTTCACTGCAAAAATTAGACTTTTCAAAGCCCGAAACTGCCAATCAAAAATATTGAGATCCACGTGAACCAACAACGCCATCTTGGTGGCCTGGCCCGAATCAACGGTTCAAAGTTAATGGGTCCGTTAAAAATAGGTTTTAAGTCCGAATCTAAGATAATATCAAACGTCCATTGTTGGCCGTCCCTAATCCTTACCGTTAGCGCCGCTCTTCCCTATGATATGCTTGAAGAGCTTGGGGTCGACTTGCATCTCGATGAAGGTGAGTTTTTTGATCAAATCGTTGGCCATGGCCTCGATCTGCTCTTGGGCCTTTTCGACCTCCTCCGGCGGCCCCTCGATCTTGATCTTGTCTTCCTTCTCCGTGAACTCGACGTGTACCTTGGGCAAATTCTGCGTGATCTCCTTGATGTTCTGGCCCTTCCTGCCGATGATGTACTTGTGGATCCAAGAAGGTGCCTCGACATCGCTGGACCTCACCGAGTTGGCCTTCTCGTAAACCTTACTCAGAGCCAACCCCAATTTGTCGTGGGGCCCCCTCAACGTGATGGTACCGGTGGCCGAATCACCTTGCGGCATCTCAACACTCACCCCGGTCGTTTGCAAAATCTCCGCAATAGTCGAACCTTTCGGGCCGATGACGTATTTGTGTTGCGATTTAGGAACTTCGACCGACACCGTCGTACATTTCTTTTCCATTTGCTTGAAGATCGCTTCGATTTTAGCTTTGGCCGCCAGCACGCCCTCTTTTTCGCCGGCAATAAAAATCTCGTCTTTCATAACGGACGGCGGGGGTACGTTGATTCTCGCACCGGTTTCCTGGATCATGACGTTGAGGTACTCGTTGTACGGCCCGACGATGAACGGATGGTAGATTTTCGGTACGTTGATGCGTTCGGAGGCTTTCTTTGATTGTTGATCGGAGGTTACGCGTATTTCGTGTTCGGCCTTTTCGATGCCCTCTTTCGTTCCGGAAATTGTCAGAACTTCAGACGGGTCGTTCATGGGCGGCACCGATATCTTCGTCGCCGTTTGCTTTTCGAGTTCTTTGAGACGATCGCCCTTTTTGCCGAGGATCCAGCGGTGGTGCTCCTTCGGGATGGAAATCTGTTTGCTGGCCTGAAGAAGAGTTAGTAAAAAAATTATTGACGGGACGATTTCGATTGGTTTACTTGAGTCTGGAAGTGGGTCAGGATCTTCCTGCGGGCCTCGAGCACCTCGTTCTGTTTGCCGGTCACGAGGAAAGTGAGCGATTGGTCCTTAGCGTGGGAGATCTCGATGTGGGCCCCCGTTTCCTTCATGATGTTGCCGCAGGTCTGGACCGACTCGCCCTCGCCGAACTTCTGGCTGCCGTCGAGCTTGCGCTCCTCGAAAGGGACCCTGACAAGTTCCACAACAATCTTATTGTTTGCTTTCTTCATTTAACATTTATTTCGATAACGCGCCATTATTTAAATTTGAGGCTAACCGCATATCGGCCGGTGCCGGATATCGCGGCTTAATTTGACAAATTTTGTTTTGCTCATCAGCAATTCAAAGAAACGCTTATATTGACTTAATAACAACTTCGGGTACTTGAGCTTCTACTCTCATCACAGAATACCTGCAATTGTTTTTCTATACAGTCCACTCAGGACCAGTTGTTTCAATTTTTTAGTTTAAATTTTGCTACAACCGATTCCATTATGAAAACTTGAACTCGACTCTAAATCGAATTGATTTAAACATTTATTTCGGTTACAGACGACTAAAGATTGATCGCGATGGCCCGTTTCTTCCCCGTGTCACGCCCCCTCGTTTACTAATGCAAAATTGTGACCGTTCGCATCCACCGCAACCGATTGAAAGTTCAACCGAAAAATGCGGCGCTTATGCAAACGAGGAGGCGCGTAATCAAAGGTTACGGTCGCCCCATTAATATTCTGATAAGTCAAGGTAACACGAAATCATTTTTTTTTCCCTCCCGACATCGTCGTGGAACACTGACCGGAACACTTGCGTGATGACCGAAGAGCCCACTCTCATTTTGTTGTTCCACTGTCCCATCGTGTTGTGGTTCTGGTTCTGGATGTTGGATTCGGGCAGAGCCGGGAATAGATCATCGTAACTCCTTACGGATGGCTCGTAAGCCGCTCCCTCTTCAATCACTGGTTGCTGCATTTTGGGATTGTCCTGTGTCGTGCCAAGTCGTTACAGCAACACTGGAAAAGAAAGACATTCGAGGTCAGAACGTTGAAGATTCGGTCCGACAGGAAGAAAGAGGTTGCGACGTAATTATCTACGATGGGGGTAGTAATTATCGTAATAGGAAATATCAACGAGTACAACTTATTTCGTTTTGATTTTAATAATTCAAAATCTTCTGGATTGGCGCTGTTCTTAATACCGTATTAGGACGGCTATCGCCGTTTGATGGCCGCGGACCAGCGATACGCGGAATTTTGAATATTTCGACAACCAAAAACTGAGTTGCAAATAATTGTTGAACCGAAGTGTCGTCGACCCCCCTAACCCCCAGCAAAATAGTGAACGCGTAATTATTTTTAACTACTTATTTAACTGTTAGTGGAAAAAAATTAATTGCAACAAAGGTGAAATTATTTTTTTGTCTCCACTAACGACCTGCTCGAGGATGAGTTTCGTGCGTTATCTGAACAAGTCTGAACGTGGTTTGTCCAAAACTTCGACAAGTGTTTAATTAAAACACAGACAGCTAGGAGAGCTCGACCACATTTTCATAAACATTCCCCTTGGGCCATTTTAATAATGCGTTTCCACTGACAACTGGTATTTACTGCAACAATTTTTCAATTCGCAAGTAGACAACGCCGTTCGATGTAAATGCCAGTGGTTCAGTCGATGAAATCGAGTAAATTCTAAAGTTCGCAAGTTGTGTACAGAGAACGTGTGAAAATTACACCCGATTCAACAAAAAAAAAGATTTATTTTCTTTATTTTATTTGAGAAGCGTGGCGATGCCACGTGCACTAAAAAAGCTTCTGAAAGTAGAGGCAATGTCGTAAATTTTGTTTTGAATCGCCAATAATGATGATTTACAACAACTAACGGTTTATCGTGCTGGTTACTATGTATAAGGAGATTTAGTAAAATTTATTTATGGTGGGGCGGATCAAGCTGCAAATGAAGGTCAATGATCAAAACGCCCGATTCGTTCAAATCGCCAATATCAGTTCTAAGTACGGTCCTGTCTTCATAACGTCACCATCAAATAGCTTTTGGGAAACAAAAACCGACAGAGGCCCGCAATCATTCACAAAATTAGGAGTCTAGTTACAACATTAAAAAAAAAAAGATAGTGATCTTGCTAAATCCAAAATATGTTACACTGCGTTAAGACGTTCGATATTTCTAAACTGTACAAAAAGAAACAAAAAGTGCACAGAAGTTTATAATATCGCCGCCATTTTCAATAACTTTTCAGATTTATGTCAGCAAAAAATTAATAAAACGCTGGTGACGTCATAAAGTTTTTAAATCTATAGTTAGACCAAATATAGTTAGATGGCGCTGTGCTCATTGTGTTGCCCTTAAGTGTTGCGGTTCTGCAGCTAACTTAAAAATCTTTCTCCTCCAACTGTAATTTTTCTGACTTAAATTTAATGCTCGGGGATGATTTTACACTTCAATTCTTATTATTAGCGCCAGACAATATCAATGTCGATAAAACAGGATGCGTTTCAAAATGCTTGTGACGTCAGAACTGGGTTTTAGTTTGCAAGTGGACCAAAACGCCGGATGTAATATCTCTGTGAGACCAGTTCTTCAGTAAAAAGCGTTTCTTACAGTAAATCGCATAAAAACAAGTTTAGATAAGCAACCCGGAGGCCACATCGTTGCAATGTCAATACGTCTTTAAATAGCAACCACGTGATAAAAGCATCTTGTGCGCATGTGCAACTGTCGTGTTTGGTTAGCACCGAACTTAAAGATAACGTTATTGATAAAATTTATTAACAAGGGCGGCTTTGAAAACAAAATGGAACGTCGTAACTTGGTTCAAGTAGTCTGTGGCCAACTGTCATTTGAACTGTCATCGTTGGTTGTTGGCAGACACAAAGAGAACATTTTCAAGTAAGACAACTTTGATATTTTTAGCGTCAAAAAGTTGTCAATTTACCGAATCTGAGGTTGTAATTTTCTTTGATTTTTTTTACGCAGCGTTAATGAACCTTTAACTTTAACAAACTGTCAAATCAAAACGTGCAATTGTTTCGAATTATGTCAAATTTTGTTAGAAAACTTTACCAGAAATACCAATGGGAACAGAGAGTGAGTGGCGTGGGACGTTATTCTCCAGTTTAGAGCCCATTGGAGGTCCAGAAAGAGCATAAAGATGTCAATATTTCATGTAACTTTTCATTTAACATTATCTAAAACAAACGAAAAACGGCTGATAGGATGATAAGACGAAACAAATGAAATAGTTTATTGACGTTTCAAATTTCCAAGCCGCCCTTGATTATAAGAATTTTTGATCATACTGTGCGTCATTGTCGTGACAAGACATTCTCCTTATTAAAATTACAATAATGGGAAAACCACAAGAACAGTGATAGTTTCCTGAAGACGCGTCTGTGCAAGTTTCAGGGCATAATTGATGAAGATTCTATTGCACTTATTTGAATGCAAAATCGGCCTGTCAAGCTGCAATGACCCTTAAATCGTCAACATGTTTGTGGGGCCTCTTATCTCGATGGAGCGTGGATTCGGGCATATTGGAAACGTTTTATGAATTATCATTGATTGCCAGCAACTGGCGCATTAGACAATAGTTGAAAATTGCGGTTTTGGTCGGCTGCTCGCGAATAATGCACGTGTCTCTTCGGCCTCTGTTGGAGTGGAAAACGCCAAATAGCCCCGGCCAGGGCCGGGCCGGCCCGGAGCGGCCGTGGGGCGCTGATAAAATTAGAAAATATTTCGGTCGAAACCCGCGGACCCGGTGGATGCGGCGACGTCGCTGTTAGCGGAGAGCGAGGGCCCGACTAATGAACGGTTAATTAAATAAAACAAAGCGAGAGACGAGACGTCGCGAGGGGCCCTGAAATTAAGCGAAAATCTCTGCACATGTGGCACGGGACAAGTCAAAAGTCGGAGATAAGAGGTCTCCTGCTAGGTGAGACGTCAACATATGGACGAAACGCGAATTGTGCGAGTGTGGTCCACGTGAAACGCGCAATACGAGGCCAACATGCCGAAGTCGGCTCGAATTTCGACAAATCGTCCTATTGACGGATTTAAATAGTCCGAATTCGCGTGCGAGACAATCGCCAGTTGACGTGTCACTCCGTCCCAGCATGTTGACCTAAGGAATCAGATTGGAAAGCATCGAAGACAGACTGGTTCTACTTACTGTACTGTAAAACAGAAAATCCGTCCTAGAAAAACCTGGATCGCCGGAGTTTCTCCAGTTTTACTTGGTTATGTCTCGCTGCAACAGTAAATATTTTATTAGAGCTGGAACGGCGACCACACACATTACACACGTACCGACTGCCAAGCACGAAATGAAATGAAATGCTGGCAAAGTGCAAAGTGGCAACTGGCAAGTGCCAAAACGCCTCCTGACAGGATTTGTCGGCAACCGCTGATCCAAACGGCAGAGTGACTCGGACGGTGCGCGACGCCGCTAACACTTCCGCCTCCCGTCGCTAGGTGGCGCCATAACCCTCATTTAAGCAATAACATCAGCAGCGAACAATAGAACAATAGCCATTATACTGAATGGTAAGTACAGTGACGAGCAAAAAATTAGGCACGATGTTTCAATAATTCTAGAATTTATTGATTTTGTACTTAAAAATCAAATTCTTCTGTATGTACAGACCTATTTAGTATTGGGTCGTATTTAACAGTCTACCAAATTTACCCAATATTTTCGTACAAAAAAATACTTTCATTTTCCAAAAATACTAAATTCTCACCAAAATTAAAAAAATACATAGGTAATCTTAAAGCGACAACCAAATATTGACATAATGCTGGCCTCTTATATATTTTGTTCGCCAAATTAACTTTTGTTGACCATAAAGATTAAATGTTTACCAAATTTTATTCCGCATATAATACCCAGATATTTAATTTTCGACAGTGTCTTATATTATTTAGCAGTTAAAAATACTATTTGTTGATCAAAAATACACAAGCAATGAAATGTTGTGCAAATGGTAAATAATTTTATGCAAAATTATAGATGTAGATGTGCTAAAGCAAGGAAAATAAGAATAAAAATAGAAGTGGTTTGCACAAAAAAAGATATTGATTTCCGTAATATATAAATGCTTGGCTGTAATTGGCTTGCATTATGTAAAACGTAAAACTTCTTTTAGTGGTAATTTCAGAACGTGCTTTTAAAAAAAATACAGGGCCCTGAACTGACCTTGTACAAAACTTTTTTCGCGTGCCTCTTGTCTGGAAGCGCAAGCGGCAAGGAGAGATGTGCGAGCATATTTCATTTTTGGAATAATAGAATAATTATTTGACGCACAAATACTTTTTTTGAGAAACACTAAATATAAATGGATAGCGCGAATATTTATTATGTACAGCACGGACGCGTAACTTGAGCGTTCTAAATTTGGTGAACATTTAGTAAAATTGATAGACATATACAATTTAAAATGTAAGCAATGGTAAAACAATACGCAGCATAGTTATTTTAGTAGTGATGTTCTCATTTTCTGATTTATAATAATTTGGGTTTCATTTAGATTTTTTGATGCTCATTAAATTTTCTGGTGGACAGTGCAGGGGATGTATAGTTTAATTTGGTGTACATTATATTTGTTCCCTTTAATAATTCTAGAATTTATTGATTTTGTACTTAAAAATCAAATTGTCCTGAACATACCCATTTAGTATTCACTAGTCATGCGCATTCAAACCACTTACATCTGACTTTCTTACGAACCTTTGAAGTTTCACTAAACTATTAAGCCAACCAGACTTAGCTGAAAGGTAATAAATTTGTCAGTAAGAGGCAACAACACATTAAACTAACGTTACTGAAGTACGCGATAATTCATTAAAAGACCGCTTTAATACATCCACCTTTATTCTAGTCTGCAAAACAAAAATGTCAGTTTTTACAATAAATTACACGGAAAAGCGGTGTACCAACACATTACTTAAAATTTCCTAATAATCGATAATTTACGTGAGGGAAAATTAAAGCGTAAAATACTGATCTGAGTAGCGGAAATCAATGCTGCTGCAAAGCGGCAGTTTCAATTCCGGGAGCGGGCTTCTTATTCAGGCCAGACACCAGCCTCTTGATTTCAGCAATAGCAAGTCCTGGATTCAAGCCCTGAAACATTAACAATAGAACCAGCCCAACCGAAACCAAACCAGTTACCTTAGGACAAGTTTTGGTACAATTGAGAATAGTGTGACATCTGTACATTGAGTAAGAGTCTTTCATGTGATTCAAACGTTCTTCAGTTGCGTCATCTCTGGAATCAATGATCCACCGGTAGGCCTTTAATTAATTATTAACATTATTATTTCAAACTTGTAACTTCTGTAAATCAAGTTACCTGCATCAAAACGGCGGGGCCTAGATATTTTGAGCCGTTCCACCAATAACTGGGGCAGGAGGTGGAACAGCAGGAGCAAAGGATGCATTCGTATAAACCATCTAGTTTGTCGCGGTCCTTGAGACTCTGCAGGTATTGTTGACGTGGCGCCCCAGCTTTCTTTTCGTCACTTGAAATAATCGTGTTGTCAAAAGAACAAACGTGGTTTAGTTAAGTTACTTGCGTTTAAGCCATGGCTGGATAATTTTATACTGATTATAAAAATGAGTCATGTCTGGAACCAGATCCTTCACCACATACATGTGGGGTAGTGGATAAATTTTGGTGGGTTTACTCAAATTAGTGTCGATCTTACTAAAATTTGACTACAAAGTTACTACAAAAAATCGCCCACAACCCTTACCAGATGCAAGCAAGAGTATTGACACCTTCAATATTCATAGCACAAGAGCCGCAAATACCTTCACGACAGGACCGTCTGAACGTCAAAGTTGGGTCCATTTCGTTCTTGATCTTAATCAGAGCATCGAGAGTCATGGGGCCGCATTGGGCGAGATCCACGGTGTATTCCTGCACCCAGGGTTTCTTGTCAGGTTCGTCGGGGTTGTACCGGTAGATGGCGAATTTCTTGAGACCGCTCGCTTTTTTCGCCGTTTTACCACTTGCCATCGCCGTTACGTGGAAATTGCGCACCTGGTGGTTGTGGCGTTAGTAAATAAGTTTTTAGTACCTTCATTATGTAACAAGTGCATATGGATTTGGAGGTTACCTGGCCGAAAGTGGCTTTGCACAGTTTGAAGAGTTGCATCTCGCGTGACATGGTGATGGTTATCGAACTACTTGTCGTTATCTCGATTGAGGCTTTATATTATTTAAATAAACGGCAGATTGCGATCGGGCAGGTTGACAACCCGACCCGCTTTTTGACAACGACCTTGGAAGCACGGGTGCCACAACTAGTGCCAAATTTCCTAAATGTTCCTAAAAACGAAGAGAGCTGTCCAGGGGCGGCGTAGGAAAATTTCACAGAAATCAAAAAAAGAAGTTTATTACACATCTACACAAAGAAACGACAAGTTAAGGAGAGAGAAGAAGATTACATATCAATATTCTTGTTGTATTGCTTAACCACTTCTACTTCTGCCTGTTGGAGGTCGCTGAACCGTAGTTGGCTGGTTGCTGATGACGTTTTCATTTGTTTTAAACTGTCAAATTTTTTTTAAGTGATCAATAAAGGCTGGGGCCAGACGCAACGTGATGAGTCAAGAGATTCAAGAGATGCCAACTTGTCCAGCTCCCACCATATCAACAGCATGTAGTAAAACGTTTCAAAGAGGCAATAAGAATTTGGAACGACAAGTTAATAAGAAAGAAGAAGATTACATATCAGTATTCTTCTTATATTGCTTAGCTACTTCTACTTTTGGATGTTGAAGGTCGCTGAATCGTAGTTGGCTGGTTGCTGATGACGTTTTCATTTGTTTTAGACTGTCAAAAAAATTTCAAGTGATCAATGGAGGCTGGGGCCAGACGCAACGTGATGAGTCAAGAGATTCAAGAGATGCCAACTTGTCCAGCCAGCTCCCACCATATCAACAGCATGTAGTAAAACGTTTCAAAGAGGCAATAAGAATTTGGAACGGCCTGGTTACTTATGACGTTTTCATTTGTTTTAGACTGTCAAAAAAATTTCAGGTGATCAATGGAGGCTGGGGGCAGATGCAACGTGATGAGTCAAGAGATTCAAGAGATGCCAACTTGGCCAGCTCCCACCATATCAACAGCATGTAGTAAAACGTTTCAAGAAGACAAGAAGAAATTGGAACGACAAGTTAATAAGAGAGGAAAAGATTACATATCAGTATTCTTCTTATATTGCTTAACCACTTCTACTTCTGACTATTGAAGGTCGCTGAACCGTAGTTGGCTGGTTGCTGATGACGTTTTCATTTGTTTTAGACTGTCAAAAAAATTTCAAGTGATCAATGGAGGCTGGGGCCAGACGCAACGTGATGAGTCAAGAGATTCAAGAGATGCCAACTTGTCCAGCTCCCACCATATCAACAGCATGTAGTAAAACGTTTCACAGAGGCAATAAGAATTTGGAACGGCAAGTTAATAAAAGAGAAGAAGATTACATATTAGTATTCTTCTTATATTGCTTAGCTGCTTCTACTTTTGGCTGTTGAAGGTTGCTAAATCGTAGTTGGCTGGTTGCTGATGACGTTTTCATTTGTTTTAGGCGGTCAAAAAAATTTTAAGTCTAGGGCCAGACGCAACGTGATGAGTCAAGAGATGCCAACTGTTGCTTTGCGGTTCTGTTTGGGTGCGTTGTTCGATCAATACCGTGTGGGGCGCTCCAGTTTTCCGGATCGTCGCCGTTCCACTTGTCCACTTATTTATTGATCGGCCCCGGTACGCGCGCCCGGTCCTGATTGTCAGTGTGGTGCGATTTGAGCGGGCGACGATTGGTCGACGTTCCGATGTCGGTATCCTCGGTCCCTCTCCAATTACGACGGCGCCTGTGTGTAACCTGCAATATCGCCCGTACGGTAGTTTTAGTTTCCTGGCAAAATTGCTGGAGTGGACCGGCAGTCAGTTCAGTAGTCGTTGAACGACCGTCGTGGTACAACGTAGTGAAACAGTCGCTGGCACCGCAATTTGGACCAGCACCATGAGTAGCGGCTTGGACATCCTCAGCGGGTCCCTAAGGGTGCGGAACAGTTATTTGGCGAACGGTGCTTCTTACGGATATTGCAGCAGGATAAACGAAGTGAAATCATGTCCCAGTGTCATGTCGCCAGAGACCAAGAGACTTCTGCCCCCAAACACCGAAACAGTCCAAACGAAACCGTTCCCGATCAGAGGTGAGTTTACCCACCATTAATCGAGCACGTGCTCGCAACGTGGCGACTTTCCAAATTTCACGGTTGGCCCTTCCCGGCCCAACTACAGCTGTTCCCGAAATGTCAAAGAAAACACTACGGCGCGCCACTGAACCGGGATGCAAGCACGTGCTTCCCGACCCACGCCGCCTGGAATTTTCGGTTTTCTCACCCGTTACCCGGTCGGGAGTCACCCCGCAACCCTGAAACTTCCCTTTACAGCGATTTCTTCATGTTACATTCGATAGGAATCATTGCATTCTTTTCACTTTCACCAAAAACTAGTTTGACATTTGAACAGCGCGGCCGGCTTGATTGTCGAAAATTATTTAAATTGACGTTTGCGGCTCCGAAGCAGTGGCGGGGACCGGAATTTTTACTCTCAACCACCCCTTAATTAATTATTTTCAGACTCGATTTTAACGTATACAAGGGCCTCGATCGAATAGTCTGAAATTAATTATTTAGTTACGAGAAAATCGATACCTCACTCAAATTAGGGTTGATTTTGTCAATTAAGTTTTTCTTGGCCCCCCTCAGCTATTTTGGCCCGATGCCATTTTATACTGTAAAAATTATGCTACAACGCAATTTTGGCGGCAATATACCGGGGCCACTTTATTGGCCGATCATTTGCCGACCCCCTTTCGTTTTCCTTATTGCAATCAATCTTGTCGAAGTTTTTTATTAAATTGTCTCTTGTTGCAAAACTGTGACGCAGAACTTTGTCTCCGGCCCTTGGGCATTCTGGCGCCATCCTCAGAAACACCATTTGAAATACCTATAATTTTTTTTATAGCAATTATTTTTGAATTTGCACCGTGTTGGAAAATTTGTGATTAGCGCGATTGCACCTAACTATATCTGTGTACAATTATCATTGTTATCGAGCAACAACAATTATAATAACAATTAAATTAATTATAACAATTTCTGATAATTAGAAAAATTACTTGACTGTCGTCTACTGGTGGATAATTTTTTTTAATAGTTTTTTGACTTTTTATATATATATTTTTTTTAATCAAAGCAGTGGCAGTGTGTCAAAACAGCGACATTTATTTGCGGAGGTTTTATCTCGGCTGCAACATTATTTCACTTGTCGACATGTTTAATTTTTTCATTAACGATAAAACAACCTTTATCCGCACCTGTTGAAAGTGCAAAAATGAACCGATATAATTAACCTCACTTAACGAAGCGGTTGTTAAAAATAGCAACGTTCCTATTTGCATACTTAACATTTTTTTGTATTGCCCGATCCTGACTCATCTAACTCACAAATTTGCGAATCTATAATTTTCTTCTGGTTTTAACCAGTTTCAACTGTTGCCGAATTTTTTTCATGAATTACATTAACACTTCTTTATACAAAATTTTCCATTTGCCAAACGGTTTTTATTGGAACCACCGGGTACACTGCGTGACCACGTGCACACCGGGTTTTTGCCGCTCAAAAAACCAGCGGCGCGACGATTGAATTTCAAAAAAAAAAACGGAATTGGTGATCAACCAAACAATTGACTCGGTTTCGAATGACGACAGCGGCTTGAAAAAGTTATTTTGATTTGCGCTACACAAGTTAAATTTGCCAAAATTTTGTTCGAAAAAAAGTTTTTCAAATTTTCCTATTTTTCGACCAAAGTTTGCGATCTCCAAAATTGCTTCCGGTTGGCCAAACCAGTTTATTTTCGAAATTGACAAGGTAAATTCCGCACTTAAGGTTATGACGTCGTTTGGCAGTTTATTTAGAGACCTTATCTCCGTTGTTTTTTCGAAGTTTCTGTTTCCATGTCATATTGTTATATTAGTAGTTGGTAGATAGTGATTGATGTTCTGAAGCTTCACCAATTAGGGAAGCCCTGCACTTAATTTCCCCATGTGACTCACACGGGGAAATTAGATGTCACCGATGCACGTGACGCAATCGACGATGGTCGATGAGTGGGCACGTGACTTGGGTCGCGCAGATTCCGGAATCCGGCTGAATCACTCCTGGTGCTAAAAGCGTCGACTGGTGCAACATGAAGCAAGAAGACGTGACCGGTCCGACGTTGTCGCAGCCAATGTTAATTCAACAAGAACCCAACCGTGAAAAAAAGGATTTATCAAAATTGCCACCCCTTTCTAAATTTTATTTGGACGGCGCCTCGATTGTTTGGCGACGTTGCCAATTTGGCAGGGCGACTTGTTTTGAGTCAGTAACAATGAGCTCGTCGAAAAGTTTGGCGGACGGCCCGAACATGTCAATAAGTTGCCGGCACCTTTGTCATAGCTGTTTACCTGGACAGGTGCGGGAATGCAGCTTTGAGTGTTGTGTTATGAAAAAAAATTTTTTCCTGACTGCTCGTCGCAATTATTATTTTTTTTCACTTGTGATTATTAATATTATTGAGAAACAGTTTCAAAGTCTAACGAGATTCTAGGTGAGAGACGCGGAAACGACGTCACGATGACTCGTTGTTGGTCCGAAGTACACTGGTTTATCTTTCCGGCCAGGAATCTCCGTTTGTTTTGTTGTCGAAGCGGGTTTAAAGTGCGGGTTGAGAAATTCAATGGGAAGGTGGCCTAGAAGCGAAATTCTAATATTTAAAACCGCAGGTAGGAACCGGCAAGTTTTCAAACAAACATCGGGAAACTTACCAAAGACCCTTTACAACTTGCAAATCGGGTCCCCCAGATAACGGACACCTCCAGCCTCCATTGTGCATTTAATAATGGTCGTAAATAACATAGAGCAAATAATCCTACTAAACACTTTTTAACTGCCCCGGTATTTGGTCTTCATTGGACGGAAACGTTTTTAACTCGCCAAGGAATCTTTTCTCAACGACTTAAGTGTTTTATGATGGGCAAGGTCAGCCAGGAGAAATTGGTTTTATTGTCCTGGAGTCATTTGCGCTTAAACTACCTGTAACTGCAAGTTGACAATAGGAATCTTCATCCTATTGTCGTCATGTCACATCTTTTTTTTTTGTAGCATTTATTATATTATTTAGTTATTTTATTCTTGCCCTGCACTACGTTAGGAGATTCATGTTTTTCCTTACTTTCTGCTCGTTACGTTTTATTTAGCACAAACTTGAGCAAATAGTGAGTAATATGTTGCGTTATCGGCAATTCTCGATATTAATCTCATTCGTTGTTACTTAACGAACTTAATGTATTGTGTTTGATAAGAGAATCAAATGGAGTAATCTCTTCTATTTCTTAATTAATTGCGACAAATCACTAATCATCGAACCAAATCGAGTAGATAGGCTTGAGACGATGTGGTTGGGCCAGGTACAAAAAAAAATTAATTAAATTCCTATTGAGGTTTGACTTTTGTTGTGAAATTTCGTAGAGTAGGGTAAGAAGGTTCTTGTGGTTTTTCCTAAAGTTAAAAATTTTGTAAAAGTAAAACTGTCGCAGTTTTCCGTTATTATTAATTTTATGCCAAAGACGCACAGAATGTTTTTCTGTCTGATGGACAAACACCTCAACGTACCGGCAATGTTGACATATAGTTTGATGAAAATGCCGATAACCATGAGCCCCATTAAAAATGAGCCGCCACACCACACATTGTTACTGCATATTTATAGATATCTGTTTTGCCATTATCGACTACATCATCATCTAGGCTACATCCATAATCGGCTCTTCCCTTGATGTTTATTTTAAGACTTCTTGTACATAACATACATACAATTAATTAAACTTGTTCAACAATTAATTAGCACTGTTAAACATTTATAATGCATAAAATAATTTGTAGTAGGAAACGTGATTTTGCAAATGACTCGAGTGAGTAAGCGAAACTTCTTTGGTCTGACTAGTAGAAGATGGTGGTGCTCAAAACTAATTTAGTAATTTCAGCGACGAATGATCAAAGAATCATCTACGCTCAACTAACGATCACTTTGAATTTAGATATTTAGATGATGACCATGGCCATACTTACCAGAGGACCAGAGGAGGAATAAGGATGCCTGGCTAGTTTCTTTCGAAACTAGCTGTACTTATGGAAATTACAATTTATTACTCATGGCCATTGTTAGAACCGACCTTGCTGATTTTGGCCTCAAGGGTCAAAATCGATGGGTCGTTGGAGTTGCCCGACCAACCAAACAAGACCTCAATGAGACCCAAACTGCTTTGCAACTGTCGCTGAATTGATGCGTTATTGCCATGGTTCAAATGATGCAAAATTTTGGACGGGACCTGAAAGCAAGTGATACTTGCCATTCTATTTTGTTACTTTTCCTTGACCCCCCTTGTTTTTTATTTTTAACTTGAAACACTTTCGGCCTTCTATGTTAGATTTTATTATCACTGGTTCATCCTTCGTATATTAACATTTCAAACTATGTGTCTTTTAATATATTGTCATAGTTCAAAAAAGTCCACGTGGAGCTTTATTTTACGAATTTTATTATTTTTGTCTCACCTAATCCTTCTATGATTTTGTCACTCTTTGAGATGAGGGATAGACATTTCTGACTGGGATAGATAGGTGTTTGAGAATCTCTTCAGCGAAACTACAATTAATTTTTTTTACTAGCAAGAACTCCAAAAGCATGCCCTGTTTACTTTTGTGCTACTCCCGGTATATCCGGTGTGAAGCTCTGCATTCTTCTTCTGGCTGCCGGCGCAATTTTTGCACGAGCACGATATCTAATGTCATTGACTTTTCAACAACTGCCCCATTATAAAATGACCGCTTCAACACTGTGTATGATATATCATTAGCTCCGGCTGGTCGGCTCTGTCGTGCAATTTCCATCGAAATTTGTGTCATTGTTGTCGCGAAGGTGATATTTTTGAATATCCGTCGCGCCAGTACAGACTCACATGACTGCAACAACATTATCACGGGATATGATAATATCGTGACCTTAATCGCTCGACCTTGCCGATTTTTTTTTTACTGCAATCAAAGCATCTAGTCTTTTGAGCCGCGACGCAAAACATT
Organism: Schizotus pectinicornis; assembly: GCA_951805265.1. Classification (NCBI taxonomy): domain Eukaryota; kingdom Metazoa; phylum Arthropoda; class Insecta; order Coleoptera; family Pyrochroidae; genus Schizotus; species Schizotus pectinicornis. The sequence goes on from OX638207.1 coordinate 4,132,113, forward strand.
TTTGGCACCCATTCCTCCGCCACCAAAATTACCAGACTTATGTCATTGAGGATTTTTAATCGGATCGAGTGGTGTTTTATCAAAGAAGCAATCTATCAATTCGTAGTTCCCATAGAGAGGTTATCGCATCATTGACGTCACTTTATTTTATTTACTTGCAGGAAATCGGTGTCAAATTTGAGGGATGTCTCTAAAAGAAACTGCGTTGACCCAAAACATCAGCAGAGTTATCGCGGATAAAAATATTTTTTTCCTTATTATCCTTCTGGTGTTACGTTTCAACGAAAGTAAATGATTACGTTTTACGTCAGTCACTTCATTTATTCAATCTCGTTCGCTTCCTCTCAGTAACGTCGCAGCGTTACTTAATTATTTCCCGGCTGTACACACTTTTCCAACAATAATGAACGGTGAGAAATTTTGGACGGTCACCCTAATTTGGGTCGTCAACATGGAACCGTAATCGAGCAAATATTTGGGGAGAGATAATCCGCAACAGTTAATTGCCCGAGTTGCGAACGGGCCGAGAGGGGTACTGTGGCGAACGGAAATTTTCGATAAATCCGTAAAATCCTCAAAAATTTAACTCCAAGCACTATTGGGCGGGGGTTGGAAAGGTGCTGCGGCGGACGCAACTTGATGGATGTTGTTGTTGTTGTTGGGAGGGGTGCTGCGGCGGGCGCAACTTGCATGTCTCGCCGAATTTTTGGTCAAACACCAAGTCTCGTGACTGTCTCGCTGATCGTGATGAAATCGCATCAAAATATTTGCGTAGTGTGGCAAAATTGCGACGAACAGCTTCTCCATCTCGACCGAAAATAGACGGTTTATAAATATTTATTGGTGACACGGTGCGGGTATTGCGAAAGCGATCGTGCATGTCATTAGTTCGAGGTCATTGTCAAGACATAATCTCGAAAGCTATCAAAATAACGTTAAGATGATTTTTTTTTTTAATGGCGATTGTGATTTGGCGATAAAGCCGCGACCAGTTCCGTTATCATTGTTGGACGTTGAGAGTTGCGAAGAAAGTGCAATTTGCAGATTGATCTATGGACCGGATGATTTTTGATGGCCTTCAGAGGGCGTTGACATCGCGCAATCTTTGCCAATTTTCGAATTCGGTCTTCGGCCGGTACTATTCCATCACCTCCGGGCAGGGGTGGCGGCCAATGCCCTCCCATCAAATCCAACCAACAACCGCCACTGCCTCTACTTACATGCCGCATTTAGTGTCGTCACGTTCTTTTTCAACCCTTAAGGTCATTGTGTCAATTGTTGTAAATTACATCATTAATCAGTACTTTCTTCTGATGCTGAAGACTAGAAAGGCTGTAGATCTTTGACATTGTCTTTAGCGACTTCATCTGATCTAGAGTGACCCTAGAAACTTTTTAACGAGGGAAGTCTAAATTAGCACCAAGTAACAACTACATTTTTCCTGGTACTGTTGAAAGCTGAGATAGGTCTAATGCTGCCATTCAAATGTCATTTCGGCATCATTTTTGACGTAGTTGATATGACTCTGACACCGATCAAATTTTCAAATTCAAGTGCTTCCGGCCTTCGAGAGTACCCGGAGAAGCTGGGAAAAAGAGCCGCCTCAATCAAAATAGGTATGCCCGCTTTCCCCTAATGAATCTTGCTTGATGTATAGTACCGTCAGACAATTTTGAGTGACACATCGAACCGCCGGAATGTTCCGAATTTGTTGTGACGACAATTGAGAAAGTAAACAATTAAATTACCATCATTCACGATAAAGAATCTCGGGGTTCTTCCGATGCCAAATTGAATTTTTGACTGACACTTCTATGTGCGCATCACGGACGCCAATAAAAACAAAACAAAATTTTCCCTTCAACAGCTGACGTGACTTGAACTCGCCAGCCACGGGACCACGGGGGGTCTTTGCCATAAAACCTTCCACAGGCGATTTTCTCGAAACGACCCCCTCCTGCGATGGCGTACCACCCCCAAAAACGTGCTACCAAAAATTTGTCTCGTGTCACAATTGGTGACCTTCCTCGGCTGTAAATCTGATCCGAGTCTGGTTTTTATCGCGACGACGGGAACGTTGGATGTGATTGTACTGTCGGCACCACGTCTCTTGGTCGTGATTTTTACATGAACAGAGGATGGTCGAACAATGCACCTTATGTCTGTGTGTCAAGATAGATTGGCGGAAGTGATGACTCGATTTTTGTGTGTTTTCCATCATCAATAAACCAATTTGTTGTGATGACGATAACAATAATTAATTAATTGCGATAATGAAGGGTCAATTTTGGTAATGAGCGAGAGGGTGGACGCTTATCGCGTGTTGTATGTACAAGCGTGTCTCTAATTGTGTTTGACTTTCCCGAATCAGCTGACCGTTGACACACTGCACTTGATTTTGACAACCTTGCGACGATAACGAAGGTACCTCTCGAGACCGCCAGCTGTCTCCATGGAAATAACAGCAATCATTTAAAACACTAATCACGTGAAAGTCAATGGGATTTTGGGTCTTCCGTTTTGACGTTATCGACGCCCGACTAAAGCACGAGACCTACTGGAATGATTCGGGCAATTTGTGGCTACCCTCTTGAGAGTGGTAACGAGGTTCTATGACATCGTTTCGAGATTTGTCTACTCTATCTGCTCGTTACAGGCTGTGCCTAATTGTTTTTGTAAATCTGATCTTTTGGAAAATTTTGGCAACATCAATTAGACGTGCCCATTGCTCGTTGTTAATGTTGCTATTCTCAGTATGCGAAATTGGGGTCAATCAATCATGAATGTAATAATTGCACAGATTAGTTTATCAGTAGATCACGGCAATAATAATTTGTCTAAATTGCTTTTCACAACCGCCAGGATCGTGACTGGAACATTAGATCAGATAATCATGGCTATAAAAAAAATTGCACAAGAAAATCTGGTCAAGAAAGAATTTTCGTAAAGATGAAAAATGTCAAAATTTTTCCACAGCACGTTTTATCTCCGCCACTGGTCGTTTTGGGCGAAGCGATTCAAGGATAACCTCCCGTTAGCCGAGGTGGTTGTCGAATAACTCGAATGTCCTTGTCGTTCGCACCGAGCGAGAGAGAGACGCTCGACAGGACGTAGTGTCGTGGCTGATTGCGGCTGGCATCTTGAGAAATTTTTACGGCTTCGCGCTCTTTACTTGAAAATCCGATTAATCGTCAGAGCATTTTTGTGGGCTACGAAAAGTAGCGGAAACCTTCCTCCAAATGCACTTTTCACCTTCATCCGCAATCACGCGTTTATTTCCGCCATTGGATCACATGCTTTTTCTAGATAACTCAAAACAATTGCGATTGCAGCTATTTGCATTCGAGTAATAAAAAGAAGGTTATCGAGTGTCGTTGAAGATCAGTTGATTTTGTTTATTTTACTATCATGTCGTCTTTACGCACAATGGCACGTGGATGCATCGCTAATTTGCAATCGCTTTTATTTCCCGGGCAAATCACCTAAATAAAGAAATAAATGCGTCATTAAGATAATAACACCGCGTTTCGACGCCAAAACGTAAATTTTTGCTCCAAATATAATTCGTTCGATGGTTGTTTTTTTTATTGTAGTGTTCCCAAAAAAAAAAAAAATCTGGAATCGCCCCATTTATTGTTCGGTACTAAATTAATGTGTCGTCCTTGCCTTGCGCCAATTGCTTCAGCTCCAATGTCACGGTTTCAGGGCGACTGCGCTGCTATCTAGTGTCGCCAACATCAAACGAGTTCTTCTGCCCACACGGTGCTTCTTTTTTTAAACTTGCGATTTTAATGATTGTGCAGCGACGGCTATCACCACCACAACCTAAGAATCTTCAAACAACAGTTATCTAATTGTAGGAATAAGTAAAAAAAGTGCGGTCGTTTAACAGTTTTGCTACTTCTATTGATCCGCTTGTATGAATGTACGGGGAGCGACCAAAAAGTACGCGCCAAGAAATTTTACCAATTTGATCCGCCGGGAAACCGCCCGACAAAGGTTATCGTTTTTTTTTCTGTTGGGCCGTCGTGAGGAATTTTTTCCGACCCTTCCCAGCACGCTCCTGGTCTCCCTAGTGCAAGAGAATCGAACGCTAGTGAAATTATTATGAAATCAAAGTAGAAAAATATTTAAGAAATTGTTGCACTTACTCAACTCTTATTACAACAAATTGTATCCAGAAAAGTAGCAATAGTTGAGAATTAAAACTATTTTCTACGTACAGGGTGGAAGAAATTGGGGGGAAATGGCGGATGAACCCTTGAAGTGAAGTGCCAGATTTTCTGTTTGGCATCGTTTTTTTCCATCTTTTAGTTGTTACTGTTGGAAGAAGCTAGCAAGTTCAGTTGATAAGGAATTGTATTTTCTTTGCCCCTGCGGTCAGCAACCAGGGAAACACGCTTTCAATTCATGCGCGCTCTATTACAAAGGCGAATGCCGATTTGAGAAGTTAAGTCGATAAAACACAGACCGACGATAGTTGAGCTCAGACCTCGAACGCGTATTGTTATTAATTTCACGAAGGTACGGAGTTCAATTTCAATTACGACATGTGGCCGCTTCACAAGAACTATTACCACGACTTGGACGCAAGAGCCCTGAGATCGGTGTATGTTGACAATGGACGAGGTACGTTCGAATAGTATATCAAACAAATTATAACATTCCATTCCTCAAACTAACAATTTAAAAAAAATTATCACAATTACCTTCAGCGACAACAACTGGTCGTCATTGTTATCGTCATGTTGATGTTTTTTTGGTTGCCTACCTCACGTTTTTCATTGATATTTTAGCTTTTTAGGGGAATCTTATCGCGTCAATTTACTAGTGGGATTGCTAGCAGCTATTTTTTTCCTCTTGCCCTAGGACCAACTCACAATTTTTCTCCCCTTTTTTTAATTTTTAGCCTTTTACACCACCAGCAGGGGGCGTAATTGAGCGTTTCAACAGCATTTTTTTTTTAAGTTGCTGGGCAATCACTCCATAGTCATCAGTAGGTGTAGTGTGAAAAGTCTCTACCCAGTCGTAAATGAATTGCGGACCCCAAATTTTCTTTTGCACGCACTGTTGACCATTTCTAGTTTTGATGTGAAAAATTTGGTACTTTGGACCCATTGGGGGTGGTTAAAGGGAGCGATATTGATTTTGATTATATAGATTGGCCGGACATGTGCTGCTTATGTTATCGGATAAGGTTGAGTATAAGTCAACAAAGCGCGATTTCTTCGCGCTTAGATTGATAGGCGGTGAACTTTGCACCGGAGGATTACTGGGGTCTGTTTCCAGCCCGTGGTGATTGCGCTATGCAGGCAAGTTCAAGGCCGCTACCTTTAGCAAACAACAGTTCTATGATATGAAAGTAAAAAGTCGAAAATGTCATCCGCAAATAGCAATTTTCATAATCGCGTTTATCTCCCACCAAAGAGGCGAGGCGATTTGTTTGAACACCACGTGTCGTCGTCGCCGTTCTATTTATACAAAACGGTACAGAGGTAGTGAGTTTCTGTGTGCGTTTTCAATGAAAAACACCGTGTTATTTATAATTTTCCGGACAGTAGATCGAGTTCTTCACGCCGACGATAACAGGTCCCGATAATCTGTCCGTTGACGAGCTCAACGAACGCGACAAAAGACCGTTTTAATCAAGTTATGTGAAAGTTGCGACGACAGGGTCGCCAGTTAAAAAACCGTGTTCGTCGGTCGAGGTGATAACGTTGCCGAGATAATGCTGCAAAGGCGGCGGTCGCGGTTCCAAAGGGCCGTCTCCACCAGAATAGGTACTTTTTTGGTTTTCCCAATATAGCCGTGACGAAGTGCGCCAATGCTGAAGGTTACCCTGGCCACTTTGTTGACTAGACTAGACAACACTTCAACAGATAAATAAATAATGGCCAAATCTTTCAATTTGGTTTCAAAATTAAGAAATTGTATTTTTTTTTCGTACGATAACGGCTCCTTCGTCATCCTCTTCGTTTCCCGCCAAATCCGTCGGAACTTTTAACCTCACCGAATTTTGGCACCTCAACTCTTTTTGAGAGCCTTGTAATTATGTAAGCGCACCATTAATTTGATTTATTTTTTCTTCAAGGTGAAAGAGCCAACTATGTTAACAGTCCGCACGTTATCGCAATGGTGGGCCTTCCGGCCAGAGGCAAGACCTACATCTCCAAAAAATTATCCCGGTACCTCAACTGGATCGGCATCAACACTAAAGGTAAGCGCCCCCCTCTCGATCAGCAGCAGAAGAAGTAATAAAATTAAAAAGGCAAAAAAGTATTTTTTAAAAGTATTCTCTCTCGCTCTCATTTGGTTCACGTTTAAAAAGTAGAGGGCGCTGACTTTTTTTTTTTTTTTTTAATTAGCCCCCCGTTTCAGTGTTCAATTTGGGGGAGTACCGCCGGCACGCCACGTCCGCCTACAAAAACCACGATTTCTTCCGCCCCGACAACACCGAGGCGATGGCGATCAGGGCTCAGTGCGCCACCGAGGCCCTCCTCGACGTGTGTCAATGGTTGGAGGGTGGGGGTGAGGTGGCCGTTTTCGACGCCACCAATTCCACGATGGATCGCCGGCGAATGATTCAGGAATACGTCGTCAATAAAATGGGTTTCAAACTGTTTTTCGTCGAGTCCATCTGTGACGATCCCCAAATCATCGAGCAGAACATCATGGAAGTGAAAGTCAGCAGTCCCGATTACATCAACATGAACAAGGATGCCGCCCTGATGGACTTCCTGCAGAGAATCCAACATTACCAGGAGAAATACCAGCCGTTGGACGAGGACAAGGAACCGACAGTGTCGTTCATGAAAATTTACAATACGGGGGAGAAGTGTCTGGTGCACAAGCACGAGGGACATATTCAAGCCAGGATCGTTTACTATCTCATGAACATCCACATCACCCCGAGAACGATCTATTTAACACGAGTAAGTACTCTCCGGATGAATCGTCTGTTTGTTCGAATTTTGTTCGTTCAACAGCGCATGCGCAGTTTTAATGGGCCGCTAGTAATAATTAGCAGTCCGTTACTTTTTACCAACTGTAAGTTTTTAAATTTAACCAAAATCAAGGTTCGCTTTTTGGGTGGTTTGTCAACGAGATCGTTGTTTTTTAGCATGGGGAGAGCGAGCAAAATTTGGAAGGCCGCATCGGGGGCGACTCCAATTTGAGCACCAGAGGGCGCCACTACGCCACCGCCTTATCCAAATACATTCAAGAACAACAAATCGACGGACTCAGAATCTGGACCTCTTGGCTGAAACGCACTATTCAAACGGTTTCGGGGTTGAATGTGCCCCAAGAAAGGTGGAAGAGTTTGAACGAGATCGATGCGGTTAGTTTTTTTTTTTTTTATTCAGTTGTTAATTTTTGCAATAATTTCAGGGAGTTTGCGAGGAAATGACTTACGAAGAAATCAAAGAGAAGTATCCAGAGGAGTTCGCGTCCAGGGACCAAAACAAGTTCGCTTATAGATACCCGAGAGGTGAAAGTTATGAGGATCTAGTTGGGCGTCTGGAGCCGGTCATCATGGAACTGGAGAGGCAAGGGAACGTTTTAGTGGTGTCCCACCAGGCGGTTTTGCGATGTTTACTCGCTTACTTCCTAGACAAATCGGCTGGTAATGACGAATTGGAATTTTCGGAAACGAAAATTGGCAATTTTGATATTTCAGACGAACTGCCCTATCTCAAAGTTCCTCTCCATACGATAATCAAGTTGACGCCAGTGGCGTACGGTTGTCGAGTCGAGCACATCAAGCTTCCCATTGATGCCGTGGATACGCACAGGGCGAAACCTCAGGTAGGGCTTTGTTGTTAATCCGACTTTCGTCACTAACACACGCTTGCTGTTTTCTGCACCCATTAACTATCCTGCATGTAATGTTACGATGTTTCAGGATCCAGGACTAGATCTCGAGAATCCAGAACGGTTGAGTGATGGTCGTTGTGACAATAATTGTGACAATGACAAATCACAATAGAATCTCAAAATTAACTCGATTACCTGATTTAAGTGTTCAGAAATTTAGGTTTAAAATTAATTGGCGATTGTTTGCACCATTTCTTCAAGTCATGTTGATCTGTTCTTGTAAATAAACCGCTCCTCAATAACGATAATAATTCTTCCACATTTATTAATTTTTTTGTACTTTTTTTATTAGTTTGTTGCTGTTCTGTTTTAGTAGATTTTGTACAATTTTAGCCTGTATCTAACCAATCTTTTGTAAATATCTAGTGACGCACTCGAATGCTTTACCTCTGCTGTTCGCTTTTTCTTTCTTGTAACTACTGTGCTTTTCTGGTAATAGTCGGGAGCTGTCAACGGTAGTTTGCGCAATCGATAGTAATAACAATGTTTTAAGGTTCCTGGCGAATTGGAGGAACGTTTCAAATTCAAATCAAATTCAACTTGAATGCCAAGTTTGTGTCTAGCAGACCGACTGAAACAGGGTGCCTAAAGTAATTAAATGATCTTCGATGTGATGTACCGTTCGGTTATAGATAATATTAGCCAACCAAGATGGTGTAGCTCCTAGATATTGCAATTTTGGACCCACTATGTATTTTACAATCATGTACGCAATTTTCCAATTTTTATGTGCATAAGACGTGGTATATTTATGATGTTAGGTACTTTACAGATATATAATAATGTAATTATCCTTTATTTTTATGTATTGTAGCTATTTATAAATATGACAATTTTGTCTGTTAATAAAAGACAGTTTTATTTTGTAGCCATCTTTTGTCATTTGTTCACCTTTTCGCAGTTTCCAAGGTCTCCAGTCCCCAGGACCTAAAGCTTAAGGGACACTCCACATTCATTAGAAGAGTTTAAACTATCAATGCTGTAGTTTTCTTATCACTAGCTCTTTTCGGAATTTTTGTTACTAGATCCGAAAAGCGCAAGTTATTGAAACCACAACTCCTTGGTTTTATTATTTTATTACCATTCTTTGGCTTTGGTAGGAAAATCTTTCCCCTTTGTTAATATCACCACTACAGTGGCATCATAGCTCCTCCTGGGTGCACATTAATCTGTCCTATCGTATTACATTTCTTTTTTATGTAATTCCCTCTAACTTTCTCATTGCTAAGGTGATGACGCAAGCAACATACTCGATATCCTTCCAATTACTGTGCTAGGAGGGTTGGTCACTACCAACCAGCATTTAGAAATTTTTTGAGCACCACGGGATGTTGGCTGAAGGCCGGAGAGATTACAGACGTAAGGGTCGTAGGCCCATGTGGCGCCCTCGTTGACTAAACCGCGCACTTTATAGGGGTGCAAGTAATACAATTTAAAGGTAAGATTGCGACACTGTGCGGCCGTTTTTGTAACTAACACTTTTAAAGCAGAGTAGTCACAGGAAGTAGTTTTTCACGTGTATACTTGAACATGTGTCGCAGTCGGCCAAACATCTGCAACATGTAATCATTTCAAATGTTTCACCTAGGGGTTGAACCGATTTCATATTCCATCCCCTTCTGTTATTGATTTGGAGCTGCAGCCGCCGCTTCTTTTTGCTGACCGTTACTGTACATTGTCCACAGAACTGGAATGGGGTAAAACCATGAAATCAAAATCTTAATGCGTGGGGATTTAGGAAAAACCTTCAATAACACTTTCATAATGGTTTTCGAGTTGCGGAACTGGCCGCCAACTTTTGAGTTAGCGCTATTCCTAGTACTGTTAATGATATGCCGACTGTTGCAGAGTTAGCAGCAGTAACTGAGATATTAAAACAAGGTCAGTGAGTGAGTACGCGAAAAGTTTGCGCTTATTTGAGGTCAATTCAAACGCTTCAATTGAAGGGATCGAATAGCGACGAATCCTCGTAAAGCGGGACTTACCACTGACTCATGCCGTTTCGAAGAGTGACGCGTCGCAACGTTTCTGAAAATAGTTATAGCAACGCAAATTGAGGCATTTGGTTAAAACTCCCCGAATTGGGGCTGGAAATCGGGGCGTGGTGGCGCCGTTTTTTTCCGCTTCGTTCGAATTTGGCGGCGTTGCTGGTGCGGTAATTCCCCGCCGGTGCCGCCACGATCGCGCCCTCTCATTGGTTAATTGCAAAACTTCATTGTGGCGGACTGGCAAATGTTTTGAAATTGTGGTAATTCGTGATTTCGTTTGGTAATTTTTCGTTGAAGCTTTCCCAGCGAGTTAAGACGTTGTCAAGTCGGGTGTTACGTGAAAGTTGGGGTTGGTGCGACGAAAACGACGGCGAAACCGGCTCTGGGGCGTGTGGAAGCCAGCGTACGATAATGGCCGTTGTTTGAGCTGTTCCTCAGCAATCCCAGTTGGCTGCGAAACCGTACGAGGCGGCCGAGAAACGGGTCTGACGCTGCGGATTATCGACGTGTCTGGGTTTGGAGACGGTCAATAGGAACGTTAAAGTGAGTTTTGAGAGTTGTCGGAATTTTCCGAGTGGTTTGGTGTCTTGTGGACGACCGTCGACCCGCTGCTGGGGACACAGAAAGGCCTCGATCGTGTTAGTACCGCTCCCTGCGATGGTATTTTGTTTTCGTTAACTTTCCAACGTCACGTACTCGGCGAGCTGTTAATTTCCCAGTTAAAATTAGTTTTAAAGTTCCCGTTTGACATATGCGCCGATTTTATGTTTACATAATTGTCGGGGCGCCCTAGATTCCCATTTCTTCGCCCGGATTCCCCGAATTTGTTCAACATCAATCGTTGTCACGGCACACCGCGGGGGTGCCGGAAAAAAAAAACAAATCAACGACCAGTTAGGTTAGGTTAGTAACGGTTTATTTATAAATTCTTCCAGGGGTTTCAGGTGTGGGTGGTTTCGAGTAACGCAACCTGGCCAGCAACAACCGAGTCGTGTTACGTCGAATTAACGTAACTGGGGTACCGAGAAGAAAATGAAAGTGCTAGCACGGCCTGCTGCGTTAGTTGCGCAACAGCCGTCATACGATGCCGTTTTGTTTTTGAATGTGTCGTTTGCGGCGTTGTCATTGCGCTAAAATCGAGATTGTGGTCAGCATTTTCGACTCGGCCAACTGCAGGCGTATTGCATGGACCGGGTAAACGGCCGACCCGTTTTACTAGACCCTCTTCAACACTGTAAAAGCACTGTTGTTCACCGCCGCCCCCCCGCAACATGCCAGCACAACGTTGCCACGTCGCCTCGACAACGCTAACTTGGATGCTTTATTGACGGATAGCGCGTTTTGCCGGCCGCCTCGAAAACTGCCAAATCAATCGCTCCGGATTTTTCCGGGGAGCTAAACTGCAAACCACTCGACCGCCCACGGCGTTCGTGATCGAACCGCCTTTCATTTCAAACATCTTTGCAACCAGCGAATTCCTGCAAGTACGCAAATAATAGTGGGCGAGTAAAAGTTTTGTTCGGAGCGCCCGGGACTTGAAGGGGCGATAAAAGCGACGCTCCGTCGTAACTCATTTTCTTGGGCGGCGGACCAAGGTTGACAACAACAGGCAAATCGGCCGAACAACGAACCGACCGACGTTGGTTGACCCGTTTCAAATATCGGATCGTTCGCGACCGGGCAATTTGGCAACGTCGAAATTCAATAACCAGCGCCAACTACATTTAAATTTTAAACTAAACAACCGATTTCGCGACTCGGCCGGCCGGTACGCCCTTAATTCTCGTCCTAGGACTCCCGACGATCCCGAATCCCGCGACGAAACCGATTTAGACGCAATTTGTCCCGCGGGTTTCGACACGCCGCCAATTTGAACCGGCAGCGACACCTGCCGGCCGGCTCCCAAATTAGCGTTGTTTATTTTTATTCATCAGCTGGTTTTGTTATTGTTCGTAATAACCTAACTTTTGCAGGTCTAAGCGGCGTCTTCTCGACCGATTATTGGAGCAAATGAATGAATTCATGGTTCGAATGGAAAATAAAACAGGGTGAGAAACGCGAAATGGTCAAGTTGGCCACTGTTGTATTGACAGTTGCTTTTGTTTTTAGGATTGTTCTGGTGATGCCATGTTTGAGAAGAACACTAGATTGCGTGTTAGAAATTTGTTGGAGAGAGAATTCGGCGATTTTCGCAAGTTACAACAGGTCAGTTGTATTGATGTGGATCGAATTCTGTCAGGGTCATACTCTTGGAAGCGGAATCTACCAGCTGTTGCCGGCTCAAGTCGTCATACGAGGGGCGTTTAAAAAGTCGGCCGCGCTGTTGCCAAATCAACTACCGCAGCTGTTGCTGGCTCAAGTTGTCATACGAGGGGCGTTTAAAAACTCGGCCGCGCTGTTGCCAAATCAACTGCCGCATAAATCCCAAAGCAGTTCTTTTAAATAAACTTTGCAATATGACCACAATTGCCCTGTTACAAGAATTTTAATATTTCACACCCACTTGGGAAAGTCCAAAGGCATCAAGCATACCGTGCTGCCGCGCCTTGTTGTTTGGAAAATTCCAGAATAATTGATTTCAAGCACCTTCCTGAATGCCATTTGTACGCGCTCATGTGAGCTTTGCCAACCAAGGGCTATTCCACCCTGGACCAATAGTGGTCGGTGTGAGGGTGGGAAATCCAGGTTTACCTGTTGCCTGCTATGGCTCATGATCGGCACTTGACCATATACGACAACCACGTTAAGTTGGGACTCAAGTCCACAAATACATTATTTTACCCCCAAAGATTGTGAAATGGAGAAATTTGATGTAAGTCTGTCCGTTTAAAAGTTACAAGAAATCTATTTATTCTAGCGTCGAATTGATTACGGATTTAAATTCAGGAAAGCCGATTACATAAGAAAACGCTTATGTCTGGCCTTTAGGAGCAACGATGTCGATTTTAGGAAATTTTCAAATTTCTATCGATTGGCGTAGAAAAAAAAGTCAAAAATATTGAAATTTTTTACATCGATTTTATGACTTAATCTTATAGATTTCGAACCGCTTAATACGAATCTGACCGTAGTTTTCTTCTACAAGTCGTACTTTTTAAGATATGACCGTTCGAATGTTTCAATTCAAAATTTTCGTCAAAATCGACCTAAATAGCAAATTTCCACTTTTTTATTATTAGACTTACGATTTTTGTTCATACAGCATTCGATAGCTTTTGTGAAATGGAGAAATTTGATGTGTTTGGATTTGATGTAAGTCTGCCCGTTCAAAAGTTACAAAAGTTTGAATATTATAAGAAATCAAAACTTAGTTGTTTTTCTAATTTTATAAGAAATCTATTTATTATAGCGTCGAATTGATTACGGATTTGAATTCAGGAAAGCCGATTACATAAGAAAACGCTTATTTCCAGCCTTTAGGTGCAACGATGTCGATTTTAGGAATTTTTCGAATTTCTATCGATTGGGGTAGAAAAAAAAAGTCGAAAATATTGAAATTTTTTACATCGATTTTATGACTTAATCTTATAGATTTCGAACCGTTTAACACAAATCTGACCGTAGTTTCCTTGTACAAGTCGTACTTTTTAAGATATGACCGTTCGAATATTTCAATTCAAAATTTTTGTCAAAATCGACTTAAATAGCAAATTTCAACTTCTTTATTATCAGACTTACGATTTTTGTTCATATAACATTCGATAGCTTTTGTGAAATGGAGAAATTTGATGTATTTGGATTTGATGTAAGTCTGCCCGTTAAAAAGTTACAAGAGTTTGAATATTAAAAGAATTCGAAAATTAGTGGTTTTTCTAATTTTATAAGAAATCTAATTATTCTAGCGTCGAATTGATTACGGATTTGAGTTTAGCAAGGCCGGTGAACCTTTTCTTTAACCCAAACTGCTCCGCACACCATTAATAAATGTTGCGATATCTTTCTATTTATCTTTATTATTTGCCATCTTGTTGTAGGGGCTTTTTGCCAATAGTAAAAGGAGCAGCAAAGTAGAAGACTTTTTTGTCTAGTGTGTCGATATTTATGTACAATTGACGGCATTGAAAATGGCCATCTTACACTTTCCAATTGGCGCTGGACAGTATTCTAATCGGCGCATGTCTTTCTTTTTTAGACCATAAACGGCACGTTGGTCACTAAATCGTTGCGTCCACGCCTGAAGGAGAGGACCGCCCGTCCCTCGACCCCAGCCACCCGCTCTTCAGATGAGCGTAACATGACACGTAAGACTAGAACACGCCAATTACGCGTCCATTCGGCCTTTCAACCCGGTTATTGTGCGCTGTGTAACGTGCCCTACAACAGCCTCGAGGACCACATTCAATTGAAACGGCACCTGAAGCTCATCGGCGACGATGCCAATTTCATATCATTGAAAGGTTTCGACGATCGAGACTCCACCCTTTCGTCGTTGCTCACCTTGGATGGAATCGACGCTATCGGTAGTTTATTGGCGAAATTAATTTAACTCCATCGATTAAATTTCTCGTAATAATTGTAGAAGTGAGCAAGAATTTCGAGTATTCGACGAGGAACAAAATGCCGAGGACCCGCACGGCGTTGATGTGCGATAGAGTCAAGGATTCTCACATGTCTCCGGTCGGCGGCGATTCCGGCCATCATCTGAGGTCCCGAAAAAACATCAATTACATGACGCCGCCGCTTGAGGAGGACAGTTTAACCGAAAAACCCGAAGTTGTTAAAGAATTCAGAGAGTTGAGGTCGAGCTCGCGACTCCTAGCCGTAATTACTTCCAACTCTCAAAAAACGATAATTTTGACTTTTAATTTCAGAAATTGACGGATCACATCAACGACGAAGTTTGGAATTCGGGTCGACCAAAACGTTCCTGTAACCGAACGAGGATCTCGGCTGATGAACGTCTCGTTGTAGATAACAAAAGCTACTATAAAGTCGAGTTGTTACCGACGAAATTAAGATCGGGGGTGACGCCGTTTCACCACGTTGTCAGACGATTCGGAACGCCCAACGACGACAAAGAAGACGATAAAGGTTTGATTGTTAAGTTTAGGAAGCGCAATTCTGAATTGACTCGTTTGAACGATGAAGCTGAGAATTTTCTGTTTCCTAAAAAAGACGAATCCAGCACTGAAGACGACGACACGGAAGACGCGAGCGATCCTGCCACGAATTCGTTGAGTAACGATAGCTTTAACAAAAAAGTTAAAATTGAGGATGACGAATCCATGCATAGCACTTGTTCGGAGAGTAGAGGGAAGAAGAGGCGGAGGACGCACGCGGAAGCTTTCATCATGGACAACCAGAAGTATTACAAATTCGAAACTCCCGGTTCCAGGTTAGTGCCGCCCATGTTGTTCTAATGTTGTGTTGAATATGGACAAGTTCTTGCAGATTGAGGTACCAGGGCTCTTATCTGTCACCTGTCAACTGGAAGTCGAAAAACAACGGAGATTATAAGCGGGAAAAAGACGTCGACCTGGAAGATGATGACGGTTTCAAACTGAACCTAGATGAGTACAATTTTTCGTTTGAATGTGTTCCAAGGGAGGAAGCGTGGTACCAAACGTTCCAAAGAAAAGACAAAGGGGAAGAAAATTACGCTTACTTGAACGACGACAGTAAGTATAATAGCTTTTTCGCCCAGTATTCCTGAATTTTTCCAACATTTCCATTTTTATCTCGCCTCGAGAAAACTTCCGCGAGCCAAAACATACAACTGAGCAATGGAAAATGTAGAGCTTTACGTTCCGCCACGTAATGTTCTTTGAGTTTTTGGGAGTGGTGCGCTGCGCTTCCCTAATTTTTGTCATATTTTGATGACCATCGAAGATCAATACGAAAATTTTGCAATTATTAAACAAAAAAGTGGTACGGTACGCGGCACGATGCGGAGTGATTTTTCCTTGTTATCTTAACTTTATTGGAAATGTGGTATAACGTTTTACTTGGGGGTCCCTCATCTTTCCAGATTTTAGATCCTGAACCTCCAACCATCTAGATCTACCATATTTCCTTCTTTATTTCAAAATTTATGCTCAATGACACACTGTGATTTCAGACTACTGGAACCCGCTGATCCTGCCCTACCAGCTCGAATATTTACAGCCTCTGGACCCAAAGACTTGCATATCTCAGTACAACCTGATCAAGAAATGCCTTATGGAACCCCCCTCGACTTCCACATCGGTGGGTTGCAGCACCCCCGACCCCAACGCCAGTAATTCCTCGTCCAGCCTAGAACCGCCCTGCAACCACGACGAGGACAGCAAAATTAGTTCAACCATGACGGAAGTGAGTTCGACGAGTACAACTGAAGAACTGAAACCGGTGCGGTCACCGCGACGGACGGGTCGACCGACCAGATCGACGATTCTGGCCAAATCGAATACTGGCGGCAAGAATCCCCGTAAATCGCCCAGACAGCACGCGTCAACCTTAGCGATACTAAGCAGTTTGATACAACAAAGGAAGCGGAAGTCGGCGCGACGTTCCGCCGAAACTCCGAAACCTCTACCGACGATCGTCGAAGAACCGCCGACGCCGGTTAAAGTTTCGAAACAACAACCAAAAACCGATTATTTTTCGATAGCTCGCAATATCGACGAAACGTTAAGTTGTGAGGAGGGCTTGGATGATTTTGTTTGTAGCGCGGACGGTGTTGATTTTAAAAGTAAAGTCGATATAGTCGATTTATTGAACGTATACGATTGCGATCGCTTAAAAGACACGAAATCGAGCATAAAGAACTTTTTTAGGGCGAAACCGAGCCGGAAACCGGGTAGGAAAAAGAAAAAAAATCTGACCGGTTGGCCGAACCGGAATCGTAGACGGCGGGAGCACCACAAAGATGAAGACGACAGTACTGTCGACTCGTTGAACGCGGATTCGGAAGAAAACGAGACGTGTGAAGCTCCCCCGACTGATAGTATTAAGAAAAAAGATGTCAAAAGTGTGAATAACAATAAAAAAGAACCCAGTGATGATATTGGTGATTGTGATTATAATGACGACAGGGTAGGAAAGTTGGATTGTGTCAACGATAGTGCCGTGTTGACGAACAAGGTGAACAATCGTGGTGTTAGTTTGCAATATCAGCCATATGTACGTGTGCAGAAACTCGATAAAAATCGCCTAGACAATAAAGGGGTGGGGCAGAGGAGGAGCACCTCGCCGAAGAGGACGAACAGAGGACAGAGAAGAATGCCGGCGTCGCCAAAGTCGCCGAGAATGCTCAGAAGGCCGCGTGGGCGGTGGTACAGAGAGAGATAAAATAGATTTGAAACTTGTATTAGTTATTTATTTGCGTCGTGGAGAAGCGCGTTTTGATTATTTTGTACCAAATCTGTATTATTCATATTAATTTCGTTCTATTTTTCTAATTGCCTAATTACAGTTTTTATATTGTCTTGTTTAATTATTTCGTTTGTATGTACATAGCGTAAAATATTGATTTTTGCTTGTAATATTCTATTAAGTACTGTTCCAACCTACAAAGATATTGATTACGTTGCAAAACAAAATTTTAAATAAATCTGTTGTTTGTAATGATTACGGGCATTTTTACTCAAACTCGCACTTTTTGTATTAACCATGTTACTCCCTTGCGAGTGTTTGGGTGTGAGTTTCTTTGTCTCTTGAAGTGATTACATTTTCAACTCTTGGCATAAAAAATTTGGGATACAACAAATGTGCTACTATGTGAGTAAATGGCGATTGTCAGTTGACGTGATTTATTTAGGCATCCTACCACAATACAGCATTGGCTATGTATAGCGCGATGGGTTGGTGATAGCAACAAAAACAAAGTTAGAACGGAACAAAAACAAAGTTAGAACGGAACAAAGATTGTGTGACCCTTGCAGCGCCCTCTATCATTCAGGTGTAGACGCGTAGATAAGTAACTTCGGTGGCGCCCTCTCCTGTTCATGTTCCCACATTCAAAGTACGTGGACGTCACTAATCTGACATAATAGAGAGGAAATTGGTAGGAGTTATTAAACAGGCCGTATCACTGCCCTAGTTGCTAGTGATTACAGGCATTATTACACTTAATAATTCACAGCTGCTAGCTACTTTGTTAAAATTATCGAGCGAACCAACCGCCGCAGCGTATTCTATTCCCCAAACAGAAATTTTAGTGAATGATTTAGGTGGCAGTAGTTTTTGCCGCTTGTTTTCGGGGATGCCGAACCACCGACCAGCACTTAGTTACGCCACTGCGTTTCGAGATAAAATGAGTCGGCGCCTCTACCAAACTGTACCAATCTGAGTATAATTTTTTAACATAAAGTAACGAAAAAGACTGGAAAATACTTGAGAAGGGGGTCATGGAGCGACAATTTCGAAGAAATCAAGACTCGAGGAAATTGGGGCCATAAGTTGGCTTGGCATTTTCACTTGCCGCTGTTGCTATGTCTTTTTACGTCAATACCAATTGTTTAGTCGATTCGAAAATTGAGTCACAGTAGTCGCTAGTTTTAGTTCTAATGTTTTTTGGCAAAATTGCCCCGAAACTTCCCCAAACGCCGGTCCTTTGGTCAATTTGGGGTAGCGACGCGACGCGAATACCAGAAGAGCATCGAGCTTTCCCTAATCGGGTCGAAGCAAGCGTCGTTGTCCGCGCCCCCCACCCGTTTCTATTGTTATCATCATCTGTCACAATTTTTCACAATTCGTCGTCAGCATCGCCAGCGAAATACCGGCAATTCCTCGATTTCGGCCTCCAACCCCCCAACGGCCTCCCCAAAATCCGGCTTACCACTTTAATCGCGTCGTTGTCCCTTAATTCCCCCGGTGCGGCTGTTGATAAATTCGGCGTTTCGGCCGTTTCCGGCGACGATCGTGCGCCTTCGACGACGATATTAAAATGGAGTCTAGTTTACAAGCAGAACGATTTGTAGTCGTTGTGGCGGTGCGTAGAAATCTGACGTTCCTGTGAGCTCCCGTTTTGCGCGGAAGATAAGGGAAAAGTGTCCTGAGGGAGGTACGAAATCGCTGCTGACAACGTCCGTCGTCCGTTGAAGGTAACATTTTCGACATTTAACCGAGTGTAAGGTGGGAAATTGGGACGAAAGGCGTCGAACTGGCCCTCTCTGCAATGGCATAAATGTTTCGTTGTTATTGCGCAGGCGCCTTCGCAGGTTTTTTGCGGGAATGCAATAATTCATGGGAGGTGCGCTCTTATTGTTATTATTAACCGAATTAATCGCGATTTTTCACGCCCGTTTTTGTTTCGTTACCGGGAAATCGTCTCGGGCCCCAGGAACGGAAGGAAACTCGTCCGGGCAATTTCGAATTTTCCGCCAACTTTTTCCGCTTCTATTCCACATTAAATAGTCAGTTGCCCTGCATAAACCGTGACGTCACTTGTTACATCAACTGTTCCGCTATAAACTTAACACTATCGCGCCGCCATAAAGTTTTTTATCTTTAACTAATAACAATTATTGTTATTATCCGTCTTTATTGTAGTTAATTTGATTTTTTGGTTGGGGTTCTGAACAGGCGCCGATTGCACTGATTCGTATCCAAGATCTTTGACTTAACTGGGTGTTTGCCATTAGAATGTGACCGTCACACATAAAATGTAGCCAGTGCCGTTCACATTCTAATGGCAAACACCCGTGTTATGCCAAACATCTTGGATACGCTATAGGGCTGATTGGGTGTTAATTGTTTCGCGTGTGAAGCTTCCGAAGTGTTAAAGTTTTTAACAGCGCCAAGCTTAATCCTCGCCGTTCGTGTCGCATTTTAGTTGTTGCTGGCACCCTCGCCGTTGTCGCTTGACAAACAATAATTCCCCAATTGTTCACAGAAAATTAAGCGCCAACCTTAATTTGAAAGCTCATGGAGCTATCCATCCATGCGTGGCTTCCTTTTAATAAGCGAAACGTTTTTGGAACGTTTCGGTTACGCTCGGTGACAGTTTGTTTAAATTTGATTACACCTTGTTACGTGCGCAATAAATTTCAGTAATCCCGTAATCGCCACTAACGAAATTCCAGGGTCGCTCTGTTATGTAGATTCAACGTTCTTCCTGATTATAATATTTAACATTCTTTTGTGCGGACGGAAAACCGACGAGTTTATCAAAAGAACGAGGAACTTGAGAAAGTTCACCTGCCGATTTTTTGCGCCTCACCCTTGGGCCACACACGAGAGTCACTCTCAGCTGGGATTACCCCACCAGGAGGGGTTCGACAATAGCTGAGCTGAAATCCAGGTCTGGAATTTACAAAAGGGGTATTTTTCTAGTAAATTTCCAGTACCAAACGTCTTTGGGAGCCAACGGACTCTCGTAAAGCGCAACTAGAGGATGAGTAATCTAGAAACCGACCTGTCAATCATTTTTGGCCCGGCCCATATTTTTGGAGGGACAACGAAATAAGTTAAAATAAGTTTCAACCCTATAGTCGCACGGCAGAATGGGGTACTTGCCTAAAAAAATATTGCACTTTTTATTCTCTATCTAGATGCATGCAAATAACTAAAAGAGGCCTAAGTATTTTTTTTTATTTTATATTTTTGTAAATATTTGCAATTTTGGTCTTTGATGACGCACTGGTCCCCTGTATCCAAGACTCACACTTATATTGAATGGACTTTTGTTTTTGACTACTATGTTGCGCTGCTACCAGAGTGCGCGACATGTGTACAGCGGATTGGCATTCGATTTATAACTAGAACGCAAGCAATCTGAGTAAAGCGCCATCATACGATTTCTTTTAGAACTACGCCGTGCAGGGGACGCCTACGTCACAAATCTCCCACTTCAAAAATTAAAAAATTAATTCTGGGCGTAATATTGACTCTAGAACCAATTAAAAAAATACGGGTCTACATTTTCTAAATATGTATTATATTTCCCAAACATGAGGCAACTACCTTAGGTGTTGAACAAGATTTTCATTGGTCACTCGAATCTCGACTGGTCTGGACAAAAAATGATTGACAGGTCGGTTTCTAGATTATTCGTACTCTAAGAGTGAAATCGAACCCATTTCTGTCGCTTTCGTTAGTACTTATGAATATTTAATTTTCTATTGGACGAATCGAATTGTTCTAAACTTTTGTATCTATTTTCTTTATTATATTTTTCCATACTTAGAAAAGAGGAGTGGTTAGACTGAACGACGTCCTGCAGCCTCCTTGACTCGACTTATGCTGCGCGACTTCTAGTAGGCCGCAAATGGAGCATTTGCATAAAATATGTACTGTTTTTTTTTAGATTTATTTCAAAAGAAAATGTATTTATACACGCTAAGGAAGTGACATTTTTGATTGTTTCAATAAATGATGTCGTCGACGAAAACATGTTAATAAATAAAAAAACAAACTCAAAAGGTAAAAATAAGGAAGAATTTTTTTTTATTGGTTACCATCATTTCCAACTAAATATAACTTACTGTTACATCCTATTGTTTATATTCAAGCCACTCTAACACTTTCGTTTTGTGAAATTGGCGGTGAACAAAAAGATAAATTTGCTCACTCTCTTTACAACCGTCTTTGGAACTAATTATAACTTGGAGGCAGCAAAGTGACGGTTTTCTACCTACTATCACTCGCCACTATGCCATTACTTGATAATTAAATTATAATCATAAGATATAATGTAATCTAGTCAAAACAAAATTACTTCACCAGGTGTAATTACTTCGACCTTGATAATTAATACTGATACGTTACACAGGCTTGTATTTTTGAATTGAATTTTCTTCTGTGGTGGTTCTCATAATTATACTTTTTGCTTTTAGAAATTGCAGGATAAGAAATTAATAACGTTTTTCATTTGGGGAATATCAAATTTATTTTTGTTACTTTGCGGCAGTCACCACCACCTGATTTGACGCAGATTTTGTTTTGAAAATTTGGGTCTTACAGTGGATAGGGCCAATTTTTTGTCAGCCGTAAGAAGCGATCTTCCAAACTCCGGCGCTTGCCTTTCAAGACCCATCAGCAAGTCCGACACGCAAAGCTGACCTTTGGAACCACCATCAATTATGTAACCAATAACTATATTTCATTTAGGTTCAAAGAGAAGAATATTCAAGTGACAGGCTAATTAACTTGAACCTGGACGATTTCTAACTTTGTTGGAATAATTTTGCAAAATACATCCCAATCTTGTCACATCTCGATCACTTTAAATTCATCACTTCTATTGTCATCTTTGGCGTTGATGGTAACTTATGCGTGAAGTTTTTGGAAAAAATGTCCTTTTTTTAGTCACGTTGGTCTGTAACCGGGGAAAATTGCGAGATTGCTCTTTGAAATTGGGACGCAATTGTTCCTAATTTGACGTTGTGTTAATTCTAATGTTATAAGCGTCCGTGAAAAATGCTATCAGTTCCAACAAAGGTGTAATGATTATGTTGTTTTTTTTTTTAAATTAACGTGTAATTGGTTTCAACAAGCTCCAGTGTTTTTTGATTTCTCCTCGAAACTTCCAACATCCACGACCTACGCCAATTTGAGTTCAATAGGCCGTTATTCCATTAACCTAATACTAACGATCCATCATTATTTTATTACGTAATCGAATTGTTCGATTATAGAGTTATCGATCGCCAAATCTTCGCGGTTCGTGCCACTGATAATAGCAATAAATTATGCAAAGCGACTCGAAGATTGATACCGTTGAAAGATTTACTTTCGGTGCAACTTTTGTAGGTATATTTTTCTTAAAGATCTGTAATCACCCGAGAATGGAGGAAAAATCTCGTTGCTGGACCCAAAGTGAAAATCCGATGAAACTTCATCTCATTAAAAATCGCGCTCAAGACAAGAGAAACTTTACGGACAATAACGCATCAACGTTAGCGTTGGATAAAGCCAACAACGTAATTGCTAAAATAATAAAGGGTCATAACAAATTGTTTATTTAGGAGCGCAATTTAATTAGCGCCGGTTTCAAGCAGCAACCCCCAAATTCGTAGTGTAGGCCAGTTCGGATTTGGCAATTATTTTTTCTTTTTTACATAGAAACTAATTTGTTTTTCCTCCCTTCAAACTGCGGCGCGGGGCTTGTTTTTGGCACAGAAACTTTTTTTTTCTTCCCTTCAAACTCTGCGGCGCGGTGCTTGTTTTTGATTGACCGTTGTAATTGTGCAGGAGGATGTCGTCGACCGGGATGGTTTTGCAGCCGCCTGCCAAAACCCACAACCACAAGAACCACGTGAAGAACACCACCAACAACGCCAACTCGAAGAGAAAATCGAAGCACGACCGCAACGGTCGGAAGCGCTCGAAGAGCTTCTCGGGGTGCGGAAAGATGATGAGCCAGAAGCCGGTGCCGCCGACGAAATTCCTCCTCGGTGGCAACATCAACGACCCTCTGAACTTGCACAGTTTACAAAACGAGGAGATCAACCGAGCGATGAACGCCATCACACCGAAATCATCACCCATCCCCACACCTCCGAGTCGAAAAGGCCAAATCGAGGTGATCATCCCTCCCAACATCAACGATCCACTCAATTTGATCGATTGCGCCGACGACGCCGAATACGAACAGCAACTCTATTCGCCGGTGAAAAAAGGTCGAAAGAAACGATTGAAGAAACGCAGGACCGTATCGGCGTGTTTGGATAATATCGGTGCGGATGTTAGTGCTAGTTCTGAAGCGAAAACACCGGAAACGTCGACGGATTCGGCGAAGATTCCCGAAGAAGTGGACTGTTCCAAAGTTGTCAAGGATCTCACGCTCGAATTGTTGTCGCCAAAGAAGGACAAGAAAAGGAAGCAAGAAGAGCATCAGGGGTGCGCGAAAAAGTTCAAGTATTCAATGGATAAAATAGTCAGTCCAGTGGTACCGCAACCGGGGGCCTGGTTGAAGCGATCGACTTCGATTCTCAAGCAGCAGCCGCGACGGAACAAGCCCGAAGCCGACGAAATTTTGCCCATGTTCAAAGAGAAGGATAAGCTTTTCCAGTATGGTAACTACAATAGGTAATTGTTTTTGAAACGAAACTTTTTTTTGACGTTAACCATTTTTTTTTCTTCACCAACAGGTATTACGGATACAGGAATCCGCACAACGACATCGACCATAGGCTCAAAGTGTTCTCGCACTACCGGTACTTGTTCGAAGGCAAAGACATTCTCGATATCGGTTGCAATATCGGGCACATAACGCTTTCGGTTGCTAGGGACTTTAGGGCTAAAAGTGTAACGGGCATAGATATCGATCCGAAATTAATAGCGATAGCCAGAAAAAACGTAAAACACTACGTCAAAAACTCTGAGTCGCCAAAAATTGATGATTGTGTCAAAGATAGCGGCAATAAGAAAAGTAGTGAGTTTTTTCCTATTTCTATGCCCATATTATATGGACCCATTGACATTCCAGGCTTTAAAGATAACCACGCCGGTCGGGATTTTCCCAATAACGTCGTCTTCAAAAAGGTACTTTGTCCGCCATCGCCATTTTTATTTAACAATAATTTTGATCCTTTTGCAGTGCAACTATGTGTTGGACGACGACGCGTTATTGGCGCTCGAACAGCCCCAATTCGACGTCATTTTGTGTTTAAGCATCACCAAGTGGATCCATCTCAACTGGGGGGACGCGGGCCTCAAGCAGGCGTTCAGGAGGATGTACGCGCAGTTGAGGCCCGGTGGCAAGTTGATACTCGAACCGCAAAATTGGGCCAGCTACAAGTCGAAAAGAAAGTTGACTGTAAGTATTCGATCAGAGGTGATGGGTTTGGTAAAATGTTAACGAAAGCGGTCTAGCGCGCATTTACATTGAATGTCGTTCTAGCAGGAACGCGGTTTCGTCTTTTACGGCACCAATTTGTCTTTCAATCGTCACATTAGCCCTAAATGGCACTCATTTTGTTTCTCCAATTTTGGTCCAAGTTCAACGAGAATCTTAAATGTCTTCAAGTCTCATTGTTACCTAAATTTCAACTAGGCGCGCTTCGAGCTAAAGGTCACTCTTTTTTGTTGGCTAAAAGAAGACGCTACGGGAACGGTTTTTAGAACGCAGTGACTCGCCATTTCGTGTTTTCACATGAGTTGCGACTTTTTTCGTTATTTTTATCAATATCGGTCAGATTGGCCGTTGGTTTCCGAACCGGTAGATGGCGCCGCTAACGCTCTTTTCTTTCCCCCAGGCGACCATTTACAAGAACTTCAGCTCCATCGAGTTCTTCCCCGACAAATTCACCGAGTACCTGCTGTCGTCCGTCGTGGGTTTCGCCAAGAGCGAGATCCTCGGCTATCCCCACCACCAGTCGAAGGGTTTCCGACGGCCCATTCAAATTTTCACCAAAAGTACAATGTTCCTGAGTGAACGGATCGAGGCGACACCGAACAGCATCACGCCGAACAATTCCGTTTACGACGATTCTCTCTACGTGAAACTGATGAAGACTGGCAAGTACGAATCTCAAAATCAGATACAAATCGAGAAGTCCGAACACATCTACTACACCAACATCTTGACGAGGTACTGTGGCAACTCGGACGAAAATGATGAAGCTAACAGTTCAGTAGAAGCGGACTTGAACGGGGCGACGCCGAAGACAAAAAGTGGGGGAGAGGAAAAGGCGAAATCGGGCGTTAAAGCGATGGAAGAAGGAAAAGGGTCCGGCGACAACACTTAATGAGTGTGTTGGAGATTTTTTATTTTACTACTTTCTTACTTTTTTTTGTACAGTTGTTGAAAATTCGTTTCTTTGCTTCTGTAAATATGTACATGCAAGTATTAAATTTTCCTTAAGAGTCTGGATATTTACTGTCCTTCGACCTCCTGGAGCCAAAGCAAGCACATCACTCAATTCACATTCATGCAATTGTAATCAGAAACCCAAGACTTCTTCAATACGAGTCTTACGTGAGTTAAGAATTACTGTAATGTTTATGCGAATTGTCTGCGCAGTATGGCAATTCCTTAAATATTTCAATAATAATTTTTTTTTGTCGTTATAGATGTATTTTTGTTACGTTAGGAGGGTAGCGGTTCCGGGCCCAACTTAGGACAGCGGCTCTTTTGGCGGATGCGCCGGGAGAATGACGAATGGTTTGCTGGCTGGTATATTTGTTTATTAAATCCACATTTTAGACTATGACAATATGTAATCAAAACTTAATGGTAGAATGTTAAAATATTAAGTTAACAAGTTGTTATTGCTATAGAGTTAGTATTTCTGAAGCTATCATGCATTGCCTTTCTCCTATGATAGTTAAAGTACGTCAGTATCATAAATTCTATAACTATTGGCAGTTTTCAGTGTATATTCGACTAGAAATCTCGTAGAAACTCAAAAAGTGTCAACTTGGTTTAAAGCTCTAATTGTAGACACTAAAATCTCCTAACATCGCCCACTTCCTACGTTTTGAGGTATATTATCACTTGTGTTCTCATTCATTCAATCAGTTCTATTTCTTCGTCAAAAATAACGTGAAGATCTAATTGTAGGGACGCGACTCGAACCTAAAAGCCTCGTTAAGTGCCAATGAAACCAAGGAGGTTTAATTTAGTTAAATTCGTGCCTTGGTTAAATTTTAGATGTTTGTCGTAAGTGCTTAGACCCTAATTAGCCTGATTACGTAAAACTCCGGCACTCAATATCTCAAGGTGAGAACCTCAAAGGAATCGACAACCGACTCGAAATCCGACTCCTCTTCGTCAAACGAATCTCTAACTAGTGAAGGCAAGTAGAAAAATGACGGTTGCTGCTAGTCCTCCGTCAGTTCCCACAACATCAGAGCAGCGTCAGTGCCTCCGACCGTAACCACGTTGCGGTCGTTGTACAGGAACCTGGCACAAGCCACTTGACCACTATAAACCTTTTCTTCGTTGTATTCCGCCTTGGGGTTCAACGCAGGGTACCTGCGAGAAGAACCGGAAATAACAACAAAACCACTCGTAACTATCAAACCGGAAAAGCCTGATGTAACCGTCGGTGTCGCCCGAAATCAGAAGATCGTGAGCCGCCGATCTACTAGCAGTACTTATGATGGAAGTCATGGGGTAGAAGCGGTTATTCCAAATACCTGAAACAGTTGCGTTATTTACAAATTTTTTGTCAATAATCGCAAAAGGACGCACCAGCTACCATAAAACCGACAGTGGAGTTGTGAGTGTACCACTTAACGTCTTTCATAGCAATAGGACTCTTTTCGGGAGACAAGGATTTGACATCCCCTAAAACCGAGAAGATTCACCAACTGTTAGTGGAGCTTCAAAAACTCACAGAAAGCCAAATCGAAATCAGCAGTAACTGTTTGCAAGTAGTTGCTGTCGGAACTCCAGTCCATCTGGATCAAGGGTTGGGAACCTCTGATTTTGTTCGATTTTTTGTACGAGAAGCCGTCTCTGCTGACCCTGAACAAGTAGATGCTGCCGTTTTGCGACGCTATAGCGATCATGTCTCCAGCTGCAAAATTTTCAGTTATTTAGTTCTACTAACTGAAGAAGCAGAAAGCAAATTTCTTTTATTTACCAATACTCTAGAAACTACCGAAATCAAATGGACTTACTGGGGTTGAAGCCGACGCAATTTAGGGGCGACCCGCAAACCCTTAAAGTGTTGACCAAGGTCCCCGTTTCGGTGTTGATAATGAGCAGGTGTCCCTCGGTGCTGCCAGCAGCTAGAGCGACGCCAAACGGATGAAAACTCAACGATATGCACTCGAAGGCGACCTGAAACTCTGGTTAAATAAAAGTTTACCAACGAAAAAACGTACTTGTAACGTCCAAATGAACTTGTTCTTTCTCCACAATGCAATGTTTTTGTCGTGGCCGGCGGTAGCGAAAACTTCGTCGTCAGGATGGACAGCCAAGCCCCACAATTGGCGGCCGTGACCAAAAACGACCTATCGATCAGAATTGTTGGTAACCGCCGAATTTTGAACAAGCACCCACCTGATTGAACCTTCTCTGGAGCGAACCTTCCATGATGTTGTTTCTGGTGGTACCTACGTAAATGTTGCCATCGTTGCGACCGGGACGCTGAGGGTAAATCGAGCGAACTCCCCCCGCCGATTCAGGTAACTGAAACTCGTTTGTTAATTAACATTTACGAATTTTTTTACAACAATTTACTTTGGTTTCGGTGATTTTCTTGTAGTTCTGGAGAGAGTCCCAAGCGACAATCTTTCGGTCTTTTTCGCCACCGGACAGAAGAGTTCCTTCCGACAGCATCACCAAAGAACTGACACCTTTGTTGTGAGCCTTACCAAGGAGAAAATTAGTACTTAGTTAATTTTAGTTGGGGTTGATCGGTACCTCGTATTCCATCCTGACGAAATAGGCGCCATCGCTGTCAACACTGTAAACAGTTATGAACCCATCGCTGTCTGCTGTGATCACGTCGCCGTCTTGCTCGAATTGCAGGGATGTTATCAAGGTTCTTGACGGCTGTTTGGGGAGCTAAATTAGGCAATTTAGGGTTGAAATTCGGGGAACTTACCGGCTTGATGATGTCGGTTCTTTCGAAGAATCCGTCTTTTCTTCGGTTCCAGAAAGTTAAATGCCCTTTGCCGTGAGTTATCATTAAGTTGTCGTCGAGGGGATGGAACACGGCTCCGGTCAACTCCTCCTGGAGCGTCTGAAAGGTTGCATGTGATTTTTTTGATTTGCACCGGTTTTATCGCTGCATTAAGTGGAACAATTAACATAACGCGATGTAAGTAAATCGAATCAAAATGCGGGTTTTGAACCCTTCTTGTTCTTACAGAGTGTGTCGAAGATGAGAATGTTAAGTTCTGAGCACGAGTGATTGCGGTAAGAAACTTGAAACGAATCGTTAAAGCGAAGCAAAGACCCCAGGCGCCTCGAGACTCCTTCAGCCTTCATTGTGACTCATTATGCAAAGGAGAGGGCACGAACGCTATGTTTATGCAGATTGTTTTATGAATGAATTACTCAAAAATTTGATAGTGAGTACAGATTTTCAGCACGGAACTCACCGCGACTTTTCCAAGTAAATGTCCCCACTGCCACTGCCAAACAGACAAGATGCTTTCCCTCCCCGCGTCCACCGCCAGCACGTAACTCCCTCCGTTCTAAAAAACAGATTTAATCCCCAAACTGCAAGAGGAGCCAAATTTACCAATTGGGAGAAAGCAACTGCCGCTACCCCAACTTCAAACTCGCCCATCCCGAACACGTAGAGGGTTTGTAGCGTTTCCGTGCTCCAAATCCGGATGTGAGCTTGCGTCTTCCGGTTTCTTCCGGCCCTCTGTCCGGAAGCCACCATTTCGCGAGAAGGATGCAAATCCATGCTGCAAACAACCAATCAAACCGCTTAATTACCCCCGAAACTCACCATTGAATATCTTCGGTATGGCCGACGTAGTGTCTCTGCGTCTCCTCGTCCCTGTCGTACATCACCGCGACCGCCGCCACGAAATACAGAAGCTCTCCCGTGGGCAACACCCACAAGTTCCTGCGGGAATCGGTGCCACGATATCCGTAACTGAGTAGAAGTTAAAGAAATCAATTTTATCTCTTTAATGGTGGCGATAAGCTCATAAAAGTTGGCGGGTTAATTATTTTCAGATGCGAGGAGTGGTCGTTAAACCTCCATTACGCGACGGTCATTTAAGAAAAATTGCACCTGAACATGCATAACGGGGTGATTAATTCGCAATCAAACTCAAAGGATACACCCATTCCAGCTGCATTTTCTTTTCAGGCGGGGTGTTGTCCACAGGCGCGTGGTGGATCGGCGGGTAAAAAGTCCTCCTCAGCCCTTTAATCGTCACCCGCACCGGCTCCTCTTTCAGAACCTCCAGCAAGGTGTAATCTGCAAAATTGCAACCTCAATCTAAGAACTACGCATGCGTGTACAACTAATAACAACGGAAGGGTTGAACGAGTACGTAGCGAGTTTCTTTATAGGTAATGATGAGGGGTAGTACCTGTTGTCCTAACTATTTCGCTCTCGGGGGCGTAGAGGGCGCGTGGTCGGCTCTTGCTTCTGGCTCGCCTCTGTTTGCTGATGTCCTCGACGATGGCGGCTTGCGGTGCTCGAGATCGTGCCCTTCGAACTGGTGATAACATGACACCGCCTACGCCGCCCCCCACACTGCCAACTCCCAAATAAAAAGTGTCCACGTCGGCGAACTCGTTTCTAAGTTGTGAAAAACTGCGTACTTCCTGTCCGGAAACGGTAAACATACGTTTAGCACCATTCATTTTTAACACTTGGCCCAGGTCCTCCAGGACCTCTTCGAAGGGTTGCGACGTCCGAAGGTTCAACAGGACTCTACACTGCAAGGGGAAGAGTTTCAATCAGATTGGAGTGAGGAAAGTTTGACCTCTAACGGTCTGAAGTATTGACGATTAGCCTTGGCTAATTATGGAGTTATTTTTTACTTTGCTGCTGTTATGATATGATCTAATTGCTTGAAGGTCAGCTCCACTTTGTTTCAGGGGGTTGAAATGCGACTTTCAGCCTGTAATCAAGTGCGACGTTGTAAAGTTTTAGCAAGGATAATTTTTAGTAGAATTTAGGTACTTCTAGAACCAACGTTGCTCAACAAAATGTATGTGGCTACACGCGTTCGTTACCCCTACGTGCACCCCTAAATTCCCAAGATTATCGCAAAAATTCTCCAAGAAAAAACAATTTACAACCATCGTATATCATATCAAGAAACCTGAAGAAAATCCTATTAAATTCTTTTATTTGTTTCTTCTACATGCGAGTGGGTGCGTGCGTGCCTCAATACTAATTTCCATAATTGCCTTTTTCAATTCTATCTAATCCGCTCCTTGACCGCCGCCCATATCGGATCGTCGCAAGTACTCACCTGCACAGTGTGGTCCATGTTATTAATTATCCTAATCACCCTTCCCGAACTGGGCTTGATGGTGCCACCGCCGCCCCCCGGGGGCGGCACATCCGTTTCCACAATGGAGGGTTTTCTGCTCGTCGCCTTGCTCCAGCCCTGTCCTCCCGGAGCTGCGTACCAAATCCCGTTCTTCTTCCCGTAACTGGCGGCCTGCAAAACAAACAAAGAAATAGAGTTATGAAGGGCTCGCGTGATTTGGAGTCTCAGGCATAATGCGATCGGGTCACTGTGTCATGAAAGGCGGCAATTCCAAGGCAAGGGGGTCAACTAGTATTAAGAAAGCGGCGGCGCTAAAATAATTTCAAAAAACTGAAAAATTGTTAAAATGTTTCTAAAAGAATGATGAGTTGCAGTTGTTAAGTTGCGAGGGAGGTAATTTAAAAAAAATTGAAATATTGGTAAATTGTTAAGTTGCGAGGGAGGTAATTGAAATATTGTTAAATCGTTTGGTTGGAGATGTGGCTGCTAGGGGCGGTTGCGGGTTGAAGTTACCATTGTCGGAACGGTGACAACGGCGAAAGACGTCTCCTCGTCAAACTCAAAATCTAACATCCCCGACCGGGCACTCGAACCCCGAAACGAATGAATTGATAGGCGCGCACCCCGTCACGAACTGCCGATGAAGTGCCTTGTTCGGGACACGAAGAAAGAATGAACCGAAGCTTTGACACGAACGATTGTTACTGTGATAAATAATGTATAAACTGATTGTGCTAATGAAGAAGTGGTGGGGCTAGCTCAAGGTCAAAAATGAAGGGTTGTCCGGCCGCAGAGAGGGAGGCGGCGCCTGCATATCGTGACCGACTTTAATTTCTTATCGGAAAATGTTTGAGACTTCTAGCCGGGCAACGTATGAAGTTTTATTAACATATAAAGTGGACCAAGAGACGAATTTAACATTTAGGCCAAAGAAAGTTATTTGACCTGAAAACGGCGCCAGGGATCAGGACCCAGTTCCATGTCAAAGTTTTAACAAAGCGACCGATGCTAATTCAACCCCATCGCGCTAACGACCCTTTTTCCATTTTTATGCTAATCCGCGACCCCGCAGTAATTACGGCAAAAAATTCAGAAACTAAAAGATTTTTTTCTCAGAAAAGTGAAATTGGCGGATGCGCCGGGCGAATTGGCGCAACCCCTTCGAGACGCCTCGTCGGGCTGTCACATAAACAAGACTTCAGGTGCGTTATTGTGGTCAATTAGAAATCTGCAACGACTCTCGTCGGCATTGATTTTGCAGTGTAAAGAATCCATATTCAGGAGGAAATCGTGTAATGTATGCGCATGCATTACCTCGAGCACGTGTATCGTGATGCGGGAACACCCCGTAAACATTTTGGGCAAGGTCTCGAAAAACAACAAGGACGTGGCAATATGTCACAACATATCGCCGACTAATTAAGCGGGCAGAAAAATTGGCGTGAATTAAGCGACCGGCAACTAAAACACCCTTGAGGGGGAGGAATAGCAAAAAGTATTACTAATAACGTCGTGACTGATTGTTTGAATTTTTATAACTAGTTGGGGGTCGGAATAACATAAATTTAGCAGGGAGTGCCTCCCAAGTTTTCGCTGCTCAGAGTGCAATAAGTCATAAATCACGCGCTATTGGTTTTTTGTTAAATCACGCGTTAGGGGAAAATGTGATATCAGTGACTGGCAGGGCTGTATTACCATCAATTTTCATATTAAATTAAGCCGCGCCCCTGGCTACACAATCCGAGGCATTTTTCTATTGAGATTTTCAGGTTTCCAAAATTAATGCAGTAAATTTGGGGATGGGTCTCTAATACACCCTTAAAACGAACGCTTGCATACTTGGCAATGACCGAAGGATTCCAACTACATCGATAACCGTGCTGAAGCCGCACCTGAAAATCGAACCTTTCAGCAGATTTTTTCAGGGGTCAGCTTGTCCCAATTCCTGCCGGTTAGTATGGAAATGTGTCGTTTGGAGTCCATCAAGATTACAGTCAGCGCCTATTCGCAGACATTTAGGGGCTATTTTTAACCCTCCATACATGACCAACAACGCATTCGCGGTTTCTCTCCCATCCAGCCACCCGACCGCCCCCAATCAGCTCCGCCATTACGCACCACAGAGGGCGCTAATTAGCTGTTGCTTCAAAGATTGGTGCACCTGCGTTTGCAGGTGTAAACTATATACTGTTAGTGACCCAAATAGTTTGCTATTATGCATCGCGAGGTCGCACCTGACGTCTCAAACGCACGCAGAACAACCACCCCTTAACTGTTCTAGGGGTTGTTTTTAAGTGACGTTGGCGCAATTTTTCCAACGCACTCTCTGTTTGTTAAGCTCGCGCACGTTTAGAACTTTTACGATGTTGGCTCGGTAACTTGACGAGTCTTCTTAGCGGACAATTAGAAGCTTTTCAATGGGCTTTAGGAGGGATGAATAAAATCACGATTGTAAACAAAGCGAGTGGCATGCGAGCTTTCTTGGGGGTGGGGAAAAGAGAAATTTCTCTGTTGGAAGTTGTGGCAGTGTTCAAGGCCAGTACACTGGCCGGCTTCCTGAGCTTTGAGGTCAGTGCCGTTCCTGTCATTAGTTCGGGGCACGCTATTGGGGAGGGTGACGCGACGTTGGTCAGATTTTCATTGAATTATACGGCCTTGATCACAAATAGCAACCTAGTTTCGATATTGCACAACGCACTCGGAAAGTTGCAACGAGGCCAAAAAAAAAAAAATTCTCCCTATTTTGCGTCGTGGCAAGGGGGGAGGTTTGGCATGCCATTAGGCTATTAATGAGCAAAAATAATGAAATCTGCATTAGGGAAAATGGGGAGGTTGCAGGAATTTCAATGATCGATCGGTAGGCGGCACTCATCCCTTAATACGTTTTTGTGGTTTCTGGTGGCGGCCGAGCCCACCGGACTCTTCTGCCCGCTGCAGATGCCCCGATTGTTGCACAAGAAAGTGAATTTGTGTGTAAACAGTATTGATTGGTGCGGTGCAGTCCATTCTTAAGAAGCGCCGTCTCGAAGGGTGTGCGCTCTTGAATATTCAATTAACTCCTGCCGTTATGGGGTAAATTTTTTAATCACTCCGATTTTCTCTCCTGCACACCTACAAGTGTTTACAATTTCGTGCGTGCATGTGGCCACCTTATCTTGGCAAATGGACGAGGTCACGTGCCAAATAAGAGCTCACAAGTCCCACAATCGCAACGATCTACCCCGCACATAAGCGCGACTCGGCAAACCAAAAATAAAATAGTCCCATGCCGTCATAAAAATTAAAAATAACACGTAAATCAAACCTTTGTCCTTCTGATTGTTGTTATCGGAAAAAAAATTGGGGGTGCTATCGCAGCAACTAACTGTACCATGGTCAATATGGACATTGAAGTCTTAGGGTTAAAAGGATCACTTCTCATTTGTGGAGTTGCAGGCTATGCTTGATACTGTAGAGTGAAGAGGGAGGAAACGTTTGGGGGGGGGGCTTAATTCTATAAGAGTAACCAAGAACCAGAAAGAGGTGGAATTTAGAGGGAGCAATGGGGTTCAATTTAAGAAACCGCAGGAGATTTGGCAGAAAAATTCATAGAAGAAAGGATGATAGTCAATAAGAACCAAGTGTTGCCACATGTGAGGAGTTTTCGAAGGCAAGGGAAAGAAAGAGCTACTGACCAACCTCCATTTCTGCTAATTGGCATCTGGATAATGTAAACGTCAGAATTTTTATAGCGCCAAACATTATTGCACGGTAAACCCCACTTAATATCAGCTTAAGTTCTTAACACGCCTACTTTACATTTCAAATAAGCACCCCTCATACATAAATCAATGTTAGTAATTTTTCCGAGCCTAAATAGTGATTTTCCCCGCGCCCGCCCTACTTACCTTGAAGGTTTTATAGGAAGAAACCACATAAGAAGCGCCATCTTCGAGCTCATCCAGCCGAAACTTCCTGTCCCCATCCATCGAGAAGACGTACCTCGCCCCACGTGGCAGATCCATGCGCAACGAAAGTTTATCCAACAACGACTCCAGACTGACAATATCCCTTCCCGGCTTAAACCTGAATTCGACACCGGGAAAGAACGGGTCTCCGTTCTTGTAGAAAAGCACCCTCCTCGCCTTCCAGTACGACAAGTTATTATAGCGACTGGTGGCGTTGTCCACGCGACTTTTGGGTCTCGTGGGCGGCATCATCGAGGACGCCTCGCTGCCGTTGTCGACCATAACGCCGGGACTCGGAGGTCGCGACGCTTGCCGCCAATAACCCCCGTTGACGGGGTTGGGGGGTTCACCCTCTTCGTCCACGTCTTCTTCGTCGGTCTCTTGGTGGTCGGAATGGTGCGCGCCGTTGCCGACTACCGTTGATGGGGCACTGAGCGAGTTCGCGGGCTTATCGTTGTGCGGCGTGGTGGAAGCGACGTCTTCGACGCCGTTCATGGCGCCATCTGCTGAATGGCCGTGGTCGTCGTCGTTAGCGCCGTCCTCGTACTGCTGCATTCTGCTACCGACGCGGGACGGAGCCACCGACTGGAAAACGCAAGAATCAAGGGCCGGACGGACGCTCCACTTAAATATCGACCGCAGAAGAGGTTGAGAGCTACAAAGACCGGCGGAGGGTGTAAATGGGATTTCCTCCACTAAAGCCACTGAAGGACCAAACCGGGAATTTTTAGCTGAATCTTTTAGCTGCAGAGGGTGACCTCACCATTGAGGCTCCTGGTGCAATAATTTACAACAATGCGACTGAAGCTCTGAACTGGGGTTTGGGTTATAGAAGAGCTTTTGTTCAACTGACTCGAGGGTCGAGAAAGATTTTTGACAAAAGTTGTTTCTTCATCTTCTTCATCCTACCCTTAGTTTTCATAATTTGACAGTTTTGGAAATTGCTACTTTAGATTGTCAAAATTTTTGAAAGTGTTACAAAAAGTTTTAGGCAAATTCTAACTCGTGGCGAAATGGTGGAGGCGGCGGGAGAATCCACGAACTAAATATATTTTTCTATTTGGACGGTGGGTTAAGCCTTGCCAGAAAACTAGATGCAAGAAGTCAAGAAACTAGATGCAGGAAGTCAAAATTTGGCGAAGTTTGATTTCCTCCTTTAAGTCAAAAATTTCTTGTCGAACTTACCATCTTGTGCTCTGGGGGTGGTTGTCACATTCACGGGGGTACGTCGTCACCTCAACTTCACTTTGCATCAACTCGCGGGTGGAAAGGTCACTAACCCGAACCGGTTAAGGGTTAATTCAATGCAACCCCGACTGATCCCCGTCGAGTTCTTCACCGCATTTCTCGTCTTCAACCACTATCATCAATCTCGTCCTTGGACTCGACCGAATCCTTGAAGTTACGTCGACTGTGTGGAAACGTGACAATTTCCGTCTTGAATATATCCCGGCGACAACAAGAGAAAGGAATCAGTGCGGCCACAACAGTCGCGATACGAACTAAACTTGTTGCTTGTCGGCCGGATTATCGACTCCGGGGTTTGGTTAAGAGTCCGGAGTCGCATCGGGATTGGTGGATTTAGCGGTGTCATTGACCAATAAGGCGGTACATGTGCCCGGAGTAATGTTGGCCTCTTTCTGGAGCCCCCTGCCTGCCGCCCGCAACTCCCGATTGGTAGTTTCCGGAGCCGCAACGTATCCAGATGGTTATCGCGCATGCGGTGACTCAGCCGGGAGGTGGAAGACGTTCACCACTACGGCCCTTTTGGTTTCAGGAATTGTGACTCAACTTCCAGATTTTTTTTAAATCACCGTTACGTAGAAGGAGATTGCGTGAGGATCAAGGCCGAAAAAAAGAAATAATTGTTACGAGCTGCAAATAGAAGTTGCGCAATTTTTAACTTTAGATTGCGATCAAGTCCGGCATTGGAGACTTCCAGGAAAGGTTTTAGCTTTTCACAAATTTCATAAAACGGAATTATCTTTAAAGGTAATCTGCTCCAAAAATGTAAATCGAAAGATCAAAGACCCTTCAAAACTGTTTTTCAGGAAGCAAATAATTAACAGAGGGTGGTTTCTAATATGGCTAACTTTTCTTGCCGAGAGCCTTTCTTGGGCTCAACGAGTTGATGGTCTACAATATATTATGCAGATTTGGATAAGAATAATCAATTGTTCGCATTATTTGGCCGTAAATGCTCATATTGAAGAAAATTACTGTTCGCGTGACGTGTTGAATAGCGCCCTTAATGAGGTGTTATACTGAAAATATTTTCCTAGGAAAGAACTTTACGAAAGAGCTATCAAACGCATTGAAATATGGTTATACTAAAAGGAATATTTGGGGTTGATAACGCTTAGGGATCATAACGAATTTTTTTATGTGGGTGTTAACCTTGTTTAATCCAAAAAATGTGGGTTACAAAAATGTAATAAAACGTTAAATAGTTGTAAACAAAGAAAAATCGCCGTGGTTGATTTTGAAAATTTTTCTGAAAATATCAATTGGCAGTTGGGAAGCTTCCTCGAGTCAATTTCCGAATCCACCCCATTGCATGTTTTTCTCCCTAATCTCCAAGTGTCGATACCATCTGGCAGTTGAAAAATGCAAGGATAATCAGTAACAGATTTAGTAACAATAACTCAGACCTCGAATAATAATTTCTCTAACCTCCTGGCCACGCACAACCGATATTGTCCTCAAAGCCCAGTTGACACCCTAATGTCAAGATCAACTGATCACGAAAGCGCTCCCGCTGTTCCAGAAAAACAACAACGTTCGATACCGACAGGATTATTCACAGTAGTGAAAAATTAAGGGTGAGCCGCACGTAATTTTTGCGATCCCCTGTCTCTTAACACAGTTGTTCTTGGGGTGTCGGCACGTGATTTAATTGGGGTGTTGGAAAATTACGAGATTGTTATTTAGATCGCGGGGAGATATCGGGAGGAAATCTGAGTCGAAGCCTCGAAACTAATAAGAATCAAGGTTAATTTCCTCGGGAACGCTCACTTTTGGGCGGTATCGCAGCAACAATCTTAATACGAATTTTAGTTTTCGGTAATCTGTCCCCGATTGGAAGGAAGGATTTAAGTTGTGCACAACTTTGTGTCCTTAATCGGTTCCATAAAGTTCCACTATTGTGTAGTTTCTAGTTCCAAGGCCCGAAAGCGCGCTCTAGTTCCCCAATCCAGATTACATGATTGCACACTTTGGCCAACTCTGTATATTTGTATATTATTGTTAGTGCTGCGGCCACATATGCCGCAATTCATTAAAGTTTGTTTTACACATGATGTTTGGAAAACACGGATTGACTACAGGAAGTAGTTCCGGGTGTGCTGCAATGCAGTTGCAGTTTAGTAATAATTTACTAGGACTGCACCCATAAAAATATGAAACACCTAACGATCTTTACGTACTTTGCCACAATGTCTCTGATGTATTCAACAATGTATCAAGATAACTGGCAAAAATAGGCCCAAATCGGTTCGTTAAAACAGCTTTCCGCAGAATTAAGAATTTTCTGCTCTTACACGTGGTGGCGGAGTTTTATGGTTGCACCGCATGCAACAATTGAGGGTGGTTTGCGCTTTACGGACGACCAGCGATAGCTGTTTGAACATGAATAAAGAAACAACCCTTTACCGTCGATTTCGCAGCTCGGACTGGTTCAGCTTTGCCATCAATCTTGTTTTAGTCGAAAATTGTTTTTCTATGCAAATTCTTGACCCAAAACTGCGATAACTTCGAAATTAATGCAATATTCGTGGTTACAGTTGAAAGTAACGACATTTTATAATTATTCAATGAAATTGAGTTGAAATTCAGAAATGGACTCATTTCGATGCACAAGTGTCGCGTGTAACTAATAAAACGAGTCCACAACCTACATGTGGGAGGACTAAATGGCAAAGTTAATTCCAATACAAAACGACCACATGGGTATAAAAAAAAATAAAAACACAAGAAAAGCGCTGCGGTGAAAATCGTTGATGAGGCGATAGCGGCTTATTTGCATCGAAATAAAGCCATTTCAGTCGCTTAATTTTCAGCAACCTGCCCGAGAACGTTCAGCGGGTCTTAAAATTTTAGTGCCGCTCCGAGGTTATCGCCAATTCCGGAAAAAGCACGTTTTACGGAATTTTAACGTCCACTAAATCTAATTCAACTTTCCGGCTCCTGATTAATCAACGCCGGAGTTGCTGAACCTCGACAATTAAGTTGCAAAGCCAAGCTTATTCGGAGGTGAGACAACAACAACAACAACAACAACGCTGCACCCCTCGTCTTTCTTCTTTAGCTTGGAGAAGCTGTCCTTCTCACTGCATCCGATCACCACGCCACCATTCTTGAGA
The DNA here is from genome assembly GCA_951805265.1 of Schizotus pectinicornis. Lineage (NCBI taxonomy): Eukaryota > Metazoa > Arthropoda > Insecta > Coleoptera > Pyrochroidae > Schizotus > Schizotus pectinicornis. The sequence continues at coordinate 4,171,074 of OX638207.1, forward strand.
ACTGAGGTGTTGAAGTTGCTTGGTTGACCTCTTACATCACATCAGTGTTTGTGGCAAAAAAGCGTTGCTCTTTCTTTGGGGCGAACTACTATTGCAGAACTATTTGCAGAATTGGTAAAAAGGTCTCCTAAGAACAAAAATCAAAAATTTTAGTTTTTATTAATATCAAGCTCTGGGACTGATTTCAAGTTGGTAATTGCCAGTATTTGCAACCACCGTTGCTTTAGAAACTCTGTAAACAAGGCGGACTTCTTCTGTGTTGCAAAGTTGGGATCAGACCTGTCACTTTGCGAGAGGCTCTGTAATTTTTCTGGAAGAAAATTCAAAATGTTATTGATATTGACCCGCCGATTGGTCGAACTGGCCTCATAGATAACGAGGATTGGCTGGATTGTGATTATCGCAATTAGCAACTTGAAATCAGGCCCTAACTGGGTAACTCTTTTACAATTTGATCAAAGTCGCTATTCTTCAAATAAATGAAATTCCCAATCCCCACGCTCAACATTCATGTTCTGGGCACATTCATTTACAAAATCCTGAATATTTTAGTAAAATCTGGACTGTAGAGTGTAACAACAGGACTGTGACTAACCTATGAAATGATTGCTTCGCACGAACTGAATTATTAGCAAAATGATGATTATTTCCGCGAAAGCTCTTTTAGTAACACCGTCGTTTACTTGCTCGTGAATTAGCGCTGTGAACAACGTTCACTTTTCGTTACGTTACGATCAAAGTCCGCCTTGACCTTCCTGGCTGAAAGTTCGGCCGCTGGACTTGAAAACGAAAGCTCGTAACTCGCAGGATAGATTTAATCGAAACTCGCCCTACTGGACGCCTACGCTGTAAAATATCCACGTGCATTCCGAGCGGTTTGCTAATCCCCTTTTCCACCCTCTAACGGCCGATTAAAGTTGCAAGTTGAAGCTCTTATCTCGGGCTGAAATCGAGCGAATGTTCAACTGGATTTATAACGCACTTTGGGGAATTGGCAGGAAGCGATGTGACTTCTTTAATTACCCCGAAAAGGCGTGTTAATAAACTGCGGCGCTATTATTGAAAGCAAGAATTGATTGATTGAAGTGTTCTATTTTTGTTTAGTGTTTGAAAAAAAAGTTGTGTTTGAATATATCATGTCGCCACAGCGAGGGTAATCTAGGGCAAGTCCCTACTAGTTAGAAAAGAAAAATTGCTGGTACAATCATAATATGGCTCGCGTGTTAAACAGTAGATGCAAAATTATAACGGGGGTAAAGGCGTCTACCACGCCAACTACAAACTACTAATCTTGGGACGACGTTTGCTGACCTCAATTGCTGGATCCGATTTCCAATAATTTGGCCGCGTTGGCCGGAAAAGGAAAAATGGGGCTGGAAAATAAAATCATAAATCGGAAAAAATTATTGTAACTGAAGCGAAATTTTCACTGCTAACAAAAATTAAGGAAAAATGAAAGTTGGTGGATTTAGGAACAAAATTCTCCAAACCCAAGAATGTCTACGTTACCTGGTTTTAAGAAGCAGAAGTGGGAGTGAAGTGAGGATTAGGGTGATCATTAAATAGAACTAAGTCCAAGATCCGCACACAATACGCTGGTTTCGCCCACGTTATTCTATTTTCTCTAGTTCCTAAAAACGTAAAAAGAAATCAAAATAAATGAACTCAAAAGCATCTTTTCCATTGTTTTTCATTCCTTTATTAAGTACAAAAATTATCTTATTTTAATTATTTGATCACTTTTTCTCTTTTAGATGGCTCTGAGTACAGTTCACCAGTTCCTCTTTGTTCACCTCTTTCTTCCCCGTTGTTACGGTGTTAAGTCAACAGCAATCGGTTTCCTTTTGTGTTTTTTTTCTTTCCGCTGTGAACTAACGTCAACAGAATCCACGGGTTCTTCTTCAATAATTGTTTCTCTACTTTTCTTTTTTCTGCCATCATCAATTTCTTTTAGGTGACGTCGTTTCTTACTGCTCTTCTTTATAAGTTCCTCTTTGACCTCTACATGATCTTCCGATTGGTTGTCGCCTAATGTACTTTCTTTGCTTTCATTTTCATCATAATTCTTTACCTTCTTTCTTTTACCGCTTTTCTTTTTAAGTTCCTCTTCGACCTCTACATTATCTTCAATTTGGTTGTCGCCTAATGTACTTTCTTTGCTTTCATCTTTATCATCTTTCTGTCTTTTACTTGACTTTTTTTTCTTTTCAACGTCACGATTCTTTGCTTCAACCTTACCGCCAAACCCCTCAACAGTTTTCTCTTCGGTTTGATTATTGGTCTTCCTTTTAAGTTTCTTTTTGACCTCTACATGACCTTCAAGTTGGTTGTCGCTTGATTCACCTTCATCATCTTTCTTCATTTTCTTTCTTTTACTTGATTTCTCCTTCTCTTCAACGTCATGTTTTTTTCTTTTCTTGCTAACCTCACCATTAGCTTCAACCTTATTTTCAAACCCTTGAACGAGGTCCTCTTCGTTCTGGTTATTGCTTTTCTCTTCAAGTTCTTCTTGGGCCTCTAGATAATTTTCAAGTTGGTAGCTACTATTCTCATTTTCACCTTCCCCATCTTTCTTCAACTTTTTTCTTTTATTTGATTTTTTTCCCATTCGCCCTGATTCTTCTTGATAATTTTGTTTCTGGGTCTCTTCGCCAAACGGTTCTGTGTTTTGTTCCTTCTGGGGCCTGAAGAATTCTTTCTTGTAGAACGGATTCTGCTCCCCCTCGGCCAATCTTTCAAAAACGGCAATGAAAAATTGATGGGTCAAATCGACGTCCGGTTTCGCGTACAGACACATCCCCCCGATCTCCTCGAATTTTGGAGATCCGAAATTGATCCAGCCGCTTTTAATAAATTTATCGGCGGGCACCAATTTGAAATTGGGGGTAGTTTCCAGAACTTGCCAAACAACATTTTCGTTTTCCTCGGAGTTGTTGGAGCAAGTTGAGTAAACCACCCTTTTGGCGTTACTGAAGCGATTGAGGGCGTGGCCGAGAATTCTTTTTTGGAAACCTACCAGATTCGACAGGCGAACGGCGTTGCTTTGCGCAGTTGAATCAAAAGGGCTCGTCGCTCCTGGTAAAGATGAATTTTTATAATAACGCGCTACACGACTTTTTAAACTTACCAGAACCCGAACAACTGGGGTCGACCAAAATGTAGTCCACGTTAGGAAAGTTGGTTTCGGTCAAAGTCAACACGTCTCTGTTGATAGTTTCAACGCAAGTCGCCCCCGAAGCTTCGACTATCGTATTCAAGGTGCTGAACCGCTTCTGGTCCTTCTCCACGGCGAACACTTTACCTTCATCGTGCAACAATGCGGCTATTTGAGTAGTTTTCATCCCGGGGGCCGCGCACATATCGAGAACTGTGCTTCCGGGCTCCGGTTTTAATATGCAAACGGGCAGACAACTGGCCTGAAAAATTATTTCGGTTTTCACGAGTCCCGACCAAAAATTAACAATTTATTTACTTTATCCTGAAGGATTATCTTTCCTGTCTTATACGCAGAGTGGTTGTAAAACGCGGTTTTGGGCGGAAACAGAAGAAGGTCGGGGACGTGAAAATCCACGGTGAACTCTTCAGAGCTCATGGACGCCACCTCTTTAAGAAAATCGTCATAGCTCTTGCCCATGAAGCGAGCAAAGATCCAGCCCTCCTCCCGGAACGCCTCGATTGCCTCCTGAGTTGATATCAAAATTGTGTTTACCCGGACGTAGCGGGGCTTCGGCACCTCCACTGTGACAAGAAAAGCGATAATTATAATTTAATTCAAAACATTTTAACACCTCGATTTCGTGAAATATCGCTGGGGCTCCAGTTCTACATAAATAAGGCCGTTTTTAAAACAAAAGTCTGTTGTCGGTAAAACAGACCTCTACGAATCATTTACGCTCAGATGTGCTGATTTTAAGCGCAATCCACACAATACGCTCAATTATTGAATAACACCGTATGTTAAAGCTCCCAGCGATTCTCAGCTGCAGTTCGAGGTATAGATATAGCAAAAGTGGAATTTTTTAAAAATTTTATTTACAGAATGTTTACAAAATTTCACACTTAGATTATATCTATACACTATAGAAACAAACTGACCGGAATGCGATAGATCACCACAACAAGAATCATACAGTTCTGACTAGTCTTGTTTCAAGTTGAGGTCGGATTTTGAAGGTTCTTTGCCGTCAACAGGATTTCCTTCATCATCATACTCTTGTTCGTAATACGCAACGTAAATGTAGCCGGCGATGATCAAATTAACAGTAACAACAGAAGCACCGACTGCCCACGCATTACTTGCAAACTCTTCCACACGGAAGTATTCTCTGCATAAATGTCTAGCGCCAAAAAACACCCCAAAAGGAAGCGAGAACATCAGAAAGCTAAAAAACAGCAGCAACCCCAGCGCTTTAGTGGCCTGCCTCGTGTGCGGCGGCAACATCGGAACAATCTCCCCTTCATCCATTGCAACTGTAAAAAAAAATTGAAATTAATTACCTTCAATTTGGTGGTTGCCGGTGTTGTCGCTTATGTGCGCCTTGAATATTTGCTCGTAAGCCAAAATTGTTTTAATGGGTTTAGCCTCGCCCAGTAGCCGGCCTTTGCCCCATAGCAGTTCAGTGATTAAAATTTTGGCAAGCCACGGATCAAACCGCGGCTCTTTCGTTAACAATTTCGATTTGGTTAAAACGAGTTGAATGTCGTCGGTGTGACGGAGGGTTTCGGCGACTAAAGCGTACAAAGCTTTGATGTTCTGGAATAAAAAATGTTAAGGAGACGGCATGACTACATAACCTCAAACTTACAAAATGCTTGTGTCCGTACACTAACTGCTTAATGCTGCCCTCATGATCGGTGACGGCTTTGGCGATTTTTGCCGCAGCTTTGTAAATTCTAGGCACCGGAACCGAGTGATGAAACATTATTATTACCTCAATATCTTCCTGGTTTTGGAGTTTTTTCCTGGAACTACACCCCACGTCACGTTTTGGGACAGTACCAACTTAAGACAAAATCCCCAAGACCAATTGATCGGTCAGGAAGGATAATTAATAAAATAGGCAACAAAACCGGCTTCGTTAGTTAATCCGGGACGTAATGCAATCGTTTGTGGTCACTTTTCAGGGGTTGACTTAAATTTTTGGCAAACTCCACGATAATTTGTTTAAAAGTCCTGGGGTGATTTCGAGCCGTCAGGTTGCCTCATTGTTGTTTTTATGGGTGTATAAAGAAAACGGTTCCACAGGATTAATATTTATATATTTGAGCGATTGTGTGTCTGTTTATTTATTTATTTATATTTACGTTAAGATTTCCATCAACAGTAGCAGTAAGTGGTTGTTACTGCCTCCTAGTTACTCGCCTAATAGCAGCAGTTTCCAGATACCACCCAGCACTGTTTACTGCGTTTTTCTGTGAAATTTACCAATTTTTCCAAATGTGAACATGCAAAACCCCCACATAGAAGCTGTCGTCACCCGAAATACCCCCCTGAACCCGTCATCTAAACCCTGGAACATTCTAGCGCAGTTGATGTGTTGAGTCAAAATGGTGCCAATACCCAGAGAATACGACCCGGATTTCTGGACCTTCGAGTCCATTGATACCGTGGAATTGACTTGTTTAATGCCCAACGGCATCGTGATATTGTTAACCGTCAGTTCCAATGCCACCCTCACTGATATCAAATGGGTTTGTGGTCGTAAGATGGTTGTGTAGCGTTATTTATCCTAGCATTGCAGGACCTGTGGGAGGAAGCTGTCAAGTATCCTCTCCATGGCAAGTTGCACGACATGTCGGTGTACGTTTTCACGTGCATCAATCACATGGCCGAGCGCGAGGAGTTGCACGATGAATCAAAGAGGCTGGGGGACATCAAACCCACGTGCGCAGTACTGAAAATCGAGTGCCTTGGGAACGAACCCGATAACACCGTCAACGTGCAGATCGGACATCTGATCGGCAGACGTAAGGGGCCCCAGAACGCGCCGAAACTCGCCCATTTAACGTTTGGCAAAGATCATAGATGGCGCTGTTTTAGTGGGTGGTCAGGAGTGGGATAGTGCTATTATCCCCCTCCTGACTTGGCTAACTTTTGTTCGTCAAAATTACAATGTTTGGCATTTTGAACCATTTTTTAAAATTAAAATTATTATTTTCAAGCAGGAAAGTGACAAAAATCTAAATATTTTAAAGTTGAAACATGGAATATCTAAAAATTGTGAGACACTATTAACTAATAACTGTTAATGACTTATTCAGAATTTGCCAATTTTTTAAGCAGTTATTACACTGACTAGCTTTAAAAGTTTTTATGAGGCTGAAGAGTAGTATTGCTTTCTTTGTCGCACACACGGGCCGCCAAAGACTTAACTGTCTAATAAATGTCATGAGAGCTTCTTAACAACGCTTTATCTTAATTCATTGATGGATGTGTGTACTGCTAGATCTGAGCGTTTTCGATTTTAAGGTGGGATTTGCCATAATCACAATCCAGCCAATCCTCGGTCGCAAATGAGGCTTAATCGGCCAATTGGCGGGTTTTACTCCAAGATTTGATTGAACCGCTCTGTTTATGGCAAATCTCAACTGGAAATCGATCTCTAAGATTTATTTAGTGTTGTGCTGTGCGTGAAGGGTCGTCTTTGCAGGTATTCACGAGTTCGATTCGTTGAACAACCCGGAAATAAACGACTTCCGGTTCAAGATGCGCAAACTGGCGGACGAGATCGCCCAGCGTCGCCAGAAATATTCGTGGCAAGAGAAACTCTCCTACCAGTTCCCCCCGCGACTGTGTCCTGCTCATAAGGGATTCATCGACATGATTACCCAAAATAGAAACATTAACATAGCGACGAAATTCGAAAACAACGAGGTTAACATTAAGTTTTAAAATAAAACCCGAAAATAACATCCATACTTTCAGATATCGTTCACCTTCAATGTTCCTCCAAGCACCAAGCCCGATCAGTTGATCGAGAAATTTTTTACGAAAAAAGCCAACCAGCTGAAACTGGACAATGAGAAACCGAGCGATTTCGTGCTGAAAATCTGCGGACAGGACGAGTATCTCATCGGGGACTACGAACTGATTCAGTTTCAGTACATACAGGACTCGTTGCTGAAGGAAATTACCCCGATCGTGGTCACCGTTCAGGGCGATAACGTCCCAGGTCGGTCCTCCAATATTTGTTTCATTTGCAACCAACCGTTTAAGGAATACTCCCAATGTAAAAACATGCGTAACGAAAAGTGAAACGCTTCAAACGCTTGAATCACCCAAACGATGCGGTTTAAAGGGTGACGTCAAAGATGGGTACCTGGAGTCAGATCTATTTAAATTGCAAGCTTGCCGCCATTATCAAAATAGCTCTATTTTTATTTTTTTAAAGTGTGAATTAGGTTGTTTATTTTAATATTTATCCTGAAAAGTGCAACTACTGTCTTTAAGATTCTAGGTTATGACCGAAAATTTCAGTTTTTATTTGGTATCAATGAAGCCACGTCAAGTATGCCACATGTTACTGTTCTATGGGAATAAGTCGTAGTCGGAGAAACTTTTTTGTATTTTTGCTAAAGTCGTCCCTCTTCAAATAAGCTTAACATTTTTATCCTGGACACCTTGTATATCCAGACTAACAACGTTGTAATAGTTATAGGAGATAACGATTGTGTTGTAAACTCGGATAAGAAGCTGCGGCCCTCCTACTCGACGTTAACGCTGCGGAAGAAGCCCAAACACAAGTCGTCTTGGAGCATTGCCGAGAAATTTAGTATAACCTTATGTACAGTTAGCGGATTAAATTGTGATATGCGAAAAAATAATGAAGTAAGTATCTGAACCCTTGTGACCCTTTCTGATCGTTGAAACTTCAGATCGGAATTCAGGCCGGTCTGTTCCATGGCGGTAAAGCGTTGTGTGAACGCCAGAAAACTTCAGCAGTTCCCATAGACGATATTAAGAATCAAAGCGAATTTGATGAAACGTTAGAGTTCGATATAAAAGTGTGCAATATACCGAGAAACGCCAAGTTGTGTTTTTTCATTTACGAAGTTCCTAAAACCAGCAAAACGAAAACGAAAAAAAGCAAAGAGTTTGGACCTAAGGTAATAACAGTTGTAATTATCGTTGGTGCAACCTAATCGGTTTTGTCCAGGACTCGCAATACACCCCTATAGCATGGGCCAACACGACTGTTTACGATTTCAAAAGTCAACTGAAAAGCGGCGCAATGACCCTGTACATGTGGACGTTCGCCAGCGACATGATCGTCGAGGACAACTTCAACCCTCTTGGAAACGTCGTCAACAACCCGAACGTCTCGAGTGCAACAGCCCTAACGTTGCGCTTCAAAAAGTTTATAACCCCTCAAATTCGAAACAAAACACTAACAGCGCGATTTTCAGCTACGCCGAAGACCAAACCGTTCTGTATCCCTCCATAGACTCGATGATAGATTACGCGGACAAAACTCGGCCGCTCGACCTTTTCAGCAACGAGAAGCCGGACGTCGACCATTGCCTGAAGATCCTGACCGAAAACGACAATCTCTACGAAATTCACGAACAGGTAAGTTGCGATTTTTATTATTAATTTTTATTTTAAATTTAATTTAAAAAAAAACAACGATTCCGGTTTAGGACCGCAAAAACACTTGGCTTCTCAAAGACTATTGGAAGAACAACGCGCCGGAAGTGCTACCGAAACTGTTATCGTCCATCGATTGGGACAATAGACAGGCCGTCAGCGAAGTTACGGCGTTGTTGAGGGAATGGCCGAAGCTTCCGGTCGAGAAGGCGCTGGAATTGTTGGATTACGCCTATCCCGATCAGGAAGTTCGAAGTTTTGCGGTACAATGTCTGGTGGACGTTAGGTAATTGTTTTTTTTTTTTGTAAACTCGTTTGTTTTATTGATGTTTTTCGGTTGTAGCGATGAAGACTTGTTGTTGTATCTCCTGCAATTGGTTCAGGCCATCAAGCACGAGATGTATCTGGAATGTGATCTAGTTAAATTTTTAATCAATAGGGCGCTACGTAATCAAAAAATTGGACATTATTTGTTCTGGCACTTGAGGTACGTATTTAACATTTTGACAAGAACAAGAAGATATTTTTTGAATAGAAAATCTGCATAGAGCACTTTAATTTTCGGACACCTTGTAGCATTCTTATAATATCAATAGTGGGATTTTTAGATTTTGCGCCCTTATGCACTGTATGATTTGACGACTTTCAATCCTCAGCTACCCAATTTGGGTAGTTCATATGTTTTCACCCCGAAATAAAGATAATAAAGATAGAAATGGATAAAATAAAGATAGAAGCTGTTTTCTGATCGGGATTTTTTGGCAAATTTTTGTGACCTTTTAGATCAGAGTTGCAATACCCCGCGGTCAGCATACGCTTCGGCCTCATCCTAGAAGCGTATTGCCGGGGCAGCCAGGAGCACATCCCCGTCTTGCTAAAACAAGTCGACTTCCTACAGAAACTGAAAGACAGTCGCGATCACGTCAAAAACAAAAGCAAGGAAAAGGCGAAACTGAACTTAAAGGAGTACCTGGAGTCCCACTTGGACGAAGCCATCAAGGAAATTCGGAGTCCTCTTGACCCCAGCATCAGGTGTTCAAAAATAAGGTAACGCGAAGTTGTCGATAGAAATTGAAACTTGGGATTCTTGTTTTGAGAAGTTGGTCAACACTGCTTTTTTGCAGAATGGAAAAGTGCAGAGTTATGGACAGTAAGATGCGGCCTCTGTGGATAGTTCTGGAAAATTCGGACCCTTACGGCGACGACGTCTACATAATTTTCAAGGACGGCGACGATTTGCGACAGGACATGCTCACGTTGCAAATGTTGAAAATTATGGACAAGCTGTGGAAACGTGAAGGGCTAGACTTGAGGTACGGCGGTCGAATCGCCGCTTCTCTCCCTAACGATTTGATTGTTTCCAGAATGAACCCCTACAATTGCATATCTTTGGAGCACAGAGCCGGGATGATCGAGGTGGTTTTGAACGCCGAAACTATAGCGAATATCCAGAAAGAGAAGGGGATGTTTTCGGCGACTTCTGCGTTCAGGAAAGGTTCCATTTTGGGTACTGTCAATGAATAGAGGTTTGGTTGTTTGGGTTAATCGGGATGGTTTCAGCTTGGTTGAAGGACTACAACACGACCGAAGCGGCGTTAAATAAGGCCATAACCGAATTTACATTGTCTTGTGCAGGGTATTGCGTAGCGACTTACGTGTTAGGAATAGCCGACCGTCATTCGGACAATATTATGGTTAAGAAATCGGGCCAGCTGTTCCACATAGATTTCGGCCACATATTAGGGCATTTTAAGGAAAAATTCGGTATTAAGCGCGAACGCGTCCCGTTCGTGTTAACTCACGATTTCGTTTACGTCATCAACAAAGGACAAAAGTCCACGTTAGAATTTAAAATTTTCCAAGAATACTGCGAAAAGGTGCGTCCTTCAACATTGGAGATTTATGCCAAAAATTTATTTTCGGTTGGTTTCAGGCCTTTTTGATTTTGCGGAAACACGGTAGTTTAATTCTGTCCCTTTGTGCAATGATGATTTCGACGGGTTTGCCGGAATTAAGTTCCGAAAGAGATCTCAACTATTTGCGGGACACTTTGGTGAGTGGTTTTGGTGTTTGAGATTTGACACGTTGTAGAGTGATTTTAGGTCCTGGCGAAAACTGAAGAGGACGCGCTGGCTCATTTTCGATGTAAATTCGACGAGGCCCTTTCGAATTCGTGGAAAACTTCGCTAAACTGGGCCTCCCACAATTTAGCTAAAAATAATAAAGCGTAATTTAGTTGTAATTTTTGCGTTGCCAAATTCTTGAAAGTGCCAATATTATTAATTTATGAAATATCATTAGGGAAATCGAGTATTGCTGTGTTGTCCACTCGCGATACGATTTATATTTTACGTAATTTTGATAGGAATGGAAATATCACGGAAATGCAGTTTCCATAGTCGTAGGGTTGAACGGATTGGATTTTTGCAACATTTTTATAAAGAATTTTATCGGCTTGATTTTTTAAATATCTCTAGATTAATCATGACAAATATTTAAGGCTTACTTCTGATTTCAATGGAGCTGGAAATTCTACACTGGTACTGTTGTAACTGTTAATTCACGTAATCAATGCAATGTTTCTTATGTACAAACTACCTACCTGCCTTTTGTTTTAATTCTTTACTACCCAAGTACACTGCAGTTTTAGCTGGTCTTGCTTGCAAAACCCCCCTTTACCCACCACCTCAACCCCTAATCGCAATAGTACAATCGTTCCACGTCCAATCTTGTCAAGCAGAAACACCAGCGGGGGTTCTGTAAGCGAGCCCAACAGTAAGGGGCTTTTTGCCAAACTTTATTTCATGATTATACATACGTTAGTGTAACTGGCTACGATTTGATTTTATGTACAAATATTTAAGTTTCCGTTTTTTAGATGTAGGGTATACCTAATAAAACATTGTTTAATTTCTCGAATTTTTGTGATCATCTGGAACTTTTGAAAAATCTAATTGAAGAAGTTAATTAGGAAATTACGAGTAATTTTTGAACAAATCCCGGAAATTATAGAAAATCGACAAAATCATCGAGGCTATTAACAAAAAAATGCAAATAGGACCAAAAAAAACTCGCAGTTTCTTCTTAAAGAGATGATGAACTCCTTCCAGCGAGCTAATAACATTGAAAATGGATCACAAAAAAAAATACTTAATAGAATGTGCTGCCAATTTTTAATTTTTTTTATGCTTTTTTTTATAAACAAACCATTTTTTGAGTATCTACATAGCCAAAATAATTAAGTCAAAAATTTAAATAATAAATTGTTTTAAAAAAAAATTTAAAATTCTTAGGGATATTGGCTTTCTCCCTAAACTGGTAGACGTGGGTGTCCGAACCTAACCTCACTAATTTTGGCGCCAATTATTAGGCAAGTTTTTAAAGTAAGTGTTATTTTAATTTCTCGTCCAAGTTCAACAAATTTAGCCGCTTCCACCCAACTTTAGCTGAAGAATAAACCGTTTTTTGGCCCCGACGTAAAATGGACGTTAGCGTATACAAGGAAGAGCATTTACCCGACTTGTTGCCCCTGTACTACAAGAGAATATTTCCCCAAGTTGTCTTCTACAAGTGGCTAAGTTATGGTAAGACATACCACCTTCTCCTCCAGCAACGAATTAATTACAAAAAAAAATCCAGGAAACCCCAAAAACTTTGAGAGGAGAGAAATCTCGTTCACCCTATTCGGCGACATTTACATCCGTTATCAGTCCTTCAGCACGTTGGCCGAGTTCGCACAAGCCCTCTGCAAACGATTTCCGATCAAAATCGATATTGGGGCCATCTACAAGGATTGTCCGAAATTTCGGGCGCCACAGGGAATCCTGGTTCCGGTCGAGAGAGAGGTGGTTTTTGATATTGACATGACCGACTACGACGATGTTAGAACCTGTTGTTCTGGAGCGGACGTTTGCGTGAAATGCTGGAAGTTCATGGTGATCGCCTGCAAAATTCTCGATGCCGCTTTACGCGAAGATTTCGGTTATTGCCATCTGTTGTGGGTGTTTTCTGGTCGCAGAGGCATCCATTGCTGGGTCGCCGACGAAAGCGCTCGCAAATTAGACGATAATTGCCGGTCAACCGTCGCCGAGTACTTGCAGCTGATCAAAGGCGGTTTGGTTTCCAAAAAAGTCAAGTTGCTTTACGAAATTCACTCTTCAATTAAGTAAATTTTAAACGTAAAATCAACTATTGGGGAGTAATGTTTAAAAATTGCAGAAGAGCTCTCGTGATAATCGACAAATATTTTGTTAGTTCTATGGTGAAAGAGCAAGATATTCTGGGGGGTGAAAGATTGGAAACTTTCCTTAACGTTATCGATGCTGAAATTCGGCCAAGTTTCAAGGAGGCTATGGCCAAATTTGAAACGTCCCAAGATCGATGGACGGCTTTCGAGGACACTTTCACACATCTGCAGCAGAAAGTGCGGAAACAATTACGTTAATTCGGTTATTATTGGTACTTTTCCAGGGCCAAATTCCTAGAAATTTAAAAAACTTGAAGGAAGAAATAAAACTCCACTATTGCTACCCTCGTCTCGATATTAACGTAACCAAGGGCATGAACCACTTGTTGAAGGCGCCATTTTGTGTCCATCCGAAAAGCGGGAAGGTTTCCGTGCCATTCAACGCCAAATTGGTCGACAAGTTCAACCCGAGCACTGTCCCTACTATTAGGTCTCTAAAATCACTCGATTTTTTTCCTTAATAATTTTTTTTTTCAGTCAATTGGTTGACGAAATTAACGCCTACGACGCCAAAACCAAGGAACAGGAGAAGGATTTGATGGAAACTGATGATCCCGCGGTTCTTGTGAAAATTAAGGACTACAAGAAGACGAGTTTGTTGAAATCCGTAAATATATTCAACGAGTTCTTGAGAGGCTTGCAGAAATCAGGGGCTGATTCCCGCCTTGGTACAGTAGCAACGGCAACACGATTTGTTTTATTCTTTCCTTTTTTGCAGATGTGTCAATGGACCTATAGAGGGTATTCACACAACTGTTTGTTGATTTAAATAAAAAATGTTATTGGTATTAAAATTGATCATTGTACATACTTAAACCTAAGAGACGTCAGACACTTCGTAGAAAGCCTAGAAATTTTATACAAAATTTGATTACCGACACGTCTAAAGGATTCTCCCGGCGCCTCCACCATTTTTGCCAATTATGGCTTCAGTAACTAAAATTGGCTGCTTAATGCTGAGATCAAAACAGTTTAACTAGATTCGCAATTCTCCGGTAGCAAAATGCGTTGTTGTTCGCGCTCGTGCAAACAAGATTAATTCTTGAGGCTTCTTCAATTACTAGACTTTAGTTATTGAGTGAATCGCGACTATAACTGAATCAGTTTCTTTCACGATGAAAAATTTCTACACATTTAACGTTTTATTTACCGTTGGGGCTCATCTGGCGCTTCTGAAAATGGTGCAAAATGCCCAAATATATTTAGACGACGTGTGCAGCGATATTAACGGCCAACGAATTTACCTGGAACATGGAGAAGCAGGAACTTTGGAGGCAAAATACGAAAATAACTTGTTCAATTCGAGTCGGATTAGCCACAAGAAGAACGACACTCTGAAACGTTGCAGCATCGAATTTGTCACTTGTCCTTCCTGCATTGTAGAAATTAAGTTCAAGTAAGTATTGTTTTAGGAAAAATCGCGATAATTTGTTAGGTTTCTAAACATTTCTCGAAATTGCGGAAAAGCCACAGTTTTCGACACTTGTGGCTGCGATTACGTTTGGATCTACGAACCATCTTTCGAGCAAGTTTCCGGAGAACAATTCTGCGGCCACTTCATAATCAACAACTCTACAAGTCTCCACTACAGTAGTCGCACTAGGAAAGTAGCAATAACTTTCTTGTACAACAAAGACTACGGACATGCCTTCACCCTAGAGTACCTTTCAGAACGTACTAACTAAAATCAGCAATTGCAAAAAATAACGGCCCAATTTTAGGTAACAAAATTTATTTAACGGGGTTTCCTAAACCCAGCAACATCAACAACGCGAGTCAAACAATCTCTTCGCCTTTCTTCCCCAACTTGTACCCTAGCGACTTGAATAGCGAACACGCGCTCAGTTGCGAAACCACCGAGAAATGCCGCATAAGTCTCGTCTTCACCGACTTTCAAATCCACGATTCCTCCATAATCGAGGTGAGTTTTACCGAAGAAGCTCCTTAATTAAATTCCAATTGCAGTTCTTCGACTGGAACGGTCAAAGAATTTACGCGACGACCGGCAACATTTTTCGACCCCCCGTCATCATCAGCTCCGGACCCTCGCTGGCCGTGAGATTCTACGCTAACGGCGCCACCAATTTCGGCTTCAAAGCGACGTATTCGTTCATTTTAGGAAATTTGACCGACACCCAATTCAAGCCGGATATCGGTAACTTGTAGCTAACAATTAAAATTGGCCTGAAAATTCTTTTAGATTGCGGAGGTCCTGTTGGAAATTTGGGAGGCGGTATTACTATGATGAACATGGTTGTTGAAGGTTCCAAGTTGTTTGATTGCGTTTGGTTGATTAAGCCGCCCGGGGCATATCTTCATTTGAAAACTCATTTGTACGTTAAGGTCATCACTTTTGCTAATTTTGGTAAATTTTCGAAAAATTCTCGTTGAGACACCAAAACGTTTTTGTAGCTGGAAGCACGGAATTGATGATTCACCAAGGACTGACGACTGACGGACTTGTGGCCGAAAATTTGAGACTCCCTTTGGCCCATTTTTACGACTTTCAAAGCAAAGAGCATGTCGTTCCGATAACGCAAGGCTTCTACGTCAGCCTTAAAGGCCTGTTCACAACCAACTCCCGTTTGGTTATAGTCTATGCGGCTTTTAACTACAAAGGTATTTTTTGTTGTTTAATTTCCACGTAATTATTAAAAAATTTTAGATTGTTTCACCGGTTCCGACTTTCTTTGCAACAATCTTCGGTGCATCCCGACGTTGCTCAATTGCGATGGCTTCGACCATTGCGGGGACAACAGTGACGAATCCGCAACTAGTTGTTCAAAAGGTAGCAACAACGCAGCAATTCGTCTGGTATCTTTAACTTTCTAGATCCTCGAGACCGCCGACAAAGGTCGAAGACCCCAAACTTCTTGTTTCCAAAAGTCGAAGGGTACTCGGATTTGACGACGGCAACCCTCATTTTCCTATTAGGCAGCTTTGGTAGGCAAATAATTTTTATTGTTAGGAACTCAATAGCTTCACTTTAGGTTTGACCGGACTGGTTTTTGCCATGGTGATTTTAATGTACAGAATTAACTTGAAAACAAGACACCAAAGGCAACTTCAGAACCACTTGGAAACCATACACGCTATTCTCGGTAAGAACAGTTGGCAAGGGGTGTTTGAACAAGAAAAGTGTTTTAATTTTGATGACCCTGTCAGCAAATCGTATCTTTCTTTCAGAAGAAGGCGTGGGGGAGGTAGAAGAGGAGATAATTATTTCTGATGATCCCCCTGATTACGAGCCTCCCCCTGAATACGATGACATAATCAAATCGACCGGGGAATCCAAGACAGTGAACAAGAGCGTCGCAACCTTCACCAAATCTGAAAGGTTCTCTCAAGTAAAGCCTTTTTAAACCTCAAAGAATCTTGTTTTATCAAAAACTACTTTTTAAAAATTTACCCACTCTTTGACAAGAAATTTTTGAATTTTAGAATTTTTTTTTTATTTAAAAAGTCAACTCTTTTGAATCTTAGAAAATTTTAATTTTTAATCTAAAGTCAGCTTTTGCTGAGAAACGCCTTTTCATCTAAAATTTCATCTGTACGCAAAGGGGCGAGTTTAGTGCCTCCAACTTGATTATGCCACGTTTTGTCCGCTATCGACCCCTAACCTCTTATCCTTCAAGGTGTTCAAGATGCAACCCGAGCCTCTCCGGAAGGACTTCCGCCGCCCCAGCGGAACAAAATTGCTCGCAGGACGCGAGCAAGGGTTGCCGAACCATCCCCGATTCGCCCCCACCCGCTTATCAAAAACACGAAAACGCCATTCCCGGGAAAGAGACCGCAAACAGCGGGGTAGCAGGTACGCAATTCCCTTGAAAGCCCCATTTAATTTGCTTGATTGATTCTGGGTGCGTTGCAGGTCCCTCGGGAGTCGAGCAGGAACGATCAATTCGCGGTTGGAAATTTAATAAGGGCGTTAATGGACGGAGAGCACGATCGTCCCCGAGGAGCCGCAAGAAACTCGGTCTTTTGGTAGCGCCCTCGTGGGTTTCAGATTCTGAACTGTGCGAACTTAGGCACGAAAACGAGAAATCTGGTCTTACGGTCAAAAGTTTGTCTTTGAACGATGTAACTTGGTTTATGTAATTTTTGTTGTTTGTAACTTAGAGATAAAGTAGACAACGAGGTAGTGATATGACTAGAAAAATTTATTGTACTAAATCCATAATATCACAATAATTTGATGTCAATAAGTGGCAGTGTCTGTGTCAGCAAGTCCTCCAGTGGTGGTTCGTTGATGTTCGAACTGCCACTGCGAGGCGTTACTGGAACAGACCTCGCGGAATAAATAGTAACTTAGGGAAATCAAGTAGAAATTCTCACAAATAAAGGCACTTAATAAAATGGCGTTACTATCGGCAGTAACAATACTTTTTTAAGTTAGCATCTTCAACACAATGGCTGTGGGAACTGTACCTGTCAAGTCTACTAATGCTCCCTTGCAGCTGAAAGTTGGGTTCTTCGTTGGTTCCGTTCTCGAGCAAAAGTGTCGCTTCGAAAACGGCTTTGGGCTTAGTTTCGAAAACTAGGAGTAAGTACGTGTCGTTCTTGTAACTAAAAGTTTCAGAAATACTAGCTGATATAACTTTGTTCAACGAATATTTGGCACATTTAGACTCACTACGCTTATTACGAACAATTTTGTTAATTTGGACTACGACATAACCAAGTGCTAGTTTGACAGTTTCGTTATTTTTGTCTAAAGGGCCGTAACCCGAACAAGTGCACCAGTGCTGCTCGATGGCAGCGTCCTCGCAGGACCTTTCACTTTCTACAACTTCAAAGAGAGATTTGCAACTGGGACAAGCATCACTTGGTTTCATTGTGTAATTAAAACCCGACATAACTAAGATATGTTGTAGAGTCATATGTAGATCATAAGGATTCGTCAGCTTATGGGCGTTGTCTTTCAAATTCTTAACTTCCCGAGGGAACCTGCCGGCGACCTGTTCCGGGATCCAGATGTAGATGAAGGGAAGCCGCTCCTCCAGCCAGCCAGTTTCGGTGTAGCGAATTTCCCCGAACCTGATCCCGTGGTCGCTCAAAAAAATCACAATGGAGTTCTCCAGAACCCCGCTGTTGGTCAGATCTTGCAAAAAATTCTTGATCTTCCCGTCCATTCCTGTCGGGGAATTCAGTTCGTTGTGGCTGAAGGTGTTCATCCAGAAGAAGCCGAATTTCGGAAAATCCTTAAAAGTGATAGCGAAGTCTTTGGCTAAATTCAGGATTCTTTCGCCTGAAGTCTCAGGACCGGTGCAGTAATTCATCCCATCTTTCCTAACCATGGCGAGTTTCTCCGACGCGATCATGTACGGACGCAAATAGTAGTCAGTGGGAGGGTTCGTGAAGCCTTTCTTCTTGTAATTGAAGGTGTTAATCCAGGCCTCGTCTTCGGCGTAGCCGGTGACGTAACCCAAACTTTTAAAATCGTACCAAATCATTGAGCAATTGTCGAGTTTATCCAGCCGTTTCGGGTTGCAAATGGCGTAAGCGTAAGTTTGGTTGTAGCCGGTCAAAATCGCCATGACGTTGGGGAAAGTGTTGTCGTCGATTTTGTTGTAACCCTTGAGCGAGATCCATTGGTTGTTCTCCACGAAATCGCGAGTCAACGGCAACGTTCTGACGAAGTTCAATCTCGAGATGCTATCAATTCCGACGAAGAGAACGCTGATGGGGGCCGTGTTATTGTTGACTGCCTCCAATTTCCTCCTCACCCTGCTCTTCACCGTTATTGCGGCGTGGGTGTTTTCGTAAATTTCCTTCTTAGTTTTCGCATCTTTGCATTTAACCGTCACAACCTCCTCGCCGAGAGTCACGTTGTTTTGGAAATTGACGCATTTCGAAACTCTGCAACGGAAATTGGCAATTAATAAGTTTTAAATTCGGGAAAGTTTCGCATCGCTTACTTGATGCCGTCGTCCGGGCTGTTTTTGCTCCCCTTCCTCGTGACGTTGGAGTAACAGCAGGAGACGCCGTTTTTTGTGTAGGACGGAACGATTTCGACGTCGACGTGGAGAGTTGCGGTATTGTCAGTTTTCGTCACGTACGTCAGCAGGTCCTGTTTCCTGCAGGACGTGTACTTTTCGGGATGGTAGAAGGGTTTCGCTTGCGCGTTGAAGGGTTCTAAATCGGGAATTTTGCATTTCGAACTGATGACCAGGTATTTCGAGGCTAGAACAAAGGAGCCACGTCATCGGGAAAACTATTACGGCCGAGCCAAGGGGATGTTTAAAGCTGAATTATTTAGTCCAGTTATGGGAAGCAATAAGCGTCAATTATTGAGGGTAATCAATAGGGGTTGCACGTGGCGTACTTACTGTTTAAGGAAATCGAGTCTTCGGTCGTGAAGAGTACTGAGTATTTGATGATGGTATCGTCGTCTTTGTAGAAGAGGACGAGGACGAAGCAGCTTATCAGGAATGTGGCGAAGATGAGTCTTTTGTAGGGTGACACGGGCAAATAGTCTAACATTTTACAAACTCTGCAAAGGAAAATGCGTTATTAGTTCAAGATTACAGGAATGCTCCACAATATCAAAAAAACAGTTTATATCGCTGATAGTCTAACATTTTTTAGACTCTGCAAAAGAAAATGCGTTATCAGTTCAAGATTGCAGATCTATGCGCGACAATATCAAAAATACGGTTTATAACTGCAAAAACAATAATAGTGGAAATTTTCTCTATACTGCAAGCTGGTCAGATTTACCCACTAGGTAGGCAAACTCGAAAAAAAAAATTGAAAGGCTCCGTTCCTAATGAAGGGACTTCGAGGAGAACAAAAATTGGTCCTGAAAAGATGGTTCTTTGTCATCATCCTAATTTTATTTCTTTTAGTTATTTTAGGGAAAGTTTGGACACTTTCCGACTAGTAGCATATAAGAATGAATTTATAATTTGTAAACAATTTTGTTAACATATGTTATCGTTGCGTGCATCGAGCTCGAGCTAATTAAAATGTGTGTAAAACGTTTTTATAATTAATTTCTGGCACCAAAGATCCCAGAAGAACTTTGACTTGATAAACACCTGCATGTAAATTTATTAAATTTTTTAAATATTCTTACCAGCCTCTGACAAGTTTGCCATTTCACATCCTAGTTAATTGAACTGTTCTCAGATTTGCACTGAACTTTAAGATAAGGTTCAAACGATACTGGCATAAAAAAATTCCAAGTTCACGGAATTTACCACCTATTAATAATACTACTTAAAACAGTTATAAAAGTAATTCCCAATAATCCCCCGGGGTTTAATTCTCCTTATCAAAGTAGTTGCGTACGGTACATCTCCACAATTGACAGTTATAAATAATAATGTTCATTCATAGTTTTCTTATCTCATGCCATAAAACTCCAGACATAGGATTATTCGTGAATAGGCGGATTTTGAAGTGTGCTAGTTACTAAGTGAGTCTAAGGGGTGTTTTGTGAGGGAGTTTCAGTATTGATAGGGCGATCAAAGTCCATACCGTTATTTACTTTTATATTATTTACTTATTACTTTTATTATTTATTACTTCAACATACCTGACCTGACTGATGTAAGTATAGTGCTATAAATAGATTGATAAAGAAACTATTATTTTTTTAACTCAAACAAAAAAAGATAAATAAATGGTTAAAAAAGTGCAGAAAGCATTTTATCTTTAGAGAGTTTAGAATACGTGGCGAAAAAGATGAGACTTCTCATGATTTCGCAGTTGGTAGTGGTGCATAAGAGATAATTTAGATCCATGTTAAGAAAAGACTGGAAGACGTTAGAGAAAGAAAAAAAAGCGTATGGAAGAGCTAGTGGTGAAAGTAAAGGGGTTGTGCAAGATTTTATCAGAGTATTAGAAAGAAATCGAAGATGAAGTAAAGAGAAGGAAAGGAGACGACCTTATTAGTGGGTTTGGTAAGTAGTGGAAGAAGTAAGAAGACTACAACCATAAGGGAAAGAAACAATGAGAGAGTTGATAAAACAAGAAAAGAATCTGGAGAGGCAAGGGGATGCGGAAGAGGCAACATCAGCTGGAAAAGAGATAATTTAGATTATTGTTAAAAAACTGGGATACATCGGGATATAGTTGCAAAGAAAGTAAAGCGTTCGGAAGAATTAATGGTGGAAGTAGAAGCTTACAAGATTTCTTGAAATAAAGAAAAAAGTAAGGTGAAGTAAGAGAATAAAAAAAGATTAGTGGGCTGAGAATATAATGGAGGAAGTAAGATTGCAACCGTAAGGGGGAAAAATAATGGGAGGGTTGGTAAAGCAAGACGGGAATCTGAAGCAGGAACAGCATGAGACGAGGCAACAATGGGGAAAATAGACAAGATTGATGAGAGGATGATAAACAAAAATGGTGTAGAATGCAAAAGGAAGCTGGAACATATGGTAAAAAATTTCAGAACCAGGGGCAGTAATAAAGGAATAAAATAAATGAAAAAAGTAATATGGAAAGACAGCAGAGAAAGCAAGAAGAAGAAATTGGGGAAAGTACAGAGAAAATCTGATTTCTATACTTTGGTATAAAAGGAGCCTTTGGGGGATGAAACAAAATTATTGGAAGCCATCCAGATTCACACAACTACATATAGGTGGTACCTAATAAGTGGATGGAGCTATTTCTGGAAGTGTTGTTAGTTAAGCAATTTTTATCAGAAGATTTGGCTATCGTAGGCACCTACTTGCATCAAGGTAATCAAGTTCAAGAACTAACCTTCAACACTTAACAGTTATAACTCTACTGGTTCCCGATAATTAAACCAAATTAATTTAGACTAAAAATTTTTTTGCAAGTTTTCAAGATTGGTGTCGTCAGATCTGTACCGAGCTATTGACGTGTTGATCGTTTCAAACCAACTAAATCTGCTGCAATTACTCTTTAGAGTAAACGTTAAGTAACGTTTGAATTTCCTCTAAAAATACATTAGCCCACTTTTTATCGCTTGTTTATAGGATATCAAGTCGTAACAATTTCAATTGCGGTGCAGCGACGTGGAACTTCCCAATTTCAAATTAGGCACCAATTCCCCGAATTTCACGCCAATCTTTCAATTTCGCACCAAACCGCGAGATGCAAGTGGCCAACTTACCGACACAGAAGCTCGCATCGTCATCAAATCAACTAAACAAAGCACTCTCGAAGGTCCCGTCCTCGACGGTTGAAGTTCCCCGGTCTGTTGGAACTCATCTTGATGACGATTGAATTTGGGATGATCGCCGGAGTAGGTCGTGGGCGCGTTTAGCAGGAGAAAATGCGAGACACGGGACACGGGGTGCGTAGTGCGGTGATGGGGATGAGCCGGGAGAATGTCAATGACGGCGGAGTCTGCGCGCGAGATGGCCGGGGTGATAAAAAGAGGCAATTGCGCCTTTTTGCTGGAGGTCGCCGTCGTCATAGTCGTCGACGGTTTTTGTTGGATAATTGACGAGACCTTGTCCCCCCCGTATTGTTTTAATAAAAACAAATTGTTGGTACTGGAAGCGATGATGCGAACAAGAACGTTACGCGAGCAAATATTGGAGCAGCAGGACGCTAAATATTTGCGCTATTAGCGTCTCGGGGTGTTAGTGATGTCAATGGGAGCGACAATTGGGAATTTACTCTTGCTAACAAGCAACACTAACGCAAAAAATACTCCAACATTTACCCATAGGGTTAAATAATTTTTTTAATTACAAAAAAAGTTATTTTTGAAATATTACCCTAAATAGAAGACCAACACTAGTTCTGTAATAACTGAATAGTCTTGTCATGACGTTAGGTCTATGAAGGAAAATTACGGGCCAACCTTCGAGAGTGATGTCATGTCTGGAACATCCTGATGTCCTTAGCGCTCATTTTCTTTTAAGTATCACTTGATACCATCTGATTATCTCATTGAACTACGTAAGATTGGTGAGGCTCGCCGTCCGTTAAAAGCTAATTTTGAACACAATTACTTCGGGCAAGGATTGAGGATTAAAATTTAACGAAAATTAAATCTATTAAGTTTAAAAATGAGCCCATCATTTGAAAATAAGCAGAAAAATTAACCACATCGTCACTTTTAACCACTATTTAAATATTCAAGAAGTCGAAGGAATTATCCCGGCGCCTCCGCCATTTGTGTGCGAGTTAAATACCTTGCGTTGGCACTTTTCAGGTGATTCAAACAATATTGTACAGATCGACAACGAAATGTCGGACTTTTAAAAATATCTATTAAAGAATAAATAAAAAAATAATAAAAGTTAAACTATCAAAAATAAGTTTAACTGGTAGGAACGATATTGCCATTGAGTCCATCGCATGTTATTAGGACACTTTTTCAAGAACAACTCAACTATGATGGTTTTTAAATTTTTTGCACCTTTCTTGCAGAAATAATACAAACTTTGGTTTTTCTTGTGGGTCGAGATAAGTTTATTAATCAAATTCTGAAAGCATCTTTGTTCCTCTTTACAGCAGTGGGTGTTTAATTTATTTTGTATACGTCGTGCATGCCTTAATAGAAACTACGTTAGTTATCTTTCAATTCAATAATCTTTATTAGAAAAACGTGCTAATCTTTTAAACCTTTCTGCCAAAACTAACGCTATTGGTATTCTGTTTGGCACACTACACGTATTAGGCTTTAGTTGATGTTTAATTAGAATTATATGAATTACACAAAATACTTAAAAATATGTATTTAGCATTAACTTTTACCTGAGTTGCTAGATAACTATTTACTTTTAAATTATCAAGTATTATGGTCTCTCAGAACCACCGTAGTGTTAATAGAACTGTATAAGGCTCACTGTGGCGTAATGAACTAAGTTTTGTTATAGAACATTTTAGCAAGTTTTGTTAAAACATATTTTTTCGACAATTACTTACTATTGTGCAATATTTTGTTAACATTGCGTAAGTATTCTTGCCATAACAACAAAAGCTTTGATGATTCGTTTCATTTACATTAAAGGAAAAATATCAACTGATTTTATCTGGCTCTTGCAGTGTTTTCAATTTTGTACAGTTTACAAAATAAAACTTGCAACATAAATTGCACAAAAATGGTACATAAGCAAGAGACACGTCTTTCTCAACAGTATTGTAACAATAAATTTTAGTAACAATTTGTAACATGTTAATGAATTTGGAAAGAACTATTCAAAAATGCTAAAAAAGCAAGATTCATGTTTTCTTTTAATAAAGCGCGTTGTATTTTGTTCAAAAAATTATGTAGCAACTTTTTCTTTGTTAAACTGCGTGTAGAGACCGGGCTATAAAAAAATCACAAGTTCTGAATTAAGCGTCACATTAAAATAATTTTTAGGTCTCTGAAAGAAGCTAATCATAGTCTTCTTAGAAAAAAATTACCACTATTCTAATTACAACTGGTAATTTTTTAATGAATTTTTATATTACGATTGCCACTAGGTTCCTCCACCATTTGTCGGCTTTCTGCCGTTTCTAGAATAGGTTCAAAATTTGCTAGGAAAACTCCTTAAAGATGCCAAATAAAGGAAGTTCTCATCTTTTCTAATAAAATTAATATTCTAGCTAGAACGTTACGTAGTAAGAACCTTGCATAAATTTTGCGTAAAAAAAGTTTCTGGACTTAACACCGCTCTCGCTCTAGATGCAAATTTTTTCTAATTACTTTACATGGACATCATTGTTACGCTGTTCTTATCTAATGCTTCGAACTTTTTTGAAACGCCCTAATTATAGTCTGAATCGAAACTAATAGCAGTGCAGAGGTTGCTTATCAACTTTCTGTTTTACAAGTTGTTGGTAAATTTATATACCGAAGTAGAATGTAATTCTGTTGTTAGTTGAAAAAGAATTGAGTAAATGTTTTATTTTAGGTTTGAAGCAGCTGTTGTGCCGTACATACCTCTGTTTAATAAATAAGAACCGTGCCGCAACCGGACACAATCAACTTGCAACCATTCAAAATCCATATTTTTTAACAATAATTCGTCAATGCTCCGCACAGTTTACGTGAACATTATGATTAAATAATCCACCAACTCACTAACGTACACTTGACATTACACAATTCGAAATAGATTTTGGCACGTCGCACCATCCGGCAATATCACCTAATTCGACAATTATTGTCGGCCAACTTCACACTAGGGATCATAACTTATCACAGTCCTTTTATCACTATGTTCTCCATTACCTTCCCACTTACTTCCTCCCTCCCAAAACCACCGTATGTTAGTTATCGTTGTTTCTAACAAAGCCGAGGTGCTATAAAGTGACGCTTTAGAAATAATTCAAGACCAATTTTCCAATTTATAGCAACAAAGAAAAAAGTTCCTGAATTTCTGGGAAATTTCAAATCGAAATGATTACGATATTAATTTATTGTTGTTTCCATTATTCGCTAATAACAATAAAGATAGCCTTGTCGTGATGATTTTCGATTCATTAATCATTACCTGAAAGCGTCGGCAATTACGAAGCCAGTGTTAGCATCATTTTGATTAGTAATAATCCGATGCGTGAAGAACGAAAATCTAATTAACGCCGATAAACAATAAGAGTTGTCACGGTTTCGACGGTTTTCATGTGTTTATCGGCGTTTTTACCTTGAAGGAACAAAGAACCGATCTTCCTGTTTATGTTTGGAGCTTACGCGGAATTAACCAGAAAACGGGTTGAAAAGACGATATGAGCGCGATTGCACCCATCCGCAATAATAAACAAATAAATAAAAATGCATTTAGTAGCGTCACGGTGATGACGCCGTATCAGAGCTATCAAAACGTTATTTTATGAATTATGTCCGCCCACTAGTCAACTGAAGAGGTTTTTGACCAAGTTCCGCACTCTGCGCGTGTTTTTAACTTCGAACTCTTTACAACTTGGAACCCAAGTGTAGTATCATGGGTGGATCGAATTTTGGCAGGAAGCGTGAGTTCCTTCCTGGCTCTGATATTGACAAAACTTCATGCTTGACATCTTTAGTTCTAGGTTCGCGGCGTGAAATAACAAATTCTGAATTGATAACCTTCCGATAACATGAAATACAATGGCGATAGTGTCTGCAATTTTAATTGTAATTGTTGAGAAAATGGAAGTGACTAAGGCAGCACTTGCAGATCAGCAGTTCAAAAGAGTTCAGCGCAGCTAAAGAGTAAAACAAAGAATAGGAATACAAGATAAAAAAAATTATAGTTCAAGACCAAAGATTTTTTGGAGAGACCTCGTACAGTGATAAGAAGTAAATTAATAGGAGTTAAAGAATACAACATAATTTTTTTAATCACACACCATACACCTCAGGTTCGTCAATCTCAAGATAGTTCTAATTTGGCTCCTTGCGATTTTTTTTTCTTGCTAGTTTAAGATCAAAGACTTTTTGAATAAACCTTGTATAGCGACGACAGCTAGATTAATGGAAATTAATAAAAAAAAAAAGATTCTTTAAGGTCACAGACCATAGAAGCCAAATTCGTCAGTCTCATTACAGTTCTGATTTGATCTCTTGCGACTTTTTATTGTTTCCAAAATTGAAGTCGCCTTAGACTTTATAGAAAAAAACTCAACTCCTTTAAGAAATGAGAGCAGCGTTAGAAGACTTATGTGACTTCCAAAAAAGCATGGTGGGTTATTAATTTCTTGTTATAGTCAAAATCGAAGATTCTTTAAAGAGACCTCGTACAGTGACAAGAGGTAAATTAATAGGAGTTAAAAAATACAACATTATTTTTTTAATCACACACCATAGAACTAAGGTTCGTCAATCTTAAGATAGTTCTAATTTGGGTCCTTGCGATTTTTTTTTCTTGCTAGTTTAAGATCAAAGACTTTTTGAATAAACCTTGTATAGCAACGACAGCTAGATTAATGGGAATTAATAAAAAAAAAGATTCTTTAAGGTCACAGACCATAGAAGCCAAATTCGTCAGCCTCATTACAGTTCTGATTTGGCCTCTTGCGACTTTTGATTGTTTCCAAAATTGAAGTCGCCTTAGACTTTATAGAAAAACTCAACTCCTTTAAGAAATGAGAGCAGCGTTAGAAGACTTACGTAGCTTCTAAAAAAGCATGTGGATTATTAATTTCGTGTTATTGTCAAGAACAAAGATTTTTCGGACAGACCCCGTATAGCGATTAAAAAGGAAATTAAAAAGGAAATTAAAAATGAATTAAAACACATGTTGTCTTACAAATTATCTAATAAGAACAGAGTAGGAAAAAAAATTTGCCAAACCAAAAATTACAACAAAACCAAAAAATATAGTAAAATTTAGATACACGTGCAAAACTTCTTCAAAGACCCCCCCACACACGTGCTGTTCTTCAAATAATTGTCAAACCTGACCACGTGAAAAGCGGAAGTCTTGTCAACAAATTCCCTAAATTTGACAGTGACCAAAAACGAAGCTTCCGGAACCGTCACGAAATTAACATAAAGATACCTCTCCTCGCTATAATCAACATTTTCGGAAACGCTGGCATGTCCGACCCGCTTCACCGAATACCTGGCGCACTTTCCGGGCGCCTTCAACCCCAAACTTCCCTCGATCCGCTGCAAAACTTCCGCAGTGGCGTTCGTGACCAACCCGTGATTTCCATCAATCGGATCAAGCCGGCCTATGCAAGTGCACCATTCCAGAGGGATGGCGGCGTCCTGGCAGGACCGGTTCAGGGGGATTTTGGTAAAGAGCGAAGCGCATTTGGGGCACGCTTCGCTCGCCTTGATTTCGTAATCGAACCCCGACAGCACCAGGACGTGCTGCAACGTCATGAACAGGTCGAAGGTGTTTGTCAACTTGTTAGCGTTGTTTTTTAAATTTCTAAACTCGTTGGGAAATTGCTGTTGGAAGAATTGCGGCACCGAAATCAAACTGAACGGGAGTCTTTCCTCGAACCAACCCGTCCTGGTCAGGCGGATGTCCCCAAACCTAATCCCGTGATCGCTCAGGAAAATCACGATGGAGTTGTTGAAAATTCCGTCGGTTTTCAGGTGGTTGAAGAATTTTTTTAGTTTGTTGTCGAAGGGGTAGGGCGAGTTGATGGCGTTGTGGCTGAAGGTGTTTGTCCAGAAAATTCCGAAATTTGGGGAGGTTCTGAAGGTTCCGGCGAAATCTCTGGCGATGTTCAGGATTCTCTCGCCGGAAGTTTCGGGGCCAGTGCAGTACGGCATTCCGTCTTTTGTGGTGATTTTTAGGGTTTCGGCCGCTTCGACGTACGGTTTGAAGTAGTAGTCTGTGGGCGGTTTCGTGAAGCCTTTAATTAAGTAATTGAAGGTGGTGATGTTGGCGTGGTCTTCCGCGTAAGCAGTGGCGTACCCTAACCGTCTGTAGTCGTACCAAATCATCGGGCATTCGTCTAGTTTGTTAACTTCGGTCGGTTTGCAAATCTCGCGGGATTGGTCCAAATTCAGGCCGGTTAAGAGGGCCATCACGTTCGGAAAAGTGTTGTCGTTGATTTTGTTGTAACCTTTCAACTCGACGAAGTCGTTGTTGAGGAGAAACTTGCGGGTGTTGGGCATTGTTCGAATCAAATTCAGTCTAGACACGCTGTCTATAACGACAAACAAGACGCTTACAGGTTTCACTTTTTTCGGGATCCTATTAATTTTTTCCTCGACATCTCCGGTCGCAATCACCGGATGATAAACGTTTTCATAGACGACACTTCCATTTTCTTTACATTGAACTTTAACGGGAACCTGCTCTAGACGTACGCTTTTTTTGAAAGCCTCGCACTTCGATATCCTGAAAACTGAAACTTTTACCGCTGCTGCATCGATTTCGTTTCACTCACTGGATTCCGACGTCTGGAAGTTCGGCTGATCCTCTCCTCGACACCTTCGAGTAGCAACATTGGATTTTCGATTTTTCCACCAAATTTTGCCTAACGTGCAAAATTGTCGTATTGTTAACCTTCTCGAGGTAAGTCAACGAATCGGAATTGCAGCAAGAAGTGTAATTTTCGGGCTTCGAAATTAGAAGAACTTCCTCACTGAACGGGTCTAAATTCGGTATCTTGCACTTGGGAGTATTGACCACGTAATCTGAAAATTCGGCGATAACCCGATGAAGGACGGTTCTGGATAAAATTATTTACCGTCTGTTGAGGCAGTTTTTGCTGTTGACAGCGCCAACAGGACAATCACCAGGAGTAACATGTTGACGAGGCGGTGGAAGTTCAAGACTTAATCGTCGTGAAGAGAACAGGTCTTAATCATTCATTTAACTGTTTGTTACCGCGTCATTGAGCTATCTTCAAGCAATTTCTGCATAATCCACTGTACTAATTGGAAATAATGTGTTTGTGTAATTAAGAAACGTTTGGAAGCTTGAAAATAAATAATGGTCTTTGGAAACAAAATCCGTTGAATAAGGTGAATTAATTTTTTTTGGATCCCATTGTTTCATGTTACACTTTCACTTAAAACCAAATTTTTATCTTGTTTGTAGTGTTCATTCGGTTCCTTCTTCTCTTCATCTTCTCTAACTTTGTAGATAGAGGTTCTATTGTTTTAGACAATATCTTGAATTTTTAGGAACAAAAGTTTAGGTGCAGCTGGTCTGGAGCTACATGGACCAGGAAATCTTTAAGAGGTGTAATTACGTTTTTTTTATTGTTCCTAACTCTTATGGAAAAGAATTTTGTTAAATTAGCTGATTCGATATGGAAATTGATCCACGACGTTTTTTTACGTCCTTTCTATTTTAACAAAGAACTTCTGAGGTTTGAAGTTGCTGCACCTTAGCAAGAATAAATTAAAATTTTATTTCGCCACAATTCCCATTTTTTAATTATTGTTCAACCTTGTGCGTTCAAAATGCGTTTTTTACACCTATAACATGTAGCAATAATAAAAACTGGCAATGAGAAGAACAGTAATATGGCGTTAAATGGGTAGTTTGACGTCTTTACTTCGATTTTATCGGTAATAACGAGCTTAGACAATCAATACTCAAAATAGTACCAAGTTACAACACTTAAAAAAATAAATAAATAATTTATAAAAACTTTGTGATGATTGAAACACAAAAAAATGAAAGAGGACTAAAATAAACCTTTTTTATGTATCTGCAGCAAGTTATCCGCAGAGGGCCAGTTGTTGGCGGATGTGGCGAGAGAAGAGAGAAAGGATACCTACGATGCTATAAAAGTGAAATTGGGTTCTGTTCCTGCAAATTTTCGCATAAATTCAGCCACAACGAGATAACGCCTAATGGAAGGTTGGCCATCGGGTTTAAGGGCTATCAGGCTCTAGATCTGAAGGACGTAAACGTTACACAGGAAGGGTTCACAGTAAAGTTGCAGTAATTTTCAAATTAACTGCGTCAAAAAATTGAAAGCTTTCTCGGTTTCAAAGTCAACCCTAAAAAAGCGATAAAAAATAATAATTTCTAAAAATTAAAAATTTGCTTATTTAAGTTTTATACAGGGTGGGGCAATAGTGCGTCCGACTTCGATAGCTTGAGTTCTATGATAGGTAGAAATTTGATTTAAAAACACAGATAAACTAGAGAAAGAAGTCTATAACCGGAAATTATTTTTAAACATACAGGGTGAGCCAAGACAATTATACAGAGGCAAGTGACCTTTTTTTAAATGGAATGTGGTGTGTAAAAAAAGATTTTTCAGAGCCTTTTTCTAGACTCTTTTTAATCCAATATTATTCCTGACTATTTCCAAACCACTTGGATGTAGCGATTTTTTTTGTTCAAATAATGGCATCTGCAGATGCATGTTAAAAAATCACTACAGTCACAATTATGAGTTCTAAGAAAAAATTATGTAAAAACTAGTAGGAAAACATCTGTGGAATGTCTTTGAATCGTTTTAACTTTTGAAAAAATATACAGGGTGGCTAAATTAAATTTTTCAATTTAGAACTTTTTGAATTTAATTTTCTCCATTTTTTTAAAATGAACACCCTGTATATTTTTTAACGATATGATGTAGAAATTAAAAACGAACATTTTTTGTATGCACACTCCTATGGCTATTTGTAATCATTTTCAAAATATCGTCAAATAATTACAAAATTCAAGAATAATTCTAAAAAATTAAATCGTTTTCCAAATAACTCGACAAAAAACTTCAAATGTTTTAAAATTGACACAAAAATGACAACTGACGACAGATAACTGCGATAAATGTGTATTTCTTGTCGGATAATATAAAATGCAAAAAATTTATAAGATACAAACATAAAATAAACTTACTAAAAAAACTTATGCTGTTTTTATAAACAAAAGATCTGGAGCATTTATTACAATTTTATCTGTCGAGTAATTTAAAAAACAACCTAATTTTTCAGGATTATTCTTGAATTTTGTAATTATTAGGCGATAAATCGAAAATGGCTGCAAATAGCCATAGGGATGTACAGACAAAAAATGTTTGTTTTTAGTTTCTACATCATATTGTTAAAAAATATACAGGTGTTCCATTTAAAAAAATGGAGAAAATTAAATTCAAAAAGTTCTAAATTGAAAAATTAAATCTAGCCCCTCTGTATAATTTTTCAAAAATTAAAACAATTCGAAGACATTCCACAGATGTTTCCTAACTAGTCTTTACATAACTTTTTTTCAGAACTCATAACTGCGACTGTAGTGATTTTTTTAACATTTATCTGCAGATGTCATTATTTGAACAAAAAAAATTGCTATATCCAAGTGGTTTGGAAATGGTCAGCAATAATATTGGATTAAAAAGAGTCTAGGAAAAGACTTCAAAAAATCTTTTTTTACACACCACATTCCATTTAAAAAAAGGTCACTTGGCCCTGTATAATTGTCTTGGCTCAACCTGTATGTTCAAAAATAATTTCCGGTTATAGACTTCTTTCTCTAGTTTATCTGTGTTTTTAAATCAAATTTCTACCTATCATAGAACTCGAGCTATTAAAGTCGGGCGCACTATTGCCCCACCCTGTATATGTCGTAGTCATTGGGCGTAATGCGTCATTTCATAAAACGCCGGCAATCGCTGTAATTAAGATCGTTAAACTAACTGTTTTAGGGCACGGAAAAGGTGAGGAGACTATAGGCAATAATTTATGAATTTGGTGTTGCTTATCCTCCTCACCTTTCCCTGTGCTTTTCCTTGCCCTAAAACAGCTAGTTAAACGATCTTAATTACAGCGATTGAGGGCATTTGATGAAATGACGCAATACGTCTATTGACTACGACATATATATTTTTAAAATATTAACTCTGTTATGCTATGTTAACGTAAATTTTATGTAATGTATACATAACTACGTTTGTACTAGCCAAAATAGTGTTACTCATTTTGTTGAGTTTGCTAAGGGTTCTACATCAAATCTTGACGCACCGTTGACAATGAATTAACTTCAATCATCGTTTAAGTAAGAATTTTAAGCTTTCTTTTCTTACTTTTATGAGTAACTAATATTGTCCTCCTCTTCTTGTTGAGCTTCTCATCGAAGGCTTCATTCCAGACAGGTTTTTAGCTTAGTTTTCAATCTGCTTTATTTGGTCTTTGGTCGCGACGATTTATGTTAAAAATAATCCGGCAATATATGAGAACATTTATTCAACTAATATTACAATTATTATGCTTAACTAGATATAAATAACTATTTGTTTATAAACTAGGATACAAAATTTTGAGCATCAAAAGAACTAACTTTATGCTATAAATACTAGCTTATAAGATACGTATTATAATATTTAGGTAGGTTCTGAGAAATTAATATACAAAATTTTTGGCATTGTACAAGTATGAGGAGACACTTAACGCTTCCATACACTTCTTTCTTGGACTAGCGGACATCCTGAAACAAACACAAAATTAACCAAAATTACAAAGACTTAACAAGAAACAAAAAAAGTTCTAAGTTTAATGTAACTAAAAATTTTTTGCTGCCACCCCCAACTCAAAACCTCTTTTGACCTAAACTCGTGCGTTTTTAAACAAATTACCACCACCAATTAAAAGCACTTACTGCAAACGGAACAGTGACGTTCGTCGGTACCATCCCCGCACCCGTCTCTTCCCGAACACGCTATAGCACTGGACCGACATCTTCCATTTCCGCACCGTAAAGGACAATACTCCGACAACCTCCTTCGGGCTCTTCCCCGACAAATGTGGGCCGGTTCGTCGCTGCCATCGCTACAACCGATGATGGCGTTGCAAAATTCGTATTCCGGCAAACACTTGCCGTCGCCACATTGAAAAGTATCCGGCGGACATCCCCGTTTGCCGGTCGCCTGACAATCGGCCTCGTCTTCACCGGCAGGACAATCTTTGACGCCGTCGCAACGACTCGCCCGCGACACGCAACGACCCGACGCCTTGCAGCGGAAAGACAACAACGGACACTTGTTGCGGTAGCATTCTTCGTCGGAGCCGTCGCTGCAGTCGTTGCGGCCGTCGCAGACGAAGAACCAGCTGATGCAGGTGCCCGAACTTCGACACTGAAAAAATTCAGAAAATACCGGTGAGTTTAAGAAAGAAAGAGTTTGTTAAAGTGAAGACTACTAACTACCAGAATATTGAACGTGGGTTATATAAATTCTCTTTCCTACTAAGATTTGAATCCAAACGTCAAGATCTATCTAATTTCTTCTTGTGCCACCTCCTGGTGGTTGTGTCTCTTCCGCTTTTCTTTCTGCCACCAATGTTGCTCTACTTATCTATCTGACCTAGTTAATTTATTATCATGCTGCGTCTTCATTTTTAGTTAATTCTCCTTTGGCAGAAGGTCAACTGGGCAACTTTGAAGCATTAGTTAATAAAAATCAAGAAAGCATTCAAACTATTTCAGTGCACGCCTGTATTGTTGGTTGCCTATCAATTGCGCCCTCCGGACTCTGTCAGCATCTTTCCGGGTGAGTTGGTAATTTTGTGCCGCCGCCGGGCAAAAATTTCCATATTTCATTAAATATCGCGGCCCCAATTAGAAGTCTTGACGGCGGCAAGATGTTAAATTAGCAAAACGGCCGCAGCTCCGCCGGTTTCATGCTGCCAATTTGGATGCTGCCCCTTCAATAAATCACAATTCCGTCACAGATAACGCGGCATTATCGGCAGCAACATCTCCATCTCGGGAAGTCGACGAAATTTATGGTCCAGTCATGCAGCCGCCCGAAACTAGTTGCGAAATCGAGTTGAACGAACTACAACCAAACACCACCAGCAGCAAGGTCTCCTCTTACAGTAATCTTCGACGACCTTGCTAACGAGACCTCGTAAATTAGTTTAGTCATCGTCCGTTGTTACTGTCAATTTAACGATTTAAAGAAAAAAAAAACTGGATCATTGTACCTGGAAAGTTCCGGGGATGCAGCCGCGGTTCCGGGCGGAACATCCGGTGGTGTTGGTGGTTAGGGCGCAGTCGCAAACACCTTCTTTGCATCTGGATGATGGATCTGCAGCTCGGCATTGCAGATCGGTCACGCAAGGAAGACCCAAGCTTACGGCCTCGGCGCCGTCGTCCACTCGAGTTCTTATGCCCGTGGTGGTCGGAGGTAGCGCTGCAAGCAGGTCGTTCAATTAAAGATAATTATAGGGATTGGGGAAAAATTGACCAATTATCTTCTTATGCTTGTTATTGTACCCGCCTCTACGGGTGAAAGTGGCGTGGAAGCGTATGGCCCTCGGATGACCTCTTGAGGAGAGGTCACGTTTTTCTTTTTGTTGGGGTTATTTGTGGCAAGCAAAGCGGCAAAATGAAAATAATGTTGTTGGTGGTTGTTTATTGGAAAAGTTGCGGATGGGTCATTAGTACGGTACAATGACTGATTGGTGCGTTACAAGGTTGTGCAAGATGATTGTCATTTTAACTAACAAAGGCGTAACTAACACGGCATCTCCAGAGGCCGTAATCGAGTTTACTAATAGAATAGAAAACAGTCATCCCCGCTTCTGCTACTTCTTGAAATAATTGAATTTGGAGCTTTAAGCTTCACAACTTAAATACTTCAAGTATCTCTGCTAACACTTCAGACCTTTTAAGTACCCCTGTCAGATCCTTCAAATACTTCAGCTTCTAAATATTAGAAGTACTTTAGGTGATACCCCTCCCCCTTATATTGCATATTAAAAAAAAAACTTTTTGTTGCTCTCAGAAGGGGGGGAGGGATCATTAAAACTCTATAAAATTTTTAGTCAAGTTAGTTACGCCTCAAACCTTCGCCCTAAACCAAATCATAAAGCTTAGCCCGGTTAAGAATCTCAAACAAACTATTACTGCTAGTGACGGTCGACATCAGCAGCACTTCCGGAATCGGCGTCGACGACGGCTCCATCACCGTCGTCCTGCTCGCCACCATCATCGTAGTCACGTCAACAGGTGGCGCTGTAGTCGGCCTCGTAGTCACCCTCGTGGTCGTCCTCGTGGTCGTCTTGGGCCGTCGCGTCGTCGTCCGCCTCCTATGGTTGAAAACGACTTGGGTTTGGGTGACTTTTGGCGCCGCGGTGGTGTAGTCGTCGTGATTGCTGTTGATCACGTTTGAGTCGATGTCGGCCTCCGTGGTGGATGGCGGCGTCGTCGAGTTCGTTGGCGGTTTCGTTTGAAACGCCGATCGAACGCAGGAATCCCCGACTTGTTTAAAGGGAGAATTGCACTGGCAGCGGCCGAAGAGGTTCGGGATTAAGAAATCGCAATGACTGTCAGCGGTCCACAGGCGACAATGGGCGTTGCTGTAGCAAACGTTTCCGGGCCTGGCAGCTGCAAAAAAAAATAAATGACAATGATCAGTTGGAAGTTTGATCGGGTAATTTTCGCAAATTTTTCGCTTGGCTGCCCGAAGAGATGGCACAAAAGTTAAATTGCTCGTACGGTTAGGTTCGGATATTGTACGGGTTTGCGGTATAAGTCGTTGCGATGAATGAGAGGTATCTTTGAGGAACATGTGCGTAATGATGCACATGCCTGTGAATTTCGGACGAAGAATGGCCATTGTGATGCTAACTGACTGTTCCCAAGAGTATTTCTTGCTTACGTTACGGGCTAACGGTATGTTGTAAATGAAACCTGGAGCCGGTTAAACGCTGCAATGGCGCTTTTGCCGCAATTTTGACAATTAAGCAAATTGGGACTCGACTCAAAAAAAATTGCCTAATTTCTCCTTTACGTCACCCTTCAGCAGACCTGCACTGGGATCCCCGACAAAGCTTCCAAAGCGACCGAAAAGCTTCAATGTCGACCAAGTCGACTTGCATTTCAATCGCTTTTTTTGGTCGCTTTGGAAGCGACGCTGTCGAAACGCTTTGTCGGGGATCCCAGTACTGGAGGTACTTCTGCTCCTTGTAGAAGAGTAGATCTGAAAGCAGCGTTGTGATCGTTAAAGTAAAATAGTTACAAAATTGTTAGTTAGTTGGAGAAAAATGGTTAAATGGCTGATTGTGCGGAGGCGCATTAATTTCGCTCTCTGCTGCATCCTCGATGCCTCTGGAAGTTTTACGGTAGTTGCAATTATTTCTAGGTACAGTTAACTAAATCATTTGATGATACACGCGTACAACTGCAGTTGTTTCCAGTTTTCAGCGCCAGTTTTCTTCGCATAAATAGCAATCGTCATCATAATTGCAGGATCGGGCTCGCTCGAAACGGGGAATGGCGTCGAAAAGCGTAATTTAAAATTGACGAGTATCTGCTGTAATTTATAATTGAAGGTATTTAAAAGTCGAAAATATTGAAATTTTTTACATCGATTTTATGACTTATTCTTGTAGATTTTGAACCGCTGAACACGAATCTGACCGTGGTTTCTTTGTACAAGTCGTACTTTTTGAGTTATGGCGATTTGAAGACTTTGGTTCAAAATTTTTGTCAAAATCGACCAAAATCGCAAATATCAACTTTCTTATTATAAGGTGTAGGGTTTTCACTCTTACACCGTTCGATAGCCTGTAAAATACGGATAAATTTAATGTATCTTGACACGACATAAGTGTTTCCGTTCAAAAGCTACAAGCATTTGAATATTAGATAAAAATGGACTTTAGTGGTTTTTGGAAATTTACAAGAAATCTATCAGTTATAGAGTCAAATTAAGTTCAAATTTGATTTCAGAGAGATCGATTACACAAGAAAACGTCAACTTCTAGGTCGTTGTAGCTACGATGTCGATTTTAGAATTTTTTCGAATTTCTATCGATTGGGGTAGAAAAAAAAAGTCGTAAATATTGAAATTTTTTACATCGATTTTATGACTAAATCTTGAAAATTTTAAATCGCTGAACACGAATCTGGCCGTAGTTTCTTTCTACACGTTCTACTTATTAAGTTATTGCGATTTAAAAACTTTGATTTCTATCGATTTGGGCAAGCATTAGGGTTGACAAAAAGTCGAAAATATTGAAATTTTTTTCATCGATTTTATGATTAATTCTTAAAGATTTTGAACCGCTGAACACGAATCTGGCCGTAGTTTCTTTCTACACGTTCTACTTTTTGAGTTATGGCGATTTAAAAACTTTGATTTTTATCGATTTGGGCAAGCATTAGGGTTGACAAAAAAGTCGAAAATATTGAAATTTTTTACATCAATTTTATGACTTATTCTTGTAGATTTTGAACCGCTGAACACGAATCTGACCGTGGTTTCTTTGTACAAGTCGTACTTTTTGAGTTATGGCGATTTGAAGACTTTGGTTCAAAATTTTCGTCAAAATCGACCAAAATCGCAAATATCAACTTTCTTATTATAAGTTGTAGGGTTTTCACTCTTACACCGTTCGATAGCCTGTAAAATGCGGATAAATTTAATGTATCTTGAGACGACATAAGTGTTTCCGTTCAAAAGCTACAAGAATTTGAATATTAGATAAAAATAGACTTTAGTGGTTTTTGGAAATTTACAAGAAATCTATCAGTTATAGAGTCAAATTAAGTTCAAATTTGATTTCAGAGAGAGCGATTACACGAGAAAACGTCAACTTCTAGGTCGTTGTAGCTACGATGTCGATTTTAGAATTTTTTCGAATTTCTATCGATTGGGGTAGAAAAAAAAAGTCGTAAATATTGAAATTTTTTACATCGATTTTATGACTAACTCTTGAAGATTTTAAATCGCTGAACACGAATCTGGCCGTAGTTTCTTTCTACACGTTCTACTTTTTGAGTTATGGCGATTTAAAAACTTTGATTTTTATCGATTTGGGCAAGCATTAGGGTTGACAAAAAAGTCGAAAATATTGAAATTTTTTACATCGATTTTATGACTAATTCTTAAAGATTTTGAACCGCTGAACACGAATCTGGTCGTAGTTTCTTTCTACACGTTTTACTTTTTAAGTTATGGCGATTTAAGAACTTTGATTTTTATCGATTAGGGCAAGCATTAGGGTTGACAAAAAAGTCGAAAATATTGAAATTTTTTACATCAATTTTATGACTAATTCTTAAAGATTTTGAACCGCTGAACACGAATCTGGTCGTAGTTTCTTTCTACACGTTTTACTTTTTAAGTTATGGCGATTTAAAAACTTTGATTTTTATCGATTAGGGCAAGCATTAGGGTTGACAAAAAAGTCGAAAATATTGAAATTTTTTACATCGATTTTATGACTTATTCTTGTAGATTTTGAACCGCTGAACACGAATCTCACCGTGGTTTCTTTGTACAAGTCGTACTTTTTGAGTTATGACAATTTGAAGACTTTGGTTCAAAATTTTCGTCAAAATCGATCAAAATCGCAAATATCAACTTTCTTATTATAAGGTGTAGGGTTTTCACTCTTGCACCGTTCGATAGTCTGTAAAATACGAATAAATTTGATGTATCTTAACACAACATAAGTGTTTCCGTTCAAAAGCTACAAGCATTTGTATATTAGATAAAAATAGACTTTAGTGGTTTTTGGAAATTTACAAGAAATCTATCAGTTATAGAGTCAAATTACGTTCAAATTTGATTTCAGAGAGAGCGATTACACGAGAAAACGTCAACTTCTAGGTCGTTGTAGCTACGATGTCGATTTTAGAATTTTTTCGAATTTCTATCGATTGGGGTAGAAAAAAAAAGTCGTAAATATTGAATTTTTTTACATCGATTTTATGACTAAATCTTGAAGATTTTAAATCGCTGAACACGAATCTGGCCGTAGTTTCTTTCTACATGTTCTACTTTTTGAGTTATGGCGATTTAAAAACTTTGATTTTTATCGATTTGGGCAAGCATTAGGGTTGACAAAAAAGTCGAAAATATTGAAATTTTTTACATCAATTTTATGACTTATTCTTGTAGATTTTGAACCGCTGAACACGAATCTGACCGTGGTTTCTTTGTACAAGTCGTACTTTTTGAGTTATGGCAATTTGAAGACTTTGGTTCAAAATTTTCGTCAAAGTCGACCAAAATCGCAAAAATCAACTTTCTTATTATAAGGTGTAGGGTTTTCACTCTTACACCGTTCGATAGCCTGTAAAATACGGATAAATTTAATGTATCTTGACACGACATAAGTGTTTCCGTTCAAAAGCTACAAGCATTTGAATATTAGATAAAAATAGACTTTAGTGGTTTTTGGAAATTTACAAGAAATCTATCAGTTATAGAGTCAAATTAAGTTCAAATTTGATTTCAGAGAGAGCGATTACACGAGAAAACGTCAACTTCTAGGTCGTTGTAGCTACGATGTCGATTTTAGAATTTTTTCGAATTTCTATCGATTGGGGTAGAAAAAAAAAGTCGTAAATATTGAAATTTTTTACATAGATTTTATGACTAAATCTTGAAGATTTTAAATCGCTAAACACAAATCTGGCCGTAGTTTCTTTCTACACGTCGTACTTTTTGAGTTATAACAATTTAAAAACTTTGATTTCTATCGATTTGGGCAAGCATCAGGGTTGACAAAAGGTCGAAAATATTGAAATTTTTTACATCGATTTCATGACTAATTCCTAAAGATTTTGAACCGCTGAACACGAATCTGGCCGTAGTTTCTTTCTACACGTTCTACTTTTTGAGTTATGGCGATTTAAAAACTTTGATTTGTATCGATTTGGGCAAGCATTAGGGTTGAAAATAAAGTCGAAAATTTTGAAATTTTTTACATCGATTTTATGACTTATTCTTGTAGATTTTGAACCGCTGAACACGAATCTGGCCGTAGTTTCTTTCTACACGTCGTACTTTTTGAGTTATGGCGATTTAAAGACTTTGGTTCAAAATTTTCGTCAAAATCGACCTAAATTGCGAATTTCAATTTCTTTATGATTAGACTCGTACTAAAATTTCTAGTTTCGAACTACCAGGTACTTTAAATGGTACCTACAGCAATATTCGGTCCTGTTGCGTTGTGAAACCACTTACAATATTTTCCCTTTTGGAATCTTGCGCTTTTACTTGAAGAGCTTCGCATAGGTCGAAGCAAAGTGGGGAGTGATGGTAGGAAGAAAAGCGCATTGTTATTACACGGTGTGGATAATTAATAAATAATTAGCGCGATGGTCCCGATGAACTCGGATCATCATCGTGGTGTTTGCTTTTTGCGATTAATGCACTTTAGCTGAGAAGTTCTCGCGGGTGCAATCTCCTCCGCATCCTGTTTCTCAACGATTCTCCAAATATGTTGTACCGTAATCAATCAAAATAAAAAAATTTGACACCAGTTCAATTTTTCTTTAGTTCTTTGTTTTGTACCGTAATTAATTTAAATAATTTTTTTTTTACACCAGTTCAATTTTTCTTTGGTTCTTTGAAGGTTGGTTTCAACTCCAATTAGAAAGAACAACCATAAAGTTGATGAGACTCGAGGAAGCGCCAGGAGGTCAATGTCGGCATGGGGAAATGAACAGTTTTAGACCCATTTATAGTCACTTAGCACGCCAGGACGTCACACAAAAACAAACATTTATGACGTAAAAGCGTGGTTAAAGTTACGTCATAATCTTTGCTTTTCACACCATTATGCTTGAAACTTGAAGCCAACGTGGGCAAGAAACTCTATTTGATGCTTCTTATACGCCTATTAGCAGACCTGGCAAATTGTTATAAATTACATACCTACATAAACAATTTT
Organism: Schizotus pectinicornis; assembly: GCA_951805265.1. Classification (NCBI taxonomy): domain Eukaryota; kingdom Metazoa; phylum Arthropoda; class Insecta; order Coleoptera; family Pyrochroidae; genus Schizotus; species Schizotus pectinicornis. The sequence continues at coordinate 4,211,859 of OX638207.1, forward strand.
TTTTAAAGTGAAAGTCAAAATTGAACAACAATTTGTCACCGGCTTTGCGTCCATCAGATTTCTATTTATTTTCAATTTAAATCCTGAATAAATTTTGTTTCAGTGTAACTAATATTGGGAGTTGGAAAAAATTCATTTCAGGCTGCTAAGTGCCAGGTTTCGATTTTCGATGGGAGTCTTGATTGTCGATGGGTGACTGGCTGGAATTTTAATAGAAGTCGACAGAACTCGCAATTAAAGCTCGATTATCGTTTTTAATTGGTGTTGCACCACCGAATCCAGTCAGTCAGGTGGGTGTGCATTTAACGCCACAATAACCCATTAACGACGAGATCAAAGCGTCCCCCCGGAGAGTCCGTGACCGCCGACGGCGAGGTTGTTGTCCGTCATCGTCGTCGTCGCCTCACGCACATTCTCCGCACATACGCTACTCACTTTGAACTCTAGTATCATCATCAGTCGCGTATGCATGCACGTACACGACAAGGGTATTGTCGCCCAATTATATTACCTTCGTTATATTAGCTACGGGGCCATTGTGCGCAAAAGTACTCACGTCCCAGACAAGTGTGTTTCCTGAACTGCAGGAAGCCGTCGACGCACCGACACGCTCCTTCCAAACAGCTACTGTTCGCCACCTTCAACGAGCACTGCTCGGGCACGATGCAGTCGTAGCCCAGCAGAGTGGCTGCAAAGAAATAAGATTTACCATCAGTTTCTACCTGTTCTATCGTTTCTATTTGTTCCACCTCTTCTATCTCTTTTCTCTGTGTTATCTATTCTATCTATTTCATCTGTTTCATCTATTCTATCTATTCTGTCTATTCTATCTATTCTATTCTATCTATTTTATCTATCTATTCTATCTATTCTATTTATTCTATCTATTCTATAATCTATTCTATCTATTCCATATATTCCATCTATTCTATCTATTCTATCTATTCTATCTATTCCATCTATTCTATCTATTCCATCTTTCCACCTACTCAATCTATTCTATATATTTTAATTGCTGAAAACTTAAACTTTTCCAAGTAGAACTTCTACCTTCTATACCTATAACAGCAAGTCAGTAATGAGATGAATGATCAGTAAAGACATGGAGCAATTGAAATTGTCCAAATCTACTTCTAACTTTGAGTTACTTAAATACTGGTAGAATAAATGAAACAGAAAGGGTTGATAGAATAGATAGAATAGATAGAATAGATAGAATAGTTAGAATAGATAGAATAGATAAAATAGATAGAATAGATAGAATAGATAGAATAGATAAAATAGATAGAATAGATAGAATAGATAGAATAGATAGAATAGATAGAATAGATAGAATAGATAGAATAGATAGAATAGATAGAATAGATAGAATAGATAGAATAGATAGAATAGATAGAATAGATAGAATAGATAGAATAGATAGAATAGATAGAATAGATAGAATAGATAGAATAGATAGAATAGATAGAATAGATAGAATAGATAGAATAGATAGAATAGATAGAATAGATAGAATAGATAGAATAGATAGAATAGATAGAATAGATAAAATACATAGAATAGATAGAATAGATAGAATAAAAATTTTGAGAGGTGCTGTTGCGGAACTTACATTGAACACAGGTGGTTTGGTTGACTCTGGCGAAGAACGGCTGGCAGGAGCACCTTCCCCTGTGGCAGATGGAGCCGATGATGTCTTCTCTGCACTCCCAGTCGCTGTTGCATTCATCGCCCAGCATGTGGGCCGTCGAAGAACCGTAAACCTGGAAGCAGAAGGAAGAATTTTGGTAAATGGCGCGTTACGCTATAAGTCAAGTTCGTTTATTCTTTCTTATTAACAGTAGGAGACGAATTAACGGCATGTGGTGAACGAAAATGATGATGATGGGGTTTCGGCAAAATTTTGTAGCTAATCAAGTGAAAATTGCATGCGGTTAATTAATTGACCGCGTTTAACGGTCTGTACTGTACTTTTGCAGGCGTTACATACCATCTATTTCAGCGTCGTTATTGCCTGGATTGAAGCGGTAATGTTTCGTTTGTTGGAAGAGGAATCACGGCATGAGAGGAAATTGCGCGGAAATAATGAAGACCAGCTGATACGAGCGCCAAATTGCTCTATACAATCAAGAGGCAGAGAAATATGGACAGGTGATGGACAAAATGTGGATCATCAATGTTATGATTCATTTTTATAGACTTCGACCCCTTTAACACCAACCTCACGGTAGTTTTTCTACCAAAACCGGAATTCTTAAAAGGGAACAAATATAATGTACACCAAATTAAACTATATACATCCCTTGCACTGTCCATCAGAAAATTTAATGACCATCAAAAAATCGAAATGAAACCCAAATTATTATACATCAGAAAATGGGAATATCATCACTAAAATAACTATGCTGCGTATTGTTTTACCATTGCTTACATTTTAAATTCTATATGTCTATCAATTTTACTAAATGTTCACCAAATTTAGAACGCTCAAGTTACGCGTCCGTGCTGTACATAATAAATATTCGCGCTATCCATTTATATTAAGTGTTTCTCAAAAAAACTATTTGTGCGTCAAATAATTATTCTATTACTCCAAAAATGAAATATGCTCGCGCATCTCTCCTTGCCGCTTGCGCTTCCAGACAAGAAGCACGCGAAAAAAGTTTTGTACACGGTCAGTTCAGAGCCCTGTAACTTTTTTTTAAAGCACGATTAGAAATTACCACTAAAAGAAGTTTTACGTTTTACATAATGCAAGCCAATTACAGCAAAGCATTTATATATTACCGAAATCAATATCTGTTTTTGTGCAAACCACTTCTATTTTTACTCTTATTGCCCTAGCACATCTGCATCTATAATTTTGCATAAAATTATTTACCATTTGCACAACATTTTAATGCTTGTGTATTTTTGATCAACAAATAGTATTTTTAACTGCTAAATAATATAAGACACTGTCGAAAATTAAATATCTGGGTATTATGTTAAAATTAAATGCGGAATAAAATTTGGTGAACATTTAGTATTTATGGTCAACAAAAGTTATTTTGGCGAACAAAATATATGAGGCCAACATTATGTCAATATTTGGTTGTCGCTTTAAGATTATGTATTTTCTTAATTTTGGTGAGCATTTAGTATTTTTGGGAAATAAAAGTATTTTTTTGTATGAAAATATTGGGTAAATTTGGTAGACTGTTAAATACGACCCTTTTTAAAATATACCTGTTCAGGAAGTGGCACTTATGGTAATTCAAAAGCTTTTAAAAAGTGTATTTGTGCATAAATAATTACCCTCATTAAACTAAATTAAGTTAAACGCCCTGCAATAATTTTTCCTTCCTGGAAAAACTATACTCTGAGAAGCTAAAAATACCATATTTAAGTTGGAAGTCAAAACAGCTACTTTATGAAGATATTATAGTAATGAGAAGTGAATAAATCACCCATAATTGAAAACAACTTTACACTTGAAAGCATGTCATACATAGCGTTTCGTGTGCAACGTAAACCGCTCTTTGACGAAGATAATTGTTGAAATTAACTTCACACATTTGCAATAATATTTATAATTTATTGCTAGTCTAGTATTAGGACAAAGAGCAAAGAAAGTGAAAAACATCATCGATTGGCGTAACTGAAACGATTTCACAAGAATGGCTGGAAGAAGAACGGAAAACGTCAGTGACCCTTCTCGAGAACAATAAATTCATCCGCTGTTGTTAGATAGCACTGATACAAGACGGACTTATGGGCACGTTTACCGATTCTCATTATTGTTGTATGACTGGCGCGGAAATCGAAATAAAATCCATTGCGGTGCATGTCGAAGCCGACAAGATTTGCATCAGTGCAAGTTTTATCGCGACCATTTCTGCGACAGGTCTTTCGCATTCAACAGCCGAGAATGCAAGACGAATCACGCCGTAACTTCTGCCCGAGACGTTTCCTTATGGCAGGGCCGGCCAAAGGGTCAAGCGATTAGCACCAAAGAATTTTCCCGTCTAAATCCGACAAAAACTTTTCTTTCTTCCATAGATTTTCAATTTCGAGAATATGAGGATTTTTTGATTAGAGAAGAGTTTTGGTGCGGTGAGCTGTTGCAACGTTCCCGGAATCTGGTTCGATTTATTTATCTCAATGGTGTAACGGCAAGACCAAGACTTGAACTTGATGGGTGATAGTGAAGGTTCAGTTGTTTGAATAACTGATGCATCAGCAGGTTGTTTCGAGAATTTCTGAAAAGCCGATCAGATGCTGCGTGCATTTGCCCCACGATCACCCAACCACCGATTCTGACCCAAGATAGCACCAATTACAGTTACTTACTTTCAAAAAATTACCAAGACCAACCAACGTGGGTTAAGATTAATAACCAACGACCAACAACCAACACAATTTTTTTAGCCTCCATTGTCACTGACCAGGCTATCGGGTGAACCGCTTCGCTTTATGGAGTTGCGCGTATTACAGTTTTTAGGTGAGCAAGACAAGTTTGTTGCTGGATGTTCCGTTTAAATAGCGGATCGTAGCCCACGATAAGTCGCGCATTTTTCCCATCCACCAACAACATGTGCATTATCAATGGGTAATCACCATCATTTGCCGGCCAATTTGTCATGAACTCATTACGGCAAGTTTGCCAATCAACTCGCGAGAGGTGCACTTGCGATTTCTGCCGAGATCCCAATTTGCTGTTTGCGCAAAAAGCGGCAAAGCGAGGCGGTTTTTGTCGCCGGACTAGATACGATACGATTACACGCCTCAATTTAGTGAAATTACGATTCAGGACGGATGCTAGAACTCAAATTATATAGGTTGGCCTCCTCTTAAGCTAGGCCGATGCTGGACGAACTCTCAATCATACTTAACCGTAATAAGATCATTCCTGATTTAATACAACCCACGTTAATATCGCCATGTTTAGCGCGCAAACAAACAAGACAAACGCCGCTTTAGTCACTCCTCAACCTCACAGCAAACCCCCAAATTTTCAACGTTTGAAAAATTTTATAATATCAATTACCCATCGAGTCTCGTCCCGAACATAAAGTAACTACGCCAGAAATCTTGTACCCTCAAAAATTCCAAGTTTGAGCAACTTTTACAAAAGCGTCATTCCGGTAATGCATCAGTTGGTCGAATTGAAACTTGCAACAAAATTTTAATTTGAAGATTAATTGTTGTTTCTCCTTGCTTCAAAAGTTGTGTATGGTCTAAGCATTGTCGGATTTGCTTGGTTTTCAATTAATCTACATTACCTACTTTGCGCATCATTACCGGAATGACGCTCACTAAAAAAAAAATTCGTAATTTTTGGTTTTCTTAACTACGATTCTGTGAACCTACCAGGCGGTGCTAATCATTGCTTACGTGTTTTTCTTGTATTTCATCTTCTTCAGACTCCTCTCGTGACATCTACTTATCTATGCTAACGTCCAAGTCTGTTGAAATCTCTTGGAGAAGTCTCGACCAATTTTCTTCTTTATTAGCCGTACATTTCTTGATTTAAATAACTTAAGTCGCTCAGGGCGCATGCCAACTTCTTTCTGAACTGTTGAGTTGCTGATTAACAACTACCACCCTGTAGATAATAATTAGATCTCCTGGTCGTTTTGCGGCCGTCTCAACACACTAGTCCGTCTATCGAAGAAAAATGTAATCGTCTGACAAGTAATGTTAATTAGCATGTAAATAATATATGCGTTATCGTAAGCCTATTAAATATTTCTGTGCCGCCACTGGTCGTTACGCCCCTCGTCCCAGATCGTGCATTTAAACAACGCCAAGAACTTGGAAACGATTCCACCACAAACCTCCATAGATCGAATTATTTATGATTGAGACGATTGTTGTGGGTCAGGATGGGTCCCTCGAGGGGCGTTAGCCCGCATGTGACATTAGGGTTCTAACGCGATTACCAAACCGGGATTTGGCTGTTTAGCCATGCATGGGGTCGTCAAAAATTTGTGTTTCGTAATTACCAAACGCAGCAAGGGCCCCAACAGTACGGCTTGTTATTTACTGCTGAGTTTTTTTTTGTCCTTGTTCTAGCGGGATTAAAAAAAAATTTCATTAAAAATAAATCAATGAAAGCTAAGTAAAGTTCGTTTATTTAGAGAAAATCGGATAGGTCAAAAAAAATTTCATTAAAAATAAATGAATAAAAGCTAAGTAGAGTTCGTTCATTTAGAGAAGATCGCGTACGTCAAAAAAATTTTTCATTATAAATAAATTAATGAAAGCTGAGTAGAGTTCGTCAATTTAAAGAAGATCGTATGCGTCACGTGGTGAGCTATTTACCGATTGTTATAGGGTCTCTGAAAATCGATGACGTCTTTGTGCGGTTCTCTAAATAAATAAACTCTACTTTAACCACCTAAAATTGCCTTAGTCACTGCAATCTCTCGGGACGTCCTCACCTGTTATTAGTACGGCATCAATCGTCAGAGGAATTCCAACGTCGATTAGTATCGCTATAAATTTTCGAACTACGCAGAACAATTAATTTAAATAAGCAAAAAGCGGGGAAAATTGCAAAAAGTGCCAACGACACGGCTGCAATAATTAATTAGAATTAGCAGGAAGAGCGATAAAATTGCAGGCGCGTTTGAGAGCTTAATACCAGCAACTGCAGGACATCGGTCGTTATGGCTGGACTATTAATTACTTACGAGGATGAATTAGTGGAATTAGTTTTGGGATTAGATACTGAAACTACTAAAACACCTTTTGGCAATTAATTCGTGTAATCAGCTCGATATCTTCAGAATCTCGGCTGAAAATGCTTACGTGATCGAGTTAACGACTTCAGTGCTTCGTGATTGTGAGCGCACGACCACGTAATTTGTTCGAGTCATACCAGAGGGTAATTTGAGTGCTAAAATTAAAATTATTGAAATTAAAATTTATTTAAGTTTTTTGAAGGTTGACACTACCAATTGTAGGTATTCTTAAAAGCCTCGTAAGAAGATTTTATCGCAATTTTCACGGTTATGGGTTTTATGACGATCACGGAGATTAACATAAAACGAGTCATCCGTTTACAAAAAGTCTATTTCTGCAGCCTTCATTCAACTTCACGCGCTCCACTTGGCTATAGTTTCACCGATTCGAAAACTGACACTTGCTTTGGCTTACAACTTCTTTGAAACGACCCAAATAAAATTTTGGGGGTTAAAAACACTTGGAGAAATATTACCAAAGTTGCTGGCAGACAAGGACAAATTTTTTGCAAAAGACCAGAGAGCGCTGCAGGAAATTGAAAAAATTGTAATTACAAACTGAGTGGAAAGAAGAAATAATAAGTAATGAAGGCAAGGCATGTCAAGGTAATGTAAAGCCAATTTAGGGACGAGAAGGATAATTTCACAAAAGCCACTTGCTTGCCAGGCTTCGCTGTTGGCTCTCATCAGCCACAGCTGAAAGCAGCTGGAAGCTTGTTAGAGATAGGCGATTCTGATCGAAAGTAATGAAAGATTCTCCACTTTCTTCAGTGTCAAAATTAATTTTGGAAAAAAAAAGTTAAAGTGAACAATTAACACGAATCTGACCGTAGTTTCCCTGTACAAGTCGTACTTTTTAAGATAATATCACGTTCGAATGTTTTAATTCAAAATTTTCGTCAAAATCGACCTAAATTGCAAATTTCAACTTTTTTATTATTAGACTTACGATTTTGGTTCATATAGCATTCGATAGCTTTTGTGAAATGGAGAAATTTTATGTATTTGGATTTGATGTAAGTCTGCCCGTTGAAAAGTTACAAGAGTTTGAATATTATAAGAAATCGAAATTTAGTGATTATTTTAATTTTATGAGAAATCTATTTATTCTAGCGTCGAATTGATTACGGATTTGAATTCAGGAAAGCCGATCACATAAGAAAACGCTAATTTCCAGCCTTTAAGGACAACGATGTTGATTTTAGGAATTTTTCGAATTTCTATCGATTGGGGTAGAAAAAAAAAAGTCGAAAATATTGAAATTTTTTACATCGATTTTATGACTTAATCTTATAGATTTCGAACCACTTAACACGAATCTGGCCGTAGTTTCCCTGTATAAGTCGTACTTTTTAAGATATGACCGTTCGAATGTTTCAAATCAAAATTTTCGTCAAAATTGACCTAAATTGCAAATTTCAACTTCTTTATTATTAGACTTACGATTTTTGTTCATTTAGCATTCAATAGCTTGTGTAAAATGGAGAAATTTGATGTATTTGGATTTCATGTAAATCTGCCCGTTCAAAAGTTACAAGAGTTTGAATATTATAAGAAATCGAAACTTAGTGGTTATTCTAATTTTATGAAAAATATATTTATTCTAGCGTCGAATTGATTACGGATTTGAATTGAGGAAAGCCGATCACATAAAAAAACGCTTATTTCCAGTCTTTAGGGACAACGATGTCGATTTTAAGAATTTTTCGAATTTTTATCGATTGGGGTAGAAAAAAAAAGTCGAAAATATTGAAATTTTTTACATCGATTTTATGACTTAATCTGGTAGATCTTGAACCGCTTAACACGAATCTGGCCGTAGTTTTCCTGTACAAGTCGTACTTTTTTAGATATGACCATTCGAATGTTTCAATTTAAACTTTTCGTTAAATCGACCTAATTTGCAAATTTCAACTTCTTTATTATTAGACTTACAATTTTCGTTCACATTTGTGAAACGGAGAAATTTGATGTATCTGGATTTAATATAAGTCGCTCCGTTCAAAAGTTACAAAAGTTTGATTGTTGAAAAAAGCTTCATTTGTGCTTTTTCTAATTTTATAAAAAATCTATCTATTCTAGCGTCGAATTGATACCGAACTTGAGCTCAAGAAGGTCGATTATATAAGAAAACATCAATTGCCAGACTTTTAATAAACGTGTCAATTTTAGAAATTTTTCGAATGTGTTTTGATTGGGCTAGAAAATGAAGGTCAAAAATATTGAAATTTTTTACGTCAATTTTATGACTTGATCTGGTAGATTTTGAACCGCTTAACACAAATCTGGCTGTAGTTTCTCTGTATATGTCGTACTTTTTAAGATATGACGATTCGAATGTATCAATTCAAAATTTTCGTCAAAATCGACCTAAATTGCAAATTTCAACTTCTTTATTATTAAACTTATAATTTTCGTTCATATAGCATTCGATACCATTTGTGAAACGGAGAAATTTTATGAATTTGGATTTGATATAAGTCTGCCCGTTCAAAAGTCACAAGAGTTTGAATATTATAAGAAATCGAAACTTAGTGGTTATTCCAATTTTATAAGAAATCTATTTATTCTAGCGTCAAATTGATTACGGATTTGAATTCAGGAAAGCCGATTACATAAGAAAACGCGTATTTCCGGCCTTTAGGGGCAACGATGTCGATTTTAGAAATTTTTCGAATTTCTGAAAAGTTAAAAGATAACAACGTAATTTAAAACTCTTCAGAAAGCTTCAACATTAACAAATAGAAGAACTGGGAGTGAAAAAAATTGTGGACTTTTCAAAAACATACCTCAAAAAATAAGTTAACTAAACAAAAGATCAACGAGGATTAGAGAAAGAGAAAGCAATGAGAAGCTTATTTTAGGGTGAAGCAAATTTCAATTTGTCTAAGTGGTCGTTCAAAAAACGAAAACAATTGCGTAAATTTTTAACTGTTAACTACTCGACACATCGAGCTTTGTCATGTAAGCTAGGATTATCGTTGTGGGGGTTGATTGATGGTTGGTTCCTTGCCGGGCCGCCACTGCTCCGGATCAATACGTTTTCACTGCACTGATTTGATTTTCTGAATGATTGAATCTTCTCAGTGAGAAAATCGATTGCAATGTCACGGTCGGGGGGCACAACCAAAACATTGCATTTCGTTCGATCTTGGCGGTTATGCGACTAATTGATTTCATCCAGGATTAACGCAGTAGTTTTTTGCGTGGCCAGTTTATTGGGTCATCGCATTGTTGTTGAGAGTTGATTTAAAATCGCCGAATTAGGCAAATCAACAGTTAATTTGGCCCGGCCGCAACTGTACAGGACGTGTCGAAAATAATAACGCAATTTGAACGCATCGACATTTTCCGCAAAACAGATAAACTTTCCAAAGATCACCGACAACTTTTTCAAAGCTTTTGTTGAACGTAATCGGTGTCGCCGCGTGAAAAAATTAATACACAAGTACATACTTAAGTAGGTGCTTTATTTATTTTCTTGGTTTTGCATGGTTAGATCGCTTCCTCGATGCTCCGCGGATAATTTATTATTGTAGAGGATTTCTATGAGCAAGTGGTTATGTGAAGGGAAACCGACGAGCTTTCATTGGAATATTTTCGAAAACATTTGAAGTTTGTGGTGCAGAATCGCCGATATTCAAGGTACAGTTACGATTTTTACAAATTTATGGAAAGCGATTTTTGTTCGGAATCTTTATAATTCCTCTTTGACAGGTTTATCGAACCTAAAGTTAGAGTTATGGGTGCAAAATTGGAAAAAAACGCACAAATTTGCCAAATATTCACATGGAACTTATTGCTGAAGCAAAATTGACTTTAGCCATTAATTATCCAGATTTCTAACGGTAGCCACCTTTTTTGCTAAAGTAGCTAATTAAGATTCAATTACAGTGAGCTCCTAAAAGTATGAACGTCCCACTATTTATTAATAAATATCTAAACGTTTTTAGTAGGAAAAAGACGATAAAAATACATTAATGAAAAAACTTCTACCAACTAAAAATGTCTAATAACAGCAACAGAGATAAAAGTCGGCATAAATCTTGCATTAATTGCAGGTTATAAAATATTCAAATTATTATTGAAGTTGGGTAAAAGGATCCTGAACGCCCCCTTCTTTCCGTCTGAACGTCCTTCGATTTAACCAACGATGCATACAAATTATTAAAACCTCTTCCACGAATAAGGCAGCTGATGAAGGTGGTCCTAATCAAACCCGCAATTAAATTTTTAGATAGATGATGGGAGAAATGGTGCAGTATTAACATTGGGAATGAGCTAAGAGAGAATAGCAATAAATTCGGAACAGGAAATGAGTTATAAAGACTGAGACTGCTTTCAAGATAGAGAACGAGATACAGAGGTTATCTGGTTATCAACAGTGGAAAAGCGATTTAGGATTAAAAAAATTAGGGAAAACGTAAAGAAGTAGACAAATTTAAAAGTAAAATTAAGATAAAAGAAAAAATACTAGAGACAAATAATACAGATTACCTACATGATCAACATAAAAGTAACAAAATTATATCAATCAAAAATTCTCTTCACTTAAATTAATCTTATAGTCCATTTAATAATAGATTTTGGTTGCAAGTGATTTTAATATTATGTTGTTTAGGTCAAAAAATGATGAAACATCCAGTTTTCCAAACGCTATTTTGGATCTTGGTGCTTAAGACCGTTTTTTGAAAATAACACCTCAACGGTTAATTTTACCGGAAAAATATCTAGAGAGAAGACAAAATTCTCTACATTTTTGGTATAAACATTTTTGTCGTAAGTCTAATTAGTAAAAAGTTACAACGGCAAAAATTTAGAAAAATTTTTTACAAAAAAAACAAACGTCAAACTCAATTTTTTTTATTCTTTCAATTATTTCTGACTATTTACAATTTTTTTTTTATTAAAATCATTTATGCCCCACTTTTTGTAAAACGAAGGCAATTTTTTATTCCCACTTACTGGACTATACTCGAGTAAACTGAGATCACTGAAAGAACTATAGGGGTAGATTGAAAGTTTTGCGGCCTGATACGAGGACAGCAGCACTGTTTTTAAAACGCTAAACCAATCGCCAGTTAGAAAATGACATTTCTGCAATTTCGATTTAGTTCAAAATTTTCTTCGCGAGAAGTTACTCTCAAACAACTAATACAATAATTATTTTTGTTTTGAATCAAAAGAATAGTAATTAATTAACAGTTCGTTAGAACTAATTATTTCTAATTCGCACGATTGCATCACTAACAAATTTTTTTGGTTCATGATTAACCGGTGCCTGCGATTAGCAACGGCATCAAGAAACATGCAGGTGGTGTGTCAAGTTGAAACAATGGGACCGGAAGCTATGTCCAAATCTTCTAATGACAATTCAGCGAGGATATTCATTGCGCCAAGTTTTGGTCAAATTCTTGAGTTAGAATTTTTCAAAATTTAATTTCGACCAACCTTCAAACCGTTATCGATGTCCCCCTTTTGCTTCTACACCGCGAAGATAAAAATTAAAAACTTTAAAAAAATAATTTAAAGATTTAGTTAGATAACAAAAAGTTTACTTTCGATGGTGGTTGACCAAAACTTTTAACAAATTAAAGGAGGACTTTAATTTGTTAAAAGTTTTGGTCAACCACTAACAGAGGAGCCAAGTTCATTTCCCAAAAATTCCAGTAAACTTTTTGTTATCTAACTAAATCCTTAAATTATTTTATTTAATTATTTTATTTAAAGTTCTTAATTTTTTAATTTTTTTTTCTCCACGAAACAAGACTTCTCATGGACTCCCGGAGGTTGTTGCGGACTTCGCCGGTTCGGTGCGAATTGCCAAACAAACTTGACCCATCGTTATTTGTAAACAGGTAGCCGAAGAGGTAGCGTTAGCTGACGTGCCGATAACCATCAATAAATCTAAATATAGATCACTGTAGTAAAGACGGGTTAATTTGCATTTCCTCCAATTAAAACGAGTCTTGCAACAGCGGGGGGTACAACGTCGAATTTCTGCTTCTATCGTTATTGACAAGTGGTCAAAGCTCCGTAATCCTGATGGAAGGGACCAAAAATGAAAATTGCCAGCGGTGATTAATTTGCAGCGGGTAACTGACCACAAATTGCAATTAATTGCCGGTTATTGATAAAGGCTGTCATCGATCCCCAAGCTCGCCAATTAAACTAGCAAATTGCCCAGCAATGTCTCACAATACCAACAACTTAATTGGACTGTTTTCCATGGTTGAAATTCTGCATAATCCCCGTTTTCGTCGGCAACAACCCAATTTGTTCACAGTTAGTTTGAACTGTATCTAAAAATTTCCCATACTACAGTGTCGGGTCGCAATTGAATTCCTCCATGTGTGTCCGCAAATCAATGAATTGCGGATAATGTTACTACCGTTCGTTTAAGTGATTCGCCTGGAGGCGCGCAACAACAATTTCACTTACTCGCAACTGAATCAAGCGCTTAATTAAATCACTTGGCAAGGCGGATGCAATTGTTAGTACCTTCGAGAAACCCTCTAATGCAATTCGATAATAACGAATAATTGGGTGTTGACGTGAAACTTCATCGAGCACGGTTTCGTCACAACACAATGCTGGAGCCAGTTATCCCCGAAATTTGCATAATTACCCGGAATTTCGCAACTTTGTCGATGTGCTAATTTATGCAGATTCGCTACCGGCAATTGCCGAATTTGCCCGCACAAGTCATGACGGCGATAAGCATCTTCAAGGAGCCGCAAATCCGTAAAGTGCTATCGACCAACAAAATTTCTGGCCAAAAACAAAATCCCAATTCGGAATTTAATAATTTGCAAAATTTCCATCAAATCCCAAAATTCCTGCACTATAATAGTTTGAAGCTCCCGAAAACTTGTCAGAAATTTTCAATTTTCGAAAAATCGTCAAAATTGGGTTAACAGCAAAAAGTCAGTGAAGATAAGTCTAAAGTTGGAGCTTTTCATTAAAAAATTAAAAATTTTTAAATTTCCTGAAACGGGACTTACCAGAAAGATGGCGACAAAAACCTTGAACTTGCCCATAACTCCCCACGATAAAAACTGAATTGTCAATAATTGAAATTAGCGCTAATAGCCGAACCACTCAATCACTGCACGTTGTTGAGGCGCGTGTTGTTGCGGACGCCACTTCTTCGGCGTTGTTGTTCAGCAGGAGCGCGCGCGATGAATGAACCTGAAAGACGTCAGTTACTACGGCAGTAGGCTCAGCAGGACCCCACGATGTTTTCCCTCTATCGTTTTGCAAGGATTCTCTTCGTCCTTATTGGACGTCTCTTCTCCACTTTTCGGTACATCGTGCACAATTGAATTCGAAACAGATCGATACCGATTTGATATACTTGGTTTGGCACTCCGCAGACGGATGATGCTTTATTCAGCAGGGGACGAGAGTCGTGGTGGCATTTTTAATTGGACGCTTTCGACAACGTCAACCGTCCAAATTCGATTGGAGTTCGTTATTTGTTGTTTGCATGCTCGACGAGAAATCGCCAAATTTGGACCGGGAATCGTCCCATGCTAATTATTCGGGATCATTGTGGCCAGGCCACCAGCGTTTTCATTAGCAGCCAGTTTCGTTACGAGGAAAATTTAGTAACAAGATCTGGGAAGCCGCAAAGCTGCGAGAAACACCGACAACGCTCCCATCCCATCTTTATACAGGGTGTTCCTTAATTGGATACCAAACCAAGCTACTTCTCTCAGCCCAATTATGGGACCTACTGCCAGTTCATCAATCGTCAGTTAACTTCGGCGCTTAGAAGCTTGAAGCCCTTACACAGAGTGTCCCATAATTATTAATTAGATCTAGACTTTTGTCGACAAGATCAGCCCCCAAATGAGCTGTTTTGGCTCACAGGAAGTGATGCTCTGAATTTTTTGAGATAACTTTGGCAAACAAGAAATTATAACTTCTGAACCAACTGTCAGCCTGAAAAATTTTGTAGCTGCCTGTGAAGAGCCAACAATAGTCTCTTTACAAAAAATTTGTCAAATTTTTAACTTTATTTGTTAATTTTTTATGAATTTTTTACTGTAATTTTCAGCTGACACCTCAACCATTTGACGACTTTCTACAGTTTGAAAAATTTGGTCTAAATCTTTTAGATAAACTGCTTAAAAAACAAAATAGACTTATGTAAAGACGCTCCCGTCTCATCTTTATACAGGGTGTTTCTTAATTGGATACCAAACCGAGCAACTTCTCTCAGCCCAATTATGGGACCTCCTGCGTAAGTGCTTCCAGTTCATCACTTTCCGAATCGTCAGTTATCTTGGGACCTTAGAAGCGTGAAGTCCTTACACAGGGTGTCCCATAATTATTAATTAGACCTAAACTTTTGTCGACAAGCTCAGCCCCCAAATGAGCCATTTTGGCTCACAGGAAGTGATGCTCTGAATTTTTTGGATAACTTTGGCAAACAAAAAATCATAACTTCTGAACCAACTGTCAGCTTAAAGAGTTTTCTAGCTGCCTGTGAAGAGCTAACAATAGTCTCTTTACAAAAAAAATGTCAAATTTTTAACTTTATTTGTTAATTTTTTATGATTTTTTTTACCTCCACCATTTGACGACTTTCTACAGTTTGAAAAATTTGTTCTAAATTTCTCAGATAAACTGCTTAAAAACAAAATAGGCTCATTTAAGAGTCCAGCAGCTGTTGGTATTATGGACTTAGAAGAGAACCAATGGCCTCCGCATTCAATTATTTGCGGTTTCAATTATTGAATGCAACTGGTGACGAGTACCAAAACAAAACCAACACTCGTTACATTTCCAACAACAAACAAGTACGAAGAAAGTGATTTCTTCAACAATCATCATCGTCCACATTTTCCGCTCCATTTTCAGACTTTTACAAGATCTCCAGAGCGTTAAATCTGTATCCCTCAGATACAAATTACAATTAGCTCCAACGCAAATTCTATTCAGCAGAACCAAATCGATGATATGATCCTCTTGAGCAGTAACGTCCTAGAATATTTTAATTTTTTTCACCTACTTTCCGGCCATCATTCGAACTGCATCAACGCAATTGAATCGGATCCATCCGATTTTATATTTAGATGCACCTACTTATTACGTGGACATGGACGCTTTCATGCACATCAAAGCTTTCTACCAATTTTCAGCTAATGCCCACCTGGTTCGCACCTTTTCTAAAGAAATTTTTAGCCGACCGTCTAGGAACCAATCATGGCAGTTTTCTACTTTCTATGAATCCCACAATGGTTCGTGCTTAATTTTGTTAGAGAATTAAGCGAAAATACTTGATAAATTACGAAAGTTGGGGGAACAATGGATAATTAGCGCATACCTTCGTAATTGCACCGTCTTGGACTTCCTCGAGGTTACGTTAAATATTATCTGCATAATTTAATTCTTCTGCATCTGTATTTTTGTTGCGGACCCGCTTGTGTCGTTGTTCTCACGAAAAGAGGAGGTCGTCTGGAATACAGTACCATACTGGTTGGTATTCTGGCGGGCGTTTGGATGTGTTGTGTAAAATTTCGATAATATACAGCAACCGCTTGCTCAGAATAATGTATGTCTAACACTTACTGAGAAGCATCAAGTCAAGTATTCGTTGCAACGGTACCTTATTACAACTCTACGTGTATTTAAATACAGTTCAATAACTTTGTAATTGTTTGTCTTGTTCGTAGTCTTCTATAATCTTGTTGAGAGTTAAGAACTTGGTTTTCAGCCAAAAACCGCCAAAGTTCATTATTGTAAATCATTAAGGAAGTGTTTATCTCGACATCATTCTCTCGGGACTATTATTAGTCAGGTACCACAAAATTGCCACTTATAAATAACATGGCTGTAATTTTTTATAAAAAAGCTTTTTTAATGACTTTGTGGATTACAAGCAAACACTTAACATGGTCAGGTCGCATTCTCATAACTGTTCACAAAACGAGAAAAACGGCTCTGACTGCATTTCCATAAAAATAATAATTAGAATTGAGGTTGCGTTACAATTATCGTCGAAAATTCTATTGTACGAGCAAAACCTCTAGGGGATTTAAAAGTACCCGACAATGAAGAACAGTTGATCAAGTAATGACCAAAGCTTGAACAACAAGAGAAGAAATAGCAACAAATTACGGAATGCAAGCCAATTTTTGATGGACCCTAATTTAATATGCGAAGATTTTGTACACCTTTAACAAGGGTATTTTTTATATATATTTGAAACGATTTGAGTTAAAAAGTTACACATATTAGACTACTTAACTATCTTAATGTTATATTTATTGAATTAACATTTAGTGTTTGTAGGTACTACTCCCGCCATATTAATCTGAACGCCTTGAAAATAGCTGTGTGAGTAAGGTTTTTACTGCACATTGTTAGAAACCGTAAAACCCCCGATAAATTATCAAAGTCCAATAATCAGATTATAAACTAAGATGGAACCGCTATCTACTCGCAATAAAAAGCGGGCATAATCGGTATATAAGGGGTTGTCATAAAACTGACGAACCCTCGGTCGAAGCCAGTTGCAATCCAAAAAAATTTGTCAAAATCTTTTTCTCAGCTTTGAGCGTCGTTCAGAATAATATGGCGGGAGTAGTAGCATCAATCTTTCAAAAATCTAACTTTTATATAACTGTGGCCTCCCTGTGAGCATTTGAAATTCTAACAAACTCACGAAGTATGTTCACCAGGAAGTGGCGCCCTCTTACCTTCTTTTCGTAAACTTCAAGAAAAGAGTATACTTGACGGTTTGTTTCGTTGCAAAACTTACTGGGGGGTTTCTTCAAAAATATTTGCCAAATCTACCTAATACCTGCATTTATTTACTTTTTTAATTAAATAAATGTTCGTAATTATTTTATTCTTGTACTTAGATTTGAATGCGCCGCGCAAATTTGGGGATTTCTGAAGCAAGATTCCCCTAAACAATCTGACAGATGACATTAAAAAGCCCCAATTCCCAAAATTCGCCATATTCTCGATTGAATAATTTCTCATGCCGATGCCGCAAGCTGCTTAAAAGCGGAAGAACCTCGAATCGGGTCGCCTAATTATTAAATTTACCTCTTAGACATGTCTTCGTTCATTGTAGCCCGTGCCCTGGTTCCAGGTAATTATCACGCAGCCCGAATAATTTTGAGGTTAACCGAAATTTGCAGCGCTCCGAAGAACATTAAAACAGTTAATATCAAGTCACGAACTAGCAAGGTTCCAGAACCACACTCGAATTCTGCAATGCTGCGCCCCCACATACACCCAAAACCGCTTTTTCGCCGAAAAAAAGGTCTTCTCACGGAACAAACCTCACTGTAATGTGGGCACTATTGGGCACGTGGATCACGGAAAAACTACCCTCACAGCCGCTATAACTAAAGTTTTGGCAGACCAGAAGTTGGCCGAAGCGAAAAAATACGCCGATATCGACAATGCTCCCGAGGAGAAAGCTAGAGGTATTACCATAAATGTCGCCCATATCGAATACCAAACCGAGAACCGGCATTACGGCCACACCGATTGCCCTGGCCATGCTGATTACATTAAAAACATGATCACGGGGGCCGCACAAATGGACGGAGCAATTCTAGTCGTTGCAGCAACTGACGGAGTCATGCCCCAAACCCGCGAACATTTATTGTTAGCCAAACAAATTGGGGTGGAGCACCTCGTTGTCTTCATTAATAAAGTCGACGCAGCCGACGCTGAAATGGTTGAACTTGTCGAAATGGAAATTCGCGAACTACTAACAGAAATGGGTTTTGACGGTGAAAAAATGCCGATTATTTGCGGCTCCGCCCTGTGCGCTCTTGAAGGTAAAAATCCCGAAATCGGTTCTGAAGCCGTTCTTAAACTACTGAAAGAAATTGACGCTTACATTCCAACGCCGATTCGAGAGTTGGACAAGCCGTTCTTATTGCCCGTCGAACACACCTACTCGATTCCTGGACGCGGAACTGTCGTGACGGGACGGCTGGAACGAGGCGTCGTCAAGAAGGGTGCCGACTGCGAATTCGTCGGATACAACAAAGTTATTAAGAGCACCGTGACGGGAGTCGAGATGTTCCATCAAATTCTTGAAGAAGCGCAAGCTGGAGATCAATTGGGAGCTCTGATTCGCGGCGTCAAAAGGGACGACATCAAGAGAGGTACGGACAGATCTTGAGCCAATTTATGGCTTTATAACTAGCGGGCCGTAAATGCGACTTTACGGCCCGCCGGTCTGTAAAGAGTACTTTACGCCCGAGCCACAGTATCGTAATTTACCTCAAAAACCTTTGTTAGGACCGCTTTTATTTCCTCATTGACGACAAATGTAATTGCTATGCAGCGAGATTTCATTTGTTATTAACTTTTATTAACAACTTCTGTTAATGCAAGAGCTGCTTTTGATGTCGTTTTTACTTTTTTGCTTTGTACTAAAGCTAACTGGGTCTTTTGTGTGTACAGTGTTATTTATTTTGGAGCTAAATATAGAACTTCCACAGGTATGGTGATGGCCAAGCCTGGCACTGTAAAAAGCTACAACCACGTAGAGTCCCAAGTGTACATTCTCAGCAAAGAAGAAGGCGGCCGCTCCAAACCTTTCACTTCTTTCATCCAGTTGCAAATGTTCTGCAGAACATGGGACTGTGCTATCCAAGTGATTGTCCCCGACAAAGAAATGGTCATGCCAGGAGAAGACTCCAAGTACTTTCCCTGCTTGTCTTTGCTTTGATATAATGAATTCGGTTTTAGGTTGATATTGAAGATGATGCGTCCTATGGTTCTGGAACCAGGACAAAGGTTCACGTTGAGGGACGGGTTCCAAACTCTTGGTACAGGTGTTGTTACTAAAGTGCTGCCTATGCTCACTGAAGCTGAAAAGGAGCAGCTGACTGAAGGAAAGAAGGCTAGAGCAAAGAGGGCGACTGCACAGCAGTAATTTATTGATAGATGTTGTAAATCTTTACCAAATCAAGATAAAAACGTATTTAGTTTTTGTTCTACTTTAAGTTTGTAAAATTAGGTACAACTAAGCATTTTATAAATGTTGTTTGAGTTTTAAGTTAATAAACAGGATTTAATAACAATAATTTTGTTTTACTAGACACAATTGTAGCATTTTTTAGCTCAGTAACGTAAAACATGTTAGGCTGAGGGAAGTCTAGTGCAGTGATTCATTTGTGCTAGAGTGATTGGCCTCAAGGTAGCGCTGTACTAGCGGCTGCATCTAATGATTGTTCTTTTCTTTTTGTTGAGATTTTAAAAACTCGTTAATTTTCTTTAAAAGTCAAAGTAAATATTTGCATTTAATGATGTAACAAGTACATTTACGACTTGTGGACAGAGCAACTTTGCTGTTAGTTGACATCCCGCTTTTACTGCACTCGGTTGCTATATTTGAGCACCAATCCCAATGGATTTAATGGAAAAACTCTTAAGGGTGAGTGACTGAAAGTGATTTAAGCCCAGCTCTACTGAAAAAACATTCTTTATTACCTAAATATCAAGTAACAGAGGACTGCTTAAAATTAATTGAATTAGTTTAAAAAAATATTTTATCAAGAGGCTCACAAGGCAATCTCCCCTCAAACAATTTTTTCAACATGGAATTTTTGTCTTCACTCTAAACAAGTCTATAAATTAAACGTAACACTGGGAGTTAACAACTTGTTAGATTCCATAAATTAAGTTACAAATGCAAGACAATTACAGTTCTTCGTCGTCCTCGGGCAGAGCGGTTTCTTGAGCCTCTTTGAGATCCTTTTCGATTTGTTGCTGCCAATGCGGATCCATAGTTACTTCTGGTGGAACAAGAGCCGGCATGGCGACAAACTCCAAATTCGGGTCGCCAATCAATTTTCGCGCCAACCACAGGAACGGTTTTTCGAAATTGTAGTTAGATTTAGCGGATATGTCATAATACTGCAATGTCAAAAAATTAAGGTTATGATAACCAATTGTTGCTTTGTTTTTTCCCAAGTAACTACTTGATTGAGTTGGGGAAAAATTCGAGGTTATGTTAGTTACCTGAAGATTCTTCTTCCGGTGGAACACGATGCTTTTTGCTTTAACTTTCCTGTCTTTGATGTCGACTTTGTTGCCGCAAAGAACTATTGGGATGTTTTCGCACACTCTGACCAGATCTCGGTGCCAATTCGGGACGTTTTTGTAGGTGACTCTGGAGGTGACGTCGAACATGATTACGGCGCATTGTCCCTGGATGTAGTAACCGTCGCGGAGCCCCCCGAATTTCTCTTGACCGGCAGTGTCCCAGACATTGAAACGGATAGCGCCGCGGTTGGTGTGGAACACTAAGGGGTGCACTTCGACTCCAAGGGTGGCGACGTACTTCTTTTCGAATTCGCCGGTTAAATGGCGCTTAACGAACGTGGTTTTGCCGGTACCCCCATCACCGACGAGCACGCATTTGAATGTTGGCATTTCTTGCTCTTGGGCCATGATTCTTGGGAATTACGAAGTTCTGGAAAGTTCGAATTGTTAAAATTGGTCAAAACGGTCGTGGATAGCGGGATGAACCGGGAATCGCGCCGGCAACGTTAGCACGTTGTTAGAAATTTAATTTTTGAGCTGAATGGCGCTATGACGGCGTATCAAACGATTTTGGAATTGCGTTACCGACTTCGGGAATATTTTCCGGGGGAATTGGCGGGTTACGGGGAAAAATCCCGGGTGGAACTTGGGGCAATTGTGGAAATTCGCTCACCTTTGTTGTAAAATCAGCGGAGAGAGCCCGATGGACAGGAAAATCGTCGATTACTTCTGCCCCCTTGCAAAGTCGTTAGAGACCACAATGGCGTCCTCTTAGACGTCGGAAGTGACTGAACCCGAACTCAACCGCCTTTTTTAAACCGGTCGTGTTTATTTCTTCCAGGGTAGCGGGTGGTCGCAAAGAATTCAAAATTCGGGAATTTCGGGCGTAATTCCGGAATTCGTGCGGCGGTTTGCGGGAAATTCGGCGGTTAAGGCGAAAAAAGAGACGTGACGTCACTTTGAAAGTTGACGTCACAGGCGCATGCGCCATCATGTGACGGCACTGCAGGTCACTTCTATCGATTTTCGTGTTCCGATCCGATCCAAGTGTTGAGTTTCTCGGGTCTAGTTATAGTGCCGTTTATGTTAAACGATTTGAATGGGATTATTTTATAAAACTAAAGTTTTAAGTGGTGTGTGATCGCAGCCAGCTCGAGATGACGAAGGACAGATTGGCAGCCCTCGTTGCGGTAATTTCCCTCTGCCACTTTTTCCCGAATTTTCGCAACACTAGCCGAATTGAGCGATAATTCCGCGTTGGAGACAACGACAAGGCGCCAGTTCGCTTTCTCGATACTTCCCCGGGTTTTCCGTCGAAAATCCGGCGAAATTCGCCCCAATTCGCGATTAATTGCGCGATTAGGTTAGGTGGAAAAAAGATTGTTTTAAATGTCATTAAAGCCCCACCCCTTTTTATTAGCGCCCTTTGGCAGACGGCGATTTATTTGTTGTAATAAATTGTTGTTGTTTTAGGCGCAAAGCGACGACGACGACGTCGGGCCCGACGATGTTGCCGTCAACGTTGAAGGCCGGGATGGCTTCATGGACGCATTTTTTGGAGAGGTATGACACATCCGAAAAGCATTGTTTCGAATCATCTGATTATCGCGTTATCTGCGAAAACAATCGACGGTGATCACGCAACCATCGCTATCTTGATCGTTGACTAAGGCCCGTATCAAGTTGTCAAAATTTTATTGAAATTTGACAGATTGAACCTCTTCCTCGAATCTGATCTATGCACCTGACCCTACTTGACCCGAAACCCCACCGTTTAAGTCAAGGATCAATTCTTATCAACGAGAATCGTCGGCAATGTTCCCTTGACCGTGGAGGGCCAATTTCTCAATTGGAGACCCCAATCCGTCTCAGTGCCGCAAGTACTCTTCGCAAACTGTTAACTAATTAGTACCTACGCCTGTGTACATTTCACACCTTATCAAATGGAAAAATTATTTGCTGCAAGACCTGTTTCCGTTACCAGCAAAAAATGCAGCAACATTTATTTTCAATTTGTTTTTAGGCCAAAATTTTCTAGGAAAAAATTGAAAAAGAAAGAAAACTAAATATTGGTCTCTAGAAGAACCGACAGGATTCCAATTAACCCCTGAGCCTGTGGAAATCGGCAGATGTTAAAATTTTGTTCGCCCCGTTATCCTTTAATAGTTGCGTAGCCGTAGGTACCGTCGACATTATTAAATTAGTCCAACTAAGCACGTTTGACGGATGCGGGTAAACGTAACCCCCGGCCTTAAAGTATTAAAAGTTAATTACAGAAGGAAATTGTGCCCCTGTTCAGAGCTTAAGGATAAACTCTCGCACATACGCGGTGAACTAGCTGAACGTGTCGCAAAGTGATTTAGACATGTCACAAGGTAATCAAACTTCGTTATTATTATTACACTCTTACCGGTGTACAATTCGGTATTGGAAAGACAAACACAAGTTTCATGGAGACGTTACTAATTTGCTGTTGAGTCAAACAATGACGGGAGCAATTAAATTGTGTTTGAATGTAGGGTTAATTTTTGCCTCATTAACGGTGTGATTAATTATTGTCTTTGTTGCGACTTGAGAATCGACGGAAAGGCCGCGAGCTTCTGATGTTATTCAGGTGACATGACCATTAGTTCAGTTTATAGAAAGCCCATGACAACCATTATGGTAAATTGATAAAAGGAAGTAGGTATAGGTATAATAGAGAGCGAGTCAATTAAAGTAACGAGTAAGTCGGTTTTTTCATGTTGGAGTCAATTGTATTGGTTGCGCAAGTTGTTGGTAAACTCCAAACTTCAGTAGGTCCTGAACATAATATTTGAGTTGTCATCAATCTACGTAAACTTACGTGTTTTGATGAAGTGTTTTTAACATAGAATTGACGATCTAATTTTTTCTACTTTGGTTTTATAATAAAGCTATTACGACAGTCAAAACAGTGCTGTAATAGCTTTTTTGGTTTTGTAATAGCGATAGTGCAATTTGTTTTTTTCAGGTTGGCAGTTGGGATTTTAAATGCCACTAAAACATCAAATCAACGTCAAAGTTGGTAGTTGGGACTTTAAATGTCACTAAAACGTCAAATAAACGTCAAAACGAAACAATTTACGAGTAATTTTGAATCTGACATTTAACTGATCTTGGTAGTACCAACCACGACCAAATTCCCCAAATTTTAAAATTGCGAATTTTTATGTAAAATTGATCCAGAGTAGAAAAAATAGTGTATAGTATATTCGTTCGTAAGGCAATTATAGCACTCGACTATTACAAAACTCTCGGCTGTGCGGCTCGTTTTTTAAATTTGGACTTGTGCCATAAAATATGTCTTATGTTCTACTATTATGCTACTTTATAGTTTTAAATTAATAAATAATAAGGTGGCCCTGGGCATGGGAAACAGAAAATAATTCTTAAATTGGACACACGTCAAATTATGTCAAATCGCGTGGAGAGAAACATTTTGAACATGTTATTTATTCAATACCTAAAATCTTTTTGCTCTTGTTACCTGCTATGGAGAGACGTAACATGCACATCCTCGAAATTGTAATTTTTCCTCACACTCTGTTGGTCTTTAGTCCAGAAATAGAGAACAATCAATCAAATGTCAAATTTGCGTTCGAGGGAAACAAATGCAAATGAATTTTTATCAATATGACGATACGAAAAAGTGCTGACGTCACCTTCAATCATTCTGGATGACTCTGATTTTTTTAAATCAGGAGGCGGCGTGCACTTTCGATTTTTTAACCAACTATCTATAGACAATACAGGGTTATCCACAAATACTGACCGAGCCACTTAAAAGACTTAACTGAGGAACTGAGGCTTCTGAGTTCTAAGTTTCGAGTAATTCTGTTCTTATATTACTCTTAATACACTATAAATTAGTAAAAATATATAGGTTGTGATAAGCATGGGGGTAGAGTTGCAACCCCGCAATTATCTAGTCGCTTTTTTATATTCTCGTAACATCAGAAGTGGGATATTTCTATATTACGGGTAAGGATCAGAGTTGAGGCGAGACGCGTGGAAATGGTGGTATAACGGGATGTCTTGGTGAAACAGTTTGTTCATTTTAAGAATAAGCAATTTGTATTTATTTAATTCTCAAGATGGCTCAGTTTCAATCAACTAATAGCGATGCGAATGATATTTCTGCCCACCCTTGTTTTCGTGGAACAAAAAAAATCTAAAAATCAGTGCTTAAAATAGCTGTTATCAGATTGCATTATTAGTAACGCGATAATACTGAACCATTAGCATACACTAGCATACTTACCTGACCTCATACTCTAAAATTAGCGGTGGTCGCCTGCACCGATACAGAACCTCCTCATCAATAAACCGAAATGGAATCAATTAAGGACGACGTTGTCAAATTTTTTATTATTGCAACAGTTAGTTGTAGTAGTAGGTGTAGAGTTAAGTGATGTTCTTGCCGCACGAGAAGAGTACGTACGTCAGAAAAAATTCAAGAGACGAAGTGCAAATTGCTGTTGGGGGATACATTACACTTTGGACGCGGGGGCCCGGCTCTCAGTAGCGAGCTTACATCTCCTCGGGCTCCATCACGACGGCTCTCTGAATGGAAACTTTTTAATAATGCACGAAATCCTCCGCGGAAGCATCGAAGTAGAGCGTCATCATTAAACAATTTTGACTTTAATCCTCACTCCTACGACGAGACGGACTTTTTGCAACATCCTCTCGTTTTGCGACCTCTTTGAAGTCATCATCACCCACGACGTTAAAGAGAAGACGACGACAACGAACGGTTCATTGTTCGTTAGAACGAGCACCTTTGTTTTGTCGGAAAACAAGATTCTTGGCGCATCACACAGATTCGTCGTTTAGTTGAAGTAAAAGCGCATTGTGCAGCCGCTTTAAACCCTCTTCTCGCTCAACGTACAGAGTCACCCTTAATTTGGTCAGGGGAGGGGGGGGGATCAAAAATCTCCAACTGAAATAAATAAGAGTCACCCTTAATTTGGTCAGGGGGGGATCAAAAACCTCCAACTGAAATAAATATTGACGGCCGCACCTCGAATCTTCGCGTGTTTCAATTAATTGATTGCCCCGACTATCACGAGGATTGTTTGGTGGTCGTTACGTTATTTACTGAAGAGTCCCGGTTAAAACGTTTCGAGTTAACTTTGAAGTTGTTGCTGAATGTAAATAACGTCGTCCAACTTCACGTTGGAAGTCGTCGTCGTGAGTCGGCACGATTGAAAACTGTTTAAGAGGTCTCTCAGGATTTCTATCTCTCTTCTGGTAATGAAAAAGAAAACGAGTGGTGTCTTTTTACAAGGCAAAGAACATCGGTGGCGGAGCAACTCGACCCGACGTGGCAGCAATTAAGATTTCGGCTCTGGCCACGACTCGGGTTACATTAGATAGCTGGTACCAAAATTAACACAATTACCAGCAACTTGAAGTTGAAGTGGTAGGAGTTAAGTCATTTGATGGTAATACCACCGACAATGTCATGGTAATAACTAATAAGTGACAACAATCTTCTTGGAATTGTAACACGTAATTTGGCCTTAAGGCCGGGAAAGTGCAAAATTGCCGCACTGGTTCCGCTAGATGGCGCCCCAGATTACTCAGCAAAGGGACCAGTTTCTGTTAAATTTTAAAATTTTTAATCAATGGCAATGTGTGGTCTTGTGACGTCCTAAATTGCGTTATACGTGGCGTTTCGGTTGCCTTTTTATGAGGAAGGTTGCGATATGCTGGTCGAAGCATCAAATAAATTAATTTCGAGAATTATAACGGTTGCAAAAGCCTGTAGCAACTAAAATAATGGTGAAATTACAATTTGTGTGATTTGTTATTTTTTCGAGTCAGCGAGTTTTACCAAATTATGTGGTTGAGACAACTCATTTATCACGTAAGAACGTAAATTGTGGTGATGCAAGACTTGCGGCTCGACCGCCCAACTTTCTGTCATATTAAATAAGAGCTGTGGGGTGGTCGTTTTTACGGTTGTCACACGTAAAAAACGTAATTTGCTTCTTGTAACATTAGCGGAAAAGCAGCCGTTGTCGCGCGTCCGAGGAATTGCTTTACGGCTGGTGGCGGTCGCGAAAAATGGAAAAAGGCAATAAAGAGGAAAATAGCTTTCGGAATGACGTCCGTATAACTTTTCGCATTATTCCCGTGAATCGAAACATTGCGAAACTTCTTGGGGGCGCAACAGGGGGGGAGGGGGGATTGTCCTCGCGCAATTTCCAAATTAATTTTACGAAACGAACACAATTACGCCGCCGCCCGGTTTGGTTTTTTGTTTTTAACCGATCGAAAATTAATGACAAAAATCGCGTTGACGCCATCGACAAATTCAATAAAACCGGTGGAAACGTAAATTGGTCGACGCTCGGTGGCAAAAACGAATTGAAATACCACCTAATTGTGAGTGGCACAAAAAGCGAGTTGGTTGTAAATTGGATTTTTTTCCCCCTTCCGAATCGATATAAATAAATTGAAGCTTTTTACGTTGATTTCGTGTTTGATGGGGGGTGTAAAAAGTTTTCGTCGAGATTTACGCAAGTGCAATAATTGGCGACGTTAACATTTTATGACGAAAGCAATAAAGGGCAAATATTGAAGTTGGCTGCAACAAGTGTCGTATTGTTTACCCTACTCGATTAGTATAGTCGATGCGGAGCGATTCTCCATCGATTCGTCCTTTTCCCTGAAACCGAACTAAATTGCCTTGGAAGTGACTCCCTTATCTACAGTCGGACGACGGGATGCAAGAGATGAAACGAGCGCGATACAACATAATTGATGTGCGAATGGGAGTTTTCCTGCAAAGATCGGAATTTCGGGACTTCCTATAGCTAACTGTTGGCCTTTGTTATTATTATTCAAATCTGAGGTTTAGTCATGGCCTCTCTGATAAGGTTTTAATGTTATGCCACGAGGAGGAAGGTCGTGATGTGTGGTTTTGTTGATGGTGGCGGGGCGGTAAAAACGGGGAAATTTTGTTGAGTCAAAGAAGGAAAACAGGTGGTCGAGTAATGGACGTGATAATTAGATTTCGGTTTGTTGGGGATTTATAAAGAATTTTTCTATTATGGAGGTCCTTCCTCGGGGACACGTTTGTTTGTGACAGGGAGGCGGCGAAAGTCTTTGTGGGTTAATCGAGGGGACCCTGCCTCCGTTTGAGGGACGTTTCCCAGTTACTTTCGTAAAATTTAAAAAAGTTGATAGTCAAAAAAGAAGCTATATATAATTTTTATTTATTTAGGAACTAAGAACAAATTGAGATATTTACAACAGTTCTTTGTCACTTTTATGTCATTCTGATTTTATTTAATAATTTAAAATCTAGTATTTTGTTAGTATGTTCTGCCGTTGAAAGTTTCTAATTTCCGTCGCGAATGCGACTTTTACTTCCTGTTTGTGGGCGACGTGTGACGACGACCTGTTGTTATTTCCGCCGACGCCCGTTTTACTGATGAAACGTAATTTGATTTCAGGTGGAGGATATACGGGACATGATAGACAAGATCCAAGCAAATGTAGAAGAAGTAAAGAAGAAACACAGTTCCATCCTCTCCGCGCCGCAGAGTGATGAAAGTGAGTCGTTACACTGTATAAGCTTTTCTTATTTCGTTCGTCCCGGAAAAACCCTCCCGTTGTGTTTTGCACCAACGCGGCCTTTCCTCGTCTCGTCTATATCCATGTTTTAGGGCGCATCTGGGAACGGTCGCGTATTATCACAGCCCCAACCGTTGACTTTTATTATTACGAAATTTCAGCAACAGCATCACCGGCCGCGACGACCACACAAAAAAAAAATAACCGGAACAAAAAAAAATGGGGGATCGGTAAACAATTTTTTTCGAGGGGTTAATCTAATATTTAATATCCTCAACGAGGGTTTTCATCGATCGCTGGTGACAACAAATATATCGTCAGTTTTTTTTTTTTTTGAGTAATAAGGGTGTTTTTGGAAAGGCCGATTTCGCTACCCAGCAGTTCAAAGAATCCAAAATCTTGATCCACCTATGGCAAGACGCAAATTTGCAGTTACAACGATTGTTGCGAACAGACAAATTGTCTGAGGAATGGAGCTATTCGCTGTCAGAAACAATTTGCTTACAGAAATAATTCCTGAAGGGTTTGAAAGCGACTCCTTTAAAGCTTGACGTAAACACGCGGACGTGCGGCTTATTTTAAGTTCGTAACCGGCGGCTGCTTTTATTTCCACCCAACTTCCACCCCGCGCCGGACTTAATTATTAATGTTTAAATTAACTGGGGATTTTTGAGGTTCGTCATCAGAAAACGTTCGTAATTCGCCGACTTGTCGTTTGTTGTCATCATCGGTAAATATTGTCCTGTCGCTAATTATTTCGGTGAAGGTATTCGCGGGTGCGGCGTTACAAATTACCTGGGGGGGCTACGGCGTCGAGCTATGAAACCGAATTTTCGGCCCGAAAGCGGCGGGACCGTCGCGGCTCATCAAACTATCGAAAGATTTTCGACGACGCTCCTGTCGGGGGGCGCGTCGCTAAATTAAGGCGACGATTGATCGACGAACATTTGTACCGACCGTTTTGCCAGAAATTCGACCGGAAACGGACGTGGCGGCCAATTGAGGTTTCAATATTCAGCGACGATTATCCCGGCGCATCCGCCATTTTTGACGTGATAAGTTCGAAATCGAGGGCGGCGAGTGTCTTTAGGAGGGAGAGGTGTTTTTGTGATTTTTAACAGTTTATCGTAAGATATGTGTCTTTGAGGAAGTAGAATCTCGACAAGTGGCGGGGGCGCCATTAAGGGAAGATGCGTGAAAAATTTGCGAATAAAATTGGACAATGACAATTTTTTTCCTAAAGGAGAATCATACCTATGCGCTACTTAGAACAGTGTAGAACGTTTCGATACGACATTTTGTTGAAGAGTTGCGAATTTTTTTCTCATACCTCAATATGAAAATGAACTCCATCAATAGATCTCGGTTCACCAAAATTACGAATATGGTCGGCAATGACCAGTTTTTGTGGTTTTTCTGATCAATTTGTCCTAAATCTCCGAGAAACTGGAAGCTCGCGAAATGGTGGAGGCGCCGTTAAAGCGGCGGCCGAACCGCAGATTACTGTAAGCGACCCGGAAAGGATTACTGTTGCGGTATACGCGACCGTTTCCAATAGGTGTATTACAGGTAGTATTCTCGAAACGGAAGGCCGCACCTGAGGTAATTTAAATGTCTTCCGAAACGGTCTCGATTCATCCCGCCCTCGGCTTAATCGGAGAGATTCGAGATGTACGTGTTTGCTATATCGAATCCAGACGTTGTTCCGACATCCAGA
The DNA here is from genome assembly GCA_951805265.1 of Schizotus pectinicornis. NCBI lineage: Eukaryota > Metazoa > Arthropoda > Insecta > Coleoptera > Pyrochroidae > Schizotus > Schizotus pectinicornis. The sequence continues at coordinate 4,241,943 of OX638207.1, forward strand.
TGAAGCATTTGCCTTGTTGAGGTCGATAAAACGGCGTCTTATGAATCTTTCAGTGGCTCAGTTGTGTTATTACGTTTATCTACGTTGCGCGGACCATATAAATTAGCTCTTGTCCGGAAATTACGATTTTTGCCATAATTAACACTCGGTACAAAGCAATTTTCAACCTTATCGCCGGAGAAAATCGCCGCGACTCGGGCTGCCCAATATGCAAATACATATTCGTGTCGGTATAAGGCAGATCGAACTTTATCAAAGCCAGACGTGGGGGTGCAGTCGTCGAAAAAATAACGTCGCCTCTACCGAAATTCTCGCGGAAGACCGACCGTGCCCAGTAAACTTAATGAAGATTAAAATTAAAAGTACGAGAGGGTCGGTGGCGAGATTTTCTTTACATTTACATTTGCTGGTTATTGAAACTTCGCTGCTCCGTCAGGTGGTGTGACAATTTTGGAATTTGTGTCGGGCCGGCTTTTGGGGATGTGTCGAAATTGAGGACCGCCAACATTTGACGTGGAGCGAGCCACTCGTGGTTTCTTGCCGGATCTAGGGTGCTCGGAGATGTCAATCGAAAAGATTACAGCCAAATGCGGCAGTTGATTGAAATGCGGATTTATTTTTGTCAAAATCGACCTAAATTGCAAATTGATGTCGATTTTAGGATTTTTTCGAATTTCCATTGATTGGGGTAGAAACATAAGTCGAAAGTATTCAAATTTTTTACATCGATTTTATGACTTAATCTTATAGATTTTCAACCTCTTAACACGAATCTGACCGTAGTTTCCTTGTACAAGTCGTACTTTTTAAGATATGATTGTTCGAATGTTTCAATTCAAAATTTTCGTCAAAATCGACCTAAATTGCAAATTTCAACTTCTTTATTATTAGACTTACGATTTTTGTTCATATGGCATTCGACAGCTTTTGTGAAATAGAGAAATTTCATGTATTTGGATTTGATGTAAGTCTGCCCGATCCAAAGTTACAAGAGTTTGAATATTATAAGAAATCGAAACTTATTGGTTTTTCCGAGGAATTATGGTGTACAGTCACCGGCATAGAAGAAGGGTAGAGTTTGTTTGAGAACCGCACACTAGGATTCACCTGTGCGGTTCTCAAACAAACTCTATCCCGTGGTCTAGCCTGGTTGCAAGTGTAACGTAAATTGGAATGAATTTTACTTCACCCTGGGCTTCTTCAATGCCGGCGAGTGTACACCATCCAGGAATTACAGGAATTTTGGGGATTTATTTTTACTTAGTAGGATTTATTGGGAGTTGATGGGAATTATCCGGAATTATGGGGATTTATTTGAAATTACGGAGATTTATTAGAGATGTTGCGGGAATTACAGGGGATTTATTTTTTTTGCCTCAAAACTACTAGCCTCTGCTCATGCGCAGAGGAAAGAAAGAGAGAGGAAAGAAAGAGAGAGGAAAGAAAGAGAGAGGAAAGAAAGTTCAAACACAAAGTACCGAAATTGAAACTAAAAGAGTATTTATTGACTGCGAGAGATTTTATGCAGTTTACTACAAAGAACGGTGGTATCTTGGCAAAATTGTGGAAATTATTGACGAGGAGGCGTCAGGTGAAATTTTCAGGGGTAAACCTGCTGAATGACGGAACAGGGCACCCACACCGGTAATATTTTGGTAATCCGAAACTTTGTGTTGTTTTATTGCTCGATTGGTCGAATTAATTGGTTTTAGAGTTGGCACCGTCATAAATTTCGTCGTCTTGCCCATCCATCGTTTTTCCTTCTACTATTGATATTGATTGACCATTAACCTACTCGCGTTCGCTTCGATTGAGAAGGGCAAAAATATTTTCGTCTCGGTTCGCGACTCGGACAATGAAATTTTAATAGCGGGCGCCAGAGGGGGTGGGGGTGGGAGAGACGAAGGGGGAGATGTTTGCATAAGTGAATTAAAATGTTTATTGCCGTTTCGGAAGACGCGATTTTTTTTTCAGATGGATTATAAATCCATTAGGATAATTTATTATGCAAAAGCGATTTGTTTTGGAAGCCGCTGAATATTAATGAGGATTTTTGCGCAAACTTTGCAAAAAACAGGTCGGGATGATGGCTTACGGTGAGAGCCCTCTCCGCAAACATGTTTACCAACTTTTTACCGAAGTTGAGCTAGCAAGTAATCCATTTTCGTCATTACCACTTCACGGTTGACCACAGCCAAACTCGTTTCCGCGGACGATGCAAGTACCAAATATTAACTCTGGCCGACGTCTTTCAAATTAGCACTGAGAGCTAGTGAGTGAAGTGGCAAGGTTCAAAAAAGGAACGCGTCTTACCTTTAACTCGAGGAGACGGAAGAACTTGAGGAATGAATCAATTGGCTTTACGTCATTCAGAGCTTCAGACGCGGGAGCGGAATCACCAAAAATAACACTATTACCTAGACGAAAATTGGACAAGTTTCCAGATAGAAGCATATCAGCAGAAATGAAGAAATTTTTATTGTGCTTCTCGAGCAACTACGAACGGTACTATCAATGAGCGTCATGTTGGCGCTTATTCCGGAAGTAGTTTTCCTTACCTTCGTATTTTCAGGTAGAATAGCCGCCACTATAGAACGTATATCAAATTTTGCTAAAATAGCTATTGGAAATGCGATCAAGTCCGCTTTGTTGCGGGTCTTCATCGATGGTGAGCTTTTCGCTGGAATAAAAGCTCGCCCACCTAAATCTTTCCTAATTCCGGGGGTAGGCTTGACATTGACACCGCAGCTGTTGCTCCCTCCGACATTCGCAATTTTTCATGTACTTTATTGCGGATCAGTTTCCAAATCGATCCTGTATCAATTTCCATGGCTGCCACATCCTTCTTCGGTGAAGCGCCGCACAATTATTATTAACGGTCCGAAGTGGTTGGGGAATTTTAAAGATGTGGAGATGAAGTTTCGAAAATAATGAAATTGAGGTCTCGCTCCAATGAAAGATCATTAAGTGCCATTAAGTTTACTTGGAAGAGCTATTAATGCAGATGGACAATTAATCCATCACACCTTTTGGGGTAAGGCGGGCAATCCGGATTTTTACTTTAACTTAAGGGCAGGATTTCCAGGAAGATGGAGAATTAATAGAAAGATCGAGAATATAGAGAAATTTCTATATCAAGTTGAGATGTTGTCATTTCCTCGATCTTTCTATTAATGCTCCATCTTTCTGGTGCATGGATTGAAGTGGGTCTTAGTAGTTGAGGCTGGGTGTGCTTGTTAATGGTTCAACTGGAAGTGTCAAAAAGTGTGGTAAAGCCACCTTCGAATTGAGCAACAATAAGTCCAATTTATGGCGATAATTTTTCTTGTTCACATCGATGGTCTGCGATCTTCCATCAACCTGCTCCCTTATTTATAGCCTCCGATTTCCTCCGCCTCCCTTTCTTTTAAATCGTCCGGAACGAGATCACCCAACGATAGGTCTTGTAACACGTTTGCCGACGACATGTTCCAATCCAGAAGCGACTCGAGTTACATCCCCTTTCGATCATCAGTCTCTGTCAGCGAAACCCTCCCGTTCGAACCGCGTCTCACCTGCAATACTTACATTCCCGTCGTCGCTTTTCGCCGAGACGCCTTTCGAGACAATTTAGCATATTTCACAGAAGCTGCCGCCGCCACTTGGTCGTCGAGGCGAAGAGGAAAAACCGGAACGTGGTGGCATGGAGCGAGCGAGGCGGCCTTGCCTTATAACACGTATTGATCTTGGCAGGCCGTGCCCGAACCGGCGGCGGCACTTGTGAATGACCCGAACATCGTCGTAGCCGCCGCCGCCGCCGCCACCGAAACGTGATTTCCAGTGAATAATACACGAGGACCTCTCTCGCAACGTTCATTCAAAAATATTCCCTGATGGTGCGGTTAGTTACCCACCACAATCTCTTCCCCCATCTCCGGCGGCGGGGATCGATTCGAGTTGGTGCTTCACCTGAATCGCGTTGAGATACTACACGGTCTCCCGAGGGGTGGTCGGCGAGGCACGTGCAGATCAAAGGTGGAGGAGGAGGAGGAGGAAGAGGGCATCGCACCACATTTCACAAGGCTGATTGCAATTAAACTGTACAGGAAAGTTTCGGGTGGGAACTGGTCTTGTTTCGGGAAATCGGAAAATCCGAAAGAAAACTAGTTAAGGGAAAGAGAAGGGGGACGAGCTACGCGAATGGAAGAAGTAAAGGGGTTGGTGGCGAGAAATTGAGTTAGAACTTTGAGTTGTTTTATTTTTTTCTTGTAAATTAGAGTGTCCCGAGAAGATATACAACTTGTTTTTTTTCTGATTTTTGGTTGCGTGGAACGGGAGAAAGGTTGGGTTTTGTTTAGTTTTTTTCTCTTTTGCAAAAGTGCCTAGAATGGGCGACTGGATCGAATGGTTTCAGAAATAATTGAAAACATCCTCAAAATTGCCCATTCAGCAAATCTGCATCGCCCTAGATTCGTTGCGATGACAAACGCTTCGCGATATTTGCGCAGTGGCGTGCTAGAATTAGGGCAAGGTCCCCGATAAGCGTCGAAACCACGTTTCTAATCTCCTCCAATTTTGACCGTTTAAAGCAAAATTAATTTTTCCAATTCATTACTCGTTTTATATCTTTAACGAGTAAATGATGAAACTACTTTAATTACTGTAATTTTTCCAACGATAAATAAATAATGAATTTTCTCCTTCCAACCGTTTTAATCAACAACCACTCTCTCCGTCTCCTTTTCCTATTAAAACTTGGATGGGTTCTATGAGAAATTAGCCGTGGGGATGCGACGATGCAGAATTCGCGTGGGTGCAGAGATGCAACTGCGTTAATTAAATGCAAATGTGTTCGGCGCTCTGGCATGCCGGCTATAGAGTATGTCTGTCGTTCGACGTCGATAAATGCAATTTATGCACAGCTCTAGCTTCATTGTTACACATCGAAGCCCCCAACTATTCTGGATTGTGAACGTTACACCGGGAGTTCGGAAACTCCACAATCGCTTCCGACAAGTTTTGTTACCTGTCCGAGTTCCAGTCACGGAGATCGTTAAGCTTTGAAGTGAACTAGAAGCGGAGGTTTCGGACAACTTTACTACCCCACTGTCAATTTTCTCGACCTGTCCAAACATCATCGTCGAAACAATCATGTTGATACAAGAAGTAGAATGAGGAGGAAAAAAGTCTCCGATCCACTTCACCCCCGAGGTCCCGTTCATTTACCTTTCGGCAGCGACCAAAGTCTGAGGGAGGTTTTTTTAGAATTTGGTCTACGACCACAAGTCACTCGAAGAAGACATCTTGCGTTACCTCCTGCGATTTGATATTTTGCCGGAAGACCCAGATAAAGAATTGTCGATGGGTGCGATAATGGGCGATAACGTTTTGATCGAATCGATACCACTTCAGAACTGGGAGCATTTGTGCAAACACGTAACGATAGCAATAAAACGCGTGACCGACATTATTATTCATCGAACCACTTATCAGATGGGGAGAACCTTTATTTTTACATGTGTTTCTCTTTTTTTATCGCCTCTATACACCCTCCAAATATAGACGCATCGGCGCCGTCACTCAAACGACTTTTTTTTTTATTTTTTCGGTCGATTTTCCCCAATATTATTCGTCTCGAAAAGGGACGATTTTTTTCCCCCCGAGCGACGCCGTGCACCAGGAATTTTTCGAGCGAAAGACGAAATCGGACTGTGAGACTTTCGGACCGGATTCATATATTCCCGTCCAATTACACGTTCGGGGACCGCGTGCGAGACAAGCGATATTTTTAAGGGCGCGTCTGGGGACAGAATTTTTTCCCGTCGTCGGTCGGGGTGCTTTAAAAATCGTGACACAACGCTTAACCGCCCTCGACGAGGCCACGGCCGCCCGCGATAAATTCCCAGGCAATTGACGGTGTTCGGACTGAACTTTTTCAGCTGTTTCGCTTTGTTCCGCTGTTTTTCATGACGTTGGAAATAAGCTTTGGGGGGGGGGTTGGGGGGGGGGGGGGTTGTAGCGCGATAAGGGTCGATTTATGCGCCGCAGACCATCATCGTTATCAACACACGCCCGCTGTCGCCCAAAGCAAACGTCATATTTTATAATAAAGTTGAGGTTAGGTGCGAATCTTAAGGGTGGCGGGGAAAAAAAAATTAGGAAAACTGAAAATGAGCTCGCTTGATTTGGTTGGAAAATTAGAAAAAGTCGGTTAGGGTAATCTATGTAATCTTATCTGATGGGTGATTACTGCATAAATGACTCACGAGCGTAATTAAGGTTATTATATCGTTATTATTGTCTTGGGTGAAATTGCAACGTGTGGCACATATCATAAATACATGATTCATATTTGTGTGAAGGATGAGTCATTTAACGAAATTTTCAGAAACTCTGAACTGCCTTAAAATAATTTCTACTCTTCATCTGTAGGATGACTCTTAAAGCGGAAGTAACCTGCGATACTTTGTGAGACCTTTAATAAAAATTAAGTTTCATGTAATTTGGGGTCGCTTTAAAATAATTTCTACTCCACATGATAATGTGGGACTCTACAGGTGTTCCGAAAATAAATAAGAATAAAGATCGCATTTTTTGGATTTGAGAAATGTTTCCTGAGGGAGTCAACACCCCCTAAAGGTGAGAGTCTTAATTTCTTGTGAATAATGGCCAAACTGGTCAAATGATTTCAACGATTTCTCTGCTGGCTAAATACTTTTTAAATTCCCGTCTCTCAAACCTGCAAATAAAGGGAACAACCGCTCAGCTGTCGTGTAAAAGTAATAAATAATGCTAGTAATACATAGTTAGTAGTAATGAAAAATTCATCAAAGAGAAAAACTACAAGCAAGCTATTTCGGAATCAATAGGTATTGGATTTTCCTGTGACGCATTCGCACCCTTGTGTTCGAGTGGTTCTGTCGGGACTTTTTACCGGAAACAGTTTAGCTCCCCAATTTTAATCTCGTTCTCCAACAAGGACTGCAATTCGAGTCGACATCCTCGGTTGCGAATTTAAACCTAAGCAGAACTTTTGCGGTTTCGCCCTAATTTTCCGCAGGAAGTCCATGTTGATTTTGATTATTCGCCAGATCCGGAAATTGATAATCAATTTTCTTTCCGGCTTTCCCGCCCGACTGTTCGACTATTTCCTGACGATTCGGGGGGCGGTTCGCCAGTACCCGTCATCGCAAATAGTCAACAGGTAATTTCCGAGCTAATAACCCAAAAATTTCAACTACCAACTAGGACGTAATCGAAAAATGATGGTTTAATAAGTAAAATTTATGACGATAATAGCGCCGGGGTAATCGTGAAAATTGCGGCTTCGCTTCGACACGCAACCTTTTTTTCCGAGTCACCCCTGTACAATCCGGTGACTAACATCGGAAGCGCTCTTTAGAAAGGACTTCCGTCGGTGACCCCGAAGTGAACGATTATTAAGTTTTTTTTTTTCGTGATGGGTCGAGGGGAATCTCGCAAATCCGCATAAAAGTCGGGGGTGGTGGTGGCGGCGCGCCGAGGACGTGGGACGTCGCGTATATAGGCGGAAAAGCACATCGAAATGTGGGTGGATGATGGCTGGAAAACGCGTGGTGGTTCGCTTATCAAGCACAATATTTGCATTGGTATCTGCGTAAACGCGACTTTAACTGATGACGGTCGGATGTTACAGCGTGCCAACTTTGGAACAAACAACGAAATTTCATCGTCCATTATCGGAAATTAACATGAAAATAACTTCTTTTCGATAAAACGAAACAAGTTGGCATGTTAACGATCTCGATAGGCAATTGCACTCGTAATTAATGCCGGACGAGTATTTTTGCCGCCGTGACGTGACGGGGGTGAAAATCTCAAGCCGCAAATCGCCATTTCGGGGCCGCCCTCAATCCGACGTCGAGAGCCACGAAAAGGGGTTAACAAAATAATAACGAAGTCTTTGTCTCGTTGGAGCTTTCCAGATTCCATGTCCTGTTTTTACCTTCCGTTTTTTTCGTTACCTGTTTCAGATCCCCGCTCAAATCCTGGAAGCGTTGAATACAAAATTCGCAATTCCTGCGATGAATTCGAAAAGATCCGACAGCGGGAAGCCATTATGTAAATTTGCGTGGAAAAATTGATGGTTTTCATTGGTTTACTTATTTTTGTAACGTGAGATTTGAAAATTTGTTCCTGGTTATCTGGATACTTTTAAACATTTTCTTTGGTAATTTTTCCACTGACTTAATAAGAAATCTTTGCAGCAAATTGACCCGGTTCGTCGTTTTCTCTAAGTCCCGCAATATCCAGAAACAATCCCGACATCAGTTTTGGCGCCAGGAGCCGGCCGAATGATCCCGTCGACCAAACATGAGCAGATCACCGTAGTTCCGCCTTGTAAATTAATCTAAAACAATATCCGGCGGGTGAATTCGCTCCTGGAATTTATTCAACGCAACCGGTGAACCCCCGGCGCGTTTTATTGATCAACTTCGCGAGATAGCGGTCGGGGAGGGCCTCTCGTCTTCGTCGTTTTGGTGGTTTGATCGTCGCTAAAAGTTGGCAATTTTCATTAATTTACGTGCCGCCCCCTACCTCGCAGACGTTGTTTAGTCGGTTTACCCAATTAAATCTTCGATTAGCCGACTCGCCGGGGAACCACACGGATGTTCCAATTAGGGTGGGTTGTGACTGACCGGACACGACGGCCTACACACCACACACGTGCTTTCGGAAAAATCGTTAATGCAACTACGACCCTCATCAACGAGGCGAGAGAGCAAGGGAACGAACGACGCCGTGTACACGGGCAATTTAGAAATTTCATCGCAAAAGGGGCAAAGAAATTTAAATTGATGACGTGTTAATTATGCTGCTGGCGTTATTTCGCAACACCCTGACCTAGTTGCCGAGCAGAACACTAAATACTCTGGTTGCCTCGTTGCACTTTGACGTCAGTGTCATTTGCAGGAGGAGCACATGCAGTTAGGTCAAGACCTCCGCCGATTTTTTGTTTTTCGGTTACTGGACAAAGAAAGAAACTTTTTGAGAACTGTTTGGAAGGATTTAACGCAGAAAGAAATAGTTACTCTGACTCCCGGACTGTCTACTCACAACTGACCTTCTCTCTCCTCGTCATGGACCATCTAATTAGTTACAAAAAATATAAATTTTGTCTGCAGGCTCTTTTGGCGGCACCGACCTACTGGCCCAACTTCGGCTGTTCGCCCTCCGCCTTTTTGTTGGTTCTTTGTTGAAGTTCTCCCTGCGGGTTGTTCGGCGGAAAAATTTCGCCAGCTAGTAACCCAATCTGAACTCGTTATACAGTCGATTTACTTTCTCTTCGTGTATGATTTGGAGCATCACGCAACCCTTCGATTTCGTTTCGTCGAGGAATTGCTGTCATCATTTACTGTTTCGTACTCACCTTCGACGATAAATTCAAGGTGCAGGCTTTTCATACTTGCAGCTCTCAATGCCACTTTGACCCTGCTTAATTCGATGTAATTGGATTCAATATAACTTGGTCGGTTGAAAAGTTGCAAGACTTGTGAAAAGCTCTTTTGTGGCAGGGCGCGTATCGGATTTCGTTCAAACTTGAAGAGGCCATGACTTGCCAACGAAACTCTGGATCACGGCCAAAAGCTACTTGATACATATTTTTATGATAAAAGAATTTCGCGAGAGATTATTGTTTTATGTCGTAAATCTAAGGGAGCTCCACGGGATAATAAACAGAGGGAACAGCGGACAATTTAACAATGGCCATGGTAATAAATTTCTTCTGGAAAAATTATTACATCTTGCAAGCATGGGAGCTATCGGTGCAAGCAAGAGGACTGTAGTCTCGATTTAACAATAAAGTCTTATCAGGCTTTGCACCTGCACAGTTTTCAATTTAAGGAAGCGCACAGATTGTTCTTCGATTTTTCTAAATTCTTACAAAAAGTAGTGACGTAATGGCTTATCGCACGTAAGCAAGGAATATATGCCAAGCGGTGGTCGGCACCACTTCTCCCTGCAGATGGGGAAATTTTATTCTTCATTCGACCACTTAATTTTTAACTAAAAAAATGGCATTTGTAGAAGCTGATAGATTTATTTTTTAACTCCTCTTGATTAGGCTCTTTACGATTATTTAGAGTTCGCTTGCCTCCGGTGGATGCCGGAGTTTTGTCTTCGGCGGCGTCCCAAATTCGTCCCGGAAAACTTTTCAATTACCGACGTTCCGGGGTTGCACGGGGCGGGTATTGTGGACGACTTGTTCGTCGAGTGACTTCGACGATGTCGCGGAGAGGATTCTGGGACGCTCCGCTAGCGATTCATAATGCAACAACCCCGCTGCTGATGTTCGCTCTTTATGTTCCAATTTTCAGATTATAACTCATGTCTTGAGGCGCGTTTAGAGACGCCATTAAACCCGAGAAGGAGGTTTTGCGATGCCATCATTCTACTACCAACCCTCCCTCAGGACTGACGTCGTTTTCGCCAATAACGACGATTTTAATTCGGACGCTCCACAAAACAGCAACGAATCCAACAGGCAAAAGACAAAGGAACAATTGTTGCGAACGCCTCCCCGGAATAGTGGTATAGCTGAGGTTACTTTATGACTTCTGCGTTTAAAGTTGGGCGCCCTCTGCGAGATTAGTAAAAACACATTGAAGGCCGTAAAACTCTCCTCTCGTGAAGAGACAAAGGAGAGTTATTTAAGAAGGACTATAAGGCGTGTGGAGGGGGTCGCAACTGTCCCGTTAAATTTTCCGGGGTGAAGGCAACTCAATTGCGAGCCTACTACCAAGATTCTGTTATGGGGTAAAAGCAGAGACTCGCTGAAATTTATTATTCTGGAGCTATTAAAACACTTGTTGAGATTTACGCTGCCAATAATACCGTCTCGATGAGGGAGCGTTAAGTGTCGATCTGCCCTTGTGCGGTCACCTTCTAGATTTTAATTAATACGACGCGCACAGAACGTCAAGCAAATGTCGATCTTAAGCTGGGCGTCCACCCTGTAGATTTTAATTAACAAAAAGCGGTGGCCGTGGTAAAGTGGATATTCGGGGGTGGGTAATCCGTTGGTCAGGAAAAAGTTTCGTTTTTGCGGCTGTCCCCCGTTCAATTTCTGCCGCAAGTAGGGTCGCGGATAATTAATTTGGTCGAGCTTCAATCAAATTAGAGTTCGGTCTGGATCGCGGGTTTTTCCTCTTTCCACGAAGCTAGGGGGTGGTTTGGTTAGTAAGGTGGATCATTGGAAAAATTGTTGAGTGCGTGTCTTTCGATTACGATCTGTCATCGACCGATACTCCGTCACGCGAATCACAAAGAATCGCGAGACGTTTTTTTGGGGGTTGCACCCTTAACTCGAAGGGTGGGGGGAGAAAACATCGTATTTAGATAAAGGGTGATTTATTACGTCGGCGATGTTGCTGGAAAGATTGAGTAGATTTTATTGAAAATTTTTTTCAAATTGCCTTCGGAAGAAGGTTGATTCAAAAAATTTGCGGTCAGAAAAGTTAAGTTTGCGGACGCTGCCGCCAGGGTGTGACGGTTGTCGACTTCTTGTGTTTTTTTAGATAACGGATCAACAAGGAAGGGAAAAAAATTTGGAAAAGCCTTTTATCGCCTCGTTTCTATTTATTCCAGAGGTCCTGTAAAAGCGTGAAACTTTCCGTCGTTGAGGTCCTATATTTTTTTTTTTTTTTGGCGGACCGCCCTGTCGCGACTATGTAACCCCAAGATTCGAAGGGTAAATAGGAACTTGAATAAAGGTTAGGCATTGGGTTCGAGTACATTTACAGGAAGTTGGCGGGCGATATCGACCGGTGACGACCTTTTACGGCGTTCCCGAACACGGGATGCCTTTTATCAAAGTTATCCAGGATTCGCCGTCGGCATGTCGGATAAGTTGTTATGATTCCGAAATCGTAATTACGGTTGTCGGCGATATTTCTAGATCCGAAATGTGCCGGGCGTCGTTAAAACGAAGAACCTTTGGAGAGAAGAGGAAGAGATCTCACGGAACTGTCCCATCAGTTAATTTATCGCGGGGTCGTTTTAAAAGCTTCCGAGTTGTCGCACAGATAGCGTAGTACGTATAATATACGTTCGAAGTTGGACATTATCCGGTCAAGTTAATGAAGATACGTTACGTATTGCGTTTCCAACAATGCGATACCGAGTTTTCAGATGTAAATTTTTGCCAAAGTTTCTGTTCATAATGATAGAACGTTGACAATTTTTGAAATAAATCAATGGTAAAGGTTGCGTAACGAAAAATGAAACGGCTCCCATTACGTCTACAGCACAAGCCTGAAGATCAAATGGGATACACATAGCGTTACGTAGAAGTAGGAGAGTAGGCGAAGAAGAATCAAGCCAAACGTATGCCCTTGATTTACGGGAACACTGTGGCGACTCCTCCAATAGTTAATTTGCACCTATTTATAATTTGAACATTAGCGTTAATATTTGATTACAGCCATTCATTAAGAGCTAATGGAGCTTGGTGAGTGCAACAATGGGCAAAAATTTTTTTTCCATCTCGTTACTGTTTCAGTTTCAGGCCATTGATAATGGCGTGTACTACGTACGCCCCCGTTTCAGGAAATCCATTTTATCTATTATATGCGTGCGTTTCGGGTGATTCATTCGTTTGCATTTGTATGGTCATTTTGAATTAGTCCATTCATTTTAGCACGTTGTTTTCGAATGACTAATGGTGGCTCTATGCTTAATTACCACCCGCTCGTTTTCGTTGTGTTTTCCGATGCGATTATAGGCGGGGGCGGATATTGAAGCGCCCGCAGGCAGTTCTTGTCTAACAAATTACACCTACACTTTACAAAAATCGAAAACTCCAACTTACATTTCCATCGAGAGAACCTCTTGATTAATCAGCGACGGTTTCGTGGAAGACTAAAAATTCAAGGTTGAACGCAGGTGAAGCACCAACCTTGTTGCACACCTAAACACGAAATTAACACTTTTAACCTTTTCTAAGTGTTTTCGAAAATATCTACATGTAACTGCATAATATCGTCTAGTTAGGTAGGCGAACATAAGTGGGTCAAAATCATATTATATAATCATTTCTTTTGTTCTGTGCTATGTAGCGGGCCGGGGCGTTATGTAATCCAAAGGGCAGACGTTCAAGGGAAAACGGTGTATTTTTTCCAATTTTTAGCAATTTTTTGCGTCCATTTATATTCCAAAATTCTCCAACGTTGACCCAAAATATGCCGCATATTTATAGATCATGGCTCTATTGATTGTGGATCTATAGATCATGGATCTGAAGATCAACCGATACTTTGCTTAATTTGTTAACATCAATCTTTAAAATTTATAAGGGGCCAAAAATTGTACCTAAAGTCAATGGTCTCCTCAGACAAACCCAAAGTCATCCAATCAGAGCAAAATGGCGATTTTTTGTAGAAATTTCCAAATAGAAGGTCCGGACCTGATTCCATTGTTGCTGTACTGGAACTTCAACACAATGGAACAATAGGGGCAATTGTGTTGGCCAACTTGTTTCGTTCATGCTGTTTCCAAACTATTTTTCTGTTTTCTGTCCGTGATGAGTTGATAATTAACACGTGTGTTATCTGCGCTTATCTACATTTACCGCTTCATTAACCGCCGCCTCGTTGCATTTTCAATGAACGTAATAGCCACTACCTAACAACAACATGAACGGTTCAATTTTCTATGTCCGTAAATAATCCTAATAGGGAAAACACTACAATTTCCGATTGATTTAATAACACATGAAGGGAACATGCGTCGACTAATATGAACATTTTTTACGGTTCTTCGCTCTTTGCCAAAGTTTAGTTGAAAATGACCAACTACAAGAATTGGACGACAGTAGTTCTTTCCATATATTTATGGGTGCGAAAGGAAAACTTTTCGAAGCGTAACGTCTTTAACCAACATAAAATTTTAATGTAAAAGTATGCGTAACAAAAAATGAAACGACTGATCACCCACAAACTCGCATCAGTACGGCACAGGATATTGTTTGAGGGACATTCCATCCCTACTTTTCTTTGTATGATCAGCGAACGTCGTGCTTTGAATATATCGAAATTTTCATTTTGTTTTTAAGGCTCCAACTTGTTTCTCTTGAGTTACGTCGTGTATTTATTTATTTTTCGAAATTATCCCGGATTTTGCTGCCGCGGGTCCTAATTCAATTAACCTCCGCATGGATGATGCGATAACCAAAGCTCGAAGATAATCCGAGAATGAAACGCTGAACCCCAAAAGCCTTATTGCGAAACTTTAATAATGAATGTGATTGTGAACTGGAAACGGTAACTCGAGATCACCACCCACCTAAGATTCGGGGAAGCTCCTCGAACGCATCCCACATCAGTTTCTTCCCCTAATAAATTTTGATAGATAATTGCTTCGAAATTATTAACACGTCCGTCTATAAAAGAGCGCTTACTACATTTTTTGGCGCGTCGAGTTTTCTCCCCCATCCCCCTCGATTTCCTACCAAAAATTTGCATTGGCATCCTTGATTGCGGAAGTGGCTTCGTCACGAAATCAAGCGATTTATTTTATTGGTTTCTATAGTTAGGTTTTATGTTGGGGGATTAAGTTATGATTTGTTGCGGCGACACAGGGGAGGGTTTATTCACGAGCTAAAGTTTGTAGTCCGAACAATTTCTTCGTCCTGATTAACGTCCATATCGATTTTTGAAGTTACTCTTGGAAATTTCCATAATTTCGTTTCATTAGAGGAACATTGCAAGGCGTGTCTGCCTATATTAGCCATGCTAATTTTCAACTGTTCACATTCAAATTGGCCCTGGCACTTAGAATACGCCTCATCATCCAGTTTCAGTCCTGGGAGAAGCGCTTCAAGTTTCATCCGAAATTTTGAAACATTGAAAATTTTAGTGTTGGGTTGCACTGACGATAATTGCTTTCAATGACGGTCTCAACTATTTTTTCTTTCCTGAAATCAACTTTTTTTTTTTCTTTCGTGATGTTTCCGACAGTCAATTGCCGAACTGTGTTCAAAGAAACTGTTCGAATTCAAGTTTCGGGTCGTTTCGCGAGAAACATGAAAGCGCGGGTCGGCCCTCTTTAAACTTTCGTTTAATATTAAACTGTGGCAGACACGTTCTTCGCAACTGTTGCACGCGCCCGAAAGCCGGCCGTGTTTCAGAAGACGAATCCTTCAGGATTTCCGCTCTCGTTAATAACGCGCTCCACCAAAAACTGAACGATTTATTACTTCGATGTTCTCTTGGCGCAATTTTATGAGTGTTAAACAGGAGTCGTCCGTCGCGAACGGCGTCCTGCGACCCCTCGAGACCGGAACGAAAACAGGGGTTGCCAATTAAAATTTTAATTAACCATCTGGAAAACTCCACCTCTCGTCGGGCTTTTTTTTGAGTAATAACGGTAATAAAAGCGTCGTTTCCCGTTTCGTAACAAATGCCCGAAAGACGTGTCTTTGTGTGGAAACGGCGACGGGTGCTTTCGGAATCGAGGGTTGCAACTATTTTCGGTCGGTTTAACAAAGCCCCGCAAGTTATCGCCCTATTGTGTGTTTTAATAAGTCGCCTGATGATGGGTGGCTCCCGAGTTGAGGGGAACGGATCTGGAATTCCCCAAGTGGAAAATTTACAAGTGACAAGCGTTCAATTTAAATCCTGTTGCACGAAACGTCGAGGGGATGATTCAGACAGTTTGGCGCATCGCGTCACTGAAACAAAACCGCAACATCCACCGATATCGATTGATGGGGGATGATGTCTTCGACGATACAAGACGATACGGCCGAAACTCGCGGCAATGTGTTGGAGATTAAACGTTTTCGGTCGGTAATCCGATGCAGACGTCGGATTTGATAAAGATAATTGGCGGTTCCTCGCCGCATTTCGGGTTGGATCCAGCGGCCTTCTTTATTACAACCCTGGGACACCCGAAACCGTATTCAATTAATTAATCCAACACCGCATACCTACACTAAAAGGTTTCGCAATGGAAAATTTGACTTATTTATTTTAATCTCTAGACAAAGGTCAACCTCCTAGATCTTTGTCTAGAGATTAAAATAATTAAGTCAACTGATAGTGGTCTTTGACGGTGATTGTTTTTATTCAATAATAATAATGAAAGCTAATCTTCCCAGACAACCCTGTTGCATACCGCTGCCTCGATCGGGACCCGCGGCAGCTATGCTGCGGCCTGATTGAGGCACCCCGACTCTCCAGAAGATCGAGGTGCGAGCGAGAGGTACAACAACTTTTTAAGCTTATAGTAATTTATAGAAACTATATAAATTTCATCGTGTTTATCTGGGGGATGATCGCGAAAAAGAGATTTCGGGCGATTTTCCGTTTCCAATTTACATGGTTGAGAAGCCGGCCGAGTATCCACCCTTAAAAACAATATTTAATTAGGCGAGATTTCAACTTCGTTCCACACTTAAAACCTTTTAATTGATGGCGGCGGCATTAACGGCCGCGGAATGTTGAGAGAAATGCGCCATCACTGTGACGACTTGTTTGCTTTGAAGCTCGATCAATCTTTCCGTATATCCGTGTATATTGTGAGATAGGGTGCGAAGCCAAAGCTTTGGCGAGATTATGGATATAGAAGAAAGCGTCACGGCTCCTCGTCGACGACGCCGATGTCTTTGAGATGCAATTTTTTGATTAACGACTTTGTGATGTGACGACAGGATCTAATGTGCGAATTTTCTCTTTTGTTACAGAAACGAAACAGGAACTGGAAGACCTCATGGCCGATATCAAGAAAACTGCCAATAAAGTCCGTGCCAAGCTTAAGGGTAAGTCACCCCGATATTCAATCGGATCGGGTGGTAGATGTTATCGAAATATCGGAGTGTCGCGAGAGGTGATTGGATTGTGGAGGCGCCGGGAAATTGCACGAGATTTCTTCGGCGATGCATTTGAAAGTTAAATTTTGAGGAAGTAGCGAAAAATTACAGGTTTCTCGCAACCATTACCGACATGCAGGAAAAGAATTATCGAGGTGCAGGTGGTCATTATGCTGAACTTTATACATGCGATGCAGACGGTGTCAAGTGCTATGATAACGTGATGACGACGAGCTGTGAAATGTTGATAAAACAGAACTCTGTAATGCTGTTTAGCAGTTGGACGGTAGCAGGATTTGTCGCAAGGCTTGTGACCACCACCAAAACTTGCCACGTATTCTCTGTCTAACAGTCATGGATCTATACATCATGGATCTATGGATTATGGATTTATCTGTAGATCATGGGCCGGTCGCAAGGCTTGTGACCACCATAACTTAAATAACTAGAAATCTGAGGCAGGACGTTGCATGGAGTTGCTACCTTCCTCTTCCTCAACGTTTAAGGGTACTCACTGAACCGGTGATTCGGCTTCCTTTATGAGAAGCGATTTCTTCGGTTCCCGGCTTCTTGTACAAAATTACATCGGCTAATGTGCCATTTACACCGGCCCATCGCCGTAACGACCGCCCATTCGGTTCGTGCAAAACACGGTACTAAAGGGAAATATCGGGACGTTAAAACCGGTAATTTCGGGCAAAAATCCAGTTTAGCCGTTTAGCGAGATCAAATGCCAGCAGCATCACCGCAAGCGTAGGAAGGATGGCAAACTTTATGTTAAACGAGCCGAACTCGCCCCCGTTTAATGACGTAGCCGTCACGATTGGCCCTGATTTGGCGGTCATTTGTCATCATTTGTCGGCAGGGGAGGGTGGCGCGAGGAAGCGTCGATAAATCGGGGGAGGGCCCCCCCAGATTCGATTCCGCCAAACACCGGCGCGAGCCTTTTATATGGAACAATAAAGCAGTCGTCATCGAAATTGCGTCTCTCTTTGTGGGGGGAGTGTTATTTCTTTTTTTTTTCTTTTTTTTTGGTAAACGTTTAACAGACGAAATTTTTCATTTTAATGGTTATCTGATGTTGGCTTGATCGATGGGGTGAGTCGGGTAATTGCATGCCGGTCACGGCATAAATCACGATCTGGGGACCCCAGACCGCTTGGAAAAATCCCGTACAATTCGAATCCGAAGCAATTCCGGCGCTTCCGAACGCTTCAGTTCATCTAATTTCGGGGAGTCTTCGCGAGAACCGAATCTCCAACGGCAATTCGAAACTCGACGAGATTAGCGAGTCGAAAGAAAACTGTAATTGCGACTTTTAGGTACAAATGTATTCAGGCAGATCGTTTCTCGTCTTCGTGAAAAATCGCAACGACCCACCCTTGGATCTCAGTCGTTACTCAAACATTAATTTTGCCCCCACTTGATCTCCTTTTTTTGTTTTTTTTTTTCTTAAGTGAAACTTTACTTTTTGAGGGTCACTACTTTTCGTTGAGTCTCGGATGTTATATTTTCGTAAATTTTACTTCTTGAGGACTGCTGTTTTTCGTTGAGTCCCGGAATCGGGGCGTCTAGTGCTCCTTCCTCGTCCTCGAAATACTGACGGTTGTGTTGTTTGTTTGCAGTGATAGAACAAAACATAGAACAAGAAGAACAAACGAATAAATCGTCGGCGGACTTGAGGATACGGAAAACGCAACACTCGACGTTATCCAGAAAATTCGTAGAAGTCATGACAGAATACAATCGGACGCAGACGGACTACCGAGAGAGGTGTAAAGGCAGAATACAAAGGCAATTAGAAATTAGTGAGTACCGTCAGTCGGAGGTGAGGACGCGCCATGAAAAAATTAACCCTCTTTCTGAATTGCAGCCGGTAGACAAACGACGAACGAAGAATTAGAAGAGATGTTAGAACAAGGAAACCCAGCAGTGTTCACACAAGGTGTAAGTAAAATCGAAGGGGGCTGGCTCCCCCAAGTCTCCGGTTCGTCCGTGTTGACGTCGACCAATTTCAGATAATAATGGAAACGCAACAAGCGAAGCAAACCCTAGCGGACATAGAGGCGAGACATGCGGATATCATTAAGTTAGAAAATTCAATTAAGGAACTCCATGACATGTTCATGGATATGGCGATGCTAGTCGAAAATCAGGTAATCTATCAAGTTGATTCGAGTTTATTGCACGTTTTGCGATTACGATCGGTTTTAATTGCGAGTCGTTTCGAATTGCTCGTAAATTGTGCCGTCTCCTCGGCCCTTTTTTTACAGAGAGCGTGCTTTTGTCTGATTGTCTTACGAAATTTTACGTAATCACCATCAGTGAGTATTATGTGATCTACGTAGGTACTTTGGTGAAAATAACGACGGTTTTGTGTTAAACTAAAATTTTCGCGAAACTTGCCGACACCATGTTTTTACTTGGCAAATCCGCTTCTCGTCTAGCCGCAAAAACAGCAGCTAACCCTATGTAAAACGGGGGATTATGTTAATGCTGCCAAACGGCAGATGTCGCTGCAGTACTTTGGACCGATTCGTTAAGAGACGAACGGAATTAACAATGGATGTTGTGGTAGCCAATCGAATTGGTTTTAGTTAAACAGAAATGTTTTTTCAACTATTCTGCAGGTTTGGTCGCGTTGCACAAATGGTGGAGGCGCCGGGTGAATTGTTCGGAAGTGCTGCGAAGTTGTATTGAGGTTGCCCGCCGAGGTTGGCAAGCAACGTTACAATCTTAACTTTGGAAACTTGCACGAAAGAGCCGAGCACGTTCTAGATTTTACACCCACGACGTACGAGACTGTATCTCGCCCTAGATTAAATTTTGAGAAACTTGCGATACGCCTCAAAAGTAATTGTAATAGAACCCTGTGAATAGCCGTTGGCAAGAAGGAGTTTTTCCACGTTTTGTCAATTGGACCTAGAAAAATCCTCCGCGTCTAGGGCCCTCCACCATTGTCTTCAGAACTGTTTTCAACTATGTTTTACTTTCAGGACATAAATTTTGATTACCTACCATAAGATTTCCATTGTTAATTCTGAAGTAAATTTGTATTTGTGAACGTGAAAATTGGTCCCGGGCAGTTGTCCCTTTCTGGAAAAATTTCTTAGTAGCGCCGCCCCGACATTGGACGACACAACCCCGCTGAGGAGAAGAAACCGTAATAATCGTCGGAGTGTATTAGAAACGTGTGCCCAGCGGGATGGGTTATTAACTAACCCCACGCGTTCTTTTTCTCCTAACAGTTGTGTGATCTCCAGTAATAACCAACTACTAATAACGTAGATATAACAGCAAAGTAGCAATAATAAAACTTTAAATTCTTCACGGTATCTTGGCACGTTTCTCTCTCCGCTGTCTTACAACTAACAAGCTTTCCCTTCATCCTGCTGGGTTTTTAGGGAGAAATGATCGATCGTATCGAGTACCACGTCGAGCACGCGGTGGATTACGTACAAACGGCAACGCAAGACACCAAGAAAGCGTTAAAGTACCAAAGCAAAGCGAGGCGGGTGAGTCTGTTCCTAGTTTAAGATTACACACACACAGTGTTTATTCGCTTTTAATTTTTATTTTGTTTTCTCGCCCTCCACCCGCCTACTTCCCACTCTACCCCTCGATGATGAAATGTTTTTTTTTTATTTATTTTCTTTCTGGCTTATTGCACTAACTCCTCGTTGTTTGTTTTTTTTATTGGTAACTGGTACTAACTACCTACTCTGTGTGCCTTTGTCACTAAATGGATATTAAATGTTTTTGTACATATACTCGTTGGTTGCGCTGTTTTCTTGGTGTTTCTACTATCTGGTGGACCCCTTTTTTCTTTCGTCCCTCCCTTTCCTTGTCACACCTGTAGGGCGAACTTGTTGATCGAGTGGAACATCACGTTACTACGGCCACGACTCACATACAGTCGGGACGTACCGAACTGAAAGCTGCCCAACAATATCAAAGTAAAGCGAGAAAGGTAGGTCAGGTCCCGGCTTCATCCCGCCATCCCCCTCTCTATTGGCTATATTTTTATTTTTGAGTTATTTTGATGTTTTCGAGCGGGGTCTTTTTTTTGTTGTTGTTGTCGTCGTCATTGTCAGTTTTTCGTGTTTGCTTGTAAATGTTGGAAGACCCTGCGCGTATTGTTTCCTTTTATTTATTTCGTTTGTTATTTTTCTGTTCACAGAAAAAGATCCTGATCATAATCTGCCTCATAGTAGCTATCATCATTTTAATCATTATATTGTCGGTTTTTTTGTAAATCCGCAACTATTCATTTGGCCGACCTGAGGAGGTGTCAGTGATTGTGTAAGGAACTGTTTTGATTATTGCAATATGTAGTGCTTTCGTGGTGCCCCCCTCCGTACACAGTTTCCTGCAGGAACCACCTTTGCCGCCCCCTCTACCGACGAACTCTTCAACAACTGTGTACTTTTTGTTTTATCGTTTAAATAATTACGCACGTTCTTTACAAGTTAAACACAATAAGTAGCCGTAAGTTTTTTAACTTGTAAACGGGCGCACCACTTAATAAATTTTGTTATTGTTTTTGTTAACCGCTTCGATTAATTGCGTTTAAAGTGTATCCTCCAAAAATATTTGTGGAAAGTTCAACTGATGTTGGTGAAGCTTAGGTAGTAATATGTGTATATCAATATAAATTATCTAAGCAATAAAATAGTAATTGTCTAAACTCGTTACTGAAATTAATAGAAACCAGGAGCTTGAGTCTTCTGCAATATTTCATAGGCTTGATTAGTGGTTATAGCAACGGTTTCAGTTATCCAGGTACACTCGGAAATTTTTGTTTTGATCGGTGTATTATAAAAGTTACTAACTACGTTGATTCCCCACTCCCACATGTGATATAAGTCTGCATCACTACATGGTCTGTAGTTACTTCAGTAATCTCGCAATACTCATGTCATGAAGGCTATTTAATTAATAAGTTTATTTCGACATTGTTATTAATTATTGTAAAGTTTCGGCATGTTGTTATTGGAAATCTATGATAATGCCAAAGATGATGTGTTAATTAAAGATGTAAATACAATTCAAAATTATTGTAACTATCTAGATACTGTTATTAATGTACTTCGTTAGTGGTCAACTATTTTTATTCGTTATTATTATTATTATTTGCACAATTATTTATGTAATTACATTTATAAATTATTAAATATTTTTTTATGATTTCGTTTCGTTTTGTTCGACTCTTTGTTTGGCTGGACCCTTTTGAATCTGTAGGTACGAATTGTTCAATAAAGTTAGCCAATAACATCGCAGATGAAATTAGTTTGCATTACTGACTCAATTCATCCTCAGGAGGCAGTTTTCAACTCACAATTGCAAATGCAGGGACTGTTGAAGAACCGCCTCCTACCACCGCTACCCTCCTCCATGTCTAAATGCTGTATTTTTCTTGTAGATTTAGAACTCGTTAGTTTTGGCAGAAATTCCCCCACTTTAATATGCTTGTTAATCTAGTTTACGTTAGTGTTTAAGTTAGAATTGAATTTTTATACAATTCGACTTGACGTAACTGGATACAATATGGCGGCCAACAATTACAATTGCCAGATTATCTCTAACTGAAAAAACGTAAAAGACACTACTGGACATTCTCAAAGACTTCTGCTGTACAGTCGGTTGAGTCGCCACGTTGTATCCGCGGAACATTGTTGTAGTTTTATTGGTAGCGCCAGCCCCTCCGGATTCAAGGTATGGATGACGTAGTTATCTCTCAGGAACACCCCACACATGTACCCAGTTGGCGCTCCGTTTTTGTTTAGTTTCCCCTTGACCCACCGACACGTGACCACTTATTAATGCTGTACAGGGGTGACAATGGCACATAGCGTAGTGTAAGCGGTCGCCGCTAGTCTCGCAATTAACTCGTTTCTTGTTTCATCTGCAGAAGAAAATCATGATTTTAGTCTGTCTTACGATCTTGGGGATAATTATCACTTGTACCATCGCAGGATACCTTGGCTTGATGTAAATTAGTAAGTATCGTCGATTCGGTCGATTACCGTATTGATTGTTTGGTTTGTTGCAGGGCACTACGAGATTTCACAAGTTAACCAGCGTTCTTCTCCGCTTGCTCCAAGCATAAAGTTTGCGTTGTTTGTTGTTGAGACGATTTAGTTTGGAGGTTTCGTAACGCGTTTAGTTATTGAAATTAGCTTAGAATGCAGTTACTATTAATATGTTTAAGGATCTCGATGAAACATTTGCTGTAGCAATAAAATGTGAATGTTGAGTTCGAAAATGTGTGATATTTAAGCAGATGTTATTGAAATTTTTTCTTTAGATTTCTCTAGAAATGTTACTGCGTATTAGTGTACAGAGTTACTGTTTTCTATATAGCGGAAAACAATTTTTACTAGTAGGCATTTGTATTCGAGAGGTGCCAGTTATTTCCTTTGTTAACATCGTAAAATTCTGATTGGTTATCAAAGAACTCTACTGATTAGCTTAGGTAAGGAACTATAGTAATTTTAGGATAGCTGCTAGCGTTGTTCTTAGAGAGAGGTGCACACACAATCAGTAGATTTTGAGAGGCCTAATACTTCACTACGGAAGACAGTACCTTCCAAGTACCTGCTGCACTCGAACCCAGCCCTGGACCCATTTCAAGTAGAATCATGGTACTGTCCCCCCACTCCACACGCAGACTCATCCACGCCAGGCCAACCGCACTGCTACACCTATGACGTCATGCCGCGGCCGCGACCGACTCGAAAACAACAAAGGCACCTGTTTTCGAGTCAGTTATTTGATTCAAGCAAACTTTCAAACTCGCCGCGTCGCTCCACGAACCGCAGCAGGACGACGCTTTACCACGAAACAATTTTACTGTTGAAATTTGGTAAAATTTCAAAGTTATTTTTTTGAAGCCGGTCGCGGTTCGTGCAGTGGCTAGGACTTGTTGCAGGCCGTTAGGTTTGGGGCCGCGGCATCGGCGCCGTAGCCACCTTCCTTGTCTTCCGTCACTGTTGCCCCTTAACCCGTTGAGTTGATTACCGTTGGTTTCACGATTAAGTAGGCTTTCAAGGATCTCTGTAATAATGAACATAAGTCTTTCGTCATTATAAATATTTATGTACCGTAGAGATTTTATACTGGACCTAAAATCATAGCGTAGTTCCAGTGCGACGATGGGGTTAGTCGATCCATTTGTTTAGCTGATGGATTGTAGCACCAGTAAAACAATTCAAGTTGTAAGTGTCAATTCAATTGGGAAAGAATCTTTAAAAAAAACTTATAATGTAATTAAAATTTTCTTGCATCTTTGAGTGTCGATGCAAACAAGTGAGATATTAATGTAGTTGAAATACTTTTTATCATGTAAGTAGATCTTTGAAAATATAGGTATGTAGTAGAGATAGGCTCTTTTAAAAAACTAAGTGGTGTTCCGCATCTATATGTTGACGCGTTGTTTTCGTTCCAATTGTATGATGATGGCAATATTTAGACCCCTCCAACCACCTCCACCCGGTTCAATGAATCATCGCCGAGACCACAGAACGTCGCTTTTTCGTTGTAGCAACTAGATGATTCATTCAACTAACTCTGTACATACATTGAAAAAAATTGTAAACGCAAATACCAAAGTAGATAGGGTTGACTTGACTACTGGTGGTTGGGGGCGGCCCTTGTGATTCTATGTGTGTGTCCTTTTCAACTTTAAACGAGCACAAATTTGACCTACTAAGTGTAATAGTTTACATAGTCGAATTGTTGATTTATTTAATTGTTAAAGTTGTCTAGGAATAATCGTACACTGCAAAAGTATTTGGTAAAAAGCGAACCCTGACCACTAGCGCACGGTTTGTTGAATCGTTGTTTTGATCGAGTCGCTGGTGTTGAGGGCGCAGTCCCCTCACTCGTGTGTTGTGACCTTCTTTAGCTAGTGGCACCTGTGTCTATGTCTGCTCCTTGTAACATGTCAAAAATGAATGTGCACGCAACCTCCGCAAGACGGTGCCGGGCCAAAATCACCCGAATACACCTGTATATACACTAGTTGTGACCCGGTTGCTTTCGATGAGTAAAGTTTATACATTAGACAATAATATGTAGGTAACGTACGAACTATGATTTCGTAGATGTTATTGCGTTTAGTGAAGCTATCAAGAGGCGCCATCTTGCGGATTTGTACCTATTGTAAATTAGGAAATTCATTTAAAATCTATATGATATACATTTGAAATTGGAAGTTTCATTATAAATATCTTCCACAATCTCCTGAAGTCTCATTTTCCCTCAAAAACCCACGCAGGAAAGGTACAACTACAAACCCTCCAAAAGACACCCTGGACTGCGTCTTCTCGACCCCAAGTCAACATCACTTTTCCTGAAGAGCTTTGAGAAACTGGTTACTTAATAACTGTACCTAGAAACTAGAAAAAGTGGTGAAGAAAAAAATAAAACTTTTTACCAAGTCGCATAAATATTGACGACTCTAGTAGAAGAGATGCGCATTGCTCTTTTAACCGTGTAACTTCTAAGGCAAAATGAAAGTACCCTCTCTTTAGTTGTATTGTATTATAAAGCGAAATTTTGAAATAGCTTTTATAAATTTCCTTATGACGGCCCTGTTCAATTTAGTTCGGAATTTGGGCACTACAGCGCTGCCGCTGACCGAAAATGACCTTGACAACTGTCAGTTTGAAGTTAACCTCAAAACGCAGTAAACATTTATTGTCAATTAACTTGTTGATATCGCCTTATCTACACCAATATCACGAATATTTATGCTATAATTGAACATTAAGTAAACATATAACGTGCTTATCAACATAATTTCCCATTACTCAACCATAGTAGTTACCCGGTGGTAATTGCTGTAATTTTTCCAAAATCCAAACTTGCTATACAAGAAGTAAAAATTAAAAAACAAGCCCGATTTGGTTCTAATTGTGTGCTGTGTACTTAATCAATTCGACGTTATCAGACTACTACTTTTTAACATTACTAACAATGTTTTAATTGATTCAAAATCTCCAGAAATGTTTGGATACGTGACAAACTTTGCCAGTGTTTTTATTTACGTAATTATCTTCACCACTATAAGCGGGGAAGGTAAGACTTAAACTCTTTTCATTTCTCGCTGACCTACTGCATTGTAGATTCCCAAACTGTTAACTCAGAGGCACCTAGTAAGAGTAGCGATTGGCACGGTGAATGGTTTCCCTATTCTCCCGAAGTAGACGTTGCAGCTAGTTATTTCCGCCAAAACCTCCCCAGTTTCAAACCCCTTTAACTGATCGTTTTGTAGATGTCCAAACTGCCAATTTAGAAAAACCTGTCGAGAACGGGGATTGGCACGGTGATTGGTTTCCTTATTCTCCCGCAGCTAACGTAGATAACCCAGTAGCTAGTTATTTCCGCCTAACATCAGTAGTGGCATGCGTTACTAACAAACTTGTTGTAGGTTTTCAAAATGGGGGTAAGGACGCAGGTTGGGGCGGTCAGTGGTTCCCGTATTCTCCCGAAATCAACGTTGATACGAACCCGGTTGTTAGTAATCCCCACCAAAACATCTACGACCCCAATCACGGGGTACAAATGGGTGTCAGTGATGTAGATTGCGACGATGCTAAGGTGGGAAAGCTCCAAACTTCAACTGTTTCTAGTTACGGTTTTGTAGACTAATCTGGAAATCGATTGGGATAACAACCCAATTAACCATACTTGCTTCGAGGATTCAACACCTTACCGGCCCAACAGTGGCGTGCAGGCGCTTTACTCAGCCGACCACATCCCAAAGAGTTACATGGTAAATTGGTTGACAAAAATTTTGGTGAATTCCGATAATTTTTAGGCCCGCCACAAATGCATGGAGGACCCCATCGACTACAACGCGATAATACCGACTTAGTTGGGTAATTATTTTTTTAAATCCTGGTTTTATTTGTAAATTCCAGCGGCACGCACCGCCCTCTTTGGGCCAAATACGGCGAGTATATCTTTCTTCCGAAACAGAGATGGGTTCACAATTTAGAGCACGGCAGTGTTGTCATGTTGTACCATCCCTGCGCGGACGCCAACGAGGTACAATTGTTACGTAATCTAGTCAATGGATGCTTGTATCGCCACGTCATAACTCCTTACAATTTGTTGTCGGCGACAAGAGTAAGTTTTTTTTTTTTCGTGGGAAATAACGGCTGATTTGTTTGATTTTTAGCCTTTGACTCTGGTGGCTTGGGGACGACGTTTGGAAATGTCCAAAGTCGACCCCGAAATCGTTTTCGATTTTATCAAAACGAGCGCCTTGCGGGGGCCAGAACAAACTGCGCGGGACGGACAGTACGATCGTTTGCTGGTTCGACATTCAAGGATTGTTTCAGATCTCAATGACACGACTTTGTGCCAAAAATAAGTGTGATTAACGTTTTTGGGAAACAGGCGCAATTATTATATCTGTGAGCTTCTACTTACATGACAAATTATTGGACAATATAGGCAATTATACAGTACTTACAACTAATCCGTAATAATTTTCCTACTGAAATAGTAGCTTTTGCTCGTTTTTCTCCCAAGTTGGTTTTACATCTGGTATTTTTGCAAGAAATGGCAAATGAAACAATTTGACTAAAATCATCTTTTATAGTATGCCGTTAGACGTAACCGTAATACATAGCTATTCTTAATTGGTGACCCATTTTCTATTTTTCGACGCAAAGTAGAGGTCTTTCAACCCTCTTTCAATTTCAATCAGTTGTCGCATCTCTTCAAATTTTACCGCGTTGTCTGAAATTTTCATTTCCGCCTTACTTTTCTCGACGTTATCTTCAGAAACGAACACCTTCTCCTCAATCTGCAACCAGACTCAGGGAAAATTAGTTGGAGCATTTTCATCACACCATCGGAGTTGAAAGATGGTCCCTGTTTTATCGGCATTTGGTCTGCAACTTACAGTTTCTTCAGTTTCCAAATTTTCCACTGGCATCTTGAAGTTTGTCTTGCAGTACTCGTCAAAGTGATTTCGAAAATCCTTTTTAATATTTTTGCACAACTCCATGTAGAGCTTGAGTTCCGTCTGGCATTTGAGTACCAATTCCTGTAGACGAGTTCTGTCATTTTGCGCTTTTATCAGACGTTCCAGGCAAATTTCTTCGAATTCGCTCAAAACCACGTCACCGTTCTCGTCCACAATATCAACTTGTTGGTATTTCCTGGTCATTTTGGCCTAAACACCCTTAAGTTAACTTTATTTATAGCGAAAGAGCGGAAGTACCATCAACAACTCGCTGTTTTTCTTCTCAAGATCAACCATAGCTTCCTGCAAAAGAGTGACTTCGTCCATATAAGTTCTATATGCAGATCTTGCAAGATTCTCGTTAATTTCGTGGAGATCCACAAAATTTTTGTACTCATCGCTGTTATCAGCGACGTAACTGTTGAGAGCTTCGTGGTACTCAGGAGCGATTTCGGGTAGCAGAAAGCAGTTTGAAGTTGTTTGGTCTCTTCGA
This sequence comes from Schizotus pectinicornis, assembly GCA_951805265.1. NCBI lineage: Eukaryota > Metazoa > Arthropoda > Insecta > Coleoptera > Pyrochroidae > Schizotus > Schizotus pectinicornis. Next base: position 4,270,245 of record OX638207.1, read on the forward strand.
CTCGGCAAAGTTGAGACGCTAGCACTCGAATTGCGTTTGCTCGATACAGATCGTTTCAAAAGACTTTTTCCGCCTTCCATCACTTGACTTCCCCTGGATTTCCCTAAAAAAATTGTCGTCACCAATCCAAAATTAGTACCTACCCCCCCAAAAACCTTTAGACTCCCTCGAAAGTGATCTTTCCGAACTCTTGGTTCCTTTCAACAAAATCTTGTCTTCAATCGAGGAACCGGACGATTTCTTAACCAGCTGCCAGAAATCTCGTGATCTTAAATTAATTTATAACTGATGGTAGGTACCTTAAGACTGGCAGTGGAGGAGCGTTGTTTCAATTTTACCACGCTCGTCGCTGTGCTGACTTTTTTAACGCCATCTACCTGGCAGTGTTTGAAGTTTTCTTTCAAAATTTGCAACGCGATCCTCATGTCAGCAACATTCAATAACACCAGTTCGTCGATTTTGTCCTGGAGGTAGTCCTCAACTACCCGTCTAACGTGGTGGTATCTGTCTTCACTCAAGTTGGTCGATAAATCGGTGCTGGCCAGCAGGGCGCTGTAGGTCTTTTCTTTTTTTAACTTGTCAAAGTTTTTCTGCAAAATTGCGGCATTTGAAAGATTGTAACGAGGCGAAGGTTGAGTAGGTATACAGTCCACACTTTTGGTGGAGGTGCCGGGACCGTGGCAAAGTAGGTTACACATTTAACTACATCACAGCACGTTTTGTAAATCCATTTGAAACTGGACTATTGTCCTTTTGGTTCTTTTTTTTTCAAGATAACTCTAAACATTAGCTTACTTCTAAAAATTGTACCTTCTGATAGCTGGACTTTTGTCCTTTTGGTTCTTTTTTTGACACTCCAAGATCGAACTATAGGTACATTAACTTACTTCTAAAAATTGTACCTTCTCGCTGGTGGCAGTTTCCTGTTTGGTTGATTTCAGGCCAGAAACCGTTTGTCCAAACCGCAGCATCGAGACGGTAACGAGAAGATCTTCTTCAGCTACCCTTATGTGACCAATAAACCTGCAATTTTTGCTGCGATAAAACTCGACAAACTCATGTGGGGGTCCGACCGTAAAATGCTCGAGTTACTCAACGAGCTGCCCAAGTGTTGTACCATCGGGTTAAGTCTGCATTTCACTTTGACATGTTCTGGAATGCCGTCGTTGAGAATCAGAAGAAGCTGCTCCAGCTGGCTTTTCGCCAAGTTTGCTGAACCGATTTGGCGAGGTTTTTTAAAAAGACACGAAACGTTACCCACAGTGTCGACTCCTGCTAGATCTATAACGTGCAGCTGGAAAAAGAACGGTGCAAAATTTTACCCCTAAATGTACAACTGTGGACATTGAGAATGTTCTAAAACCGCAGACCACGCCTGGCCAGAGTAGAGAACGTTGAACGTTGATCGCCTTTCCAGAGTATAGAACGTTTACTGCCTCGCCAAAGTATAGAACGTTGAAGGTTGTCTTTAATACTTACTCGAGACACTACTAACTGCGGCTCGGACATATCAAAATTTTTTTTGGTGATGTGAAAAGTGAAGACGCTGCTGGCACAATGCGAGGCGTAGGAAGGGTCCTTCAAGATGTCTTTTCTTCCTTCACCTGCAACCCCAAATTGTCTATGTTGCTGTTGGAACCTCGTTACTCACCCATAAACACATATTTTAACGCCTCCTCTTCAGTTGCAACTTTAACCAGAGATGTGTTCTTGACGCCATCCAAAGTGTTGGGAAAGGGTTTCAACAAATCTTTTACTGCAGTTCTGGTAACTTCAATGTACGAAATTTGAACGCACATCTTGACGTTTTTTTTCAAAGTAGTTTTTATTTGGAACAGATCCGGGATAATCCTCGGCAATATTCCTCTATCCTAATCACCAAAGTTTTGAAAACAAGACAACGTGTGTAGTACCCACCTCAAAGGAGTAGTGGAGGATGCCGCTAATAGTTGAGCTTTTACCTGTTCCTGTTTGTCCAAAAGCTGTTATAATAGCATTATTGCTTTTATTGACGACACTAGAATAGCTCTTTAAAAACGATTTTTTTTTAAGATAACTGCAACCTTTCTAGAACTTCGCCTATAATAGTGTTGTAAATTTTGGACTGTTCTTCATTGAAGAAGACGTAATCGACACAAAACCTCCAGTAGTTCGAAACCTTCGCAGCTTTATTTTTAGTTTTGGCTAGTTCCTGCAGATACCTTATGTAGATTTTGGTTCTATCAGCAGCAATTTTCACATGTCTCCAGTCCATCTTCTCCATTGGCAGGACCCGGAAGTAAACCTTGGTGTTATTTTTCGCAGCTAAATCGAACGAAGCTGGCATTATTGGGGCACAAACTAACTACCAAAATAAAATTGTCAAAAATGACAACTATAATCACCTAACCCTGATCTTTATTAATTGAACACCTCCGTGTGCAATCTACAGTAATTGCGAACAAAAACAATAACACATTTATTTATACACTACATGTAAATTTTAAACGAAACATAATTCCACGAGTTCTTAAGGGCAGAAGTCTAAGTGCAGAAGATCCGTTTCAACCCTTTGGCGGGGCATGTGACCTCAATGTAGCGTTGATGTCTCGTTCACAATTCGAATACGCCATCCCTATGCCGAAACCTCCTCCCATAATGATCGGCCATCGTCTTCGTTTGAAAAACAGGAGCGAAAACACTGACCCGAGCACAATTCCACCCCCTGTTGGCAAAACGGGAATTAATTGAGGTTATGTCGATGACATAATACTTGGTGAAAGACACGCAATTTAGTTCACCCCAATTTGGAGCTCCGGAGCGCTGGAGAACTTACCGAATTTAAGCACCGCATCGGAGAAGCAGTTATCCCATTTTCTCCCGATTTCCTCTTCGATATAAACTGGAGCGGCCATCTTTACCAGGGACGTCTGGAGGAGGGGGACGTCAAAACGGGAATATTTTCAGAGATTGCGCTAAGTGGAAGTTTTATCGAAAATGATTGAGGTGTCGATTAGTTGTTGATAAGGAGTTTACGCTTTGTAATGCACATAATGGGGTTTAGTGATGGGACGTGGTTAGAAGCGCAAAATTTCAAATTTTGACATTTTGGGGAGGCTGTCAAACTTCTTCCCTCCCCTAAACGGCTCAATTCGGTTCTGTAACTAAGATAAGGGATAAGTTACCCTTTTTGGTCGGAAATTGGGCAAAATTTGCTTCTGAAAGTTATAAGGAGAGGGTTACGCAACTTGCTCAATTTAGCGCCCTCTGTAGGTGGATTTTAAACTAACAAATTTTTCAAAAATTTTAGAAAAATTTCAACATTTTTCTTTAGGTTTTGATTATTAGCGCAAAATAATTGTTTATAAGTTGGGGTTGTGCTAAGTTTCACTTACAATGTTGATTTACCCTAAAGTGTTAGGCAGCCAACTATACGCCTTTATCTTTACAGTTTAAAGCTTTTTTAGAGAATCACCTGTTCTCTGATCAACATTAACACTGAGCTTGGGTAGTCTTCGGGACTTAGTGATAGTATTGCGTGGGTTTTGGGGGCTGTAAGGGTTGGTCGTTGGAATTCCGCGATTCCGCCGCCCCTGTCGTTCAAAATTGGCGCGTCCGCACGTAAAGCAGCCTTGACATTACGGCAAGGAAGTCGCCCATTTTCTTTTCTCTCCAGCACCGGTTTCAAAGCACATGTGCTAGTTCGCAGTATCCCAAGACCGGTAATAACACCATCAGAAGTTATCCCGTTATTCCCGAATAGGCGGCAGAGTGTTGATTAGGCGGGTGCTTTTAGATCCCAGCAACACATCACAATGAACACCGAAAAGTTGAGAAAGCAGCAGTCGCAGGTCCGGATCGGCGGCAAGGGCACCCCCCGACGCAAAAAGAAGGTCGTCCACTCCACCCAAGCCACCGACGACAAAAAGCTGCAATCCTCCCTGAAGAAGTTGTCCGTCAACACGATACCCGGCATCGAGGAAGTAAACATGATCAAGGACGACGGTTCCGTCATCCACTTCAACAACCCCAAGGCCCAAGCTTCCCTGGCCGCCAACACATTTGCCATCACCGGTCACGGCGAGAACAAACAAATCACCGAAATGTTGCCAGGTATCCTGAACCAATTGGGACCGGAAGGCTTGACCCAACTCAAGAGGCTAGCCAGCAGTGTAGCCAGCACAGGCTTGGGGAAGGTAACCAACGAGGATGAAGAGGATGTGCCCGATCTAGTGGGGAACTTCGACGAAGCGTCCAAAGCCGAGGTGGCCAAGGACGGCGAGGAGAAGCCCAAGGAAAACTAGTTCCGTGCAGTGGAGGGCGCGTTTTATTGCTCGATTCTTATGTTGTAGCGCATATTTCCGTTTTGTTTGGTGAGGAATGTGTCGACTAACATTATATACCAAATCTTTTCGTTAAAATTGGAACATGTATCTTGTATAGAATATTTGATAGGAAATATAATAATATTCTAATACAATTACTTGTTGTTCTTTTTTAATAAATCTCAACTCAATGCTGACCCTCTCTGTTGTTTTATTTGCTTTACTGATAAGCCAGCGCGTATCGCGGTCATTCCTTTGGAAATTTTGACCACCTCTTTAGTTAACAACCATTTGATGGGGCCACCCATTCCCCTTTTTGTTAATTTTAAATTATGGGTTTGTCTGCTAGCGCCCCCTGGCGTCACCACTGAGAAGCCCGCTGCGTCGCAAGTCCAATAAAGTGATTTTCAGTCACGGACTCTTAAGAAAGCTATAAAAAAATGTTTTTTTTTTTAATATTTCCATATTTTTTTATATTTGTTTAACAATCCTGGAGAGCGCACGCCTATGGATGCCAGAGCCTAATCATTAGGTCAGCGGAGCGCGTACTGCGCGCAGTTCGCCAATGACACCTGTCAAATGTGTCATCAGTCTTGTCAGAGGTATTTGGGCAGGTCAGCTTTGGTTGTTTACAATTTTTCAAAATGGGCCTATTTGGGAAGAGTCCGGAGCAGAACCCGAAGGAAATGGTAAAGACCGTCGTCCCCGCCATACGAGCTAGCGTTGTAAAGTAAATTTGTGTCGCTTTAAAGGTCAACGATTGGTGCCACAAACTGCGAAAGGAAGGTTTCCAGTTAGACAGACAAGTACGCTGTAAGTTCAATTAGCAAGTGCCAGCACAAATTGCTAACGTAACCGGCGCAAAAACGGAAATTTCTTAGCAAAAATCGATTTCCAGCTATTAAAAGGGAAGAAGACAAGATCAAAAGGTCTCTCAAAGAAGCGGCCAAAAAGGGCGATAAAGACACGTGCATGATCCTCGCTAAAGAAGTCCTCCACGCCCGCAAGGCCGTCAATAAAATCTACACGTCCAAAGCCCACATTAACTCGGTAATGCTCCAAATGAAAAATCAATTAGGTACCTTCGATCCTAACTTGAAATGAACGAAAAATTACCCAAAATTGTGCTTCAGCTACTCTTCGTGTCGCCGGGTCTCTCGCGAAATCAACTGAAGTTATGCAAGCGATGCAACGTTTGATTCGCATTCCTGAAGTGGCCCAAACCATGCAGGCCATGTCAAAAGAGATGATGAAAGCCGGAATTATTGAGGAAATGCTGGACGATTCAATGGATATTTTGGAAGATACCGAGGAAGTGGAGGAGGCGGCACAAACCGAAGTTGACAAAGTCTTGTGGGAATTGACTGAGGGTAAGTTGGGTGAAGCTCCAGCACCACCAATTGGCGAAAGCGCCGCTGTCGGACCAGCTGCAGCAGAACCAGAAGTTGAGGATGAGGAGGAAATTGAAGAAATGCAAAGCAGATTGGCGGCTCTAAAATCGTAATTTTTTGGACAATTTGTACATAATTAACCAAATTACTAAAGCTGTGCTTCTACTGGCGATAGTTGTTAGATTAATTCAACGAAAATTAGCGCCAGAGTGATTTTCTTTTTTGTAAAATAGTGCACTACTTCTAATTTATACTTTTGTTGTTCCATCACAATCAAAATGAACTATTTTTGTAGGCTACGTTATCGAGAATTAAATTAATGTGGCTGTTCTATGTATATAAGAAGCTTTAATTAACATAATAAATATACACACATTGCTTGTTGACAAGAGTATTATAATGTTTTAATAATATCAAACTTTTGAGTTTTATTTTTATCAGTAAGCGCTTAAACAAAATTAATAATTATAAAGTGGGGGTTCAGACTTATCGCCGCTTCTTCTTCTCCTGTTTTCTTGTCCTGTGATAGGGCCTTCTAGGGGTGTTTTGAGGAGTACTTTGTTCAGAACTGTCGTCATCGCTATCACCCTAGAATTCAGTTGCTAGTAGCTAATTTCGTAAACGTTGTACCTACCCTAGAAAGCCAGCTGCTGTCTTCGGAAGCGTCAGGCATAATAAAGCAGACCGCTAAGCAAACTATTTGAAATACGGCCCCCAAGTACAGTCCGTACCGAACTATAGCGGCAGTCATGTCCTCCACACCGATATTAATAGCAGCGTTCATTTTTACCCGAAATTGTGCCTCGGAAAGAACTCTTCCCCTGTTGCAGGGGTAAAAAATCAATACCGAACTGTTATTTTGACACTTTCCTAACCTCAAAATTTTGACAATCAAAGTTGGAGGTTAGCTGCCTGTTTTACCCGGCAACGTTGCCATCTCAAAATTTTCAAATTACCTTTAATATTTAAAAGTAAAATTAATTGTGACGCAGCTTAAAGGTGAAGACATCTACAAACAGTGATATTTGCTTTATTTTAACAAAATCGAAAGTTTCAAAACTTTTGAGCTGATTGCGGATATTAAAAAGTCAGTGACAATGTGGCAACATCACTTTGACATTTCCAAAACGTCACTTTGACAGCTTAGCAACACATGTTCGGTGGGTGTGCGTTCAAAATTTGTTTGAAAGTTCTCCGGCGAAATTTAACAAAAATGAATAAAACATCCTCCAAAAGTAAAGTCACGGACCAAGGGGCGCCTAGGACTCTATCGGCCCTTGCAGCTGCGGGCAAATTGGGCTCGAATGTAAAATTTGAAACTTTACCGTCTCCAGTGAAGAGCGCCAGCGATAAGAAAGAATACAAGCACGTAATCATTGGGTTAACCACGAAATAAAATTCATTGGTCTCATTGTAGGGTAATTCGGCTGGAAAATGGGTTGACAGTGAGTCTGGTCTCAGATGTGGCTGCCTTGGTCGATTTGGATGACTCTGAGGAAACCGACGACGATATTGAGTCTGAAAGTGAATCTGAATCGGAATCGGAACATTCGGGAGGTTCGTCAATGGAAAGTGATGAGGACGACGACGGGTCGTCGGAAGGGGAGCAAAAAATGGTTAATTGGTTGAGGGCAGATTTACAATTTTTTATTGAATTTGTCGCGTTTTAGGCAGCAGCAGCTCTTTGTATTGGGGTAGGCAGCTATAGTGACCCCAAAGACATCCCGGGAATGGCGCATTTCCTTGAACACATGGTCTTCATGGGCAGTGAGAAGTTTCCCAAAGAGAATGACTTTGATTCCTACCTTTCGGTATTGTGCAACTCTTACGTCTTCTTTAGTTATCCTTTCTTTTTAATGCACTGTACTTAATATAAAAAGAAAATTGAAAATTGAAAAAAATTGTTTGTAGGGAAAAATATTCCAAGTTCTGAGTCTCTTTTGTTGATGTTGGAATGGGGTGAACTAATTAAGGAAAGTGCATGGTTGAAGTTACATTTGCGCGCTACAGGGCGACCAGTGTTGTAACTACGACTTTATAACTAGCGAACCTTTTTCTACTTTACCGCCCGCCGGGCCGTAAAGTAGTCAAAATTTCGCTCCTGTTACCTTGTTACTTTGCGGTCCGGCGGGCGGTAAAGTAGTCAAAATTTCGCTCCTCTTACCTTGGAGATACGTGATAACCAACTCGTTTTTTTTGCACGCCACCTAACTTAAGCGTGTTATTATTAAAAAACTAATTTATTGGAAGAACAACAAACAAATTATTGTTATTGTTAATTATTTGAGATTTTTTTTTCCAGAAAAGGGGCGGCCACGACAACGCCTCGACGGACTGTGAGACGACCACCTTCTACTTCGAGTGTTTGGAGAAGCATCTTTTGACCGCCCTCGACAAGTTCGCCCAGTTCTTCATTTCGCCTCTGATGAAACGCGGGTCGATGGAGCGCGAACGCGAAGCAATAGAGTCCGGTTGTGTTTGTTCCGAAATTAATTTTCGATAATAACTGAGAATTTGTAGAATTTCAGATGGCGCTGCCATCAGACGCGTATCGCAAAGAGCAACTACTCGCCAGTTTTTCCAAAAACGAAAGTCCCGTCAACACTTTTACTTGGGGTAATTTAATCACGTTACGCGATAACGTCAACGATGATAAACTGTACGAAAGTGTTCACGAGTTCAGGAAACGTCACTATTCGGCACATCGCATGACTTTGGCTATACAAGTAATTTTGCGTTGGTGCGCCAAAAAAAAAAATTGTTACAAACGAAGTTTTAGGCGAGACTGCCGATGGAGATGTTGCAGTCGTACGTTTTGGAGTGTTTCGCCAAAGTGCCCAACAACCAACAACCTCCCGACGATTTTACGCTGTTCCAAGAGGTTTTTGCCACCCCCGAATTCAATAAACTTTATTACATGCAACCCACCAACAACGTAACGCAGGTATTTAAGGTTTACTTTAAAAACTTTAATTGCAACAAAGATTTTTCGGCATTTCTCAATTTAGAATTTATACGTTTTGAAGTTGCGATAGACAACCTTTTAGGGTCAATTTTTTTTATGATTTAGGTGGAGTTAACGTGGTCCCTACCGTCATTGAAACACAAGTATAAAAGTAAACCTCACCAATACGTCTCTTGGTTGCTGGGAGACGAGGGCAAAGGCAGTTTGTTGGCGTATTTGAGAAAAAAGTTTGTACCTATTTTTACTTAATTAACCACAGGGTGTCCCAACATTTTTCAAACTCTCAATGAGCTTTGTGTGGAAGTTGCTTTAAAACTGAGACGAAATTTGAGAAGTATTTGTATTTTTCTAGGGTTTGGGCCTTAACCATATCGACAGGCAATGACGAAACTGGCAGCGAACATAACTCGATGTATGCGCTGTTTACCGTGAGCATGACGCTAACTTCTGACGGTTTGACTAATTTGCGTGAGGTACGATAGATGTGGTTTCAATTGCGGTCGTTTCAATTCGGATTTCAGGTGATTGAGAGCATGTTCTCGTATATTAACATGTTGAAAGCGATGGGGCCCCAAGAACGCATTTACAACGAAATTAAAGCGATTGAGGATACTTCGTTTCAATTTGCTGTGGAGGAAAGCGCCGTGGATTGGATGGAAGAGTTGGCCGAAAACATGCAAATGTATCCTCCAGAAGACTACATCGCAGGGTCCGAGCTGTACTACGAGTACGACCCCGAGGTAAACCAACCGCATATTTTCCCAAATGACTCGCCCACATCCTAAAAGTTACTTCGAGATAAGTGATCTCATCCTTGTTGCCTATAAAAATAAATTTATCACTCTCTCGTTGCCTATTGCTGGTTCAGACAGTAGTTGCAAATGAAGTACGATATTTAGAAGGTTTTTTGCTTTATTTAAATATTTGGACCAGTGTGCTCTAGACAGGTCGTTCCGCTGTAGCGACGTTCCACAAGGGGGCGACAACAACTTTGCCAGGTTCGAAGCGTTAGTTTTCAAAAAAAAAATTGATGTTATTAAAAACTGTTAAATAATTTTAGCGAAGTTTAATTTTTGTTATACAAAACGTTTATTTAATAAAGCAACAATCCAACGGGAGATGTTGCTCGTATAGCAGCTTCACTAGAACTAGAACTAAAACTAATACGCATTGACCTTATATAGTCTAACTTAATTGCACACGGCACCACGGTACATCCGGTGACGGCCAAAAGAACAAAAGATGGTGACCTCGTCTCGGCGACGGGCGGATCAATAAATAACATATGCATGAATGAGAGTTTGAATTTTATTTTTAACAAAAACAATTTTTGGTGCGTTTTTCTATTGCGCATGCGTAGCTTTAAGACATGTCTGTCTATGGTGCTTTTTGAAGAACCCAATTTTGATTCTAGGCGATCAAAATGGTGCTGGATAACTTGACACCCCGAAAATTGAACATTCTGGTTCTCTCCGACACCCTCCCGAAAGGGTTGAGTTATAACAAAACCGAAAAGTGGTTTGGTACCCAGTACACGGATCAAGGTTCAGCGTCGCGGATACGTTTTTTTTTTTGCTGACAGTTCCGTTGCAGTGATTCCGGAAAAGTGGATAAAGTCGTGGCAAGCCGCCAAACCTCGGCCGGAATTCGCCATTCCACCCCCCAACCAGTTTTTGACCACTGACTTCACCATCTTACCAGTGGCCGAAGACCATCCGGACTACCCAAAAAAATTGGTCAAAACTGAATTAGGCGAATTGTGGTACAGAAAGGATCAGAAGTTTCAGCTTCCGACGGCGTATTACTATTTTTGTTTAATCAGTCCAGTGGCGCTGGAGTCGCCGAAAAGGTACCAAATAACAATTGCGGAAGCGTCGTGACTGTCTTTAACTTTCAGCGTTGCCATGCTGGATCTCCTAGTGGACTTACTGCAAATACAGCTGGTTGAGGAGACATATCCTGCTGAAGTGGCCGATTTGTCCTTCAAATTGAGAACCAACGATAAAGGGATTTTTTTGAGTATCTCCGGGTATAACGAAAAACTACACGTAAGTCGGGGACGCGAATATAACCCGATGTAACTGGGGCGTTGCAGATGCTAGTTGAACTGATCACCAAGTACGTGGTAGCCTTCAATTCGGCCTTAACCAAAAACGTGTTCGAAGCGGTCAAAGACAAGCTGATCAAGCAGTATTACAACATCTTGTTGAAGCCGACAAGTCTAGCAAAGTAAGTCTCTTGAAAACAAGCGACCGAATTGAACGATTTTTTTCTCTTCTAGAGACATACGCTTTAAGGTGTTAGTCAACAACTACCACGCTCTAGTGGACAAATACAACGCAGTTGCCTCAGTTTCCCTCGACGACATGAAGCATTTCGCCGAGGCCTTCGTCGGCCAATTGTACATTAAGGCCTTAGTTCAGGGGAACGTCACCGCAGAAGCCGCCACCAAAGTGTTCAACAATTTCGTCGCCGGCCTTAACTCACGAGCGATACCCAAAGAGAGTTACCCGAAAGTAATTAAAACGTCGATATCTCTTTGAAATTGTCACGTTCCTCGCAGTTTCGCGTTATTGCAGTTCCGACAGGAGAGACCCTTTGCCAGTTGGAATCGTTCAACAGTAACGATTCGAATTCAATAGTGACCAACTACTACCAATCCGGGAGCTTTTCCATCAAAGAAAGTGTTATTATCGAAATGATTATGGTAAATTTTTCTAATTATTGACGATGACGTTTTTACGGTTGTCGGTAAATTTTAGTTGATTATCGAAGAACCTCTCTTCGACATTTTGCGCACCAAGGAACAACTGGGCTATCACGTTTCTTGTTCGATTCGCGAAACTTACGGGATTTTAGGGTTCACGATAATGGTGAACACGCAGGCTATTAAACACACCACCGAATACGTTAACGATCGAATCGGGGCGTTCGTTGAAGCGACGTTGAAAAGTTTAGAGGATATGTCCGAGAAAACGTTTGAAGAGATGAAGAGAAATCTCGTTAAAGTGAAGAAAGTTTCTGATGTGCGGCTGAAGGAGGAAGTTGCGAGAAATTGGGACGAAATTGTGGACGATGATTACATTTTCGACAGGTTGAAACAGGAAATTGATATCATAGAATCATTCAAGGTCAAAGATGTTCAGGAGTGGTGGCGCGAGCATTGTTGCAGTCGGGAGAAGTTTAAGAAGTTGAGTCTTCAGGTAATTTCTTGCGCCTAACGGGACTTTTCCAACGAGATTTAATTAATTAATTTCAATTGATCAATTGATTGAAAATTAAAGTTTCATACTTTTAGTTCTAAAATAGTATAATAGTAATAGTATTATGCTGCATTGCCAGCGCCTTTGATAAGACTTAAAACGAGATTCAACCCATACATGTTTTTAGGTGGTTGGTTTTGATACAAGTGATCACCGGGACAATGAAACTCATGACCACAGTCAACCCCTAAATCGTGGTAAGCTTCATCAATGTAATAATCTGACAGTAATAATTTTTTGACTCTATACAGGTACGAAATTAGCCTTAAAGCTTCTAGTAGAAGCCAACAAAGACGGATCTGATAGCCCAGCAGCCATTATCAAGGACATTGATGCGTTCAAGGAGAAAGTCGACTTGCATCCTGTGAGACTCATTGATATTTAATAAATTCTGCAATAATCAGTGCACATGTATGTCAGATAATGTAATTACAGACGTGCGTTGGAAAAGCTCTTTGTTTATATAAAAATGTAGTTCCGAAGTTTTTCATAGATGGCGCTGTAGTCGTGCGTACTGAGTAAGCACAGACACCTTAAATAAGTGTAAGATAATCACTGATACTGTGAGAACTTACTAAAAGTGCCACTAGGTCGTAAAATGGTGAATGCGCTCAGGTTTAGTTTTATCTCGCAACCAATTGAAGCGAAATTTCAGCAATGGTCAAAATATCTTGAAAACCCATAAGGCTGATTCCAACCTAATCTTGCACCTGCGGTTGTGTCCGCAGGATCAATGGTATCCTAGTAACGGCGGCCCGTCGCTCAACACAAATTCCAAATGTCAGTACCGCAATAACTTTCCTAGTCACTTTTTATTTTACCTTATTATACTTTTATCATTACCATAAAATTAAGCACCATCATGTGATCCGGTTAATTAATTGAGCGATAATGTCGAGAAAAGCGTTCGTGATCCAAGTGGAACTAGACGTGCAAGCCGTAAGTCCCACCCAGCGACCCAATTCCTCTAGTTGATGCTGGTTTCAAGGTAACTTGTCCGGGAGTATGGTTGTGTTCAAACGGCAAAGTCTCTCTTCAAATTTACATGCTAGATTCATGCGTCCAAACGAAAAGCTACAAACCGCTCTTTCCCGTCGATTGCGACGAGAATTTCGTCTTCTACAAAACCTTTTACTCGCGACATCGCCTCAACGACCTGCAAAAGGAACTGCGTGAGTCTTGGCTTCGATGCGACAATTTTGGCAATTTTTGAGGTTTTCAGGAGACGAATTCATCTTGGTCGAGTTGATACAGTGGCAAAGTTGCGAAGTTGGGAACGTTTTGGCAACGTTTCAAACGACTCTAGACGAACTTTTGTATCCTTCGACACGACGAGGTTCCGTTCCTGGCGTTGACGTCGACTTGCTCATGGAACCTTCAAAATCTTTCCCGGTAATTTTAGTTTGATTCCGTTTAGCGACAAAAACCAGGGTTGGTTGCGCGCCGCTGACACTTCGTGGTTTTAGGGGACAATTGGGCCGAAAATCGAAGTGAGTACTAGGACTACGATCGAGGAAACGGTGTGTGTTTGCGATAGAGCCAGCACCAACACCGTCGTTGTCAACCCTAAAGTATTGACGTCACTGGATCGGAAGACTCCCAAGAATGTTTGCCGGAAAGTTTGCCATTCGATGGGTTACAACAGGTGTTGTTTTGTTGATCAATGGAATTGTCGTAACTAATTTTGATTTAGGAGGAAACGTCCTTTCAGGGACTTGAGGACGAAACCGCCTTTTCGCTACCGCAAAGCTGAGGAGAGTTTGATTTTGCGCAAACCCCAAGGCGACTCGGAGCCGTTTTGCCCTTGTAGGTCGGTTTCTTGATTTTAACACAATTTTGCAATTAATCTGGTTCTAGTTGTAGACAGTCGAGGTGTTTGAACCCAAAATTCGACACGTACATATCCTCGGGTCTTAAAAAGAAACCTCCAGCAGCTCCTTACAAAAGAAGAAGTCGCAGCCCGAGTCCCAGTGAGAACAAATCTTTTTGCGAAACTCTCAACTTTTTTTTTATTTCAGAGAAATTTTGTGCCTGTGGCAGTGGTCATAGAGAAAATTGTTGTCCTGTTTGCACCCAGTACGAATGCTACTTTAAGGTGGCGTCTGCTCCCACATCGCCAGTGAGGTGCCCACAAAAAGTATAGTTGTGAGGTTTCAGTAGAACTCTTTACTCAGAGCTATTTTAGGAGTTTCGAGATAATACAAGATCTAATCTTTTTGAAGCGCAAAGATGTTGTCCAAGGGTTCAAATTCGCAGGAAGTCTCCCGGTTTTCGCAAGGAGGTACCACCAGACGAAGACAAACATGATAACTCATCAGTTGAAGATTGCGAAACTGAACAGGAGTCCGGGAAAAAAGCGTGCGACTGTAATGATGACAAGAGGAGCGGTTTAGTCGAGAAGTTACACAGAAAACTGAACAACGTTCTCAAAAATTACGACGATCATGAAGGGTAAGGGGACTGCGCATGCGTAGTAACTTGGTCCATACTTACATAGTATTCAGTTAATCTCCAGTTGTGTCATGTGGCGTCGTTTACAAGACTGCGCATGCGTAGCAACTTGGTCCATACTTACAAAATCACCAGTTGTGTCATGTGGCGTCGTTTGCAAGTAAGTTGAGCGGTCTAAGGAATGCGAATCGCCAACAAACTCGAAGGTTATGTGTGCTTCCTTACGGGCATTCCGTTCTTCCTTATCTTGCCCCACCGCTCAACTTAGCTGCAACCGACAGTAGTCTGGATATTTATTCCCAAACTTGAGCAGCTAACTCACAAACTGCATTAATCTTGAGTTGCACAAACGGTAATCAACTAAACTTTGATTACTTGTAGAAGTAACACAAGATTTCGGCAACAGCAGCAACGATTGACAGTCGAGATTAACAGTACTCGTTACAACAATGCGAAAACAGAAAATGTACCAATAATTGATTTTTAATTTAATTTTTCAGATGCGACTCATGCGATTGTTGCTTGGACGCCCCGACGCCCCAGAACAAGTCCCGGGCCGAATTCTACCGCGACCTCCAGAAGTTCTACGGCTATCTCTACGAGAAGGCCAAAAACAACGTAAACCGCGCCTCTTGCGTCCCGAATTGTCCCGGTTTCGCGTAACCAAACCGCGATGTACCTAGAAAAGTAGTCTCTATAGCAAAACACAATAAACACAATAAACACAGTTTTTAACATTTGAGCCGCCTCGTGCTTTGTTTTCCATTAATTGATCCGAGGGGATGGCGTTTTAAACGGACCATTAGCGCCACCCCCCCCCCGGGCCATTAGTATCGATTGTGCCCGTCTGGCTTTTTACACAAAAGGGCAAAGTATATCAAGGTGGCAATCAATTCGCAATGACGGCTCGGTAATGACGTCATTGCTAATCGCAAATATCTCGTTTTTGTGGAGCCGTCAGCCGCCCACGCTCCATTTGAAAGTCACGGAAGTACGTCGCGCGTCGCCGTTGAAAGCGAGACGGCGAGCGAGGGCGCGTCGGTGCTTGATCAAAAACAAACGCTAGCTCGGTGGCTTCATCAATGAAATGACGTAATCGCGATTCGATTGGCCGGAGCGGCGAGGGCCACGTGATCGTCGGCCAATCGCGCGGCTTGTTCCGTGTCGATTTTCACCCGCACGCCCTCGCACAATAATAGCGAGGAGCGGCAACGTCGCCGCCAGAGACCATTCTGAGTTCGAGCTGTGGTGCGGTTGGACGTTTCGTTTTGTGCGCCTTTATTTAGTTGTTTTTTTGAAATAAAAAGTATGTTTTGTGTCGGTCGACAGTTTTGTTAGCGTCAATGGTCGATGGTTGCGTTGTTTTCGGCTTTGTTGGGCGGTTGTTGCAGCTATTACCATGCCTACTATACCAGAATGCGACTACGACATCGTCCCCGCGGAGGGGTTGTTGTCTTTGCTCAAGAACGAGTCGAAGAACATCGTGATTTTGGATTGCCGCAGCTCGATCGAGTACGGGGAGTCGCACGTACGGGGTGCCGTTAATTTCTCGATTCCTTCGATAATGTTGCGTCGGTTGGCCGCGGGCAAAATCGACCTGGAATCGACGATCAAGTGCAGGGAGTTGAAGCAGAAGATCTGCAGCACGTACAAGGAGAACTTGTTTGTCCTCTACAACGATTTGTCGGGAGTGCAGCAGCTCCAGGCCGACTCCGTTCTCAACGTTCTGTTGCGAAGGTTGACGCAAGATGGTTGCCGTGTCGTCTGTCTTAAAGGTTAGTGGTTTTTGGGCCCCCGAAACCGGCCGAGGGGACCGCCGACGGCCCCCCGGGGGCGCGGCCCTGCGATAACTCGGATCGAGTGGGCGTCGGTACCACGTTTGCTTCCATTGTTTTGATCCACAGGTATAGTCGGGCAAGTGAGTCGTCGCCGTTGCGACGTTGTCCGCATGCGTGACTGCCTGCTTAAATTGCACCTTACTATAAACCCATTGAATATTTTTGTAATCAAGTACCGAATGAACTATGCGAGGAGGTGGTTTCATTCATTATTTCCGAGAATGCGATTTCGTTGTTGTGGGAATTTGTTATTATCTAACATCGATTGTCAGCCCACAGCCACCACTATTAACAATTCCCTCCCGTCCGCAACAACAATACCAAACACACGGACATGAGAATTGTTTTAATAGACACAATAATGACACACGCCGGATGTGCAACGGACTCCACACATCCGCCACAATAATTCAATATTCACCACATCCACCAGCTCCGGTTAAACGAAATGTACACAATACTAAAAATACCTTGGCCACTGGCGCCCATCAGGAAGGCCGTTCAAGCCATTTGCATACATATTTTTAATCGCGCTTTTTTTTTCTTTTTCCACAACGCGCTGCTACAAATTGGAAATGTCAGCCGGCAATAACTCAACTTGTCATTCGCAATAATAACGTTTGATAACTATTTTTAAACGCGCGCCAGTTACCCAACGCGCCCTCGTTTGTTACCTAGGAAGTGGCCCATGGGATGAGAGATCGTAACGTTCAATTGTTACACAAGCAACAATCCTAATTAGCGTAGGCGCTGGATTTCAACCGAAAAAATGACGCAATCAATCGGCGGCGCGTCATTCAAATTTTACCCCCGAGCGGTCGCTCCTTTGCACGGAAGCCCCTAGCTGCTATAGATTTCCTCGATTTTTTTTTCTTCCATATACAGGGTGTTTCAACGAGAACCGCCGGTGCCAAACTACGTATTTCCAATGGAGTTAAAAATTTGAAATTTGGCAGAAATAAACTATAATTAATGCACAACAAGATGACATTATCGTTTTTTCTGTTTTTAAACGGTGTGAGTTTTCACTTTCGATCGCGATTTTATATCGAAATATTTACTTCATCTCTTTAATTTTCTTCAAGCTCATGATCACGACCTCCAAGATTGATAACGAGTAATTGAAGTATTTTCATCAAACCGTTATTGAATTACATGGATTTTTAATTTTTATTTTGAAGGGATGGTAATTGTTTACAATGTCCACTTTTCGCTTTTTGTGCTGTTTTTGTTGGAAACCATCGTAAAACATCATTATAATGCCATTTTGAGCAATGAAATGTTGTGCAAATGATAAATAATTTTATGCAAAATTTATAGGGGAAAAAAAAGATGTGCTAGGGCAAAGAAAATGAGTAAAAATAAAAGTAGTTTGCACAAAAAGGCCAAAAAGGCACCGGCGGTTCTCGTTGAGACACCCGGTATGTCGTAGTCATTGGGCGTAATGCGTCATTTTATGAAATGCCTGGCAATCGCTGTAATGAAGATCGTTAAACCATCTGTTTTAGGGCAAGGGAAAGGTGAGGAGGATAAGCAACACCAAATTCATACATTGCCTATTCTCCTCACCTTATCCTTGCCCTAAAACAGATAGTTTAACGATCTTCATTATAGCGATTGCCGGGCATTTCATGAAATGACGCATTACGCCCAATGACTACGACATATACATGGTGACGAATGCGTTGGTGTAATTAGTTTTTTGAAAATCGAAGAGTGGGTAAAGTAAACAATGGCCGAAGAGATTTTTGATTGACAGCAAGACAGCTTTGTGGCTCTTTACCTAGCGGGTAACCACATTAGATTTTATGATGGGTTCTGTACTGCAAAGATCTTTGAGTAGGTACCGCTTTTAAGTTATAAATAACCGAGCCGTTTAGGCGGTCTTTGTCATGAAATTTGACTGTTTCAATAAAGCAGTCGTGTCATAAATTCGACAAAATCCCGCGAACTTCTTAAAAACACAATTAGCGTTACTTCAACTACAAATTTCAAATTTTTAACAACAGGAACGTATACCTGGCGGTATTACGAACATAACAATAATAAAAAAAATATATTGAAAATTTCTGGAAAAGCACTTTATGGCGTACCGACGGCGCATGGAATTAATTATGACCAAACAATGACGCCACATTGTAGCGCATTATTTAAAGCTTATTTCTGCCAAATTTCAAATTTTTAACTCCATTGGAAATACGCAATTTGGCACCGGCGGTTCTCGTTGAAACACCCGGTATTACAGAAAAAGTGTAAATTTATATGCATACAGGGTGACCGTTTTTTAAGTCTCAACATAAGGATCTTAGGACAAAGTTGCGCATTTTTATAGAAAAAATTAGTTGTTGAAAATTAAATTTATTCAACCTCTATACCGGAAAATCGAGCTATGTAAAAGGATGCGTAACGAAAAATGAAACGCGTCTACTTTCTCTCTGGAGATCTAGTGATACTTCAATTTTGTATGGTGGTAGGGACATTTTTGCTATACTACACACAATATGGTCTGTTGACGTGTTCACTTAGGTCCAAACGTCTTGGGATGTGGTATTTGAGTAACACCCGGAAGTTGGATATTACAAGTGACACGCAGGGAAAGTTGCACTATATTAGTAATATTCAAAGTAAAATTAGTCACGTTGAAACAAGACAAGAAGATATTTTTAGTTTTCGAATAACCTTAGGAGCGTTTTTGAAGAGTGATTCACACCCTGTTATTACCAAGACACTTATGCAGCAATTAACAATGACCAATGTTAATTGGGGTACTTAAGCACTTTCTTTACACTAATTGTTTTGTTTTTGTACAACTCACCTTACCATTGTTTATTTAAAAAAAATTAAACAAATATCCAGCACAATAGCTACTAGCAAATACCCGTTCTACTTCCCATTTTTCCTATAGGTTCTCTAATAATTAATTGTTATTTTATGTAAGTAGGCGGGGAGCAAGGGCGGGTCCTCCGATTGGTCGAACTGTCGTCATGTACGAGGTTTCGCGACCAATAAACAACGACGATTGGCTGGATTGTTGTTGTTGCAAATCCCAACTCGAAATCGGGCCCGATTTCGAAACCTGGTTCACTTTTTCGTTCCACCGCAATAATAATTTGATTCTCTTCCCAACTTTGGATAATGACGGCACCCGTTTCACTGGCTCAATTAGCTAAATACTGTGGTCGCTTCCGAAAATGACAATGACTGATGAGACTTAATTCGATTATTAACGATCAAATGTGATAACGTTTTTCTCTCCCAACTATTGTTTTTAATTAATTAGGCAATCCCTTTCGGTTTCGGGTGGGCACCTGAAGAGGGTTTCCGGCGGATAATTCGTAGTATCCGTTGCAACGAACGTCTTTCTGGCGTTATTCCGGTAAAGGATATCCTCTTTACGCGA
Source organism: Schizotus pectinicornis (assembly GCA_951805265.1). NCBI lineage: Eukaryota > Metazoa > Arthropoda > Insecta > Coleoptera > Pyrochroidae > Schizotus > Schizotus pectinicornis. The sequence continues at coordinate 4,289,857 of OX638207.1, forward strand.
CGATTATTATTAGGCACTTTTATTATGGAGACACAACACAATAGGAGCGCATTTCCACCATATACGTTTGATGCGCTAAATACTACGTTGAATTTTAATCCGGCCCTGTTTAATTACATCCGAGACACGGACGAGGTTCGGTCCAAAATTGTGTCTTCGTTTTTGGAATTGTTGCCGGTTTTTCGGCTAAGTAGCTGGAAACATGTAACATGTGCGGAATGTTTACCTAGTGCAAGCGTGGGTGTCGGTATCATGGTCTTGATTGACGTGGTACAGTGCGAAAGAGGCCACGAACAAAACGTTTTCGTCTCATTGATCCTTCACGTTCCGTTTGATCATATATGAGGCGAAAGGTTACAGGTGCAAGCTGAATGGATGCTGAGGCAACGACTCATGATTCATGAGCAATGTTGCATCAGTGCTCTACTGGGAATCAGATAATGAATCAGAACACAATGTTTACATTATCTACCTACGCGGGGCTCACAAGAACTTTTTTCGTTTCCATCGCGATCAAAGCGGCATCGATAAAATTAGCAGCGCCGGCCTCCTAGTTCCAGTTTTTGCCAAAGCCCGCTTCTTGTTTTTTCAACAAATTTAAAAAAGCCCCAAAAGCATTTGATTCGTTGTCCTTTCAGGAGTATTGAAATAACCTCCAGACAAAGATTGGGAGTTTGAGAAAACCCATCTTCTGATTCGCAGGTCACCAGCCCTAAACTCTTGCGATTTTCATTAATTGTCAAAATCGCGACTTTTTCGTTGAGGTTCGTTTCTGATAATGGAAAAGCCATTTTCGGTATTTGGCGTGGCTTTGTCAGTCAGTGGGACCGCCGGTGGCCCTTCCAAGGGCGTCCTTGAGGTCGGCTTTTGAAGGAGGGTGAAGGTGGGCGGCCGACATCGCGACCGGCCCACGCGCCTTCTCCGCCACCCACGCTCTCCCGGTCCGGAGGAGAATCGAGCGTGGGTCGGAGGTTTGGTGGAGGCTCCGGCCAGTTGATCGTTTCGTTTTCGTTGTTGGCCACGTGACGGGGGGAATTTCGAATGTTAATGCATGCCGCCCCCTCTGGCCCCGGTGTTTGCCTTATTAGTTTGGCGCTTGCCCGAATTATTTATGGGCGGCCAGCGGTGATTTATCAAGAGAATAGTGGGCCACGGGACCGACGGCGGACCGGGCCCCGCGAATTTTCCAATACCGTTGACGCAAAGAGCTTCTGGCGCTTTTCTCTATGTCCTCCCACCTCTTGCGCGGTCCTGTAATTTTTTTCTCAACCATCCTCCTGCTCTTCCTTCGTCGCGGCACCCAACATTTCATTCATCACATCACCCATTTGCTCGTTGTTTTTTTTTTGGCCAAAAGAACACGGCCGTGTTGCAGAATCCTCGAGAATTAGAAAGTTAATACGAATAAGAAGATGGTTAATGTTGAATTTGACGAAAATGAGTACTTTTATTGAAGATTAAAGAAAATTGCCGCTGGCGCCATCTAGACGTGTTCGGCGGAAACAGATACAGTTCCCTACTTATTTTACATTTTAGTTGTTTTGTTTCAGGTATTTGTATGTTCTTCATCCCTATATACTATAATTAAGCTAATAGCTATGTATACATTTGTTTAGAATACAGAAATAAAAGTGTTGTCAAGAGGTCAAGAGTCAGGAAAGTAGGCAAGAACCGTGGAAAAATTAGCAACAAGATTTTGTCAAGACTTTTCCTTCTCTTTAACTTTTTTCGTGTCCTTGCTCATTGGTGGCCGCCGTCCCAGTTAAGAGCCAAAGCGATTTTACCTTCATTGGTTAGTTCGCTTCTATTTCTTCTGCCATTCTAAATTTTATTCTCCACATGCTCTTGTTTAAGTCTTTGATCATGTTATCCTGCATCTCCATCACATTTCTTCTGCCATTCTGAATTTTCTTCTCTACCTTCTCTTGTTTCTAGTCTTTATTCATGTTATCCTGCATCTCCATCACGTGCTGAATTTATTGAAAATTGTCTCGTCACCGTTCCAAAAAAGGGCTATCGCCTTTAATGTCTTCCCTTCTTCCCTCAGATCAATGTTATCGTAGGTTGGCGGATGGCGCTCCAAATGTTCCATCTCTTCTTCCCTTGAGCAACATCGGAATTAGCCGGTTCTGTTCCCACGCACGCCACGATCACCGTACCGTGCCTTATTCTCGGTCTCCTGTGGATGTCGTCCATCCGGCCGGAAGTCGTATTCATCCATCACGATTTCCGCTGCACCTTATTTTACCTTGCCTTGGGCCTCCCTATCTCGAAATCTTCGCCGTTTATTTCTGAAACAAATTCGTTGGCACGTTATCGTCGTTATTGACAATCGTCGATTGTTGATAACAATTTTTTCTATTACATAATTTTGTTGCCACCACAAACGTAAAATTTTAACGTTTCCAAGAACCCGGTGCGATAACAGCAGATGAAGCTTCAATTGGTCTTTTTAATTCTTTGCGTGACGTTACGCAATTTTGAACTCCAATCAATTGACTTTATGTGCAGCGAACAAGTTTGGGATAACTGTCTCCGTAATTGAAGTACGGTTGCAGAAGGGGTGGAGTTTCAAGAGGGCTGCGTTATTTAGGAAATTCTGCCAGTCATGTCAGGCTCTTCCTTCGAGTCTTCGGAATGTCGGTTGTGGATTCTTCGTCGTATTAAAAGGTGAAATGTCAAAAGGACGAACGCCGCAATAAGGCGACAATACCATCAGCATCCACCATCACGCCAACAACCAACTGGCTGTGGTCATTGAATGAATCATTAATGTTAGCGCTCTAATTAGTTAATTGTTACAGTCAACACATCTAATTGGACTGATAAAGTTCTAATTTTGCGCATAAGACAGCCATTGCTTTCGAGGGTCAACGCGCAAACACTTATCTTCATGGAACCTCGCTCGAAACCACCAAACTAATTAAACTTTACACTCCAATTTTACATCAGTCGATTGAAAAGGTCACAACAAACTTTGGATAGATAGCTGTAGAAGTTGCAACCTCCAGCGCGAAGACTCGGGGCGCTAACAACGATTCGAGAATGTTGGCACCGTTTTTTGGCTTTCAAGAAGACCCTGGAAGAAACATGGGGGATGTCTCAAAAGCTCCAAAGAGACTTGGGGGGCATCTTGAAAAATTCCAAGTGTTTCGTCGAGTTTCGGCGTAGCTCAGTGGAATTAAGGAAAAATTGTAAATTATTCAAAGCCTTCTAAGAAACGTTGTGATAACGTTAATCAACACTTCTAGGAAACCTGTTCACATCGGAAATTGCGATACTTATTATTATCATTTATTTATCAGTTTAGTTGAAGATTTAGTTTTAAGGTGAGCCCCAGCTGGCGCCCCGGGGGGTGGTTGGGGGGCTCGAGCAACAAAACGGCTATGTCTAATCCATAAAGCTGCCGTGTTGCCGCCCTCAGCTGCAGCAAAGTGGATTGTTTGGTTATTTGAAAAATTCGTTTCACGTCACCACCCCATGAATATGCAACGCACCCCCGAAATGAAACGACTTTAAATAGTGTTGCGTGTCGGATGCGGATTTCGTTTCGTATCGTACGGATATCGGGACCATATTTAAGGAACATGTATTTATACGCCAACCGGAAATCCGGTACTTGATTCAATTCGAAAATATCTTTATCGTTAACCATCGAAATCGCGCAACCAAACTGTTTACCTGATAGCGCTGACAAAATCAAACAAACCGTCCAGAAATTTCCCGAATACTAAGTCAATTTGTTATTTTTCGAAAACTCCAAGGTGTCGAGGCTCCTTTAATGTTTATATCGCGGCGCGCCTGACCCAGTTGTTTTATTGTTATTAATAAACGTCTGGGGGTTGGGAAATAGGGGCATCCACATGGCCGATCTCGTTCCTACAGGTACTTACCCCACGATGTGGTTCATTCCGTTCCCTAGCAACGGTGCATTTACAGGGAAGCCCTGATCGCCGCGGCCACATCTGAAAGTCATTGCAGGAAAAGTAGGTCCTGCTCCAGCTTCCGACCATCATCGATCATAAACGTCCCGTTTTTTCTTCCCCAAAAAGCTTCCAGATTCGGTTTCGCCGTAGCTCGTCCGATATTGGCCGTCATTGGAGCATTCGTAAATAATTTCGTCATGTTTACTCGGCTTGGCGTTATCGGTCAGGTTGTGGAAAGTTTTCTCAGGAATTTCATTCATTAAATTAAAAGTCGAGAGGCAAGACAGCATTGTGAGCCGATAAATTGTAATCGTTGTTTGTTTGATGGGCTATCAAACTTGGATACAGGAAAATTGGGACTAACTGTAATTGACGTTTCCTTGCAAAACATTGAGAGCCCTCCAATTGTTGATAATCCCCAAAAATTAAATTTTTCGTTACCAGAAAGTATGTTTGGTTGTATAACCACCAGGCGCTTATGCAACAATTGGCCATTGCTCATTTGTTTTAAGATTTCTAATTCTTTTAGAGCGTACAGTTGGCCTTTTAAGTTCCTCTTTAGGTCTTTGCTTCCCTATCCCCTTCTTGTCAACAGTTATGCAAGCCCAAATTAGGTCCCTATTAGCACTCTTGTTATTTGTTATCCCTGCAAGAAGTTTAGGCATTTATACAGATTCCTGCCTTACCGGCAGTTGTATCTAATCTACAGGCAAGGTTGCAAAGATTCTCGATAATCGTCACAAATTAAAATTGACTTACCACGCCGCTATTTGGTGGCCCTTGATTTATTATTTAGGGAACGGGGATGAGTTGTTCCGATTTGTTAAGAAAAAAAATCGCTTAGATCAGAAATGTTGCGGTTAAAATCGCCACTAGCGTGCTATTTAGTTACATCTTTCTAAAAGTGTTTTTTTTTTTTCAGACGGCTTCCATACATTCCGAGCCTCCTACCCCGAGTGGTGCGACAGCTGTTCGGAGTTGTTGGACAGTACCGGGACGGTGCCGGCGGGCCCTGATCCTCTGCCTCTGATGGGGTTGCGGTCGCTCCGCATTTCAGCGCCACCGTTGCACCGACCCCACAGAAGTTACGACAGTCTCTCCTCCACTGCCAACAGTTCTACCGACAGTTCCGACACCGACGACCGATGTGATAGTTCTCTAGGTAAATTTACGATTTTTGTTTCGAGACGCGAGTAAATAATGCTATGAAGTTCTTTCAGGTTTGGAGGAAGATCGGGACTTTCCGGTGGAGATCCTGCCGCATTTGTTTTTGGGGAACGCCGCCAACAGCGAGGACAGCCAGTCGCTCGCTCGGCATGGAATAGAAGTAAGTTTTTCGATTGGTCGGTTGGGGGAATTTTGTTGATTGGTTCGTGATTTTTTTCTAGTACATCTTGAACGTCACTCCTGACTTGCCCAACGTTTTCGAGAACGAGGGGAACATGAAGTACATGCAGATTCCGATCAGAGACACTTGCTCCCAGAATTTGGCGAGCCACTTCCCGAAGGCTATAGAGTTTATTGGTAAGTTGGCAGTGTTCGACCGTTTCGTCCCTTAATCACAGGCGAATGTTAAGGGTCGGTCTTTTCATCGGTAACCAGATCAATACGCTTATTGGCTTACAGTGCCGCATTTGGCATTTGGGGAGTTCTATCTACAAATGGAGAGACCTGCCCTTAAATGGCACTGAACTAACAGAACTGATAAGAGTAATTATTGCCCTTTAACCCCAAGTAGCAAAAGACGCTACTTTTGCAGCGGCAGTCGTTGAAATAAAGTTATTTCGAAATAAAATAGTTTCTCGCCAAGTGCAGTTCATTTACGACTCATTGTCAAGACAACTCTTAAAATTAGGCCCCATTTTATTGAAATCCATTAACAATTACCCTTTTTCGGGGGATGACGGTCTTTAAATTGGTCCAAATCTAATATTTGGGCATCCGGTCCTGCTGATGAATAATGGCCGCCGTCTGTCCCTCCCCGTGAACCTCGAGCGCCGTGTGGGCCCGGAATAAACACGGTCCTGTTGCCATGTTGCGTATAATTCGCCGGAGCCCGCTCGCCCTCTGGCAGCGGGTTAATTGCGGGATCAGAAAGCACGTGGGGGCGTCCCGTTCAAGGTCATGCATGTGGCGGCCGTTGCGCCGCCGCTTTCCCCAACCGCCCCCATCATTCATCAAATCACATCTTACGGCCGTTTATTCTGTATACGTGGGTATTTATTTTCGGGGGTGGTGTGGGCGTCGGTGTCGTGCTGGAAATCCACCACCGCCAGCACCAGGCGCGCCACCCACGCAGACTCCAAAATCAATAGGGGCCGGAGCTGTGCGAGAGATAGCTACGCGAAGATATAGCGTGCCGGAGCGGCGGTCCTCTTCTCGCCGCCGCCTCTCCTTTCATTCAGCAGAGACATGAATGGTGCTCTGATCTAGGTCACTGAGGGAGCGGTTCCATTCACGACGCTTTGGGACTCGCCCGATGCAAATCCCGGCGGGACCGGGCGGCTCTCGACGGTTTTCCGAACGATTTTCCAGACTCCGCAACGGCCGACGTTCTTATCTGGTAATGGCTTCGGGGCGGTTTGCCACGCTCCGACGGCCACGGGGGCGGCAACCGCCGCCGTTGCGGGCCCTCATAATTTTTTGCTGCCGCTGCGATAAAATCCCATTCACTTTCCGGATTATGCTCATCCGCAGCCCCATTCATGGAAGTTAAGGGCTGTTTTACTACGCGCTATTTTGCCCCTCCTCCCCCTGAACCCCTAATTAAAAGACGAAACTTTTTTTAGAATCTCGGCCATTATCTCGTAACCAGAGCCGCATTCCTGATATTAGGCAGTACTTGGTACTTGCCATTTGATGTTGGGCTCGTTTTGTTGTGGTTGTTTTAAAATTCCGTTTTGTTGCAGATGAGGCGCGGTCCCGCCAGAAGGGCGTCCTGGTGCATTGCCTGGCCGGCGTCTCCCGCTCGGTGACCGTAACCGTGGCCTATCTCATGTACAAATGTTCCCTCAACCTAAACGATGCCTTCAACGTTGTCCGTTCGCGCAAATCCAACATTGCCCCCAACTTCCACTTCATGGAGCAACTGCTCAATTTCGAGCGCGAACTGAATCTAGACGTGTCTTCCCAAAGTTCGGAGGCCCGAATGGAGAAGTTTGAACAGGAACAGAAGAATCGCGGCACGAAACCGGATCAGACTCGACTCCGGAGTGGGGGCGGCGGTGGGGGCGCCTGTCAAAATTGCGGCCTCACCGAAAATTGCAAGTGTCGCCAGCACATGGACTTTTTGAGTCCGCTGGCTCAGATTGGGGTCAGTCCCGATTCGGGGATCGAGTTCGACCGGTGGGCTTCTAGTACTCCAGGGGAATGAGACAACAAGGGAGGGTCGCAGTGGCACTTTTAAGTTATCCAGTCGCGTCCCGCAGGACCCGTAGTGTTGCTGTCATCCTCCCTTTGAATGCATTCGTGTCTTAATCCTTCTCGGTTTCGGTATGACTAAAGATCTAAGTACCTCCTGTTAGTGACAGGCAGTTTGAGGTGGCGCTTCTCCGGCGAGGACGAAGTCCGACGAAGCTGCGGTCAACACCAACCGGTGATGAAAGTATATGACGTCAGCCCAAACATTCGGGAAAACGTTCAATCAATTTTTTAAAGTTAATTACGAAATTAAATTAAGTAATTTAATTTCGTAATGAATTTTGAAGTTGGTTCCGTTGTGCACCACTTTTTCTTTAAACTGTGCTTTTGACTTCAAAATTAATTACGAAATTAAATTAAGTAATTAATTAATTAATTTTGAAGTCAAAAGCACAGTTTGAAGGAAAAGTTTCAACCAATATCTGATTCTTGTGCACAACGGATAATTAGAAAAAACTTTATTGACCGTATAGGGCGCGTTAGTGGCGAATAGTTGGGTGACGTCATGTCGGATTTCGCGCGGCTCCGGTGCCCACCTCTTCGCAATGTTTCAATTCGCAAATAATCTAATAAAGGTTTAATGCACGAGAAATACTCCGTTTTGAGCACAATTGGCATATAAATGTGGATCTTTATAAACTGCCAGTATTACTCCCTCAGCTGTCGGTTGAGGCATGGTTTTGGTTCGGTCCCCTTTGACTGCAGCTTTACAATATGTGATACTGTCGAGAAGCGGTCATGCCGTTTCGGGGCAAAGTTGCAGTGGATTTTGATCAAGGGTTGCTAATTTTGTTGTGTTCTTTGAATTTTGTTTTTGTAAAAGACTGTCGGGCAGCCTGCAAATTCGTAGATTAAAGACTTTACTTAAATTCATTGCTATTAAGGGCACAATTTATCGTTATTTTGTATAATAAAAGTTAAATTTTAAAAAATGTATTGCATATCGAAAAGTTGTATTTGGATGTGAAATCCCCTCCTGTTATGATGCGGGCGTCCTCTCGGGGACGTTTCGTGGTTGTTTCAGTGCCATAATTATTTATTTTCGTGAAGCATATAGGGATAATCTTGCCATAACTTTACATTCATAAGTTCGTGTTAGGTTTCTAACAAGAACAGATTGTTGAATCTGTTATCCAATAGAGTAATTATTATCGTACGAATAAATGTTGAATGAACTATATATTTTCATGACATAGATTATATGATAGATTGATTAGTAGCGATATATTAATGCAACAAATCCCAGTCATTAGAGTAGGTATGAGCATTTTCAGGCCTCCGGCCGCGTTGGAAATGTTGCAAATAGAAACAGTATCTATAAAATGTTTATTTACTGTTAGACAGTACGCAACAAGTGCAGATGTAATAAATAGGTGTTGAAATTATTTCAGACAATGTTGTTCAAATTTTGTTGACGCATATATTGATGTATTTTCTATGTTTACAATTTTCTATTATAACATTCCTATTAAATTTAACTTGTAATTATTATTAAAATAATATATTTATTCTTCCATTGTCAGCGACAAGTTCTTAAAATTAGTAAGAATGTTCCATATTTTACTTATTGATGTTATTTTATATGTGAATATTTATGAATTATATATAATTAATCCATGTTTCTTCATAACTTTTGGATAATAAATTTTCAATGTGACAATCTCCATTCCTCAACCTACCCACGATCTCGCTACCTAATTGAAAATTAGCCCTTTGAACCATTTTAGCCCTCAAATGGCGTCACAAGCGAAGACCCACTTGTGACGTCATTACCAAAAATAACGGATCACTTTGACGTAATTACGGCGTAAAATCTTCCGCTGTCGTGTGAAGTGGCATGACGCATTCACGGTCGTGGCGCCATCTGTCTTATTTACGCCTGTCAAGTGTCAAATTTGACAACAAAGTCCGACAGGTTTTGGGTTGGGGTGTAAATGATAATTGGAAATTTGTATTGTTTATTTATAAATCTCGCACGGCGCATTATTAGGGTTTGGAGCCGTTGAAAGCCGTTCGCCATCATGCTAGCGTTAATGAACCGAATTTTGGACTGGTTTCGGAGCCTGTTTTGGAAGGAAGAAATGGAACTGACTCTAGTGGGACTTCAATATTCGGGCAAAACGACCTTCGTCAACGTTATAGCCGTGAGTTTGGCGATTTTAACCGAAAATTCTATCGATAACTGTTGGATGTTTCAGTCGGGGCAGTTCAGTGAAGACATGATCCCTACAGTGGGCTTCAATATGAGGAAAATCACAAAAGGGAATGTTACTATTAAAGTTTGGGATATAGGAGGACAGCCGAGGTTTAGGTCGATGTGGGAGCGTTATTGCCGAGGGGTGAATGCTATAGTGTAGGTATTTTAACAGTTGAAGGCTCGGTGGATGATTTTTTATTTAGGTATATGGTCGATGCTGCTGATCCGGACAAAATCGAAGCTTCGCGGAACGAGCTGCATAACTTACTGGACAAACCACAATTAGCGGGGATTCCCGTCCTAGTTCTGGGCAACAAAAGGGATATGCCACAGGCGTTAGATGAAAATGGCCTTATTGAGAGAATGTAAGTAGATGTTTGTCTTCCAGCCACAACAAAGCTCTTATCAAATGGAATAATTTTTAGTTACCACGATGTTTATGTCTAGATTTCCATTGTTATTAACTACATTCCCATTTACACTATTACACGAAGGTGATAGTAATAAATATTTTTATGTAGAACAAAAGGCCAAAATGCTGACATTAGCAAAGATAAATGTGATTCATTAAATTGATAAGGATAACGGAAAGGAACGATCATGTTCAACTAGCAAAAGAAACTTTAAACTGTTGAAAAAATTTAAAGATCATAATGATATAAATTCATTAGCTGCTGTCTAACTCCTTACAAAGGTCAACGATAATGATGATGACCTGGTTTATTATCTCGGGAGGAAATTGTTTTTGTGACTTTCTATTTCATTTTTTTAATTGATGATGGTTTTACAGGAACCTGTCAGCTATTCAGGACCGTGAGATCTGCTGTTATTCGATTTCTTGTAAGGAAAAGGACAACATCGACATCACACTCCAGTGGCTGATCGCGCATTCTAAATCCGGCATGCGCTAAGTTAGCAAATTGCGTTTCTAATCATCAAAGTAACCATATTTTTCCCCCGAGCGTCACGCCGCCTAACCGATTTGTTCCAGTTTGTGAAGTATTAAACGGCTGTGCAGCAACATCATCAATTTAATTTCCCTTCACTTATAACGAAAATATGTTTACTTTGACACTTTTGCGAATTTCTATTTTCTATTTCAAAACGCATGTGGACCATTTTTTGTCGAATTTACGTTGGCTTCCGTCGATCTTGACTGCGCGATTGATGTACCTTTTTCTTTTGAAATTCAAAATAGAAATTTACCATAGAATTAAGCACTCTCGCTAAGAACATTATGTAGACGTAAGTTACCAATAATTCAGGGGTACAGTTAACAGTTGGTACCCTTTGCTGGTTTTGTATATCTAAATTCATTAGGACGTTGGCGATTCTACACTACAACTACTAGTCTGACGACCTTGTTGCTTTCATAGCTGAAAATCAATGGATTAGTCTAATGTTGTCGAATAGTTTTTTAGCGATTTTCTAATCCCCCATTGTTTACAAAGTGAGATTTTTTTATACAATTATTTAGGTCTATCAACATAGATTTATTTTCTAAACATTCGTTTTGTAAGTGTTTACGTGGTTTTTTCATCCACTGTTGTCTTTATTTTATTGTAGAGCTTTAGGTCTGGAATCATAATAAAATATACAAACACTACTTTAATTCTCGTAATTTATTCTAGCTATAATCCAACAAAGCAACAATAAATAATTTCAATTCTTCCTATTCCTCTTAGCTTTCGCCCCTTTCAACGCCCCATTCTTCGCTGCCCTCACAATATTCTTGTACTGACCGGCCGCCTTTGCCTTTTTCCTGCAACATTTCAACAAATAAAATTCCACTCCGCCAATTTAAAGAATGAATGAAATACCTTTTGTTAATTGAAGATCTATTAAGGGGGAGGTAGGCGTAGGGGTCCAATTTGCCTTTTTTCTTGACATCACCCTTCGCTTTTTTGGCACGGAATTCGCTCCCCGCGCTACGGACCGAACTCGCTGAAGATTTTGTAGGCCTAAAACGTTCCGGTTAAAAAAAATTTGTTGGTAAATTCCCATCAGTAATACCTGTGGATACCGACACCGCCCGTCTTGTACTTCATTGGGGGCTGACTAGAGGCTGTTGCGCCACTTTTAACGCTAGACGGCGCTCGCTTCCTTTTCCTATCGCTCAACACCAGCGTTTCAGCCGCAGAATCGTCGTCGTCATCCTCTGAAAATCGGAATTTGTAAGAATTTCCCGAACGTTGACGTGCTAGAGTAAGAATTTACAACTACTAAATACAACAAACGACTGAAGGTCGGTAAAGCAGGAATTGATTAGAACTCGACTGTATTTTATACCTATGTCTGAGGCGTCGGAGCCCGAATCGCTGTCTGCTGAATCGTCCTTAATTATGAGACGTCCATCATGGGATGTTTTGAATCCCCGGTCCTTTTCTTTCATTTTCTTTTCAACTTGACTGGAGGACTGAACCGGTTTAGTTGCTGCAAGTCAAGTATTTTTGTTTGAATCACACTGTATTACATTTGAATCTCGGGTTGGTTACCTGTGATGTTGCGAATGACGTTCGGATCGGTGAAATCGACAATATTATCAGCGTCTTCGTTGATGTAAGTGTTCGACTGTTTCTTGTTTTTGCCGGACTTGGGCTGGTCCGTTTCCATGTCGTTAAAGTCCGAATCTGAATCTGCCAAAATGTCCTCGACACTGTAAACACAAGTTGGTTACTATTAGCAGGTAGTTGTGAGCGCCACCTAGCGACGAAACCAGAATCGCAGTCATCAACATTTTCCCGGCTTCACTAGCCAGTAATTAAGTTAATGGATGCAAAAAGAGGAATATAATCATTAACAGATTGAACTTTTAAGCATATTCGACTTCTGGAACAAGTAGAAGTTGCAAGAAAACTTTTTTTAAAAAACAAAGACATGTTGAACTGTATTCTAGCAACAAAAATCAAGAGCAGAATCTCATCAGCTCTCCGAATATGCAATCGGTGTCGCTGTAACCTGTATCTCGTTATCGAGATATCGATCATTTTCTAACGTGACGATGGCAGCGCCACCCAACAAATCAAAGTAACTCGAATGCAAAACTCTCCTTCTGCCTTTCTTGGAAGAGACAGAAGGAGAGTTTCGCATACAACGTCTAGAGTTTTCGCTATGTTGATGTCCAGTGGACGATAATTTTTGGGTCGGTAATACAGAAAACTTTACTTTAAAATAAAGATTCTGGAGGTATGGCGTTACGAAAGACCCTCAAGTCCGCCATTTTGACTTCCTCACCTCTTAGGCCTGGCTTTGACAATAAACTCGTCATCACTGCTATCCTCCTCCTGTTCCTTCTTCGCCTCCTTCTGCTTCTTCTTCCTTGCGTTGAGTTTACGTAAATTCCTCAGCCTCTTATGCATGATGGTGTCGGAAGCGGGAACGTGAGGCGTGATATATTCACAGCCGTACTTGCGAACTAACCTATCTAGAATATCGCGAATCTTCAGCCTAAAGTGTCGTTTACAATCTTCAGTCATTCCAACTAGAGCTGCCACCTAAACAAATCAATTAATGGAGATTTGAACGCGTCACTATCATTTGTTACTTACAATGACGGGGAGTGAGGCCGCCACCATCGGACTAGGTAACGCTTTGTAGTAGACTTTGATAAAACTTAAACACGAGGCTACTACCTCTCGAGTGGCTGACTTCATTAATATCACGACGTTTTCCAAAAGTAATTGAATGTTGTCCTGGCCGAGTCCCCCTGTAACAACGTTAATTAAGCAAATTGGGAAAATTGGGTTTTGGGGAAATTACCGGAAAAGTTGTGGAGAATCGACGCGAGCGCCAGCACGGTACAACTCATCAACTGCGCATTTCCCGCTAATCCCGCAATAATCATTTCGATAAACTTGTCCATTTGGTTGTGGCCGAGGAGAATTTCTCCAATAGAATTCAAAACTTCATAAGCGATGCCTCTAGTTTTCTCGTTGAGATCCTTACAAGACAACACCGCTTCCGGAATGACGGTTCTAACCAATTTGGTGTCGTGATCGAGTTGCGGCTGCGCTTTGATCAAGTAATTGAAACACCTCAATCTCGCCCCTTTACTGGAAACCGCAGCCGTGGTCAACGATTTCTTCAACAACCCCTGCACCTCTTTCCTGTTGTTCTTAACGAAACTCCTGCAAGCCTCCGATTCGCTACTGCAAATTTCCTCCAACAATCGGTACGCTTTCTTCTGTTCCTTCTTGTTCTTGATTTCCGGCAACGGTTTGACGCAATGGTCGTAAAGCAACTGGATGTTGTCGAGGTTTTGATAGGGGACCAAAACGCGGATCAGATCTAGAATACTTTCTTGAATGAAAGGATCTTCGGGGTCGTCGGTTGTCGCGTTCAATCGTTCTATGGCGTTCTTCAGGAGTTGTTCGGTCAAGTCGGCGTTTGCTATTGTTAAGTACACTTTAATCGTGTCTAGAGCGGCCAGCTTTTGACCCTCCTCGTCGGTGCCGATCGGCTTCGTCGTGTAAACGTTGAACAGGATAGGCAGGAAATTTTTGTCGAACCTCGCTATTTCGGCGATGTCCTTTTGATCTTCCGACTCCTTGGCGCTGGCTATCAGCTTCCGAAGAGACGCCATGATGGACAATCGCAGCTCCTTTTTGTCCGAGATGGAGGTACCCAAGATCCTTGCGACAGTCTGCGAAAATAACGGAAAAAAGGACCTCGATCAAGTTACATCAATTTGATTTGTTTCATTATAACTTAAGACTAATGCTTAAGTTAACGTTGACGACCACTAGAGGGCGCAATAGTCATTAGTTCGAGTTCTTCCCGCTGAAGGCGCCACTTACGATATTTACCATACTTACTTAAGCTTCACTGCGCGTACTCGGCAGAAAAGGTAAAAAACATTTGTTTTTCACGACACACTTAAAAATTTCACAAAAAATCCAACGTAATTTTGAGAAAAATTGTAATTATTTTGATTAATTATACCAAATTCACTTTTTTAGACGTCATTGCATTAAAAAAATACTCCATCCAGTTAAAGTATTAAAAAAATAAAGTTAATATTTAGGAAAATAACGGAGTTACGGCTTCAGATGTTTTTGGGGAACACCCTGTATATACCATTAATTATTTTTTATTCATACTTATGTCATTATTGCGCAGAAAATCCTATTTTTGCCCCTTTACCTTGAAGTTCTCCTTAATGTCGGTGGGGTGCGTGCAAAAGCAAGGCAGCAAGTTCCACAATTGCATGTAGAGCAGTTCGGAACTGTGGGCCCCGATTCCGTCGTTGACTTCAGCCAGTTGCATGGCCCTCCTCTGGCAATAAATGGCCAGAGGCAATATGCCCTTAACAAAATACTCAATAGTGGAACCCTTAATATTTTCCTTTAAAACCGGCAACATCCACGACCTGTCCAAATTCAAATCTCCGTTGGGTTTCTAAAAAAAAAAGTTAAAAAATCTCCAATTCCCCAAATAAAAGCGCCAAACCTTCAAACTAATTTCGTCGAGAACAATTTGGGGGCCCATCGATCTAACAGCGGCCCCCACAGCGTGCTCCAGTTCGTTGTTGTAACTAAATTTGTAGGAATCGCGCAATTCCGCCAAAGTTTTCAAACAACCCACCAACATGTGGCTGCAATTTCGGCCGCCCACCTACAAATCAAAATTAAAAAAAAAATCAAAAAATTAAATTAAAAAAAAAATTAAAGGTCTCCGAAAAATCTAAACTCGCCTCAAACATTACGCCGACAAGATGGAAGACTTGGTGCCAAACATTGTTGAATTGGTAGCTCAACCCCAACTCGATAATATTGAAGCATTTCGCGATTTTCGAACTGTGCTGTTGGACCAGTTCCTTGGTTTCACAAGCGGCCGCTACGGCGTCCTTCAACAACACCTCCAAGGCGTGAGTGGCGTTGGACATGACATCATGTTTGTCCGACAACCACAACTGCGTTACTGTGGCAAAAATTTTGGGCATGACAGCGCAAGCCATCGCGAGATCGACACTGAAATTTGTTACTTAATACCGAGTTGTCGTCCTAAAAGCGAAACTTACTCGGCGAGATGGACGTGGGCCTGTTGCATGACGGC
The DNA here is from genome assembly GCA_951805265.1 of Schizotus pectinicornis. NCBI lineage: Eukaryota > Metazoa > Arthropoda > Insecta > Coleoptera > Pyrochroidae > Schizotus > Schizotus pectinicornis. Next base: position 4,305,454 of record OX638207.1, read on the forward strand.
CAACCACGCCAAAGTCGGTTGGACGTCCGTGGCGGCCGGCTGATACTCGTACAAGGCCGAAATCAATTGGGAATTGAGTTTGGCGGCCACCACCGCCGATTGCGATGAGAAAAGAGCGTGCAACACCTGAAGACCGCACGACGTCACTATTGGATAATTCAAAGTCATCAATCTCAAGATAATTTCGCCGCACCTCTGCAAGCGAAGAAATTAATTAAAACAAAGTCGACTCAATAACGTTCAGTCACCTTAATGTGAGATTTTGGAAATTGACAAATCGTTTCCTTCATTAGGGCCAGGACGTGCAGAATCGTGGTTTGGCCGGTTTGCATCGATGCTACCGGCACAGCCCCAGCGCTGCCCCCCATGCAACTGTCCAGAGTTTGCTCGCAGAACTCCGCCACCATTTCGGCCGCAGGGTTGTTACTCGTGAAATAATCGGACTTCACTATCAACATTATTGCTTCCTGCGCGGACTTCCGCCACTAAAATTATTAATTTGTTAAGATTATTGTTTCGTATTTACATTTTGGTCAAAATTTGACAACTGTCAGTGGCGTCCGAGACGTTTTACTTGCGTTTCAACCGCTTTAACGATATTTTGACTGAAACCCAGTAACCCCCAACCACAAAACACGTGCCACATAAAGCACAATCATTAAATAAGCTCTAAATTTAAAAAAAAAATTGACGTACCCCAAACTGATTTTAAGATGTGTCAACATAAAGATAGTTTGGCAAAGCAAAAGTTGGGTCTTAATATCGAGTTAGCGACACGTTCAGGCATTCTGGATGACCACATATACCAGTTGATGTTAAATAAATTTTAATTTAATTTTAATTAATTTTTTAATTTTAATTTAATGTTACCTTTGGTTTGCTGTGAATGGCGAACGGGTTCACCATAGAGGCGAATGTTTGTTTTGTGGAGTCGTGCATCCAAACCGCCAATTCCTGCTTCCTGAACAACGTGGCTAAAATTCCGAAAATTGACTTAAAAATGGTGTTGTTGTCGGCGTCCACGTAATCTCTCAAAATATGCAACATTTTCGTCGAAACGTTGCTAAATTGAGTGCGCAAAACCGCTTCCGGTACCGCTTTGATCCCCATGTTCAACAGAGACAAAACTGCAGTAACTTGCATTTCGACTCTATTGTCAACATTGTAAACTTGCTCGAGAGTTGTCAACTAAAAGTTCCTCGTTATTCGATATTTTTGTACAAAACAGAAACTTACTAGAGCGCAATAATATTCAGTTGGGGTCTCAGCGCAGTTGTTCTGCTTCATGACTTCAGTAATCGCGGCCAAAACCGCCAACATTTCCTTATGTAACGACGAATCTGCCCTAAATACGTTCATGAAACGATTGAACGAGATGTTACTGCAATCGGACCATTCAGAAGCAAAGGATTTCATTGATTGGTACGTTGTTGAGGAGGCAACCGATGATTCGACGTCTTCCTCCATTTGGGAAGGTTCTGACGTCGTTCGAATGGTGAAACTCTGGACGGCGTCATGTTTGCGAAGAGCGTCCGAAGTTAAATTGCTGGGACCTAAAAAATACAAGTGAAATTTTCGAAAATTGAAATGGAATTCTAACCTAAGTTTTGTTGGAAAAATCGTGATTTCGCCAAGTCGCGGTGTTTGTGGGTTTCCGGGTTGGAACTGGAACTTTGTCCCTTCGCCCAGCGTTTCCCTTTCGTCTGGCCCTTCAGTTTCGTTCGGAACTTTCCCATTTTTATTGTTTTCACTGCACTTCACAACCACAAAACACGTGCTACTGTTTGCAATGTGTCATGTGTGACAGTTTGACATTTCTCATTTTAGTGCACAGTTCTAGAGTTGCCAACCTTACAATCCCAAAAATAACTGGCTACAAACCTACCAACCCTTAAATTAACTTAGGGTTAAGAGTGTGCAGTAATAACTGACTACTCGACATACTCAACAGGTGGCGACACAATTTCAAGCTCTCTTCCCTGACGCTTTGCAGGTAGTTAGAAAATCAATTAAACCGTTGTGCTGTTTCACATTTTAATCTCCCATAATTACATAAGTATTAAACGGAATATAATGACCTGTAAACAATTACCTTAAATATTAGGCTCTTCGTTTGGTACGTTTCTGTAAGATACAGGATTAGTGTCCTGCTGGTCCCCAAAAGTCTTGTACTGAAATTTAAGCAATTTTTTAAAACACGCTGAAAAGTATTTATCATACAAACACAAATAAAGAGTATTACAAATGGGAGAGAAAAACGCTAGAATTACAACAATTTGCTCCAGTAATTTCACTCTTATTCCTAATAACGTTTCTTCCATTAGAAGATAAACCACTGCCGGCAAAGTCAATAATGTAATAATATTTGAAATTGCCAACCCTCTGTTTTCGATTATGACACCTTGAAAATGTCTGGACTTAATTCGGTGAAATATGTTTGCAATTACAATTATTATCGTTATAACAAAGAATGCAAGACAAGTAGCAATAGCTGTAAAAGGTGCATACCGATCATAATTACCTCCTGGACATGAACAGGGGACGAGTAAAATTTCAAAAATAATAAGAAAAACGTAAATTATCCCTACAACGTATTTGTAAATTTTGTTGAACTTTTCGTACTTCTCTTCTTTGTACACTTTCATATACCAATTGACGAACAGTAAAACTAAGAAGAGATAAACACCTAGATATAGAGATATTTCCACTTCAAGCAAAGAACACATAACAGGAGCTGAGAACGTAGCATATCTGGTGTCAGTTACATCAATATCCATAACCCGAAACCATGTAAATGGTGTTCCGAAGGCAAACAGAATTTGCAAAAGGTTTATATGCAGCAAAATTTGATAAGTTGCACTGTCTCGAAGTTTTTTAGACATTAACACTAATAATATGTAGAGGAAGTTGGTTATGATGCATATGATGACCTCTAGAGTGAAAAGTTCAAGCAACAAGCGTTCGTAGATATAAAATGGACTTCTGCGTTCGAAAATCGGATCTTCCATATTTTTTAATTTTACCACCAACAATGTCAGTGTCTATTATAGATCTATAACGAGAATTAGACAAATTGACGTAACAAGAATTGCAAGGGTGAACACTTACCTATGGCTGATTGTCGCTTCGGCAAACTTAACTTGATTGCAACGAGTTTACAAGACTGACTTTATGTAATTTGATTCACAGTTAGTTTGTTCGCAAAAAGTTATTTTTATAAATTCGCGATAAATCGTACTGATAAAAATGTTGCAAATAAGTCAATGAAGAAATAGTGGCAGGACAGATGTGTAGCGTGCTAAATTGTTATATAACTTAAAAAATGCTGCTAGTGACTTTAAAACGTTTAATTTCCAAACATATTATCAACGATATTACATTATGACAAATCTGGACTCTCTCTCAAATAAGAAAGCAGAAGGCAAAAAGAAAAAACTGTCAAGTGATTAAGAAAGGTGGAAGTGTAAACAGTTATACTAAATAGGCTCTTCGTTTGCTCTACTTCTGTAAGGTACAGGATTGGTGTCTTGCAGATTCTCGGAACTCCTGCACTGACCTTTAAACAATTTTTTAAAAGACGCGGAAAAGTGTTTATCATACAAATACAAATAAAGAGTATTAAAAATGGGAGAGGCAAACCCTAGAATTAAAGCGGTTTGCCCCATTAAGTCCGATTGTACCATCCCAAACGATTCTTTTCGGAGAAGAAGCACTATCGGAAACGTCAATAATATAACAATATTTGTAATTGGCAACCCGTTGTCTTGGATTGTGACTTGTTGAAAATGTCTGGACTTAATTCGGTGAAATATGTTTATAATTACAACTATTATCGTTAAAACAACCAGCACAAGACAAGTAACATAGCCTGTTAAATGGGAATAATAATCACCATAACGTGAGTAAGTGATGAGTAAATATTCAAAAACAATAAGAAAGACGTAAATTGCCGCTATAACGTATTTGTAAACTTTGCAAAACTTTTCATATTTTTCATCCTTGTACACTTTCAAGTACCAATTGACAAGGAGTAAGACCAAGAAAAGATATACGCCTAGAAACAGCGATATTTCGACTTCAATAAAAAAACATATAACGCGGTAACGAGGTAACGAAACATATCTCGTGTCAGTTACATTCATGACAAGAGGTTGAAACCACGTGAATGGTGTTCCGAAGCTAAGTACAGCTTGAAAGAAGTTTATATGCAGCAAAATTTGATAACTTGCACTTTTTCGGAGTTGTTTAAACATTAACACTAAAACAATAAAGAGGAAGTTGGTTATGATGCATATGACGACTTCTACAGTAAGAAGTTCAACAAACAATCGGTCGAACCATGACCGTCCGCGTTGGAAAATCGGATCTTCCATCTTTTATATTCCAACTATAATGTCAGTAGTTATTATAATAGATCTACAACAAGATAGGAAAATTAGATAAATTAACGTAACAAAACGGACTTACGGTTTGTTGTCGCTTCAGCAAACTTGACTTTATAGCAACGGTTTTACGAAACTGAATTTAAGCAACTTGCTTCAATGACAATTTATTCGCTAAAGTTATTTTTAGAAATTTGTGATAAATTATACAGATGATAAAAATTTTGCAACAAAGTTAATGAGGAAAATAATAAAGCGTAGTTAGGACATGGAGAAAAAAAAAGTGGAAATTTTCACTTTTTTTCTCCATGTCCTAACTACGCTTTTGTACGAAATAAATATAAAAAAACGAAATAAAAAAGCACAGAATAAAAAAAAATATGTCACTGTTGACCACTAGATGGCGCTGGCGCTGTATGTTTCTAACGCAACTATTTTTTGTAAGATGCGACGTCGCTGAGCAACCCTCATTGGCAATACAAACACTCCTCAGAATTGAACTTGTTGATGCTACTGCACAGTTGGCAAAAACAAATTAGAGAAACAGAAACATCAAATTAACTTTAGCTGTAGTTGGTGGAAAATGGATTGGAGGGAAACTGTGGCCACGATGTCCGGAAAAGTGTTTCCCGGTCTCAACCACAAGATAGATAGCCACATTTATGGTACGTTGAACAAGATTTTGGGTCGAGTTGTGAAAAAAGTTTAACATTTCAGGCAACGAAGTGATGTCAAATTTACCACTACAGATGTCGCTGTACTTCAACGTAATTTTAGTGCCTTTTTGGATTAGCATCTTAATCTTATATATAGTTGCTAATGTAAGTATAGCCATTTCTTATTTTCTTGCTTGCGAATTCTGAGGATGGTGCAGTACTTTTGACTGTGGGACTACAGTCTCTATAGTCCCAAGAAATGTATTATACAGGGTGGGGCAATTGCCCCACCCTGTATGTAAGCAGAGACGCTTCTACATTAAAATATCTTTTCAGTACAGCTGCTTCAGCGAAATCTACAAATTTATAACAATCACCATATTATCAACGATATTCGTTGTTGAACTCCTACGAATGTATTTGGGGTACAAAGGAAACCTCGAAGACAAAGTAAGTAGTAAAGGGGTGACTGTCAAGTCCTAACCAAACTGTTTTCGTTTTAGATTCCCGAATTGGCGGGGTTCTGGATGCTATCCTTGCTTCTCCAGTTTCCCCTACAAGGTTTCCTCCTCTTCAATCCGTACTTTCGATTGCACATCATCGAAACCATAGTTCAAAGCATCATGTTCCTTATGTTATGCGTACAGTTGTTGTCCAGCTATAATGCCCTGAAGTACACAGCGGCCCAACAAGCCACCTACTTCAGAATTATGAAACTAAGGTCTGACGTCACAGTAAGCGACATACAGAAGCGGTACCAAGTTAAGCACGTCGCCAAATAAACCGTTTTTCAGCATATTGTGGTTGATTCCGTAAACCCCGCCTCGAACCAACAGCAGCCACAATTCCATTGCCCGTCCCTACCCCCCTCAAATGACTAACAACACAACTACACATCTCCACCCAATTGTGAACTTTTTTTCATGTAAAACGGCATTGATGCCTCAGGCCCTCATCATGAGTAGTGGCGCCCCTCATCATGAGTGGGAAATCTGTAGTCAATTGATCGTGGCGCCCCCAGCGCCCGTGTGCGTCTGTATTGTTGGTTGCCGGTATCGGGCGCCAATTACGAAACGAATTGTGTAAGTGAATCGCGCAATCCGGAGGTTGGTGCTCCAAGCATTGAAGAGAAATGTCAGATTACTGTTGACAATTATTAAGTATAAGCAAAGGGAGTGTTTGGTGCACCGTCGCGGCCAATTAGTCGTGCCAAATTCAAAATTTCCGAATTACCGAACCCGAAATCGGTAAGTCCCAGTCGGCCATGACCGAACCTTCCCGTTTTTTTGAGGTTAACTCCTTGTTTTCCTCGACCTGTGCTCTATTTCTTCACAAATCTCCAATTCCCCTCTTGCATCGCCGAGAACTGTTTATTAACGTTTATCGCCGTTTCAATTTTTTTGTCAATTGCGACAAATTCGCGACTGACAACAATTATTGCGAAAGTCAAATTTGTAAATAGAGTAACAATTTTCGTGGAGTAGTAACAATAATCTCTGTTTGGAGATGATTATCGCATCGGAAGAATGTGCCGTTTCATTCCGCGTCTTTTTTTTTTATTTTCGTTCGCCGCATATCGAGCAGGCAACGAGGAAGTGTGGAGTGTTTTGTTTTTACGTCAGAAACTCCCACTACTGACCCCAAATTTTTCGTCTAACCATTTATTTAGAGGCAGAATTGTAAATAATCCTGTAATTGCACATGGGTAGACGTTGCGTCATTATGCTAATAAATTAGTCAGCGTTTTTAAAACGAACCACCAGAGCGCGAAGAATTTTTTGGTCAAAAAATTACCAAAAAAAAAAAATTAACCAGAAAAGGTCCTTTCAGGAAAACGGGCCGTTTAGAACGTGGTCCCCAGTCCGCCTCTCGATTTCGTTACCAACAACGTGTTTGCACTTCGTCATAATGACGGGCAACTTTTTCATCCTTATTTATTTAATCGTGTCCAGTGGCGTACCTGAGCGTGCCGACAACAAACGGCCACTCCCAACTTCTTCCTATCTCCCCCACGTGCCGCTCTACGCTACGTTACGCAAAAATGGATTAGTTCCGAAAAAACTTTGCGCACGTCGCACCCGAAACCGGGCCATTACCGCTACAATCTTTTTATTTATAAACTTATAAACATAATGTTGGTAATCCTTGCTTAAGAACATGTGTACCTATTTTATGGCACAATTCAGCACTGTCAGTTCGAGGAACTTAGCTCTCAAAAATTATTAATTTGAACGACTACACGCCTTCAACACGTAGGGTGACTACGTTAATTGAACTGACAGGATCAGTGGCTTAATTGCGGGTTATTTGCCACTAATAATAACCATCAACACGAATATTTGTATTTTGTTGTCAATCAGCGCAGATTTACTTGTACAGAGTCATCTAGAATGATTGAACGTGACGTCAGCGCACCGTCTAGTCATAAGGTCACTAGATTATCCGTTACGCTTCTAAAAGTAGCGCCACCCAAGTTTAACTTTTGTAAGAGATAGCATAAAAAACCCTTAAGAGGGAAAAGGACAGCTCCTTGGCTTGACGTTGTCACAGATCTGACAGTTCAAATAATTTCGACTTTTTTTTTGAAAGTTTAACTTTTGTAAAGGACAGACTCTCGTGGCGCTACCTTTAAAAGCGTAACGGATAATCTAGTGACCTTATCTAGTCATGCCGATCAAAAATTACTTCAGTCGCTTCTATTGGACGCGCATTTGACGGTTGACAATTGTTAATGACGTTAAAAGCGTTTCGCGTGGTCACCAATTTGCGTTTTAAATCCACTACACTTATCCTCGGTCTGACGTTCCTTACTCCAGACGATCGTTTCACTTTCCGTTAAAATTGCTTGAGACGCGATAGCCCAATATAAACAAAAGTTGCAAGTAGTTAAGAATCCCCATCAGTAAAAATAAAATCAATAATAACTCTGGCATTTGATTTGGAAGATACGCTGTAGTTTGTGGTTAAACAGTTAAGTTCTCGGTGTTCTAGGGGTTGGGATACTTAAGCCAGGCGGCAGCGAAACTGTCGCGGGCCTTGATGGTTCGGGGGCCAGATTAGACAGAGTGCCACAGAGTTGTCTGGTGCGGTGGGCTCCCATTGTTCTTCAATAAAACAATTACTGTCAAAGCCTACTCTCAATAAGAGGACACTGTTGCTAGTTTCAACTATAATTTTCTCCATATTTTGTAGTCACACTAGATAATTATTAGCAAATTAATTATTCTGAATTTGTTGTAATTACATGTAATTAACGATAAGATTGCTTCTCGATAATAAGAATATCAATAATAGCACGAATTAACAACATGCGCGTACGAACACGAAGGAGATATTGCAAATTTTTGTAATAAATAAAAATACTTTTGTTAAGTCAATTTTTTTAATATCGCGCACGTTTCCTTAATCAACGGTATCGACTTTAATTATTCGCCTTGTCATTATTTGCAATGGCTGATGATAATTATTGTCATTACTTTTTATTGATCGCACATGTCACGATTTTACGCAGCGTCTAAGGGAAAAATTGACTCTTGACATCGCAAATCATATTTATGACAGTCATGTCGGCGCGTTAGAAAAAAAATTCCTTTTTCGAAACGTTTTTTCTTTATCGTTTTTTTTTATTACATATCCAGAAAAAATAAACTTTTTCCTTCCCAAATTTTCTTTTTGTTGTTTATTTGGCAAAAGTGCGTTTTTATCAATGCAACTGTTGATATAGGGGGCGTGGTGTTATGACGCTAAATCAATGACCGGCTCGTCGGTATCGTTCGGAACATTGTTGCACAGCCACTGGTTGTTGTCGGTTCCATTGGCGGCGCGTCGGGAATTTACCACCGCGGCCCTACGGCTGAAACATTTTCCCTTCAAATTTACCGAACCTTCAGCGTGACGGCGACAATTTTGCACAATTGAAGGAAATTCTTAAAAATAAATTCTAGAAAAAGTTGTTGTTGTTATTGTAAATTACCTGATAGTGCAAGTTTAACTTTTTATCTTACTTATTGTGAGATTGTTTTGGACTTTTTAAATTATCACCGCTAGTTCCGAAACTAGTGCCGCGATTAATATTGGTGAGTATTAGTTATTTCTTGTTGCACGGGGCTAGTGTGCGGTTAATGACTCTCAAAATTTCTCCAACGATTGATGGAGCCGGTGACAGTTTAGGCGAGGAAAAATATTGTTTCTATTGATGGGGCGGTAAGAAATTTTTGCTGAACTAGCGAGCAGCTTCAATTAGTTTTTTTGGACGCTCGTTTGACGATTGACAACTGTTAAGGGCGTTCAAGGGGTAGGAATTCGTTGGCAATTTTTTCGAAAATCTGACGCCGGTTAACGGTAACGGCGTTTATCTTCGATAAGACTCGAACTATCGCCGATCTATTCGCGTTGTTCGATAAACTGAATAGCTGGGTGCCAGGCACCCCAACACTTGACTTTTCCCTAATCCGGCCAATATTGGAATTATCTTTACGGCTGACGTTTTTCAAAGGTGTAAAACGTGCGCGTCATCGCTTTAAATCTATGCGAAGGTTACAACAAATTCAAATTGTGTCGAGTCATTGCAGATATTTCCTCCGATACTCGCTGGATATCAAACAAAGATAGAAAGTGAACCAGCAGCGCTCAACGCGAAAGTAAAAGACCCAACAAAAGAATTTCGGGGAAAGAGTCAGAAAAATTCCTGGTCATCATCATCGCGTCCGTTTTTTTACCGGGGATTAACTGATACCTTGACATTGAACTGCAGATGCTGTTGGTTTGGAGTTGTTGACTCCACCACTTGGGGGACACGAACGGTCCCGAATCGTTAACAAGCGAAACTTTTTCGAAAAATTTTCGACTCTTATCTTTTAATCAAATTAAGTTGTCGCTTCCGTTTTTTATTGCGGTGTGCATCACGTAATCGAGTTTATTGTTTCCCGCCACTTTCCAGTCGTCGAGATTTTTCCCCAACACTCCGTTTCGAAAAACCCCAATTATCTCTTGTTGCATGGTGGCGACTCGGATTTCAGTCGATCACGGTCTTAACTAATTAGTTAACTAGTTCGGACTTTTGATGGCGGACGGTCACTCTGCACGTTTGACGTTTTCTTGACCTAAGTTAACAATTTTTTCGTGATTGCAAGTTTGTTAAGTCATCATGTGTTTCGTTATTGTTATTGCTAATGGGAAAACACAAGCTCGTTGATAAAGGTTTCGATAGATAATTTTTGTCCGGTTAACTTACCTGTTCATTCAGCTACTCAGTTAACGGAAAACCTCGTCAATTGCGGTTTCGGTGTTGTTTTTTTTTTTCTTCATTTTCGTTAAGTTATAGAAAAATGTTTTGTGATGATGGTGACGGTTGGACTTTGGATCAAGAGTAAGTTTGCAAGTCACGCCGCCAATTTTATGTATTCGTTTGATTGCTAACAAAACGTGGCCGGTCATGGTCAAGAACGAGCGCGAAAGCAGGTAATTTTACAAAAATTGCTTCTAAATAAACAATAAATGAATAATTATTTTCGCACAATCGCCGAATTAATTCAGGAACATGTACCTACTTATCTTTGAATTACGACAATTTATAACAGGCACGTGAGAAATTGCTAGGATAAATAGATGGCGTCCTCATCCTTTACTCGTTTAAGGGAACGTCGTCATGGCGGGGGGGCGATGGACCTGGATCATTTTTCTAAGTTATCTAAATGGGGGTCACGAACTTCCTGTTCCCAGTTTTTGGCCCGTTTAACTTTCAAATGAAATCTAGTGCAATAATAGTCAATGGTTCCATTTTTGTGACGCAATTACCATCTAGTTGTCCATGCAAACAATACGAGGGTTGGTCACTTTTGCCATCCAAAAATCAGCGAACTCTTTGAAAGTTGCAGTGGCATTTGTTTCGCGTTTCCGGTTCCGCCAATGAAGCTAGCAAATCGAGTAGGGGGCGTGGCGCTGTCACGTGCTTAAGCAGACCGCTGTTGTAATAATTAAATTATTTTTAATAATAATTAAATTATTTTTAAGTTCTGCGTTCAGAATCACGATCTTGATGCGCTAAGAAACGTTTCAATTATCGTTGAACACAAATGACATTCCAATAGTTCCTATTAAAGTTAGCAGGGTAATTATTGTATTATCATTACTTATCGGGTTGCCAGCCTTGAACACATAACTTCACATTGATGTTTGGACCCCACGTCACGCGCGTAAGTTTGAGGTTAAATTCGTTCACGTGACGTGATAAAATGGCAACTGCCGAATCTCTGAGTTTTTATAGTTCAATGGTTTTTAATTTATATAAGTTTGAGGTTATTGTAAAGTATTGGAAAAACTTGTTGAAAACGAATTAAAAAGAACCTCTGAGGTTATGTTACAAGGCAGGAATTAATCATATTTTTCACAAAATTTGAGGTTATGTTTGATCTTAGTGACGTTTGACAGCTGTCAAATCGCTGTATGTATATTTGAATTTTCGAAGATCTGAATTCAACTAAAAGTTACATCTCATCACGTCTACGAACTGTTGTTGTTAATAAAAAAACATTTGTTAGACTAATTGGACAATCCTTGCGTTTTTTTCTTGGTTAATGACGTTTTTTAGAATTTTACTACTGGGAGTCAATACTATTGATCGATCCAAAGATCCTTGATGACTCCGCTTATTGCCGAGGGTCATTGCTGGTGAGATAAAGTCTAGTTTTTCCAGCCAGTAGATGTGGCGCCATATTTGGTTTCTTGCAACGAAAATTAACCGTGACTCGGTTTAATGCCGCCAGTTACAAGCGACCATAACAACAAGCAACACTTACGATAAACATTATTTTATCTCTTAAAGTACATCATAAGCTAGCCGTTGAATAATGAATATGGTAATAACATGCACTTATGTGCTATTTAAATCTCGACAATAAAAAAGTGGCGATAATTGTGCAGTAGCGTGTCTGGTACTTTTTTGTAAATTGCACCCTAGCTGTTAAAACGCTCATCTTCTTATTTTTTACTATTTTTCAAAAAAGTTTTTTTCTTTCCTCAAAAAAAGTATTGTTTGCACGAGAAATTGAACCTGAGGTCTGTCTTCGTACGCCATCTTTTTTCCACGGCTCTATCGACCTCGCTAGTGGTTGCGTGTTCGATCTTGTCTAGCTGTGATGACATCACTTGCGTGTTGCGCGCACATTAACGGCATCTTAATAGGAAGCCGTTCGACGGCGGTTTAAGCAAAGTGTATATTAAATATACTTTGTTTCTTCACTCCAGCAAGCGTTTTGTATCGTTTGAATTTCAACTGTCAAAACTACTAAGCTAACACTTTGAACTTCTTCATATCTACAAATTTGCATTCAGAACTTCTCCGTCTTATTGTAACTCAAGACCAGTTGCATGAAGATAATAGGCCGGGCGTCTGTCTTCTGTGTTAGTTGTTACCGGCGCTCATTAAACGTTGAAGATTTTTGCGATAATTCTTTAAAACGTTGATTCATTACCTACTTGTAGTAATAATAGAGTGCTTTGTTTTTGAGTTCAAGGAGTTTTTTGTTTTAGAAAAGCTCTTTATCAGCAGCAATGGGAATGAACTGTCATTGAGTATAATTATTAATACTCCTCATGTTTTGATAATATGTATTTGAAGATTGCACGTGTTAACTTTGTACCGGGTATTCCAATACAAGCGACGTCACGACCATAGAACCAGCCTTAGAACAAGAAATAATAATGAGGGGAACTACCTGCCAAGTTCAAGGGAAAAACTCTGTTTATGTAGTAGGCCACCCAGTACAGGTACAGTGGTGGCGAAAATGTACCAAAGATTTACTTAATGTAAAACCAACTTGGGGCGGGCTGCTGAAAGCCCCGAACACACAGGGTAAATTTTCAAGCTTTTGCTTCAGGAGTTGTTCTGCCCATTTCTGCCACCACTGTACGTTGTACAGTTGTTAGATAGATTTAAGGTATGATATGTTTATCTATAACGCTTTATTATGACAGCTATAAATGACCAACATTTCCATTTTAGCACCAAAATTTACTAGTTTTGGTTTTGAAAGTCGCCCCTTAAATAGTCTACCAACTCTACCATTGTTTTGTTGCTAACTGTACCTTAATGTTGGGACTTTCAGCTGCAAATTCTTGACCCTAAGCTTCTGCATATTTTATAGATGATGCCGCAGTTTTTGTAATTAACTTTCTGAGAATTAGTCACTGCTATTGTTGTTTGCTTCCATAATTTTGCATCTTCTTATACATTCGTCAGCGCAGCTATTGTTTCTCCCTTCTCATTTTTCGGCATCCTCAAAAATGTTTCAGTGCAAACTTCCGGCTGTAGATGGGCCGTTACCTGACATTGTCCAAATTTTGTCGGCACGTGGAGATTTTAGATGGACCCCGTTACCTAATATTGTTTTATTCAAAATTTTAATTGTGTCATCATCACCTATCAGCACTTGGAGATCTAGCGTATCGCCGCGAACAGACTGTAGATGGAACGGGTCGGATAATGAACAATAATCGGATCAATATCAATCTATTGACTTTCGATAGTCGGCAAACAAAAGGTGTCCCCGTTTTTCGCGCTAATTCGGAAACGATTGTTTCCATCCGCTATCTCTCTTCGGAATGTGTTTGTGTTAACTTTTAGTTCCGAGTTTGAAATTTTTCTTTCGTTTCCAGGTGCAGCATGGACGGAGACGAGGACTACAACTATTGCAATAAGCCTCAATCGCGGCACAATGGCACTCACAATTCCGATCTGGGCGATATGAGTTTTATGATGTTAGATTATATCAAGGATGCGATGAAGGTGCGTATTTTAGCAATTACAATTTTTCGTACTTTGACCGGGAATCAAGTGATTACTGGACGAGTTCGATGTACCGAAAGTAATTGGGTTGCCTAACAATTTTTTTTTCTAGGCCATGGACATGATGAGGAGCCACCAAATGTTAACGGATATAGTATTAGAGGTGGGGTGCGAGCTGTTCCATGCTCACAGGGTGGTTCTTGCCGCCGCTAGTCCTTATTTTAAAGCAATGTTCACCGGCGGCCTCAAAGAGTGCGAGATGAACAGAGTTAAGTTACAGGGTGTTTCAGCTACGGCTATGGCCAGACTGATCCATTTCATGTACACCGGTAGAATTAGAGTTACGGAAAACACCGTGTGCCAATTGTTGCCCGCAGCAACGATGCTACAAGTAAAACTCCCCCCAATCAACCTCAACAACCATTAAGTTCCCCTTTTCCAGGTACCTAACGTAATACAAGCCTGCTGTGATTTTTTAGAAAGACAATTAGATCCGAGTAACGCGATCGGGATCGCGGGGTTCGCCGAACAACACGGCTGTTTGGAACTCTGCAAGAGGGCCAATCAATACATTGAACGTCATTTCTGCCAGGTCCGATTTTTTTCTTTTTGATATATATTTTTTGTCAATGTCGACGTCTCCAGATCTGTCAGGAAGAAGAATTTCTCCAGCTCAACGCCCACCAGTTAATCACATTAATTAAGAAAGACGAACTCAACGTACAGGACGAGAAAGAGGTCTACAATGCCGTCCTCAAGTGGGTCAAACACGACGAAGAGAATCGACACAAGAAGATGGAGCACATATTGAGCGCGGTCAGGTGCCAGTTTCTTCCGCCCAAGTTCCTCAACGACCAAATGACCAACTGCGAGGTGATCAAGAAAACGCCCGCCTGCCGGGAGTACCTGGCCAGAATATTTAAGGTAATGCACGGTGTTCCTTTGGTTCGACCGCTGAGGCGACGTCGGCGCCAATTACACTTCGATACTAATTTAAAAAAATTAAAAAAATTTGTGGCAAAGTGGCAAAAAAATTATCTACTGACCCTGTTCAAGCTGAAAGTGGCGCCATCTATCACTAGTTCAAACTGAAAGTGGCGCCACCTATTACTAGTTTAAACTGAAAGTGGCGCCACCTATCACTAGTTCAAACTGAAAGTGGCGCCACCTATCACTAGTTCAAGTGGTGAATTGCGTCCCAAGTTGTGGTGCAAATGAACAGTTTTTTCAGCCCCTGTTGCGGCTCATGGGTTCAACTTGCAAATTACAACCTAGCGATGCTCTTGAAGTTTGGTTTCTCCAAAAGTAATTTTGTTGCAGGACCTGACGTTGCACATACGAACCGTGGTGAAGGAGCGGACGCCCAACATCCCCAGGGTGATATACATAGCGGGGGGTTACTACCGACAATCTCTGGACGTTCTGGAAGGGTACAACGTCGACGACAAGACGTGGCAAAAACTTGATAGTCTCACGGTACCCAGGTCCGGCCTAGGAGGTGCTTTTCTCAAGGTACGACAACACTACTCGGTGTCGAAATTTTTGGTAAAACTCTTTTTATAGGGAACTTTCTATGCGGTAGGAGGAAGAAATAACGCTCCAGGTAACAGTTACGATTCCGATTGGGTCGACAAGTATAACCCGATCAAGGATCAATGGCGACCTTGCAGCCCCATGTCCGTGCCCCGCAATCGCGTTGGAGTCGCCGTTATGGACGGACTACTCTATGCGGTTGGGGGCAGCGAAGGGTCGCGGTACCATGACAGCGTCGAATGGTACGTCAAAGTCCCATCGTTTAAATTTTGACTCAACTACAGAGCCGGTCCAGAATGGTTGAACGTGACGTGCCAAGTACCAATGTTGAACGCACCTATAGCTATTTGGCAAACGAATTTTATTAGGAACCTGGCCAGGAGTTGGAAAGATCGGCCTTTAGTGACACGCATTTGACAGTTGACGACCGTCAGTGATTTCCAAGTTGTTTTGTCCACTCATTAACTCGTGTATTACCCGATTTTTTGCCTATTCGACTAAAAATTTGAGGTTGCATTTAACGTTAGCATTTGTTGACGCAAAAGTTGGGTATGGATGTCGGGTAAGCGGCACGTTCAGCCATTCTGATCGGAAATAAAATTGCGCCCCTTCCTATGAAAATCTTTGTTGTGACGTCATCGTTCGTTGTGTATTGTTTCAGTTACGACCCTGAACTGGACAGGTGGACGACAATTAAGCCGATGCACTACAAGCGATTGGCGGTCGGCGTAGCGGTTGTCAACCGGCTCCTCTACGCCATAGGGGGCTACGACGGGGTGCAGCGGCACAGCAGCGCGGAGTGCTACCATCCCGAAAATAACGCGTGGGCCATGATAGCGCCCATGCAGACGCAGCGCAGTGGAGCAGGTAGTTCAATTATTTCTCGAATTTCGAAATCTAATGAAAGTTTTGTTCAGGTGTCGCTGCTATCAACCAGTTTATTTACGTGATTGGCGGTTACGACGGTTCCAAACAGTTGAACTCCGTCGAGCGCTACGACACCGAGCGGGACCTCTGGGAGTTCGTTACGAGCATGAAAATAGCGAGGAGCGCCCTCAGCGTGACCGTTTTGGACTGCAAAATTTACGCCATGGGTAGGTTGTCGATGGCACTCTTTTCACGCAACATTACCTACAGTTTTTTTCCAGGTGGATATAACGGTCAGGATTTTTTAGCTAACGTTGAAATTTACGATCCACTCAAGGACGTGTGGGATAACGGGGAGCCTTTGACGTCGGGTCGTTCGGGTCACGCCAGTGCCGTTTGTTATCAACCGCCCTGTACCCAGAAATGTAGGATATTGTCGCAGTTAAGCAATAGTTCGTCGTCTTCGTCATCGTCAACTGTTAAATAAGCCTTCAAAGTGTTACGTAGGGTTACAGTGAGATTATTTGTGGTTATTCCGAACTGACATGAGACGCCCGTAGATGGAGCGCTATGATTGAGGAGCAATGCGTACGCTGTGTACATCTCAATATTTGTGATAAGCTGCGAAAGCCGGTGGATGCGTCGTGCAATTAGTATGACAAAAGTTATTTATTTGTGAAAGTGAATCTGTGTGATTTTATCATGATTTTTAGAAAGAAAAATTTCTAATCTGTCAAAAGTTATGTGGAGCAGTATTTGTATGTGCAGAAAATTAAACATTCCTGTTGCCTTAAACACTCCTTAAAATTAAAATCTTTTTATTTTCTTCACTAAGTGAGATCCGACGTTCTCAACGGGTTAAGTCACCCAAGTGCCGCGCCATCTAGCGGAGAGCGATAGCAGTAACGATTCTATTTTTTCCGGAAGTAATGAGGTCAACATATTTACATTTACGAGCTTCTGCCGTTCCAATTAATATACGTAGTTAAAAAGTATTTTAATTTATTTAAAAAAATTACTAACATAAAATGGCAAAATCGGCAGCTCAATAGGCGAGGCCGACAATTTTCCCTCCTAACGTGTTCAGCGACAGCGTAACTTTTTTCCCGAATTGCCTGGCCGTTTCGAAAGGTGCCTGCAATGTCAAAAATAGAACTCGCCTCTAAAAGGGGGATTATCTCACGTTAATGGCGGCGTTTGCCAGGTTGGAAGCGGCCTCGATTCCTCCAACAACGATCGTACTGGCCGCTCTCGATTTGGCTCCATCGTTTCCGTACTTTTCGTGTTCTTTTAGGGTGTCGACGACGGGTTTAGGGTGGTAAAAACTGGCCACGAACTCCTGAAGACGGCCATAGGCCGTGACTGGTTTGCTTAGTAACGTTTCTTGTTCCAGTACCGCCTGTTTTCTTCCAGAATCCGGGAATGGCGGCGAAAAATAGATGACCTGTTGGTACGAAGGAATGAGTGACGACGTGATGTCAGGTGGAGGAAATTACTTTTGATCGAAAGGTTTGTTCAATTTTTTTATTGGTAATTTCTGAAAGAGTGTTGAAAGGCGTCAATATAGCTGTGTCCAGGGATCCGGAAGCTGTCCCCAATGGCGCGGAGGTGATGGAGGTACAGATCACAGACAGAATTATTACAGCAGAGAACATTTTGCTAGAAATAAGTTTAGAGAGTTGAGCCATTTTTACAAAGGAAAAAAATTGTTAAAACCGTCTCTTCGTCAAACAATTTTTAAGAGTCTGCAAAAATTTTATTAAAAATTACGGGAACAGGACGGATGTATCACGACGCACATTTTGTAATACGAAATTATGGCATAATAATCCAGTTTTTGTGCGTTTGAAGCACCTATTGCTATTTTTCTGCAATATTGTTTTAATTACTATCATTGATTGCAACATTATAAAACATATATAGATTCTTTGTTGCGTAATTAGACAAATTTATTACTTACCTGATCAATTTGAATATGCTCTAATAAGAATTTACAATTGTTACTTATCACCAGTTCTTAACTAGATGTGTTGCCTGTTAAAAGTCTTAAGCTATACTGCACAAATTAGCTGGTGATGCAATCAACAATGTTTCGACATGCATAATGCTGAACCGGAGGCACCACTTTCACTTCCATTGGGAGGTATGCACGAATTTACCGCATCCCAAGAAGTACCTTAATAAAAACTTTGGTTCCGGAGGATCTCTCTTTTGTGGTCATGGTCATTAAAATGACAACATTAGCGTTAACATTGTTGCATAATTGCGAAAAAAACTGATGTTATGAGCAGTCCGGAGTCAAAAGTTTTTGCAAGGAGAAAGTATTTCTTTTAAACTTTGACGAGCTGTCTGGAATCAAGAATAATGTAGAAGCGGTTACAAATAATTTAAAATTATTAGGAACGAAGAAGATGCATTTTTGATGAGTATGGGGACAGTTATTGAGTTTTTTGAGATTGGCGCCGGTTGCACAAAAATAATTATTATTTCATAATTTCTGAATGTCCGTCAAAATTTTTATATCGTCGACTGGCGGTAAAAATGGGTCGGTTTGATTTGAGGCTTTGCCACCTAATAGGAGTCAAGGGGTGATAGTAATTGAAGTCGGTGAGGGGTGAGAGAGCCTTGGGCGCACGCCTATGGCGGGATCAGGTCCTGCACGTAGCCGATTTTTCCAAGGGTTAGGTCCGAAAATAGTTGACGTTTGTTTCTGCCGTTTGACAGCGTTTTCCCGAAAAATCAATAACCTCATGATTTCCCCATGATTTTTGCAGATGCGATTTGATTACTATTGCATTATATGAGTGAAAACCGACAATGAAATGGCTGTTCCAATCCTGGATCCATTATGGCTGTATATTAGTTTGTTTACTCCAAGGTGCACTAGCGGAATTAGGTAACCCCTACCAAATACTGGGTGTTCACAGGAAAGCCTCACAACCGGAGATCAGGAAGGCTTACAAGCAACTCGCCAAAGAATGGTCAGTTCGGCGACAACCGCCCCTCTAACCTTAACCTGCCCAATTTCAGGCATCCGGACAAAACAAATGATCCCTCAGCTGAAGAACGTTTCGTGGAAATCAAGCAGGCGTACGAGCTGCTGCTAGATCCGGACCGCAGGAAAATGTTCGACGACAAAGGGATCACTGAAGACGATTTCTACCACAAACCCGAACATCCCTCATTCCACACAACCAACCCTTTCGATGACCTCTTCAGCCAGCACGGGGCCCACTTCAATTTCCAAGAAAACGATATCACTTTTTTCCACAAACTATCAATTTCGACCAGGTTCCATTTCGTCTCCTCAACCCAACAAAAATTAATGTATTTTTTTTTTAGGCAATATGATAAGTTGATTGTGCCCAAAAGCGAAAAGACGCCTCACTTGATCTTTTTCTATACCGACTGGTGTTTTCCATGCCTTCAAACGGCGCCCTACTGCAGGAAACTGGTGGATTATCTGGAGCCGCTCGGCGTCAATTTCGTTACTGTTCACTCCAGCAGGGAGCCTCACTTAGCTAGACGCCTCAACATCCACACGTTACCTTGTCTCGTTCTCCTGCTGGACGGCAATATTTTTGTTTACAAAGAAACCATTACCAGTGTTCAAAAAATCATTGGTTAGTAGTTCCGCCGTTCTTTGACCCCGAAATTATCAAAACTTGGTTGTCTCAGCAGCTGTCTTTAGTACCGACGTTTATTTTCACTCGTGCGCGCGTTTGCGCATGCGTAACAGGTCTCGCCAATTGCAGCTATCTTTATTACCGACTTTCATTTTCACGCGTTCACTGATAAGTTTTGGCTTAAGCCGACAATGTGAGCGCAAGGGTTATTAAATTGAATTGAGCATTGAGGCTAATACATGATAATTGGGTGTTATATTTAAGCTTGGCCGTCTCGCATTAATGCAATTTTAGCAATTTGAGTTCCTCTCTTAATCGAAATTGCAGAGTTTCTGCGGAACAAGATGCCGTACAGGCTGGTCCCCAGGATCCAGACCGACGATGCAGAAACCTTCCTTAACGGCTGGGAGGACAATAGAGTTAGAGGTTTGATTTTTGAGCCCCGCCAAAACATGCGGTTGCGATATCTGGTCACTGCCTACCATTTCCGCCATAGAGTCGCTTTTGGGTAAATCTTGTCGCAAAATGAATGACAACATCCAGTGTGATGCCCAAATAGATTTGTAGATTCTCTAGAGGTACGCAGCAAATATCAAGTTCCTGAAGACATGGACACTGTGTTGTTGTTCAATGAGAACATCTCGAGACCAATGGCGAGCGTTTCAATGAAGGACATACCCACCTCCACCTTGCACCACATCGTTTCGTCGAACCAATATTTGGCCCTCCCGAGACTGTCGTCGCAGGTAATAATGCTCCACGTCACTTGCTGCTGGTAACCAAAAAACATTTCTGGCGAAATGTTGAAATTTTAGTTTTTGTAGCCCTTGTAATTTGTGGTAGCGAGCTTCCAATTAGTTGTATCATTGACTAACCACTCTGGTTAGTTAGTGGTTAGTCAATGGTTGTATTTTTGTGGTTTAGGGTATTTTGGATGCGTTGTGTCCTTGCGAGTGGAACAAACCTCGGAAGCGTCTCTGCGTCGTTTTGGTGACTAAGGCGACCAGCAGCCACGACCTCCATCGCCAAGCTTTCAGATTTTACGCCCAAAATTCGCCGTACAGTCTCGAGAAGGTCCGTTTTGCTTACATCTACCACGACAAACAAACCGAGTTTGTCAACTCTCTAATCCCGGGTAAACACGTCAAAATTTGAAATTTTTTGAATATTATTTAAAAAAAAAATTGTAGAAGGAACATCAGTTGAGCCACTGTTACGAATAGTAATTTTATGGCGACGTGACACTTCTCACGTCAAGTATGAATGGGTGGCCGAGAAATGGGAGTACGAAAAAGATCTCAACCAAACCACTCAAAAGCTTGAAAGTACCATCAGTCGACTTTTGAGGTCGAGCGAGGCATTGAGTTACGAGGCTTTCGTGCAGGTAACTTTTACAGGTTTCTGTAATTTTTGGAAATTTTCACGATTTTTCAGGATTTATTCGACGAACATGCTAAAGGAATTTTCGGGAGGATCGCGTCGAAAGTTACGACGTTTGTCGAGTCCGTTTTCGATGGCTTGGATAAGGAGCAAATTTTGCCCGCCCTTTCCATAGTCGGGACCATAATTTTTATTCTAGCCGTTGGATATTTCTTGTCATACTTAATGTAAGTATCTAGAGAGGGCGCTAGAGTCGGCAGAGCAACACTGACAAATCACTTGCGTTGCCAATTTTATCACCCAAAGGTCACTGTTTTACCGACATTGGAACTGTTGAGAACAAATAACATAACACAGTAGCATCTCATCAATACGTGGAAAACATTCTTAATTTAGTACAAGCCGGGAAAATTGCTAACTTTTTGGGGGTTTGCGCAGGCACTTGGAGGAAGAGAGCGTCCAGCAGGAAAAGGCGAAGGCGAAATCCGGCAACAACAACAACGACACCGCCAATGGCACCTACCAACCCGAGCTGCGTTTACACGAACTCCGCGCCGAGAAGTACAATGGATTGGTGAGACTCTTGAAGCCGGGATGTCGCACAGTCTTGCTACTCCTCGACGCGCAATCACGCCAACATCTCATCCCGCCTTTCCACAAAGCAGTTTGGCCATATCGAAAGTACGCGTTGAAAAAAAGCAAAATAATTAATTTTAAAAACAAGTGTTTCCAGGAATAAAACGTTGATGTTTTCCTTCATGTGCATTGAACGCGGTCTCAGCTGGTACAAGGAGTTGCTGCAGCTATCCTTGCCGGAAGAGAGGGACTTGAATATTAACCCTAGAAATTGCGTAGGTACCGTCCTGTCGTTGAACGGTCATCGCAAATACTTTTGCATGTTCCACGCCAAACACACCGAAAAGTACTCCAAGAAACTCAAGGCCAAATCGACCAAGCCGTACGAGGAGAGGGACTGCGAAAGCGGAACTTTCATCGGGTTTGATTCAGATTCATCGGATTCGGACGAAGAAATTTTGCTGCAGGAAAACTTGCTGGACGGGTTGTCCAACTGGCTCGATCGGTTGTTTGAAGGAACTACGCAACGTTACTACATCAACTATTGGCCGGATTTTCCGAATAAGTAAAAAGCGATGGCGGCGGGGTTGGGTTAACCATATTATAGTTGTTACTTGTTCCTTTGTATCACGTGAGTTTATCTGTTTACGACCGTTATGTAATCTGTATAACAAATGTTATTGCTTTGAGGTTCTATTTAAACATATCCGTAACGTTTGTATGATTCCATTTCGATTCGCATTTTCCATGTGGCTTCATTTCTATTAATAATCATTTCGTTTTTAGTCGTAATCTCGTGAAACTTTCGCTATTTATACAGAATTTCTATTTATTTTATTTAAATAAGGTGTCATTTTCGAATCTAGTCAGATCTAGGATAGTTAGGCTATAGTTGAATAGGTTGTTTAAAATTGAAAGTTGTATAATCCCAGTTTCATATTGAAATTTTTTAATCAAATGGAATGTTAGTGTAGCCGAAACTTTTTTAAGTCAGCAATGTAGAGGAGCAAACTACACGATAAATTTTTGCCGGGTCGCGCCCCTAGGCCGGACCTGTCTTCGCTAATACTCATTATAGAAGCTTTTGAATTCTGGAAAACGTAATTTTAGGCGACTAGGGAACGTTTCAACGGGCGAGTTCGTGATTGCCAGAACTGATTTTCGACGTTACCACGAAAACGGGTTCCTTCCATAGCCTTCAACCAATTAATTCACAAAAGACAGTGTATTGCTTAGTATTGACTTGTAATTAAAAAATAAACTGATTTCTTTTGACGAAACTTTTTCAGTTCGTGATACCCTCTAGATACGAGAATCCGGGCTGTTCCACCTTAATCTTAAAAAACGTTCAATGCATGGGACCGACCCATTAACTTTCAAAAAAATGTTAAAAATAACTCGCTGCGTCACAGGTCCACCAAAGATGGTCTCCGATCACACGCCGCTTGCGCCCTCTGCAGGAACGGCGTTAAACCAATTGAAAACACTAAAGTGCTTGTAACAGAAACTTCAAACTTGATTGAATTGAAGCATTTATTGAGCATTGCCAACAACACAAATTTACAAACTATTGTTTACGTGATTTTCTTCATTTACGCCATCGCCGTGATGCTTCTTGATATGTTCTGAAAGTTTCGACCGCATCACGAAAGCTTTGTCGCAGTTGCCGCATTGGTGAGGCTTGACGTTTTCGTGTCGCATCACGTGAAGTTTCCATACTTCTCTACGGAAAAACTCCTTGTTGCAAATATTGCAATGATAAGGCTTGATTCCTTTATGCACGTTACTGTGCTCGGTCAATTTCGTTTTGTTCGTAAAACATTTGCCGCACTCATTGCACAAATATTTCTTGTTATGGGTCAATTGGTGCCGTTTCCACGCCTGCTTCGACCTCAACACCTTACCGCACTTCTCGCACGGAACCGGATTTTCAGGGGGGAAATGTATCGTTAAATGCTCTTTGTAGCTGGTTAAGGCCCGAAACCGTTTGTTGCAGTGCTCGCAAACGTACGGAGTTTCACCCGTGTGCTTCTTCATGTGTTCTCCCAACGCATTTCTTTGGATAAAGCCTGAAATCAGGAGTTAGTAAAGTTAATAATAATTCTAAGAAATAATGGGCGAATTTGAGACCCAGAACCCTTCACCAGAGGCAAGAGAGCAGTTTGGTAGGGGAGTCAATTTCGCCCATGAACTGACGCCTATTCACCTCTGCCGCAAACTTCGCAATAGTGCCGCCTCTCCCCGGTATGCAACATCGTGTGATGACGCAATGACGACCTCCCTTTGAAGACTTCGCTGCAAATCTCGCATTGGAAACTAGTTTTCTTCACGACCGCTTCAGGTTTCCCAACCTGCGTTTTCTCCTCCTTCTCCATTTGCGGACCTTTGAGGAACTCTAAATTTTCCCTCGAAAACTCCTGTTGATGGTCTCGTTTCATGTGCGTTTTAACCGTACTGAGATGTCGATAAGAAGTCTTGCATAATTTGCACCAGTAGGGACAGTGGCCGGTGTGGATCCTTTGATGCGTGTACCAATGAGCGCGCTGGGTGAAGGATTTACCGCAAATGTCGCAAACGAAAGGTCTGGCGACAGTGCCTGGCGCCTTCAAATTAAGTTCCAAAATTTGAATATCTTCAGAGTTGGAGTTTTTGTCTTGAACGTACTCGACGTTACTTTTCGAATACTCGATTTTGTGTTCGCGACTCATGTGATTTCGAATCGAGCTGAGATGCATGAACGCGTTATCGCATAATTTACATTTATACGGACGATGGCCCGTGTGAGTTCTTTGGTGACTCGCCCAATGAGCGGGTTGCATGAAACTTTTGTCGCAAATTTTGCAACCGTAAATTCTGCCAGAATTCGAAACTCTCGAAGAGTTTTCGTCGGTACACGAATGGTATTTGTACGATGACAACCATTTGAAGGATTTGCCGCAATCTGAACAGACATACTGTGTCGTTTGAGTGTGCACGCGCATGTGACAATTTAGGTAAATTTTTTGATTGAAAGACTGATTGCAGATACTGCAAATGTACGGTTTCGCGACCCGGTGGCTCAAACGATGAGCTTCCAATGCGGCTTCCTGCTGGAATGATTTAGAGCAAAACTGACAAGCGCGCAGACCATGAACTCGCATATGCAGCCTCCAGCTCAATTGACTGGAAAATTTAATATCACACTCGCGACACGTTAAAGCGTCCACGGAACGCGCTGTGACTTCATTCAATTTCTCCAAACAACTGCCAGACGTTTCAAAATTACCTGCAAAAAATTAAGTGAACCAATTTAATAACTAAATAAATACTGATTACCATCAACTCCACAAGAAATGTTTGACTTAACGTCCTCTATGTCGCTCGAATCACCTTCAATTTCTTTTTTGTTACTCAAAACGTCCCCCAAACTAGTCTCAATTTCAGCCGGCTCACTTTTTACGCTCTCTACACTAGTCCTCCCAAGTTTATGTCCCCCATTTTCCTGTAACTCGACGAGGGAATTGGTGGGGATCACAGGCAGATCCTGGCTTTTTAATTTTAAATCCGTCGACTGGCATTTTTTGATGAAGGTGTAGCTGGTCACCAAATCCTTGATGCAATTCTGGCAAATGTAGGTGGTCAGAGACGAGGTAGTTTCAAGCTGAAGCCAATTTCAATTAGAAACGATCAATAACATCCAATTTACTGTCTCTACCTGAACCGACGTGCAAGTTCTGAACATTTCTGACAAAGCCGTGTCTCCATACTTGAGTCGAAACATGTCAACCGGGATATCGGAAATTTTCAAACAGGCCCGACAACATTGAGTGACCACCGTCTCCATTTTTATTCCAAGAGAGCGAAAACACTAATTAACGAAAATTGTTTTCAGTTCTGAGCATGGTTCTGACAACATAAAGTTGGGTTAGAGTTGCGCAGTTGTCACTTTGACACTTTGAAATTGACACGCCCTCTCGCGGCAGAGAAAGTGCGGTAAACAAATTCAAATTATAAAACTTGACAATTAACAACAAATTTTGAAAATAGCCGGACGAAAAACGTTAACAGTAACGAAATTTTGAAGCCTAACACTTTTCACCCAGTTCCAGCTTTTCTAGCTTTAATAACAACAGAATTTGTGGCGCGTAAGTGGCGCCCTCTGCGGCATGTTGCTTTTTGAGGTTATAACGGTTGGGGCGATTTTCTTGTTTTGCCTCTTGTTGTTGTGGTTGACGGTGGAGTTGGGTTAATACCCCAAAATATAATGTTGCGCAACGAAACGGATAATTTTTTGGTAATTTCTAGTTTGAGCAAAAATTTGGGTTATCTTGGTTTTGATTTTAGAACCGAGTGAGGCACGCGTTGAGTCTTCCCATTAGGACGAGATGTGCGGAACTGACGGTGCTCTTCGACCGTGGCACTACCTTGGAGTTGCAGAATTTTTTTCCTCTCTTAATTGACAATATTTTCGGGCCTCAGGGCACCCTCAGCTGGGGCTTGAGAAGTGCCGGAATAATTGACGGCGATTTTGGGCAATTGCAGCACTTTTTGTCGCCGTGCGGACCGGTTTTTAAGCTAATTTACACGTTACTCAAAGACCCGTCGGCCAAATACGATTTTCCAATAATCTATTTACCGGTAATGTCGCAAAAAATTTATTCCAGTCATTAATTAATATTGATTCACAGACAAAAGTGCAGCAAATATTGGAAAATGCACCGTCGCATCCTTTCTACGCCGACTTAGTTCACGTAAATCCGCAAACAAAACGCGTGATATCCCTTTTGTTGAGTGAGTTTTACTCCGATTTGTTATTGGTCTTAAGTCGGTATTACAGATCCCTTTGATTACTACATTTTTCACTTTGCTTACCATCTAATAAATCCGTGGCACCAGAGATCGGGAACGCCACCTATAAGTTCGTGGAACACAGTTTATCACGTTTTATGCTGCGATTACATGCTTCATTTTCTACCAACTGACCCAGGTTGTCCTGTGCTGCCCTTCATTTATTACAATGGGAAAAGTCCCGTTCAACCGTTCCAACAAATCAGCAAGTAAGTAGTTGAATTTGGGCCACTAATTACAATAACGTAGCCAAAGTTCAAGATCTCCCATGGGCTCAAAGTTGATTAATGTCAACCTACTGAACAAATCAGTTGAGGATTACGCTTTACATCAAAACTATGGCCGCCATCCAAGAAACGATATTTGGAGAAGCGAAACGGTTTTAACAGTTTTCATCGATATGTGGCTGAATAACGATCAACTCAACCAAACCAACAATCAAATGAACAGCTCTTTCAACAATCCGCAAATGTCGGTAAGTTAGGTTTCTACTCAACATTTTCTTCATACTTTATTAAACCGGTTATAACGCGCTAGCTGTAGTGAAGCCTTTTGGGGGCGGTTCTTGCACGATTCTCATTCTTCTTTTGCAGCGTCTGTTGCAGTATAGCGAATTGCCTTCTTGCGAGTACATGAGGATAATCAGGGTACTGACGAAACAGTTGCACTCGTTTGCTGCCAGTGCTAAAGTGGACGATACTCATATGTGCGAACTAAAAAAAATTGCGATTCCTATGTTGCAGGGGAAGTTTTATATTTTTTTGAGGAATCTGATTCACAGGTGGCCGATAGATGGCTCTTTCAGACTGGTACTGGAATTATGGCTTACTTACATACAGCCTTGGAGGTACTCTAACCTAGACAAGAATTTGTGAGTGTTTCTGTTGTAGAGGAAACATTTTTAGATTTCCTTAGCTATAGCAAATGTGGTAAAATGGAAAAGATCCCTGTAATTTCCTAATTTTGCCTAATGCGATTATTACTATTTATGACGATTTTATTTGTATCTTAATAGTTTCTTAACTACGAAACTCGTTTCCTATGACAACATTTTAGATGGAATTTTGTCTGCAAGCAGTAATGTAGAGTGGAGTAGCATTATTACATAGGGTAGTCAAGTAATACAGTCGAGAAGTATTGTCTAAAGTATAAAAATTAGGTAGTAAGTTAGTGACCTGTATTTTGCGGGTGTCGTGGTATCGGTATTTTAAAATTGGCCATTTTTGAAAAGCACTCTTAGTGGCTAATTAAGGGGGAAATGGTTATCGATACATTTTAGAGTTTATAGGAGAAGCTTTCATTTAACCAGTCTGCTATAGTGACTAGGCAGCAGTTGTAAGCGGTGTTTTACATGTTAAAAAAGTTCCAGCAATAAATTGAGCGACCTGGACGAATTGAGTACGGTTGCCGCCCCCTCAATTAAGGACGAACATTTACCCTTCATCGCTGAAAACTTGTTAATTTACGTCGTCATCTTCCAACAATTACTACCTAGATTTAATCGCGTCGACTTAGTCAGTCCGAAAATGTCAGTAATGCTCTACAGGATCAGTAAAGTAAAACAACCCCTTCGGAAATATTTAAAAATCTCAATTCTCCCCTCATTTTAGGTCTTTAATCAGTCGAATTTAGTGTCGTTACTGGTCGAAGTTGAGCGTTGTGTTGAAAACAACCATTCTCCATCACATTCCTACAGCACCCATTGGTCTTCGAACTTGCCCCCATTGAATCCGACCAGTAACTGGTGCACGAACACCTCGACAAATTCCCCGTTCACCTCGAACTTGTGGTCCCATTCGGGAAACGAATCGTTCGGTGTTTCGAGAAAGGGCGACACCAACACAGCCGCTTTCATGAGCGGTTTGCCAGGCGAAAAAAAGTGGTCGGCCATTGTCAGGCAGAAGATTTACGAACTGGAAGGGCCCAGTTTTTGCTACAAACCGCTGTTTTCGACGCCTCCCGCCCCAGAGGTGAGCTATCAGTAGCGCCATCTATTGAGCGTTCTATCGTTGATTTGCAGGTTTACGATCTCATCATGCAAATGAAGAGGGCGCTGAAAGTCGCCCAAGAGCTCGTCCAAATTAAGCAAGCTGAAGAGGACCAACTTTACTCTAGTTTTTGGGGCATGATCCAGTCGCTCTGGAAGGTTCCTTCGAGCAACGACGAGTTTTCGTTAACCGAGCGCCAAAAGGTGCCCGCGTACCTCGAAGCGTCTTTACAGAACTTAATGGAGATGTTCCAAATATCAGAGGTAAAGGTTTGAAACTTTTAGCAAAAATAAAGAAGAAAATTTAAGGTGCCGGAGAACGAACCGGACGTCACAGTCGCAAGTTCGAGTTCTAGTGGCTTCGAAATTTCCAACGATTTCAGATTTTTAACCCCTGCGAGGGTGAGGGAGAGAATCAAGACTATTAGATACGACGGCGACCCGGACCTGCACCCGATTAGGTCGACTGAAGTCACATTTTTGGTTCGAATGTTCTATCAATTAGCGCTGAAAGTTAACGAAAAAGTAAGTTTTTGTCAATCAAGCGAATTATTAATGACGAGTTTGAATTTTAGTATCGCCAAACTTTTTGCCAACTCTATTATAGTCAAAATTATTGGGGGAGGTTGTCTCGGCAAATTTTGTCGCCTCCCATGACCATTTACAGGTATGACAAATCGCAATTGGGGTCGCCTCGTGTCAGCGAAAACTTGCCCCCGAGAATTAGTTTTAGGGTTTTCGCTAGTTACAGTTTTGTCACGTACTTCGGCATTGGCGGGTTAATTATGAAATTTTCAGGGTACAGTTTTCTGTTTTATGTGATAATTTTGTTGTTTTTCTCGATGTTGTACAAAAGCGTTAGGGCGATATCGGGCACCCCCGTGCGCCACAACTACCCCACCCAAGGCTTCGGCAACATTAGCTTTAATGATTCGTTTTAAACTTTTGTACCAATAAATTAATACAAAGTATTATCTTGAGTTTCTTCCTTGATGTTGCCCAAATGCTTTTTGCCAACGTTGATACCGTCATCGCTATCTCCCTAAAAAAAAAAAAAATGATTACAAAATTGAGCAACTGTGTCGCCAGCGCCAAGAGATGTGTAACGCAATTTCTTCCTAAGAAATATTATTGAGTGTCACCCGATCTTGCTGCGCCGAATCGCCAAATCTGACAAGAGCAAAATCGAGTCCCACTTTTGATGTCACCCGCAGTTGGCGAGACTAACTTTTTGGCATAGTTCCTGGTCTTCGTTCTCCGAGCTAACGTCTTCGTCGTCCGATGTCTCTGCTCTCTGCAGAAACAGCTTCACTTTGCGCATGCTCTTGAGCGAGGAGAGACTCGAGGATCTCTTCGGCTTCGACGAGCTGAAGTTGGAAAAAACGTCTTCGGGAACCGACGGTAAATTCACAACGTTGCTCAAATCGATCGAGGAGTCCCTCGACCAATTCTCCGGATATTTCTCGTCGATGTCAGATTTCACACTCTTACTGCTACTCGAAGGTGGCAAATTATTATCAGATTTCTGTTTTGCTTCCAACAACTTAATCTTTTCGGTAACGTAAGCCGGACGTAAACATTCATTTTCCACATCTCGAACTTCTTCAAAATCTTCCAGTTGTCGGTCAATTAGCGCCAGTAACTTATCGCAGTCGGGGTTTGAATGCGCGACCGAACAGGAAGCGATCATTCTCTTGGCGTGTTGCAGGGAAGTTTTGGACGTCGTTTGTAGGGCTAGGATGGCACAGTTTGCTTGCGAGAACAAAACTTTTAAGTGGGTTAAGTACTTGTCGCCAAGAGCGCATCTTTCTTTCAGTTCGATTCCGATTTCGGTCATCATCACGGCGGTTTGGAGGAGATTCTCGTGGTACTTGGTGGGTTTCGGATTTGGACCTATCGAACCGCAGGCTTCGTCCATTTTTCCAGTTGTCATCGTTGGCAGTTGGGCAGGGCGTGCTAAATTATTGTTTCATTAAAAAAAATTTTTTTTTCTCTATTAGTCCCCGATCAGAGATCACTTTGCTGGACCTGCAACGCAGCGGGTTGGGAGGAAAAGCGCGTCGTTTCAAACGTAATTGTACGAATGAGTACTGACCTGAAAGTCTGGCATGTGCACCGCCGCTGAAGATAATTAGACCGACGTTAATGGACGGAAAACTTGAGATAGCAGAGATTCATCATTGAACAAGAGCCAAACTCCCAAGTGCGTCCACGGAGGGAAAAGCAACACGTGTAGGTATGTGCAACTCAAGAAGAAAATCGCCGATAACTCGAAAACTAGAGCGATGCTAATTGCATGTTCTTAAAGAATATTCGGAGAGAGAATGATGAAAAAAGTAGTTCTTCCTAAATTGATCTTTGAGCACGAAGGAAGAGGAGAAGTTCCTTTATGTAATTTCGAACTGTTTCAGGGTTTTTATCCAAGATTGGCAAGAAATCTATCGACTTTAGAGCCAAAACTTTTAGAAGACTTAAAGAAGTTCTTAGCATCTGTTTCTAAAGAAAAGGACATGTTGAACTTTATTCCAGCAACGCAAGTGATAACAACCTTTGAACCAGAGAAAAATGTGGATCACTGGGGTGCGAACCTGCAGCCCGGCAACCCTCCGCTCCGAATTCGGGGTGCACTAACCACTGTGCCACGGGACTCACGTACTTTTTCTCTGTTCAACCCTGCTCTCAACTCTCTTAAGTTTCCAATCGTCTACCGAACGATTATAACACAAGTCTGAAGCAGAATTTTAAGGATGCAGTAGGTTCTCCCAGTTTCTAGTTAGAACTATGGATAGCGACGATCCTCTCACAGATCCTCTAATGAAGCGACAACAGCTCCTGAACTAATAAAACGTTGTCACGTTTTTGTCAACTAAAGAAAAAGTTACGTCACTCATAACTCATCTCCACTGTTGAAACGTGCGGCATTTTTTTCTATTTTTAGTTTTGTTGCCGCCAGCTCTAAATTCAACCGATTTGCAGCACGGTCGACAACAAGTACACAATTAAATAAACGATCACACACAATTCACAGTTAACGATCAAATCTGATTGTTTCCTTTAACCCAACACTGTACTTCTTCTCATTTGCAAAGTATGACTCTCGTTATGTTTTACTGCCGCTACAAACATGTTAGGTATGCAAAATTTATTCATACATTCACGACGTCTAACAGAAATATTATTAGTGCTGAAACTGTAAATACTTTTCCTTCGTTATTTGCGAAAAACTTTGACTAATTCGAAAACGATTCTATCGGAAACGAATTTACTTCGCCGAAGCAATTTGGGGACGAAATCACCAGATTTAATTAAAACGAACCACGTTCGCTTCAAGTTTGATTTGAATTTTTTGGATAATTAGAGTTTGACCTCTAAAAAATTGAGATTGAGGGTTGCAGGGAGATTTTCCGAGTCTTTGTTCGGTGGCATCGACTGTCCATATTGGGGCCTCTCGCGTCCGTTCCTCTAGTCCAAATCGTCAATTAAGCGACAGGGAGGGTCATTTCCCCGTTACCCCACGCGTTACAGCACACATACTCGCTCCCTTAAACTAATTTACCCAGGTCAATCAACGTTTACTTGTTGCGGGTTATTAATAATTAGCGCGCAGAACCCACAAAAGGCTAAAAAACGTAACAATTGGGTCCGTAAGTCAGCAAAAATTTGTTATTATTAAATTTGGCGGAGGCGCCGGGAGAATGCCACCGTCTGATAAGTGGTTCGAATGGACTCTGCAATCAGGTGGTGAAGATAAACGAGAATAATATTCACCCAGGCGACACATAAATATCAACAATGCTCTGTTGATAAACAATAAATACAAATAACTTTATTAATGGGACTGTATAAATAATGTTCTTGCTTTGCGGAAACTTGATATGATGTAAAGAGAGATTAGATTGCGTCACATTATTCCCTCGATTTTTGTTTCAAATCAAATTGCCCCCAAATCTTTTCTTGGACTTTCCTTCTGAATCAATGTCTTTTTCTCTTTACACCTTACTTATTTCTTTGATCTTTCTGCAATTCCTCTTGTACTCTTATTCTTACATTAAGATTTACTTTGTTTACATTTTCCTTATATTCTACATCAATTTTCTCTTGTTTCTATATTCTTTTTAATTTTTCTTGTACTTATTTTCTACATCAATATCTTCTTCTTACTCTATCTTTTTTGAATTAATTATTGTTCTGTGTATTCTTTCTATATTCTTTCTATATTTCTCTTATCTTCTGTTTCTATATCAATTTCTTTTTTTCCTATTATTTCTTTGTTTCTCTTGTACTCTTTTTCTACATAAGTCTTTTCTTCCACATTAATCTTTTTTTCTTTTCATATTTTTGCTATAATCCAGGTTCTATTTTAGGTTAGAGGTCCAAGTTAAGCTATTGAGAGTTGTTAGAAAAATCTTTAACTAGCTGCCCAGAGGGTGCCCCTGAATTGAAAAGTTTGAATCGAACGCGCAGCCCTTCTAGACGGCTCGCCAGGGAGCCCCCCGTTCTCGTCTCTCCGCCCTGCTCAGGTAAATTCCTGCGTTCCCGTCGGTGTTGCTTTCCTCGAAATTCCTCTTTATCCCGCTTGAAACAATTAAGTTGCGCAATCGCGTTTTCAGCTCGCTTCGAAAGCGCGATTTTGAACGCAACAGTTCCTTGGATGTCGTGTGTGTGGTGGTTAGCGTTTCCGATAGCGATTCTCCGATAACCACCGTCTATATCAGCTAACGAAGTGCACGAAAGGAGCGCGAGCCAAAACCACGAAAACGTCGTAAACATATTATTTCAATTTAGTTACCGCACCAGAAAGTGGACTTTTGCCGTGTCTCAGTGGTTGGTGGTGTTCGATTAATCGGCGATAAGTGGAAGTTTATTTTTTCGCCAAGTTGGGTTTAGGAGGTGCTGGGAATGTGAGTAAACAAACGCGTTTCCTCGGGTTCTAATTTAATTGTAGGGGTTGTGGGAAACGGAATGGGGGTGGAAAGTGACGAAAAATGCGCACCTAATTAGAATTTGGGCCGCAATATAGCGATTCAGGTGTATCAAAGCGGCGTGGCGAGCTATTTGATCAATTTTGGTTCATATCACTTCATATCTCTTTTTGTTTAAATAGTTGGGTAAATAAATGAGTACTTACCCCTACACACTTATTAATAACACCGTGTATTGGGTAAGCTCGGTTTGTGTATTTAGGCACTTTTGGTTGTGTTACAGATGTGGCGCGTTTGGGGTAAGACAAACATGAAGTTGCCACTTAAACCCTCATCTAACGTCCATTCAATGAAGAGGCAACAATTAATTACGTACAAGTATAACTTTGTTATTGACAATGACCAAAATGGTAGCTGGCGTTGCGCAAAATATAAATGCGGCCGCTGTAACTCGTTACATCTTAGACTTACAACAAAAATGTTTACACAAAAATTGGGGAGGATTTTGTCTTCTGTAAGTTATGTCTAGATTTTTTTGTAGTAGTATTAACCGTTGAGGTGTTATTTTGAAAAAAACAAGTCTTAGACATCTTTCATCCAAGATGGCGGGTCGTGCCTCCCCCTCTAGGTCGACAACTTGGATTTTAGCAATGGTCAACTTCTATCCCTTATTACTGGATTATTATTATTTCCTAGTATCGCTTTCAAGTAGTTCTGGCCTTCCCCCTTCTTTACTGTATTAACTAAAGTTAACAATAACACATATTTCTATTGCTCCTGCACATTTCTATCTTACTCTACAATTTTAAAACACTGCATGCCTTTGTTTTGCTCTGTTTCTTCTATCTATATTTATTTCATAAAATATTAAATCTTAAACAGTCCTTCTAACAACAATTTCTTCTAAAATCGTAATCAAACTTTTCTCATATGTTCACTATTGTCATCTTTTTTTGTCTGTTTGTAAATATGCAATCCGTCCTCTTCCAATGTCTTCTTTACAGACTAATGTTTCTTGTGTTTTGACTTTTGTTTTCTCGTATTCTTAAAGTTCACATGATGTATCTTTCTAGTAGGACCAAGGGCGCGCGCAACACACTTTTGTCTCTGTTCAACTTATTGAAGAACCCTATGGTTCTGCTTCTTTTTCACAGACTAAAAAAGATGGTGAAGAAGAAAAATAATATTAAATATAAAAAAATAATATAAAATAATAAAAATAATAATATTTTCTTTACAAAAGTAACGGGTTACTGGTTACTGGGAATCTTTTTCTGGTCGGCAAGATGAGGGCCAAGAGGTGCAAAGAAAAACTGAAACATTAGATGCCGAAAAACCGATGACAGCCTTAATTATAAAAAATTGAACCAAATGGGAAGCTGCAGGTCATTGGACCGGAAAAACAAACGATGTTGGTATTTTCGTTTTTAATTTTTCCCGATTCGATTTGATCCTTCAGAGCTCCGGTTTGGAGTTGTCGTAACACATAACGTTGCTTCCTCTTCTGCTGGAATGGTTAATTGCACATTATGCCATCTAAGCGCCTGCTTCCAAAAGGTGCCAATGACAACTTTATTGGCCACTAAGGAGTTTTTTGGTTGTAACATTTTTGATTGTGATTGAGCGTAACAGTTGTGAGTGACTTTAGATTGCTCCTCGAACTGGCTATAAATAAACCCATAACGTCTCTGTTTCAGCGTTGATGGGTTTAGCGATTTCTGCGAGACCCTCGGATTTCCAAAATATTGGCAGCAGTTGAAAGGAAATGCGGTCAATAAACATAAATGTTAAAAATCTTGGACCGTCGACCTCGGGATTAGATGGTCAACAAATCACTTCTAACCCACAGCCCCGATTTCGCTTCTCGTCCAGTTCGTCCACTACGTGAACATTAATGCCTCCCCATAAACACAAACAAACACTTCCATTATCTGGAACATTTCGTGTCGCTAACGTTTGTCCGACTTGAATATTTAATTAATTTCCATAATGTCCTGGGGTAGGATTAATTATTCCGCAAAGGACCTTCGTGATTTTTTCGTAATGCCGCTTTTCATTTCTGCTTCAATTAGCGCCTCATTTTCGACTTTTTCAATTCTCCTAATTATTCTGATTGGCCGCCATTCATCGATTGGTTTAGAAACGTGCGAGGAGTTTCGCAGAATAACGCAATAATTATAATTACGGTTCGGAAGCTCTCAATGGATTAGGGGAGACGAGCGCCCCTGCTTTACTGCCCCACCGCGATCTTCCAGTCTCGTTATTGTTATTGGATTTTTAAAGGTTAATGAATGGTGCCAGAGTGGAAATTATGAGGTAATCATCTATTCTTATTGTTTACCTACGGACGTCACGTAACTCCAAAACTGGTGTGCGCAATAAAATTGTAATATAAGACCAACAAAAGACAATATTGCTGGCATCCTGTCTTGTCTTGTAAGAACTAATTCGAGCCGTGGAAGGCAGTAATAGGCTATTAACTTGAACGCTACTTATTTGAAAATTAAATGTAATAGCCTTTTCATAGTTCGGCTTTTGTCATTCAAATCGGAACCGCGGCAGCTAATTCGGGTGATTCACGGCCAATGGAAACATTAGATTAGATTAGGGATGAAAGTCGAAAGAGGGGAAAAGGAGACACTCGTCGGGTTCCGAATTAATTGGCGGGATCAAGGGATTCTCGATTAATTCAGCGAAACGCAACAGGTGCCCGATCGCCGATACACCCTCCCCTGTTCCCTGGGGACGCAAACACCAATATGGATATTGGGAAGCGGCAACATTTACCCCAAGCAAAATAAAATAAAAAAGTTTGAAAAATTGGCACGACGTCAACCCAGCACTGGGATCCCCGACGAAGCGTTTCGATCGCGTCGCTTGCAAAGCGACCAAAAAGCTTCAATGTCGACCGAGTCGACTTGCATTTCTATCGGTTAAACAGAGAGTTCTGAGAGGCTATCGCTTTTTTGGTCGCTTTGGAAGCGACGCGGTTGAAACGCTTTGGCGGGGATCCCAGTGCTGGCTAGTCGCAGCGAAAATGGTCCGATAATCTTGTCAAGTCCTAAGAATCCCTCCTCTTCTGGCCAAAGTTGAGATTGGCGAACGAGTCGATGGTTAACTTGTTAATTTTCTTGGAAATATTGAATTAGGGACCTCGAGACCTTCGATGAAATGTACAAAACCGAATCTTTGATTTGGTAATTGAATTTACTTGATTCGGCGAGCACAATCTTCTTTCAGGCATCGTCGCCTTCAAACTGCCTGGTGAACCGAATGCGGTGAAATTAAAGAAATAACTGCTCCTCCATCTTCAATTTACTGCGACATAACATCAATAAAGAAAATTTATGAGTCGCTGAAATTAACACAATAAATCCATCGTTAAACGAAAGCGAATCAACAACATACAGGGTGGCCACCAATAGGACGAATCTATTTTCAATTTTCCGGTGAAACGAGGAACTCTTTTTTGTCGAAAGTTAAATTGGAAATTGTTGTTTAATATTTAAGTTTATGACGATAAAGTTTTTAGTTAAAAGTTGCTCGCGACTCCGGGGAGTTGGCGAATATGCGAAGAGCAGCCGAAAAAAGTGCGGATGATAAATTCATTTAGCCCCAGTCAAGGGTTCCCAGGGACGTCCCGAATCGATTTCTGGAGTATAATCATAATTTCCCTGTTTACAAATCGTTGCACCTCTCCCACTAAAAGTGTGACACTAATTAGGCAATTTACGCGTCCACATGAAGAAATGAGCAAGCGCGCCCAAGACACCAAGTTCATCTTTAGCAGGTTCGAGAGTTGACGAAGGCGTTATGACGCGAAATGGCCATCAATACTCGTTATTCGATGATTTTTGACGCGTTTCAGGCAACTTCTGAAAAATTGGTAAATAATTAGATTTTGCGGCTGGGCGAACTTGCTCGAGCTTCTTCACGTCGACGTGACCACGTGAAAAAATAACAAACGCGCCCACAAACATTAAGCTCATCATTGGAATTATCGGAAGTTTTGATTATAAAGCGACCAATTCTAGTTATTCAATAAAAGACTGGGCGCGCTTGCTCGACTTTCTTCACGTTGACGAGTCCAGAAAATTCATTTTTAGTTATTTAAATTTTTGCCACTATTTTCCTTTAATTTTGTTCCCACACTCTATTGTTGAAACTTTTTTGCTCCAAACTCTCAAATTTTATTTCATTTCTTCAGAGCGGTAAGTAGAAGGAGATGAGGGCTTCTGGCTCAGATGAGGAGGAAGATCATCCCCCACCACTTTTGTATATTGTGTTGCCTAGATAGTCAGTAGTTTAGCTCAACTTACTATTTTTCATGGTCTAAACAACTTTACACAGGTTCTAAACAACTTTAAACAAAACTGTTTAGAACATGTTTAAAGTTGTTTAGAATCTGTGTAAAGTTGTTTAGAACATGAAAAATAGTAAGTTGAGCTAAACTGATTAGGAAGGCAACACAATATACAAAAGTGGTGGGGGAATGATCCTCTTCCTCATCTGGGCCAGAAGCCCCCATCTCCTTCTACTGCGGTAGAAGCGTCTTTTAGCACATTAGCGTCGCCCGGATGGCGAGCCCCTAACGCCCCTAACAGAATTCCTCCCTGTCGGTCGTGTTAACAATTGAATTTTGGTTGCAGATGGCGGCCGAGGAGGGGACGAAAGGCATCCTGAAGGAGACGGGGGTCGGCTAACCAGTCGCTTGAACAAACCTCGCCTCGAACTGAAACCGAATCATCCGGAAGAAATTGAATAAGAATCGAACAAACTCCGGCCGAGTAGAACTGCACTTTCCACCCCCCAATTTACGATGAATACAACCAACACCACCAACCCGTATGAATATCAGAAGAAGGAGCTCAATTTGTACTACGCAATTTGCGAAGTTCTGGTGGCGGTGTTCGCGGTCATCGGCAACGCTCTGGTGATTTTCGTGTTTCGCAAAGAACGCCGCCTGAGACGTCGCACGAATTATTACATCGTCTCTTTGGCGGTGGCCGACTTTCTCGTCGGCCTCCTGGGAATCCCGTTCGCCATCATGTCTTCGATCGGATTGCCCGGAAATCTGCATGCCTGTCTTTTCACCGGGTCGCTGCTGGTGGTGCTATGCACGATCTCCATTTTTTGTCTGGTGGCGGTCTCGGTCGACCGGTACTGGGCCATCCTGCATCCGATGGGGTACTCCAGGAACGTCAGGACCAAAACTGCCATAGGTAATCTCCGTTCGAGAATAATTTTACCGGCCGGCGAAGCTCAAAGCTCAGGGAGTCAGGATCGAGGTCAACCCCTTTAAATACCGGGCGGGAATGCGAAAGGTCAACCCCTTGTGTGCAAGTTAGAAGTGAAAAAAGAGAAAAAAAGTTGCGAAAGTTTAATTACCCTTTTTAAGAGACAATTTCCGAATAAGTTGATGTTGCTAAATTGGTGGAGGCGCCGGGCGAGCGGCGCCAAAAATTGCGCAACGCCGTCGAATCCTGTAACGGCTCAATTTCCTTAAGAGTTTGTTGCAGGTTCTCCATCACATTTAACTAATTTAGCAATTTCGATACGGTTAAGGTTCGGCCAAACCACGTGTGAGAGCTACGTGAACATCATCTTTCCCTTCTACCTCTTCCACCCATCAAGTCCGGTGATTGCGTTACTTTCGTCGTCTCTGTTCCTTCTATGTGCCTTATAATATTAGAGCTACTCGCAACGTAGTTGGAGGTAAAGTAGGAGGACGTGATGTGGGTCCTGAAGTTTCTAATTTAAACCGTCTATGATACATCGAGATAAATGAAGGGCGAAATTTATATTGTTGGCATTTCTATAATCGAAACCGTGCCTGCCAGTCGATTTCAACAGTTGTTTCAGTGTCACGTATGACCAGAGATTCGATTCAAACTGTTTCCAAATAGAGACAAACCCCATTGGGAGTCTCGACACGTTCGCTTGTTTTCTGCATTTACTGGTTGCATTACGGATTCTATTTGCAGCCGGCAACAGTTGGGAAAATACTGCAACAGCTAATTTCGCTAAAATACTCCCCTACCGATAGGGTCGCACCCACCCCTCTATGCAAGCAGAAAGTGCTTTGAAGCGACCACAACTAACTGAAAAATGTTCAAACTTCTATCTAGTTGCCTGCCGCGTTATTTTTTAATTAATTCAACTTTTCCTATCAAGCCCTACTTGGCAACATTTAGATTTGTAATTGTAAAGCGCGAATTGGCAACCCCACGAGCGCCCTGAGTGGTAACTAGAGAAGCAACTGAAGTTTCGGGAAGTTTTCAGGAATTTCCCACCTGTCTGTCATCCCAAAAATTTTCAATTACTGAGAGTTGGGAGCGGGCAATTGGTTTTTAGCGCACCTTTAACCGAATTAACGCTTCGACTCGATTAAAGGGTCGAGATTTATCCCCATCTGTCGGAAATGATTATAATTGGGAGTTGTAATTAATCCCCCCGGAGTCGTTGTGAGTTTTTTCGAATGTTATCTAATCAGTAGCTCTGAAAGTCCTGGTGAGAACACGAAGCTGGTAATTAAGCTATTTATCTCCTTCACGCAACAGGAAGGTATTGCGTGCGGAATTCAAGGATAAAGTCGTTTGTTAACTTTTTGGTACAAAAGTGTCTGGTTAATAATCGTAATAGATTGCGGTCGTACAATGTGCGAAAAGTGAGGAGAATTTGAGAGCGTATATCTCGCGGACGTAAAGCTCGCAGCTTTGAAGGTCGGCGCCGTCAACCAGCAGCGCGCGACATTAGGGGTAATCACAAAATTCTAACGGATCGAAGAGGAAAGCTGCTTCCAATATTTAAAATACGTTTTTCCTAGTACAATTCTAAATAGAAATTTAGGTTTTAACGCATTGGTCGATCATCTTAAATTTTAGGTGCATAAGTAGCGACAAAAAAAATCATAAGGTCTGAACTAGATGATAATTTTTAGCTCTCAGAAAGAACCTAACCATAATCTCTTTACCAAAAAAATACTGTGTTTCTAGTTTCATTTGTTAATTTTTTATCAATTTTTATATTGTGATGGACCATTTCAGGTTTTATGTAAATAAACAGTTAATTATGAAAATCATAAGTTTTGAACTAAGTGTCGTACTGAAATAATTCTTAGCTTTCAGAAAGACCTAATTATGGACTATTTACCAAAAAATACTATTTTTGCAGTTGTATTTATGAATTTTTATATTATGATTGACCATTTCAGGTCTTATGCGCGTACGCAATGACTATAAACAAGGCTCAAGACCAAACTTACGACGGTGTTGGGATTTAAAATAAACAGCTATAAGAAAAATCATAAATTCTGAACTAAGTACCATACTAAAATAGTTCTCAACTTTCTGAAAAGGGCTAATCATGGTCTATTTATAAAAAAAATATCATTTTCTTAGTTGTATTTATTAATTTCTTACGAATTTTTATGCAATAATGGAATCTCAGGTTTTGTGTAAGTAGGCAGATATAAGAAAAATCGTAAGTTCTGAACTAGGTGGCGCACTAAAATAGTTCTTAACTCTCTGAAAGAACCTAACTATAATCTCTTTACCAACAAAATACTGTGTTTCTAGTTTTATTTGTTAATTTTTTATCAATTTTTATATTGTGATGGACCGTTTCAGGTTTTATGTAAATAAATAGTTAATTATGAAAATCATAAGTTCTGAACTAAGTGTCGTACTGAAATAACTCTTAGCTATCAGAAAGGACCCAATTATGAACTATTTACCAAAAAAATACTATTTTTGCAGTTCTATTTATGAATTTTTATGTTATGATTGACCATTTTAGGTATTATGCGCGTACGCAATGACTATAAACAAGGCTCAAGGCCAAACTTACGACGGTGTTGGGATTTAAAATAAGCAGCTGTAAGAAAAATCATAAGTTCTGAACTAAGTATCGTACTAAAATAGTTCTCAACTCTCTGAAACGGGCTAATCATGGTCTATTTACAAAAAATATATCATTTTCTTAGTTGTATTTGTTAATTTCTTACAGATTTTTATGCAATATGCAGGTTTTGTGTAAATCAGCAGCTATAAAAAAAATCGTAAGTTCTGAACTAGGTGGCGCACTAAAATAGTTCTTAACTCTTTGAAAAGAACTAATCTTAGTCTCTTTAGAAAAAAATTATCGTTACTGTAATTATACTGGTTAATTGTTTATCTTCCTATTTCGGATCTTTTACCATCACTGACAACAATCGACAGTGCTTTCGGATCAAGTTATCTGTGACGTTATTACAATATGAAGTTTATATCGTTTAATAAAACGAATCGTTTTATTACCGCGATCAAGTCGGCTTATTTACGGCGATATCATTCAAGTCAATGATTTTACGATTTAATTTCGGCCGAAGCATCTTTTCCCCAATTGAGCGGCTTAATTCTCTCTCCATTTTCAAGTTAAACAACTCGATACTGGCATTAGCGGTTAATCAGTTAAC
This sequence comes from Schizotus pectinicornis, assembly GCA_951805265.1. NCBI lineage: Eukaryota > Metazoa > Arthropoda > Insecta > Coleoptera > Pyrochroidae > Schizotus > Schizotus pectinicornis. The sequence goes on from OX638207.1 coordinate 4,347,450, forward strand.
AGCGCGATCATATTTAACTTTTAACCCCTGGAACAATTAAGTACCGAGAATCCTCGACGACCAATTAGAAAAGCGATAAGATAGCGAAATTTGTCCCCCCAAATCACTTTAATCCTTTGTTCGTGTTGCAATTAGATTTTTAATAATAGACAACGAAAAGCTCTATTTATGCAGACGAGCTTTGCCTTGATTAAACTTCACTTATCACATGCAGACAATGACGCAATTCTCATTCCATTACCGCTCCTCCGACTGAGATAAAATTACTCGTAAGGGCGGTCAAAGTTTCGATTTTCAGCGATCCGTCCGATTTTCAGCAACCCGACACGCGCCAAAAATAAAATGATGGATGCGATTTGAAATTTACTCGGTGTCCCTTTAGGATCTTGCAAACATTATTAAACCATCGTTAATTTTGGAAACGTGACGTCGTCGTTTTTTAGTCGTCGTGAAGCCAGGGGTTGTTCCCGTGCCCCCTTAACTCATACTTATTAGTATCACGTTTTCTGGTTAGCAAGATAAATGCCGTCTCATACTTCTCCAATTTTAACGAGAACTGCTTGCAACAGGCCGTGAAGGTACCGAGATCGGTTTGGTTTCACCGACCCTAAGGTCGCTTTTGATATATTTCATTCGCATCGGGGGGATGGTGTTACGTCTCAACCGAGCGATTCTTTTCCTTTCGCCAGAGAAGCGGAGAGAGATCGATCGCAAATGGTGCTTCCGAATTGCGTGACGGTAATTCCACAGAAGTGCTTGTATTTTACCATTGCAGGTGCAGATGGCCTTCAAATGGGCTAATCGAGAGTTTCTTGACTCTAACCAGGCCACCTACACCGAAATTTGCTTCGTCAAGCCCCAGGCTGCTCCAAAAGGAATACTTCCTCTATATTTTTTAGGTAAAAATTCAGAAAAAATTAACAAGTGCAGTTAGGAAAATGGAAGTTTTTTCCTAAAGAGAAGAGGGTTAGCTCTTTTCAGAGAGTTAAGAAATATTTTAGTACGATACCTACTTTAGAGCTTATGATTTTCTTTTGTTACCTAGTTATTTACAGAAACCTGAGATGGTCTAGCGTAATATAAATATTCATTAAAATTGACCAAAATCGCAAATATTAACTTTCTTATTATAAGGTGTAGGGTTTCTATTCTTGCACCATTCGATAGCCTTTGAAATACGGATAAATTTGATGTATCTCGACACGATATAAGTGTCTCCGTTCAAAAGCTACAAGCATTGGAATATTGGAAAAAAATAGATTTGAGTGGTTTTTAGAAACTTACAAGAAATCTATCAGTTCTAGAGTCAAATTGAGTTCAGAATTGATTTAGAGAGGTTGATTATACAAGAAAATGTCAACTTCCAGGCCCCTGTACCAACGATGTCCATTTTAGAATTTTTTCGAATTTCTATCGATTGGGGTGGAAAAAAAAGTCGAAAATATTGAATTTTTTTACATCGATTTTATGACTTATTCTTGTAGATTTTGGACCGCTTAACACGAATCTGGCCGTAGTTTCTTTGTACAAGCCGTACTTTTTGAGTTATGACGATTTGAAGACTTTGATTCAAAATTTTCATTAAAATCGACCAAAATCGCAAATATCAACTTTCTTATTATACGGCGTAGGGTTTCTAATCTTGCACCATTCGATGACCTTTGAAATACGGATAAATTTGATGTATCTCTACACGATATAAGTGTCTCCGTTCAAAAGCTACAAGCATTGGAATATTGGAAAAAAATAGATTTTGATGGATTTTGGAAATTTACAAGAAATCTATCAGTTCTAGAGTCAAATCGCCTTCAGAATTGATTTCAGGAAGGTCGATTACACAAGAAAATGTCAACTTCCAGGTTCTTGTACCAACGATGTCCATTTTAGAATTTTTTCGAATTTCTAACGATTGGGGTAGAAAAAAAAAGTCGAAAATATTGAAATTTTTTACATTGATTTTATGACTTATTCTTGTAGATTTTGAACCGCTGAACACGAATCTGGTCGTAGTTTCTTTGTACAAGACGTACTTGTTGAGTTATGACGATTTGAAGACTTTGATTCAAAAGTTTCATCAAAATCGACCAAAATCGCAAAAATCAACTTTTTTATTATAAGGCGTAGGTTTTCCATTCTTGCACCGTTCGATAGCCTTTGAAATACGGATAAATTTGATGTATCTCGACACGATATAAGTGTCTCCGTTCAAAAGCTACAAGCATTGGAATATTGGAAAAAAATAGATTTGGGTGGTTTTTAAAAACTTACAAGAAATCTATCAGTTCTAGAGTCAAATTGAGTTCAGAATTGATTTTAGAGAGGTTGATTATACATACAAGAAACTGTCAACTTCCAGACCCCTGTACCAACGATGTCCATTTTAGAATTTTTTAGAATTTCTATCGATTGGGGTGGAAAAAAAGTCGAAAATATTGAATTTTTTTACATCGATTTTATGACTTATTCTTGTAGATTTTGGACCGCTTAACACGAATCTGGCCGTAGTTTCTTTGTACAAGCCGTACTTTTTGAGTTATGACGATTTGAAGACTTTGATTCAAAATTTTCATTAAAATCGACCAAAATCGCAAATATCAACTTTCTTATTATAAGGCGTAGGGTTTCTAATCTTGCACCATTCGATGGCCTTTGAAATACGGATAAATTTGATGTATCTCTACACGATATAAGTGTCTCCGTTCAAAAGCTACAAGCATTGGAATATTGGAAAAAAATAGATTTTGGTGGATTTTGGAAATTTACAAGAAATCTATCAGTTCTAGAGTCAAATCGCCTTCAGAATGGATTTCAGGGAGGTCGATTACACAAGAAAATGTCAACTTCCAGGTTCTTGTACCAACGATGTCCATTTTAGAATTTTTTCGAATTTCTAACGATTGGGGTAGAAAAAAAAAGTGGAAAATATTGAAATTTTTTACATCGATTTTATGACTTATTCTTGTAGATTTTGAACCGCTGAACACGAATCTGGTCGTAGTTTCTTTGTACAAGACGTACTTGTTGAGTTATGACGATTTGAAGACTTTGATTCAAAAGTTTCATCAAAATCGACCAAAATCGCAAGAATCAACTTTTTTATTATAAGGCGTAGGTTTTCCATTCTTGCACCGTTCGATAGCCTTTGAAATACGGATAAATTTGATGTATCTCGACACGATATAAGTGTCTCCGTTCAAAAGCTACAAGCATTGGAATATTGGAAAAAAATAGATTTGGGTGGTTTTTAGAAACTTACAAGAAATCTATTAGTTCTAGAGTCAAATTGAGTTCAGAATTGATTTTAGAGAGGTTGATTATACATACAAGAAACTGTCAACTTCCAGACCCCTGTACCAACGATGTCCATTTTAGAATTTTTTCGAATTTCTATCGATTGGGGTGGAAAAAAAGTCGAAAATATTGAAATATTTTACATCGATTTTATGACTTATTTTTGTAGATTTTGGACCGCTTAACACGAATCTGGCCGTAGTTTCTTTATACAAGCCGTACTTTTTGAGTTATGACGATTTGAAGACTTTGATTCAAAATTTTCATTAAAATCGACCAAAATCGCAAATATCAACTTTCTTATTATAAGGCGTAGGGTTTCTAATCCTGCACTATTCGATGGCCTTTGAAATACGGATAAATTTGATGTATCTCGACACGATATAAGTGTCTCCGTTCAAAAGCTACAAGCATTGGAATATCGGAAAAAATAGATTTTGATGGTTTTTAAAAATTCACAAGAAATCTATCAGTTCTAGATTCAAATTCAGTTCAGAATTGATTTCAGGAAGGTCGATTACACAAGAAAATGTCAACTTCCAATCCCTTGTACCAACGATGTCCATTTTAGATTTTTTTCCTTGGGGTAGAAAAAAAAAGTCAAAAATATTGAAATTTTTTACATCGATTTTATGACTTATTCTTGTAGGTTTTGAACCGCTGAACACGAATCTGGCCGTAGTTTCTTTGTACAAGCCGTACTTTTTGAGTTATCACGATTTGAAGACTTTGATTCAAAATTTTTATAAATAATTGTTAGGTGGATTTAGAAAAATGGTAATTTTTTCAAAAAAAAAAAAGATTAGCTCTCCTTAGAAAGTGACAAGATCATATTTTCAATTTTTTGCATTGGACAATTTTGTTTGTTAAGATTTGAAAATAAATCAAACCGGCAAGAGTCCCGATCAATCTTCACAGCAAATAGACCCTTCCAGCTCCCCGGGGTCATCAGTATATTTACGACACACCACGCGTCTTTAACTATTTTTTCCAAAGCGTTATTGGCTGACTCCATGAAAATAACAATTTAAGTGTGGATTCCGGTGAGGGACCCAAAGACCCGATTAATCCCGGGAGATAATTCCAGAATCGTGCCAGACCCTCCGGGAGTGCGTCGTCCCAACAAAAAATTAATCATTTCCCAACACCAACAGTTTCCTGATCACAAATTGAATTCAGTTGGCACCTCAACTCGAATAATTTACCGAAGGGGATGCAGCGTTATTTTTGCACGTGTTGTCGAGAAAGCCATACCGCGATAACTGCTTTAATTGTGTGGGGTGCAACAAAACTTTTTTCATTTCGATCAAAGTGTTGACGAAGTCGTCAAGAGACGAAGTAAACAACAAGTTGGCCGTATCGGAAAACGCGGCAGATGCCCCAAATAACTGATAAATCGACAACTTTATTGCAAAATTCCTTCAGCCATCAAGAGTTAATATCTCGTGCGTGTTGCAGCAACGTTAATTAGCTTGCGATACCGGTATGCCGCAACAAACAACTTGGGTGCATTGTGGAAAGTAATTAATCAGCTTCACTTAAGTATTTACTTTAATTAAGAAGCGGAATACTGAAAGTACTCGGGGCTGACGGTAAATTCGTGACCGCGCAAATGGCGGAGGCGCCGGGAGAATCGCGAACAGAAAAAAATTCGCAAAAGTAGGCAAAAAGTCGCGACTTGACATTCCTTCAGCACGCGAATGAATTAACGGGAGGGCGATTTAAATTTATTTCCGCGAATTAAATGGCTTTTGAAAGCAGTTAACATTTTTCCGGAGCACGAACAGGAATAATCTTAAGTGGGCGACTAAAAGGCGGCGTACAATTTTTCTTTCTACAGTAATTAACGAGTTTGAATCGTGTTGACTCCGAAGAACCCAAAGAGAGAGCTTGCAGCTACGAGATAATTCTGTTGACTCCTCGGCTCGATGATTCTAAATCATTCAAGTCCTCGAGATTACAAGTGAACAGCCATAAATCGCGGCGAGTTGCAGATATTTGTTCTTTACCACTGACTCTTAATGGGATTCCCTTTGGTAACTTTTATTGTGTTTGCAGAGCTTTCGGCAAGAATTAGGACGATGTTGAGGATTTTTTTTTATCTAAATAGATTCCTGTTATCTTATCACCACTGATTACTAACAATTAATGAGCGTCTAATGTTAGTGGACACGACTAAAATATCCAACATTTTATTGCACCCTCTTAATCAGTATCATCATCAGAACCATCGTCGTCGTCGTCGTAATCAGCAGGTGCTTCTTGGTACTGCTGATACTCAGAAATGAGATCGTTCATGTTGGCCTCGGCTTCAATCATCTCATTTTCCTCCATCCCCTCCCCGGTGTACCAGTGGATGAAGGCCTTCCTCCTGAACATGGCCGAGTAGGCATCGCCACTCCTCCTAAACATCCCTTGGATAGCCGTGGTGTTCCCAATGAAGGTGGCGCAAATCTTCAGACCCCTTGGCGGAATGTCGCAAATGGCGGCCTTGACGTTGTTGGGGATCCACTCGATGAAGTAGGAACTATTTTTGTTTTGAATGTTCATCATTTGTTCATCCACCTCCCTCGTGGACATCCTGCCTCGAAAAATCGAGGCAACCGTCAAGTATTTGCCGTTTCTCGGATCGACAGCGCACATCAAAGTTTTAGCGTCGAAGAGTTGCTGGACCAATTCCGGAACCGTCAAAGCTCGGTAAGGGCGGTTAGCCCGCGAAACTAAGGGGGCGAAGCCCGGGACGAAAAAGTGCAACCGAGGAAAAGGAACCATGTTAACCTGAATTTTCCGCAAGTCGGCGTTGAGTTGTCCCGGAAACCGGATGCAAGTTGTAACGCCGGCCATAGTGGCGCAAATCAAGTGATTTAAATCGGCGAGAGACGGCGCCCCTAATTTCAGGGTCCGATAACAAATATCGTACAACGCCTCGTTATCGATCATGTAAGTCTCGTCGGTGCTCTCGATGAGATGTTGAATCGAGAAAACCGCGTTGTAGGGTTCGACAACGGTGTCGGAAACTTTAGGACTAGGAAAAACGGTGAAAGTGCTAATAATCCGATCGGGATACTCCTCCCGTAATTTCGAAAGCAACAAGCACCCCAGTCCCGATCCGGTGCCTCCCCCCAAAGAATGAACGATTTGGAACCCCTGCAAGCAATCGCACCCTTCGGCCTCGCGGCGCGTTACGTCCAAAACGGCGTCCGCAATTTCGGCGCCCTCAGTGTAGAAGCCTTTGGCCCAATTGTTGCCGGTGCCCCCCTGGCCGGCGACGACGCAATCGGGGTCGAAGAGACGTCCGAAAGGGCCGGAACGGAGTTGGTCCAAGGCGCCGGCTTCGAGGTCTACGAGGACGGCGCGAGGCACGAAGCGACCGCCTCTCGCCTCGTTGAAGAAGACGTTGACGCGCTCCAGTTGCAGGTCGGAGTCGCCGTGGAAGTGGCCGGTGGGGTCCAGGCCGTGCTCGTCCGATATCACCTCCCAGAACTGCAACGTAAAGAACTTAAATTGGTGGCAAATTTAGCTTTTGGTTCGTTTGCTGCGTTTTAGGGACGCAAAAGGGTTGATTGTTTTTTGTGTCAGTTTCGCGAGTTGAGTTATGGAATATTAATTATGATTGATTCTCATTAAGGAAGTAACTGGTTGGAAAATTAGATTTAAAAGTGATCAAATGGCTGTCAACTTACTTTCGCGCCAATGTTGTTGCCAGCAGCTCCAATTTGGAGATGAACTATCTCACGCATGATTTGGTTAAGTTTTTATTAAAAAAGTGCATTAGAACTGGAATTTTGACGTCGCCGCAATCGACGTGATGGATGCAAATTTTGTTTTTACCCATGCATTTGATTTGTAAAGCTTCAAAAATCAACGCAAAATTGGGAAAAATAATAGTTTTTACTATAATCACAAGACAGTTAGGGGCTATCATGGAGCCCAAGTGTTGCACTTAAATTTTGTTATATTTCTTAGATGGAAAAATAAAGAATTGTACGAAGGCTCTGAACAGACAAGAGTGAAAAAATAACTAATTTCCGACAATTCCGACTTTTCTCTGCCAATTCCGAATTTTCCTGACAATTCCGTCGGAAAGTCGGAATTGGCAGAGAAAAATTGGAATTGTCGGAAGAAGTCAAAAATTAGTTATTTTTTCACCCATCTCCGTTCAGAGTCTTCGTAGAAGTGGCTTAACTTATTTTAGAACGAAGCTGTGATTAGTTTAGAGAACAAATATAATGTACACCAAATTAAACTATGCATCCCTTGCACTGTCCACCAAAAAATTTAATGAGCATCAAAAAATCTAAATGAAACCCAAATTATTATACATCAGAAAATGAAAACATCACCACTAAAATAACTATGCTGCGCATTGTTTTACCATTGCTTACATTTTAAATTCTATATGTCTATCAATTTTACTAAATGTTCACCAAATTTAGAACGCTCAAGTTACGTGTCCGTGCTATACATAATAAATATTCACGCTATCCATTTATATTTAGGTAGTGTGTCTCAAAAAAACTATTTGTGCATCAAATAATTCTTCTATTACTCCAAAAATGAAATATGCTCGCGCATCTCTCCTTGCCGCTTGCGCTTCCAGACAAGAGGCACGCGAAAAAAGATTTGTACAAGGTCAGTTCAGGGCCCTGTATTTTTTTTTTAAAACACGATTAGAAATTACCACTAAAAGAAGTTTTACGTTTTACATAATGCAAGCCAATTACAGCAAAGCATTTCTATATTACGGAAATCAATATCTTTTTTTGTGCAAACCACTTTTATTTTTACTCTTATTTTCCTTGCCCTAGCACATCTACATCTATAATTTTGCATAAAATTATTTACCATTTGCACAACATTTTATTGCTTGTGTATTTTTGATCAACAAATAGTATTTTTAACTGCTAAATAATATAAGACACTGTCGAAAATTAAATATCTGGGTATTATGTTAGAATTAAATGCCGAATAAAATTTGGTGAACATTTAGTATTTATGGTCAACAAAAGTTATTTTGGCGAACAAAATATATAAGAGGCCAGCATTGTGTCAATATTTGGTTGTCGCTTTAAGATTATGTATTTTCTTAATTTTGGTGAGCATTTAGTATTTTTGGGAAATGAAAGTATTTTTTTGTATGAAAATATTGGGTAAATTTGGTAGACTGTTAAATACGACTCATTAGTTTATGGTCCTGTATTTAAGCCACTGTTACAAATACTTATTACATAATTATGTACTACACTCTATTACGTACATAGAAGCTAGAGACTGGACGTAGCTCGCACCTAATGATTAGATTAAGAAATATGGGTCGGCCCCTCCTTGACCGAGTTGTGTCGTGTTGCAGTTATCATCAGCATTTGTTGGGTGACCGGCGGCATAATCGGCTTCCTTCCGGTGATGGGCTGGCATCGCGACGCCCGTTCGGACGAGAGTTGCTTCTTCCTGGACGTAATGGACTACAACTACCTGGTGTTCCTGTACTTCGGAACGATTATCACCCCCGCCCTGCTGCTAGCAGCCTTCTACGCTCACATCTACCAGGTGGTCCTGAAACAAGTAGGTAGTGAGGAAACCCAAATTGCCATGTTAACCAATCTAACTTTCAGTTGCGCCAAATAGTCACCATGAATCCAGAAAACGGAACTTCTTCGAGCGGTTGCTCGTCGGGGGGCACCATGTTGCGCATGCTGGGAGCTGCTCAAAAACGCGAAGTGAAAGCCACTCAAAATCTGGCGATCATCGTCCTATTCTTCATGATTTGCTGGATCCCTCTGCACACCATCAACTGCATCCTGGCGTTCTGCAGAAACTGCAACGTCGACTCAACCTTCATGTTGTCCTGCATAATTTTGTCGCACTTGAACTCCGCCGGCAACCCTCTCCTTTACGCTTACCACCTCAAAGATTTCAGACTCGCCCTAAAGAACTTCTTGTGCAGTTTGTTCGGTTACGCGGAACATCAAATCAACAACCAACAACTGAACAGAACTTCAATGGCATCGAACAACAACTGCAACATTTACCGACTTCAATCGATACGGGAGCACAGTTTCCATCCAACAGACCGCAAGTACTCAGACGTCCAAATTTACTGTAGAAAAAAATCGGTCGATCATCCCCCTGCGAAAATTTCGAGTATAGTCAAGAATTCGGCGGCGTTAGCGGCAGCAACCACCGGTGAAGTCGACAGAACCATTTGGAACATCCCCGAAGTTTCGTCGGAATCCAGTGAAGACTCGACACGCCAACTAAGTACTCAGGAGAAAACGTCGATGATGCGCCCCCCGACCCCGTATCGTCCGCGCAAAAACAGCGAAATCAACCAGGCCTATCTGGAGGCCAGTGTCGGGGATGACGACGTTTTCCTCCAACCGTCCTACGAAACTAGTTTAACCGAACAACTGAGACGCGACGTCAAGATCGTGCCGGCCAATAAGTCCAACTCTTCGCCTCAATTGACTAGAAACTTGTTTTTTATTGAAAGTGATTTGACTGGGGTCAAGCCGAAGTTTGGGAGGAGTTGGAGTGAAAGGGAGACTCTTTCGGACGATTTTAAAAGGTACAAGCTGAGTCCGTTTCGGGTTGTTGGTGATATTTTTAAGACGAAGAGGACTCTGGGGAGGAGTTTGAGTGATGAAGGGACGACGTCGAACGAGTCGATCACCAGAAAACCTAACGGGGCCATCATCAGGAGCTCGTGTGGCAGTTAGACTGCGGTTGTTGTTAATATTGTACAATTTGAGCGTTGACGCTCGTCTTTAATGTTACCTACCTACTGTGAAAGCTTTGCGCGTTTGGTCAATTGTCGCTTTCTTGAAAGTGTAACGACTGTTGTGCTTATCTATTGAAATATAAATATGTTGATGTAAAAGCGTGTCTGAGGATCCTCTATCGAAAAAGACAAGAATAAAGCCTATGGTTCGACTATTCGCAGTTAGAGCTTCGGTGTTGAGCCATTCTTCCTGGATCTCAACTGTAAGAAACAAAGATGTTGGGCTTACAAGCTTTTCGATTTAAAGCTGCCGTAAAGAGTTGACTAGGTCAGTTTCCGCCCAGATTTTATATTAGTTAGATCACCAAATATACACAAAATTAGCGTCACATCGTCTACACGGACGGCAGCCTAACAAACATTTGAAACCGAAAACAAAATTTTATAGCCCATTAATTTGACCGAGGCGTGACTAAAACCTTAACAAATTTAATACTCATAAACAGATGGTCGTCAGCGCCTATGTAGCGGTTTCGGTATGTGGCGGATAAGTTGCCAAAAATTTTCTGTAGTAGAAAAGTATGAAAAAGATTTTGAACTACCAGAATCTCGTTCTATGACTTTTTAGTGGTACCAAAAAGTTTGTGGGTTCTTAAATCTGAAAAATCGCTATTTCCAAAGAGCGCGCAGCTTCAGTAACAATATTTTTTTCTCTGGCCTCAAGTAACGCACAGCGTGGATTTTCATTTTGTTCGAAAAAGCAATAATAATAATTGGAGAATTCTAGGACTTCCTGAAGCCGTAGCTGAACCGACCTAAGAAAAGAGCTGGTCTCTATCCAATTTGAGGCTTATTGGTGATAAGTTGAGGGGCTCCATTTCCAGAGCTTACAGGTTTCAAAAGTTGTGGAACAGAGCGATGAGTAAAACTTAATAAATTCTTTATTTAAACACCTCTCTATAAAGTCTTTGTTTGTCTTATTTTCTGCAACAGTTAGTTCGTCCAACTAATACCGAATTTTGAAACGTCCGTCAACCAAGCGATAAGTACACCCTAATACTGTAAATAAATTTACGTAACAGCCCAGAACCACCATCAGAAATAACAAAAAAAAAAAAAAATTAATTTAAGAAGCTCAAACGATCAGAAGGCAATCACAATGCTCTTAAAAACTAAACAATCACAATTTGCAAAGACAAAACAACAGAGGAATAAAGGCTCCAATGGCGATAAACACTGGGAGCATTATGGACGAGTCGTCCATGGAATAGGGGTCCGGGTGTTTGGGGCCGCTGGGTCTGTGGTTTTTGGGTGCCACTTCCGGTTCCTCTTTGTACTCTTCCATGAGTTCAGGCTCGATTGGTATTGGCGGTAGTTTAGGCACATCTTCCATTTTCCCCCTCAACACGAACATGGCGTTAATTTTGGGATTGTCCTTGTAACCCTTGATGAATTCCACCCGGATTTTGGCCCCCCTAATGTCGGACTCTTCCGACCCGTAAAACAGCCGTCCTAAAACAAGAACAATAACAACAAATTTTGACTTGATTTCAATGAACCTCGTGAAATTTTGAACGGGACGTATTCGTCGTGAGCGACACCTCTTCCGACTCTCTCAAAAATATCCAAATCCGACACTATCGTGTGATCCCCGTTCAGGACGACATCGAAAACTTTTTGATTGGGGGCGTTGAAGTAGACTTCGGAGAACTTTAGGACTAGCACGTAATCGCCGTCCGTGTTTACAGGAATGTCGTACCCGAAAGTGCTGGTGTGGTAGCGTTCGGTTTGGTATAAAATGTGGTCGTTCGGGGGCACTCTACCTATCAACAAGCGCTTGCCGTAATCTGAAGCGATTCCGATTTTGCCCTGGAGCGGGTCCCGATCGTAGCGGACGCCGTGGGAGTCTGTGTGGGCCTCTCCTCCACAATTGACGGCGTAAATTATCTGGTTTAGGCCTTCTGCGCTTGGTAAATAACATATTACAACACTTAGCGCTAAACATAACCACACTTTCATGTTAAAACGATTGCCGGCTTTGCTGGACTGCTTCTTCGCTTATTGCATAAATTATAAACGTGGCGCTACTCTTGTGATTATTCTTATCACCGGCACATTTGGTTTCGTTTCGATTTGCCAAATTATAGGTTATGTTACAAGTTGATATCGACGTGACCTCTCAATCAATGAGACGCCGCCATCTCCCGGACACGTGACACACCTCTCCTGTCACAACAATCAATAAAACACAGGAGGGGCACAGAAAATTTTAGGGCCCAACTCTTCGTTCCTCAAATCAGTTCCTTCCGTAAGGTTAATTCTCATTTTTTGCATCTTAATTGTATTACGACTCTTTAGTGCTGAAGGATTTTCAATAAAACCCGGCCAAGTTACTGTTTGAATTTTCTATTGTACATTTATAAGAACTACATGCTAATCAAGACGTCTATAAGAATGCCACACACTGTAACAGTACTAGTTTTATGTAACAACACTTATACAAAGAAATGATTTAGGCCTTTATAACAACCAGACTTTGCAAATCCTCACTTTCACATAACTATACCTTTTAAAGGGTTTGTCCTGGGCAAAAAACGAAAAGCTCTATAAATTTTCGAAAACTCAACTTCCAAATGCAAATAATTTGAAAAAACCGTTGGTAACTAAAATTTTTGGTACAATTGCGGGTTGCAAGAGCTACTTGAACGTAACTATAAACAAATTTTGGAAGCTAATCTTGTACCGATTCCAACTGCAGAATTCGGAACCACGTCAAATCTTGCCCTGTCCATGAAAATGTGACGTATTCGCGCGAAAAGCGCAACGTTGCCAACAAAGAACATTACATGAAGAACTTTTATAACAGTTACACTCAGTAAATAATCTTAAAATAGCTAGCAACTACCTACAAATAGATACACATTTACCAAAAAAACAAGTGATAAATCACAGACAAAATATTATGCATCCTTACCTATGATGCATCGAGTTTTATTGAAAGCATTCCCTTTAAATTTTTGATATTATCGTGTGCGTGATTCCCGACAAGTAACAGATTTCTTATTAATTACGTTATGTAGTCGTTGGGAGAACATACAGTAAGTTTACAAAATATCCGGCTTCTAATTGAACACTTCACCAAGAATGGACAACATTCAAATCAAACGCTGACATCTAGAGACGATTTCGTGCAAATATGTGCCTCTCATGCAAATGCCGATGTCAACTGGGGCCGACTATATTTTAGAATGGAAAAGGTACTTTTGCTCTCCTACGTTACTGCTGCAGTCACTAATCGCGAAATTGACCGAGAGGTAACTCAGATAGGAGAGAAAGGTAACTGCGTCATTTGACTTGGGAGATTTCGGCGTAAGAATGAAGAGCCCCACAAAAAGATATTTACATGTTAGTAATCGAAATACTGATTTCCGAAAAAACTTCTGTACCTCGTACAGAGCCGTATTCAAATTTCTCACTTAATTATAAACTAAATAAATAACGTGAAAACAATCGTTTATAAATAGACGCTTGGTCGTAAAATGGTAATGCGAACTTTCGTTAAATATCATTTTAGTCTAAAATAAATAATCGACATGAATATCAATGGATTGATTTAATTAGAATTTTTGGAATGGCACTGGTTAAGATATTGAAGAACAACGAAACGTTGTGTAAACAACAAGTCATATTCGTGCATTTGACACAACCATAACTTTTTTTTACAAAAACTAATATTTCAAAAATATATTTGTTCTTTTTTTTTGTATTGAGTTACTTAATTCCTATCCTACTGTATACTGCAACATTTCATTTAATTTCGTAACTTATTTACAACTAATATTACATAACTTTCAATTTCACAACATATAAAATAGAATACAGAAATATAAAAAGCAATACTATGATTCTTTTTCCTTTAAACTATAACCGACAAAGCATAATTCTGCCTTCACCGAACTATAATTATGATAATTTCGCAATTAAAAACTCTCAATGAAAACGACCTCAAACGCTTATCTCAAATGACTATGAAGTGGCCATAGCATGCTGCTGCTCCTGTTGCTGCTTCTGTTTAAAGAATAACGTCTCCTCGAAAATTAACTTCTTCAGTTGGTCCTTGGGCAAGTCGTCCAGCTCGGTGTCAAAGCGGAACGGAGTCTCGGCCACCGGCTACACAACAAAAACAGTTTACCACGAGACATTTCCCCCACCAGCACCCGCAAGCAGGGAAACGAACCAAAGTATAGACGTTTTTAGTTCGCGAAACAGACACTGACCAAGTTGCGCACTAAGCACAGGCAAAACTAAATACGTCTATACCAAAGATTAAATACAGTAGACCTCGGTTATAACGAATCCAAGAAACTGTCAAATGCCCGAAGTTGAGTATAACCAACAAATTTTTCTATAGGGACGTAGGTATGGCGGGACTTAAAATTCGGTTCGTTATATACAAGGGTTTGCTGTATGCGAAGACGTCATAACCGAGATCTACTGTACATAGAAATTTTGGATGGAACTTCGCCTGAAACTTTCAACTTTTTTGGACACACTGTAGTCTATTCCATCTGTTTAGACCTGAGTTATAAATTTCCAAACTGAACGTCCCTGGGTTGGCAGCAATGCCTATACAAATCAAACATTTGGACCACAAGTTTGTCTCAATCCCCAATTTAGAAACGTGTTTTTTTTTTATTAGATTTTGTAGTAGGGAACAGCCCTAAAAACGATTTGACACTCAGTTTAGACGTGTGTCGCGACCAATTCACGTTGTTTCGCGCCTTCAAGATGTGAACCGATGGGAGAGATTGGAAAAAACTGCAGCGAAGCCCTCAAACTAAAAAATTACCTCGTCGGCCGGGTCGTAATACTGTTCTAAGTAGGGGTGTGCCAGCGAGCTCTCGACACCTATTCTCTTATGCGGATTAAACGTCAACATTTTATCGAGCAGATCGAGCGCTTTGGGATCGGCGTTGGGGAACAGCTTGGCCCACGGAACTTTCGGCTTGTACGGCAAACTCTGTATGTAACTCCTCGCCTTCTCGTTAATAATACAATTGAGATCCTCTTCCGAGGGCGAGCCGAGCACTCCAAGTATATGATTCAACTGATCTAAATAATGTTTGCCGGGAAAGATCGGCCTGTTCGACAGCATCTCGGCCAAAATACAACCGACCGACCAAATATCGATGGATTTCGTGTAACCTTTCGAATTCAACATGATTTCCGGTGCGCGGTACCACCGAGTCGCCACGTATTCGGTGAGGAACCCTGTATGATCATGTTCGGGATCGGCCACTCGCGCCAACCCGAAATCACAAATCTGCAAAAAGAAAAAACAAACGAAAGTCAGACGAGAAGAGTCCGGATGGCGAAATACTCACTTTAAGATCGCAGGTAGTGTTTAACAGCAGGTTACTAGGTTTCAAATCTCTATGAAGTACGTTCGCCGAGTGTATATATTTTAACCCTCGCAGGATTTGGTATAGGAAGTAACATATGTGGTCGTTACTCAGTCTCTGGAAGGAACAACAATAATTAGAAAGTGTCGGGCGAAACGCAAGAAAACGGCGAAGCAGGTACCGCATCAACCTCGTCTTTGTGTAGATGTTTTTATTAAAAGCCTCCATGACGGAACGAAAGTAGTAGGTGTAATATCCCCAGGGAGCATCAATTCCGGCGGGTTAGCGTTAATACGTTTTAAAACAATTTCAATAGCGCGACCTCATCCGACTCCATCACCTTATCAAATATTAATCCCAATTACGTCAAACCCCTCATCCGGGGCTGGTGTTATACTTTTAATAGGGTAGTACTCCGGTTCGCGTCTATATTACAACACATTAACGCAAATTGAAAATATACAACAAATATTGGAACAGACCAATGTAAACTGTTTCTGCGTCGTCAAACAATTTGATGGATGCAACGCCGGACTCGGTGCGGCTGTTGAAAATAACGAATCCAATAATAACTGGAAGAAAATTTCTTGAGACCAATTCTTTCGAGAAGCTGCCCAAATTCAATAACCGAGTTGTCGTTGACCAGATGCAGGGTTCGGAATGAACAAAGTTCATGTCCCCGGATATCCCATGCGCTTAGCCTGGAACTTGCCATCCTAGCATCCAACTTTTAATCTGCTTAACTATTAAATTATAGCGCACAATTTGCAACGCAAAGTGCTCGTGCAATTATGACTTAATTGGGATTATTTGGACTTCTTGTTTGATCGAGTGGGCGAAATTAGTCGGCTTAAGTCCTATTAGGTGTCGTCTACGACACGGCCACGACAATCTGTTAGAACGGGGAAGTTTGCGTTAACTCATTTCGGGACCGAGCAAAGCGGCCCCACGACTTCCATTACCTTCACGGCCTTAAAGTTGTGTCAGTCAAGTTTGACTGCTGTCGACCGCCCAACAACCAACTTTGATCGATTCAAACTGCTTATTAGGTCACAAATATTTTTTTTCAAAATTTGCCATTCGAGAACTCTAACCAACCAATCATTCACGAAGGGTCTGTTTCTGTTAAATGCAGGAACAAAATTTTTTAATGTTGTTGCTTGACAGAAAGCGAGGCCTAATGTACCCCTCGTAATTACTGCTACTTCCTACTGAATTTAATCGGCAAGTTGCATTAACAAAGCGAAACAATGGGGTACTAGCCTAAAAAAAATATTGCACTTTTTATTCTCTAGATGCATGCAAATAACTAAAAGAGGCTTAAATATTTTTTTCCCATTTTTTTATTTCATATTTTTGTAAATATTTGCAATTTTTGTTTTTGATGACGTATTGGATCCCCGTATCCAAGACTCACACCTATATTGAATAGACTCTTGTTTTTGGCTACTATGCTGCGCTGCTAGCAGATGGCGCCACATGTGTACATGTGTACAGAATTAATAAGGAATCTGAGTAAAGCGCCATCATACGATTTCTTTTACAACTACGTCGAGCTGGGATCGCCTACGTCACAAATCTCCCTCTCCAAAAATTAAAAAATTAATTCTGGGCGTAATATTGACCCTAGAACCAAATAAAAAAATACGGGTCTAATGAAATCGCCTACATTTTCTAAATATTATATTTCCCAAACATGAGGCAAGTACCCCATTACCAAAATCCAGCGTGATTATGGATTGATCCTGTTATTTTTCGGCCGGATCTAAACTTTTTTGGGGTTGTGCAAAAATTTGTTGCGTGACTCCTTGCGAGTGTGGCTAATACAGCCATCGATACCAGTGTAAAAATAACGAAGCAACTTCGCAACTCGTTGGGCTCGTTACGTAACAACACCAATTCGTACAACGTTGCGGTGGTAAAACTATAAACCAAAGCCAAACAACCCCTATAATTCCACCAACTAATTTACTTGGGTATCGCTGTGGGATTGTTGATAACCAACTTCGGTGTTTAATTAGGAACAATGCAGCTATTACGATTAATTGAAATTTCCTATGGTAACGCCAGGATGTAACGTTCTTTTTATGCCACATCTCCCAGTTTCAACAGAGGAACGCAATTAGTTACGACTATTACGAACGTTTGAACAAAACGAATGCTTTATTTTAGTTTTGTGCATAGTTGGGACGTCGTCGACAAAGTGGAGGTCCCCAAATGCCGCCTAGCGTCATATTAGTGCTCAAACGAGCCTGGCTCTAATTACTTTCTGTGTACGATCAAAGACAACGCGTGAAAGAAAGTCATTTCAAACATTATTAACGTTATAAAAAGAGCTCACAATAAAGTCAGTTTGTGACAGCGAACCTCATCTCAATTTCTTTTATTTTAATCCTCAGGTTTTTCATACTAAGAGCTTACAATAGGGTACTTGCCTCATGTTTGGGAAATATAATATTTAGAAAATGATTTCATTAGACCCGAATTTTTTTATTTGGTTCTAGGGTCAATATTACGCCCAGAATTAATTTTTTAATTTTTGGAGTGGGAGATTTGTGACGTAGCTGTTCCCAGCACAGCGTAGTTCTAAAAGAAATCGTATGATGGCGCTTAACTCAGATTTATTGCTAAATCAAATGCCAATCCGCTGTACACTTGTCGCGCCCTCTAGTAGCAGCGTCGCATAGTCTATTCAATATAGGTGTGAGTCTTGGATACGGGAATCCAATACGTCATCAAAAACAAAAATTGCAAATATTTACAAAAATATGAAAAAAAAAAAAAATTAAGTCTCTTTTAGTTATTTGCATGCATCTAGCTGGAGAATAAAAAGTGCAATATTTTTTTTAGGCAAGTACCCCATTGCCACCTAAACCACTGTTTAATTTGATGTATCTTGATTCAATGTAACTATGTCCATCCGAAAGTTGCAGAAGTTTAAAAGTTAAAAAAAATAATAATTTTGACCTTTAACCTCCTTACCTGTGTTTTAAGAAGTTTGTAAAGGTCCGTTTCCATTAAACATTGTACTATATAAACATCTTTCATCTGATCTATCGTCACAGCTCGAAGTATATCCCTTATATCGATTATCTGCAAAAGTAAGACCAAGTTATTAACATTTCAAGTTTGACAAAAAAATTAAAACAGTACGTTTAATTAAAAAAAAACTCAAACAAGTGTCAACTTCAATAACCGTCCAAAAACCGGAAAGACGAAATTTCGAGCAAATAAACGATAAAATTAATTTAATTAAAACACGTCCGCGCTTCGGTTTGTTCAAATTAAGCTCCGCGTAATTAACCGGCGACCACAATAACAGTTTTCCACAAAAGAAAATTCAACACAAACTCGTTAAAATTTAATACACATATTAAAGTAATTCTGTTTCTTAAACGGCTTTCGGCGGCCTCTCGGATGAGTAAAGTTGTCTTTGTTCCGGCTAAGCGGATTAAACAATGGATTGCGCACTACCCCTTGTCGCTCGCTCGCCGGTAAAATTAACGAGCGCGCTCAGGGGTGCGTCTTAACGTTAAACAAAAAGGGGTTAAAAAAAAAAATCTCCACTTACGTTTTCGTGTTTAAACCTCGTGAGTATTTTAATTTCTCTGAGCGTCCTCTGGCAATACGTTTGATGTTCGAAAGGTGATATCTTTTTTATTGCAACTTTGGTTTTCGTGACGGTGTCAAGCGCTGACCTGCAACAAAAAACGTGCATTATTAACAACACACTTTCCAAAGTGGGCGCGAAGAGTGTCAAGGGTTAAACGGAATACTGAACGAACACGAGAAACAATCCAATTACACAGGGAGGGCGGCAATTAATTCGGTCGTCTCCGACATGCAGATATTCCGAAGCTAAGACATGTTGGGTGTTTTAATATATTTTTCCTCGTTTCCGGCCTATCCGGAAGTGACACCAATTACGTTTTTTGACGTCAGCCCCCAAACGCTCTTTCTTCCTCGCGAAATGATTGCCTTCTTAACGCAGCCTCGGTATTTTAAATTAGTACCAACCCCCTTATTAAAAGCCAGCTTCCGGCTTCGCTTTTCGTATATACCCTTGTGTATTAAAAAATAATTATTGTGCGCGGACAAAATTGAAAATAATATTCTTAAATATTTAATTTAGCAACATGCAGTAAAAATTACATTTTTAGCTTTCAAAAATACGTGGCAAAATGCCTTTCAGGTGTCACGAGGTCATGAACGATGCTGACGCGTTCCACGTAGGGTTGCGTCTGGACGGCGAGGACGTTACCCTCATCGACCACACCCTCGTCTCTCCCAATTCGTCGAAAGCTGCTGCAGTGAAGACTTGAATAAGTTAGTTCGCAGCTTTCCAGCTAGCTATCGTAAAAAATTCGTCGTCTCCACAGAAACCCGATCAAATCGCTTAGTTAAACAGTGGAGATAAACCGAAGTTTAATTCAACTTCGAGTTCCAATCGAGTTTCAACCCCTTCGCTACAAGCATTGTTTCCTCGACTCGTCGAATTAAAAAACTTTGAAATCTTCCTCTACTTCATAATCTGGTCCAGGGCGCGGAGAGAAAATATCAGAACTGGGACACTCTTCAATCACTCAAAGACTATTCGAAGAGTTCAACAATAAGACAAATTAGGAAAAAGGCAGAAAAGGTGTAGGATTTGGCAGTGATTTAGGTTATTATCCATGTATTGAGATGAGGGTCAAAACTGGCAGCAAATCCGCATGAACGCCGATTTGGGTTTTGTCTACGTTTTCCATGGCTTTGCCGTAAATCCAAATAATTAACCAATTTTGAAAACTAGCGCTGAAAAAATAAATCTAAAAATAAAGATACTGCACATCCGCCAAAAACCTGGAGCAAATAGTGGGAGAAAACGCAGATAGAGGGTGGTGAAGTTCGCGATGCACTTTACCTCTTTTCTATGCATTGAAACGATCTGAAAACCGTCGGCAACCTGAATTTTCCGCAACCGACGTTATTGCTCACTTTCTACTTTCAAAGAGTCGCGATTGGAGTTCTCCCCGAGCATTTTCCAAAGCAAAAGTCACCCGTCGTCCCCTTTTCGTTCGTCTCTGGCAATATTGAAGTTGTGAGAATTTTCCGCCGGCCTTGACCACTTTTCCACCCTCTCGTAAACTTGCAGTTAGTAACGGCGAAAGCTCATCGCGTTCGAGTTGGCAACGAATATTGCATTTAATGGACGTCCCTCATCCGAACGCAAAGCAATTAAGCCACTTGGACCTGAGCGGGAATAGTTGCGTAATTAATTTCGGGAAAAACGTCCGTTTCGGGGTACGTAAAACACCGGAGGGAAAACAGCGGTAAAAGCGACGGTAATGAGGACTGTCTGCAGAGAGGTCATCG
The DNA here is from genome assembly GCA_951805265.1 of Schizotus pectinicornis. NCBI lineage: Eukaryota > Metazoa > Arthropoda > Insecta > Coleoptera > Pyrochroidae > Schizotus > Schizotus pectinicornis. The sequence continues at coordinate 4,368,216 of OX638207.1, forward strand.
CGGAGAGTGGCTTTACCAATATTTTCACATTTGGTAACGAGAGGGCAGAATTTTCAACGCAACAACACGGCTTCGATATTAAAAACCCCCAGCAGTGTCGGTATTGTAGATGGTGTTGTTAATATGCACAAGGACGAACGGTGGAATATGAGGAATTTGGGGAAAGCTGGAGGAAGAGGAGCGGTTCTAAATAATAAAACTTTGCACGTATCACTGGCAAAATTTCAAGCCGACTTAAATTTAATAATTTTACATCGTCTCCTCTCAAACAACGTTCAGGTTTCAGGTGCGAACTCATCCAAAATGGTGGATGCGCCGGGAGTCAATTGTATGACAGTTTATAACGAGCAAATTTCCCCCAGGAACTGAAGGTTACACCACCAAAGGCTCTTCTGCTGTACAGCCATAGAAAGCCCTTAAAATTTAAATAAGGGTAGGTACCGTATTTTTAAAAGGTAGAACCGGCAATTATTAACTGAGATGAGATTATATTGGTAGATTGCTGACAAGGGGCGGCAAGTGAGCTAACTGACCTCATACGGTTAAAGGCCAGAAACAAAGCAAAAAGCTAAGAGAAAATACAATTACGCGACACAAACAGTGGAGAGTGAATAAAAACTTTTCAATCTTCAAAATAAATTTTAACAGCTCACTGAGTTAATTACTTGTTACATTATGATGATAGATTACCTTTATTAAATTATGATCAAAGAGTGTTTACTAAAGCGGTTGTTGCTCTCATGCAGCATTGTTTGCAACAACTACTCTTTGCCACCGCTCACCTCAGATCTTGTGCACTGACCTGATGGACCTCAACAGATCGAAATCGGGCGTAAGCTTCGTAAAAGAGACTGTCACCTACTCAGGCTCTGACACCAACATTTTTTTTTTCACTTTAACGCTATGATGAAGTATTTTATTTTTCGCACCTATTTCGTTTTTTTTTCTTTTGGTTCTTTTGGTTAGCAATTTTCCCTTTAAATCGACGCAAAGAGACATATCGATCTTAGGCAGTCAGGCCGAGCTTAGTTATCCGCGCCTGGCCCGAGGAGCCCTTAATCATTTAATAAGGCCATTCCACAGCCCCATCACGTCGTCTAGAACGAAAATGATTAACTACCGACAGATTCCTAATCTCCAGATTGACCATTTAGCGAATCAATCACCGATCTTGATAGAAAATAATCCAATTACGTCCACCGCAACAGCAAATTACCCAAATTCCACATTTCATCGACCTCTTCAGCCCCTAAACAAGACAAAACACGAAAATCAAGAGTTTTCAATTTTCCTTTCCTTTCGATTCCGGCTATTAATCATGCAAAAGAAAAAGAGGGTTGAAAGAGCGCCGGTACAAGTAGTTGTGTTTCACGATGTTCGGGTAAGAGAGGGTAATTTTCCCGTGTTATTCTAGGCTCGCCCTTGACCCGCCGCATTGCGGATTCGTTCGATATAGAACATCTATTGTAACCCCCAATTGACTTGCACATAATAACCGCACATGCACGACACGTTCCAACGGAAAATTTCATGGGTGGAATTGGGTAATTTCATTAGACTAATGGGGTCGACGCACCCAGGGGAACTCGACGTATCGCGAATAGGGCGGAAAAGTGCCGGATGAGCCGGCGATTCGGGATGTTCAACTCGGAATTGGTCTTTTATTGAAATCTGGTTACCGCAACGTGGACGGTGGCACGTCGTCCCCGGGGCGCGGAGTTTCAACCCCCAACTAACCGCCTCGATAACGAGACACCAACCTGCGAGTCTCTTGGTTTTTTTAAACAATTAAGCATCCAGCCTCCTAGTCCCCTCTAAGTTAGCGATTTTTGGTCAGCCAACACCTGACGCCTTTTTTCCGAATTGAAGAACCCCATCCACCCTCACTGAAAATGTCGGTACCGACCTATAAAGCTACTAGATAGTAGGAACATCATTCCATCTTCAATGGACCTATGTCTGGGCTTAAGGCTACGGGCTAGAGAAAAGAGTATTCGATCCTCATTGGGGGTGGTCGGCACCGACCTATGGGCTTGGCAAGAACCCTGAAAGCGTCCACGACAAGCAAACTCATTCTTATCAAATCGGCAGAATCGCTGGCTGGCCATTAATTTCGTTCCGGCCTATCATCGGCCCAACTTTATGGATCTGGTCGCGTCATTCGCGTCTGCCTTTTATCTGTGACGTTTCCTCGATCACCAGTTTCGGACGTCATCTCCAGTCCGTTAGAAACATCTCAGCGCCCATAAATCCGGCGCCACTTTGAAAATTGCAATTTCTCCTCGGGGATTGTTCAAAATCGATGACTGGATTGCATTAACGGACTTCGTCGACGAGGTAAACGAAAACGTCGACATTTTATTATTGACTCGACGCCATATTTGCCCTGGAAATTTCACACTTAGCCAAGTAGGCAGACTGAATTAAGTTCCCGGTTCAGTTTGGCGTTTTCATAACTCGCGAGATGGGAAAGAAAAAAAACCTCCTCGTTCGATCCGACAGCGTTAATTGCGCCCGAAGAGGGAGAGATCTTTAGAGGGGTGGCTTCGATTTAGTTAATTTCATATTAAATAAGACGTGGCAGTTCGATCGGGTTACTCCAACGGCATGGCAGCGAGCGCGCTGAAACAAGCGAGTAACAGGATTGGGGGTTTGTAATTTCGTATTAATTTGGAATTAGTTAGGTAGAGTGACAGAACCTGGAAATTTAGAACAAAACTTATTACGACACCAATCGCGTGAAGCAAAACTGTTAAACTATCCGGAAACTTATAGAACTTTATCCACATTTTCCACAGTTTTACCGTAAATGGATCTTCTAATAATAAAACTGAAACCAGAAAGTAAAAGGTAAAGTACAGAAGGATTTTGTAATCTTTGTTTCAACAAAGCAGGTCTCGTGATTAATAATTCAAATTAGTCACAAAAGACGTCTGTCAAATGGCCAAGTGGAACTAACAATACGTTGCGAAATGGACCAAAATCTAATTAAGGCCCAAACCAGTGGAAAATTAAATTCCAAATCACACAGAGCGTGATTAAGACGGATATCTTGGTCGAATAATACCGCACGCGAAAACACCTTTGGGGGTAAAAAAAAAAAATAAAAGACAGAAAAACACATTTATTTATGTATTAGCTTGATTCGTTAATTTTGTGTGTTGCTGTCTCGGGGATCATTTAAAAACCTAAAGGCAAGCCACGTAACAAATATGACCCCTTCCCAGGTCGGAGGGTCGTTCTCCTCGAAATTTGGTTGAAGCTCCTTTGTAGAGTCGTAATTCGTTTGTCATTACGAGTTTATAACACGTTTTAATTAGCACCTGAATTTTAGATTACGGCAGACCAAGGATTTGTGTGTCAAAGGAAAGGATTAACGTGCGAAGAACGCGTACACGCCTGAGCCATGATATTGAAATGTGCTGATTCGCTTTACATAAATAACATGTTTTTATAGCGAATTCTAATGGAAATCTCGCGTGGATTTTACCAATGCAAATGACAAAAGCGCTATTCTACCAATTTGTAGCGTCACTCTGACGGCTGTAAATCAATTCTTCACCCGCAATTTCGTTGCAAATCGCGATGCCAGAGGAACAAAGTGACACACATCAGTCCGTCGGCATTCACGAGATAAACTGCTTCAGAAACAGAAGTAAAGTATTTTAAACTCCATTCGTTATGGCGTGTTTTCGAACAAAATTATATTTGCTGCAAAGACTAACAAAGTAACGAAATCCCGAATTGCAACAAACTCACAACAAAGATTTAAAAAAGTTAAAGGACAGACCATAGAATTTCGTCAGATGGCACAGAACTCTCACTCGATTGCTAATTAGATGGAGAGTTTACCTCTACACCTTAACTTCTCCATGTATAATAAAGTGCACATTTGCATCGTGCCGCCTCCAGATCCATTTCATTAATTAATTGGACATTGCGATGGCGTCTTCGCTATTTGCATGCGACGTGTTGAAACCGGCATTGCCAAGTAGAAGACGACATTAACTCACGCCAGCATCTGCATCGCTGGTCGTCCATAATTTTTCGATCAAACGAGGCGACAAACATTTTCAGCTCCAACGAGTGGTGCATTAGAGCATCGAAACTCTAACGCGGGGACGTAGAAATATTTCGACCATTTCAACCATAATTCTTATCGCGATCCTCACACTCCTCGAACCCATCTGGTGATAAAACCCAAACGTATTTTTGTACAAATCCACGACACGCAAAAAAATGTAATAGATACGTTCGGAAATCGCCTCGATCGGAAAAGTAATTTCGATAAAGGAGCGTAAGTGCTGGCAAACGTCTCGTAAATTACCTGAAGTTTTGCTTTTATTTCCAGGTACCAAAGAAGTTGATAAAAATAATATTTAATACGGCTAGCTACGGCCGACACACAAAGCTTGTAGCCACAAGACATTGTAAGGGGTGAAAAGGTCGAAAGTCATTTCGTTAAAGCAACAAGTAGAGGGTGGTTTCGGCAAAACTCGCCAATTGTGTAGAGCGACAGCCCCTTTGATTGTTGCTTAAATAACGAATGGGGCTCTAATCAATGAATTTCCATCGGCAATTAGGCCACTAAGCATTTATCGCTAGAAATGTGATTTGATTGGACCAGTGACCGACGCTAATTTGCAAGCGACAAAACAACCCTGTGATGCATCGTTCGTTATGTAAATGGTGGATCACCAGGGTGTGTGGTCTTAACCCGGTTGGGGGAGAAAAAAATAATTTCTAAATCCCAATCAATTCCTCCTTTACTAACATGGGTTGGAAAATCGCAGTTGGAGACTCCAACAATAATTTTGCTGTTTACACAGTGATAACTTCCAGGCGAGATTTAGTGACCCAAGAACGGCAGACCAAACTTAATTAACTGGTAAGTTTAGAAAACGAAATTAGTAATTTGTCGGCACAAATTGCCGTTCCCCTAAATTTTATCCCGACCGCTGAAATTACAACGATTAATATTAATCCGGAGTCCGAGAAAAAAAATTCAAACAAAGCCACGTCCTCAATAATAGAACAAATAGGGGGCTTCTCTGTAATTACAATGGAGAATTGTTCCTTCTTACCTCGTGTATTGCTACGGTAAAGGGGGGGCTTAGCAAACTAAGATGCACCTTACAGTTGACAAAAGCAAATCCTAATTTATAGCGACGCAATGTAAGCTCCCGTCTTCAACGAAGCGGGCAACACCAGAGGTGATGCAAAATTAGTAATTATTACACGACCTGGTAATCCAGAACGAAATTTGTTACTGCGCCAGTGGCTGGGAAAAGTATGGAACGTAGAAGGGAAAATTGTCGAAAATATGTTTATCCATATTTTCCATAGTTTTGCCGTAAATTGGTGGAATCGACCAATGTTAGCGTCGGAAGCAACTAAATCGATGCAATGTAAGTTCCTGACTTAAAACAATCGGGCGACAAGACAGATGATGCAAAATGGTGGATCCGTCGAGCCAACTTTTCTCAATTTTACAATTTCTACACATCGATAGTTGTGATAAGCAACACTTCGTTGTGCTTTGGCACAATAAATCTTCTCGCCACACCCTTTCCGTACCAGTTTTTATGATGAAGAGGATTTCGCGTCTACATTTGCGGTAATCCTCTGTCCCGCCTGCCTCAAATTGTGAACATTTTTGCCGTTAGTTATTTTACAGAAAAAAATCTCCGCAATGTCGAATTCGATAAAAAATTGCCGGAGTGAAAGCTTTATTTCAGCCCCTGCTCAGTTATTAACTTGTTTCTCTGAGGAACAAGTCGCGCTCCGTCTCCTGCTGATCCCCATTTTTGAGACATTCATTTTTTCCGGCAATACCAATAAAAGACAAACAATTTCGTTGCAGATACGTTTGTCGAAGGTTACGCGCAGATGAGAAAGTTAATCAATTAATTATTAATTAGTCACGGTTCACGAGGTTGATGTCAATTTGGCGTTTTAAATAATTAACTGTGTAACCCGAAAGCGACCAGACAAATATTGATTCTGCTGCCTCAAATAACAGAATCATCGCGCAATCTAAAAAGAACCGAATTTACCCCCCAAACATTTTTGAAAGTAAAAAAAATTAATTAACCTCAATGCAGAGGCTGGATCGACCGCCACCTGTTTAACTCGATTCATCAGGGGTGAGGGATGGTAATTTAATGACGGTTCCGATATGATCTGCTCCAATGGCAATGAGGGATTATAGACGTCTGAATTATTGCAGTAATGCGAGTTCACGTCCCATGTGGGTACGCACCGTTGTCATGACAACGACAGCTTTAAAAGCACAGCCTCCGAATCGCTAGCGCCGGGTAATTTCTTCAAGCGTGATTTAGAGATGACGAAATTTCTTAATCACGTGACATCACGACCGGGTATTGTGACTTAACACAATAACACGAGATCGTAATTACAGTTGACAAAGGCTTCCTATTACCGCCTCTATTTAAATAATCTATTAATTAGCTGGATGGATGGCGGCACAAAGACTTGACGCGTGTGTCGGCCCTCGGGGAGGCACCGCTAAGGGGGCATTGTCAGCGACAACGTCGCTAGGGATACAACAAAGTTTGTGGTCGGCTCCGGGCAAAAAAATTCGAGCACAACCGCATTCTGCAGGAAATGGGCATCAACATCACCGCGAGTAAGGGAGGTTCCAGTTTCTAAGTATTTTGCAAGAGTTAGTTTGAGAAAACAGTCGGTAGGGCCGCATTGCTACAACTAGTCGCCTGCAACTAATTAAAATAATAATTAAACAAGGGAAGGAAAGGAAAAAGAAAAAGAAGAAAAAAAAAGAAAAAAAGCGAAAGAAGATAAAAGAAGAAACTGGAAAAAAAAATAAGAATAAAAAATAAAGATTGTAGTTGAGTTGATGGCGATTTCTGCTCTATGCTTAAAGTTCTGGTTCCTGCTGGCTTTGCTCTCGAATAACTGTTGCCGCGTTCAATATCGCTGAAATACGCTTATTGGAAGTGCGGTGCCTCGAATGCCCGGGACCGGGCCATTTTTCATTAGGGCGTTGTATTCACGAATTTCGCAATATCTCGGCAATAATTTTTCGAGTGATTTATCGCGATATTGTTTCGTTGTCGGCGGCTGAAATCCAGCTTGCGGTCATCCCAAATAAAAAACGGCACAATCCTGAATATTCAAATTTATCCAGTGAAGAAAATTTGCAGCCGAAAGTTTCTGCGCACTTTCCATACATCTCGAAACCCCCCGAGACACGTGTCTCTGGGGAGGTTTGTATCATCGGGGCGTGGAGTAACGTGCCTGATGCTTTTAGCAAATTACCTCGGGCAAGAAAGACCAATTTTCATCTAGCGCCCGGTCCGAACTTCGACTCCCAAACATCCCCGGTCGTCGAAATTGTGGAAAAACGCAATTTAGAAACCGCCCCTAAACGACAGTTGAACACGCGCCATGAATTTCTAGTCAAAGAACCGGCGATTTAGGGGGAGTTTTATTGTTCACCTGGAGCCTCCCTCGAATTTAACGTACGTCGCAATTAACGCCGGACCTGACACAATCGAGTTTGTATGTTCGCTTCCTCGCTTTCAACACCGAATACTCATCAAAACAAAAAACTCTTCGCGCTTCCTCAACTCCCAACCAACTAAATAAACAAATTTGCATCGTGAAAGTTCGACTGGAGGAAAGCTCCCCATTTAGCACCAACATACGCTCTCTCTTTAGTTCAACTTGGAGAGACCGCGGCTCTTTGTTGCAGCTATTCTGCCAAATTTGTTTATTCGTGACAAATAACAAGACTTTTTTTCGTCGGCTTATCTTCTTTGACAATGGGCTCGATCCGCACTTATCTTTTTTTACGAAGATGAAATAGTGTTACAAGGGGAACGTCGGATGCCATTTGTTTTTATTACTGTAGCATAACCTTTTTTTGTGAGGGCGTCTGAAAACAATTTTATGTGCCACCTCGTGCATCCGAGACGGCGTTCTTATTTATGTTAATGGAACTAAATAGATTACGAGACACTAGGGCGTGATGGGGATACATAACCAAAACACTTGTTTACCGACAATGACGCACAAAATCAAACGACACTATTAACCAGGCGTTACCTAAAACCTAAACAATATACAGAGTGCCCAAAGTGTGGAACCAAGCTTCTCCCGCCTAAACTATTGGACTAGCCAAAATATTATTATTTTTAAAATAAGGTAGGCAACCAGTAATACTCATGAGCTGGTAAACAATAGGGCAAATATATAAAAATTCTTTTCTTGATCTCATCGAAACATGATCAACAAGTTAGTGTCATCTAATCTGTAACCAAAAAATTCGAAGCTGATGGTAAAGAGTAAGCTTCTCGATAACAGCGACAAGTGAAATTAATGCACTATTACCATTGAATGCAGAATGTTCTCAGCTGGCCACTGCTATGTAAGCAATCAACTAAGGAAACGGCTGTGGTTTACACATCGTTGCACTCCCGTAAAAAGTTCTAATGTTCTAGCCAAGTTTACTTAAAATTTACAACAATAGTTTAGAACGTAGTGCTGAAGTTAGCAGTCAGTGGAAAAATCATAAAAAAAATGTCTGATGAAGTTGTTATTTTAGAATATAAAATTCAAAAATTGCTTCAACTTCGCCAGTTTCTATTCCAATGTTTTGGAGGTGCTGTTTTTATTAAGAAAAAACACCACTAACGAGCATTGGGTCGCAGGTACTTACTTACAGCACTGGGATCCCCGACAAAGCGCTTCAACCGCGTCGCTTCCAAAGCGACCAAAAAAAGCGATAGCCTCTCGGAACTCTCTGTTTAACCGATAGAAATGCAAGTCAACTCGGTCGACATTGAAGCTTTTCGGTCGCTTTGGAAGCGACGCGGTCGAAACGAAATCAGCTACAGCAGTGGCCCCCGTTCGTTACTTCTTTCTTGTAATCAGATCAAGCAATGGTTCGCAATTTAAAAATTGCTACCAGATTAGGTCTGCTGATTAACATAGCTTCTAGTTCCGGAGAACCGACTGTCGCTGACTTTAGGAGAAAGACTGACCACTCCCCGAAATTCGAGTGACACTCACCAAACAGTCTCCGCAGAAGGTTGAAAGGTCGGACGTGATATTTACTTTAGTTTCATGTCCCTTAACAAATATTTCCGGACTCGACTCGGTCGGATCCAAGTTGTTTACATCCCTAAATTACACGGTCATTATTGCGATCGTCTCAACAGAAAATCCAATTTTACAACAACTTTTGTTTTGTTTTTCCATCTCAAAAGAAGACCTGATGCCGACTAAATCGGCGCAAACCCAGAAGTTGCGTAAAAAATTCAATTACGTCCAAGTACTCCCGAAACGAACGTTTTTTTCCCTCTCCTTTTATCACGCCCAACACAAAGATGAAGTAACTTTCCACGGTAAAATTGGTTTCGAACAAAAAAAAAATCCATTGCATTAATGGAGAATGGTACATAATACATGAAAATTGTCCGGGAAACGCGTATTGGACGTCAATCTTGATGTTTGCTTTCATCGCCCGTTTGTCTCTTCGACTCGCATCGCGTGCGTAGTTTAGTTCCCTCGGTTTTTATATCACGACAATAATCCGACCCACCACAATTTCCTTCCTTCCCCAACAAATTTAGATGCTGATCGTATAACAGATGCGTTCTTTTGTGTAATTATATACGTTATGTTATGGCAGCGGCGGCGGTTACGTTATCTTGTTACAGTCACTTTCGATATATTAGGTCATTTGCCCGGCCCAAGTCAGACGGCACGAAACCGACGAATATGAGATGTAATTACTGCAGACAAAAAAAAACACCCCGTTAATTGAGGCGTTATTTTTAAAACATCCCCTAACCGAGAACAAGCAACAAGAGAACAACCCGACTGGAGAGCCCAAACGAAAACAGATACTGCATCATACATACGAACTCCAGCCAGATTAGACGCAGTTGCGTAATTCAGAAAAAAGAGCAACCAAGGTGAGAAGTTTACGTGCAAATATTTAAACGGGGCTCCTTATCAACCAAGAACAGCAAAATGGGAAACTTTGCCTTCAATAAATATACTTAATGTGGTTTTTCCACAACCTTGACTGTACAGTCATAGGGGGTGGAATTTAATTGCGCCCCCTTGGCAGGTTGGACTTGAAGACACCAGATTGAAGCTTCCAATAGATGCTCGGTACAACTGCCTTGATTAACCCTCAAAGCTTTGTTCATTAACTTCGACAAGTACATGGCTATAAAAAAAAATCTCAATTAGGGGTCGCACGAAAATAGTTTCCAGTTCTCTGAAGAGTTCTAGAAAAAATAAAAAAATTCTAATTAAACCTGTTAAATTTTGGGTCGTATTTAACAGTGAACCAAATTTACCCAATATTTTCATACAAAAAAATACTTTCATTTCCCAAAAATACTAAATGCTCACCAAAATTAAGAAAATACATAATCTTAAAGCGACAACCAAATATTGACATAATGCTGGCCTCTTATATATTTTGTTCGCCAAAATAACTTTTGTTGACCATAAATACTAAATGTTCACCAAATTTTATTCCGCATTTAATTCTAACATAATACCCAGATATTTAATTTTCGACAGTGTTTTATATTATTTAGCAGTTAAAAATTCTATTTGTTGATCAAAAATACACAAGCAATAAAATGTTGTGCAAATGGTAAATAATTTTATGCAAAATTATAGATGTAGATGTGCTAGGGCAAGGAAAATAAGAGTAAAAATAGAAGTGGTTTGCACAAAAAAAGATATTGATTTCCGTAATATATAAATGATTTGCTGTAATTGGCTTGCATTATGTAAAACGTAAAACTTCTTTTAGTGGTAATTTCTAATCGTGCTTTTGAAAAAAAAAATTACAGGGCCCTGAACTGACCTTATCCAAAACTTTTTTTCGCGTGCCTCTTGTCTGGAAGCGCAAGCGGCAAGGAGAGATGCGCGAGCATATTTCATTTTTGGAGTAATAGAATAATTATTTGACGCATAAATAGTTTTTTGAGAAACACTAAATATAAATGGATAGCGCGAGTATTTCTTACAGCACGGACGCGTAACTTGAGCGTTCTAAATTTGGTGAACATTTAGTAAAATTGATAGACATATAGAATTTAAAATGTAAGCAATGGTAAAACAATACGCAGCATAGTTATTTTAGTGGTGATGTTCTCATTTTCGGATGTATAATAATTTCGGTTTCATTTAGATTTTTTGATGCTCATTCAATTTTCTGGTGGACAGTGCAAGGGATGTAGGTATGGTTTAATTTGGTGTACATTATATTTGTTCTCTTAATTTTTATACTGCAAAATTCACTTGGCTCCTCCACCATTTGTCGACGGTCTACAAACTGTAAAATCGAATCAACATTTCACAGGAAAATGCCTAAAAAAGCTAAATTTATAGTTTTTCTGACCAAAAATTATTGACAGGTCGGTTTCTGGATTATTTGTAGTTAGTCTAGTTAAATTTTTTTAAATTAGGATTGATCATCTCAAACTTTGGTGAACTAAAATGTCATACTAGCCATTTCAAGCGCTCTGAAAAGAGCCTCGTTAAGAAAAAAAATTCATGTTCATAATTCCACTTATTAATTTTTTATGAATTTTTATATTATTATTATGGACCATCTCAGGTTTTCGTAAATAAGTACCTACAAAAAAAATAATCATAAGTTCTGAACCAATGTCGTAGTAAAATGGATCCTAGCTCTTTGAGACGCGCTAATTAAGATTTCTTTAGAATAATATTAGCATTTTTTTAAATCTACTGGTAATTTTTTATGAATTTTTATATTCTGGCCTTCACCTGGCTCCCATATTAGTTGTGGGAGGACCGTTTACTGAATCGGTTTGCTAAACGGAGTATAACCGCAGAATGTTGTTATAACTGTTTTGTGGAGAGACGCTGTACTGTTCACAAATAGACGTCCAATTGAGTAATTACGAAATAGGGGGTCGCCTGTTTTGCTTGGATCTAAAACAATGGCAGTTAAAATATTGTGTTAACGGACGGTTGAATATCGATCGAATCCCCAATTAACCGTTCTAATATCCATTGTTTGACGTGAAGGATAAAAAATAAATTAATCACCGGGGGAGTTAAAATTTTATTGTTATTATCCGGCGATATTGCGTTTTTTGCCTGACAATCGATCGCCACTCATAGGACCGCGCTATTCTTGCGTAGACCGACAAGTTGATGCTTATTCCCTTATCAAACTGGCGAATAAAGTCCCATTAAAACCCCGCCACGGCCCGCCCTGACGCAAATTGAAATTGCATTAGTTAAAGTAGCCCATTTTCAGCCTGCAGCATTTTGCGGCCCTATATCCGCCCTCATCGACATTAATTGAATCGTAAAACTCCCAACCCTTCGACTTTATAATTTCGTCAAAACTTATTGTTTAATTGCGGTATTTCGGCAATTTCGACGGCGACATTGTTTAGAAAGTGCGGAAATTTCAACGTAATCGCCGTCTCTCCAGCCAATATCGCTTTTTTTGATCGCTTGTTCACTTAATCGTGACAAGAATTTAAATAGGGCATTATCGATTCGCTTTTAGCGCTGTTTGGAACTGTACAGATTTGCAAGGGCATCTGTTTAAAAACTGCGCGTTTAACTTGGAACGCCGCCACTTATCTTAACTGATATGTACACATTTCGATATTTGTAAATTGATAAAAACAACGGATTGTGTGCACGCAGGAACGAAACACGCCGCATAACAACAATGGAATTAAGAAGCGCCACCCAAACAAAAATTTACAAAACCGACGTCTAGACTTCGTCATTCACTTATGTCGCTGTGTTTACCCATTTACGATTCAATTAATGGCAGTTTCAATCAGCACAATATCGAAGCGAACGAACGCGTCCGGATCGTGCTAACGATAAAAGCTCGACGCTTTTGTTCACGTGACATGACCGTCGCGACGACGACGTCGGATAAATCGACGAAACCAAGAAGAAGAAGAAGAGTTGTGGTTTATTCAATTTTCTATATGTCGGAATCGGTTTCCAATGAATGATTCACTTGTTTTCGTTCAACTCTTTTGTGAGATAACGACACAATCGCGCGGCCTTTAGCGGCGCTGGACGAAGAAAAGGGCGTTTTTCTTCGAGCGGAAACAGAAACGGCCGACAGCGTCCAAGATTGTCTCGTGAAACGTTGGCAAGCCTGTTAATGGATTGGGGATCTGCAAGAAAAGCTCCCCAAATACTGGCCGAATGCCATTTAAGGACCTCATACAGTGCACCTAAAAACATGGTCAATTTAAAAATATACAGGATGTTTCCAAAAAACGCCTCATTATCGGATTTGAATAGACCTAAAACTTCAGGAAATCATTCTACAGGATGAATCGGCCAAAATATCTTCGTTAAATTTAATTTTAAAAAGCTTTGCTAATTGGTCTAGGGAACAAATATAATGTACACCAAATTAAACCACACATCCCTTGCACTGTCCACCAGAAAATTTAATGAGCATCAAAAAATCTAAATGAAACCCTAAGTATTATATATATAAAAATGAGAACATCACCACTAAAATAACTATGCTGCGTATTGTTTTACCATTGCTTACATTTTAAATTCTAGATGTCTATCAATTTTACTAAATGTTCACCAAATTTAGAACGCTCAAGTTACACGTCCGTGCTGTACATAATAAATATTCGCGCTATCCATTTATATTTACTGTTTCTCAAAAAAACTATTTGTGCGTCAAATAATTATTCTATTACTCCAAAAATAAAATACGCTCGCGCATCTCTCCTTGCCGCTTGCGCTTCCAGACAAGAGGCACGCGAAAAAAGTTTTGTACAGGGTCAGTTCAGGGCCGTGTAATTTTTTTTTAAAGCACGATTAGAAATTACCACTAAAAGAAGTTTTACGTTTTACATAATGCAAGCCAATTACAGCAAAGCATTTATATATTACGGAAATCAATATCTTTTTTTGTGCAAACCACTTCTATTTTTACTCTTATTTTCCTTGCCCTAGCACATCTACATTTATAATTTTGCATAAAATTATTTACCATTTGCACAACATTTTATTGCTTGTGTATTTTTGATCAATAAATAGTATTTTTAACTGCTAAGTAATATAAGACACTGTCAAAAATTAAATATCTGGGTATTATGTTAGAATTAAATGCGGAATAAAATTTGGTGAACATTTAGTATTTATGGTCAACAAAAGTTATTTTTGGCAAACAAAATATATAAGAGACCAGCATTATGTCAATATTTGGTTGTCGCTTTAAGATTATGTATTTTCTTAATTTTGGTGAGCATTTAGTATCTTTGGGAAATAAGCAAGTCTTTGATCATTTCTAAAATTCTAGAATTATTCATCCACGCAACTGACGTCCTTGCAATTCGTTGACAGAGAGGGCTTTACTGGTCTGTAGCTTCTATTGTCTGATCGTTAAAAGAAAATGTACCTGTCAAACTACGTTCCAAAAAGATGAAGTGATAATCCGAGGGGGGCAGATCTGGTGAATAAGGAGGGAGTCTTCAAGTAATTTTAACCCGCAGGTCACCAATAACATTGTATTCATGTAATGTGCGCTTTGTGCACTCCTTTCCACAACCACAGCATATCCACAACTATCCAACCCTAATGATTAGGTAGTGACTTCTCCGTCTTTCTTACTGTAGCCGAAGATTTCTCTAGAATTACAGAAAATTCAAATGTGGTAAATATAGTGACAGTCCGGGAGAGCTGGATTCACGCAGCAGCTGATGAAAGATTCGGGTGCAGGAACAGGAGCAACGGGGATAGGTCCTATCGCACTGGCGCTGCGCCGGCTTCACTGTTGGTCGCGCTTTAAAACAAATGAGTCAATTGATAGTTTCTCAAAACTGTACAGTACCGAAACATTTTGATTAGGTACAGTTTAGATGGTTTTAAGAATACAATTCTGAAATTAAACTGTTTTGGTACCGCATGCCGTTTTGGAAAGTTCAAAATTTGGGAATTTTTGGTCGTTTTGACAGTTGCCGTGGACTCGCCCAAACAATTGATAGTTGTCTTAAACAAATTATCGTGCAGTTTCAAGTTTTCTTCAAATTTTTGGGCCCTTCCGGTGATTAACGTCGTCCAGTTTTCAAATTCGGCCAAATTTTTGTTTTGAGTAAACATCTAGGAGCGGTCGCTAATTTCCAAAAATCTGTCATAAATTCGTCCATGATCCTAAAAATAGTCGGAAAGGCACTTTGAGAAACAAACACTGGTCACGTTAATAACCGGGGGGTTCGCGACCCGCCTTGGCTCAAATCGGCCCCGTTGTACCGCAAAAACAGCGACCTGTTCAAAATCGTTAGAAAGGAAGTTGTGTACACATAACCTCAACATCGATCAAAAAACTGCCAATTCCACGGCCAACTCAGCGTTTTTTTCCCCAATTGCAATTTCGACGTTGGGAAAAACCGAGGCGACTCGATCGGAGAAAGTGCCGAAATAAAGAAAAATTTCGCTGTTTTAGGGCGTGTAACCCGCAAAACAAATGATAATAAAGATGACGGCGACTAGACTCACACGACCATTCCGTAGGCGCCTTCCCCGATGTACGCTAGGTTGGTGTATCGGGGCCCCACTTCAAAAAGTTGACCTCTCACAACTTCAGCATTCGGATTCACACTTGATGCACCTGTGGCTTCCGCCATTTTTAGCGAAAACTACTCAGCAACCACTCACGGCGACAAACTCGCGCACACTGCGTGTCCGATTGTCCGAGATGCGACAAGTGTTGCTCATCGGAAAAGGAGCAGGCGAATTGCGGCCGCGGAAAAGATACGCGAGAGGCCCCAAAAGCCACCAATTCAAACCAAGTGAGGTCGAAAGACCGAATCGAAAGTATTTTGCTATTTTAAGGCCGGAATTTGATTTTTAAATTTGGAAAAAACACGTATTAAAAAGCGCCATCTTTGAACACGACAGCAGTTGCGCAATAACCCTAAAGATGGCGCCACATTCCCAATTAATTGCTTTCTCAATACTTTACCAACCGCTATTATGTAAGCAAAACAACTATTTCTTTCTTGGTTTTAATCCAGAAGTAGAAAAAGTTTCTGTGTAATATAGTAGTTTACATAATTAATTGAAAAAAGCAAGAAAAGTGGCTTAACTGTAACTAGGTGGCAGGCCAATCGCATCTTATAGACAACTGTCACTAATTACTGTCAGTTGTCAGTGTGTTGTTGACTTGTGGTTGTTGAAAACCAGAAGTGAGGTTAGCGTTACTAATTTTTCTTTAATATAAAGCAATAGTTTATTAACATTAGCAAAAATGAATGCGCCACCAACATTTGAATCGTTCTTGTTGTATGACGGCGAAAAAAAGTAAGTACTGGTTCTGAATTCGTAAGTTTAGTCGCTTGACTGTAATTATTATTAAAACATTAAAAAACGTACTAATTTGCTTTAAATTGGCCATAACTTGTGATTTTTTGCTTTTAGAATAATCAGAGAGCAGGACACCAAGGTGCCAAATGCCGCTATTTTCACGATAAACAAAGAAGACCACACGTTGGGAAACATGATCAGAAAGTAAATTGCAATATTCTTATTTGATTATACATCGAAACGTTTTGATTTTAGTCAATTACTGAAAGACCCCAACGTCTTATTTGCTGGATACAAGGTTCCACATCCTCTTGAGCATAAGTTTGTTTTGAGGATTCAAACCACTTCTGACTACTCACCCCAGGAAGCACTTATGCATGCTATCACAGATCTAATTTCCGAATTGTCGCTATTTGAAGAAAGATTTAAGGTAAAGGGTGAAGAGTCACACATTAATTATTAACGATTTTTTTAATTTCAGGAAGCGATAAAGGAGAAGAAGGAAGGTTTAGATTAGATACATTAAGAATCCATGTAATTTTAGGTTCAAATAAAGATATTTTGAAGGTACAATTGATTTTAATTTTAAGCCTGTAGTAACAGTTCCTTAATCAAAGGGGGACTTACTTTTACCATTGAGCTTTTGCTTGGTAGTTACACTTATGAACTTCTTTGAGTGGTTTAGTTGCAGTAAATACTCATATTTTCCTACTCATTATTTAGAAATGAGTGGAGCCCCTGAACTAAAATCAACTGAAATCTTGTGAATTAACAGAAAATAATTTTATTTTTATCACTCCCTTATTTACAAATTTTGGCAACCTACCGACAATGATTGTACAATAATTATAAATAATTCCATTGGCTATTTGTTAGAAATAAATACTAAATACACATTTTACAGGAGTTGATTTGCTAAAGTAATCTTTATAATGTGCGCTAAAACGTTTCATCCTCTTGACAATCCTCAGTGGCGTGTCCAAAGACTGAAATTAGAGAATTATTTCAAACCAAAACCAGACGAGTTTCACTACCTTCGCAAATTTCACAATAAGCTCTCTCTGGAACTTCTCGCTTGGGACGACCTTCAGGGTAGAAAGGCACCAAATCGGTATTTTGTTTAGGACAGTCTTCAGTTTCGTGCAAGTCGAATTCCTCGCAAATATCGCAGTAAGCCCGCGGGGGAATCTTCCGCGGCAACCCCAGTCTGCAACAAATACGACACCGCTTCAGTAGGGAATTTTTTAATCACTTCGAAGGTGTCAACCCTTGTAAACTGGGTGGCACTTACATGTTAGAATCGTCCTCGGTCCCAGGACTGCGGCCCGATTCCAAGATTTCGATTCTAGCCTTCTGCTCCTCGTTCTTCCTCTGAATATCCACAATGATTGAGTTAAGAAACTTGATTTGGTTCTCGGCCAATTCCTTATCTTGGACCAACTGCTGGCAATTAACATTGACGTTAGCCCGACTAAAAGTTAGTTTCTGCGCCAAAACGGCATCCATGCAATGTGTTAATGCTTCCTGTGTATGTCTGTATACTTGATGGAGCGTCTCGACAAAAGACGCCGTGTTGAGTGATTGGGATCCAACATGCTGGAAGGCACGGAAAGGAACGGACGGGGTCACAGATCTCATAACATGCATCATGGGGATTGGAATTGCAGGCCATTGACTCACCCTAGTACTCGGACTTCGATCTACCCCTAAACCAATCATGCAATTGCTAGGCTCTAACAAACGCAGAATTCGCGACCTCAAACGAGCAACGAGCCTCTTACAGCTACAATAATCGGAACGAACTTGCGAAGCACTAGAACCTCCCGCATAGCCAAAAGATCCTTCCTCGGTTGAAACTCCACCTGCTGGAACCCTAACAGGGACTTTCACGTAAATCGGAACCTGCTTCACTATAATTCTGGGGGATTGCGGAACAGGAACGGGAACTTGCTTCACTATAATCTGGGGAGGTTGCGGTACTATCACCGGTGATACTGTGTCGCAATGGGAGGAGTCAGAAGGTACTCGAATAACAACGGGAACTTTCACCGGAACTGGTACTTGCCTCACTAGAGGTTTTTGAGGAACCAGAACTCTAGTAATTTTAACTTTGCCAGGTAAATAAACCGGTACTCTAACTTCTTTAACAATGATTCTAGGTGTTGCAGAATGATTAACGTATCTAACAATAGGGATTTGGACGGGAACGCGTTTAATCACCAATTTTGGAACTGGTACCATCTTAACTTCTAGTGTTGGCATTTTAACGGGAACCGGTACTCGAATCTGTACTGGAACAGGGACAGGAACTCGAACTGGCACCGGAACTCTAACAGGAACCTGTACTTTGATCGGTACTTGTTTAACAATAATGCGTGGAGGTCCTTGCACAGGAACTGGGACCTGCCTAATGATAGGTTTGCATTGGCTTCCTGAAGGAATCGGAATTTGCTTGATTATTACCTTAGGTGGCTGTACTACCGGAACCGGTATCTGTTTGTACAAAACCCTTGGGGGTTGAGGCACGAAAACCGTGCGAGGAACCGCAACCGGTACCCGAACGGTCTTCACTATCAATTTTGGTACTACCACCGGATACCTGACCGGTACTTGGATTGGAATTTTGACAACCACTCTCTTTTCGACGGGTACTTTAGTAACGAAGGGATATCTAACCGGAACCGGAACTTTAACCAGTACTTTAACCGGAACTTGCACATAAACCGGAACTTTGACTGGCACTCTAACGGGATACGGTACTCTTACAGGCACAGGAACCTTGATCGCGACTTGTTTAGTTATAACGCGGGGGGGTAATTGTACTGGTACCTGAATCGATTTGATAATGACTTTAGGGGGACCTGTCTTGTGAAGGTAAACAGGCACCTGCTTAATGATAATTTTAGGCCTTTGCGGAATAGCAATCGGAATTTGTTTGACAATAATTTTGGAGGGTTGAGGCACCGGGACCGGCACTGGAACGTTGACTGGGACCCGAACAATTTTTTCCACGATTTTTCTAACTTCCACGGGATATTTAACTGGGTACGGAACTTTAATAGGAACCCGTATGTAAACCGGTTTGTCCACTGGTACTTTGATATAAATGGGAACTGAAACTTTAACGGGTACCTTTACTGGCACAGGTACCTTGACGGGAACTTTGACAGGAACTCGTATGTAAATAGGTTTTTCCACCGGAACCTTGACGGGCATCGAAATTTTAAATGGTACCGGCACCCTAACTTCTTTAACAACAGTTTGAGGGACGCGAACAATTTTGGTAACTATCCGTGGTACTTCAACACGCCACGGTACCTTTATTCGAACGTAAACAGGTCTGTCGACCGGTACCTTCACGGGTACGGGTACTCTTATTGGGACGCTAACTTTAACAGGTATTTGCTTGATGATAACTCGTGGCGGTAATTGAACTGGTACCGGAATTTGACGAATAATAGGATGACAATCTTTCGAAATGTAAATTGGTACTTGTTTTACGAGCACCTGTGGTTTATTAGGTAGATAGGTGGGCACTTGCTTAACGATCACTTTGGGTACTATGACCGTTTTCACGACAACTTTTGGCACGATCACCGGATATTTAACTGGAATTTTTACAGGAACCCGGATGTAAATTGGAGTCTCCACCGGAACTCTAATTTTCTTCTCGACTGACACTGGTACTGGTACTCGAACCGTTTTAACGACTGGAACAAGAACGCGCAGTGGAACCTGAACTGGGACCCTAACCAGAACCGGTACCTTTACCGGAATATGTCGTGTAATTATTTGAGGGGGCGATGGAACTGGCACGGGTACTTGCTTTATGATTGGCATACCCGGATAAACTTTAATAGGAACCTGTTTGATTATAACGACCGGTTTAATAACGGGCACCCGCTTAACTACGATTTGGGGGGGTTGTGGAATCGGTACGGGAATCCGTTGGATGCGAACCACGATTCTTGGTACTTCAACGCGTTGCACTATCGGAACTCTAACTGGTACCCGAATGTAAACGGGTCTATCAACAGGAACTTGAATTTTGGTAACCACTGGAAACTTGACGGGAATTGGAACTTTTACCAGTACTTTAATGGGTACCGGAATATGCACAGGAACCTTAACCGGAACCTGAACTGAAATCGGTACTTTAACTGGAACCGCAACTCTCACCGGTACTTGCTTGACAACAATAACAGGAACTCGAACCGGCACCTGTTTCACGACAATTCGAACTTTGCCCTGCACAGGAATCTGTCTGATTATTATTTTCGGTGGTTGTGGCACTAAAACCGGTATTTGTTTAGTAATAACTCTTGGGGGCTGAGGAATCGATACCGGAACTGGTACTCTAACAGGTACCCGGACGATTTTCTCGACAAGTTTTACTACCTCCACGGGGTACTTCACGAGGACAGGTATCTTGACAGGAACTTGAACAGGTACCTTGACATATACTGGGATTTTGATTGGTTGAAGAACCCGGACCGGTACTTGTTTGTAAATTATTTGTGGAGGCGACGGTACTGGAACTTTTATGCGCGTCACAACGATTTTCGGTACCGGAATTCCTTGCATTACTGGTACCCGAATTTGTTTAATAATAACTTTGGGGGGTTGAGAAACGTAAACCGGTACTTGTTTCGTCATGATCTTGAGGGGTTGCGGTATCGGTACTCTAATATATACAGGTTTGCACTTTTCCACAGTTTGTGGTGGACACTTCAGTTGGGCAGAAGAGCAAGGTTGTGGCACCGAAATTGGAACCTGTACCGGTACGCTGACGGGTACTCTGATCATAACGGGTACTTTGTAAGGAACAGGAATTCTAACAGGCACTTGCTGAATAATAGGGCGACATTCTTTGGAGGTCAGAATAGGAATTTGTTTAACGATGATCCTGGCTGGCTGAGGAACATAAACTGGTACCTGTTTCAATATTATTCTTGGAGGTTGGGGAATTGCAACAGGTTTCACTACGATCCTCGGAACGTAGACGCGTACTGGTACTTTAATCGGAACCCGGATATAAACAGGTTTCTCAATTGGTACTTCGACACGAACAGGTACCTTAACCTGTACCGGTATTCTAACAAAATCTGGTACTTTAACAGGGATCTCTACCCGTTTAAAGACGGTTACAGGAATGCGAACAAGTACTGGAACTCTGTAGGGAACGGGAACTTTTTGGAAAACTTTAACGGGTACCCGTACCGGTACAGAAACGGGAACTGGGACGCGAACTTGCACTGGTACCTTAATGGGTAATGGTACTCGAACCGGAACTTCTTTAACAATAACGCGTGGAGGCGACGCAATAGGTACTGCTACTTGTTTTATAACCGGTTTGCACTTGTTCGTTATTACAATTGGAACTTGTTTAACTATAACTTTAGGTCGTTGAGGAATAACAATGGGCACTTGTTTGATCATAATTTTGGGCGGTTGAGGTACCGGTACCGGAACCGGGATCCTAACGGGTACTTTAACACTTTTGACAACAATCTGCCGCATTACAACCGGGTACTTAACCGGAACAGGCATTTTAATCGGTACCGGAACACGAATGACTTTCTCCACAGGTATCCTGATTATTCTCACAATCGGAACTTTGATCGGAACGGTAATTTTGACAGGAACTCGAACCGGTACTGGAATCCTAACGGGAACATTAACAGGATACGGCACCTTGACCGGTACCGAAACCTTAACGGGTACTTGCTTGATGATAACGCGAGGTGGGGACGGCACAGCAACCGCAACTTGTTTCACTATTATTCTGGGTTTGTTCGTAACGATAATAGGAACCTGTTTTATTAAAATTTTAGGCGGTACCCGAATATAAACGGGAACTTGTTTAACCACGATTCTGGGGGGTTGTGACACTGGAACCGGAACTGAAACTTTGACGGGCACCTTGATTGTTTTTACGACTAATTTTTGAACGGGAACGGGAATCTTGACCGGAACTCGAATATAAACTGGTTTAAACTGGTAATGAGGCACCTGTACCGGAATTTTTGTGAAAATTATTTTCGGTGATGTTGGTACCACAACTGGAACGCGTTTAATGATAACTTGTGGTATCGGAACTCCTTGCGTTACAGGAACCTTAACTAACTTAACGACAACTTTAGGGGGTTGCGGAATGTAAATCGGTACTTGTTTCGTTATTACTTGAGGGGGCGATGCAACAGGTATTCTAATGAAGACCGGTTGACATTTGCTAATTGAAGCAGTACCAGTGTCTGTAACATCCGCAGAAGTACCAGTTAGTGTTCTAAGAGAAACCTGCGAGCGAGAATTTGCTGGGGTCGTCGTGTTTGGCGGTGATGGGGGGCAAGGTTGAACCACGCGAATGTACCTCGGTACCACTTCAGTTCTGACTAAATTTCTTTCACACGACGCAGCATCAATTGCTCCGGTAGAAGAGTGGAAAGTGGGCAAACAACGCGTTAGTTTATCGTTAAAATCGGCCAAAATTTTGCTCAATTGGTTCTGGAGGATGTTGATTCGTTGGTCTTTCATTATCAGGAGATTTTCAATTTTGTTCTTTTCTATGATAACATTGGAACAGACTTGGTTCAGGTCAACGCGGGAGCTACTGCGAATAACCCCGTACCCTTGACATTGTATCGGTAATTGGCCGAGGCTTACTTGAAGATCGTTAATTTGAACCTTCTGCGTGTCAATAGTGTTTTGTTTCTCTTGCAGCTGGAGCAAGCCGTTCTGAACGATCCGTTGCAAATTGTACCTGTCACTTTGCATTGCGCGACTGAACGAGACAAATAATTGCTGAATTTGAGTAAAACGTGAGAGAGCTTCGCTAATGCCGGCATTATCGTTATTTCGTAACGCGGTTTGTAGCTTCGCCAATAACCCGTTGTTAATATTCTGTAACGATTTGAATTTATGCGAAAGATCGGCGAAGGAGTTTTGGAGGGTGGTCAATTCTACCTGCATTTGAACTATGTTACGATACGAATTGGCATGCGGTGTTGTGTGTCGGGTGTTCATAAAGCTTACGGGTTGTTGGTTTCCTCCTCCATTGGCAAAACACGTGTTTTGCACCTAAAACCAAACAAAAGTAACAAAATTTCGCAAGCAACCAGCAATTACCGTTATCAGCTGTTGCTGGAGGTTCAAAATTTCCGCTTTTTTGGCATCGAGTTGAGCGTTACGTTCAACGAGACCCGCTCGAGCCTCCTCCAGTTCCTTCTGCATAACCAAAATCTTCTGAACATGCTGATCAACGGACGAAACTTGAACGTTTTTGACCAACTCGAGGATGCGTTGACACTTCTGACCGTCCCCGGAGGCCGCGAGTTGCGACTCCAGCCGTTGAATATACTCGCGTTTCTGCTCCTCAGTTACCCTCAATTGAGTGATGAACTGGACGAAATTGTTGTGGTCTAGTTGGAGTTTTTGCGATAAGTCTTCGGCCAATCGAGCCTTCTCACTCAATTGGGCAACTTGCTGCAGCAATTCCTCGCATTGCCCCTGAACAGCCCCTTGGTTATTGACCAATTGCTGGTGCGAAACTTGGACGCGCGTCAATTCTTCTTGAAGAGTGGCGATTAAAGTTTGGCGAGACTCCACTTCCGTCATCAATTGGCTGATTTCTTGGTTTTTGGCGGCTATATCGGTGTTGCTGTTCTCGCAGTCGTTCTTGATCAAGTTCAGTTCGTTTATGACTTGTTGCAGTTGCGTGTTCTTTTCGTTGAGTTGGAACTCGATATTTCTGACGTTAGCGGCGCATTCCGACCGAATTTCCGCCTCTTTTTGCTCGGTTTGAGCGACGAGATGACTGTACCTGGAATTGGCTTCGATGATTTCTTCGGATTTCAGCGCCAAATCTTCTCGCAACTTCATCGCTTCTCCAGTTAGATCCTGGAATTTCTCTTGGCACGTCTGCATGTGGCGCTCGAGTTCCGCAGTGCTCCTCATTAATTGCTCGTTGAAATAACTTTCGTTTTCTGCGCACTTACCGTTGAGGGTCGCCAACATCATTTCCTTCTCGCGCAAATTTTGTTCCAATTGACCTATTTTAACTAAAAATTCATCCCTAACCGTACCGGCTTCCGCTAAAGAAGCTTCACAACGTTGCATCAACAACGCCTCGGATTCCGCGCTAACCCTCAGTTTCTCCCGCAAATCCCTTTCGGTGTTGGCGCAAAGTTCGACGTTTTGCTGCAACTTGATCTCGACTTCTTGGCGCGTCCTCTCGGAAACTTGCAATTTTTCCGAAAACTCTACTCTAATTGCCTGAATAGCGTCGTCTTTTTGCGCCAGAACCGCCCGCAACTCCTCTAATTTTGCCGAACTATCGCAATGAGAGCTCGAAACCGTTTGGAGTTCAACCTCCAATTTTTGTTTGGTTTCGGTTAACTCCGCGATTTGTTGATTGGCCGCGCTCAATTGTCGCTGTGAATCTCCAACTGTTAGTTGCAACGCCGCCAGTTGCTGGCTCAAAACGGTGGAGCTTTGTTCGCTTGTGGAATGTTGATTTGCGATGGAAGCGAGTTCTTGTCGCATTTTCTCGATGACGCCGTTCTTGGTACAGATGTCGTCCTCTAATTTGGTGATGACGATCGAAGATTTCGTTATTTCTTCGTTCTTTTGCTGGATTTCGGCGGCCAGCGCCATGAGTTGCGCGTCTCTATCCTCGACCTGTCTCGCGTGTCTTTGATGAACCTCGTTGCTGCTTTCCTCAAATTTGAGTTTAATCTCTTTCAGTTCTTCGCTTAACTTCGCGATTTCCTCGGCTTGTTGCGTTTTAGTACCGTTAATTTCGTCGAGTTGGTGGGTCTTTTTAGAAATTTCTATTTCGCACTCTTTCTTGACAGTTTCGACTTCAGTAATTTTCGCTTTCAAATTATCGCGAGTGGCCTCAATTTCCTTATTCAGACTCACCTCGACTTCTTCGAGTTTCTTGCGATGCAGCTCCAGATCTTCAGTTTTACCCTTCAACTCAAATTTGGTCAGTTCCAGCTCGTTATGGGCTAATTTCGATTCGTTTTCTTTCGCTGCGAGACTCTCGGTTGTTACTTCCAGATCATGGGTCTTCGAGCCTAGTTCCATCTTCAACCTATTATTTTCGATGACCATTTCGGATTTTTCCGTCTCTAATTTGGCGAAACTTTCTGATTTTTCTTGGAGGAGTTGCTTAGTTTCAGCCAATTCCGCTCTAAGTGCCGCAATTTCGGCGTTCTTATTATCGCAATCTGTTGAAGTTTCATCTGACTTTGTCTTCCATTCCTCCAGTTGCTGCTTCATCACGTCGCGTTCCGAAGTGATTCTCTTCATCTCTTCTTCCTGGGCTTTAGCAGTTTCTTCATTCTCCCTTTTAGCGCTTTCGATTTCTCTTTGTAAAGAAGCAACACGCTCTGCATAAACAAAAAAGAGACGAAAATGTGAGAATTTGAGGAGATGGAGATTTGAGGAAAAAGTTTCTTACCTGAGGAAGCCGCTTGTTCTTCTTCGACCACAGATCTTTTTGCTCTAGTCTGTTGAACCTCGTTTTTAAGACTCTCGATTTCTTCGCGGGCCTTAATCAAGCTTTCTTCAGACTCGAAAAGCTTATTGGAGATGGTTTCCAAATTTTCCACTTTGTTGCGTTCTTCCGAAAGAAGCGATTCTAACTCTCTGATCTTCGTCAAGTTAGATTCGTTGGTCACCTAGTCAACAAACCAAAAAAAAAACAATAATTTTGAGAAAATTAATTTCGAAATTGAGATAAATAGCGAAGATGCAAAAGTTGAGAAAAGTTACCTCGATATCGCCTTTGGTGATGGCAGCTTCTTCGAAGCGGAACTGCAGGTCTTCGTTTTTTCGTTTTTCATCTTCTAGCTGAGCCAGCAGATCCGTTCGATTCACTTTCAGATGGGACAGGAGATTCACATGTTCTCGTAGCTGCGTCTCACATTCGCTGCGGTACTGTACCAAAGACAATTACAAAAAAGTCATAAAAAAAATTAAACTTTAAGTTAGGAATAAAAATCTAGCAGGGGACACTTTTTA
Organism: Schizotus pectinicornis; assembly: GCA_951805265.1. Classification (NCBI taxonomy): domain Eukaryota; kingdom Metazoa; phylum Arthropoda; class Insecta; order Coleoptera; family Pyrochroidae; genus Schizotus; species Schizotus pectinicornis. Next base: position 4,394,595 of record OX638207.1, read on the forward strand.
CCCCGAGAACAGTTAAAAAAAATCTAGAGATAAAACTATTTTCAGAAAGTCTACTTAACCTAAGAGCAATTGTTATTAGATGCCAAATAAAAATATAAAATAATATTTAAGCCGGAGCAAATCCGCGAAATTGCTCTTGGGGGTGGTAATTGGAAGCCGATCGATCGGCGATAAATTTGCAACGCACAAAGTTCGATTTGGGTGAAGTTAATTAAAATCAAAAAATCGAATCGTATCGAGTGTCGTAAAATTGAAATTTTGTAGCTCTTAATTCCGGCCGACCATTAACGGAAACGAAAACAAATTACAGAACTTAATTATTAGTTACGCAATTGGCTGACCTGTTCGTACTCCTGCTGGAGGACGGAGAGCCGTTGTTCGGCGTCGTCCGCTTGGCTGGCCGCCCTGGTGATTTCGGCCCTTTCCAGATCTCGTTCCTTCAGGAGTTGCTCGATGTGTTGTTGCTTTTCCCGCAGCACGTCCTGTCCCAACAAAAGCATGCATACTCTTAACACTAATTCGCCAGAAGTCCTCATCTCACAGCAAAACCGTCGTTTCGATTAGAGGCATTACCCCACGTCAAAAAAAAAAAATAATCGGCGATTATCTATGCGGTCAGTGGGGCAGTCCTCGATTGACAGAAGTGTTCTGCTCAAAGAAGACGAAAAAGAGCACCTGCACCCGACAAAGCTCAGATCGAAACTGGAGCAGTCGACGAGGGCCGATTATTGTAAGGAATTTTGGCAAGTGGGCGGGAAGTTATCAAAGCCCGCAATTCCAATTGACTTTTGCGTAAGACTAAATCAAAAAATCACTTTATTGCACGATTGGTTTTCGTTTAATTGGGTCGAATCGGCGAAGATTGGAATTTTCGACGCATCACTGACCGGTTCGGGATTAACAAAACCAATTTTCAAGGATCACCACAGCGAAGACATCGATAGCAAATAATGGTAGCATTTTAGCTTGGTAGGCAAAGATGGCATATAATGGTAGCGTCTTTGCCTTGGTAAGCGCTTTATCGGCCGCATCGCCCACCGGGATTATGGATTATCGCGCTTCTAATTAAACTGTTGGACGTAAAAGTGACATTGTGCGTTTAATGGGTAGAAATATGTCAAAGCCGCGCGAATTTGACCATTAATTACCTATAAACGTAATTGGAATTGTGCCAGAGACCGACCCCACATGCTGATGGGGCCAACGCATCACCAAATGGCATTCAACGTCACTAAGAAATGGGAGCTTTTCGCATCTAATCTTTTTATTTATTGTAAATTTAACTTAACACTTAATTGACACCTTTCTTCAACTCCATATAACGTATTCAAGTATCCCTCAAGGAGCAGAAAAATTTATTAAAGATGTGACCAAGAGGTGAGCACTGTGAACGTGTTAAGATGTAAAGAAAATTTCGGAACAACACTTTTTAATTTTAAAAAAATACAAGGGTCCTTCGTCTTCCCCAATTTGTTAAGATGTCGCTACTAAGATCCATGGCACAACTTATACGTAACAACTGTGTGTACAGTGTACAAGTCAAGAGATAGAGGGTCGTCCAGAATGACTAACCGTGCCGCTTACCCGATATTGATACCAAACCTTGCCTACTCTGACAAGTACTAATGTCAGTAGCGTACTCGGCATAGCACAAACGTAAGCGTAAAAGCAATTAAAAACGCGGACTAATAAGCAAGCAACACCTTGGACGCCACTGACAGTTGTCAACTGTCCAATGGAAACTAAAGGAACAATTTTCATCAACATTACGTCATGCTTAATCATTTTGACTCTGTATATTACAAAACTGTAAAATATTATGGTGAAATACAACCACAAAGTATCAAAATTTCATTAACTTGCAAGTTAAAGCTCTCATCTTGAATCAAGATTTTCAATTAAAATGATCTACAACATAGCAACGCTTAGAAAAAAATTTAACTGAAACTTAGCTAGCGCAGAAAATGCCACCGTTACGCCATTGACATAAATACAGTCCATTGCTACCTCTCCTCCGGGGCGAACACAAAATGTGAGGTTATAGGTTCTTCAATTAAGCCAAAAAGACGCTAATCAAGCAATTTAATATTGAATAGAACATAAAAACGTCCAACAATTCTTTGTAACTGTGGTAGGTCGCTATCAGAGTGATAACTAAGTTAATGACTGTAAAGCTTGGAGGAGTTTGTGGCGTGGATGCTTGTCCCGCTTGATTTCTTAAAACTGATTTTACACTTCCATCCTAATTATTTACAACCATTGTTACCAGTGGACCAAAAAACTTGAGACTAGAATTCTTAAAAGTTTCAATGAGTTTTAACAGTTGCGTAAATTCCAGTAACTTTTCCAGCTTCGCCACGACAATTGCAAATTCTCTTAAACCACGCAGTGATACGAGGAAAAGACGGGAATCGCAAGGTTCCGGCGTGGATCAGTAAGTTTTTGTTTTATTAATAAAATATTTTAACAACAACAGTTAAAAATATAAATAAACATTCGCTCTACAAAACTATAACATTAAATCGTTACAGAGGAATAAACAAGAAAAACCATTCAAAAAAACTAAATCTAGCAGCTTCAACGAAAGCACGTTAATAGTAAATTAAGAAACCTTCCAAAAGCCAAGCCGACGGTTTTGCTGTTTGATGCAACAATACGCAGCAGAGCCCTAATAAGTTACCTGCAGAGCAGTCCTGGTCGGGATCGGCGTCGCCGTCGTTTTCATCGGAACCTTCTAACAAACAAACGAAATCACACCATGCAAACACTTGCGTTAAATAGTTAGAAAAAAAATCAACACAAACCAACAAAACGAATTAAAAAAAAAATTAGTTGTTAAACATGCAAAAACGGTTGGTTGGTGTTGTCTTTCGTCACAACACTCAACCCACCTTTGGAGTTAATGACGTCACGCCGAGCCTTACCCTTCTAACACTAGAAGCAGCACTGGTTCGTGACGTCATCGACGCCATTGACTCCTTAGAATTGGCCCGTCGCAGACCAGAAGGCGGCAAACCCGGTCCCGAATGGTGAACAACGCAAGAATTGGGTTTAATTTTTGAAGGGGACTTGCTAACTTTTGAAATTGGGGCGAAAAGCCCGAAATACGGACTACACTGGAAATATCTAGAAAAAATTATTTAGAAATTTTCGGAAATGGTCCTCGAAGACGAACCTTCTTCCTTCGACTGAACCATCGTTTTTGCCTCTGGGGTCGTCGAGTTCAACCCCTACCCATTCGCCGGGAGCAAACTCGGTCGTCCCGATATACCTGACGGTACCAACTTTCGAACCTTGAGTACTCTTGATGATGACGCGGTCTCCGATTTTGAAATCGATGTGCGTCGAGGTTGAGGCCAAGCTGGTGTTGGAGGTGCCTTCAAAGTACCTTCGTTGAAAAACTCGCCAAGAATTAGCTTCGAAACTCACTTAAAGAAGCTGTCGATTTCAACAGACTCCTGGTACTGCCAGTTGGCGAAATCGGACTTCGTCTGTAGCCGTTACTGTTGGGGGTTGATTGGGTGAAAGTTTCATTGGACCCCATTCCGGGTTGTTCTAACGGTACTCTGGTGAGGCGGGTGAGGCGAGAAAAGACCCCCTTTTTGTTCTCGCACTGAAAGTACCTGGTGCCGGCCACTGAACCGTCATTTTTGCCTGAAACTTAGGGTAGAAGCGGCAGTTTCAGTCGGTACCTAGAATTATGTACCAATGGGTTCGTCCAGAGCTATTCCGGCCCAATCACCAGGAGCGAACTGGGTCTCTCCTATGTAGGCTATTGTTCCTGGTTTGGTACCACCCACCCAAACTCTTTGACCGATCATAAAACTATCAGTGTCTTCAGTTAAAATGGCACTGGAATCTGTCGGGAGAGATAAAATGAAAAACGTACTGACGAAAAAGGAGAAAGGCGGAAAGGTGAAGGAAGTACCTGAATGACGGCTGAGTCCGGCTTCGCTCAGACGTCTCGGATGCACGTCCCAGAGCCCCTCCAAAGAAGAAGCAGTACTACCAACTATGCAAGCAACACAAAAGCAACAAATTACATGCAATGTGCAAAAATAGATCGAGACTAGTAAGTGTAGTGCTAGATTCTAGCTAGAAATCGACTTACTGGAAGAATATCTCTTACGGCGAGACGCTGGTCTTAAGGCGTAGTCCAGACCGTCCTCACTTTCGTCCGCCTCGACAAGGTCTAATTGTGCATAACAAAAAGAAACATGCACGATAAGAACGATGACATGCGTGAAGACAATCAAGGACAATTAAAGCTAGCTAGGGTCGTACTACGATCAGATTACTACAGTCACGGCTGGAATTAGCATCAATTTACATAATTTCGAGACCACGTATGACTGAGCCACAAACAGAAAGATTATCTCACGCGAACAAGTGTCTTACTGTTTCGTTTCAGTAAAGTTACTACATTTTTTTAATCAAAATCTCTTTAAGTAAATGTGGAATGTTGGCAATTTACTTGGTTGGATGAACCAGAGTTTGGTCTCATGGTCTTGAGGTAACCGACTGAACACAATGGGCGACGAAAAAAAATTACCTACGTGAGAATACTGTGATCAATGTAACCTTAACTTATGCGTTTTGGGTAATGGTCTTTTTTTTATTTAAGTAGTTACAGGGTGATTCCAAAAAAGGGCCAAAATGCAATGATACTAATGACATTTTGGCAGACTAACTCATACTCATAACCCATCTCCAGAAAAATGGTTAAATTTGCTGCTTGACCATTTTTGCTTCAATCAATATTAAATGGTACCTTGCCTCTTCGATGCTATAAAAATTATTTTAGAATCACCCCGCGAAGATAAAAAGTTTATTGACAAAGTTAGCACACAAATGAACAAACAATTATTTTTACAATAAGACAACATAATTGTAACGTACATAACGAAGCAAATTAGAGGATAACTGATGTAAGTTTACAGAAAGCTTAACGCTATACTTCATCCCCTTGCATAACGACCAGTTAGCACTACTTACCTACTTTAATCAGTTTTACTAAACAGTGCTTACTTGGTTGGTTATACAAGAAGATTTCGTAATATAAATGGCTCCTTTAAGAAGAGGGTACTATTTTAAGAAGAGGGTACTCTTTTAAGAAGAGGGTAGACACCTATTAATGAATAAGCAAGCGTTGTGCAAATGGCCCTATAAATGCGACAACGTCCAGAATTTGAATATTTGGTACGTAGTGACGACTTTGGCACGTACCGCACATACTGTCAGTACTATAGATTTAAATAATCCTACGCTAATGACTAACGATATACCATACCTGTCAACCTGTGCCTTCCATAATCATCAGCGAGTCTTCTTATCGAGTCATCTGAACTATCTAAAAGCGGAACCACAAAAAACACAAAAATTAAAAACGCCGAAAAACAGTCACCAAGTAACTCAGTGGTCGAACCGTTGGCAGAATTGCTAGCAAACCAACAAAAGAATATAAGCATATCGGGTTCGTCTTTGTAACGTCATAGAGGTTTCTTAGTTTATTTATCTTCAAAGGAAGAGAAAGAAAAATTGAAAATTTTGTCTCTTTACTCCACTTAAAATTACCTATACCTACCTACTTAACTTTTTTATTTACTTTACCGGTAATTTTCGGAGAAAATTGTGTTAAATAAACAATAATAACGCAAGTAGGATCGTTTCGAGGACCTTGACTAGGAACTTGAAACTTCTAAAGCAAATTAAAAGTATATACACCGTGCGGCCCACAATCATCCCACTATTTACATTCAAAGTTATTAAAACGCGCCTGTTAATGACGTAGCCGGTGTCCAAGTAAACAACGTACTTAATAAATATTACAGATGCTAAAACCGCTAATTACCCAAATTTCCCGGAGTCATTCAACTTAACCTTCATTACCCTCTACCATTACGTAAATTCGAAAGATATCGAGAAACCCTTGACTAGTTCGTCGACGTAAATCTAGGATGGGCTGTGCGCACCTTCATGACTTCATACCGTCAACATTTTCGCAACGAAACCATCGCGAACGAATAACAATTAGTTCCGGTAGCGTCGTCTCGAAGGAAATTCCGCGAGGCGATTTTCAACCTCAATCGCAACAACGACAATATTTACGACACCCACCCAGGTTCCGTCGATTCGATATGTAGGTCAACCTGAGCATAGAAGGTGTCGGATAAAAGGAGAGTGTCAAGGAAGCGGACGGAGCGGAGACCCAAACGCGCGATCAAGCGCCAAACCCGAAGCTCGACACTGACCATTATTATTATTATTCCAAGCAAACAAGCACGAGTTACGTAAACAACCTCGCGAACCTCGCTTGATTTATCGAGAGCGAGAAGCCGCGCTCCAGGTTATTTAAAGGGCACTTTCCCATGATGCTAGCGAATTTCCGAGTGATTCAGCCAACGACTATTTCCGTTATGTGAAGTTAAATTTACCCAACGCCGGCTAATTCAATATTTTCCGGGATAATCCGCGAGTTCAACGACGTCTTCAAAACAATTGAATCTGCATAATTACTTAACACCTACCAACTACGCCAAAAGTGCCACGGTTAATTATTCAACAGTTCCAACGATGAGCACAGTGACTCACCAGAAGTGACAAAAGCAAATATTTATTTTTGCAATTATTGCCGCGACCAGGTAGTTTGGAAGATTTCGGCGCAAAAAACGAAATAAAGCGCAATTTGGAAAAAAGACCGACGTGGGTGTTGCTTTTATATGTGGTAACTAACACCGCCAAGATGATTGGCGGGATTAATGGTGGCGACAGGATGGAGCGAATAGACGGGAATGACTGTCGGTTATTTTTTCGTAAACAATTAAAATAACAATAAGTTGCGTAACAACAACACGAAGAATAATAACACGTTGTCGGATGGATTTGCATGCAGACTATTAGTGCAGCGAGTCACCTTGGAGGTTTCGCTGGTGGCAAGTTGGACATCATCAATTAAAGTCAGGATTTAAAAATAAAACGTGTTTGATTTGGCAATTATGGCGATTTCGGACTGCGCAGTTAAAGTTGCCGAAAAAAATGCGACTTTCAAGCCCATGAAACGACATCGGCATAAATGCTTCAAAAAAATACCCAGTTTCTGAAAATTTTCCCGATAAAAAAGGTCGCGGTAAGACGACAGAAACGTCAAACCAAATGACGGAATTTTTCCGAAAATTATATTCCAGAACGACCAAAGTGCTTCAATCTAAAACTCCAAAAAGAAATTTCGAAGCGTCAGCAATATTTTGAAGAAGCTACCGATGTGATGATTGAGACATCAAGGGGGGCATTGGAAATCCGCAGTTTACGGCTCGAAGCCCAACTGCAATTAGCCAGGAGTCGTCAAAAATTTTATGATTATAATTTGGGAATTACGCATGATCCTCCTCCACCTCCTTGGCCCTACATCCCCAAATACCCTAAATTTCAAGACCTAGAACCTAGAGAGACTTGGTTTTCAGATCTCTTTTATTCTGGTGACTAAAAAAATTTTCACAATTTTTCTTACCATCCAAAAAATCACCTAAAACTTACGAAGACAAATGGTGTCCGAAAATAAAATTATGCTGTCCTCCCTTTTACGAATGAAGCAATTAAGCTGCAATTGTTCACCATCCACAAAAAAAGACGAAGAGGTAATCTTCTGGACGAGCTTTTTCGCTTAATTGACACGCATTCGAAAAGCGCGTGAAGAAATCAAGACAATTACGGGAGAAATGGAAATCTTTGGTGGTACAGAAATTATGTGCACTTCAAATCGCAATAACTTGCGCATTCATTGAACGGATTACGCCTCGCACCTGAGCACCGAGGTCTCGTTGTTGCAATGTCTCCATCATTACGCGTCTACATTGCATTTGCACAAAACCAAACTGTTTTAGTGCACTTCATTAAAAACACATCACGGAAAATTTCGAACTTCTGATAACAATTTCAAATCGATTTAACCAATAATTAAAAAAAGCAATTCCGCCTTAACGGTCCGAATTAAAAATTGCCCCGAAAAAAAAAAAATCTCACCGTGATAACTCATATCCATGTCGGCGAGCGAGAACGCCACGGACGGCATTTGGACGACGATTCGAAGCACAACTTCGACGGGGGGCAACTACTAACGCAGCACTCGACTGCTTCAGCGCTTCACGCAATTTGACGGCAGATAGTAGTGACACGAACGAACTTCGACTAGCAAATGATGGGGGACTCAGTTACCGGGCGTATTGAGAAAATAAGAAACAATTAACAGCCCACAAGAGATGGAACGGCTAACCTGAAAACGGCGACTTCCTTAAACGTTAGCTGGATGTGGAGCAACGGCACACATCAATTGCCAAAAAAAAAAGAAAAAAAAAATCGCCAACACCGAATTTTTGAGTGGGATGTCGGAAAAATAACACCTTTCAACATCGGTTGAGGCAACCTCGATTTGGCGGAAAAACGGAAAATTTGCGATCCGACAAGAATTTACTTTAATTGTCTTTGTTCTGGGTGATGGCTCATTGTTCTAACGCATAACGCCCCATTGCCTTGAATCAAAAGTTATGGGCAGAAACGTTGTCGAAGGCCCAACTTCTTTTGAGTTGATTCTAGACTATTTTTAACTGTTGGTTCGATTGGTGACTTTATTTAACTATGGTCTCCTGTAAATCTGCATCTTATTCAGCATCCTGGTCGGCAATTATTTTCGCACTTTCTCGATCGGCCGCATAGTTGGCTATTTTTCCTGATTGTGTCTCCACATTCCTTCGACAGCCTTGACGCAGCTCCGTCTTCCACCATGAACTTCTGAGATAGGTCAGTGCAACTTTATAGCTACTTTTACTATTATGCTTATTAGTCTTGAAAATTCATTAACTTCACTTCTTTTTTCCAGATCCACTTCGGCTTTTCTCCATTTTTTTTTCTCAGATGAGGGTCGGTAGAAGGTTAAGAAACCATTAATTTTAATGAACGTTCGTGAAACTGACCGTTAGAGACTGAACCGTTAATTTTGTGACATGTTTGACCACAATTTTGCTCAAAATTGAAACCTTTTGCCATTTGGACCAATCAACACTATTCAACCACTGACTGAATTCGAGTAATTTCATCTATTTAACTTAATAGAAGCCTCTAAAATTTTGAAAAAATCGTAAATTTGGAGATTTTGCAAATTTAGGACTTAGACTTAGAATTGATGACCCAACATTATAGCAACTTGATCCCAAAAACTACGGTAGTCCATCGGTAGCCTTCTAAATGTCAAGGACCACAAGAAGCTTTAATTTTTTGTAAAAGAAGTGCTACTATAAAGTTCTACTTACAAATTATCATATTAATCCAGTTACATAAAACTGTACCTACACGCCATCAGCGGCATTTGAATAGTTCTACGTTAGCAATAAATTGTGTCGTAAACGTAAGAAACTCAAAAATTTGGAAAACCCGTCTTTTGAGTGGGTAAATGGATATCTAAAATTTCGATACTCAACTTCAGTTGTCGGTAAAAATTCTGGATTTTTGGGTAGCTGATGGCCATGTGGTCCGAGATTAAGATTGCCGCGCAAAATGTTTCAAAAAGAAAGAACTATGTAGGTTTAATAAATCACCCATTGTAGGAGGATCAGGAGAAAAAACAACTTCTTTGGCGAAATTACGAATAAACTGCTATGCTAAAACGAAACTTTATCGCCACCTGCCACGACCCAACAACAATCCGTTGACAAAATAAAGTTATTATTAAATATGAACAAATATCGCAACAATACAACAATTTGAAATTCAGATCTCTGGAAATTAAAAAAAAAAAAACTCGCGAAGAAGATTCGAGTAACGCGTGGGTGTTGGCGCGTAGGAAAAAGAAGATAATTTTTTTTTTAGCAAAAGTAACTCAATTTTCTTCACGTTCTCGGAACACCTTCGACTTTAACAATAAATTATAATATCTTCGCCAATTAGACGCATAAAACCGTTCTTAATGAAACATGACGTCATGGCGTCTAATCGGAAAATTACCTTCAATTCCGTTTTATTGCCATAAAATTTTTCAATACGTGAACTTTCTCCATTTCGTTAATCTTCGCAATAAATGATGACGTGTTTGTGTCTTCCATTATCCACCTCGATGAACTAGATGACGTTAAAGATAAATGATGGTAATAACAATTTTTAAAAGGTCATAATGTCGTCGTTACAACGGATCAATGGAATAACAGTATAACAGGTGGGCTTAATGTGCAAATCCTGAGTATTAAACAAATACCATCACACCTGTTTGTGTAAATTTCAATGCTACATGAACATATGTTTACAACAAATAATTGTGGGCAAATACAAAAAACTTTCCTCCCGATTGGAATTTCAATTATGACGAATTAAGAACGTAATTCCGATGGAAAAAGAACGGCCCACCTGAAGTCGCTTCTATTTGGTCGGTTGACATGGCAAGGTGGGCCAGGTCAAAACTTACAGGTTTTAAATTATTCGATGCAAATAGAAAAGTTAACAACTGAAGAACTCAAAGAGGAATCTAATTGCTAAACTGGAGCTCCCCAAATGTCTAACGCCAACTACCAAAAAAATCCTAACTCTTATACTCACATCCTACAATAGTACATAAGGTGGGGAAAATAGGCAAAGGGTTCGATGTCCGCTCGAGACCGCTCAATTGTTTTTCTTGTCATCAGAAGTGGGATATGAAATCCATATCATGCGCTGATATGGCCCGAAGCTTGAGGTTTTTGAGGTGATTGTGATCTAAAGCGGTTGCGTGACAATTTATCACTATCAGAGACAGACATCTGAGGGCAGATGTCGCGTCAGGAAATGCCAAATTGTTATAATTACAACATGAAACAAGCCGCGCGGAATAGCTCGATGAAGAACAGTCAAATTCGTGTCCCGGCGTCGCCCAATCCACTTTTCGAGAATTCTAACCAAAGCCAGGAACGAGAAACAAAAGCAAGCTTGCAGCAAAAATTTAGGTGCCGTTGATGCAACACAGCATCCTTTGACATATCCACGCACTTACCTTGATAATTCATGAAGATGTTACAAAGAATATTACGAAGACATGGTGACCAACAGAAGTCATAAAAATAGAAACATTAAAGTACCTAATGAATGGCAGCAATAAATTAAACACTTAAATAGAAAAAAATTATAAAAACTTTTGCATTGTAATTGAGCTGAAATTGTTGTTAAAGTCACACCAAGTTTTTGAAGCTAACTGCGATTCGTGATAGGTCAACGCCAAACCTCCAGTCTTAACTTGACTGAGTCTGATTTCTATTCATTTTTTTTCTATATTACTAATAACTTTTTTCAATAATATTTATTTAAACAGTAAAAGTCGAGTTGGTAAAATTAAGGGTGCACCCCCCAACATGCACTATTCTCTTGTCATTTGGCTGAGCCTTCGCGAATCTGCGTGGCGCGTTAATGACAAATGACACTCACACCGACAAGCCAAGATCGATGACGTTAGTTAAAAGCGACAATAATAATTATTGTTGTTGCACGTCGTAAAATCGCAAAAACAAAAATACGTGAAATCACTCACTTTTGGTGGGCGTAGCCGGAATCGCAGGTTTCTGATGTCCCCCGCAAGGTCTTCCTATTCGCGAAGGTGGCTTAATCCCGGACTGTTTCGGAAGCTTGGACGATGACGATGCACTGTCACTGGGAGGGGAGGCACCGCCATCGTCTCTAGTAACGTCATCACTTGTTTTACTTTCAATGGTGTTGTTGTTGGCACTGTCACTGTTCGGTGGCGAGCTAGGGGTTTCGGTCTCTGGGGTTTCACTCATTTTTGCGGGGGAAAAATGTTCGAGGTTATCACGAATCTCGACCGACGACTGGAAGATAACGAAAAAGGTTCACAGTTGGCAAAAATCCGGTCAAGAAAATAATATAATAATAAATAGTGAGCGAATGTTGCCGTTATCGTACGCAAACAGTTAAGTACGTCGACCAAATAAATTTATTCCAAAAAAAGTGGATGAATGATTACGAAGACAAGAAAAAGAAATTGTTAAAAAAATACAAAATTTTTACTTTGTCCTAAAGAACTGGTAAAATTTTTCAGGTTATCGATCTTTTCGATACGTTCAATTTGAAGAGGGATTCAATCGAGCCGTTCATTTTCGCGGTTCGTTCAAACTGAACGAATCATTCGCGAACGAAACGTCACTCAAATTCCACAAAATTCTGTCGTAACACTAAAGACCAACAGCTTCAATCATAACCCAATCTAAATATCTCATTTGTTTTAATGATGCTAATTTTTTTCAGACTTTTCTCAAAATCGCTTTTTCTGCATGTCAGCTCTACGTTATCGTGGTTAACCGGAAAATTTGCATAAACAAAATTCTTGTGCGTTCCTTGAAGCTCCAGAGAGGCTCACGGGTCAAAAAACTTATTAAACCTGCCATAAAACGAGCAGCTTAAAGGTTTAATATGCAGTGCTGAAGACTAATTTCGGTTGATGGGCGATTCGTTCTGGTAAATTACCAGCAATTAACAATTCTGCAGACCTTTTACAAAAGAAATCATCATTTACTTACGATATTAAAGAGCTTCATTTGACAAGAAACTAGTTGGCTCTTTGCTTTTGTTTTTACCAAAATCATGGATAGCGAGATCTAGTCTCCACTAGTTTTCAGCTGTTTGACTTCTCCCCAATGGGAGCCAATTTAAATCGAAATAATCCGCGTTTAGAGCCATTAGTTGTATGTTTGTTTATTTCTTACCCAAATCAATTTTATTTACGCCCATGAGCAAGTTTGTTCGTAATTTTGGTATAAGCCTTTTTGACTTGATGCTCTTTTTTTAATGGGGCAATTTTGTCTTTAAGAAGGCTTGAATCAAGGAACTGCGTCGAAACAAAGTGGGCGATCCAATTTTGACAGAAACTGGTCACTTGATGTGCCAAATTTGGGTATTACAAAAATACCTTGCCCCAACGAGGTTATAGATGTTTTTACTTCCCTTGACGTGAATTGTCGTGGAAAACTGAAACTACAATTTGCATTGAGGGTGTTCAACAACTGGCGTGCGATTGAAACGGCAAAATTACTCACGTTATTGTTATTATTTTTGTCCGATCACCCGAAAACGTTCTACGTTTACAAGTTTGAACGCCACAACTATTTGGCTAGGATCCAGGCAATCAGTGCAATTCCATTTAAAAAAGTCTGCCACTGTCGAAATTTGAAAGGTGTTTGAGCAACGGGCCACCCAACTAATTGGGATTTCTAGCGACCAAAACTTCATGTGGTAATAAGCAAATTTGCAGTTAGCAGCTCCACTTATTTCAATGTTGCCCAAATGTTATGGTCGAGAAAGTCAATTTTATTCGCGCTTTCCTGGCAATAAATGAATGACTCAGAATTGGCAATACCGAGAAACCAAAATTCCTATAATAACCCACCTAAAATTGTCAATGGAGATTTATTATTTTCGAATAACTGCAACCAAATAGCGATGAGATAACGTTTTATTTATTTACTATTACCAAATAAGGTCAGCTACCTGTTGTTGCAATAACCTCACTTTTCACCTGAATGGTTTTTTGCCTCTCGTCAACCAAACTTGGGTAATTATTCCACCAGCTCACGCTAAGGATGTTAAAGATATTTTACACGGTTTAATTATTTACGCAGCGATAACAAATAGGTCATGCCAATTGTTAATTAAATGAAATAAATATTAACCTGGACTGTTTAGTTACGACAGTTTAAAAACTTGTTGACGGAACATTTGACACTACACTAAAACTTAACAAACACGTTACGAGTCTTTGTGAAGGCACTAAACGCGGAAAATGATTAATAAAAAAGGTTTTAACACATAAAAACACAAAAACTTTGAGATTCAGACGGGTTGACAGCTGTTTCAGTGACAGCGCCAATTTCTCGCTCGGCGCTGCCAACGCAACTACTGCCAACCTCCGCAATATAAATCACCATATACCCAAAAAAGGTAGCCCAAAAATGGGGTACTTGCCTCATGTTTGGGAAATATAATATTTAGAAAATGTAAGAAATTTTATTCGATCAGTATTTTTTTATTTGGTTCTAGGGTCAATATTACGCCCAGAATAATTTTCTTAATTTTTGGGGCGGGATATTTGTGACGAAACCGCCCCCCTGCACGGCGTAGTTCTAAAAGAAATCATATGATGGCGCTTTACTCAGATTGCTTGCGTTCTATTTATAAATCGAATGCCAATCCGCTGTACACATGTCGAGCACTCTCGTAGCAGCAAAAATTGCAAATATCTACTTAAATATGAAATAAAAAGATGAGGAAAAAATATTTAAGGCGCTTTTAGTTATTTGCATGCATATAAAGAATAAAAAGTGCAATATTTTTTTTAAGCAAGTACCCCATTAGTTTTTGGCTACTCGCGCTTGTTTGTATTTCTTCAGACTGACTTGTCAACGGGAAGAAAGCCAGCCAAGCTGGTTCAACTAGTTTCAACGTATAGCTGAAGAATCAGTTTCAGCTTCTACTTTATATATTTTTACTAAAATTTCTTTCAATCCAACATAAAGTTGTTTCTGGTAACTACTCCTGCGACGTAACGTGACTACAAAGGTTTTAACGGAGGATAATCTACGAAGCCACAAGGTATCTGCTGAAATGAAAGTGGGAGAGTGGAGCATTGACAGGCACTTTGTAATGCTTCGTTAACATTTATTAATCATAACAAAATATCTATAATACAAAATGCACAGCCCAACGTGGGAAATCATAACTTTGCAGTAACACGATTATTAGTTCAGTTCAGATATCAGTTATCCAAAGAAATGTATACAAATGTAAAAAAGTACAAAATCAGCGTTATTAACGAAGAGAAAAATAAATTATTGTAAATATGACGTAAAAGAATGAGACCTAAATAATGCAAGTTTTAAAATGTACAGCAAAAAATTCTCTAAAAAAATAAATATACAAGAGGGTCATGATCTCTTTATGGGACTAACAATCCCCTTTATTTCCTTATATTCGCAAAGGAGTTTATCCCAAGCACGATCCACAGACGACCTCGACGGAATCGTGTAATTATCATATTGGTTACTGACATTATCTGAAAATTCCAAAATTATTAAATAATTCAAACATATCAAACAATAACAAGACAAACCTAAATCGGCATAGGTCCTCCCGCAAAATATGCGGCGTCCCCCGAAACTCAAATGATAATGGGGCTCCGTGTAATTGCCTTTATCCACGGCAGTGTAAGCGTCTTCCTTTTTGCGAAACGTAATAAAAGCGTAATTATCGCCGTAATCCCTGAAATGCAGTTTAACGTTGGTGATTTCGCCGAAACGGTCAAAGCGCGTCTTCAACTGCTGTTGTGTAGTATCTTTGCTTATTCCTCCTATGTAAAGCACCCTGCGGTCTTGAGATTCGGCGTAACGTTCGGCGTCGTTACGTTCGGTCTCAAAGTTCGTGCGACTTATAGGGCGCGAGTACGTCCTTTCGTTCTCGAAGTTCGTGCGACTTGTAGGGCGCGAGTACGTCCGTTCGGCCTCGAAGTTCGTGCGACTTGTCGGGCGCGAGTTCGATCGCGAACGCGATCGGGACCTAACAAAAAAAAACAACAATTAGAAATCGCAACAACTCCAAACACCAAAGTTACTTACTGCGAGTCACGTCTGGAATCCGATTGGTTCGGTTTGGGGGAGTGGCGAGAACGAGCTTGGTGGTTTCTGCTGAACAAAAAACAGACATAAAATTTTCCGTTCTGGCACAAATTTTATGAGTATTTTTCATCAGGCAGGGGCGACTTGGGGGATAGGGTCTGTGTTGGTCAAAATTGGCGCAAAAAAAATCTCTTGACTGCCTTCAGACGGGCGACTTTTAGAGTTTAAGAAATTTTGGTCTGGACATCTGCCACAACAAGAGATAGTAAAACTGTATGTAGTAAAATTCGCGTACGTATAGCCAATTTTGATCAGTCCTCCTACCCCTTTGATCTCAACTTTTTTTTTTTTTGTTTAGCATGGGGGCCCGGCTGAACGCCGAGCCGCACACTGAGGCCAAATAGGCCCATTGTGTGCACCCCTGTGTGGTTTCTGGAGAGCCCTTTAGAGCATGCCTGTGCTCCTGATGAAGCCCAGTAGCCTGCTCATAGGAGCCCTCATCGATTTCAACTATACAATACCTGTTGGTAACGACGGTCGCCGGACTGCTGCTTCTACTATTCGAAGAGGAATTTGAACGACTAGAATAGGGGACGGACGAACTATCGCTGCTGCTCGAGTCATTCCTTCTCCTATACCTGCCCTGCTGGATTTCGGGCATTAAACACAAATATGTTTGAGATGCCGCGTATCTGGTCTTCACAGCCGGTCTATCCTTTTCCAGATAGCGAATCACCAAATTCTCCCGAACATACGTGTTATCATCGGCGTCTAGGTCCATGTCGAGTGTTCTCATACTGTTTTTCTTGGGAACATTTCGGATCATCGTAGCCATCAAGGAATTGGGGGTGATTTTACCACCGACCGCATTCACAATAGTTGTAACAGTCTCGGCGGTCTTCATATCTTCGTTTTGGAACTTAACTACCGTATTGACGCCTACACTAACCATCCGTTTCATCTCCAGACCTGGAGGTAGGACAATCTTTCTTTCCTCAACCACCGGCGCCGGTTGTTCCAATTTAACTTCGGGAATTTTGGAGAAGGCTTTCAACACCTCCTTCTCCGCCATCTCCACCATTTCCTTGAACATGCGTTTGCGTTTTAAATTTTCCGGTTCCGGCAACGGCGAGTTACTGTTGCTGGTGATCGGCGAATTCGACGACGAAGTGTTGTTCGATTTTAAATTATAACGTTTTTTGTACTCTGTCAGGTCAAGTTTCTTCTTCTGTGGAACCACCGGTTGCGGTTGCGGGGGTGGTTTTTGGTCGACGGGCGGCAACGAATTGATTTTCAACAACGAAACCATCACTTTGCCGTCGGCGGTCGTCACTCTCGGCTGGTTGCGCAGCACCGAGTTGCTGTCGCTATCTTCGGCAGACTGGAAGCCCGAATCTCGCTTCGGCTCTTTGGAATGGGGAGACTTAGCGGGCTCCTTTTTCGGCTCCGTTGCCGGCTGTTCTTGGACGGCCACAAGGTTATCATTGGTGCAATAGCAGTGGTCCACGTGGACCTCCTTGCCTTTGGTCATTGCCAAGACTTTACCGGGATGCTGAAGCGCGGGGTTCATGTGGATTGACTGGGTTTGGGTCATTTTCAACACTTTACCGGGGTGCTGAAGAGCGGGATCCATGTGGATTGACTGGGTTTGGGTCATTTTCAACACTTTACTTGCGTGCTGAAGCGCGGGCTTCACGTGGATCGACTGGTCTTGGGTCATTTTCAACACTTTACTTGGGTGCTGAAGCGAAGCGTTGCTCTTGGAACGGGGAGCGGGGCGCTTCTTATTTGGTATTGCGGGTATCACAGTTATAGGTTTACGTTTTGATGATTCGGTTATGCGTGCGATCAGTCCTTCAGGTAGTCGATCCAAATACGTTCTAGTTGGTACGTTAGTCGGTTTCGCAGAGGCACCCGGTTTAGGCAACGATTGAGGCAGGAGCGTCGAGACCTTCCCCGCCACAACTTTTGATTTGTCAGCAGTCTTGATCGGCACTATTTTAGCGTTATTTACACCCTTCGACGCGACACTCTGCTGAGAGCTAGGCGCTCTATTTACAACTTTCGGAGTTCTATTTACAACTGTTGTAACTTTATTTACAACGTTCGCACCCTTGTTTGCAACTTTTGCAACATTATTTACACCTTTTGCAACATTATTTACACCTTTTGCAACGTTACTTACACCTTTTACGTTATTTACAACTTTAGTAACGTTACTTACACCATTCGCAACGTTATTTACACCTTTTGCAACGTTACTTGCACCGACTGCAACGTTATTGACAACTTTTGCTCCTTTATGTGCAAGTTTTGCATCTTTAGGTGCAACTTTTGCAACATTACTTCCGCCTTTTGCAACGTAACTTCCGCCTTTTGCAAAATTACTTAAAACTTTCTCGTTTTTAATAGGAACTTTCTCAACTTCTTTAACGATTTTCGGTCGCTTAGCAGCTACCTCAATTTCGTCGTAAATCACCTCCTCCTTGATAATCAGCTCCTCCTGAATTATCTCCTCTTTAACCTTCACCACATTTTGAGGAATTTTCCTCGGCCTTCCTCTAGGACGACCAACTTTGGGTTTAACAACCTTCTCTTCCTCAAACAGAAGCTCTTTTTTAATAGACACCGGCACTGGGGCTATCGAAAACTTTTCGTCGCAATCCAATTGAGGCAAGTCCTCCAAAGGAGGAAACAACGACAGATCGGGTGTGCCTCTTGAAAAGTTAATGTCGCACCCGTCACCGACGGCTTTTTCGAAACTCTCCAGTAAATCGAACGGATCTTCGGCTTTCAATATTGGAAACTCGTCGTCCAACGTTTCGACGTCGACCAAATCATCGGTGACGTCGGGAAGCTCGCGTTTAATTTTTGGAATAACATCTGACTGGATTTTGATAGCGTTGTTGCGTTTTGTTTCGTCGACGATGTACTTTTGGGCCACAATATCCAGTTTCTTAACTGGAGCTGGAATTTTTCGAGATGGCGGGTAGCTGGCGGTGGCAAGAGATGGAACTCGATTCGGTCGGCGTTTCGGAACAACACCGTGTTTGTGGATGACAAATTCCAAATCTTTAGAAGCTACTGGCGAACGTTCGGGGCTTTCAGCGTAATTGGCGCTTCTCTTTCCGGCAAATCGAGTCCTTCGCGGAGATATTGAAATCACATTGGGATAAGCGACGTAATCAACGTGTTTTTCGACGCGACGTTGAAACTTTTCAATAGCTAGTGGCGAACGTTCGGGACTTTCAGTGCAAATGGCGGTTCTCTTTCCGGAAAATCGAGTCTTTCGTGGAGATATTGTAACCACACTGGGTTGAGGGACGGAAATGTCGCGTTTCTCGACGGGCAGTTGAGTATCTTCAAATGATACTTGAGGAAGTTCAGCGTTTATATACTGGGACCAATCGATATCTTCATCTAACTGCAAAGTCGGTGCCAGGTTTTCCGCTTCTTCATCTTCATAATCGAAGATCTATGAAAAAAAAATTATGAAAACGGATTTCAAATTTTGTGCGAGATAATGTTTGTGGAAACGGATTCGTGTGAGAAAAGTCTCACGCGAAAAAGTGTTTGCCACGTTTTATCTTCCAATGTTTTGGAGGTGACGTTTTTATTAAGAAAGAAACGCCACTAACG
The DNA here is from genome assembly GCA_951805265.1 of Schizotus pectinicornis. Lineage (NCBI taxonomy): Eukaryota > Metazoa > Arthropoda > Insecta > Coleoptera > Pyrochroidae > Schizotus > Schizotus pectinicornis. The sequence goes on from OX638207.1 coordinate 4,413,863, forward strand.
AGCATTGGGTACTCAAGTCGATTTCAGCGCCACCTACACTTTCGGCTGCAAATCAGTTGTGATCGATAACAAAAATTAAATTAGAAACTACTTTCAAAATTTTTCGTTAGGTGGCGCTCAACATCTCAACACAATTAAAGTCACTAGATTATCCGCTACGCTTCTTAAGATAGCGCCACGAGATGCAACGGATGTCTGTGCTTTACAAAAGTTAAACTTAAAAAAAAAGTAAAAGTTATTTGAACTGTCAGATCTGTGACAACGTCCTTTTCTCTCTTATGGGTTTTTTATGCCATCTCTTACAAAAGTTAAACTTGACTGGCGCTACCTTTAGAAGCGTAGCAAATAATCTAGTGACCTCACAATAAGGTCACTAGTGAGCTTACAACACAATACATAGAAACCCTTCAATGAGAGTCTGGCCAAGGCAGAAATCTTGATCCACAAAATAACAACAAGTTGGCCAGACTCTCATTGAAGGGTCTCTACAACGCAATAGATGGGAATAAGGAGATAAACAAAATAAACGAGGATTAAAATGGAGGAAGCTGGCCATTTCACTTTTCGACCTTTTGATTAAAATTAAATAATGTTTTGAGTTTTTTTTAGTTATTATTAAGAAAAATTTTATCGCTACGCTCTAGTAATTAAGTTCGACTTTGAACTAAAAATGTTCTCTCCCTTCAAATTTTTTTTGTTCAAGTTGACAACATACTATTGGTTCACCGTAGTCACAGCAGTGCCAGCCTACTTGATTGGATCATCAATATTGGGGTACTTGCTCGGGTACTTGCCTCATGTTTGGGAAATATAATATTTAGAAAATGTAGGCGATTTCATTAAACCCGTATTTTTTTATTTGGTTCTAGGGTCAATATTACGCCCAGAATTAATTTTTTAATTTTTGGAGTGGGAGATTTGTGACGTAAGCGACCCCAGCTCGACGTAGTTCTCAAAGAAATCGTATGATGGCGCTTTACTCAGATTCCATATAAATGGAATGCCGATCCAATGTAAAAAATGTGGCGCCCTCTGCTAGCAGCGCAGCATAGTAGCCAAAAAGAAGAGTCTATTCAATACAGGTGTGAGTCTTAGATACGGGGGCCGATGACGTCACCAAAGACAAAAATTGCAAATATCTACGAAAATATGGAATAAAAAAATGGGAAAAAAAATATTTAAGCCTTTTTTAGTTATTTGCATGCATCTAGAGAATAAAAAGTGCAATATTTTTTTTAGGTAGTACCCCATTCTGAATCACTTAAGCATCAATTTTATTCACCAGATTTGGCCCCTTAGGCGTTTTCCATAAAGTTCAAAAATTATACTACAAATTAATTTAATATTGTGAGAGTTAACCCGTCAACATTTTCAATAATAACTATAAAATGTTCTTCGCCAGTTGTGAGAAAAAAAGAAGTCAATAAGAAATTGAGCAAAAATGAGGAAAAAATGGAAGAATTTGGCTCTTGCCTCAAGCTGCTATTCAAAATTCTTCTCGGAAATCACTAATGATGTTTCTCGCTTTGTTTCCTGAACAAACTGGTCGAAACTTTCAGATTCCATTTCATCGATAAAATAACGAAATTATTACAAATACCTCAAATATGCACTTTACAAGAAATATCGTGTCCTTGAGAAGGTCGAGCCTTCCAACAGCTGCTGGCGTGCCAGGATACAAAGCAGAAAATTTGACAGCAAGTTAACAAAGTTTCGCAAGTAAAAACAAAATTTGCTGACACCCTTTTCATGTCAAATCAGGTAAAAGAGACAAAAATTATTTACGGTTCTTTCCTTCGGACCTAATCTTCAGTTCACGGAACTGTTACCTGCCGCCTCGCCGTTTGCAGGGGCGAGGGTTTGAAAGTTTGAACAATACAGATCTATAATATGCAAATAAGAAGTGTTTCCAGAACGAAATTTGGCAAACAAAAATTGGCTGTCAATACGCCTATTAGCTATTTCCTACCCTCATGTTGCACGTTAAGTTTTTATTTACCCACCATTGTTAAAGCAAAAACAATTTAGTGAATGCTCTAATGAGCAACTACATATCTGTGATCAGCCGGCGCCATCTATATTTGCAAATAACTCATTAAGTGAGCTTTGGCAAATAGCAAAATAATTGCACCCCATCCTAAATAAACACTCCAAAGATCTATTACCGCAAAATTTCTAGAAAATTTCGTTTCTGCATTTCGTCTTCATGAAAGTGGCTCTACTTTTGTAGTTTGTTTTAATAATAATTGTTTACAATAATTCTAATTAGTTGAACCGAATTAACCAAGCAACAATTTACCGCCAAATAACAAACAGTTCTGAAGCTACAGTTAATAACAAATTGCTGGAGCCGGAATTTTAAATCGCTTTGTTCAAACAAGTGTAGCCAACAAATAAATCTTCAGCATCTCCAAACAATACACAAAGATGACAATAATATCATCAACAAAGCCAGGGATCGTATAAACTTTAAAAATTCCGGAACCTTCCGAAAATGACCATTGCAAGAGGCAGGTAAAGCCATAAACAAATTGTCAAGACCCTCAACTGAAGATTAGTCCCAAGAGGCGCAAGTAGTTCCTGGTATTTTATTTTCTTGCCGCCAAACAAAAGCCGTAAAGTTAAAGAGAAAATAATTTTATAATATCGGGGATTGACAGAGTGACAGTAAACCGAATAAGTCCCAAACAGGTAAAGTTATAAAATTTCCTGGAAGGACGTAATTGGGGGAGTTAAAACGTGAAATCTTTGACTTTGGCTCCGCGCAAATTGTGTTATAATTTCCTAGAAGGACGTAATTGGGGGAGTTAAAACGTGAAAGCTTTGACTTCTGGCAAATTGTGCTATTTGCGAACAAGTGAACTAAACCGGTTGGCTTTGGGGGTGGTTGCCAATTTGCTTGGAAGGTTCCAAACAATGGAGAAAGCAGGCTATGGTCATTGCCAAGGCCAACTTCCAGGGAGATAATGGACCAGCTGCGGCAACTATTGTGGAGCGGGTGGAATAATAATTGGGGGGTGAAATAGCGCAAAACAAGTAATTTCGTGTTTACCTTGTCTAAACTGGGCAAATCACTGGTTAGGAGGCAATCGTCTGGGAGATTTGCTAAAATCGGACCGACATCGTCTAATGTTGGATAGTGGCCACCAGTTGAAGATCTAAATAAGAAAATTAGCAAAAAAACACGAGAAACTAGCACTTCTTTACCTTGTAGCCCCGAAACCCAAATCCCATAGGGGATCGTCAGAATCGCTACTGCTAGTGCCAGTCGAGTCATCCAAACCGAGAATCTAAATTGGAAATTATCAATAAAAACCCTCGAAATTGTCGATTAACTTACGATTTCTGGAGGAGCCCCGTTGAACTTGCCGATAGCATAGTCGGAAAATAGTCCAGTATCACACATTCTGCGGTCAATAACACTAGCACCAAAACTAACAAACAGCACTGAACACTGACGGTGCGAACGTGTCCGGGGGTGGAACCCTATTGTTACATGGTATCACCACCGCACAACACCGCAAACCACGTTTTTTACGTAATGCAAACTTTCACGGTGGCAACTTTTTAGGTTAGGTCGACCAGGTTGCAGATTTTCACTCGCGGTTCGAAAATTACAATGCGAATCTCGGCGAACTTGGGAAGAACTGATGAGGCGCAGTTTAGGCTGTGTTGTCACACGTGGGGTTGTCGTCTTCACCGGTTACTTTTCGTGAACGCGGAAAAATAACTAAGTGATGGACAACACGTGAGCCTCTTTTATCACCACACCATGTTCTTCTCAAACTCGGGCGTTTTCGGAAGAATCTCCGAACCGAACGCCAACCAGCGGCCAACCCTCAACGAAGCGACCAATGAGCGGGCAGCGAGCGTGGTTCCGCCACTCGTCGCTAGATGGAGAATAATTTGCGATTTTCAACTAAGGGCGAGATTTTTTATCAGCAAATCCTCCCCTTCACCCTTCGCCCCTTATATTGTTTAAATTGCAGCACTTTGGCTACAGAGAACTAGCAAAAATAAGCCTCCAGACTCCAGACAAGAGATAAGATGAACTTTCAATGATTCTTCCGGTTTTCTTTTACTTATTTCAACTAAGGGCAAGATTTTTGTATTAGCAAATCCTCTCTTTTACCTCTTATATGGTCTAAATTGTGGCACTTTGGCTACGGAGAACTCGCAAATATAAGCTTCCAGACAAGAGATAAGATGAACAATGATTCTTCCGGTTTTCTTTTATTTATTATCTTTCTCTAACACGATAAGAAATTGACTACAAGCAACGATTTGTTGTTATTTTTTATTGTACAACCAAAAGCTCAAGGCAAACTTATAATATACCTAGTATTGCAAATTTTTATAAAAATTTCATTTTTTTATTCTTCGCCTAACAGTCCTAGCACTTAATGTGATGTGATAATGAGGTTATTTAGCTTAAAATCGTTCAAACTTTTCCTGTTGCAACCAAAACTCTTCAGCGTTTCAGCCAACGTTTCCTTGGAGAGACGCAAAATTTTTATAACCCTCTAAATTCCCAACTTTTATGTAAAGGTAATGATGCGAAAATGCAGGTCTAGGTACCTAGACCGGTAATAAAAGGATTAACGTAGTTACTGAAAAGTGTCAGGGTAAATTGAACGACCACGTCAAGTGTATTGTAGACACAGACAAGCATCTTGTGCTTTGAATTTTCAACCATAAGCTGCAGACACTACGCACCTGGAGAAGATTAATCAAATGAACCACTAATAAAGGGCCATTTCTGAGTAGTCAAGTAATTCAGCAAAAGCCTGTTTAAATCAAATCAAAGTTAGTTTATTATTAATTCTTATTATTTTCCACCAGATATTATTTAACATAATTTTTTTAAAACTAAAAGGCTTAACTTTGGGCTTTATTTATAATATTATCCAGCAGGTAATTCAGATGGCCACCATAATCAAGCTGAATGTCTAATTGAGCTGTAGGTATGGTACAGATTGCATTGCAATCCCCATGTTTCTTTAAATCATTATTGCTGGATCTCTTTAATTATAGATACCTGTAGTTTAACGTAGTTTGTAACATAAGATATTTTTTGAAAAATTAACTGGACCCAATAGGATGATTCTCATAAGCTTGAAATGAATCAAAGTTTATTGTTACTAAACAGCAGTTTTGCACACTCCCGGGACTCCGGGATAACAGTAGTAGGAGTAATTGATGATTATTTATTTAGCGAAACAATTGAAAGTTCTTTATTTCGATGTTAGGCATAAAGACATAATTGTGTGTATTTAGGTATGCATAAAGTTGAGCTTTTGTGGATTGAAACATGAAGCAAATGAATGTAGGCAAGTCACCTACAACATGGTGGATGTAAAGTAGATAGATTGTTACCCTTTAGCCCTTGCGAACGACTCGCTGGTGTGGGGGTAATAATATGCGTTATCTTAAGAAATGTATGACCTCATTGACACTTTTTTGTTGATAGCCGTTGCAACATTGAAACTAATGACAAATTGATATTATTTAATCAAAACTTTAATTACCCACCTAGCTACTCATTGCATTAATTAATAATTCTAAGGCAAAATTAAAAAAAATATATCAAGGACATGATTTCAATGTTTTAATTCATAATTTTCCAAAATTGGCTAAAATCGGAAATTTCAACTTCTTTATTATTAGACTTACGTTTTTCATTCTTACAGCATTCGATAGCGTCTGTGAAACAGAGAATGCTGATGTATCTGGATTTGATATTTGAGTGTGTCCGTTCAAAAGTTACAAGAGTTAGAAAATTGAAAAAAATTGTAATTTAGTGGTTTATCTAATTTTATCTATTCTAGCGTCAAATTGATTTTCTCCAATTAACCCTCGCAACTTTTCTCTCGTTTCCAGCTCATCAATGTAAATCTCCAAAAGACTGTGACCTGCCCAAAAAATTTCTATTGAAGGAAAATCGGGAAGCCCAGAAGACCTTTTCTGCCAATTTCTAACTGTGATGTAGAAAAAAATTAAATATTGTCGAAGACATCCTCTCGAGCACTTAGCCACTTGGTTGTGGGCCAAAAAGTGTTTTTCCAAACTCGCATAGTTTAAAGACCTGCACATTTGGAAATTGATAATCAAAACAAGTGGTTCTAACGGCGCTTCTGGTAATTGGCCTCCATAACCTCGCCGTAACCTCATCGTCCGGCCGAGTTTTTGCACGCAATGACGTAAGAGGAGAGCCGTAAAAAATTTTTAAAAAATTGCAGCCTTCGAGCCCCTCTGGTCTTCTTTTGCATCGCGTGTCCCGCAATTTTACAGACAAAGACCGCATTCTTATTGCGTCAAGATCAGCCAATAAAATCGTCAGGTGAATTTCCCCACCGTGGTCACCGTGACCGACGCCGTACTTCCAAACGTGGTGCAAGTATCAAAACATTCGAATTGTTGGCGGGGTACGGACGTGTGTGTGTGAAGTTATTTATGTGAACTTGCCAGTTAGTGGATAATTTTTTTAAGGTAAGACGTTTTTGACAACGGACCAGAAGTTTGAGGGCGGTAAGAAAAAATCATTTTATTGATAAAATATATTGTATGTCGTCACTCGTCAGGCAGGGTATGTGCAACTGCTATTAAAGATGCAACCGGTGCAATTTTCCAGCATGTGCACTCTTACCCAAGAGGGTTATGAAATTAATAATTAGCGACGCAAATGTGTGATTCTAATATCGCAATTTGTTGATGGACTTTTTTTTTATTACTTCAATCAGTTCCGCTATGTCCATTTAGAAAAAAATTGCTAACTGAAGACGTTGGTCTAAAAAAAAACCTCAATATCAGTTTCGTTAGCATTAGTTTTATAATTTTCCTAATATTTACAACAATTATGGCAAATCTGTAAAAATGCGGTAATTACCAATATTTAATTTACATTCATATTGCCGAACAATATTTGCAAAATTTAATGTTATAGAAAATGTTAAAACTAACTTATACGTCCACAATTGATTTATAACTCATTGCTAGGCGCTGTAACCTCCAGTCATCTAACGTTTTTGACTAAGTTACGCTCTTGTACTTTATTTTCTATTGTTATCGAGGTAATTTCCCATCTTTGAGTTGAAATGAATATGTAACAGCTATATCATGGAAAATCTCTTAATTGATAAATTTGAAGGTTGGCAGCCGGAAATTAAGTCATGTTGAGTGAAACTTGTAAGTTGTGTGCAAAGAATTAATGGAAGTGCAAATTTTTGCATTTGCAAGAAATCCGGTTTTAGGAGGCCTAAGTTTTAAGCTCCAGTCAAGGTTACAATAATTGTGAAATATCAATATCCAACAATGTTAAATATTTTTAATTGACAAATAGAAATAGATGACTAACATAAGTTTAATGGACGCCACACATGAATAATTAATTGAAAGAACATCAGGTTGTACAACAAACTATAAAAATAAAACAATTTGACTCTCAAATTGATGGAAAATTTCACAGAAACGCTCATTACATAAATGCCTAAATAGAAAATAGTTGTAATTATTAAGAAGAAATTTAGCTTCGCTTATTTTGTTTCTTTATAAAAATTTTCTTAGAAATTTTGGCTAGTCCTGTAAAATCTAGAAAGTTGACAAATGGGCAAGTCATAATTAAAAATTCATAAAAAATTAACAATTGAAGTTAGGATTTTGGTAAATTTTCTTTAAAGAGACTGTGATTGTCTCTTTTCAAATATTTTAGAACTACTTCAATGCCACATCTGGTTCGAGACTTATAATTTTTTAACTATCGCCGTACTCACACCAACTTTGAAAAAGTCCAATATGTAACTCAAAAAATTTTACTAAATACATATCTCAATCTACTTGCCAATTTTGTTTTTGATGCAGTTTTACTAAGAAATTGGGAGAAAATTGTTCATAAAGTAGAAATGTAGATGTGGTGGAGGAGCCTGTTGAAGATTATAATATAAAAATTTGTAAAAAATTGGCAAATAAAATTCGAAATTTGACTTTTAAATTTTTTTTACAACTAGCTCTATCTAGACGACTAAGATCCATTTCAACGCACCACTTAATTCAGAACTTATGATTTTCTACGTACCACTTTAAGCATGCAAACTTTGAGAAAGTCCACCAATAAATCAAAAATCTTCACTACATAAATATATAAATATAGAATACCTAAGTCTAATTATTAAGAACCTCATCCTCCCTTATTTTTTGTTTTTAAGAAGTTTTTTCAAGAAATTTGTACAAGTTCTGTAAAATCTAGAAAGTCAACGAATGGTGGAGGAGCCAAGTCACAATTAAAAATTTGTAAAAAAAATTTATGTAAAGTTAAAAATTTGTAAAATTTTTTGTAAAGAGACTATGATTAGCTCTTTCGAGACGTCCAAGAACTATTTCATTGTCACATCTAGTTCAGAACTTACAATTACAATACAATACAACAATCGCCTGATCCGCACCAACTTTGAAAAGTCTATCAATAAGTCAAAGAATTTTGTCAACTACACATCTAGATTCAAAAAATAGTCGCACCCGTGCATTTGGTCGTTTGAAGCAGTTCTACTAAGAAATTTGGAAAGAATTGTGGAAACTATAGAAAGTCGATAAATAGTTCAGGAACCCGGTGAAGAATATAATAAAAAAAATCGTAAAAAATTAACAAATAAAGTCGGAATTTGGCAAATTTTTTGTAAATAGCCCATAACTAGCTCTAATCAAACAACTAAGAACTATTTCAATACAGCACTTAGTTCATAAGTTGTAATTTTCTAAGTTTGAGAAAGTTTATCAAAAAATCAAAAATCTTTACTACATAAAAATCTGGCTAAAATAATTCTACTCATTAACAGAGATCAAAATTTTACTTATTTTGGCTTGGATCAAGTGAAATGTTCTAAACTTGTTCTTTTTTGTAATTTTAATTTTTTATTGTAAAATACTTGTTTTTTTTGTGCCGTGTCACCAGCAAGAAATTATCTCTGAACTGTTGACAAAAAATGGCGTGTACAGCAAATAGCGAGTGATACATAATGAACTGAAAATATTCCTGAACCATTACCGTTCATTACAAACAACGCAAATGAATTGTAAAATGCCAGCAATTAACTTAATGGAATTTAAACGATCTAAGGACCAGGAACTCTGACAATATCGCAATTTCGGAGAAAATTGCCAGAAATCAAACACGCAACCAGTCCAAAGTAACGGAGTTAAAAGCGATAATCAATCAAAAATTTACTGCGGTTGAAGAGGAATTTTCCAGAGGTCAGTGCTGTAACAGGTAGAAAATAAAGGACGAGTCAGGAAAAGGGGATTCCCCTCAAATAACGAGTTCTACAATTTAACGTTATTTCTAGTCACTGAAATGAGCTTAAATCAACTTGCAAAAAATTTACATAATTTGGAGACAGCAGATGATCAAACGCAAGTAGGCATGTACTAGATAGTTGGGGGCATTTACATATTACATCACTAGAATTGACGAGTGTCAATCCTTGTGCACTTCACCTTGGAGCCAGAATCAATACCAAACCTACGCATAATTAATCACCAAAATTAATTTTCGGCCCTGATCTATTTATATTTTAGAAATTCTCTTCATAAAGCCTTAGCAAAAGTTACGTAAAAAAAGAGTGCTCCAATTTTCGGTTTCTACCACGAACAATTGCGGCATTACGTAACTAATTAAATGTAAAGTGCAATTAGTGCATGTATGACTGACCATCCGACCTGCAGAGCAATCAAAAATTGCGTTACGTTGTTGCGAGATCGGCAACTATTAGGCGTAATTGAACAAATAACAGGAAAGTCTGTTTTTAAATAATCAATTAAGTGTTGAATCAACTTGGAAAAAACAAGAAAATGTTACTTTGTTGTACGCGTACAATATGGCAGTCAAAAAAATTGTTAAGTGTCAGATAATGTTATTTCGAAATTTCTTTTCGTACGGAGCAATTAAAGTGTTTTTCTCGACGCATGGAACGCTGGAGGTAAAAAATTGTTGGTAAAAAGCAAGACACGTTGGTAACTCAACGTCCAAGGTTGCCATCAGAAGGCTCTAAGTGTTAACTAATGATTTTTCGTTCAATCTATTAGTGACGTTTTCTCCACCACGAATCCGCATTACTGCGGGTTCCATGGTCAACATGAAGAAATTGGAAAAAAAGTCTTGCACCATCATTAATTATTGTCCAACCGCCGGTGTCAAAATTGAAGTAAAAACCCATGCGTAAGGAGCAATTATCAAACGCCCATAGCTGGGCTCCCGGTTGATGGGCACCGTGACCTTTGCCAAAACTGTTTGTTATTCGCAAGGCTTCGGCTAGAGGTCAAAATATCTTCTCTTCTTTGTTCCTGCAGTTTGTTTTTTTTTTTATAATTTTTCCATCAACCAAATTTTAAATTTGGCACAACGCCGCCAAAATTCTAGAATGTCTTTGGCAGGATTCTCAATAAAACTCTGTCAACAAAAGGTGCGGCGTGGGAACTTTCCAGTGGTAAATACCTGCCTGAAGAGCAACAAATTATTTCCAAGCGCTGTCGCGGCTTACAGCAGACCCGAGAACGGTGCTGCCTTTGGAATTCACCGAACCAAACAAACCGTCAGTCAAATAACAATTATTTGAAAATATACCTATCGTTGAGGTTTCTACCATTGACCAACAGCACTTAAAAATGGTGGAGGCGCCGAGGCGTCGACCCATCAATAGCTATTGTTCAAAACTAATTGAGGTTTTCAAAATTTGCTCAAATATTTATAAATATTGTTGAACTCCGTTATTTTGTTCTAACTAAGAAGTAATTTGTGCAATAAAATAACTCGTGTTGTAGAGAACCAAATAATCGCCATGACGGACGGTCCCAGCGACCTGGAGCTGCGTAGGCGGCAATTCAAAGCCCAAATGTCCACGGTGCAAACCAGGAAGCAACATGCCGTTTGCGTCCGAAGGGCTTACAAACGTTACGGAACCAAGAACAATCCTTACGTGATTCTTGATGGTCTTAACATGACTGTACCCAAGGGGGCAATGTAAGCACTCAGGAGCAACAGGTTTGGCGAACGGATTAACCGATTGTTACAGATACGGACTTCTTGGAGCCAGCGGCTGTGGAAAGTCCACGCTACTCAACTGCATTGTGGGGAGGAAGCGGCTGAATTCCGGGGAGATTTGGGTGTTGGGGGGCAAACCGGGGTCCAGGGGCAGCGGAGTCCCCGGCCCTCGGGTGGGATACATGCCACAGGTAATTTGCCTCCGGCTTAGGGCAATTAAGCACAATTTGAGAAACTTAGGAAAAAGACAGTTTTTTGGACGTCCAAATATATCTAACATTTGGATAGATTTAGATCTAGTCTTTGATTTGGATCAGATATTTAGAAGAAAAGGTCCAGATTTCTAAAAATTTCCTGGAAGGTGTTGGATGTTGGTTGTGATTCGAAATTAATGAGATACGCTTCCTTTCAATCTATTTTCGAAAAATTAGACTTTGAATTTGACGTAAAACGAAGAAAAAGAGGTACTTAATAGAAACTTTATTATTAGAAAAGTCGCTAATACGTTTTGTCAACATCTGATGTAACCTGAAGCTTCGTGATCCGCTTAAAAACTAGATTTACGGAACCGCGACGCTTAAGACAAAAAGTAAACAATAACATGCAAATGTGCATCACGTGCTTATGCAAATCCCTCTTATGCAAGGCCAAACTCCCCATATTTATGTTAATAAAAAAAAAAAAAATTCTTCTTGTTCTCAGGAACTGGCGCTCTTCCTTTTATACAAGGCCAAACCCCCCATATCTATGTTGACCGAAAAAAATTTTTTTTTCTTGTCCACAGGAGCTGGCGCTTTATGGCGAATTCACCATAAGAGAAACCTTGAAGTACTTTGGATGGATTTCCGACATGACAACTGCCCAAGTGGAGGCAAAACTGGGATTTCTAGTCAATTTTTTGATGCTGCCCGACCCCGATCGGCTGGTCAAAAATCTGAGTGGCGGTCAACAAAGGCGAGTGTCTTTGGCGGCCACCCTAGTCCACGAACCCGAATTGCTCATCCTCGACGAACCGACCGTTGGAGTCGACCCCTTGCTGCGGCAGAACATTTGGAATCATCTTGTCGATATCACCAAACACGGCAGAACCACGGTCATCATCACGACGCATTACATTGATGAAACCAGACAAGCCCACCTCGTGAGTAGTCAGTCAAAGCAAATTTCAGCTTTCTGGTTAAACCTTAATTAGTTAGCAACCTTGATAACTCTTTAAGGTTGGGGATAGCGTTGCAAGCTAGTTTTGGAAATCTTCACCAACTTCTTTGAGGAGTTGCAAAATTCAGGGTAGGTTTTGGGTGAGAAACCAAAAGTGTTTCGAATGAAGCAAAGAGAGTGGCGTCAAAGGTTCGTTTCTGTTAAACACTTACGTTATTTGATGTTTAACTAGTGACACATTGGAAATGATTCCGCTATCTTTCCTTTGTGCTATTATATTTACACTCTTGCTTAGAACGTCCATCAAACGATCCTATCTACGGTGGTCAGACTATTGTTATTTGATCTTGTCTCTGGAGAAAGACGAGGACTGTAACACTGGATTACTTATCCAATGTTCTTTTCGACAGCTCAACTTCAATATTTAAAAACAATTCTCCATGAACATTTTCAAGGATGTCCTCTGCGTCGATTGGTAATTGTTACGTTAATAGTTGTTTTTTTTTTCACTTTTATGGTATTTAATGGATACCAGTGTCAATTATGCGTAAGTGTTTAATGTTGTCGAGGAGTTAAATAATTCAGTACCTATCAGTTGTTGCAGGTTAAATTGTCTTGAACAACCATTAGTTATGACAAAATCATTCATAGTTTCAAAGTCGAACAAAGCCAAGATGCAGCTTTGCTCAAAAAAATTAAATAAAAAAGTTTTCCGGTATTATACAGTCTTCAAAATTATTGCTTACAGTCTAACCTTGGAACATTGAACTCCGCGTACTAAATAATTAAGTATAAAGAGGCCACATGAAATATTGAAGATGATTGATTAATTCTTACTTTAACTCCCCAAATTAGTCAACTGTCCCTATCTTGAACTAGGAACTAACTGAATAAGGTAACCAAGTTGGTCTAATACTTCCCCAAAATCCAAGACAAAAAGGTCAAGATACATACATTTTTGTAACTCTTTTTCAATAATGTTTTAAATGTAGTTTCATTTGGTTCTGTCGTTGTTAAGACGAGAAATATTTTTTTACCCTCAGGAAAGAAGTACCCACTAATTTTGAACATGTTCAGTTTCCCATGGTCTGCAAATAGAAATAAACTGAGTAATTTTTTTTATTTTATTCTATTATTATTTGTCGAACCTAAAAATATAAATGACCTTGAGGGGCAATTATTATTAATTTTAAAACAGGTGGCACGTATAAACAAATGTCTAGCTTGTTAGTATTACGGCATCAAAACTTGTTTATGAAGAATAAAAACGGGAAATGATGAAAAACTTTAGAGAGTACCAGAATGATTGATAATGCAGGTACCAACCTACCTACATGGTACTTAAGCGTAACTAAACCTCTTCTCGTCGATGTCAATGTCGGCTCGTGTTGTTTACCTTGATCTCGTTAAGTGTTAAATATAGGAAACTTTACAAACATATCGGAGAATCTTAGGAAAACCCGCCTAAGTAAATGCCAAAACCTCAACTCGGGCCGGCCCCACGCAACAAACATTTTGGTCATCACCATAAGTTACTGCGTATTTAAACAACAATTTCTAATTGTCTATTATGTCCGAAGATTGGCTTGATGCGTGGCGGCTATTTCTTGGCCGAAGAGTCCCCGGAACGGCTAATTTCCCAATTCAACGCCTCCAGTCTCGAGGACGTTTTCCTCAAACTCAGCGTGATCCAGAACATGGGCAAACGGCGCCGTTCCAGCATCCTCCAGGGCGTCACCGAAACCATCCAAGTTCCCAGTGGTGCCGTCAACGAAGCTGCCGTTCTCGACGACGAACTCGGCGAAATTTCCGGAGAATTCGGCGATAACGTTTCGATGTCAAGTCGAGGAGGGCGAGTTTCGATCGCCCCCGAACCCACCGACGACACCCCTCCGGAGCTACCTCCGGAAGAAGAGCCGCCCAGGTCCATGTACGAGGCGTGCAAAATCGTGAAGTTCAGTCATATGCAAGCTTTAGTTTGGAAGAATTTCTTGTGGATGTGGAGGAATGCGCCCATTATGGCGTTTATTATTGGACTGCCGGTGGCCCAGAGCATCCTGTTTTGTTTGGCGGTAGGGCACGATCCCAAGGGACTCACGCTGGCGGTTGTCAATAACGAGTTGGAGGAGGCCGAGACCTGCCGGATGACGCCGGGATGCAACAGCAGTCGGCTGAGTTGCAACTACCTCCACTTCTTGGAGAAACGGACGTTACAGCTAGTGAGTTCGCATTAGACATACCATAAACCTCTGGTTTAACGCCCTCTAGCGATCATCCATTGAAGCATAAACCTCTTGTGGTAATATTGCATTACTGATAACAATTGCTTAAATACTTAATTATGGGAGGGAGACGAATTATTATTTTTTGTAAGAGTAAAATGGTGGAGGCGCTGGGTCTCGCCGAAATCTTCCTCCTGGTTGCTGGTATACAAATGTCAATAATTTCCAGACCTACCACGATACGGTAGAGAAGGGCAACGAGGCGGTCAAGTTGGGCAATGCGTGGGCCAACTTGGTCTTCCCCAGCAACTTTTCCGACGCCATGAGGTCGCGAATTGACAACGCTCGCGATGTGCCCCAATGGGACGTTGTAAGTTCCTCCGTCGAGGTCTACCAAGACAAATCCAGTAAGTACTCGAAGGCATCTTAATACCACTGTTAACCGCTTTTTTCAGACGAAAATATCGGAAGCTACGTCCAAAGAGATCTCTATTTTGCCTTTGAAGATTTTTTCAAAGACTACTTAGTATCCTGCGACATCAGTAGTAAAATTGGAACGATTCCCATCCGGTGGGAGAAGCCCATCTACGGCTATGGCGAAATAGATTTCACCGATTTTGCCGCTCCTGGAATTGTTTTAACGTAACTTCCGCTCCTAATTTTTGTTAAGTAGCTAATAACGGAGTTTTGCAGAATCATATTTTTCTTGGCGGTGGCCTTAACTTCGGGGGCGATGTTGCTGGAGCGTAACGAAGGAATTCTGGAACGCTCCCTAGTTAATGGGATTAGAGCAACTGAGCTCCTCTCCGCCCACGTTATCACTCAATTCACGGTGATGTTCGGCCAATCCGTGATGGTTCTCATCTTCACCTTCGGCGTTTTTGGACTGACCCACAATGGGAATTTTGGCCTGGTCATGGTGATTGTGATCATGAACGGTCTTTGCGGCATGTGTTTCGGTGAGTAGTCAAATTTTTGGGAAAAATTTCTAAAGAGTTTTTACAGGTTTCGTGGTGGCGTGTTCTTGTGATAATGAACGATCTGCAACTTACATGGCACTTGGCAGTTTTCTGCCTATAGTGATGTTATGCGGAATCGTTTGGCCCATCGAGGGGATGCACCAAGTCCTTCGATACATCTCCTACGTCTTGCCGTTGACGAAATCAACTGAAAGTCTGCGCTGCATTCTTGCCAGAGGCTGGGATTTGGCCAAGCCAGAGGTCTATGAAGGGTTCATAGCTACCCTGATTTGGATCGTCATTTTCCTGACTCTTAGCATATTGTTACTTAAGTTTAAGAAAGGTTAAGTGTGTTTAGGGTACCTAATTAGGATTAGTGGCGTTTTAACTTAAATAAATTATTAAAGATTGCGGTTAACCAAGAGAATATTTGAAACCTCTCCACAACTCGTTGCTCTCCCTACTAGGAGACCAGAAAAAATAGAAAAAAATTGGTCTAAAAAAAGATACGGAAAAAAGTTTCAGACCTAGAACCAGGAAACTAGTTCCTGGAAGAAGCGTTCTATTACACCTTCCAGCATCAAAACTCCTCACAGATGTCGCTACTTCCCGCAGTTAAAGAGATTACGCATTCAAATGGCCTTCACCAAATTATTTATCTAACAGTGTTCTTATTTATTAGTCACGATAGAGGCGTGTTGTTGTTTACATCGTGTCCACTAAAATGATCGCAAAACAACTACTTTCGTTTCATATCGCAGGTAACAGACCATCCTTCAATTGAAAGAACCTAATTTCGTAACTAATTCTAGAAAGAGAAAGCGGCAACAATTACCTAACTTGGACTTATCCCACAATAACAGAAGAATTAAAACAACATTTACCATTGAAATGCTTTTCGCATCCCAAACAAGAGTACGTGTGTTCAAGAAAAAACAATACTTGGATCTATATCAAGCGCTTCAACAAAAACTTGGCGTTGATAGTGTTGGCCAATGAATTCGAACCTATCAAGTACAAATTATTATGTGATATCCTAAGTAGGAAGTTCGCGGATACGGGAAATCCTGTCGATTTAGTCAAAATATACCTCGACCTGTTCAGTTCCGGTTCCTGTTCGGCCCAAGAAAGCGGCTCTTTGTTCCAGTGCGATTTCAACGGGTTCGTGTCGCGCCAAAATCTGAAAGGTAAATCAGTGAACTGTTTTACCGGCATTACTTACCGCCAGTTTCAGAATTCATCCAGCGATTTCAATTGGAAACTGTCCTGATTTACAACGCGATTCTCTTGAAAAGACGCGTTTTGGTCTTCAACAGCGACGCGGGGTCCCTAATGAAAGTACCTAAACAACTTCTTGATTTTTTTCTATTGTTACTAAAACAATTGTTGCAGGAATTGTTTTCGATAGCGCATCTAGTCGGTTGCAGGAACCCTAAGGACTTCTTGTACCCGCTCATTGTTGGGTCTATGGAGCTAAAGGGACTCTCGTTTTACGTGGCAGGCACCACTGATCTAAATTTGGAGAAAGAAAACAAACTGTACGATCTGTTTGTTAACATGGAAACTTCAGAGATTGCCATTTCGCCCCAAGCTGAAGGTAACTCGAATTTTTTTATTTCAAGTTCATTTTCTTAATTTTTTGGTAACTCGAGTTTTTGAACATTATCTAAATAAAGATATTTAGTCGTTCCGTTGTTTTCAGAAATATTAAAAATGACAAAAATGCACAAGGAACTGGCGACCGTAATGGTAAAGTTGGCTCAAAGCGACTGTGATGACGCCGCCCTTATGGAAGAAATTTCGAACAGAACCAACGGCGTTCTGAAGGAACTGCAGGAGTTGGCGTCAGTGGCTTCAGGAAACGTAAAAATGGTCACCATCAATGATCTAAAATTTAGAAAACTAAACACGACTTTAGAAAACTTTTTTTTCAATTTGGCAATTGCTGAAAATATAATGATGTTATAACTAACTTTTTCTATTTCAACCCTACTTTTGGTTAGTTGCTGATGGATGTTGTAACAGTTTTATTTGTTGTTTTTTATAACAAGAATATTACTACAACGTAACTTAAATACATCTCTGATTCCTCCTAGCGGCAACACAATATGGTGATAAAACATTCGTGCAACAGTTGCCGTAATAAATAATAAATAAATAAATAACGGAATCACAATATTTACAACCAGTAGAGCTTGGGGTCGTCTCTTCGCACCTGCAGTTTCACCACATGCTTGTAGATTTTCAGCGCGGGCCCCAGCTTCAGTTTCAGGTTAGTCAGAACGTCGATCCTCTTCAACAGTAGCAACGATCGCCCGTCAATTTCCTAAAAATTTAATTAATTTTCTCACAATACCAAAAAAAAAAATCTTACCTGCTCCCTAAAAATTACGGCTTCTTTGGGAAAGTACCTGGCGAAGTACTGGTAGACCTCCTCGGAGGTCCAGTTGGTAGCGTCAGGTATCGACGGATCTATGTTGTCATCATCCGAGTCCTTACCGCTTTGCGAATCCGACATGCCGTCGCCATTTTGAGTCATCCCGTTTTGAGGACTCAAACGCGGCGGCGTCGGAGACGACGGAGGTGACTGGAATGTTGGAGTCGTGTTTCCGGACATGGAGGGCGACGACGAATTGTTACCTGGAATTTTTCAAAATAATAAAATAAATAGTGGGTAGCCACAAAGGCACCCAGCAAACAACCCAAATTGTCATTGCGGAAACGCCTTGAGCGCTGAAATTTAAATTCAATTTTGTAATTCAATGGCGGTTTGATACCTACTACCATCTTGTTTATTTCTGGCAATTTTCTAATTTTTAACTCTATTAGAATTTCTAATTAAAAAATACGGTTTTAGGCACTGGCGGTTCTGTTTTGTAACCCTCTGTACGTACAACAAAAATATCTATTTTACAAGACTTATTAAAGTTAAAGACGTTCACTGCAGATTTCGAGGTATAGAACGCTGGCCTAAAAGTGCCGTCAAACGGCTTCCTGTTAAAGTGCCGTTAATCCATATGACGGCACTTCAGTGTGTTAGGGCAAGAAAAAAAATTAAAAAAGTCTTTTCAAGTAGTAATTTTTAAAGGTGCTTTTTTTAAAAAAAATTACAGAGCCCTGAACTGACCTTGCGTAGAACTTCTTTTTCCCCAAAAAAAAAACTATCGTTTGAACGAGGATTTGAACCCGAGAACTGTCTATGGTAGACCACCGGTTTTCCACGGCTCTATCAACCTCGCTAGTCGTTGCGTGTTCGACCTTTGTAGTGTCTCGTCTTTCACTTGCGTGTTGCGCGCGCATTAACGGCACTTTAATAGGAAGCCGTTCGACGGCACTTTAAGTACAGTGGGTATAGAAACTTACCATTGGAAATGCTGGTCTTGTGCAAGAACGACTGTCCCATGTTGGCCTGTATCTGGTTAATCTTCAGTTCTTCGGGCATTTCGCAATTGATGCAGAGCCATTTCACGTTTTTGGCTTTTTCAATGGGCCGGGGCACGTGGCAGGTCGTATGGTAGGCATCAGCACAAACGGCGCACACTGTCAAAGTGCCCTGCAACAAAAAAATTCATCACCGGAAGCACAGCAAACTTAGATAAAACGTCCATTTTCTTTTCTTACAGCGTTAAATTGGGAAATTTTGTTAATAACTAATGGATCAATTTCAACTGGACGTCGCCTGGCATAAATGGGTGGAGCAGCGCAAATCGGTTCCGCTCAATTTCAACTGCAAAATGCAAGTTGCCGCGGAATATTAATATCGAATAATTAAATACTCAAATATTTAGATATTCAAATTCGAATAGTTGAATTATTCAATTTTGATTCCCAGTCTTATTAAATTCTTGAAAATACGAAAGTTAAAAAATGGCATAAGACAAATTTAGTCGTGGAATGCCATTTTATCTGCGGAGGTAAATGATACGAAAGTGTGAGTCGACACTGATTGAGGAATGAATGGGGAGCTTGACACTTTGAGACAATAGCTCGAAGGTCAGACATTGCTGGCAATTTTTAAAGTTCTCAGAAATACGGTATGTTCAAAATAAGAATGTTAAGCATGCGGATCTCACTTATTTATTTTAAAAGTGGTGAGGTGGCTTTGGTTAAATAACAAGATAGTTACGCCAACTAGGCAATAGCACAATAACATTTGGCATTATCGCCGTGGTTCACTTGATATTTAATAAAAAGTAAAATTTTGGATTTTGGCTATTAATTTGCTATTTTCGTCTTTTACTGTAAAAAACTGGAACAAACACGAAAATAACGAGAAAAAAAATAAAAGTGGAAAATATCGCCATAAAAGTTGCGCAAAAAAAGTTTGGTTGTTGCGCATGCGCAGTGAGCAACACGTTCGCTTTACTTTATTTCTTAAATTTTAAATTTATTAATTAACAAAGTGTCTCTTCAGGAAATTAGAGATCAATACGTCTCTGTATCATAAATATGTCTTGTTATTTTCGTCATTTACTCTAAACACAGGAACAAACACGAAAATAACGAGAAAAAAATAAAAGTTTTAAATTCTTACAGCATCCGCCGTTTCGTAGCAAATGACGCAAGTTTTGCAATGGGGGCACTGCCACGTGTTGTCCGGTTGCATCCTCAGCATCATGTCGTCGCTGTTGAGACAGCCGTAGTGCGCTGAAACTTTCAGATAACTCACACCCCTCAATCGAGCCGAAAAACGCTACCTTTGTTGCTACATTCCCTGCACGAGACCATCCGGTCGCTGGGGCCGCGCTTATTCTGCAAATGGCAGACGGAACAGACGCCACCATGTTCACGGCCGCCACTGCTGGAGGCCCTGGATTCGGGTCTCGACTCATCACTAAGTCTCGCCAGCTGCTTCTCGATGGTGGAGCGGTTCAAGGATCCGGCGGGTCGGCCCCGCTTCTTGGGGACGTGCGTGTCGGACGGGTCGAAGACCTTCTTGGCTCTCTGAAATTTGAGGTTATGTCGTAAAACGTAACGATTTAGGATTTAATTTAAAGCGATTCGAGTTGAGTTGTCGGGGGGACGGGCGAAATTGTGGGGGCGACTAACCATTTTTTTGGCAGTTTTCATAATTTCGGAAAATTTGACGTGGCGGGGTGCGACGTTGGAATTCGGTACTAAACTCAACTCACCTTGCGTCTTCCCCCTACTCGCAATAAGTTGCTTCCGTTTTCCGCTTTCTTCTCGTCCGAATCCATAATTTCGGTCGGTTTCTTGGGTAGTTTGGGGCTCGGCCGCTTCTTGGGTCTAGCGTTGGCGTCGGGGGTGACGACGACAGCGCTAGCTCCCTTGTTGGCGTCGCAATCGCTTTTCCGCCCCTCCTCCTTCGTCGGGCCCATAAGGTACTTGTTGTTTTCCATTTTGATCAATCCCCCGTTCTCGACTTCCTTCTCGATCAGGATCGAGACGTACTTCTCGGTGTAGCGCACGCTGTCCTCCTTGAGGATGTTGAAGATGAGCTCTTCTTCCGGCACCCCGAATTCGAGGTAGTCGGGCTCGTGCACCACCAGCTCCCCGAAAGCGTTGGTCAGGAGTTGGGCGAATTTTCTGTTGGCCTTGTCGATATTGAAACTGTCCTGCTGGTTGTCACGTTTGATGTGGGAAAATTTTTTCGCCGCGTTCCTGTAACTAGTCGAGCCTTTGTACTCGACTTTGAGGACGACGTCGTGGTCGACGCACCATTGCAAATCGGCCTTAGCTTCTGTGTAGTTAATTGAGAAGTGTCTGAATAAGTAATTGCAGATTCGCTGGATACAAGGCCGAGCTTTGCGACGCCGTAACTGGTCAATCGCCTCCAGGATTCGCTCCTTGTTCTTAACCGAACCCATCGTTATTATCAAAAATCTCGATAACAGCGCCGGTTATCACCGAAGCGCCAAGTTCCGGAAAAAAGCCGCTAGAACAAAAACAAAAACGCGCTGTAGCTAACTCCAAATCCCCAATCGACCCTCCAACAGTTTCCGGCAACATTCCCGCGACTTTCCGCTCATTCCCGTCTGGAATCTGGAAGCGACAATAACGCGTATCCCGTGCGCTGCGCGCTCGCCACGCGAAACTCCTCGCTACTTTACCTGCTCTCAACCGGCCCAACCTGGATGAATCTCGGAATTGGCGCCAGCAACTCCTCGGGGAAGTCTTCCTGGATTATTCTGCCCACTTTGCCGCGGGGTCCGTCGCGTATTTACGGCGGAAATCCGGCGAAAACTGAGCGGTTTTTGGCACGCACTTCGCGGCGGTGGACGGGTTCGGTTGTCCGTGTTGCGGCAGGGTGGCTGAACGGACGCCACTGCGCACGCTTCGAGTCAACTGTTGTTGCAATTTTTAGAATTGCGTTTACGCCTTTTTGGCCTGTTGCTGGTGGTTGTCGGGAAGATTTCTGGACGGTTTCGGGTTTGGACCGGATTTTGCACTCACGCACGCGACGCCACACCTGCCGCGCTCGATGCTAAAGGCCACTGCCGGCGACCGGTTGAGCGCCCAAATTCGTACGGAACCGCGGGTTCTGCAATCAATTCGCTTCGCTGCCGGCCGGGACGCGGCCACTTTTCTCCTGTTGGAGACAATTCGGGATTATGCGAGACTTCCCGGTTGATAGGTTACAATTTCGACGATTACGGGGTCCGGTCGGAAGGTGCGCGCCGATCAAGTCATTGGAAATACTGGAGATAACACCTCGTGGCGCTTTAAGGCTGGCTGCATACAATCCCAAAAACGGCAGTGGGGCAGTTAAAACTGAAGCACGTATTTTGCCTTGCAAGGCACTTTTTAAAACTTGTACAGCTAGCTACAAGAGAAAATCCCGCGATTTCTCGGCCTTATTTCTCCTCTACATGTGGGTGTTAACGCGGAGAGACTGTCCGGTTTCTTTTGAAACTAAGTATACATGTGATTTGATATTAAAACCGAACCACTTCCAAAATGAATCACAATAGCGCTCTTCAGGCAACTACTTTGGCATCAAACTTATGTAATTAATGTTATTAACAAACAATGACGAACATTAAAGAAATTCTACGCGCAATTTTAAAAATAGGCTATAATAGAGCCTTTGGGCGTTGCCCCTGCGCCGTCCTCGACCTTTTTGTAGTGCCGCGGAGTCCCTCGGGTAGTCTTCAGTTTATTGGCTATAACAGGTGCTTTTATTTTTCCCTTCTACACACACGTGACAGTCGTGACAAAAAACTGGTGCAACCCCACCTCCCAGCCTCCCGCCCTTGTTTTCGTTTTCTTATTGTGAAGAGTTCCTTAACATCAAAAACCTTGTCTTTAGTTCTTCGTAATAGAAGACCTAATATAGCTGCATATTATCCGCTACGCTTGTAAGAAGCGTAGCAGATAATCTAGTAACCTTAGAAAAAACTTATAAGTTGCGCCTTCTGTTGGGATGATTTTGAACTTGAGAGTTAGACAAGCTCAACGGTATGGACGTGTCGTTTTCGTTCTGTAAGTCAAGTTCGGGGATTTTAGTTAAATAAATTTTTATTGATCATCCGATAATTAAATAATTAATACATTTCAACAAACCGCAATTATAGTTAAATGTTGAGGAAGAGTTAAAGGAAGAATCAAACTTAAAAATCGTTACATAGAAAGGTTGTTCAATGGTTATTGAGTCGTTAAATTATTGACATCGTTCTCTTCAGTTTCGCAAAAACTCGCCTTAGAAGTAGGGAAATAAGGCCTCATTTGCAACATTTCAACGTACGACAAAAATGGTGGAGGCGCCATCTCAAATCGGAGCAATATTTAAAATTTCAAAATGGTGTTACAACTTTTTCTAATATTTTTATATCTTTACTGCGTTGTTGTAATAAATATACAATAAGCAACATAACTTGCAACAACATTTTCTTAACAATAGTCTTTAATAATCTACAATTTACAGCGAGATTTCCAAAGACAGGCTACGTGATGATACTTTTACAAGATACCCTATACATGGAGCTAGGAGCAGATTCTACAACTACTATGCTCGACCAGAGATCTTTTTCTTGGTAATAATTCCTACTGATATACACATTTATACCGGAACAACTAAAATGATCGATATCACAATATGAAACATCTAACATTGTTTTATTGGTAAACCCTTAGCAGATAATTGAACAGTGCCGCGTCAGTGACGCTATTACTTATTTACTTCCAACTTACTACAAGTGCATAATGACAATACTATAAAAACAACTGCTTGAGTGTAGTAACAAAAAAAAAATTAAATACTATCGTTACATACATTCGACAAATCAGTCAGGATTCGCAGAAATGCTAAAATATTATGGAAAACGCGACTGATGAGATCGCTATTGATAACTAACACAAACAAAGAGTCAGTCGAATATCTTATTGGCTGCACAGGTTTTAACAATGTCGTGTCTTCTTAGGTGCCTGTGTAAAATAAAACGTGTTAACGTTAGATATGCCAGCGTCGAGCAGGCGTATGAGGTAAATAGTACGACGGTACCGACAACTATAGATTTGACCCTACCCTTATTATGTCTTCTATATTTTTTAATACCTACATAGACATTTCTACAAGTACTCAACAATTGACTATTAGCCGAAATATTGCTAAAAAATCAGGAATGTGCAACACACAAACTGAGCCGCGCGAAACTTCAGAAACTATTTAAGCCATACCGGGGTCCTCGAGCCCGCCATCCTCTTCCAGTTTCGTTATCAACTTCATAACTCTGAACTGTTCGCTGGTCTGACGCGACATGTCGATGAGAGCCAGCAGTTTTTTAATACCGATAAAAATGCTGAAAATCACAAATTGCAACGACTCGGAAGAAAATGCCGAAGAAAATTTCACCGTTTTCCCTGGACCTGCTTCTGGATCTTGGCCAACTCCTGGGGACTAAACACTTCTGAAGCCTCCAGAACGCTCAGTAAATGGTCGGGTTTCGAGAGGTTCGGCACGTGCAAGATCGCCGTGAACGCCGACAACATCTCCATGTCTTCCAGAACTTGCCTGCAAAAAAAAACTGAACATTTCCGCAAAATCGCGAAGACCAAAACAATTGAGCGGATAATCGAGGGCGCCCCTGATCACAAATAATGTATGTTCTACCAAAAACTGACCTTCTGCTGCTCGTGCACAAAACTAGCAACTTTTTGCCCGGCGGCGGCTGTTTCTTCAGCAACACCAGGAGAGCTTGCAGGGTCAAATTGGAATACCTCGGACCGATCGGGCCGTAATCGAGGAGTCTTTCGATGTTATCAACTAATATGCAACTAAGTGTCGAGCGGTAGGCGTCGTCGAACACCTGCAGAATAAAATTGAAAGTCACCCTGTATATATTCTTGCAACAAAAGACCTTTCTGATATGTAGGCATTTAGCGGTTTCTGTAAACCCAACCATCTCTTCGGGTGAACAGACCTTAACGAACGGAAAATTGGAATTTTTCGCAAGCTGAGCGGCCAAAGCGGTTTTTCCGGAGTTGGGAGGACCCTCCAGCAGAACCGAAACCAAACCTAATTGAACAACAAAAAAATTAGGAAAAAATCTTCAATTTCTTCAGGAGTCAACGAGACCCCGTGGAGCTACCTGTCGGCATAAATAAACAACTGCTACAAAAGAAGTTAGAAACAAAAACAAGTGGGCGCCGGCCAACTACGATATTTTATTTTAACGAATTAAAATTGTTCCTGATATATTTACGGAAGACCCATTTATTTAAACACCCTGTATAGTTTACCGGAAGTATCTGTTGCTTTGGCTTGTTGAATGAATAACATTCCATCTTCCAGGATGCTGCTGACTGGAGATCCCCAATTTACGATGCCTTGGGCCAAAAACTGGGTCAGCATCTCCAGCGCCGTCCCGAAGGCCTTGAAGACGTCTCATTTAGAAGTTACAATTACTTTCAAACGAAAATACAAACGGGTTTAATGTCATTTTTTAAAGCATTGAGGAAATCAGATCGGGTCACGAGCAGTTTCTCGATGGCTTCTGGATCGACTTCGACTTTATTGGAAGCTTTTATGAGACGATTCATCGCAGTCGCTTGGGACGCCCGAATTAAACCTTCCAATTCCGCTCCTGAGAAATTTTTCGTTAATTGCGCCAATTCCTGAAAACGCCACAATTAACGCCTCACGTTA
Organism: Schizotus pectinicornis; assembly: GCA_951805265.1. Classification (NCBI taxonomy): domain Eukaryota; kingdom Metazoa; phylum Arthropoda; class Insecta; order Coleoptera; family Pyrochroidae; genus Schizotus; species Schizotus pectinicornis. Next base: position 4,439,336 of record OX638207.1, read on the forward strand.
ACCAAAACAATCGGGTGAGTTTGTGTCGAGGCAAACAACGCAGAGTGCGCAAGCGCTGTTTGCACCAACTTCGTTGCTTACTCTATTGTCAACGTCGGGACTAATTTTTTTGTATTTTCGCATTCTACTCGTGTGAATATTGAGAATTTCGAATCTTCCGTCTTCGTCCGGCAAACTGATTTCGACTTGGACTTCTAACCGTCCGGGTCTGAGTAGCGCGTCGTCGATCATATCTCTCCTGTTAGTCATCCCTTAAAAATCGGGTTCGAAATTTTCCTTCAACCCTGGAGATAACTCACCGATGACTAGAATGTTGTTCAATTGTTCCACGCCGTCGATTTTCGACAACAATTGATTAACAACGGTGTCATGAACGCCAGTATTGCCAGCAACCGACCCCCTTTGCTTACAGATAGCGTCGATCTCGTCAAAAATTATGATATGTAAACCGCTGTTGGGGCCAGCCTAAAACGTAATTGCCATCAAATAATAACAAAGAGCGAGTTTCATGGACTAAGTTGTTGGAAATTAATATCGCGTTTACCCTTTTCTCTTCTTCTTCGGCATCAGCGAACAAGCGCCTGACGTTGGCCTCTGATTCGCCTACGTATTTGTCGAGAATTTGGGGACCGTTCACGATTTTCGGCTCCCTGGCGTTGAGCATTTGCCCGATCTGTCTCGCCATTAGTGTTTTACCAGTACCTGGAGGACCAAACAGCAAAATGCCCTTGACGTGCTTGCAACCTAATTGATCCACTATTTCGGGCGGAAACACGCGGGAGGCGAAAGCGCGTCGGAATATCGCGTTGAACTCGTTGCCTAAACCGCCGATGCCCATCTTCTGGAAGTCCCAATCTGGGTTGATGATGGATTGGCGGACCTCTTTCCTGGAATTCACCACCACATTCAAAAAGATAGGAAAAGCGTACGGCGAGCGTCAGAAAAAAATAATAAGAAAGTGGTTTGAATGCAAAAACGATGTGCCCCCTTAAAAACCGCACAAAGAAAAAATGGTTTAAATGCAGGTACACTTAGGAAAGTTCACTTTACTTTAGAAAGAAGTTGAAAGGAAAAAAAAGAAAAAAAACAAACAAATGGTTTGAATGCAGATCCGCTTGCAATTCAGCAAATAATTATTTTTGGTTTAAAACCGGGATAAGAAAAAAATGCAAGACATAAAAGTGGCTTAAATGCAGGTACACTTATGATTTAGCAAGATTATTTTTCCTTGAGAAACAAGTTGAAAAAAAAAAAAACAGAAACAAGTGGTTTGAATGCAGATACACCTGTGATTCAGCAAGCAATTATCTTTGGTTTAGAACGAGTTAAAAAAAGGGCAAAAGTGGTTTGAGTAACGATATAGTTGTATTCTGGTTGAAGGAGAACCGGCCCTTACCCCTTGGACTTCCCCACCAGATTCAGCGACGAGGCTTCAGCTTTTTCAAACTGAACTAAAGTGTTTGGAATCAATTGTCCAATCCTGGCCTTCTTGGGCTTCCCCTCGCGACCCTCCTTCAGCGCATTAATATTAGCAGCTAAAACGCGACAATTAAACTGAAAGAATTCAACAACACCGTCAAACCTTCGAGATCTTTGACCACCAACAACAGTAACTTCTTGTCTTTAAAGGAAAATGCCAGCTGCTGTCCAACAGTAAAAATTTGTTTCGGGAACGTCATCAGGAACTCTTTTGCCATTTCATCAGTATCATATGGCTCTTGAGACGTCCTAAAACGTTAACATAGATTTCTTCCAGCACAAATAATAAAATTACGTTTTCTTCTGCATGTAATCAGCCTCGAGGACGACGGCTGAAAGGTATTCGTCAGGGTTGTAGGGCCTGACGTCAATTTCTTGATTGAGCGACAGTACTGCCCATTTTCGTTGCGGCAAACTGAACCCGACATGGTACTTGGGGATGCTCGAATGACTCTTGATTGAGAACACGAATGATTGCCCTCCTCCCGTATTCACGCTTATATGCCTGAAAATCGCAATTGAACCAAAATTATCCCGATGACTTGCAGTTGCTCACTTGGTTCCTGTGGGAAAATCGGCCTCGTTTACTATTGCACAATTGCTAAGTGACAGTTCGTCTGTTGGACATTTTGCCACTTTGAACGACTGAAATGGGAGAAAATTAAAAGTTTTGAGGGCGTAAAGTCGTCTCGAACTGGTGTTGGGGTTGCGGGGAGGTTGTAAAGCGAGAAGTAATGTTGCAAACTATTTACCATGTTCGGTTTGGGTTCTTAACTTTGCGAGGATGTGGCTCTTGGTCCACTGCAATGCAGGTCGGAGTGGAAAATTCGGAAAATCAATACAAGAGGGAAAACATAACCTCTAAACTAAACGTCAAAGCTGTCAGAGGCGATGACGATATTTATTGTATTTATTATTAACCGCTTAAATATTAGTTTTCAGGTTTTCAAAACGAGCAAAATTAGTAATAAGTCGGTATGGGATAGGACCATAGAAATATGGGTTAATGCTTGGGGCAATTTTTAAAATATTTGCGGGAGATGAAGGCGCATGCGCATGACGTCAAATTCAACCCAGTGGCGCAACATTATGTAAATGAATTAAATGATAGGGTTTTCAAAATCAAATCAAAATAGTTTTTGAAAAGCAATGCCGGGAAAAAGGGTGTAACAATCATCTAACGACTTCTCAAACTGTAACATCATAGCATCAAAGTGTAAACTAACTAGCTTCCAGAACATAAATGCTTATATTACTTCAATTCTATCAAAAGGTGTGGTGGACTGTGCCACAACGCAGGAAAGTTGATTTTAAATCACGAATGCGGCAAGGAATCAAGAAAAAACTGCTCTAAAAAAATCATTTAATTTCAGTAATTACTCCTATACCTACATATAACATACTGAAGACCAATTAAATTTAGCAAATCAGTAACAGAGAGGAATAAGGCAATATATTACAATAACTTATCAAATTTTGTACAAATAAAATGTGAAATACAAAACAGTTCAATGATTTTGTGTTTTATTAGAAGTAAATATGCTCAATATTAACAAAAATCAGTCAAAGAAACAGTACACACTATCGAACAAAACACTGCACACTGTAAGATATAAAAATCGTCTCTTCTCTACACCTACACCTCTCACAACTCGTCATGGTCGTCGTTCTCCTGAAATAACAAAAAAAATATGTCAAAACCGCAAAACAAAACTTAAACAATCATTACCTCTACTTGTGGCACGTGTTCTTCATCGTCCGCATCTTCATCATCATCATCCTCATCTTCGTTGTCCTCTTTCTTATCTTCGGAAGGCGCAGCGTCGCTCTCGGCCTTATCCAACTCTTCCTTGGCCTTCTTCTCACCGTCTTGTTTGGCTTTAAGACCAGAAATCGCGTTTTTAGCGTATTCGACATCATCAGTGATCAACACATCATCGAAAATCGTTCCGGATTTAACCTGCCACAAATCGAAGCCGATACCGCAAATTTCCTTCTGTTTGTACAATTCCGGTTCGGGAGAGTACTCAGGATTATCGATTTCAGGATGAATCCAAGGACCTTTGTAAGCGGGATTGTCGATTTGTTTGGGCGACCATTCTCCCTTGTAGTCGGGATTATCAATCATGGGTGGTTCCCATTCTCCGTCCATCTCATCGTCCCAATCGTCGGGTTTGGTCGCTTCAGGATCGGGAATATGTTCGGGCTTATCCCAATCTTCCGGTTTCGAGTCGTCTGGATCGGGGATGGTCGCGCGGTCGTCCCAATCTTCGGGCTTCTTCGCTTCCGGATCCTTGATTTTCTTGGGAGGAAGGAGGTCCCAGTCGGCCTCGAGTTCGCCGCTTTCCACCTTTTCGCCGTCGATTTGGACTTCGTAGGTGTTGTCGGGTTTGATGATTAGAGTGTAGACGTGGGTGTAGACGTCGTCTTTGCAACGGATGTCTTTGTTGATGAGGACGTTCTTGTCTTTGTGATTGAGGATGACGTGGACTTTTTTGGTGCCGGGACCGCAAATGTCGGGACCGAACATGACGCGGTAGGGCGATTCTCCGTGCATGTCCTCTTGGTCGAGGGAGCAATCGAAGACTTTTACGTAGCCGCCGCCGCAGTCGATGTTCTGCTCGTGTTTCACCGAGAACTGGATGACCAAGTCTTTGTCCTGGGTGCCGAAAGGCTTGAACTTTCTGCTTAGGGCGTAAAATCGGGCGTCCTGCGATGTTTGGATACCTGCAGGACACAACAGTTTCAAAGAAAAATTCCCAAAGATGCACAAGTGCCGCAAGACAACACATCCAGAGTTTTACAAGACTTGAAACGGGAACAAAACTCTGGAGATCTACGAAACTTTACTGAAATATTTGGGGTAGATAAGTCCCAAGAAATTTTGAGACATATTACTTTCTTAAGAATGGATTTTCGAAAATTCCTGTAATTTCTAAAATCACAACTGATAACGAGGGAAAGTTGCAAGAGTGAAACTCATTAACTAAAAGATAGCTTTCAGGGTCATAAAGGCATTAACCACTTATGAAAATACATATAATTTTAGCCTTGAAATTTTGTTTGGCCTTCATGAGTCGACTAATCAATTATTTGTAAGACAACAAGGTTGAACCATACACTGATATTGTAAATAAAACATTTACGAATATGACGCTAGATGGCGCTAATTTCAATATAATAATTACATAATTGGGTACCTAGCGACCTCCGCTATTATGCATGTTGAAATGTTGAAGGTTCATAATGATAGTACACACAGTAACAATCATACTGTTGATTGTGGTACGCAATAATTAACTTATCAACCCCAACTAAACGCCATAGTGAACCCTAGTTGGTCGGTAAAACAGTGTTCTGTTGTAGCAGAACTGAAAAAATACTGATATAAATTCAAAATCAGGGCAATAGTAGAGGATATCTCTTGCACCTTTCATACTATGATTTTTACTCTTCTTATCACCTGATAACGCAAAAAGTGCCGTATCTCACTGCAGCTGGAAAACAGAATTTATTTATAAATCCCCAATTTTCACCTCCCTTGTTTCAATTGCGCTTCAAAGGAAGATTCTATTTTTATTTCCCAAACAAAGTGTCTTTTTAACAATGAAAGGACCAACGAACTCCCATTTAATTGGTTTTTCAACAATCTAGTTGGCGGTGTTAATTTTGTTGGGTGTTGCTCGCTTGTTTCCCTCATTACCTTTATCTTCCTCTTCATCATTGAAGAACTTCCCGGCACTGAGAACGAACTGGCCGAACTCCTTTCCGGGATGTTTGCTGTACACCCAATTTTTCTCCCAGGAATCTGGAAGAAAAGCCGGCATTCAAGCACCGAAAACGACGTCAAGTTCCGGGATCGCAGACACCGGTGAAACAACTTACCATCTTGGAATTTTTCTTCAAGATAAACTTTCGCACTAGATGCGTAAATGTACGCACATAACACAACCGCTAATAAATAGGACTTCATTTCACTATTTTCCGCTAGTTTCAATCGAAAACTACGATGACTTGTCGCCACGAATCTACCGCAAATGCCAGAAAAATAGTATGAGGTGCGTATACTAACCCCGAATTACAATGAAGCACAGACGGACGTTATTGATTTCGTGGCGATTTATTCGGGCAGCCAACAAAGCGCGATTAATGACACTTGTCGGTGATAGCAGCCTAATTCGACAGATGGAAGGATTTGATTGGTCGCAGGGCCGACACCGTGTTCTAAAACAGTGGAAACGTCACGATGTTATCTTTGTTCCACTCAAGCGGCGTCCAATGAACGAGCGTGTGACGTAACAGCGATTTTTGGTACAGTTGGACGCTTCTGATTCGCCCACTTGCAGGCGACGCAACTTGGCGGGAATTCAAATCTCAAAATCGAGAACTTGACGGTGGCTCAGGTTCTACAGGTCCGTTAACACCAAATAACGTTCGAAACTCGCTTCGCGGTCTATTGATGGTCATTCGACAAACCCCAGCATATTCTGTGCAACACTTTTAATCCTAATGGAAGAATTTATTGGACGATTCCAGCGCCATCTATCGCGTCTACTCACAACACTAGAATTTTCCAATTGACGAAAAAAATGCAGAAACTCAATGAGAACTTCTTTCTCCTGGTTCAGGTATTAAGATATCGCAGGACGCCCGATTTTACCCCTTTACAGCTTTACAGCTCTCGGGACAAAGAAAGATCTTGGAGGCCTGGCGATTCAGACGACCGCCCCCCCGATAACCGATACAGGCGATTCGGGATAAGCTCCCAATTCTTCCCATTTTGAAGAAACTCAACTCGAAGTCTGGACTAAATTCAGGAGAACTACGACCATGATGAGAAGAAGAGATATTTATGTCATCTATCTTTATTGTCCATTACTAGTGGTAGATAGTCTTGGCTAACTATGTGGAGCGTTTTGTCCTCTTTTTGTGCTTCTTTGAACGATTTTTGGGTGTAGAACCTAATTTTGCTGTTCATTTCTTTGTGTTATTCTGCATTCAGTTCAGGATCAGGGATCAAGGGTAATATTTAATGGCCTGACCGAGTTCCCAACAGGTCTTAATGTTGGTTTTCGCACGTAGCTACGTGGTTTTCTGTCAAACAGCTACTAAATGCTTAAACGACTGTTGGCTAATGGCCAGTTAACTATTGGGGCGTCAATGGCTCGCTAACCCTCCATTAGCGACATGCAACCGTACCCCCGCTTTCAATCCGCTTCTCTTCTGTTGATCTGCTAGCATGGTATGTGGATTGTCCAAAGCTGCTAGTTATTAAAAAAATGTACTTATTGGGAGTGAAATGCTGCCTTCGGCGCTAATTGAACGCCCCCAAGGAGCGCTTGTGACGCAGTTGGTGGGTTATCGCGCTATCTCCGATTTTGCAATTTTAATCCTCGTTCTATCCGAATCGATTGTCTAGGAGTCAAGAATTGGCTGGCAAAGAGGAAACGTTTCAAATCTGGCGCTCTTGCGGTCGAGAAAAAGTAAAAACACCGACTTTGAAAACAAAGAAATAAACTTGATCGCCTACATTTGAAAGTAAAAGTTTGGTAGAGTGTATTTGTTGAAACGAGATTAGTTCCTCGACGAAACAACATGTAAAAGCGAGTGATAAGGGGTAAGTCGTTTCGATTTCGTCGAGTTTTAGTCAAAAATCGTGCATTTCGTCAATTTCAAGTAACATCTCGCAAAGTCGTTTACCTTGAACTAGCAAAGACATAAAAGAGCGAGTTACATTAACTTAAGTCCTGTAGCACGACAGATCTGTTGCTGTACTCAAACAAAAATATGAGGTAAGCCTTAAAAATAGCTAAGGTGACGTTAATTTTGACCATTTTCACGAAATCGAGTTTTTGGCCATCTAATTTCGAGCAAAATGACATGGATAAACGAACTTTCTAAATTATGTACGTTTGGGTGAAAAGGATAGTGGTGAATTTGCATCGCGCTGCAGTCGATTGATCGCTTTCTCGTTCAAATCCGTTTTTGTTGCAGAGACAATAATGAACAATGTCTTCAGTTAACGATAGAAAAATAAGGGATGTGCGCGACCTATGGAGCTGCAACGGACGCGACTTGGACAAGGAAAATCCGCGAGTTCCAGTCGACAACAATGTAGATAATCGGACCAAACACAAATATAAGACTTTAGAGAGGCATTTAAGCATGAAGAAGACTATTAGGAAGAAGATGATGAGGGATTTGAGGGAAATCGGGGACGCCGCCGACGAGCCCAACTCCCCCACACAGACTGCAGGGTTCCTAGAACAAATCAAGAATGACCAGCCACCGCCTGCCAACATCGACAAGCCCAGCTTGTGGAAAAGGCTAACCAAGGGATGGGGCCATTCCTAACAGGGTATCTCGCTCGCTTGTGATTCTATTAATGCTGACACGACCGGCAGTATTCAGTGAACTAGCCTAAGTAGACTTAAGTATGCTGTTCCTAAAAAGTATTTCTAATAATAGCCCTAAGACCTATATAGAAAAACAGTGGTGTTTATAACAATTATATTTATTTTATAGCGCGTTACCAGGTTCTTACTCGTGTATATAAGATATACTCTGGTCTGGAAACAATACGTTGTTAGAGACTGCGGCCAATTAGCGGCCCAGCTCTCATTTAAGTTTTCGCAATTAATCTTATCAGACCTAAATTGCCTTATTTCGCTTTAACACATAGCTGTTCATTATGCAAATGTTTGAATAAACTATCAAGGAAATGCGAGTTTTCATTAAGTTGCGGCACATCCCCGCCCCCAACTCAACAGTTAACTTTGTCTTTAAGCAAGAGTAACTGGCGCTAATCTTACAGTTTCTTGACCAAGATGCACTTTTGGAATCTGCAAATAGACACCGAGTAAGTGAAGAAGTTAGAAATATGGCGTTGGACAATGTTGGAGGTGAAGGATTTAACGTGATTCAGATAGGATCATGTGCGAAAAATTGGTGTTATTGAAAGATATTACGTTGGAATATAACAATTTCATTTAATAAATAACTTTATCACTTATAAAATTTGCATGTCCAACACCAACCTATTTCGCCTAGTTAAAAAAATAGTAACATCTTTGATCACTTCGTCACAAGCAAATAACGTAATATAAAGTATACAAAACAATTATCTAATCCCGCTTACCACTATTAGACATTTCGTGAAACATTTACTACCACCATCTTTACAGAATTGAGCAAAAACGGGTGTATGTATAATTATAAAGATTAACACCCGAATTCACTAAACTGGTTTAAGTTGACAGGTGAAAAGGTGTCCAAAAGTTATTAACATCATTGTAGCAAAAAATGACTTTCATCTGTCACCCTCGACCGGTTTAAAGCTTAAACCTTTTTAGTAAATCCGGACGTTATTATTGTTCAGTTAAAGTTAACAGCCAACAAAAATCAGACGATTCTAGTTAGGTAAAGCTATTTTTGCAAAATCAAAACAACTAAATAACGTTAAGTAGTAACACATTAAATCGACAGTAACGCTTCAGTTATGCTAAGTTTAAAGCTTAAATTTCGGGCTTGATGCTCCATTATTTAGTTATATGTAGTAGCAAAATTTAAACGGCACTAGAGCACGTAATAGAAGTTTGTTTTAATTAAAGTTCTTTCTGGGTTATCTTAGGAATGAAGTAAAACAGTTATAATTACGGAAGACATGAGTAAACCGAAATTCCAAAATTGCACCATCGCAAACACAATATATTAACCACATCTACCTTCAAGACAGGAAATGATAAGATAAGAAGTGTGTATTATGAATCGTTAAACTCCTTTTACTTAAAATATAGCACCAAATCGGTTATGATAGCAAAGTGTGATAACACGTGTATCAAAGTCAACAAGTACCATTTGTACTAAGAATATCGCTGCTAATCTCCTGATATTAGTTAGTAGAAAACTGTAATAAAACGCGTCAGGTATACAAGGAATCAAATCTATTAATTTTTCTTACAGAATAGAATTTACTTCCAATTCTAAAAGTGTTGCCAGATTCCTGCAATAACATGGAACAACTAACAGCAGATAGATTAATTAAGTTAAAAAGAGTTAGCCTGCAAGGACAGTAGATACGCAACAGCTGACGTTACGTGTTCGTTTTTCATTTGATAACAGTTTTTACTTTCAAGATTAATGAGCACGTAAGTAATTATAGTCCTTCAACCCGGTTAACGAGATTCACGGAACTGTGACATAATAATAGCGTAATCCTTCATGGGGACAATGTACAAACTACGCATGCGCAGTTACAACTTTTAGCTGTAACTTCTGCAAATACGCAAAGTTAACAAAATCAAGACAGTTCTGGTCAATTTCGCTAGCCATTAATGTGTTTTATATTATCAGTGTTATCAGGATATTAAAACTTATTTTTCGAACAGTTAACTAATCTTTCAAATTTAGTTTGAGCTGAATGCCATTTGATTAAAGAGATAAAAACGCTACGAAAAAATTTAGTGATGTAATAGCGATAACCTCTGGGGATTAGTACTAAATTAGGAATTGTCTACGTTGGTAATCAGGGCTCAAAATCGAACAACCGAACTAAACCATTTTCAACATTAAAAATCTAATTCTCCTACGATCCAAATTCTTCAGTGTCTTCGTTAATCGGGTTGAACGTGTACTTCCCTCTACCGTCCAAATGCAAAACGTACTCGTGATGCTGCCACAATGATTTTCTATGAGAAACTGTCAATAAAGTTATCCCAACTTCCCTACAATACTTGTACATGCTTCCTTCCACATCGACCGAAACCGCGCTAGTGCACTCGTCCAAAATAGCGAATTGAGGTTTATGGTAAAAGAGTCTAGCCATGGCTATCCTTTGTTTCTCGCCTCCACTCAACACGTCCAACCAATCCGCGATCGCATCCAAACCACCCTCGCGCTCCAACAAATAACCCAACTGAACCCTCTCCAAAAATTCGACCAACATTGCGTCGCTAGTGCCGCGCCGTGACGCTTCGGAACCGGAATGGGGATAAGTCAGTTGATCCCGCAAACACCCCAAAGTCATGTAGGGACGTTGCGGTATATAGAAGAGTTTGCCTCGGGGCGGTTTCGTGATTTCGCCCCCGAAAAGCGGCCAGAGCTCGCCCAAAACCCGAAACAGCGACGATTTCCCGGAACCGTTCGGTCCGCAAACCAGCACGTTCATGCCCGCTTTAATTTCGAACGACAACGCCGGAATTAGCACGTCACCGTTGGGGGTGATCAGCGGCACTTTATCAAACTTGATGATGTTATTTTGAAAAATCACTTTACCCCCGTCAGCACGTAGATTTTCGGCACCCGCTACCATCGTGCGCTGGTATTTATTATTGTTGAGGTCGTCCAGAACTTGTCTCAATTGGGTGACGCGAGCGGTAAAACCCGCTAATCGGGTCAATTCTCGCCCGGCTAAAACTAATCGCCCTATAGCTTCCGCCAACTTAAGTAACATCCGACCGTAAGTGTAGTAGAGACGTGACCTCTCGTTGTGTTGAGCTTTGGAAAAAACGTGGGTGGCCGACAGAAACGGAAGCGAAACGGCCCAAAAACCGACGACGCTAGCGAAATATTTCGCAACTAAATTATCGACGATCCCCATCACCCAAACCCTGAACTTCAAGAACCTCTTCAAGTGACCCAACAATTTGTTGTAACTCGACGTTATCGTCGCTTTTTCTCGCAAATTTCCGTTGTAGAAAGCGATTTCTTCCGAGTACGTTATTAATCTAGAATTGATGTGTCTGAATTCACCTTCTAATTTTTGTTCGCCGGCCGTGAACCTCGCCAGAGGTCGCCTCAAATGCGTTAGTAGAGCTCCGGACAAAAACATGTATCCTAACATTAATGCGGGCGTGCTGCCACCTAGAGACGAACTAAGTTTGTAGACGTAAATGCCTATGTCTAATAATGGTTTGGCGGTGTTGCAGTACAGTTCTGAAACGCTCTCGCAGAATTTATCGACGTCGGTCGTTAAAAGTTGATCGGCGTTGGCTATCCGGTTGTCAAGATTCGTCATGCGGTAATAGGTGAAGTTCTTGAGGTAATCTTCGTAGAGTCGTCGGGTCATGTTGGTGCGCAGACGGATCTTCAGCTCGCCTATGGAGTACTTGAGGACGTTGTTAACCACGGAAATTACGGGCAGGGCCACAATGTAGCCGATGAGGCGCCTCAGGAACAGCCTCTTGTCCATGGAAACGATCGCACTGAAAACAAACAAAATCAATCAAAAATGTTACGAAAATTTGTTTGGCTACACGAAAAAAATTTGCTTTTGCAGATGAAATTGTTCAATTAAACAGTATATAAATATAGAATAAATTGCTTTCGGAATTTATTAATAAGCTTGCCATGGTCCAAAAGAAAAATCAAAGTTTCATGTGCTGCAAAATTGACCAGGAGGTTGAGGATGTAAAATTTGAAGCATACATGTAAAAACAAAAAACCTCAAATTGGTGGAGTGTATTTTTTTTTTCAAGATAATTCGTTTCAGTAGTGAAATGAAAAGTTAAGTATCAACAAAAATGTTTCAACGTTGCTACAGTTGCCAAAAAAAAATCTTTTCCTTAAATAAACACAATACATTAAAAGTATTGTACCTAGGTCAAACATGCAAATTTTTTAACCCCGATAAAAGATTCCATAAAATGTTCCACTACATTACTGATATTATGGGCACCTATTGTATTGTAATTTATCCACAATTAATGTAAGTGACCTTGTAATACATAACTATTTTAAAATACACCAAGAGTAACAAACTTGAAACTACAGTCTACAGACTCTACAGTGGTGAGTGTATAGGATTTGGTTCCTAATGTAACTTTGGCTGAAAACATAAACCTAATAGCAACGAAAAGTTTCCCAAGAAAAATAAATGCCCGTTATGGGATATGAGTAACTAGACAGGTCGGTAGAAATCTCGCACCATAATTGCTAGACTAGCTCTCTATATGTTCTAAGTCGTCGATTAACAGAGCGTACAGGTTATTGAAATGTGGCTAAATCGATTCAAACATGGTTAGAGCTCTTGACCAGTAAATAAAACGGCGTAAAAGTGGATCTTCTCATCGGCCCGATAATGGTAACTATAAAAATAAATGCTGAAGTTAATTACGACAACTTCAGCAAAGCGGTTCAACAACCTTATATTTGGCTAGACACTGTTGAAAGTTGAAAGAATCCCGTTATACTCCGCCAGCAAGAAGTGCCTATTGTTTTGCTACTTTTTGTTACTGGTTATCTTCCAACATTTTAAATGTTGACTTCGATCTCTCCATGACGTAACACATATTCCAACTTGATTCATGGCTTGACGATTGTTAGCCTTAAGATAAATATGTGCTAGGTAGATCAGTAAAAAACAAATGCAACATATTGAACGTGGTGTTCTTTTTACTAACGGTAAATAATGTAGGATTTCCTGTACGACTTTCAGATTCGCAACAAAAAGACGATTTTGGAGAATATCAGGTTTTTAGAGAATATGACCTTAATCTTGATCTTCGGTGGTTCTTATGCTAATTAATAATCACTGGATTCCCACATTTTCTCACAATCCTTTTGTTCGTTAACGACAACCAAGCAAGGAGCAATAAAATTAATGTCCTATTTGTATTTGCAAAATATAGTTTATAAATCACCTAAATAATAATAATTCGTTTGAATATATTTAATACAGTTATTGTACGCTCGGTCTGTTTCAAATGAACGCGCATGGTGTGCTGACCTGGGTCAATTTTGCCATCTTCAATACGTGATATGGAATCGCTGTACTAATTTTTCGACACCAATGATCATCTAACAACATGATAGCTACTAGCTACACCAAAGCCACGAATTGAAATCGATGACGGCGAGACCTGCATAGATGTAGATCCGCGGCGTGCGTATGCCCTTCAGGATAGAAAATGCCCCGGTGCGATACGCGCAAAAACCTGATGAATCTACTTAAAACGAGACTCTACAGGTTGCAGTGCGTTAATCATTTTTTTTCTGAATTTTCTAAATACCAATTCGAAGTGATACCGTAGTCGAGAGTTACAAATTCTTCAGAGTCAGCTGACGTTACCTGATTTTTCGTTATAATGGCCAACATTTTTTGTCTCACTGCAATAATTATTTCCTATTAAACTAATAACTAATAAATCAGATGTTGACTAGTTGATAACGTTGCCATGCAAAGAGAAAGCCTTTAGATGTATTACACAACGTGTATTGGCTTTAACAATGGTGCTATCCTATCACCATAACCTCTTACGCCTTAAACAGACAAGTTGGAGTAAAAATGATAAATCTTATTGGCAATGGAAAAATATATGTACAGTAATTATTTTATAATAACGCCAAGGTCATATTAAATTCCTTGACAATTAATATAAATTGCCTTTTTACAGTGCAGGTTTGTCGCCTCCTTACAGTGTGATCGAAAATAATAAAAATAGTTATCAAAGATCAGTTTATCTGTTTGCTTTCTCCCATTCCAGATCGTTTTCTTTCCCTTAAAAATTTGTAATGCTCAAACAGCATTACTTATCTTCTAAATTCTCAATTTTTCTATGCTAATAGTTGTCATGACAATTTTTTTGGGGGGTTCTCATGAAAATGGGCGATAAGATCAGAGGGCAACGGCCTCATTTGGCAAAGAAGAAAGCGTTGTTCCATCAGCATCATAACGCACCTGCAGGCAATTTTGCGATTGCTATGAACAAAATTTGCGAATGAAATGTCCTGTTCGGCCTAATCACCTGATTTGGCTCCCGACGATTCTTATCTACTGACAAAAAACTTTTCGTAATTCAATAACTTATAACATAATTCGGTCGAAAATGCAGCCAATGGTCGTTTTCTCTCGAATTACTCTCCATTGAGGTAGAGAAAAAAATCTGGAAAAAAATTGAAATTTTCAACATCGACTTCATAACTTATTTTTGTAGATTTTGGTCCGCTTAACACAAATGTGGCAATAAAAATTAATTAAAATTAAAATCCCCGAGACAAGGCGGGTTTTGATTAAAAATTCTTCATTGTACTGTCACCTACTCCTAAGCTTCTCCGTAAGCTTGCATCGAAAACTTTATTGCTTATCAGATTAGTAATAAAGTTGAACTGTTTGATTGAATGCAAGTCCTTGAAGCCTAAAGAGACTTCTTTCAGCAATAAAATTTATCGAGCATTAATCGTGACTCCGTGAAAACTACAATACTTACCCAACTCACTTACGAATACAAATTAAAATTCCAAACCCATTGTCGACCATGACCTCGACCATGACGAATGTACATTATTGAACCCAAACCCGTCATTACCTTTCGATTTTCGTCCCCGTATCAATCATCCACAAATCGCAAATGGACCTGCCGACCAAACTGAGGGCAACCAAGAAGAGGAAACCCGACTCAGGTGAACTCCATCCCGGCACAATTATCTTCAACAGTAGCAAAAGTTGTTTCAAAAACTGCCTATCCACTTGTGCCTTGATTTTCACTTCCTTCTTCTCCGAAATGTAATACTTCACATCTTCCTCGACGGGTTTTCTGATTTTTCTCCTGCCAAAAAAGAAGTGTTGAACCACCACGAATCAGTTGGGCGTTTAATTACCTTTCTAGCTGTTTCCGTTTTCTTTTCGACGCCAATATCCACAGGGCCGCACTGACCCCAGCTGCCGCGATGGCATTGTTCCTGGTCAAAACTTTACTCAAGTTCGGGGCCATCACTGTATCATTGTATTTTGATGGTGGTTTGATCGCGCACTTTCACGTCCTCGACAACATCCACTCGACAAATACGCAATGATCCAACTGACCGACCTGGTGCTGGCAATTAGATAAACCAGCAACTAGCTGAGTAGTTGTTGGACTTAGGACAGCGGCGCCGAATCAGATGATCCTATGTGCGGCACGAGTAGGAAAGCGATAGGTACACTGATAAAAAGAGATACAGAAAGGTACTTAATCAGGTGGTTATCGGATGGGTAGGTACGTCACTTTTGGCTATATGACATAATTAGGTAATTCTTTACTTTAGTGACCTCTGCAATTTTAACACAAATTTTAGTGCAATGACGTTGAAATGACCTCCTTAGTCGATTATAGCAAAGGAAAGTTTGTGCAAATGCCCCATTAACCGTCTATCCAACGGGATTGTGGAGTGAATAGGGGTGCTGGGTGGGTAAGAAGGTTAAAATAATCGGATAATATGAAAAGAGCTGCAATTAGTAAAATTGATGTAATTTAGGGCAAGGAAAAATAATTAGCAATGAATGAATGGATGATTTTTTGGTAAGTCCAGACGGTAGATGAAGTGTTGGTGCGAGAAACATTGAAATTTCCGTGTACAAGGTCACGCACTGCAACGTGTGGCCCAGCGTAAGAATAACTCTTTTAATTAATTGGGGGGTAAATAGGCATTTGCACAACAAAATTCGTGTGGTAGTGGATTCAGTAAAGCTTGTAGAATCATGTAAATGCAAAATGGTGGTGGTCGGCGAGAGGTCACTAAACTAAAGATTGACCCATAATTATGACGGTGGGTTTCTTGGTTCTGAGTTTGTGGAAGAATGGCATGTCAGGGTCAGGAAGATTTTAACTAGCACTTCTTGGGTGATGGCGGTCATATGGTGCTGCTCGACTAAATTCGGCAATTAAACGCGAAAGCTAAATATAGAGCATAAATCTAGTCTTATCGCATTCAAATTATCTAATGGATTATTGATTCAGATTCAACCATTTGGGGCAGTGCGTGAATTAATATCTAAGGGCAGGAAGCAAAATTAAACTAAAAATTTAACATAAATTAAAAAATGCTACGTCATGATGTCATTCTCTCTGCGTCATCAGGTCGAATAGCTGCTTTTTACCAATTAACAGTTTTACTTTTAATTCTAACCACACGAGTTGTTTATTATTATTTTGCTTTACAACAACAACTTTTTATGTTCTACCATGCTCCCAAGGCATTAGCAGCCAAGATTTCCTACATAAAGAACAAGACAGAGAAATTTGACACTAAAGAAGCAAAGTTGGGCCTTGACCAATCTTATACAGGGTGGGGCAATGGTGCGTCCGACTTCGATAGCTCGAGTTCTATGATAGCTAGAAATTTGGGTAATTGTTTACAATTTCCACTTTTCGCTTTTTGTGCTGTTGTGAAACCATCATAAAACATCATTAGAATGCCATTTTGAGCAATGAAATGTTGTGCAAATGATAAATAATTGTATGCAAAATTTATAGAAAAAAAAAGATGTGCTAGGGCAAGAAAAATGAGTGAAAATAAAAGTAGTTTGCACAAGAAAAGATATTGATTTTCGTAATGTATACATGGTGACGAATGCGTTGGTGTAATTAGTTTTTTAAAAATCGAAGAGTGGGTAAAGTAAACAATGACCGAAATTTGATGTAGAAACACAGATAAACCGGAAATTATTTTTGAATATTTTGAGCCAAGAAAATTATACAGGGGCAAGTGACATTTTTTTAAATAGAATGTGGAGTGTAAAAGAACATTTTTCAGAGCCTTTTCCTAGACTCTTTTCAGTCCAATATTATTGCTGACTATTTCCAAACCACTTGGATGTAGCGATTTTTTTTGTTCAAATAATGCCATCTGCAGATGGATGTTAAAAACATCACTACAGTCACAATTATGAGTTCTAAGAAAAAAATGTGTAAAAACTAGTTAGGTAACATCTGTGGAATGTCTTTGATCCATTTTAATTTTTGAAAAATTATACAGGGTGGCTAAATTTAATTTTTCAATTTAGAACTTTTTGAGTTTAATTTTTTTTATTTTTTTAAATGAAACACCTTGTATATATTTTAACGATATGATGTAAAAACTAAAAACAAACATTTTTTGTATGCACACCCCTATGGCTATTTGTAACCATTTTCGAAATATCGCCAACTAATTAGAAAATTCAAGAATAATCCTAAAAAATTAGATCGTTTTCCAAATAGCTCGACAAAAAACTTCAAATGTTTCAAAATTGACACAAAAATGACAACTGACAACAGGTAACTGCGATAAATGTGTATTTCTTGTCGGATAATATAAAATGCAAAATATGATCAAGATACAAACATAAAGTGAACTTACTAAAAAAACTTATGTTGTTTTTGTAAACAAAACATCTGGAGCACTTATTACAATTTTATCTGTCGAGTAATTTCAAAAACAATCTAATTTTTTAGGATTATTCTTGAATTTTGTAATTATTGGGCGATAAATCGAAAATGGTTACAAATAGCCATAGGGGTGTACATACAAAAAATGTTCGTTTTTGGTTTCTACATCATATCGTTAAAAAATATACAGGTGTTCTATTTGAAAAAATTGAGAAAATTATATTCAAAGAGTTCTAAATTGAAAAATTAAATCTAGCCACCCTGTATAATTTTTCAAAAGTTAAAAAAATTCAAAAACATTCTACAGATGTTTCCTAACTAGTCTTTAAATAATTTTTTCTTAGAACTCATAATTGTGACTGTAGTAATTTTTTTAACATGCATCTGCAGATGCCATTATTTGAACAAAAAAAATCGCTACATCCAAGTGGTTTGGAAATAGCAATAATATTCGATTGAAATGAGTCTAGGAAAAGGCTCCGAAAAATCTTCTTTTAGACTCCACATTCCATTTAAAAAAATGTCAATTGCTCCTGTATAATTGTTTTGGTTTACCCTGTATATTTAAAAATAATTTCCGGTTATAGACTTCTTTCTCTAGTTCATTTGTGTTTTTAAATCAAATTTCTACCTATCATAGAACTCGAGCTATCGAAGTCGGACGCACTATTGCCCCACCCTGTAGAACTAATTTTACTAACATAACAGTAAATAGGTGTATAACCACTACTTTAGGACTTTTAACAACAACAATAACATATTATTTGTGTACAGTGATTGACAGAAAATTGGACATACGACATATTTATAATATGGAAAAAAATTTTGTAAAAACTTGTGTTTTCCGTTGTATACAGGAAAAATGTGAAAGTATGAGATTGATTCAGCAGTAAATTACCCTAATTTCTCAAAATAGTAAGATACACAAAAATGTTACTAGGAAAAGTTGTTTAAAACTGCAGTAGGTTAAAAAAAATCATTATATTTTTTCTCCAGTGCCTTGCGCTTCACGGAAAATGCCTTCTTATCGAACATAGTAAGATTATACTTTTAAACTTGAGTTTAATTCCGCTATCAACCAGACATTACGTCAATTGCTACTAAAATTTTCAAATTTGTTGTGTTCAGGAATAAAAAAATAATTTCTATTATCTCCAGCTACAATGTAGATATATTGTAACAAATAATCTGAAAATCTGGAATATCAAACAATTAGTAACTCTAGTAATTAGTTATAAGAACATAAATTTCAAGACTTTATTCCTGTTTTATTCTATGTAGCCCCCACCATTTTCTATGCATTTGGTAGTTATGTTTTATGTTCTCTGGTTATGTTATGTTTGTGTGAGTCCTGTTTTCACAGTTACATATGATATGCGACGCCCTATAGTCTATAGTGGAGCTGATTGTAGACTTTCCTTCTTTCCTTGCTTGAGGTATTATATATCTATTATATATCTCAATCAACGCTTGAGGTCTTCAAATTGCGTGCTCTCTACTATACACAAAACACAAAAGCTAAAAGCACCAAAAGTTATGTTGGTAATTTGTATTATGTTTTATGTTTAAACACTAGTGCCAAACGCCATAACGTAATAAACAAATACATGTTCTGCACATAATTAACAAATTAAATAATGGGTGAAGCAGAAGAAAGAAGATAAACACATGAAATGACTGGAGTTGAGAATGTGCCAAAGACATTCAAAACTTACCTAACGGAGAGCTTTTTACACTTTTGCTCGGAATGTTGGTGCCTTACAATTAGTTTACACCGCAAAGGTAGTTATAATAGCAATTTACTTAAATTTGAAAAACTAGGCGAAAAAATTTAGAAAAAAGTAAATTTAACTGACACTTCTGGTAACTTCCGGCGCTACCAACGCAACGACAGAAAATTTTTAGCTAGTTTTGTTGTTGCCATACCAACCTTACAACAATAGAACTTGAATCGACCAAACGTCGTGTTTCTCTGTAAAGGCAATATCGCCAAAATGAAGATAGAAGAGGTGAAAAGTACAGTGAAGACTCAACGAATAAGCGCCCACAGCCACATCAAAGGTCTGGGTTTGGACGAAAATGGTTTTGCGATACCCTCCGCCGCCGGTTTGGTGGGCCAAGAACAGGCCAGAGAGGTTATGTTGAGTTTTGCCGAAAACCACGCCAGTACTAATTGAAACGATTTTGCAGGCCGCCGGAATCGTCGTAGATATGATAAAGAGTAAAAAAATGGCAGGAAGAGCGGTACTTTTGGCCGGACCACCCGGAACCGGGAAAACCGCAATCGCTCTGGCCATCGCCCAGGAACTCGGCAACAAAGTCCCGTTCTGTCCCATGGTCGGGTCGGAGGTTTACAGCTCAGAAATCAAGAAAACCGAAGTCTTAATGGAGAACTTTCGCAGAGCCATCGGCCTCAGAATCCGCGAAACAAAAGAAGTTTATGAGGGGGAAGTCACCGAATTGACTCCAGTCGAAACGGAGAGCCCCGCAGGAGGTACCCGTCCAAAATCAAAACTTAGTTGATTGTTTTCAATTTTTTCACTTTAACCTCACTTTTTTATTTCTTGTGCGCATTAATCTTTTTAATAGTTGCGCAATTTTTGCTTTACTCAAAAACGCTGAATTTGAAGGTTACGGCAAGACGGTGAGTCACGTAATTATCGGGTTGAAAACGGCGAAAGGCAGCAAACAGTTGAAGCTAGACCCCAGCATCTATGAGGCGCTCCAAAAGGAGAAAGTTGAAGTTGGCGATGTCATCTACATTGAAGCTAATAGCGGCGCCGTTAAGCGCCAAGGAAGATCGGACGGTTACGCGACCGAATTCGATCTAGAAGCTGAAGAATACGTTCCTCTCCCTAAAGGTGAAGTTCACAAAAAGAAGGAAGTGGTCCAGGTGCGTTCCAGCCAAAACTAAACTCAAGTCAATTACAGTTTTAATTCCAGGACGTGACTCTCCACGATTTAGATTCAGCCAACGCGAAACCTCAAGGCGGCCAAGACGTTCTATCCATGATGGGCCAGTTGCTGAAGCCGAAAAAGACCGAAATCACCGACAAATTGCGGCGCGAAATCAACAAAGTCGTGGATAAATACATCGATCAAGGCATCGCTGAATTGGTTCCAGGAGTGTTATTTATCGACGAAGTTCACATGTTGGATATTGAAACTTTTACTTATTTGCATCGCGCGTTGGAAAGTGCTATAGCTCCTATTGTTATTTTTGCCACTAATAGGGGGCGTTGCGTGATTCGCGGCACTGATGATATTGTGTCGCCGCACGGAGTTCCTCTCGATTTGTTGGATCGTTTAGTTATTATTCGCACGTTGCCGTATTCTAGGGCGGAATTGGAACAAATTTTGAAATTGCGCGCCAGCACAGAGGGACTCGAAATCGAGGCGGAGGCGCTTTCGGCTTTGGGGGATATTGGGGGTAGGTCCACGTTGCGTTACGCGGTTCAGCTGCTGACGCCCGCCTCTCTCACGGCGAAAACTAACGGGAGGGACAGTATTACTAAAGCTGATGTTGTCGAGGTTAGTTCTCTCTTCTTAGACGCCAAGTCTTCGGCCCGAATATTGTCCGATAACAAAGACAAGTTTATGATGTAATTTTCCAATAAAGTAAGTTTTTTTTATAAATTTCCCAATGTTTTCTAGTAATTACTTCCTCCCTATTCAGTTTACCTCAACAGTGTACCACAGATGGGGTGATTTTTATTTTATTTATTTATTTATTTTATTAAACAGTGCCATGGTCGGGATTTTTCCACAAATAAGTTTATCGATTTTATCACGAAATTGTAAAAAGATTATGTTGCTGTAATCCTCTTTATAATTTATTGTTGCAATTTGAATTTGTCCCGCATTTTGCGGCCAATGGCGGGCGGCCATTTGTATAGGTGCTGATTATCCGTTTCGTGATTGGTCAAATCTCGACCAACTCGTGACGTCACTCAGCGTGGTACTCTCCCATTGGTCGAAATCTCCACTATAGTGTTCCAGAACTCGTTCTGTCATCATTCTCGATCAGATTACCTGCGGTTTGGGTAAAAAGTCAGAGCCGGTGTTTGGGGTTTTGGCCCTTTTCATGAATTAAACCGAACTCGAGGCGTCAAAATGAAACGATTCGTTTTCCTAACGATCGGCTTATTCGTGCTAGCAGGTAAGTTGAATCAATTTTTTGATCGACAACACCACTAAGTTCTCTACAATTACAGGATGTGCGAGGGGCGAAGACTCGATTGGCGAAGGTACCGTGGAGAAGGTCGATTTGGACCTGGGCGCCAGCAGGGACGGGTCCAGAACAGGTAAGCGCTCATCGAATGTTAGCGTAGTTCATTAGGTGCTCTCTGACAATGGGGTTGGTGTGTTTCGCGAAATTTAAACGCCTGTCGCCCCTTTCGTAGTTATTGAAATTGATTTGGTACCACCCGTACCTGCAATTGCTTCGAATTAACATTGGCAACAAAAGTTGCCCCCTACCTTTGATTTTCCGTAACTGGATCTGAGTACTTTTCTCGAGGCCCCTTAACTATCATGCAGTTGATCTGCTTCTGAAATTCCGCCTTGCTACAACTCACTTCTAGCTCTCGCTGGCAATAAAACTTCGGCGTTATTGTCCCCACTGCGTAATTATTATTGTTTAAATTCGGTTGTTGTTTGAAGCCGAAACACTTGCCTGCTTTTTTTGATTTTCCTATATAAATGTCCGATCTTCCCGGAATTTTTTCAGGGACAAAACTTAATTTGAATGGTCGTAACTTTTTCGGACATTCTTCGATATTATTTGCCATGTTTGATCAATATTATATGAGTATATTTTAAGACGATGAAGTCGTGAAGAGGGAGGAGGAAGCTATCAAGTTGGACGGGCTCAACGTGGCGCAACTCAAGGAACTGCGGGAGAAGTCGGAAAAATTTGTTTTTCAGACCGAAGTCAACCGGATGATGAAGCTCATCATCAACTCGCTGTACAGGAACAAGGAGGTAAGTCGAACAAATACTGCCAGCTGTTCCCCAGAAGTGGCCGGCTAATCAGGCAGCTGTAATGCCGACAAAAAATAAATTGGTTTAGTTTTATTTATTTATTGAACTGATATTGGAGATTAGAGCGCAATGAGCAATGGCAGCAATGGGGTACTTGCCTAAAAAAAAATATTGCACTTTATTTTCTCTAGATGCATGCAAATAACTGAAAGAAACTTAAATATTTTTTCCCTTTTTTTATTTTACATTTTTGTAAATATTTGCAATTTTTGTTTCTGATGACGTATTGGATCCTCGTATCCAAGACTCACACCTATATAGAATAGACTCTTGTTTTTGGCTACTATGCAACGCTGCTACTAGAGGGCGCGACATGTGTACAGCGGATTGGCAATTGGCATTCGATTTAGCAAGAAATCTGAGTAAAGCGCCATCATACGATTTCTTTTAGTACTACGCCGTGCTGGAAACGACTACGTCACAAATCTCCCACTCCAAAAATTAAAAAATTAATTCTGGGCGTAATATTGACCCTAGAACTAAATAAAAAAATACGGGTCTAATGAAATCGCCCACATTTTCTAAATATTATATTTCCCAAACATGAGGCAAGTACCCCATTCTCGAATCTGATTCGGTTTGGTTTCTCTGTCAGTAGACCTGCCAAAAACAATTTTTAATTTCAAGTTGCCATGGAACTTCTACTAAATCGGCTTTCACTCAATCTTAAAACGGGTTTAATCTTCCCTTGAACTGGAACTACTATTTTGGGAAAAATATGCAAAAAAATGTTTTATAGTCTTCAACACTTGTTGAGCGAAAAACAGAAATCTGTAAATCCGATAATTGGCAGCAAGAGAAAAATCGTTTTCAGTCGTGTGAAAAAAATGATGGAACCAAAAACTAGCCTTGATATTACATTTCTGTAACTTAAGAGGACATGCAGCAAATCAAAAACCTGTAATGTCGGTAACTGCCAATCTCAATTTCTAATGGCTGCAAAGATCTCCAAGTTTTCAAAATTGGATTCAAGCCGTATTGAAAAGGTTCTCTTTTGTTTTTGTCGCGAACCAAATTTAAATTAGCCGATACAGCAGATTCCTACTTTTGGAATTTTAGGATGCGATCAGCAAAGAGGCAATTCGTTAACTTTGCTGATTTTGTTCTAGATTTTCCTGAGGGAGTTGATCTCGAACGCCTCTGACGCTCTGGATAAGATCCGGATGTTGTCTTTGACCGACAAAAGCGCCCTCGACGCAACGTCAGATCTTAACATCCGCATTAAAGCGGACAAAGATTCGGGCATGTTGCACATCACCGACACCGGAATCGGGATGACCAAACAGGACTTGATCAACAATTTAGGCACAATCGCCAAATCCGGCACCGCCGAGTTCCTTAGCAAAATGCAAGATCCGTCTTCGTCGCAAGACATGAACGACATGATCGGGCAATTTGGCGTCGGTTTCTACTCAGCGTTCTTGGTAGCGGACAAAGTTATCGTCACCACCAAACACAACGACGACAAACAGTACATTTGGGAATCGGACTCGTCGAGCTTCTCCATTGTCGATGACCCGCGCGGCGATACCCTAAAACGCGGATCTACGGTTAGTTTACAATTGAAACCCGAAGCTAAAGATTTCTTGGAGCACGAAACCGTTCGCACTTTGGTCAAGAAATATTCGCAGTTCATCAATTTCCCCATTTACTTGTGGACCAGTCGCACCGAGCAAGTTGAGGAACCCATCGACGAAGACTCTCCCGAAGAGAAACCGGAGACAGAAACTGAAGACGAGGCGGCCGTTGAGGAAGAAAAAGAGGAAGAAAAACCGAAAACCAAGAAGGTCGACAAAACAATTTGGGATTGGGAATTGCTAAACGATAGCAAACCTATTTGGACCAGGAAACCTTCAGAGGTCGAAGATAGCGAGTACGACGAATTCTATAAAGCGCTAACCAAAGACTCGAAAGAACCTCTAGCTAAAGTTCATTTCGTTGCCGAAGGCGAGGTGACGTTCAAGGCGCTACTTTACGTCCCGACGGTGCAACCGTCCGAAAGTTTCAACAGATACGGCACCAAAACCGACAACATCAAACTTTACGTTAGACGCGTCTTCATTACGGACGAATTCAACGACATGATTCCGTCTTATTTGAGTTTCGTTCGAGGTGTCGTCGATTCGGACGATCTACCTTTGAACGTTTCCCGCGAAACCCTCCAACAGCACAAGTTGATTAAAGTAATCAAGAAGAAGTTGGTGAGGAAAGTTCTGGATATGTTGAAGAAAATCCCGAACGAAGACTATCAGAAATTCTGGAAGGAATACTCGACTAACATCAAATTGGGGACAATCGAAGATCCGGCCAACCGAACTCGTCTCGCTAAGTTGCTCCAATTCCATTCCTCGAACGCCGAAGAAATGACCAACTTGTCCGATTACGTAAAACGGATGAAGGCGAAACAAGAACGCATCTTCTACATGGCCGGTTCCTCGAAGGAAGAGGTGGAGAAGTCGCCGTTCGTTGAGCGCCTCTTGCGGAAAGGCTACGAAGTTTTGTATTTAGTCGAAGCCGTCGATGAGTACGCAATTTCCGCCATTCCCGAGTTCGAAGGTAAGAAATTCCAGAACGTCGCCAAGGAAGGTTTTAGTTTGGCCGAAAGCGAAGGTGGTAAAGAACAATTGGAACAACTGAAATCGACTTATGAACCGTTAACTAAATGGTTGAGTGATGACGCTCTTAAAGATCAAATCGCCAAAGCTCAAGTTTCTGAAAGATTGAGCGATTCTCCTTGCGCTCTTGTCGCCAGCATGTTCGGTTGGACCGGAAATATGGAAAGGTTGGCCGTTTCGAACGCCCATCAAAAATCCGACGATCCTCAAAGGTCTTATTATTTGAACCAGAAGAAAACGTTGGAAATTAATCCGAGACATCCTCTGATGCGGGAACTGTTGAAGAGGGTCAATGACGATCCGGCGGATCCTACGGCTAAAGATATGGCTTTGATGTTGTTCAGAACGGCGACTTTGAGGTCTGGGTTTATGTTGAGGGAAACCGCCGATTTTGCGCAGAGCGTTGAGGCCATGATGAGGAAAACTTTGGGGGTTCCTCTCGATGAGGGAGTGGAGGAGGAAGAAGACTTGCCGGAAGATGGCATTCCAGATGAAGAGGAGAGTGATGAGAGCAAGGATGATGAACACGAAGAATTGTAAATATGGATGAGTGTTTTGTGTGCGTGTGGTGTGCGATTTTGGTTGTTAAACAATCGACAAAGACTATCTAATTTTTGTATTGTAATTTAATTATAATAAATATCAGAATCAAGACGTTTCTTCTTCTGTTTTTTCACAAGTGGGATAAAAAGGAAACTATAATGTTGTTGTACTTTGGTCCAAATTTCTTAGATAACTTCTACCGATTTGAAGACGCTTTTTGAACATCTGGAAGTCTGCGAGTACCAAGCTGGGATAGAGAACTTTTAGCGGCATCAAGAAGAAGACTTCTAGTTTCTTGGACTTGCAGGAGCATCTTCAAAAGGTCTGCTTCAATACTTCAATATCATATAATTAACTTGTATACCTGAAAAATAATTAAATGTTTACCCGCATTCACTAAAAAGGTTTAAACTTTAAACCGGTTGAAGTCGACAGATGAATTAGTGAATCTGGGTAAACTACCCGGATCAATGAGAATAGTGAATTTCATATTTTTCGCGTGTTGTCTTAAGAGGCAGTTGCTTATCAGAATCTATGGTAGATGTGCAGTTTACAGTTAGGTGGCGCTGGCATCAATGTAATAAAAAAATTATTTAAAACTTCAATTTTCCGCAGCTCTTTTGCATTGAAGTGGAAGAATTATGATAAACCAAAATACCCGTTCCAATTACTAAAGTAAGTACAACTGTTGTATAAATGATATCATCCGGTTGGATAACGATAAGGTATTAGATTAGAGTTCTCTGGAGAACATTGTTTATTAAAAAAAAGATTATCTAACTTTATTAAATCATGCGAGGCACATTAAGCCCACTCAAATTGACAATCACGTCCACCCACGCCTTGCCCTAAATCAAACACTTGGCCATAAGTTGCACGCGTATATCGTTTTGAGGCAAAGACCTCTCTCGAGACAAATTTTGACGATCCCTACAGAAAAAAAAACGCGCAACACAAATATTGAATGAAGCTTTGTTTACTTTCCTGGGTCAGGTTCGGCTGTCGGGGGGCGATCAAAGAAATGAGTAAGACATGCGTACTGGCGCGACTTATCTTAAATATGAGTCACTCCCTCCTTTTGATTTTACAAAGCGGAAAGGAAGATATACGTATCTTTAGAGTTTATTGTCAGTTTGTATTTGTGAACGGTGTAGCGAAGCAAGCTGCGGGCGATTGTCATGTGTTCGCGCCGGTAAAAGGACACGTTAATGCTACTTTCACCACACACCTTCTTTTGTTTACATGTCGATTGCAGATTCTTCTTATTAGAGTGATCTTCGGGTGAGTTTCTCGTTTTTTTTTAATTGGGAGTATCTAAAATTGAATTGCGCTACTGTTGCATTTAATTACGGTGGTAATTGCGGCCGTCACGTTTTTTCTTTTGTAGCAACTGCTTTTTCTGTTGTCGTTATCTGGGTTGATGGTTAAACAACAGTCACGCGTTTCTTATCAACGTAGAAACGGAAATTCGCGAATTACACATTTTCTACGTTTAATGGGTTGGTAATGAAGGCGAAAGTTGCAGATTGCAATCTTTTTTCAGGCATATACCTGCTGGCACCTGAGGGCACAGGTTCGAAATTCACTTTCGACGTTCTAAAAATATATCACGATTTACGGATATAAACAGATTCGAAGATTGAACACTTGGAAATTATTACCTACCGTCGTCTGGCCTGGCTGGTGGAGCGCGGCCAATTTTAACCAAACCCCGGGGTTACCAGAGGTCCCAAAATCAAATTTCAACCCGAGTCCGTCGCATTGTTCGACAAGTAATTGTGGGAAAAACGACTCGTTTCTAGCTATAGCAATTACCTTATCGCTAGGAAACTTGTTGAGACCACTTAAAAAAGGGAAAATTATCATCATAACACTTTTTACAA
The DNA here is from genome assembly GCA_951805265.1 of Schizotus pectinicornis. Lineage (NCBI taxonomy): Eukaryota > Metazoa > Arthropoda > Insecta > Coleoptera > Pyrochroidae > Schizotus > Schizotus pectinicornis. Next base: position 4,467,023 of record OX638207.1, read on the forward strand.
TTCTCAAATTTTAGATTGCCCACCTTTTCTAACTTCTTATCTATAGGGAATACCTATGAATGATTTTTGGTTTAATCCTGCAAGGATTTGCTATTGATTAAATACAATCGGGTTCATAAACTTGTAAATAATAATATGACTAATTGCGAGGGTAATTGCGTGTTACGGTGACGTAAGCAATGCTCACTCTACCAGACTGCATAAACTTTAACAACAAAGATGTTTGTAATAAAAAGGAATTTAAAAACAAAGTGGTTTAACATAATATCAACAATTACGTTTTGAAAACCATTAATGCTTACTTAGTTCTAACAAAATACGGTCATTTGCGGTTTCGACACTTTTTCCTCGAGTCCGCCGTTAATTTGCAGATGCGCCTATAAAACGACCACTTAACGTTAAACAGTTTCAGGCCCCCCAAAATGAGCACTATGATGACGAACAACCGGGTGACGATACCCCCCTGCAACAAGCTCAACAACTCCAACATTCCCTTGCGTAAAACGTCGTTGAGTCGCCAGTTGTCGAACTCTTCGTCGCCGCCACCCTCGAAGATTCCCGTCAACAATCCGGAGGTGCACAGATGGAAGTTGAAGTGCGAAGAGGCCGAACAGCGACGAAAAGCGATTCTCATCGAAAAAGAAAAAAGTAAGCAGCGCAACTTTTGCACCTTGACACGGTTCTACGGAGGCAACTCCGTATAAGGAATGAAAGTTCCGATCAGGGTCCGACAATGTCGGTAATTGATGCGTTTTATGGAGAGAATTTAGTTTTAGATCCCGAAAATTAGAACAGCTGGTTAGACGGTAACAGGTGACCGAGTCTAGACTCTCCTGAGGCGTCACAATAATAGGCGTCTCAGGAATTTGCAAAAGTAGGTTGCTAACAGCACAGCGCCGTCGATTATGGTTGTTATTATTCATTCGATTAATTCAACAAACTGTACAATAAAAATACGTCACTGTTGCAGATAACAAAACGAGCGATTCGCGTATGGCAGAACTTCAGCACCTGTTTAATATTTTAAGCATCGAGTTGTTTTGTTAACATTCCGGGCCGTTTCCGGCCGACTCTTCTCCGTTGCTATTTGTTAATTAGCGGTAATTAATAAAAGTCCGGTTGTCGCCGGTTATCTAATTAAATCACGGCAAAATTAAGAAACTAACGGTCTTTTTATGCCTCTTATTAAACCGGCAAAAGTTACATTATGTCGAGCTGTATAAATGCCGCCGTTAATTATAGAACGGAGCCGAAAAAAATTGCTCTTCTCTCGTAATGAGGACCGACTCTGGGAAACGGGTCGTCCACGTTTTTGGAGGAATTTCGCTCCGAATGAACGATATGGGGAGTATGCAAAGGACGACTTTCGCGCTTAATTGGCGCCATTATCTCAATTACGGTAATTTGTTTGTAATTGGGGGAGTGACGCGCCACTTTGAGCTGTGCGAAAAATTTTTTGTTTACGGGTTTGGTGAAAATTAAAATGCCAGGCGACACGACTCTTATCGTGAGTTAAATATAGTACTTCCGCTTGTTCATGACTTGTCAATGGGACTTCATTTCATAAATAGCGCCAGCCGCTAAATCACCGCCTTTATGGGGGCTTTAAAATAATCCGGCGTGTCAAGTTGGCGCTACAAAATCGGGGGGTCGAGTTTCGATGAAACTAAAAGAGCCAGCGAGGAGAGTTATTTAAAGGTCTTTGTCAGTAATAGTTTTCTGGACTCCGCGCCGTTGTCGGAGTTAGAATAATTTTAAAAGTGGAAAATGGTGGAGGCGCTCTAGAATAAGTTTCACCATTTTCCGACTGAGCTTTGTTAATGTTTGCCCTATTTAGTCAAAACTCTTGCTTTAAATGAGAATTGTGGCTATCTTCATGCAGAAATTTAATAGTTTTAAAACGCTCACTGAGGCCAGAACCCAATGACGTCATGTTTTTGACCCCGATTAAACAATGTTGGAGTTTATTGCTGTTAAAATGATCGCGTCGTCTACAAGCTTTTCTCTTCTATTTTTCTGTTTTGCCGAATCGCTTTTGAGCATTACGTCTCGCTTTTGATTCTGATGGTCTGTCCCAGAAGTCATAGACGTGCCATGATGGAAATGTTATTGACATGGGGTATTTTTAGCTATTCGCAAACTGAACGAGCTGAACCGGAAGCATGTGGATCTCCTGGTCAAGAACGAGCAACTGGAAACGGAGCTCTTCGAGAAGAACGAAGAATTCGCCAAGTTGACGTCGGCGTCCAAAAACTTGTACAAGGAGTACGAGATGTTGAAGAACCAGTACGAAACGGAAACCGGAGCGATGTCCAAGTAAGCGGAAGAAAAATTGCGAAAGATGAGAAAAGACTTTTGAATTTCAGGGCGTTAAAGGATGCGTCACATTGGTACAAACAAAACAAAGAGCTGAAGAGGAAAACGATGTTGCTCATGGATAAAGACACGGTGGACGAAGGAGTGGACACTTGCGAATCGGGCGGAGACTCTGATATCGAAAATCTTAATAAAACGATCAAGCAATTGAGCACCGAAATTGCCGAATTACAAACGGAAGTGGACTCTCTGAAGCATGTCGAATTTCAGACGACGGAGCAAAATATTAAACTCTCAGAGGTAGGTCTAATTCCACCTCCAATGGCTCTTGCTGGTCTCGTATTAAAGATTGTTAAAAGTTATTTAGGCCGCAGCAAATTATCAATTTACCCAAAACATTTAATCAGTCAGTAAAACTTTATCTGATTATCTCTAGAACTAGAAATAAGTGCGACATACCTTCAATAAATGCGGTTAAAGTTCTTAAAATTTTAGGATTTAGATAATGAAAAGGAAAAGAACGGGAGGTTGGAACGCGATCTGGCGGAATTAAGGAAAGAACACCAACAAATTCTCAGAATTTCCGAAATGATGAAAAAACAGTTGCAAGAACTCGAGAAGCTAGAGGAGGACCAAAGAAACAACGTGGTCATTTTACGGTGAGAGTCGCTATTAGGTACTCAAAAATGCCATAAAGCAAAAAAAAACTAGTGAAAGTGCCGCTCTTTCAATGCGAAAGTGCGGTTGCCGGTTTGAGAAATTGTAAACGAGTAAGCAATTAAAAGATTCATGTTAAGTATTTATTTGCATATATGAGAGGCAACGTCCTTATGTACAGACAACTGATTTACGACTCATTGTGCAAAAAAATCGTTTTCTTATTTTAAAATTATCGCAGAAAACAAGCCGACGGCTACAAGAAGGAGAGAAACGTTCTGGCGCACCAAAGCACGTTGCTCTTGCAAGGTTTCAACGAAGACGACGGTCAAGAGATGATGCTGCTGCAAGAAATCGAGCAACTCAAGCGCGCCTTGGAGGAAGAACGCACCAAACACGAAGAGGAAATGACGTCGTTACAGGTAACAATAAAACTGCAACTAAATTGGATAGCACTTAATAAACCTCATCCGGTTACACTGAACGGTTTTTATCGTCCCAACAGGAGAAACTCGACGACACCGACCCCAATTCGGACGTGGAGCTTCTGGAGGAACGTCTAAAACTAGTCGAATCCGAACTTCAAGCGGCCCTAGAAAGAGCAGAAAAGGCGGAAACCGCCCTGAGAGCGCCTCCGGCACCGCCACTTCCGCCACCTCCGCCGCCGCCACCACTAACCGGACCGCCGATAGTTCCGCTCAGAGTTAAGCGGAGGTCGAGGGTTAACGTGTTGGAGTTGGCGGACGCTATCGGGGTTCAGGATGTTGTGACGGAAAGCAAAAAAAACGCCACCGGGGTCAATGACGATATTATTAACGCGATCAAAGAGGGAAAGTTTACGCTGAAGAAGGCCAAGAATGAAAACAAAAAAGAGAGGGAGAGCACCAAAGCGGTTTCGGAACTTTTGAACATTTTGGGCAACCTGAGGAGGGCGCCTAAGAAGAGGCAGTCAGTTATATTGCAGTGATTGTAGATTTAACGTAACAAGTGATGAGGCGTTTTACTTACTTACTTTTTATTATTGCCATATTTTTGTAACTTTTTGTATTAATTGTAAGTAATGATAGTCATTAAATTTACAAAAAGAAATAACTACGTGGTTAGAAATGTGGAAATGTCCTGTAATTCGTGTTTGTATATTTGAATGTCCCGCGCCGTTCATAGAGGGCGCTGTAAAGAACCAATTCTTTATCCGTCAGAAGAACTGTCACAACAAATAACAAATTTAAAAGGGTGAATTTTAATTTAATTTTTAGTAAATTATCTTAAGATCTACAATGAACTTGGATACTAACGATATTCAGCGTTTTGACGCTATTTGCCGAACATGTCTTAAGGTGCTTGAGGACCCCAAGGAGTTCACCATCATTGAACATTCTCTGGGAGGGAAGTTGGTGAAGGAAATTTTGGACTTTTGTTCAAATATCAAGGTCCTTGCCACTTTCGCACTTAAAGTGATGCTAATTTTAATTTTGCAGGTCACAGAGGAAGACAGGTTGCCTAAAAAAATGTGCTCAAACTGCTTATCTGCACTGTCACAGTCTTACAGCTTCCTGAGCCAGTGTCAAGAATCTGACAAAACGTTAAAGGCGATTCTTAAAATTAACTCGGTTCAGAAAAATGACCTTGGGGCGTTGAAAACCTTTAGATGTGCCCGGTGCCCCCAAAGCTTCTCAACTCCTAATAAATTGAGGCGCCACAACTACACTCACACCAAAGAAAAACCTTTTTCTTGCCTCATTTGTTCCTCCAGTTTTAGTCTTAAAGAAAATCTAAAGCGCCACCAAAAAATTCACACTGGAGAAAAATTCCACATTTGTGAAACTTGCAATAAGGGTACCATCCACCATCCAGTAATGTGGCAAATATCTTAATAAAACCACCATTTTAGGTTTTGTTCAATTAGTTACGCTGCAAAACCACCAACTGACCCACACCAACAACAAACAATTCAGCTGTTCTTTCTGCAACAAAACTTTCAAATGGTTGCAACAAAAAACTCTACACGTAACCAATCAACATAGCGACAAAGTTATTAGTTACAGTTGCAAAGAGTGCGATCGGATTTTCCGAACGGAATTTGCGTTACGATTCCACCAGCGCTACCACGGCAAAAAAGAGTTTCTTTGTACGGATTGCGGTAAAGAGTTTCATACGCGGGCTGGTTTAAAAACGCATTTTCGGGTGCATAGCGGGGAGAGACCCTACAGATGCGACAGATGCGATAAGGCGTTCGCACAATTGGGGGCTTTGAAAGTTCACAAGTTTACGCACCCCGGGGAGAAGCCCTACAAGTGCAGTTTGTGCGATAAGGCTTACACGCAGTATCCGCATTTGAAGCATCATTCCAGGACGCATAGTGGCGAAAAGCCCTATAAATGTTCGTATTGCGAGAAGGCGTTTGCTTGGAAAAAGAACCTGGTGGTGCACGTCAGGACGCATACCGGGGAGGCTCCTTATGAGTGTTCGGTTTGCGGGAAAGCCTTCCTGGATTCGACCAACATGAAGAGGCACAAGAAAAGTCATGCGGCCGGTTCAGAGCTCAACCCTCTGGAATTGAGCTGACGTTTCAGGCCTTCAGCCTAGCAACTCCTGTGGCAGTAAATTATTGAGACTGATGATTTGTTTTAAAAAAGTCTAGAAAAATAATTATTATTCTTAATTATTAAATTAAAATTATCAAGAAGGTCGAGTCTCTCATTTGGTACTGTTGTCAATCTTTTTTTTGTTTCTATCAATGAGGGACAATGTTGTTGCACCCCAAAACTCTTGCAGCGAGAGAGGACAAGAGAAGGTAGATTTTACTGAGAAGAAGTCAAACAAATTTTCTTTTGGTCCAGCACCTTCAGGAAGCGTCTCAATTCCCATCGAGTCCACTTATTTCCGCGAATCCCACCTTCTGCGCTATCACAAACAACACCAGAGCCTCAGCATTTTCGTTACAACTTTCCGAACTTTAAACGAATAGATTTCTAATTTGTCTTATTTGCGACCAGTTTGTTCAGCTGTTATCGTCGCTGGATAGTGTGAGTTGGCCAACTTCTCAGGCGATCAGATCTAACAACTGGCACACGAAGATTAGGCGTCTGGGGTGAAACACCCCCGCGCTTAGAATAATCTGCAGTAATAAAACCACGAATAAAAGAAGCAAAGAGAAGAAAAAAAATATCGATTTGGTTTTGCGCTTGAATGTGGGCGTCGTGACGTCACCGGTGGAGGGCGTCGATCCGCGTGTCGTCATAGACCTTCATCGCTTCATCTTAATGCCCCAGGAACGATCACGAATTCTATCCGACACCATTTCATGAAATAAAATCGCGATAAAGAAAAACACAATAAAGCGAACTTTGTTGAATTTTTAAACAGTTCTTTCATTATTTATTCCCAGAGTTGGAGTTCGGCAGCGAAAAGGTGCAATAATAACGATCTAGTTGTAGGTAATCAAATGAATTTCTTAGACGGAGTTTTTGCTTTGTCAGCAACGAAGTTATGGTAAATACTTGCAATAAGTAACGTCACTGATGTTCTAAGTGATCCTCTTCGAGCCACAATTTCTATTAGTTAACTCCGGAAACAAACAACAATTGTTATTGTGGAGAGTTTTTTGGTAAAAACTGTTATCTAACTTTATGTTAACTAACCAGATGTTGGTTTTAGGAAGTTTCGTAAGAACTTAAATAGATGTGAGCTGGAAATGGGCAATTACCATTATTCACAATTATTATCAATAGCGGCCTTGGCGACGTTCCGAAATTGTTGATAAAAGTTTTTGCTGTGCTGTTCGGTGGGAACTGAGATGTGGTCTCACGACTTTGCTGATGACAATTCCGGTAAGCAGCTAGAAAAGCACCACGTCTTCTCGTCTTCTCGTGTTTCATGATTAAGGTCTTAATAAAAATAGTTACCAAAATCAGGTTGTTCATCAAAGTGGAGGCCGAGTTCTGAACTCTTTACCCATTTAAAATACTTATTTAAGCTCTTACGAGTCAAGCAAATTGCAGCCTAGTAGTAGCAACAAAAAAAATAGCTTACCCCAAACAGCCCAATTGAAAGTTACAGGGTGATCGAACTATAGCATCTTATTTCCCAATACAATGTTAATAGGTGCGTTGTTTGGAGGGAGTTTTCGGAACACTGTGTATATGCTGGGCATAAATAAAATGTTACCAGGAACCGCATACACTGTAATAATGGCACTATCTCCTACTTTACTTTCAGAATTCTCCGAGCATGAGATAACATTGACAAATAATCTCAGCTAGGTCAACTGGGAGCTCGGGAGTACCAGGAACAATAGCGGTAATAACTGTAATGGGTAATGGAGTCGAAGGCATGAAACTGTAGAATACGTGTTCATATTTCAGACTAATCAGGAGTTTTCTACTGTCCTTTTGCTACTTTATTTAGTTCGTGCATGTTTTGCTGCAATTGCCAGCGAGCAACTCTTGGAGCGAAGAGATAAAATTTTGTCTTCTTGGCTACTGATTTTTGTTTAAAATTGAAAATTTGTACCTTCTAGCAACTCTCTTCTGTTAAACCCGAAAAATGGCAATAGAGTTGGCCAAGTTCGCGATTGCTCATCATCCCTGCAATAAAGAGTGCGCTGACCTGAAATAGATCAATTTCTCGTTCCCTCCACCAATTTCGGGGATAATACAAAAATGGAGTTTTCCCATAACATCAAAGGCGATAAATCAGAAATTAAGCGCGAAATCATTGACGGTCTAGATTCGTTTCTGGCGGAGCAAAAACCAAAAAAAAATTACAAAATGTTGGCTATTTCTCGTTATCTGTGGTTTCACAATATTCGTGCTGAGGACGTGGGCAACTTTAGATTAGCCCGAGGGCGGAAAATAACAATACTCACCGAAACTGTAATGCGGAACACCTACGCGTTAATTTGTTCATATCCCGTTTATGGGCGGCCATCACAGCCGACATTATTATTTACCTTTTGTGGACGTTCCCTTTAAATTGCTATAGTTTTTATTAATGTTACCAATTTCTTTTTGTAGCTAGCTTTGGGTTCTTTTGGGCTTTGTTAACAAGTTAAGCCATTTTCTATCCAGAAATAAAATTTAAATTTATTAGTATTTTTTTTTAAATTTGTGAGGTTTAGGAGATACATAAAAAAATCATAACTTTTGAATTAAACCTCTTACTAAAATAGTTAAAAGTTGCCTGGAAAGGGCTAATCGTAGCCTGTTGAGGAAAAAAATATTAATTTCTCAATTTATTTTATTAATTTTTTATGAATTAATTTATCATTATTCTTTATCTATCTCCTCTAAATTTGCTTGTATAGGAAGCTACTTAAAAAATTATTAGCTCTGAACTGTAGGTAGCACTACAATAATTTTTATATATATGAATAGAGCTAGTACTAGTCTTTTTAAGAAAAAGTTACAAACATTTTAATTCTAGAAATAAAATTTGAATTTATTACCAATTTTTTTTTAAATTTGTGAGGTTTAGGAGATACATAAAAAAATCATAACTTTTGAATAAAACCTCTCACTAAAATAGTTAAAAGTTGCCTGAAAAGGGCTAATCGTAGCCTGTTGAGGAAAAAAATATTAATTTCTTAATTTACTTTATTAATTTTTTATGAATTAATATATCATTATTCTTTACCTACCTCCTCTAAATTTGCTTGTATAGGAAGCTACTTAAAAAATTATTAGCTCTGAACTGGAGGTAGCACTACAATAATTTTTATATATATGAATAGAGCTAGTACTAGTCTTTTTAAGAAAAAGTTACAAAAATTTTAATTCTAGAAATAAAATTTGAATTTATTAGCAATTTTTTTTAAATTTGTGAGGTTTAGGAGATACATAAAAAAATTATAACTTTTGAATTAAACCTGTCACTAAAATAGTTAAAAGTTGCCTGGAAAGGGCTAATCGTAGCCTGTTGAGGAAAAAAATATTAATTTCCTAATTTACTTTATTAATTTTTTATGAATTAATATATCATTATTCTTTACCTATTTCCTCTAAATTTGCATGTATAGGAGCTACTTAAAAAATTATTAGCTCTGAACTGGAGGTAGCTCTACAATAATTTTTATATATATGAATAGAGCTAGTACTAGTCTTTTTAAGAAAAAGTTACAAAAATTTTAATTCTAAAAATAAAATTTGAATTTATTAGCAATTTTTTTTTAAATTTGTGAGGTTTAGGAGATACATAAAAAAATCATAACTTTTGAATGAAACCTCTCACTAAAATAGTTAAAAGTTGCCTGGAAAGGGCTAATCGTTGCCTGTTGAGGAAAAAAATATTAGTTTTCTAATTTACTTTATTAATTTTTTATGAATTATATCATTATTCTTTATCTATCTCCTCTAAATTATTTAAAATTATTAAAAAATTATTAGCTCTGAACTGGAGGTAGCACTACAATAATTTTTATATATACATATATGAATAGAGCTAGTACTAGTCTTTTTAAGAAAAAATTACAAAAATTTTAATTCTATTCCTTAATTTTTTTATACATTTTTCTATTATAATTCTTCACCTGATGGCTCCTCATCATTTGTCACCATTTACTCAATTTTTCGTTTTGCCGATGCAAAGACAAAGAGTTCAGACTACTGAGGAAAATGTTAGAAATCCAGAAAAGTTTCCAAGAAGTCCCCAAAGAATTTCACCAGTTGGGTTAATCTTGAGGAAGATGTTAGATATCCAGAAAAGCTGCACTCCCCAAAGAAGTTCACCAGTTACGTTAATCTAGAATCACTTTCTATCTCCAAAGAAATGGAGTTTTCTTGGCAACCCCTAATTGATGGCGAAAGCAAAACTTTCGCCAAATAAAGGGAATTAAAAGGTGAAATCCAGAAAACATGCAAAACCGGCTCTTGTGCCAGTTCCAGGTTTTCTTGCATGTTGTCCAATATGCATATTAGCGCCTGTTGCTGCCCTTGGTGTAGGTAATCCTGCAGCCAAATGCTCGATTTCCACAATACTAATAGCCACTTGTCTTGTCATTGCCAACTCGTCGTTCTCTCACCACCTAAAAGCGAATCCTCCACCTGCCCATCTCCTCCCCACTCGGGAGCTTTTATCCAAGATGCGTCAATATGAAATGAACATAACACGTCTTATAGTGGAGTATTTTTTTTTTCAGGGGGGGCATTCCGGAGTGCGGGATGCGTGGTATAATATCGATCGCGAGGCGACGGCGCGATCGCGACCGACGTCGAGACGCAGTATAGAAGGCACCGCTATTTGACAGCTTCGTACAGTGCGGTGCGGCAAGGGCTATGATGGCACCACAACACCACTGGCTTTCGCGGTAGTGAAAAGTGTTTTTGTTTTTATTTACAACCATTAGTTACGGAAAGGTGGAACTACTCCAGCGAAACGGAGGCACTGTTTGTTGTCTTAACCGGAGCCGCACTCTGCTGACATTGGATTAGCCGCCAGGTAAGTGGATTGTTTTCCTTGCAAATATCTCTCACCTGTTCTCGTGGTCCAATTTCGATCGCAAATTGGCATCTTCGTCGAAACGTATGTGTGTCGAAGTTTCGTGCTTTGAAAGCTCCACTTTCGGACTAATTGGCCGAATTTTGGAATTAGCTGATAGGGAAAACTTGGCTAGATCGACAGTTTTAAAGCAGATTTCCACGTAACGATAAGGGGGTAATTGGTCAAAATTGGGGTTCATGTTGGCGATTTTATCTTTGCAAATTTGTAATGAAGCCGCGCCAGCTTTTTTGCCCACTACGTCTTTGGTCGAGTATTTGCGAAAACTCATTAAAATGTTGACAGACTGATTAGTCTTCATTTGGCTTGCGGATGAAAGTAGATAAAGTTTTCAAATTTAAGAGGATCAGAGGAAACAGACTCGAACCTCAGCGAGACGATACATGATACTTTAACGACTCTGTAATTTATTTCTGATCTTATTGGGAAACATATTTGGTTAATAATTGTCTTGACTTACATTCCTCTACAGCGTGGACACTCCAGATGTAAAAAGAAAATTAATATTTGTTTTCTATTTATTTATTTAAGTTGAGTTTGGCTAATTCGACATTTATAAGAGGAGTCAGCATGCAAACGTTTTCTCTCGTTTATCTATCATCGCTGTGAAATGAAATTGTTGTTATTTTCCACAATTTTATTTTATTTTGGCTCGTCTTCTTATTGCTCCAGTTAATATTCCGGGTGACTCCGGGCAACCCCGAGTAAGCCTCCGGGTGACTCCAGGACACTTCAGCTAAAATTCCGAGTGACTGATTTTGACATCTTTCCGCAGTTCCTGTTAATTTTTTTTTTAAGTGACTCGGGTTAAAATTGACTGATTTTGACTTCTTTACTTCTCCTGTTTCTTTCCCCAGTTCCTGTTAATTTGTTTTTTTAAATCTCATATCAAGAATTCTGTTCTGGCTTTTCCTTCTTCATTTCTAGTTACGTTTAGTTGATATTCAGTGCCTATCTACTCCGTCTAGACATATTTATGCTTTAATCAAGCTACATTTTTTCCCATCCTGCAACGAATAAGTAATGAATACCAAGACGAAATTAACGTTCATTGAACGTGAGAGTCCATAATAAATTCCATAACTATTCGAGTTGCTACGTTTTAATAAAGACAAAAACAGATAAGTTTTTGTCGACGATTTCGGGGTCTTTCTCGGTGTCGTTGCCAGGAGCTGGAATGAAAAATTGAAAATTACCGCCCATCCCGTGAAATATTATTAAGGGCGCGAAATAAATAGCCGAAATGCCCTCAACCAACCAAAACTGAAAGGTCGACGTTACCGTCTTGTCTTGAAAGCGTATCTTTTATCTGATTGTTTCAAATCTCGTTCTACGGAAAGTGGAAAGCCTTAATTTGTGAATTTATCACTCCCCATGTTTTGTTTTAGCCTCAGACTTTTCAATCTAAAAGCGGATCGGCTGTTCCCGACTAATCCCCGTTCCTTCAGCTCTCCTTTTTCCAAACCGCCATCAATCCCGACTCTAATAAAATTCCCGAAAGAAACAACCAAAACCCTGTTTGCATCAGGTTGCCAACAATTAAACTAAAGAATCTCTAAGTCTTATCAGTTATCACCGAACATTGAGCATCCCCCAGCATTTTTAGAAACATTTTTGGGGCTACAGTGGATAATTCTTTATTGCCAGATTTGCAGCTTTGTCGATGGGGCCCAAAACCGTGTTTGCACTAAATTTGGTTTCAAAAATTTCTAAATAAGGCTAAAAACAATGGCAAATTGTTGTACAAGTTCGGTACGTGCCCCCAATTTTGAAAGACTTTTCAATGACGATGTTGTTGGGTCGAAGGCAGGCCTGAAACGTCAGTGGAATTGTAAGCCGATTCGGGCAATGAAAATATCGTCGTGCAACCGCAAAACCTTCATTAAAAGAACAATACAAAAACACCCGAATGAAATTTCACCGTCTTAACTTCGACGTGCGTGTTTGGCGTTATTACCGAAACGAGAACATAAACGAAATTGTCAAACTCAATTTTTACGCAGCTATTCGTTTTCAATTGACCAAATTTCGGTGGATTTTCGTGACCCATTTCGGGTTTCTTAGCCGTGAACTTGGGGTGGTGGTTTAACTGCACCCGGCGGATTTTGATCGAAATTCCGGCCTGACCTTATCGCGATGATAATGTCACAGATAGTTCGGTAAACGTTGCACTTTGAATGCTCGACCAATCGGTCAAATTGCATTATGCGCTAAACGATTTTCGTTATGTCACGGCGATCGCCAACATTTCATTATAATTATTATTAATTGGACGACGTCAAGTGCGAAATTTAATTGGGAGCGCAAATGGCGGAGGCGCCAGGAAACTAGCGTCGGATCGCGTCAGAAAAACGAACGACTCGCTCTAATTCCCGAAGCCGCCACTGTACAAAGTCATTTTATATCGTGCACCCGGATTCAACGAAAATGACTCGTTTCGCTACTTGTTAGGCGGCGCCCCGCCGCGTCTCGTTAACCCCAACAACCACCTGCAGCAACGGAACCAAAAGGGGCAGGAATATTTCTATAGGCAACACTCGAAACTTGACTCTATGGTTTACGCGTGAAGAAATTTTTAGTGCTTTACCACTGCTTGGAGCGTATACAATAATAATATTTGTTTTTGCCCAACAGCGTAAATCAAATCAGAATGCTGTAGAATGCTTCTAGTTTTGCACATCCTATTTCCTTTCTCTTATTGTTTTTGGGAAGACTTTTTTAGTCCCACTTCTTTCATCTTTCGCGTATTCTATTGTTACTCTTCTCTTTACTGTGTATGTCTTTTACGCTGTTCTTCTAAACCGTTTTCCTATTTTTTATTGCTTTTTTTTCTTTATGGTTGTTTTTATTATTTTTATTCTTTCTTCCTCTCCGTGTGTCATTTTATCTTTTCTTTAGGATCAATTTTTCATATTTACCTAACCCTGACTTTCTTTTTGCATTTTTATCATTTTCATCATCTTCACCATTTTTACCATCTTTATCATCTTCACCGTCTTTATCATCTTCACCATCTTCACCGCCTTTATCATCTTCACCATCTTCATCGTCTTTATCATCTTCACCGTCTTCATTAGCTTCTTCATCTTATCTTTTCTTTAAGATTATTTTTCCATACTTACCCAACCCTGACTTTCTTTTTGCATTTTCATCATTTTTATCATCTTCACCATTTTCACCGTCTTTATCATCTTCATCATCTTCACCGCCTTTATCATCTTCACCGTCTTCATTAGCTTCTTCATCTTATCTTTCCTTTAAGATCAATTTTCCATACTTACCCAACCCCCACTTTTTTTGCATTTTTATCATTTTCATCATCTTCACCACTTTCACCGTCTTTATCATCTTCATCATCTTCACTGTCTTTATCATATTCATCATCTGCACCGTCTTTATCATCTTTATCATCTTCACCGTCTTCATTAGCTTCTCATATTCATTATCTTCATCATTTTCATGATTATCTTTATCATCTTCACCGTCTTTATTATCTTCATCATTTTATCCGTTTTTATTAGTTTCTTCATCTTATCTTTCCTTTAAGATCAATTTTCTATATTTACTCAACCCTGACTTTCTTTTTGCATTTTCATCATCTTCGCCATTTTCACCGTCTTTACCATCTTTATCTTCTTCACCGTCTTTATCATCTTTACCACCTTTATCATCTTCATCATCTTCATCGGTTTTATCATCTTCATCATCTTCACCGTCTTTATCATCTTCATCATCTTCACCGTCTTTATTATCTTCATAATCTTCACCGTTTTTATTAGCTTCTTTATCTTATCTTTCCTTTAAGATCAATATTCTATATTTACCCAACCCTGACTTTTTTTTGCATTTTTATCATTTTTATCATCTTCACCATTTTCACCATCTTTATCATCTTCACCGTCTTTACATCTTTACCATCTTTACCATCTTTACCATCTTTACCGCCTTTATCATCTTCATTATCTTCACCGGTTTTATCATCTTCATCATCTTCACCGTCTTTATCATCTGCATTATCTTCACCGTCTTCATTAGCTTCTCATCTTCATTATCTTCATTATCATCTTCATTATACTCAACATCTTCATCGTTTTATCTCCTTTTTGGTTTAAAACTTCTCCAATCAGCCCTAAACTTGTTGTCGAACATTTTACGAAGCGCTCTCCTGTTTGGGGGGATTGGACGATGCGGCTGGCAATGGGGTCGTCTGCCCGGTGCAATTCGGGGCTGCATGTTTGGGGGCACGACCTGTTCCCCCGCCGCGGTCTTAAATTGCGATTTCCCACAACAGGCAAAGAAAATTGGTAAAAAGGAAGAGCGGCTGAAAGGGTCGAAAAAGGGGCGACAAAAAGTTGTGCCAGAAAACCCATTTCTCCCTCATCAACGCGCCGCAACGTCCGCCATTCACTTCGGCTCGCCATTGTGCGAGTGTTCCTTCGGCGGCGGGAAAGGGCCCAACAACGCCCTCCGTAAACGATGAACTTTTACAGTCAATTCTTGTTTTACGTCCGGCACTATCAAGACTCAAATTAGATTAGACTCACTTCCATTGACTTGGATCGGATCGGAGACCCGTAATCAGGGGCGGTCCTAACAAAAACCTTTTTAGACGTATATCCCCAATATCCTCACTTATGGACGTCGGGAATTATTTCGGGAATCTAAACGAATCCGCGTTTGCACTTAAGTCGATTACAATGTCGCCGGTTTACGCACCTATAAAAATGTGAGCTTTCTCAACTTATTGAATAACTGCTATTAGGGAGCGGGCCCTTCCTGTTTATCCCCTCGTTAAGTTCGGGGAAGTAACTAATACCTATCCGGGACAATAACGACTCAAATCTCCAGCAATTTACCCTTAATGGTATGTCGATCGTAAATGGGTAATATGAGCTTAAATTACCAGAAACCTCCCTTATTTTGTTCCCATTTTACATCGTAATAACCCCCATTCTAACCTTCGCCTAATAATTGAGTCTTAACTCCGCCATTGTATATCCGGAGTTTCTTTAGCGTTCCATTTATACAAGAAGTCCAGGTTTGCAATAAGAAATGTTTATCTCAGCGACCCCATCGAAACACGATACAAGTTGATTAAAAGTTATCCGAGCGTTGATCTTCAGTCAGCGCAGAATCTTGCCAGAACTGACCGAATTCGTCGGCGTCACTGCGTTTCGATAAAAAGGAAAAATAATAATTATATATTGAAGGGCTCCGGCTCATCACTTTTGCTGATTACATTTTTGCCGATCCTCGGTCAACAAGTTCTTGTCGGGCAACTCTGTGGCTTACCTCAGATTGATATATCTGCCTTCGTCTCCGATCCATCAAGACGCGCGGCAGCTACGCTGCCCCGTAGCAATTGTAGATCAAACTTACAATTGTAGATCGAACCTACACTCGTAGATCAAACTTACAATTATTGTAGATTGGATCTACAATCGTTAATAAAATTAATTAAATTGGAATTAAATTAGAAATTAGTCTTAGTTTTAGGACTGGAATCAATTGGTGCATTTAGATAGTTAGGAACGCCACGTTTGGAAATTTGAAAGCTGGTTGTTATTTACTGGAATTCGCAGGCGTTTCGGGATGTTAATTAGAACTTTTTGGGATTTACTGGGATTACTGGGATTTCTGAAAACGTGCGTTACGACGTAATACTAGAATTTGCATGG
This sequence comes from Schizotus pectinicornis, assembly GCA_951805265.1. Classification (NCBI taxonomy): domain Eukaryota; kingdom Metazoa; phylum Arthropoda; class Insecta; order Coleoptera; family Pyrochroidae; genus Schizotus; species Schizotus pectinicornis. Next base: position 4,483,168 of record OX638207.1, read on the forward strand.
GATTTGCAGAAATACGTCACGGTCGCCAGCAGGAGGGTGTTTATTGCGAAATTTGCGGATATACAGGGTCATAATTGTGATAGATACAGGGTGACATAGAGGATAACTGGTTAATTAGACAAATGTGGTTTGTAGCCCCGTCCTTGATGCTTCAAGGACTATGCCAGATCCTATTATTTTGATTAGCTGTTGTTAGGCAACTTGTTATACAATTTTGAGATATTAGATTTGAGTTATTTATCATGTAATCGTTCGTAAAGACTTGAGTTTGTCACTGAGCCAGTTACGCGTCCACGTGATATTTTATCTTAGGAAGAAGAATAAAGACAAACACAAGAGAATAATAATAAATTCAGAGTTTACGTCCTGTTGCTCCTCCATTTCCTGGAGGAATACGCAGAAGTTACGTGCGCTGTCGTTCACATGTACAAATGCAAAGAAAGGAAAGTAGAGCAGTTCCAACAAAAATTTCTTCCAGATTAGTTTTGATTTCTCCTGAAGCTCCAAGTTCCAAAAATTTCCAAAAATCCAGATTTACTCTAAGCTCCACTTGAGTGAAACTAATTGTCAAAAATTTACTTGGTTCTAACTAATTTGTTTTGAGGAGTTATTTCTTTAGACAACAAAATGTTGAATTTTTTTTACCTGGTGAAGGTTACTTTGAAGCAAAATTTTCTTAAATTACCTCTGATGCTCCTGGGTCTAAGGTGGAGCTCTGGTGTTGTTAAGCGACATAATTGTGGTGTCGGGATCGACCCGGAGCTGCTAAAAATTCTCATTAAGCTCCACTCGTCATTATTTACGTTTGATCTAATATTAAAGCGGTTTATATATGCACAATTCGGCGTTTACAAAGCTCCAGACTATGCCGCTTCGCTAAATCAATATTCATCGAAAAGCCGACAATGAGGGGCCGACAACGCCATGTTAACACCACCATTGAGGGTCTCTTTAAACCGCCACCTCAATACGGTGCCGGTTCCCCCCAACAAAGTAGATTAGCGAGGATGGACATTTTGTTTTGAATCTCGTCAAAAATATTTCCATTTTCAATCAACATTCTCTCAATTAAACCAACAATGTCGGATTTCAAACGAACACGCTCTCAACAACAAAATCGTTTTCGCATAATTCACACTTTGATGGAGCTGCGTGCTCCAGTTTCCGGGCCCGGCTCCGGAGAACAAATGACGGACGCCGGGCACGTTCCAGAACTATATATCAATGACCGACCAACACGGCCCCTAAATTAAAGAGAAAACCTGCTATTCTCCCCCATCCCTTTGACTACTAACACGTAAATGCCACCGTTGTTCGGTCTTTTGCAACATTTCAAGGAAATAATTGCAATTGGTATTTGTCTTGGTTGGTTGCCACAAAGTGACAATGCAACATGTTGATTTCGTCGGTGGGTTTACGTGTTTATTTCCAGTTTGTGCACGGAGATAAAATTGCGACATCAATTGCGGCCGTAACAGGCACTAACAACTAACATGCTCGCTGGAAGGAACACATTTTCATATCTGCCAGTTTGTGTGCTTTATTCGAATGTTACTCGAGCATCAAGTTTCTTGCGGAGTTGCTTTTAATAAATTAATAATAACAAGTACGATGCAGCTGCGATTCTACCCAATACAAACTGGTAAGCTCCAGAGAGACGATTTGCAATTTTGATCCTCCTCCAAATTCTCAGCTTTTTTCAAGGCTATTTTAAGGGTTGGAAACAGCAAAGAGGCTCCAGAAGCCAATCTGGAAGTTTAGTTTAAGGTCTTTAGCCATTCTCCTAATCTTTGCAGAACTCCTTGTAACCACTGACCCTTTGGAAGGGTTCCATGGACAACCATAGCCGAGAAAAAGAATGAGCATTAGCAATCTTCTAACCTCAACTTTGTAGGCGCTTTGCTACGAAGAAGCTTTCGTCTCAAGGTCTTAGCTTTAACTATTGTTTATATATTTAAGATGTATAAACAATGCTTTAACCCATGCCCATGTCCCATCTCACTAGCTAATTGAGCATGAATTTTTAAATTTGGACGACATCTGCCTTGCAGAAATGTATAAAGGGTTGCCTATCAAAATTTTGGCAATTAGGACTTTCTAAATTGAGTATTTTTCTTGGAAATTATTAATGTGGACGACTTCAAATCGGCTGGTGATTACCTTCCAGTCTTCAATTTCCTACAGAACATTCCGGTTATGGCTCCGGGCTGTTCGTTTTGACGTCGTTAGTCGGTGATCTGCGGTGTTTGTCCGGAACCACCGTCGGGGTTGTGCATCGCACGCTTTTCAACGATTACTCGGGCCGAGGTCAGGTCGATTCCGGCGCCCTTGACTCACTCGGCCCCCTTGCACAGTCACACCCCTGACGTCTCGACGCCGTCGTTACGTCACCTTGCTCCTGAAAATCCGACCGAATTCCGGACCGCCGCCTTGTAAACTATTCATAAGTCCCGGACCCGCGTTTCTGGGGGCGGGCTCCGGACGGTCATCACATCATCGCCACTTAGGCCGCCAACCGGACCAGCGCCAGCCCCAAACCAACTTCTCGTGAGAGAAACTCCTGCTGCACCGACCAACCGCCGGCCGAAGATCAGGAAAATATTTCTTTTCTTTTGATCGAGAATCGAGGAGAGACTTGTAATCACTTTCAGATCATTGCCACATTGTTGCCACGTTGCCTAATTCTTATTGTTTATTATGTCAAAATTTGACTGACTACCAATTATGGGTCGTCAATATGTTTATTCTTGTCCGCTGCGGCGGCAATCGCGGGTAAACACGAAATTGATCGACAGATGTATCTGGGGCAAGATCGCGCCACCCCGCCGTTAGGGGTGTCTTCTCTTAAAAAACTAAATCGCTGTTCTGCACGAAATTAGAGTTCCAATTTCGAGTCGGAAGCAGGTCGGGCAGTTATCGCGTTTTTTCGAGGACGTGCATTTTTAACCTGGAGAGATTCCTCGTGTGTCAAAGTTTCCAGTGGGAGCCGTTATCGAACGTCGAATCTCGTTTGCTCCACTCACTCTCGAATTTCGGCCTCGAGAGTTACACGCCAAACTTAATTTCCACCCATAAACCATGGGCGAAATCTATTTTGCACTCGTCTCCATTTTTTTTTTCTTTTTTTAGCTCCGAGACATAGTTTGCCGGAATCTGGCTTATAGGAGCGCGATCACGTTCCCCGGAGTCCCGGGAGGACGTTCGCGCTCTTCGACTATCTGTCCCGCTAAACTTCTATTTATCGGGAGAATGGAGTCTGCCCGATAAGGGTTGATTTTGGAGAGCAGCTCAATTGAGAATAATGCTGAAGATCCAGGACCATCTACAGATTTCTTTTCGTTCCAAACTGCTAGCGATTCTTGCTTCCTCACTTTTCACGAGGTATAGCTGGTTGCAAATGAAACTGGACTGTAGACCGGTTGACCGGCTTTATTTTTTTTTGCCTTATGGGGCTTTCGTAGGTAACAAAAGAGACTTTGTAGGTTCTAGACTATTAATTTTTGGGGGGGGGGGTTAAATTTGGTTGATTTCGTGCCCGAATTAGGGTGGTTTTGGTCTCCCCAGGACTGTTCAATGAAACAAGTATTGAGCGACGACCAGTCGGTTGTCTCAAGTCCTGTCCTGCATTTCCCCTTCTTGTGTAATGGCGGGCTGAGCGGTAACGAGCCCCGAAACAATAACATTCCCTTAATAAACAGTGGCGGCTTATTAGGGGCTTTTCTTCGCGAAGTCGATGTCGTAGACTGTTCGAGATTGAGCGATTAAAATCACAAAGTTGTGAAGTTAGTGGCGCACAATGGGTCTTGGGGGGCTCAGGACGAGTTTTAGGGTGGCTGACAGCGGCAGTTGTTCTCACCTACATATCTCTAAGCACACACAGACACACGTCCAACATAAACCTCTTCGCTATAGAATTGAAGAGAACTGGAACAATCGTGACTAGTTAAGAAAACAATCAAGAGACGGGAGAGATAAACCATATTTCTATCCTTGACTTGAATTATTACAGCAATTACGTAAAAATATCGCCGGTCTCTGGATTTTCTCGCATTGCTTCCCTTGTTATTTTATATTGGGCGCATTGCGTCACAAATCTATTTGCCAAGTCTTTGTCGGCAATTAGAGCCACTTGTTTTGAACGAAATGTTAAAAAACCGTATTTACGCGTTTCTTGTAAATAATTTATCAGTCGCTCATCCGCGTTAATTTGCCGAGGGAAATGAACTTGTGTTTACGTGATACATTATCTATTATAGCAATTACGTTATTAATTAAGCAAATTAAGTAAATTGAATCTGTAGGTGGGGCCGCGACTAATGAGCAATAATTGTGTAGTTGTCAGTACTTCAAAGCTTGCACGAGTGTTCCTGAAATTATCGCAATTTTTGATAACAAGTATCGAATTAACAACAGCAATTAAAGGAAATATCGCTTGTTCGTTAACGAACAGAATACGAGGCGCAGTCGTTGCATGCGACCCACGCCAAAATAACTTTGGCCACCACCCCACAGAGAGCAGCAATCGGGGGTCACAAGCCCAAAGTGGGCTAGTCAGAATCAGTCATGTACTTACAGCAGAGCCAGAACTAAATTTGGTAAATACCTAAAGCTCGAAACATCATATGGTGATAGAGTCGCCACTAAAGAAAACAGTTTTTGTAAAAAAAGTTTAGAATTTATTTTTACAATCTGCTGTTAAAAAAATGTTAATAAATAATATTTACAGAGTGAATGACGTAATCTTCAGTTAACTTTCCTTTTTAATGTTAATAAAAAAGAGTTTCTTATTTACTTTTTCTTTGCCTACTACATAACTGTGGTTCGAATTTTATTTTTTTACTTAGAGAGAAAATGCTGATTCAAATTCTTCTCTGGCTAAACTTTTTTTCCAATACCAATTCTCATCAAATTTGGCTGAAGCGTAGCCAACTTAGAAAATACATAAACTGTAGGTTTTGTTGCTGGCTTAATGAACCTCCCGGGATCTCGAGATTAGTCAACTGCCCACTTTTTAGCGACACCTGTGCGCGGCAATATGAAGTTTGAAACCCGAAAAACTGACTAACTCTTGTTTATGGGGGTCGGTGGTGGGGCCCGAGGCGGAGCGTCACCTTTCCGCCGTTAATTGTGGCTGTCGCGCTTACGTGGATCGTTAATGCCGGATGTGGGACTTTTCCGGGGGCGAGACGCGTTGGGTGATCGTCCGCGGGGGCGAAAAATGTAACGCAAAACCTCCCTGAATTCAGCGAAATTAAATTAAAATTCTCGCTCCATTGTTGGCAATTTTTCAAACTGCCACTATTGCGTTACCGTCATTTCGCTAATTAATCTAATTATTCGGGAAATTCGTAAGAAGCGAACAAATAAACACGCGCTCGCTGTTTTCCCGTTTACCGCTCGTCTCTTCTTACGGAGATGTTTGTTGGATGTTGAATTTCGACATGGCAAAATATAATTTATTCCGTAACTCTTACTGTAAATTCACCGGAATTATTGTCATTGTTAGGGAGTTCGGGCGAAGCAGCGACTTTTCGCGCTCTAAATGCCGTCGTTACTGAGTTCGGCATTAATTTGCAGGAAAATTTGTAACTTCGGCGTAGCACCGACCTGAAGAAAGCTGAACATGAGCGAGAGGAGGCTTTTTGAAGACACAACTCTTCCCGACGTCTATATCTGCTAAGCACAAATGGCGGAGGCGCCGGGCGAATGCGGCAGCGCAACTAAACTCTCACCAGAATTGCCTTAACTGAAAACCATTTTTTACTAAATTACTTATAACTCATCTCTCACTAGTAGTCTAGTCCTAGTGGTCTAGCACTAACGTAATTAATTTTTTTGCATAATATAAATTAATACTTGAAACACCGCCTTCAATGCACGAGTGTATAAGGGGTTGCCTATCAAGATTTTGTTGTTTAGCATTTTTTTGAAAATACCTTGGTAGACATGATTACCTATTTCTTACTATTAGTTTTTTATTAGAAATGGATTCAACGATACACTAACGTAGCACAAACAAACGAGATCCTTAGCTATACTCTTTCTAAGTTATTTATCCAAGAGTGGTAGTTTGCATGTTATAGGGAGATGGAGCTGAAGGGGGCAAAGGCTAGTAGTTTGTGTCAGGAAACAACTATCTCGTAAAACAAAAGTTTCTCTTCATAGATGATGAAGGACGGGTTCTGGGCGACAATTCTGGAGGTTTCTGTTGCTGTCGTAAGACTGCGGACGGTGCTGGGAGCTTCTAATTGCCCCCATATCGGCAACGGCCGCACTTTCATAATTCGTGTTGTTTGGAATTTGAGAAATTCGATGAATTATTTAGGGGCGGGGGCGTCTAGTCCGCATTTGAAACTTTTAATGAAAAAGTGGCTTTAATGCCCAAATTTCTAACCTTTGACCTTCCCGTTGGCGTTCTTTCTTCCGTTGATTGAATTAAAATTTAAAAAAGTTGCCAATAATTTCGAAATTGATTAGGGTGGGCGGGCGTCCATAAAGGGAGTGGGAATTGTGGCTTTTGCATAATAAGTGTTTTCAGGTTTGCGTCAATTAATCAAAAATATCGATTCATAGACCGAGACGAAACTCTCAACTTTAGCTGACCCACGTTCTCCACCCGGCACAACAAAATTACCAACGGATACTTAATTAACGCGTTATTATTTAATGACGGCGCTTGGAAGCAAATATTTACGGAACTGCTTACAAAGCGCCCACCTTTTCAAACATTTTTCGTCTAATAATAAACACAAACGCAACTTGCCTCCATTGTGAAATTCTCCTAGAGTGATTGATCACTCCGCGTACGACATTACGCAAGAAGTAATGATTAATTTCTAACCCATTCCGTGACGTTTTTTCTTCCTATTTTTGAGACGCCAAATTATCCCTCATCGAGACGTGATTGATGAAAAAAATAAAATAATTTAATAAATTTGAAGATTTTAATGTTCCAACAAATGGACCTACTAACCAATTTTTTTAAACTCCCCAATTCGTGCCAACCCTCCAATCGGTCCTTTAATATTGTTGTTAGAAAAACTGTCGATGGCGTGCCGCCGTTGACATTAACCCTGGCAGCAGTTATATTTGTTGAGGCAAAAAGAAATCGATTCGAGTTCTGACCTTCCACTGCTCTAACTTAACGTGACCCGCAGCAGATTGGGCTAATCTGGCAAAATCTTCGGGCTTCGACCGACGTTTGTTTAGGATCTTGCCCGTCAAATTTAATAAGGTCGATCGTCGACTTAAAACTATGACGACTGTCACGCGACACGCCATGCCAGGAAATCAACGTAAATGGATCGTGTCATAAAAAATTCACACACGGGAGGTAGGACGACCCCTCCCGTGCCACTTCAAATTAGGGAGGGCCGGGGGGCAAACACGTTTCGTACTTTTCATTCGATCCGCCATTGCCGCCGGATTGTGCCGGTGACACGGGATTAAATTGGACGATCACGTTGCTTTTTTGGTTGTTGTTAAAAATTGATGTCGACCCCGGGAGGAGCGAAATTAATTTTTTTTTCTCTGCTCCGGAATATCGAGCCGCCCCGAGTCTTCGTCAATAGCCGCAGGAACTGGAGAGGGGGCGCAGAATTTAATACCAATAGTAATTAAGGCAATTAAAGGCACTTAAAAGGACGTGAAAGACGTTTAATGGGAGGTTTTAAGATACAGCAGCAAATAACGAGCCTTTAGTTTAATTATTGTTATTGACTAATTGGGGAGAATTGTTGAGAATTTGAAGTTACGACAACATCTTTGCAGCAATAATAAATCCATCATGGAAGTTGGGACGTGATGTTAAAGAATCTTTTTTTTTCACCTACTTAGAAGTTTCGACATTAATGGACGCGTTAGCGTTCATAGCGTTAACGTAGTTTAGTTAATAACAGGAAGTTATATAAAGTTTAAATTACGAGGACTTAGGGAGTCAAGAATCGACCAGTTCTCTAGGAAATAAATTAAATGCAGTGGAACGTTGTTCTTCGAAAAAATTACACACGGAGGGGTAAAAATGAGGATTAAAAGTCACAATAAATTATTATTATTATTATTACAATAGTTTTGTGAAGCTCAATTGGAGCTTTAATAAAGCATTTTTGAAAACGGGCTTTAGTTTGGCCTGAGGTCCACCACAGTTATATATGCATAATAACTCCTCTCTGCCGGCGCTACTCCGCCACCCACGCAGCCCACCGGTATTTGAACTTTAAAGCTCCCCCACGCGCCCGCCCACACTTTATCCGAGCTTATTCACATTCCCGCCACGTTCGCTAAAGATTCGTCAGGTCCTGTTTGCGATTAAGCGATAAATTAAGTTTACCTGATAATCGGACGTTGTGCAGATTAATTATGGCGTCCACGAGCTTAATTGCCGGAGATATCAACAAACAATTAATTATAAACAAAGGAGCGATTTATGATAAGCCATTCATGATTTAGAGATGCCACGAGCAAACAACCAAAACGCTCCTAAGGTTAGTCGGGCCACAATTCCATTTCCAATTATTGTTCCAGGAGGAATTTTTGTTGGTGGAGGCGCCACGAGCTTTGTTAGGACTTTTTGCTGTCTGCTTGCATGTTGAAGCTCGGCTTGCAATCTTGGTGAAATTCGTTCGCTTTATGGCGATCGCTCGGTTATTTTCCCCGGAGTCGCTGTAAATGGAGCTTTTTGCGGATGGCTTCCGGTCAATAAACTTCTGTAACTTGGAAAGCGTCATGCCATTCTCCCCTACCTGTCTTAAGTCCGCGAATTAGGTCCAATTACGTCCACCGACGTTGATTTCGGGTAGTTGGTGGGAAATCTTCGGTGGAGGCGTCGCGGGACTGGGCCTCAATTTGGGCTAATTGCAGAATTCACCCCGGGGGGGCGTGCATCACAACTGAATTGCAACCATCGAAATCGTGACGAAATTTTGGGCAAATGTTTCGATTCTCGGAAATTGGCCGATGAAAGCTCTGAGCAATTGCAATTTTTAAGTGCTGGAGAGGGCGGAAATTGCGCGAAAGAAGTTTCGATAAGCTCGTGCCGAGAGTTGGGGGTTGATAAAAAATATGATGGGAAAATTATGGGGTTTCTCGTTGGAGCTGAGAATTGAGCGGATCGGCCACGCGATCAGTAATTTATGGGAAAATGGAAAAAGCGGGTTTAGTTGGGATTTGTTGCTCGTTACGTATTCCGTAGATTAGAAGTTTCTAATACATAAACAAGCGCCTCGGACCAAAACTCAAACAAAACAAGCCACGGAGAAGGGGCGAATCATGTAAAATCAACTTGGGCTCCTGTTGTTCGTGCTGTTGTCGGTTGAACTCAAATTTGAAAACACGGCACAACTCAGGAATAAGCCGACACCAACTCGAACGCTATTTATTTAATTTAAGCCCAAGTCTGCACGTCAGTGATAAAACGTATTGCAGAGCGTTAAAGGATTACATCCGAATCATGACGGCAAACCAGATTTATGAGTCTCTTGTATGAGGGAGGCAAAATGCCGGAAATATTTTAAATTGGATTCACATTTGCGACAACTTCAATTTTCAATGCAACTGCAACTCGTCCCCGGGAACGTCTGCAAGACTCAGAACTCAGTGGCAACTTGTCCTTACTCAACTGAAGCTTCCTGCAGTCAGAATTTTTGGAGGAACATCTATTGGTTTTCTGACGCATCTGAGGTTTTTTGGAAAACTACATAGAGACACTGCAGTTGTGAATATCCTTTTCATGGATGTTAAATTTGGGTCGTATTTAACAGTCTACCAAATTTACCCAATATACAAAAAAATACTTTTATTTCCCAAAAATACTAAATGCTCACCAAAATTAAGAAAACACATAATCTTAAAGCGACAACCAAATATTGACATAATGCTGGCCTCTTATATATTTTGTTCGCCAAAATAACTTTTGTTGACCATAAATACTAAATGTTTACCAAATTTTATTCCGCATTTAATTCTAACATAATATCCAGATATTTAATTTTCGACAGTGTCTTACATTATTTAGCAGTTAAAAATACTATTTGTTGATCAAAAAATACACAAGCAATAAAATGTTGTGCAAATGGTAAATAATTTTATGCAAAATCATAGATGTAGATGTGCTAGGGCAAGGAAAATAAGAGTAAAAATAAAAGTGGTTTGCACAAAAAAAGATATTGATTTCCGTAATATATAAATGCTTTGCTGTAATTGGCTTGCATTATGTAAAACGTAAAACTTCTTTTAATGGTAATTTCTAATCGTGCTTTTAAAAAAAATTACAGGGCCCTGAACTGACCTTGTACAAAATTTTTTTCGCGTACCTCTTGTCTGGAAGCGCAAGCGGCAAGGAGAGATGCGGGAGCATATTTTATTTTTGGAGTAATAGAATAATTATTTGACGCACAAATAGTTTTTTTGAGAAACACTAAATATAATTGGATAGCGCGAATATTTATTATGTACAGCACGGACGCGTAACTTAAGCGTTCTAAATTTGGTAAACATTTAGTAAAATTGATAGACATATAGAATTTAAAATGTAAGCAATGGTAAAACAGTACGCAGCATAGTTATTTTAGTGGTGATGTTTTCATTTTCTGATGTATAATAATTTGGATTTTATTTAGATTTTTTGATGCTCATTAAATTTTCTGGTGGACAATGCAAGGGATGTATGGTTTAATTTGGTGTATATTATATTTGTTCCCTTAAATATTTCTTATCAGCATCGCAAGTTTCACTCTTCTTATTAAGTAGTTTTGATCTTTAAAATATCTGGAAGACGAAAGGATTAAATCTACGGCACAATAAAGAATTCTAAAACTTTATACTGAAATCTGCATCAACACATTACAATCTGCAACTTCTTCCATAGATCGAGAGTAGTATAGTAGTGAGAGATCTGGACCAAAATCCGATGTAATTTTTGATAGAAGAGAGGTTCAACTTGTATATGGTTGTATATGGTGTTGCTTACCTGCCAGGGGCGCAGCTTGAAAGCTGTGGAAAGCTGTGTGTGTGTGTAATAGATTTTTAGCAGCTTCCCCTGGCAATACCACATATGTATGGGATCTTGACGCCAACTTGAACCTCCATAAGAAATAACATGGGATTTTGGCCCAGAACTGCCACTACTTTACTACTATTTTGAGCTTCACCCTCTATAAGATCTTCAGTCTTTCTCAGAAACTTCAAATGTGTTGAATCAGGAGTTTTTACTTGGTTCTACCCTTGTAGACATATTTGTGTGTTATTAGGAGGGTAAGATTTCAAATTGGCGAAAATTTCCAATTTGCAGAGGAGGAACTGGTGCAAATTGTGGCGAGCAGCGTCGTTGGCTGTCACGCCGCAAACTTTGTGCGGTTCACAACGCAATTTAATCCGAAACAACGCAACTAATTTACGGTCTATTTCTGTACGTTTTTGCCGGCCCGTTTTACGGGGACAAATAAATCGAAAATGGCCGAGGAATGATAACACGCTCTGCTTCCCGAACCCAAAAGTCGACATGATATTCAAATTTCGCGCACGCACACCCGCTTCGACCCCATCGCGCCACGGCAGGACTCGGGAATCCTTTATGAGCCATAAAAATTCTATGACGTGCCGTCTCAGGAAGTATTTAAGCGACCAAAGAGATCCGTGTTTCGGCAGATCGGTAATTTGGCGAAGGGCGAAGCGCCATTGTCGTTTGTCGACTTTTACAAATGTGCAATGGTCGATTTTGGGCCGTTTCGTCCCGTGCGACCGGGAAGCGGCGGCTTAATTTCGCTCCCGCACCCCATGAAATATTCATTACAGTTCGGCCGGGAACTGGATCGGAACCTTGTAATTTGCGGCCACAAAGGCCATTTTAATACATTCTAAATGATACGATTGCGTGATGCAGAGCGACATTTATCAATAACTGAGGCGACCGTTAAATATTGTTAAAAGCGCGCCGAACTAAGGGCGCGAGAATCGAGTCCACCCCCATAGGGGCTCGTTACCAGCTAATTCCCGGAAGTGAAATAATTTTTTTTTTAATATATAGAAACTTGTCATTTTGACCGAAATAGAGCGAGATATATTTTTTTTAATGATATAAAAGCTAATCTGGATTGGATACATTTGTAGCATATTTTTATTTGAATATCTGCCCTTGCCTCCAAACTCTCAAGACCCGCGGCAGCTACACTGCCGCCTGAAAAGATAAGAAAAGTTGACAGGGAGCTGGGAGGAACAAATCACCAGTGTTGACCTTTTCTCTTTCATTCGTTTTATTTGCATTTCTACTTTTTTATCGTTTTTTTTTTCTTGTTGCAATTTCGTTTTTTTCTCATTCTTATAGTTTTATTAGTTTTATTTCTTCTTAAATCTTTATCTCCAGCTTCTAATATTTAGTACTTTTTTAATTTTTTTTTAATGCTGATTAGTACTGACCTTCTTGACACGAAACCAACTTATGTCTTCTTGTTGTGGTGGGTGTCTATAACTTCTTGCGAAAAAATCTAAAACCGTCGCTGATGCTCATAATTTAATAATTGCCTAGATATCGACTTTCATTGGTGCAAAGGTCACGTCTGTCCGTCAGCGTAAATTGAAAACTTCTAATCTAATCCGCAGCGGTGCAAAATGTAAATAACTCCTCAATAACATCGATAATCGACAATAGCGAACTGCCGTTTCGCCCAGTGAGAATTCCTGAGCCATCACCTCGTCCGCCACCCTTACCGTAAGTTGATTTTGGGCCTATTCTAAAGCGTTTTTTCCAAATGAAGAACGATTCGAAAATAGGGCCGCCCTCATCGAATATTTATAGCGGAACAAAGCTGTGCTTTTCGCGTCCGCTATCATGTGTCTTTTCCAGCAGAGGGTAACATTGATAATTTATAGAGCCGCCACTAGTGACGTCACGTTCAGGGTCGTCAGGCGCCGTCTGTTGTAGTACTCTATTTTATCGACCGTCGAGTCGCGGGGTGAAAGCCGCACGACTTTTGCCAGGCTATTTAACCCTCTCGCTGCCAGATGCAAATCAATCACGTGACGTTTATCATCGTCTCTACAGGAAATTGCCGCGTTTTTCCATTCAAATTGGCTCCGAACGAAACATGCGACTTCCACGAAAATTAAAAATAAACACATAACTGCGAGGAAATAGGACAAGATAGCGCGCACGGAAAGCCCCCAATCAACCGGAATATTCGCGTTTTTGTTTCCTGGTTCGTGAAAAATTTCTGCTGTGACAAAATTGGGGCGCCTCCGGCGAAATTGTGTCTTAATTACGCGAATTCGGGAGAGCGACGCCACCTCTTCACCTAAATCTGCAATTAAATTGATGGCAACGGACGAAATTTACAAAAAAAAAAAAACAACTGCCTGAAAGGAGTTCCGGTGAGCCAGCCTCCCCTTTTCATCCCGTAATGATTTCCTAAAACGAAACGTTTCTGGGGGCGAAATATCGAGAAGGCAAAGTTCCTATTCCGGTTTTGCTCCCATCCGCCACACGAAGCTTTTTGTAAATTAAAAACTTGTTGAAGGGGTCGTCGGTGATTAAAAGGGACATTTGTTGCAGGATAAAAATGGAGAACGACATCGAGTTGGCGCTAAAATGAGCCCATCGAAGATCGAGTCGAGGAGAGGATGCGCGCGGCCTCCACACTTCGATATACTGTAAGTCCTATATTAGCTTCGTGAAGACTTTGCTCATTGATAGATTAACTGCGCTGTCAGAGGATAATGAATGGTGCGGATACAAGCGAAAGTGTTGATTTAACACATACCTATGGCGGATGCGCCGGGTTGTTCGCTTCTATGAGCCACTCTCATAGATTGACCTCGGAGCTTCACCCTTTTTACCCCCAATCATCTGGCCGTGTAGTCAGAAGTATTTTTCCTAATAATAGAATTTCACAGAATTTGTTAACAGATAAGTATTTTCAATAGTAGCACAGAACCTCCTACAAATGTAAAAATAAATGTAAATGTAGATCAATAACGCTAATTTCAGAAATAAATTGACGGTTTGAAACCTGATTTTATTCTAAAAGGAGAATCAATTTTTCTATTGTGATTAGTACTCACAACTAACTTATAAGCGATAACAAAATTTCCAGTAATCTTAGGGGTAGTTTTTTGTTAACTCTGGTAGATCTAGTAGAAGAATCAATAACAAAAACTGGAACCTGAATCTCCTATTTAATTCTATGATCCTCTTCATTTACTGTTTCTACATTTTCTTCACTCCTCTTTTTTTTTTTGGTAAACCTTTAGGGTGTCAAATTTGAGCAATTGCTGCTGTTCTTACTGTTGTCCTTTCCAGATGGTTGCCCCGGGCCGCGATGAAGTCCGTGGAGGGCGACCCGTCCGACTGCGTCCTGATCGTGGGGGTGTCCCGGCCCAAAGTGGCATTGGTCGTCCTCACCGTCATGCTGATCTCTCTCTTCTTGACTTTCCACATGATCTACGACAGCGCTCTGAACAGCCTTCAAACCAACAACGTCGACCACACCAGACCGCCTCTGCTTCTGTTATCCAGAAGACTCTATCCGGCGGCGGCCAGACGACTCCCCCAAGCCATCATCATGGGCGTGAGGAAATGCGGCACTAGAGCCCTCCTGGAAATGCTCTATCTGCATCCGATGGTGCAGAAGGCGGCCGGAGAAGTCCACTTTTTCGACAGGGACGACAACTACAACAAGGGGTTGGAGTGGTACAGAATGCAAATGCCGCATTCCTACCACGGGCAGATCACCATCGAGAAGAGCCCCAGCTATTTCGTCACGCCAGAAGTGAGTTATTTTCTTCCCCCCAGGCGCTAATAATTTTTTTAATTGTGCAATCCTGATTTAAGTTTAATTAGGTATTGTAGCAACCAAAAAAAAAATGTTGTTTGTTATTTCTTGGGTATTGGGGATTTTGAAAGAAATTTATCCAGGGCCTTAGGCTCTGGATAAATTTGCGGCATTTCACCATCTAAGTTTCTCTCTAAAATTGCGCCAAGAACAAAGATAAATCCAACATGAGGACAGGTTGTGGCAATAGGAATTGATCACCTCCACTGAATTCGTGGTTGTGACTGTTATCTGGGTAAACAGGGCGCGTGTTTGTGCGTGTGTATTTGAAGAAGACAAATGTGGCAGGCAAATTCTAATTTTCCTGTTTACAATATCCGCAACATTGATTATTCAACAACAACCTGCCCATATTTAACGAGTTCCCGCGGGAGCGTTCTTTAATTATTGAGTATTTTGTTCGTTTCATATTAATGTTTCCCCCTGAATAAATCCTTAATGTGTTTGATGCGAAAGTGCCCCGACGACGTTCCAGTTCTTTCATAAAAATATCGGGGGGGGGGGGGGAAATTAAAGTTAATTGAATACAGCACGATTCCCTTTGAAATACTAGTATTTTCACAAACTCGTTTTTTTTCGTCTGGACTCGCTTCGTTCTTTTGGTCTCCAACCCATGTCACCGAGAAAAATCAAAGGGTTCAATTCAACATCGAGACAGGTTTTTTAAAACCTCTAAATTTGCGCAAAGGAGTCATTTGTTATTATCTCAGATTCCCTGTTTTACCAAACACGTTTTAGTGGGTCTGTTGGTTGATAAAACACAAGCTTTTCTTTGCGATTTAAAAAAAATTGCAACGGCAGTAGGCAACCAACAATACACCAATAACTTGAAGCTCCGTTGATAGACCAACATTGCACCAAGAATTAGCTAATAAAGTAGCAAATTATAGATTCTTAATGGACCTTTGAGAAGTTAGAATCAAAATTCAAAAGTTTTGTTTTATTTTTAGTTCAACAAGTCGATTCAACAACACATTTAATCAACCCCTTGCACCTTTGCAAGACAGATGCTTAACACGAATCTGACCGTAGTTTCCCTGTACAAGTCGTACTTTTTAAAATATGATCGTTCTAATGTTTCAATTCAAAATTTTAGTCAAAATCGACCTAAATTACAAATTTCAACTTCTTTATTATTAGACTTACGATTTTTCTTCATATAGTGTTCGATAGCTTTTGTGAAATGGAGAAATTTGATGTATTTGGATTTGATGTAAGTCTGCCCGTTCAAAAGTTACAAGAGTTTGAATATTATAAGAAATCGAAACTTATTGGTTTTTCTAATTTTATAAGAAATCTATTTATTGTAGCGTCGAATTGATTACGGATTTGAATTCAGGAAAGCCGATTACATAAGAAAACGCTTATTTTCAGCCTTTAGGAGCAAACGATGTCGATTTTAGGAATTTTTCGAATTTCGATCGATTGGGGTAGAAAAAAAAGTCGAAAATATTAAAAATTTTTACATCGATTTTATGACTTAAATCTTATAAATTTCGAATCGCTTAAAATGCAGAAAAATCTCAGGTCCAAAGTGTTAATTGGTTGTAATAGTTAACAGCTTAGATAAAAAATACATTCTGAAGAACTTTCTGGACCCTTTCCCGTCTCTCGAGGATGCTTAAAACTTAAGGGTAAACTTCTTACCTAGTTTCGGCTTTCATAGGTAATTAAGGCGTCAGCAACGTCGATATTAAAACACGTTGTGAATTAAGTTTTAAGACGGGGTAAGCAACGTTGGCTGGAGTTGAGCGCCATAACTAGTTTTAAGAATTGAAAGTTTTCAAGCGAAATGATCGAGGTATTAATATAATTAATTCAAAATATTTAAGGGTAGTTTTACAAAAGTTTGCGAAGAATAAAAACAAAATTGTAACAACTTTTCTCTGCATTCAACAAAACAAAAAGGTTCTATGACTAAATAATTGGTTTATTTTATTGAGATTTTTTGAGGGAGTCTAGCTGTCAAAGCTGGAGGCTCTTTAGTTATTTCTGAATAAATTTCTGAGCCCCGTTAATATTAGGGTCGGCCATTTAGCCCCATAAATACATATCATCACCTTTCTATCTTGATTAATTACAAACTAACGACTTTTTTATTATTCTCATGTTCCTTATCGAGCCAACAAACATACCTAAGTAATGAAATTATGTTATCACAACAATTTGTCGTGAGCCGCTTGCATAAGGGTGAAAAATGGGGCTGTTGACGTAAAGTTGTCAACTTCTTGCGTCTCTGCAGTTAATTACTCCCTCAATTTACCCGTTTTTGGAGATTTGTGATTAATAAGAGGCAAGAAGCAAAATTTTGAGTTAGGAGCTTTAACCAAAATTTCTGTAGAATCCCAACTTTGGTCAACATAACGACTCTGTAACGTTTCATCTCTTTCCAAAAGCAGCAGTTGCAGTGACCCCAATGATGCTTCATCCATACACAACGACGTGTATCCGGAAGTATTTTCTCAATTTTAGATTCCAAAAGTGGGGCATTTAGAGACAGACTCCAAATGAGGGCAGTGCAACAACCCTCTTTAAATTCCTTAAAAATAGATTTTTGACGGAATTAGGTTTCAAATTTTTTTACAAGAGAAAACTTTTGAAGACAGAATCTTCCAATAAAATCAATAATGTCGAAGAGATCGATGAGAGGTTTTGATGGCCTCTATTCGTGGCGTTTGTGTTAAAATTGTGAAATTGCCCGTGTGAATTCGAGAAGCTTGACGTATTTTCCCGATGTATCCCTATCGGTTGTAAAACAGACCGTCGCAGGTATCGCCTGGTTCAGCGGCCCCAATTACTTTTGTCTGTGCGGTGGTGAGCATCCAATTGCGTCCACTCCGCCCTCTTTACCTTAATCTCGTAATATAATATTCCTGTTTGCAGGTACCGGAACGAATACGAGCAATGAACGCGAGCGTGAAGCTTTTGCTGATAGTCCGTGAGCCCGTGACCAGGGCCATATCGGATTACACCCAGCTCCGGGCCAACGCCGCGACGGCGTCTCCCGTCGTCCCGACGCCACCCCCCAAATCCTTCGAGCACCTTTCCCTGTTCCCCAACGGCTCCATAAACGAGTCTTACCGGCCCCTGGTCATTTCCGTATACCACAACTATCTCCACCGGTGGCTGGAGGTTTTCTCGCGGGAACAACTGCTCGTCGTCAACGGTGACCTGCTGATCGAGGACCCCGTGCCCCAACTGCAGAAGATCGAACGGTTCCTCGGTCTCGAATCGAGAATAGGCACGCACAATTTCTATTTTAACGAGACCAAAGGCTTTTATTGCCTGAGGAACGAGACGTCGGACAGGTGCTTGAGGGAAACTAAAGGCAGGAAACACCCCAGGGTCGACCCCAACGTCGTCTCCAAACTCAGAAGGTACTTCGGCGAGCACAACCAAAAGTTTTACGAATTAATCGGAGAAGATCTCGGATGGCCCGAGGAATAATTTATTGATTATTTTTTTATTTTATTTTTATCGAATCTCGAACTTTTATCGGGGAGGAAAAGTTTCACTCAGTCTCTTCGGCTGCTGAAAGTGTCGGACTCGCAAGCAAATCTGGCGAAATCAGATTAGGAAATGACTAGCCGGCAGCGCTAAAGTAAATACATTAATTATCAAGGAGCCACTACGATTTTAACATGAATTATAAATCATCCGCCAAGGTGAAACTTTTCTCTCCCGGTGCTAAAGTTTGTTGAGAAAACAGCTCGTTAAGAGAGGCCGTGAATAGTGTTGAGAAACAGTCAGTCGACTTCCTCGCGCACAGTTCGCAACAAACTTCCCGAGATGTTGACTTTCGGGCTCTTGTTGCCTTTTCCTTCATCCTTATCTCGCGCTCCGTCCGCAGCCTTGCCAGATCAAGGCGCCAAATGCGACAGCACTCCGCTTTTGGCCCGAACAACCCCAAAATTTCCACCCCGCAACACTTCAGCCCGAACTTAAATAACAGTTTATTTGTCAGAAACTGACAAAAACTCAAATAGGGAAGTCACTTTGCTACTGTAGCATGTTCATTGCCAGCAGCAGTGGCCACTTTCAGGGGTCCCGCTCCTCTCCGAAGTGAGAACCATTTTCCAAAATCAAGGATCGCAATGTAAAATTTGGCTTAAATTCTCAAAGAGTTCAATGAAGCAAACCCGGAGACTAAGCATCCTCTAAGTGAATTGGAGGTTGTGGGAGTTGCGCTC
Organism: Schizotus pectinicornis; assembly: GCA_951805265.1. Taxonomy (NCBI): domain Eukaryota; kingdom Metazoa; phylum Arthropoda; class Insecta; order Coleoptera; family Pyrochroidae; genus Schizotus; species Schizotus pectinicornis. The sequence continues at coordinate 4,502,180 of OX638207.1, forward strand.
TTCAGATGTTAAACTACACTATGCGCTATTAAAATTAAATCTTAAATTGTCGCGTGTTTTAGTTTTTCAGTTCTGAGAACTTCTAACTCTAGCTCGATACTGTTCTGCATATTCAAATGTGCTGAGGAGGCAAGAATCAGAAATCTCTTCTGATCGATTTTACAATTTGTGTAATAATGGTCAACGCTTCAGGGTTCTCCGCTGAAACGTAAAGTTTGCGGTTATCATTACTCATTTATTTGCTGTTAGACTCCGTCAACTACTCCTGGTTTCAGGTGACCTAAATCCTTGGGCAATCAGGCTTAGAATTAATAAAAGCTCAACGTCGGGTGAATCCACGACCTGAAAGTGAACGGGACAATTGTTGACGGGTTCGTCGGGGCGACAATTTGATATTCTCAACGGTTCTGAAGGGAACATTAAAAAGTCATCAAACGTGAGGTTTGACCTAATTTGAATTATGGCACCAAAAATCAATAACACGGTCGAAAGCGCTTTTTTAAAGAAAAATAGCAACTCTGAAATTCAAAGAAGCTCATGAAAAATTTTCGTTATGAATATTTCAAAAGGAAAGCAGTCAATGAATGCTTGTTCAAGCTCGAGCAACGGCTAAATATAAAAATATCAACACTATCGTTGTTTCTGTGACTTGACGCTTAGGCCATCACATTGCGACCTTCTTCACGAAAGTAACTAAAGAACTTGAAAAAGATTTATTTACAATTTGTTTGAATTGGATCGGCCCTAGAGCCGGCGTTGGTGGAAGTTTGTTGCGAACGGCGCCCCGAAATTTTTTTGCCCTATTTAGTTGCATTCAGAGTTTTGTCCAAAAGTGTAGGGCACAAAACTGTGCGCAACTTTTGCTCAATTATTAATACAATTTATTGTTATGCAAAAGATTTATCCGCAATGCGCAAACGGCGTGTCCGTCCCTGAACGGGCAGCTGCTATTCGAAATGACTTCGAATCGTCAAAGTGACGTTACATATCAAGACAAACATATCATCTACTTATCTACTTTAAGTACCTAATACCGAATTGTTGTAAGTATAAATTATATTGGTTAAGACAAAATGCTTATTGTGGACCCGGTTTTTTAGTTGGATCATATTGATCAGTGCCTTATTTACTTTCATTTTCGTAGTCCACATTGGAACTTCTTGTTGAAACTTGATATTTCCCTATTTACACAATTCCAGTTAACCATACGATATTAAGACATTTAATCAAGAGTTCGTTACCTATATTAATGTTACTGGACAAACAACCGCCTCTATTTGTTGTGATCCTCGAGTAAATATGAAAATATCAACAGTCAAGTTGATTTAACAGTTTCCGTAACAACCATCCAACCCTTGAATTGGTTTCGCGTGACACCTCAACAGCACTTTTTGAGACTCGTCGACAGAGGGTGTTATTTTGATTCACGTTGTACAAACCCAACCTGCTTACTTTACAGAGCAATAGACCATCTCGGATATTTATCGTTTGCTTTTACACTAAGGCGGAAGCCACACCAATTTAGGGTACCTACAAAAGTAGTCTTACATTCTAAAAGAAATTTACAACTTAGACAAAGAAAGGAGGCTGCTAGAAAACATATCAAAGAGAATAAGCAACACATATCAAAATGTGATGATTTTATCGATTTTAAGTGTATATAATAGTTGTAGTGATGCGGATTCGTTGTTTAACTTCGATTTTAGTTAAGCACTATGTATACCTCCATGTGAAACTTCGACGTACAGGCCGGATGAGGGCGAAATCCGGCGTCGCCTCGCAAAACCAACAATTCAGCACCGGGATCCCCGACAAAGCGTTTCGACCGAGTCGCTTCTAAAAAACGCTTTGTCGGGGATCCCAGTGCTGGATCAACAATCTCGAGACATCGCTTAGATCCAAAGAAGTTCTCAAAATTCTCAATGACTTGTTAGCCACATTAATCAGTTGACTCACTGGATCAGTAGAATAGGTGTTCTACTAATTTTTCGTTTTTACGACTTAAGAACAACCATTCCCTGCCGACGGCCCTCTGCTTGTCAAGAATTTTTTGGAAGGAAACCTAATGAAGTTGTGACCCCCATTGCAGTAGTGTTTATTGGGTTGCCTACCTGTCCGGTTTTTGAATTTTGCGAGGCGCCGCCGCAGTGTTCCACCCGCCTGTGCCCCGGTTTCTTTCAGCCAACCATTTTCGGTGTGTTTTTTTTTTGTAGTTTAAGAATACTTACATCTTCCATTTGTAGAGTTACAAGATGTAGCCGATTCTTTAAAGATAGCACAAGGTTTTCTGTAACTGCTACAAAAATAATTGCTTTACTCTCGTGAATGTGAAGTTAGATTGGTGCAGTCGTGGAAATTTGTGGCGGCTGCACAACTACAATTCGTTATGTTTTTTAAAAAGTTTTTGGACGTCTTTGTAACGTTTTCATATCTGTCGATCTGCTATCTCGTAATATCCTATAATATCTAATCTGTCACTTTTTGAATGTTGTAGCGTGTAGTGTACTAAGATATTTATGATTTACCAAGTAAATGTGTTTATAAATAAATCTACATAGATTTTTATGCGGGTAGAATTTTTATAGTTGCGTTATAAACGAGGCGGCGTCCTCCGCCCGTTCACCTTTTAACAAATGACGACAGTATTTAATAAATAAATAAGAAATTTTGCGGAAATGCTGTGGCTATTGTAAAACTATTGTATACCAACCAACCAACTTGTGATCTGATAGCGTGACGAATACTTCAACCATTGACATTTCCGTAAAGTTCTCCAAAGTTATATAGTTGATGCTTTACGAATTTAGGAAATATTGTTACTTTCTTTGAATTTTTAAATGTTCTAGGTTTTTACACTGTTAAATATACGCACTAAAAAGGGGTCCTATATGATAATTGAGAATTTGTTTTTTATACAACTGAAGTTTAGCTAATATGAAATTTTATATGTAAATCGTTCACATACATATCTTAAATATTTCTGTAGTTAATAAGATACATATCAAACGCAATAAATATAATTAGTAATGTTTAAATATGTATGTGATGTACAAATTTTTAAATTATTTCTACCTAAAATCCATGTATTTGTGGGTAAATAAATGTGATGAGAGCAAGCAGCAGGGAGTTTTACTAAAAAACGTCAAACCAACGCGAAACTAACCGATATTCGTCAAAAAAGACAAATGTAGCTTGAATGCCCAAGTGGTTTGAATGCGTCGGTTGAGCTCTTTTATTTCTACCTAAAATCCATGTATTTGTGGGTAAATAAATGTGATGAGAGCAAGCAGCGGGGAGTTTCACTGAAAAACGTTAAACCAACGCGAAGCTATCCGAAATTTGTCAAAAAACACAAATGTGGCTTGAATGCCCAAGTGGTTTGAATGCGTCGGTTGAGGTCTTTTATTTCTACCTAAAATCCATGTATTTGTGGGTAAATAAATGTGATGAGAGCAAGCAGCGGGGATTTTTACTAAAAAACGTTAAACCAACGCGAAACTAACCGAAATTCGTCGAAAAAGACAATTGTGGCTTGAATGCCCGAGTGGTTTGAATGCGTCAGTTGAGGTCTTGAAGAAAATTAAAAAGCTTCAATTTTTTCCAGCACACTCCACGGTATTAAAATTGTGCTATTATCGCGTTTAAAGCGTTGAGGATGAATCATTAGAATGATTGTGCGAAAAGTCAGCTAGAAAAAATCGCTTGGCTCAGGGAAGAGGTCTTATAATAAAGGGCCAAATCGTAAACTTGACATTCTTTATTACACTAGTTTTTTAAACGCAGATGGAAATTTAAAAAATACTCCTACATAAAGAAATGTTTACAACAAACACATAAATAAATAAAATAACATTAAAAAATACAGTGAAAAATTTCCTAGTTATAGTCGTTGGAGCAAAGTGCCCAGAATAAATTAAGAACAAAGTGATTAAGGTACCTACGTGTTAACTAATGAAATCTTACGCTAAGAATCCTTTACGACCAATAGGCAGATACAACAATATTCTCCTAAAATACTATTGTTAATCGAAGCGATTAACTTACACACTTATGTAATTACGAAGCATTTTTACATACAATAGACACATACATCTATACAGATTTTTCGTAAATTTACATCCAACAGCTACATGCCCGAATTGCGGGATAATATATTATAATTAGGAACAATAAAACATTCAATCAAGTTCTCGTAAGCTTACACTTTTATACACACGTAGAGATCTTCAATAATTATATACCTAATCGAAATACTAAAACGTATATACAAACAATTGTTGCTGAAAACAATTCTAATTTGAGACCTTCCATCAAAAAAATACATAATCTCTTTGGTATAAAACAACACTTGTCAAAGTAGAAAATTTTGCTTCACATAAATATTACCTAAAACTACGAACTGGTTAGAGAATCAATAGATTATTGGCGAACCACAATCATCTCAATTACGACAAGAAGCTTTCAAAGATGCAAATTGCTTCAACTGAGATTTTTGTTGTTCGCCAGTTGGTAGTAAAAAGCTACAGGTTGTAAGCGGAATTTTTGGCGGACTGATTTAAAGTTGTAACGTAATGTTTAGGTAGGTAAGTGGTTATAGGTGTGCGGTCAGTGGAAATTCTTGGTTCCCATTGTTCGAGGCGTTGTTTAAAATAAGTGGTTTATGGTTTGTGGATGAGTGGGCACTCGTAGGTACCTCCCTAACTACGTTGGCGAACTGAACGTTCCCCATCGAACTCCTACAGTTATTTACAAGGAACTATAAAAATTTGTTATGTAGAGATTGCAAGAGAATGTAGAAAAGGTAAATTAATACTTGAAAAAAAATATGTACATTTAGCTACAGGCGACATGGTAAATACTGAAGATGACTAGTTGGCCTCGGGGCGAAACGTTTAGTGGATGAGAATAGGAAACCTGGCCCCAGCCCTCGTTCTGTTGACGTTCCTTTGCCGCTTCAGCCTCTCGATGTCTTCAGTGGTAAATGCGGGAGTTTTGCTCGATTTCGGCCTTTTCAAATTATCGGCGTCACAGAAACTCAACTTTTTCCAATTGGCCAAGTTCACTTCCAGCCTCTGGCACTCTCTAGCGTACGCCATCAAACTCTCACAGTAACACTTACCACTCGGACAATTACACATGTCCATCTTGCAGGCCTTGTAATACTTGTTGTAGTTCAATTTCGAGTCGCAATCAGCAAACAACTCGCTCTTCCCCAACAACTTGCAATGATTCTTTTCGGGACGATGCGTCGGACACGACTGGACCTTAGCAGTTTGCTTCGAATGCTTCGAACAAGCCGCCTTCGAACCGACACACCACGACGTCCCAAAAGTGACAACGTCACCATCTTTGAGGACGCGACCTCGCCTCGTTTTCAAATCATCCTGGACGTTCGAGTTGAAATTGCCGCAAAGACCGCATAATTTGTTCTTGAACGAAACTGGCACGGAAACTTCCAAGAAACTCTTGCCGGTCCAGAGGATCTTGACTCCGTTCTGCAAAATCACCTCGATGTAGTCGCTGGTTTTGTCGATTCGCACCTGGCCCTTCTTGTAGGGCAACTTGACGCGGTTGCCGTTCAACTTGACGCGACCCTTCTGCTGCAGGTTGAGGCGCAGCTCGCCGAATCGCACCGCCACCCTCTTCGTCGACGTCGAAGCCTTGGCCAACTTGTTGGAAGGGGTGTTGGCCACTCGGATGGAGAAGGTCTGGTCCTGGCAGTCCGACACCAGCTGGTACTTGCCGATCCCCTGGAAGGTGTAGATTTTGCCGTCGAAGGTCTTGTAGTGGGGGTCCCCAAACACCATGCACACCCCTTCCGCTGTAAAGAAAAAAACAGTTGGGCTTAAGAAGAAAATGTTTAGGGTCAATTTAGTGATGACAGCAAATGGATTCTTCAAGTTCTATAACGTTAGCTAAACTAGGCGACAGCGCAACTGCCGCGGGTCTATGAATTTCTCAAGTTCTATCGAGACATCTAAGACCCGTATTTATAGAGAGGACTTAAGATCCACCGCCGTCTTAAGACCAAGTTAGACCTTACACAGTCTCAAGACGACGGTGGATCCCAAGTCCTGTCTATAAATACGGACCTAAGCCAGGCGACAGCGCAACTGCCGCGGGTCTATGAATTTTTCAAGCTCTATCGAGGCATCTAAGCCAGGCGACAGCGCAACTGCCGCGGGTCTATGAATTTTTCAAGTTCTATCGAGGCATCTAGACCAGGCGACAGCGCAACTGTCGCGGCTCTGTTCAACCTTAAGACAACTCACCTTCTACGCACTTCTCGCAGCACTCCCCTGGCAGGTGGACCAACTGCGTCCCGGATGGACAGGGCAAGGTGACGTTGCACCTCGTCATGGCGCAACTGGGCATCCCTCTGTGGCATTTACAGGACCTACAGGCATTGAGCTTCCACGACTGGCCATCCTACCTAGCAAATGAATAATTAACATTCGCTCCAACTAAACAGCAGCCAACTTGCCTCGTAATACTTGCCGCCGTAGCTGCATTGCGTTTTGACTTCTTCCGGTATGGCGCACTGTTTGCAGCAGCTTCCAGGAACCGATTTCTGGAGATCGGGCGCGCAGTCCAAGATGGGACAGGCGGCTCTTTGGCAGATGGTCGTTTCGTTTTGGCACGTGCAATTCGTGCATCTGTCGATCTTCAAGTTTTGACCTTCACGCAGGAAGCTGCTCTGGACCGTGCAGGTCTTTGGAACGGCCAATAACATGCGGGTGCCGGAGCAGCGCGGACAACATTCGGTCGGGGGATGGTGTTGGCGCTTTTGGGCGCATTGCAGGACCGGACAGGCCTTCTTCGAGCAGATCATGCGACCTCGACTGCAACGGCACTTCAGGCAGGGGTCGTCGGAGATGACGTCGCGGTCGTCTGTCGCTATCTGACCGTTTATCTTGCATTCTGCAAAAATTATGTCAATGTAAAGTACTGGGGAGCAAGTGGCGTCATCAAGGGTTAATTCTTCTCTACCTAGACAAAAGTAGTGTTAATAGATTCGATTGATTCTTGGCTTGATCTGGGAAATTTTCTAAGTTGTTGGCTGTACTATGAAAACAGTTTGACCAGAACTGCTGGTCGCGTTCAATAAGTAGCATATTAAGTAAGGCAATAAATTATAATTATAAATGGTAATTTGTCAGCTTTCGAGCTAATTAAGCTCTTGGTTTCTTGCACCTATAATAAATTATGAAATTTTTCTCCGGTCCGGTTTTTCGTCCCCAACCGCACCCCCATGGCCGCGAGGACCTCTTCGCGGGTGGTTGCGGGTTCGAAGCAAGTTTCGTTCTAGTAGCGACAATGAAGAAGCTGTTAATTGGTGTGTTGTGGTGTTGGTCGGATGGCCGATGGTCCGGCCGAAATCCGTAAGGTCAAGCGCGTCTTTGGCCGTCCACTTGACGTGGAGGCTCTCGTAGTGAAAGCTCGCACTGGCGGCACTGGAGGTTCGTGACCAGGTTTTGTGTCCGAACGAAATGAGATTATTTATTTGGCTAATTTATGGCCCATGTTTCATGTTTTATAGCTGATGAAGGCCGTTGAAATTGGTTCGCACATTAAACACCTGCAACTCGCACATTCCTATCTAAGATTATTTATTGAACTGCCAATAAACACAACTTTATACTAATTATCAAATCAGCGAAATTGATTTCTGCAAACCTCCACGCTAACGACCCGAAATTGACTTAATGGCAGGAGGCGAATTACATCCGAAACGGACCTAATTCCCATTGAAACAGGGTAATTACTTCGTTACAGGATTACTTGGGTGAGGCGGTCTAGTTTAAAACGCAACGCGTAACTAACTATTCAACATGACTAGTTAATGGTCTTATTACAACAATTTTCAGTCGTCATTATCTTTTCTTACCGGGACAAGTGGCGCAACATTTTCCTGGCTCCGGTGGTAGAGGGTTCGCACAAGGCGTATAGCATTGCAGGTCCGATTCGGTGACAACGCCCGCTTCGCATCTCAGAACTTTGCAAGGATTCCTGGCATCCGTCCATTCCGTGTGGCTTAAATAATGGACGTCATTATAAATGCATCCTGCGAATTTCACCATTTTCAATTATCATAGCCGGAACAGGAGGGAGAAATCAACAACGAAACCGCTACACACCTTTACACATCCTGCAACAACCGTCCTTGGTCTTCTCCACCAGCATGTGGCAGCCCTCCGTCGGAGGACAATAGAAGTCGCTCTTGCACTCCACGAACCCGTTCTGAAACATAAAAGACCTCATTGATATCTTGTTACCTGAGTGTCGAAAATATAGCATGCTGACTTTGGTGCTATGATTCTGAGCACAATAAATTTTTATTTAGTGTTTCCGACTCTACTCCTTGCTAGATGAAGACTGAAACGGGATCTTGACCCCTTCGTTCTTTCTCTATCGTTATCCTGACTCTTCTAGAGAGATGCAGAGTAGAAGAAGATAAGAGCTTCTGTCCCAGAGGAGGAGGAGCAGATCATCCCCCCACCACTTTGTATATCGTGTTGCCTACCAGTTTGTTCAACTTATTATTTTTCATGTTCTAAACCACTTCTAAACAACTTTAAACAAAGCTGTTTAGAACATGTTTAAAGTTGTTTAGAACCTGTGTAAAGTTGTTTAGTTTAGAACATGAATAGTTGAGCAAACTGGTAGGCAACACAATATACAAAGTGGTGGGAGGATGATCTGCTCCTCCTCCTTTGAGCCAGAAGCCCTCATCTCCTTCTACTATGCACAGTTCTCTTCTAACTCTTATTAGTACTTAGCCAATTAAGTGGTGGCATAATAATTTGCTAGATGAAGACTGAACTTAATTTTGACTCGTTTGTTCTTTATCTATCGTTATCCTGACTCTTCTAGAAAGATGCACAGTAGAAGGAGATGAGGGCTTCTGGCCCTGAGAAGGAGGAGCAGACCATCCTCCCACCACTTTGTATATTGTGTTGCCTACCAGTTTGCTCAACTTATTATTTTTCATGTTCTAAACCACTTCTAAACAACTTTAAACAAAGCTATTTAGAACATGTTTAAAGTTGTTTAGAACCTGTGTCAAGTTGTTTAGTTTAGAACATGAATAGTTGAGCAAACTGGTAGGCAACCCAATATACAAAGTGGTGGGGAGATGATCTGCTCCTCCTCCTTTGGGACAGAAGCCCTCATCTCCTTCTACTATGCACAGTTCTCTTCTAACTATTATTAGTAGCCAATTAAGTGGGAGCATAATAATTGTTACTCTCAGATTCCAAAGGATTCTAAAGACAACGATAACAGTTTTCGTATTACTCACTTAACATTCCATATGCCATAAGCGGCCTGTCTTGAAGTGCGCTGTATATTAAGAGGAATAACTGGTTCATTCACGATTCATCGAACTGCGATTGCAATAGGTAATCCAGAACCGGAAACGACATATGCGTACTTGATACACTAGCAGTAACTCGAATTCAACGCCACTATCTATCGTCGTTTCCATTGATACACGCTACGTTCGTGTGTATCTAGATATAGAGCGGTTTGTTTCATTTGGGGATCTGGCGGTTATCTTGGTGAATTTCCCAAAATTGTGTTAAAAGAGAAAATCCGGTCGGTCGTCGAGAATTGAAAACGTCGTCGAAAAATTTCAGGAATGTTACCATTACTGTCCTGTCCGGGACATTAAAGAATGTCAAACATACCATAACGAACTGGTATCGGCTGTCAAATGGCCCCACTAAATAGCTTTTATTACCTTATTCGGATCAGCTTATCACGAGTCGGCTTTTGATTTGAGCGTTTAACTCTCGGACAGGTACAAGTGTTATTAAGCAACTAAATACTGGTGAATTGCTTAATAACGACGGAACTTTCTGTACATCTCCCGTCCCGACGATTTCAGCTTCTTCCAACGTTCAAGTCCGACCCTGTGCACGTCTGCGCTAATCAAATTAATTAAGAATTAAGCAATCACCGGGTGAATCCGGTACGATAAAAATGTTATTAGACACGCGAATGAATGGCTATCTGAACGAGTTCGCTTCCGGATCCAAGAGATTAACAGTTTCCGTTTCGCCTTGCGGTCTATTGGAACCGCAAGTTACCTACGGCCTCCCCGGAACTCCACGCCCGAAGGACCAGGAAATTTTGACCAGAAACCCAAATTACGGGGGTTCAAAAAATTTTCTTCCACACCCCAAATTCAAGCAAACTCGACATAATGGAGGAGAGGAGAGGAGGCACTAGGAGATAATTTTTTTTTCTTCACTGAATATTGGGGTTGATGGTTCTTGAAATTTCGTTTAAATTCGGGGCGTCTCTCTGCCTAACCGTGACGTTCCAGGGTCGGGGGCTGATGGATGGAATTGTTGGGAGTCGCTTGACCCCCTTCGCAGAAGCGCCGTTTAGATAGTGTCCGTGAAGAATTGAGTTGCGGATTGCGGAGTTATTTTTTCGGTGGCAGCGGATGTTGGCGTCAAAACTTCCGCGGATGATAACTTGTTTTTCCTTCGTTTTTATCTTTCGCTGTGACGGCCGCCGATTCAACGTCAATCAGATTTCTGGAACGCCGCAATAAAACGTCCACTTCCGAGACAGTTGGGGCAATTGCGCGATTTTTCGTCGCCGTTATCCCGGAAACTCGGACCTGGACGTTCATAAATCCCGAAAGAGGCGTAGAGACGGAGAGACACAATCGGTTTGGCGGCGTGGCCGGATTAAAGTTATAATAAAAATATTTACGCTCCTCGGAGAAACTTGCGTTTCTGTTGAATGTTAAGAACCTGGTGCGGTTGGCTCGAGGTTGTGACGCAACGTGATCGAGTGGCCGGCCCGGGGCGAGACTGCGTCCAAGTCCACCGTGAAGAGGCCTTGCCCCGGGCCAAACTTCTCCGAAACTGCCCTATCACTAACACTACTAACAGGCCAACGAATTCACGTTCCACGCTATAAAAGTAAACAAATTCCATACACGAAAATTTGAATGTCGTTTTATTGTAATGCGAAACGGACGAGAGAGCGGGTTTCCAGTGGCGGCGCACCACATTCCCAACGAATTATCCCATTTGGGCCGACTTTAGATTAGAAACTGCGCAATCCGCAAGTGCTCGTTGTGGAGAAATATGACCGCGTTTCTACTATTGAACGCGGACAAGGTTTTCCAGAAGTCCGAAACAAAGCGAGGCTATTAGCAAAAAGCAAGAAGTTGATCTTTTGACAGCTGAACCATAGATGCGAAAACTAAAATACGTTTCTTATCGGCATCGAATTATCTCGTCTCAAGATTCGTCTAAGTCTAGATGCGATATCTAATATTAGATCACGCGCTTCTTACAGGGCCCCTCTTTATGCCGCGATAATTACGCGGCGTCATAACGAAATTGGCTGCATTTTCGCTCGACGCCAGCTATTGTGTCTTCCGAAGACTTGGCTAGCAACACATGGGAAGACCATCTCAGCACCCATGTCGGTCTATTTCTTAACTTCTACCTCTTTCTTCCTCTAATATTCTTCACCTTTTTGGACAAAACAATTTCCTCAAACTGAGTCACGTTCAATAATTTTAAAGGATGTAGCAACGTTCTTTACCACCCTTCACTTTTTGCGGCTTAACTCCAAATCACCAATGAAGATGTTGAATTGACTTTCCTATAAAATCACCCTATTTTTGATTAAGTCGTATTTAACAGTCTACCAAATTTACCCAATATTTTCATACAAAAAAATACTTTCATTTCCCAAAAATACTAAATGCTCACCAAAATTAAGAAAATACATAATCTTAAAACGACAACCAAATATTGACATAATGCTGGCCTCTTATATAATTTGTTCGCCAAAATAACTTTTGTTGACCATAAATATTAAATGTTCACCAAATTTTATTCCGCATTTAATTCTAACATAATACCCAGATATTTTATTTTCGACAGTGTCTTATATTATTTAGCAGTTAAAAATACTATTTGTTGATCAAAAATACACAAACAATAAAATGTTGTGCAAATGGTAAATAATTTTATGCAAAATTATAGATGTAGATGTGCTAGGGCAAGGAAGATAAGAGTAAAAATAGAAGTGGTTTGCACAAAAAAAGATATTGATTTCCATAATATATAAATGCTTTGGTGTAATTGGCTTGCATTATATAAAACGTAAAACTTCTTTTAGTGGTAATTTCTAATCGTGCTTTAAAAAAAATTACAGGGCCCTAAACTGACCTTGTACAAAACTTTTTTCGCGTGCCTCTTGTCTGGAAGCGCAAGCGGCAAGGAGAGATGCGCGAGCATATTTTATTTTTGAAGAAATAGAATAATTATTTGACGCACAAATAGTTTTTTTGAGAAACACTAAATATAAATAGATAGCGCCAATATTTATCATGTACAGCACGGACGCGTAACTTGAGCGTTCTAAATTTGGTGAACATTTAGTAAAATTGATAGACATATAGAATTTAAAATGTAAGCAATGGTAAAACAATACGCAGCATAGTTATTTTAGTGGTGATGTTCTCATTTTCTGATGTATAATAATTTGGGTTTCATTTAGATTTTTTGATGCTCATTAAATTTTCTGATGGACAGTGCAAGGGATGTACGGTTTAATTTGGTGTACATTATATTTGTTCCCCTTTTGATTTACTCCTTCACCTTTATACAACTGGACATCCTTTAAGATCTACTGAAATACCCCATAGCTTCTAGTAAGACCTTTATGACTGCTTGTAACTTTGGCGTCCCCAAAGGACCAGATACAGTTTTATCGGCGTTAAATCGGTTTAAAGGGTTTGATTTGAAAAATTGCAGATTGCGTAAAGATAATGGTTTTCGGGTCCTGTGGAAAATCGGTGTAGGCTGCAGCGAGGGCGGCGGGCGTCCCGGCGCTGGGCGAAGAGAAGCTGACAGGGGACTGTCGAAAACTGTGAATTGTTTCTTGGGGTCGGATGCGGTAGGTTTTTTGTTTGGCTGTCTCGAAAGATGACAATGTGCGAATTATTTTAGAAACGTCTGACTGTTGCAGTGTCTATATTTGCCGAAACATTTTGCACGTATTACCTAACGAACTTTGCTATCTGGAATTCGCAACTGTACACACACAAATAATTTTTTCTTAATTAACAGTCGTAAATCGCAAGAATTTTAATGGCATTCAAATTACATTTTTTGCAAATCTTACTTCTATTCCCCCCTAAATCATCTTTATAAATAGCTTCTTCGGTTCACGATCCTCGGATTCTGATGGACACTCTTTTTCGGGCCGTAAATCAAACCGTGAGCCACGTCCACCTAAACCATCACTTAGGGATATTGATGGCTTTATACGTATTTTTTAACGAACGCGCTTCGGAGGTTTCCAAAATTTCCGCGCGAGCTCCACGAAAAAATTCCTGGGAATTAACACCAATTTTGTAATTTTTATTTTCGTTGCGTTGTCCTGTTTGGAGTAAATTTCGTGTTAAGTAACGATTTCACGCGTGTTAATGCATTTAATATCCACTCCGACAAACGATTCGGCCGCTTATTAGGACTATTAAAGCGGCCTCACACATAAACGTGTCAATATTTACAGAGAATGGAAAAAAGTACTGGTGGCGGACCAACTAGTAAAGTATGTCATTAGCAGTTGCTAACTATTTTAGTGCTGGTTATGGCTTTTTCGCTTTTTTCCTCTTCTTCCTTTTTTCAGCTGCCGGACAAAATTCGAGATCGCAGACGAAACCGCACTCGCTCCATCAACTCCGAAAATATTAAACATTTAAATTAAGATCAAAGGGTGTCTGCGTTGTAACGACTTCTCGCACCAGGTGGCGCGCGTATGCTTCTACCTGGTGCACTTTATATTTCACGCCTGTTTATTTGCTCTGCTACATCAAGAACGAGCCACTTGATATATTGTTCGATTCGCGAAATTGAGTTTGAATATTCCCCGGAATTATTGCGTCGCGCCGAGACCCAGCGGCGCGCCCCCACCCCACAAAAACAACCCCCGCCAGCTCCGCATCCAGAACCAAAAATCAAGAAACTTTTTCTAATTCCCTTCCCTTCTCATGGTTGTATCATGTATCTGTTTGCTCTACAATGTTAGTTAGTCTCAAATTTCTTCCTTTTACTCACAACCTTGAAAGGTTCTCATCCGTTGCACCAACAACTCTCTCTACTTTAACCACTTTTCTTTCAGTTATTTTAACTACCACAAACTAATTTTTTAAGAATTTCGTCCACCGGCCGCCAGGAGGCAATTTCTTCCGCTTCTAATTTTTTGATAATTTTGCGGGACGCCACTGGTCGCCAGAAGCATGGACGAAATAATCTCTTTTGCTATTAATTTTTTATTAATTTTGCGGGACGCCACTGGCCGCCAAGAGTGCGGGCAAAATTATCTCTCCTGCTTCTAATTTTTTGATAATTTGCTGTTTTAATTGGTTATTAATTTTGGGGGACGCCACTGGCTGTCAGGAGTGCGGACAAAATAATTTCTTCTGCTTCTAACTTTTTGATAATTTGCTGAACGCCACGAGTGCGGCCAAAATAATTTGTTGTAAGGTGTTCCTTATCTGAACCATATTATTGAAACTAAAGTAACTTTGACTTTTCGGTTATGCAAGTCATAATTTTAGATCACGTCCGCTAACATTACGTGTGGCCGCTTTTGCTGCATCTTGTGAGTTTTTCCGCGAAGAATTTGACGTCGGTTTTGCTAACTCGGCGAGTTTCCGCGAAACTTTTAAAATTCAAAGACGCTGATTTGCATGCGGCCAACAACAACCAAAAATAGTTCGTTGCGTCGAAGCGGGGCCCATTTTCCAGGATATCCGGCCGAACGTCGTGGGTCCTTCCTGGCTGTAATTATTCAAACAGAAAGTTTCGTCCCGACTCAGGACAAGTGGAGACTGGACAGAAAGAGTCGCAACACTTTACGACGTGTCAATCACACCAATAAGAGGCAAATACTCAAACAATACCGCCATTGATTTATGTCAGACTCATTAAAGTATTTACCTACACAAGAACAGTAAATACTTGAAAATTTGCGTGTAAGTTTCAGCGCGAGGTGTCATTAAATTCGTAAGACCTGTCTCGGTGCGGGTTTATCAGCTGTTGTCCGTAAAACCAGTTGCAGAATTCGAAAGCAAAATTAATAAGGCGAACAAAAAAATATGGACGAGGCTCGCAGGATTACGGCGATGATATGTGAGAAATTTGGGGAATGCAGAGAAGAAATACGCTGGAGGGAATCGAAACGTTACCTTGCATATACAGGAAAAACAATTCAATTTGTCTATGTGGTCGACTGCTACTGGTTCTCCTTCCAATTGGCACGGAGCTCTTCTGCCTTCTGTAAAAGAGACGAAATCATTAGAAAACTCGTTTTGCGTTTACCGACAATGAGGACTTATTTATTGCTACGAAAACAATCAAGATTCCTGATGGACGGTGCACCGGGGGAATTAACGAACTGACCGATGACTTCACGTAAACGTATTAGACGATGGCGCAAAGAAGTGTAGCGTATCGGGAAAGTTGCGCTTAAAATCATCGTTATTATAGCTTAATGAAGTCCATAATAGTAATCGCTGGCAGTTGTTCCCCGTAATTCCTTGGATCATCGCCGCTTGCACTGTGATCACCGCCAGACCGAAGCCCACCTTCCTCTAATTATGGGAAACCCGCAGGACCGTCCCACAAAATTTTGTAAGAAAAGGGCAACGCAGGAACTTGGGAGAAGCAACGAAGTAAAAGGGATTTCAATACTTTCAATTTAGAAATTTGAAAAAATACCAAAATCGCCAGACAGAAGGCTGGAAACTAGATGGGGGCATCTAGTTTCCAGCCTTCAGTCTGACGATTTTGGTATTTTTTTAAATTTCTAAATTGAAAGTATTGAAATCTCTTTTATTTCGTTGCACCAGCAACAAAAAAAAATGGGTAGGTGTAAAGAAAGTTACTGAAATGATATTAAGTTGGGGTCGTATTTAACAGTCTACCAAATTTACCCAATATTATCATACAAAAAAATACTTTCATTTCCCAAAAATACTAAATTCTCACCAAAATTAAGAAAATAAAGAATCTTAAACGTATAATCGTAAACGGAGGGTAGATGGCACACCATTCTTCTGAATTCTTCACCTATACTTCCTAATCATCTCTACGAACTCAACCTCACAGTCAAGCTACACTCTCCACAACATGTCAAGTTTCGAAAAAATTACAAAATCCTACAGGTAGCTTGTCAGAAGTTTTGGTTTTACGAGTATATATAAAAAATCGAAACTTAGTGGTTTTTCTTATTCCAGTTTATTCCAGCCTTTAGGTGCAACGATGTCGATTTTAGAAATTTTTCGAATTTCTATCGATTGAGGTAGAAAAAAAAGTCAAAAATGTTGAAATTTTTTATATCGATTTTATGACTTAATCTTATAAATTTCGAACCGTTTAACACGAATTTGATCGTAGTTTCCCTGTACAAGTCGTACTTTTTAAGATATGACCGTTCGAATGTTTCAATTCAAAATTTTCGTCAAAATCGACCTAAATTGCAAATTTAAACTTCTTTATTATTAGGCTTACGATCTTTGTTCATATAGCATTTGATAGCTTTTGTGAAATGGAGAAATTCGATGTATTTGGATTTGATGTAAGTCTGTCCGTTAAAAAGTTACAAGAGTTTGAATATTATAAGAAATCGAAACTTAGCGGTTTTTCTAATTTTATAAAAAATCTATTTACTCTAGCGTGAAATTGATTACAGATTTGAATTCAGGAAAGCCGATTACATAAGAAGATGCTTATTTCCAGCCTTTAGGTGCAACGATGTCGATTTTGAGAATTTTTCAAATTTCTATCGATTTAGGTAGAAAAAAAAAGTCGAAAATATTGAAATTTTTTACATCGATTTTATGACTTAATCTTATAGATTTCTAACCGCTTAACACGAATCTGACCGTAGTTCCCTGTTCAAGTCGTACTTTTTAAGATATGACCGTTCGAATGTTTCAATTCAAAATTTTCGTCAAAATCGACCTAAATTGCAAATTTCTACTTTTTGATTATTAGACTTACGTTTTTTGTTCATATAGCATTTGATAGCTTTTGTGAAATGGAGAAATTTGATGTATTTGGATTTGATGTAAGTCTGTTCGTTGAAAAGTTACAAGAGTTTGAATATTATAAGAAATCGAAACTTAAGGCCGGTTTTACGAAAGTCGGATAAGCATTGGAATAACTATACCGGAATAAGGGCCGGTTTACATAGCTTCGGTCCACAGTTTATACTTAGATTTATCCGATTCGATTTTCGTAAAAACCCATTTATCCCGAGTTATTCCGGAATAGCGTTATACTTGGCATATTTTCCTTTCGTAAAACCGGCCCTTAGTGGTTTTTCTAATTTTATAAAAAATCTATTTACTCTAGCGCCAAATTGATTACACATTTGAATTAAGGAAAGCCGATTACATAAGAAAACGCTTATTTTCACCCTTTAAGTGCAACGATGTCAATTTTAGGAGTTTTTCGAATTTCTATCGATTAGGGTAGAAAAAAAAGTCAAAAATATTGAAATATTTTACATCTAGATGGGGACATCTAGTTTCCAGTCTTCTGTGTTTACCAAATTTTATTCCGCATTTAATTCTAACATAATACCCAGATATTTAATTTTCGACGGTGTCTTATATTATTTAGCAGTTAAAAATACTATTTGTTGATCAAAAATACACAAGCAATAAAATGTTGTGCAAATGGTAAATAATTTTATGCAAAATTATAGATGTAGATGTGTTAGGGCAAGGAAAATAAGAGTAAAAATAGAAGTGGTTTGCACAAAAAAAGATATTCCGTAATATATAAATGCTTTGCTGTAATTGGCTTGCATTATGTAAAGCGTAAAACTTCTTTTAATGGTAATTTCTAATCGTGCTTTTAAAAAAAAATTACAGGGCCCTGAACTGACCTCGCACAAAACTTTTTTCGCGTGCCACTTGTCTGGAAGCGCAAGCGGCAAGGACAGATGCGCGAGCATATTTTATTTTTGGAGTAATGGAATAATTATTTGACGCACAATTAGTTTTTTTGAGAAACACTAAATATAAATGGATAGCGCGAATATTTATTATGTACAGCACGGACGCGTAACTTGAGCGTTCTAAATTTGGTGAACATTTAGTAAAATTGATAGACATATAGAATTTAAAATGTAAGCAATGATAAAACAATACGCAGCATAGTTATTTTAGTGGTGATGTTCTCATTTTCTGATGTATAATAATTTGGGTTTCATTTAGATTTTTTGATGCTCATTGAATTTCCTGGTGGACAGTGCAAGGGATGTAAGGTTTAATTTGGTGTACATTATATTTGTTCCCATTAAGTTGTTCGAGGGGCGTAAATGGTTGTAAACGCTGACATCTTTTTAGGGATGTATGTTCTATTGTATCTACTAATCGAATCAAGGCAAGGTAACAAAGGCCCGTGCTTGTGGGATTTATCGTTTGCCGGTGATCCTCAAGACTTAATCCGGCCGTCGTCGGTCGTCGAGGTAGATGGTGGTCCGATAATTTAACGAAAAGGCCGGGTCCGGTCGGGGCGGTAGCTTTCGAAATTGAAATACCAACAATCCGGACGAGGGACAATAAAACTATCAACAGATTTGATAATAATAGCCCTAGAGTACACAATGGGATATAAAAAGGCAAAAAATCCGGAGAGGACCATGTAATAAAACCGTCAAAATAAAAGTGCGGGACTGAAAAGCCCCGAGCGATTGAAGTGCCCATTAGACAGCATGTTAAGTGGTGACCACCTGGGAGAGCCGCTCGCCGAAAAAAATCTTAAAATTCCTTCTGCTCGCCAATTAACATTAAAACCGTCGGCGAGGTCGAAACCCGCCAACAATGGACGAAGAAATCGAATCATGCGAATTGACTCATTAGCGTTATCGGCCGATTAAATTATTTCCAATTTCGTACAATACCGGCCGAAATCTCGTCAGGGTCGTCAACTTGACGGAGTAGTCCGCGTTTTATCGGATCCGCCGGAGACGTCCATAAAACGGCGGAGTCGGGAAATTCCGAAACAGCAATATGCATACATAACCGTACATTTACATGGAGACAACAATTTCTGCTAGATAAGAAGTGGAAGCGGCGAATAAGACATAAACGTGCCATTGCGATCTCCGCTCCGCTTTCAATCAGGTAATGGCAAAGTTGCAAGACAAGAAAGGGTTGTTTTGCGCGGAGTCCCCACTCGCGACGCCCGTCGCGAGCTTTGGGGACTGCGGAAGCCCTTTCAGGCACGCCACAAATGGCACGCTAGAATTTCTCTGCAATTATTTACTTATCGGGCTGATTAATATCCAGCGTAAAAAACCCGATGAGCAGGTTTAATTTATGCGAAATTTTTGAAGTCACTTCAACACTGCTACCGGAATACGCGATAAGAAAATGGAAAGAAATTACCGAACTGGCCGGCAAGAGTGCTTTTTCTGGTAGTTCCGTTCGGTGATCACCCCGAATTAATCACTGATAACATCTGATGAAGAAGGAGTTGAGAAACTCTGCCGGTCACCGCCACAAAAATCCAGTTTTGCTTTCGGCAACCGACAACTTCCACCTTTTGACCAAATTTGCGATCGTCTTCTGTTGGGCATTCCTGGAATGTCGGGACTTCGGCCGTTGCTGACGCGGACGATTATGATACGTCGGGGTCGTTGTGCAGAATTGAATGATGTAACTTTACGCGAAACTCTCAGATTTAATCGTTGGCGGTTTGGCCGGGATTGGGTCGTTTCTCTTGGGTGCGACCTAGAAACGCGAGATTTTGCCCCGAAACCCGATTCGGACAAGACGCAATTTACATAGGTACACAGCACTCGAGTGACCCGGGACAATGTCGCAGGTATGAAACTGTTTAAATTGTGCGAGAGAGCACTTGGCATATTACATCATTTATTACAAGCACGTCTTGGCGTTTTAATAAGTCGTAAAGGGGGTTTTGTAATCGGCTCCTTAAGCAATGAGGATAAATTTTGCATCGTGCCCCTCATATTTATTAGCCGGATTTTTGCTGGTCTCAACAACGGTCTCGTTAGATGGCGATTTTGCAATCGGCAATTTTACGATAGTTCAAGAGTCGAAATATGCTTTAATCTTGACATAATTTTTCGTATTAGAGAAGGTGGCAGCGACCAGTTCCAGTTAAAAAGAATCAGGCTGCGAGGTGGCCAACTTTCGTAATCGGAGGGTAAATGGCAGACCATTCTTCTGAATTCTTCACCTATACTTCCTAATCATCTCTACGAACTCAACTTCACAGTCAAGCTCCACTCTCCACAACATGTCAAGTTTCGAAAAAATTACAAAATCCTTGTCAGAAATTTTGGTTTTGCGAGTAGGTTTCGAAACTTAGTGGTTTTTCTTATTCCAGCTTAT
Source organism: Schizotus pectinicornis (assembly GCA_951805265.1). Classification (NCBI taxonomy): domain Eukaryota; kingdom Metazoa; phylum Arthropoda; class Insecta; order Coleoptera; family Pyrochroidae; genus Schizotus; species Schizotus pectinicornis. The sequence continues at coordinate 4,522,602 of OX638207.1, forward strand.
TCCGGCCTTTAGGTGCAACGATGTCGATTTCAGGAATTTTTCGAATTTCTATCGATTGGGGTAGAAAAAAAAAGTCGAAAATATTGAAATTTTTTACATCGATTTTATAACTTAATCTTACGGATTTCGAAGCGCTTAACACGAATCTGACCGTAGTTTCCCTGTACAAGTCGTACTTTTTAAGATATGACCGTTCGAATGATTTAATTCAAAATTTTCGTCAAAATCGACCTAAATTGCAATTTTCAACTTCTTTATTATTAGACTTACGATTTTTGTTCTTATAGCATTCGATAGCTTTTGTGAAATGGAGAAATTTGATGTATTTGGGTTTGATGTAAGTCTGCCCGTTCAAAAGTTACAACAGTTTGAATATTATGAGAAATCGAAACTTAGTGGTTTTTCTAATTTTATAAGAAATCTATTTATTCTAGCGTCGAATTGATTACGGATTTGATTTCAGGAAAGCCGATTACATAAGAAAACGCTTATTTTCAGCTTTTAGGTGCAACGATGTCGATTTTAGGAATTTTTCGAATTTCTATCGATTGGGGTAGAAAAAAAAAGTCGAAAATATTGAAATTTTTTACATCGATTTTATGACTTAATCTTATAGATTTCAAACCGCTTAACACGAATCTGACCGTAGTTTCCTTGTACAAGTCGTACTTTCTAAGATATGACCCCTCGAATGTTTCAATTCAAAATTTTCGTCAAAATCGACCTAAATTGTAAATTTCAACTTCTTTATTATTAGACTTACAATTTTTGTTCATATAGCATTTGATAGCTTTTGTGAAATGGAAAAATTTGATGTATTTGGATTAGATGTAAGTCTGTCCGTTCAAAAGTTACAAGAGTTTGAATATTATGTATTATAACTTTCCTTCTCCGTCAATAAAATCAGTTTTTTCCGTTCCATTTCAAAATGTTTTCAAAATGTTTGAGTCTAGCATTTTTCAAATTTTGATTCATCGATTCTTATGATTTTCCTATTATATGGAATTTATGTATTTTTCAGCACTTACATTAAACTGTCACTTTTTTGACCATTGTAGGATATGAAAAGCTACAAGTTGCCAAAATGTCATTCACGTTCTCAAAAAACGTTTTTTAGCAAAAAATCTGATGGAGTCAGATCTGGTAGATATGAGTAACAAGATTCCATTTATTTTCGAAACGCAAACAATCACTTCTCAAAATTTTTGATAATTTTTAACTTATTGCTTAAGAAGTTTTAAAGTCGCTTTCAAATCTAGAATTTTTTAAATTTTGATTTATCAATTCTCACGAATTTCTTATATGAAATCTAGATCATTTTTTAGCTTTATGATAATTCTTCAGCATTTACATTAGACCTTTTTGACTATTTTATATAAAGAGCTACAAGCTACCAAAATGTATTTCATATTTTCAAAAATTTGCCTTTGACAAAAAATCTGATGGAGCCAGATCCGGTAAATATGAGTGATATAATCTTATAAAATCTATGTAGGTACTTTTCAATTCTATGAAAATTCTTCAGCATTAACCTGTCACTTTTTTGAACATTTTATTCATTTTTATTTATTTATTTTCATTCCCTGAAAATTTCCTTTTCTTATACGAATTTTGAGCGTTTTGACCACTGCTCTATTCGGGCTAATGCGAAAAAAGCATCCTCCGTCATGATTTTTTTTATCGGTCTAATTTCTCTTCTAGAACTTTGTTTGTGGTTAATTCTCCTCAACGCCCCCGTTTGGTTGTATTGAGGTAAAACCGTTGGGTTCCGGCTTAGCGGCTTGTTTATGCTGAAAAGCAATATGAGAACTGGCCAAAGATAGATTCCTTTTTTTCTTGCGATCCGGTATTTCTCAAATATCGATGAACCGTGTTCCCGAGTATTGACGTCAGAGTGGGTGGTTGTTAAGGTGGGATGTTCCTGAATCTGCGTGTTTCTGGCCGGATCCTGTTCGCTCCTCGCCGGTTTTCGCGACCGAGATGACGGACGGTTTTTCCGTTGCGGCCGCCAGGACGATTTATAACAAGTTTGATAAAATCTCGGCCGGACAAATCTATAAATGGCTCATAATTTAAAACAATCCGCGCGTTATTAATGATGCGATATTACTTACATGACAGATACGGTTATCGCATTTTAGTTAACTGTCTTGGCCGAAATGTATCAGGATGTAATTTGAATAAGTTAATGTCTGGTGTAAATATTCAGGTATTACGTGTATTAAATTAATTATTAATGCGTGTGTTCCTTCTTTAAATGAACAAAATTCCAATGTAAATAACTGAATTTACAAGTCTTTTCACACTCTGCACGGCCCCACCTAAATTAGAAATGGCGTGTACGCGAGCACAATGCCGGCCATTTCAAATTTAAAATGTGCGGATAATATCGTGAGGCCGATTTGCATTGTGTGGGGTACGCCGTACGCCGCGCAAAGCGCGCCCGGCTTTATAACGCCAGGATCGGCGCTTCGGCTCCGTGATTGAGCAATGCTGCTAATCGAATTAGAGGCGCACGGCTGTTAATGCCCAGTGACATTGACTTTTACGGAGGAATTTTGCATTTAAATTGATGCATACTGGGTTGAACGCAAACAAGGTTAAAAAACGGCGGAAAAAGCCGAAAATATTTATCAAATATGCGCATAAAAAATCAATCAAATATTGTATCCCAGAGAAAACTTGTGTTAAAATTTAAATAATATACGGTCGTTTACATACAGATAAAAAGCTAATTTATGAAGTGAGTTTCCATCCCGATAAAACATGCCGGATATCTACATTTCGCTTTAGATAATTTGCACGCTGTAAATTATATTCATAGATTTATAAATTATAGGTCCAACCTTCGCGACGTAATTAATTACTTAATTCGGTGCAGGTCTTCAATCAGAATCCGAGATCCGCCAAATTTCGGAGCGGCACGATCGCCCCCAAATCGCCCCAACCAGAATTCTTCAACCTCAAATTATCACGTTTCGATTTCCATTGATGGCGATTGCACATCCACTCAGATAAATCAATGTAGCACCTGGGTATGTTATTAGTGTCCGCAGACTAACGCACACAGAATGGAAGTATGCCAGTCTAACGCCTAATTATGCAAATAACCCCGCAGCATTTTCTCCTTACCACACGACAACTATTACTTGCAGCTCGCGCCTTCGAGCCCTCAAACGGCGACTTTCCACCAGCGAAGAATCTATGGGTCGTTTCCACTGCTGCGAGAGTTGAGTGACGTCAACTGAAGCCCCGCCCAGGAAATTTTAACTGTTATCGTTGATAATGGCCTAAGTTTCAAATTCCTTCTTTGGTTGGTTCGATTTTCCGGTCGCTTAATCACGGGTCAATTGGTGTTGGTCGTTTTTCCCGGTCCGGCCCTGTCGGCGGCCGGTCCATGAGAACGCGTCCCAGAAAGGCAATCACGTCGTGATATAAAACAAACACAAGGTGTGTCCAGGTCGGCAGGCAGGTATATTAACTGAAAATTAAAATGTAACCCACCCGAGTGGTCAGTAAATCATAGAGGTAATGGGCGGGTTGGTGGACAGGTCCGGAGTGTACCCGCCGTCCGGATGAACGGGAGACCACCCGGCAACGGAGGAGCCGCCAAAAGCGCCCCCGTCATCTGCGACCGTGTTATGACTTTATTGTTTCTTCTTAATGGCCAATATTTCCATCGGCTCATCTCGAAATTAGAAGCCCGTAATAGGGCGCCCCCCGGTTTCCGAGAAACACCGCGTCATCCACCCATGCCGCCGGGGCAGCCGCTAATGGGCGCTTCTCACGGCACGGACCGACCTCGAACCGCATCGCGACTAATTGTCAAATGTAAGGGCCCGATTTCAAGTTCTGAGGTGCTGCGCCAATTCCGATCTAACTCAACTCGAAATCGGGCCCCGAGATTAACAAAAATTGAATTGGGGCAAAAATGGAGGTGTGAGCCTACCGGGTCTGGGAGGGATGGGGTTGCGGGTTTTCCCACGCCGCCCTCTACGTGGGTTGGGTCGATATCGGGGGTTCGAGGGGCTTGATTACGGCATTATTAATTTATTATTACTGGACAATTCTGGTGTGTTCAGAGCTCTTAGGTGGTGCATGGGGCGATTAATATTGTGAAAGGGACTGGTCTGTCAGGTTAGAAATCTCGGAACCCGCTTAACACATGAATACTATCATTAGTATCGTTGTCAATAAAATCTAATTAATTCAAAATATTAACACCTGCACTGCTGCATTTACATACGTAACAATGCCGTGTTAAATTGATTTATTTTTACTTAGAACTCGTTTAGCAGCGTTAAGTTGCAGTTTGAATTCCTCAGTTAATTGCACAGAATGCTGTACAGAGGTGATCGGAGGAAAAAATTGAAACGAATTATTTTACAAACAGGTTGCGAGTAGTAGTGCGCGATTTTAGACAGCAAGATTGAAGAAAGTGGGATAAAGAAATCAAAAGAGACTGGAAGTTAGAAACTAATTGAGGAAAAAAGCAAAAGAGACCAAAAAAGAGACAATAGGATTATTTTCTTTAAGATCATCAAACGAGGGGAAGAGGGTTGTATTAGCTCAATTATACAGGGCGTTTCGTAGTTAGAACGCCCAACTTTGAGTAGAGTAGGCACAGATTAGCTTGAACCAGTGAGTCATCGGCGCAGAAACCAATTTGCGTCGGACCAGTCCCATTCAATACTGTCAAGGGAAGTTGAACTGTCGTCAGCGTCGTACGTTCAGATGCTTTAATTAAATTTCCCTGTGTTTACTATAAACGCCGCCACTGTCGGCGAAGCTAAGCCCCGCCTTGCGCAGCTTTTGATGACTCACTGGTCAAAGCTAATCTGTGCCTACTCTACATAGTTATAAGATAATTTTTTTCTGACTTGACAACCCCGACTTTTTCACATAACAATAAAAAAAATGTCTATGTCTCGCTTAAAATAAATCAGGAAGAATTGTGGCACTCTATAAAAAATAGAAATAATTATTATTGTTAATTATGTAATTATGTAAACTACTGCATAAGTTTCTCAGTTTTCTCGGTAGGCGCCAACGCACAAAATCAGCCATGCGGGTAAACAATTGTTATAAAAGATTTTGTTTACTTCCGCAATAAAAGTTATCACTGAATCTGGCGTTTAACAATTGGCATTGGAGATGGGTGCAAAACCGGGGGGCACGACGCCGCAATTAGCGGCTGTCATGTCATCCAGCTGCACACGAAGACGTCCCTCATCCCGACCTTCTAAATTTAGAGGCGGCCCTTTTAATTGCGCATCTTTTGTCCCGATAGTTTGGTAGACAAACACAGAATTCCCGCTTAGGTATCGGAACGATGACAGGTAGAAAACCCCCATGAGTTTCGGCTATTTTCGAAAATCTCCATCTACAACGCAAAGCTGTCGTTACTTCCAATCTTGACTCATTAGGTCTTTAAATAAAACAGTTTCGGGACAAGATGGGAAACGGGAGATTTCCGTGCGTAATTATCGACGACAAACTTTATTTATCTAATCGTCAGGTGCTTGCAGTTCTTGGTCTTTGAATTTGTGGGCGAATTTTAACGTCGTGTGAGGCATTAATTTTCTCTATGCAGATACGTCCATTGTTCTCGTATCAACGGAACAAGGTGTTACGTTCTCTACTATTTTATTTTATGATCTATAAAATTATTTATCAATTCAGTGTCCGGTTTGTTATCGTTTCGAGAAGCGTCGCTGACACACAAGGTGCAACTATCTTAATTGTTCGCACCGAGAACTGGTCGTCTTCGGTTGATAAGGCTCGAGGGGCTTTCCATCGGACGAACTAACTATGGGAAAATCCCCGTCAGCTCGACTAATTCCGAAAAGGAAACTGAAGCTGCGATAAACAGACACGTGATAAAGAAGCAACTCTGAGGGTTGTGAAATCGTTTCTAATGATAAATCCTAGGATCCAAGAATTGAGGTCATAGCTAACTCATTTGTTCAAAATAGTGGCTCGCTCATAATTCGTCCAGTTCACGTTAATTTGATCTTGAACGTTTCTCTTTTCTTCTGCGTTCGTCAGTTCTTCTTTTCTTTCTTGGTTTTCAAAAGAGGATGGAACCTTTCGTTTGTAATCTTCAACTCAGAGACCAATAAGGAGCTGGATGGCAAAGAGGAAACTGTACCCTTGCGTTATTGAAGCCTTGGGCAGCACACAGAAGAGGTACGGTTGTTTCGAATTTCGTGAAATCAGCAAACAGTATAACACCTGGGGTGAGCACCTTCAAATTTTTAAGAGCAAAAAAAATTACCTGTATAAAGAAACCGGATAACCAACCACGTCACAGGTTAGAAAAGCAGTGGTGGTTTAGGGATAAACAAAAATTTTTCCTCCATCGTACTTTTGACCGGGGATTTTCCCGGTTGGTTCTAGAAGAAAACCAATAAGAAGCTGAATGGCAAAGAAGGAAACGGTACCCTTGCGTTCATGAAAATTACCTATAGAGAGAAGCTGGAAAACCTTGGGCAGCCCACAGAAGAAGTACGGTTGTTTCGAATTTCGTGAAACTTTTCAGACCTGATATTGACTTGTTCTTAGCACTTGGAGCAACGCTAGTATGCGGTTCTGATTAATAATTATAAATTCCAGAAAACTTTGGTACCTGAATAAAGAGGTAGGGTTTCTGTACCTACCTAAACAATGGGGTAGATAGAGCTTGAGCTGGATAACAACGCAAAATTCTGATTTTGGTGTCTTTTGAACGAGAAGGTGTTGGAGTCAGTAGGGAAAGTTGAAGGTTTCGACCCCACAGGTTTCAGAAATAAAAATAGATGGTACCACCTACATTTACGCCTTAATAGAGGGGTTGGTAAAGCTTTTTCTAAAGGTTCTGATGGCTTTCAAAAAAAAAAAAAAACGTTTAGAGTCTGTTGGGAAGCTCGCAATTTTGGAACCAAATGTCTTTAGAAAGCAAAAAGCCTATCTGACCAAAAGAGCAGGTTGTCCTTGGGCTAGACATGGCAAGGAGCTTTGTCCCTTTCAACAGTAAAATCTAAAGTTAAAGTTGGCGGATCCGACCTCACGGGTTAAAAGCACTAGAATTTTTGAAATCAAGAACAGGAATAGGACGCGATTGGGCTTGGCACAGAAGTCCAAAACTTTGACCCAACGATATAGGTCTGCAATTGTGTTCTCTCGACATAAGACGGAGGTTTTGAGTGGAGTTTCTGATGTGGCAGCTTTTTATAAAATTTTGTTTTTCCTTCTGGTCTGGCTGATTATCACTTTTAATTAGCAATAAGTACAGTCGAACTTAATTCTGGCGATTAAAATTTGATTAACAATAATTCTTTGATATGTTGACAGCCCCACATAAAAACTTAATGCCATTATAATTGATACCCGTTTTTCTTCCACGGCCTATTGCTTTATTTAAATAACAAATTAATTTCAAGCCGGCCAGATCAACGTTCATGTCGAAATCGCATAATTACCAGCAACAACAACAACCAAACTACCAACTCCTCCTTTCCTCTCTTCCACAACGATTGTTATTGTTTTGTTTACGGTTCTTCCTCGGACAGTTATTATTCTTTTTCGTAGCTGCGTGCATCCGAACAACGTTCATGTCGAGTGCACCTCACTTGATGCACACCTGCAGTTGCACGACACGCGGCCTTGGCCTCTGCTGTTTAACGAGAGATTGTACGGCTGATGCTGCTGCAGGAATGTCGGACGATCCTGCTACATTTTAGCACTTTAGCCACTTCGCCACCGACCTCCACCCCAACAAAACAGAGCGCTTCCGACGCCGATGGTTTGAATGCGGTCCTTCAAGTGCCGCCATTTACCGCCGTCAGCACTTGGCGACGCTTCCAAGTGATAAGTGGCGAGGCGCTTCTGCCGGCCGAGTGGTTTGAATGTGCGTGTCGCGCCGATTATTTCTTTTCGTTGCGATTTGGGTCACAGCACCGAATCGTTACATAATGTCGTAGGTGGAAATGTTGGCACTACGCTCAAGGTCAGTGCGTATACGTTCAAGATCATTTGGCCGGCTGGGTCAGTTGCCACGGGGACGTTAACCTCGCAGATTCTCGGCCAGGCCGGTACACCTCCTCGGCGATGATGCACTTGTCACACACGAGTCGACATGCGATCGAGGAGACTTTCTGGACGAAAAAAACGAGCGGAACTCCGAAGACGGCATTCTTGGAATAACCGTTGGACGAAACGACCACAACGGGACGCCACGTGACCGGAGCGCCTCCGCCAATCGTCGTCCGGATTACGGCGGCAATCGCGTCCAATGGCCAATCGGTGGCGGATTACGATCGTGTCTAATGGCCAATCGGTGGCGGATTACGGCGGCAATCGGATCATGAACGCTGGGAGGAAGTAGGTCGCGTTGGGGAAATTAGCATAGTAGTTGGCGGCGCAAGGCCTGAACGCAAGGCTAGGCCAGTAGGCATATTAAAAATTATAATGTGAAATAAATTGGACTGCAAGCGATTGTGATTGAGAGATAATACAAGCGGCGAGCAGAGGCAATTACTGTTTATTACCAGAGGACAAATTGCAGAAGGTAACGGACTGCTACTATTATTTTTTTCGAAATCTCCAATAAACCGCTTTGGGTGTTGAGGCGACCGAACGCGGCAGGTGCTGTCTTTGGCATTTGAGTAGCGTTTTATGTGTAGAAATATGTCACTCGTATGCAAATCGTTCCTCGAACAATTAAATATTTGATTAGGCCATAAATATCGCCTAAATCTTCTTAAAATGATGGAAATTCGAAATTCGCATTAATACCGTTCATAAACAGGATATAACGTCAGCTAAGTCGCTAAAAGCGAAAGAAATCGGTAATAAAACTCGCCGTGCCGTCGCGTTTATGTCAGCTATTGTGTTTTTGTTAAAATGTTAACATATTTCGAATGTATCAATTTGCGGATCGGTTACAAACAATGAGTGAAAAGAGTTTTGCCGGAATTGACTGCGCAAGGTCTAGAGGTGCTTTATGGCAGATCGTGAGCATGAATAAATCAGCGAAAAAATTTGCCATTACTTACGTCCCTACGTGCACCACCTACAGACAAAACCAATCCTCGTGGTTTAATTGCAAAAAATCGAGGATTTATCCTTCCATAATGTAGCGGCAGCGAGAAAACGTTGATGGTCGTAATAAAATTTCATTGGCCAACTTTCGAAAATTGTGGTTTGGACTTTTAGTTTCGCTGATAATTTTTTTCATGTTTTGCACCTGAGGCGATCAACATGTGACAAGGTGGTAAAGAAGCGTGGTTGCATAACTAAATTACATCACTTCAATATGTAAACCTGTTAAATGTTGTCGGTGGGTTGGCTCCAGGCGATTAAGCTCGACCTGTTGGGAAGAGTAACACCAACACTATGGGGTATTAAATATAGTTTTTAGCAATCAAGAAATTTTTCGGTCATTACAAGGTGAAAGGACGTAAAAATAAGAAAATAAAGATTATTGACAGTAATAATAATTAACATCCCTTGCACTGTCGACCAGCAAATTTAATGAGCAACAAAAAATCTAAATAAAACCCAAATTATTATACATCAGAAAATGAGAACATCACCACTAAAATAACTATGCTGCGTATTGTTTTACCATTGCTTACATTTTAAATTCTATAATAATACATATGTCTATCAATTTTACTAAATGTTCACCAAATTTAGAACGCTCAAGTTACGAATCCGTGCTGTACATAATAAATATTCGCGCTATCCATTTATATTTAGTGTTTCTCAAAAAAACTATTTGTGCGTCAAATAATTATTCTATTACTCCAAAAATGAAATATGTTCGCACATCTCTCCTTGCCGCTTGCGCTTCCAGACAAGAGGCACGCGAAAAAAGTTTTGTACAAGGTCATTTCAGGGCCTTGTAATTTTTTTTTAAAAGCACCAATAAAAATTACCACTAAAAGGAGTTTTACGTTTTAAATAATGCAAGCCAATTACAGCAAAGCATTTATATGTTACGGAAATCAATATCTTTTTTTGTGCAAACCACTTCTATTTTTACTCTTATTTTCCTTGCCCTAGCACATCTACATCTATAATTTTGCATAAAATTATTTACCATTTGAACAACATTTTATTGCTTGTATATTTTTGATCAACAAATAGTATTTTTAACTGCTAAATAATATAAGACACTGTTGAAAATTAAACATCTGGGTATTATGTTAGAATTAAATGCGGAATAGAATTTGGTGAACATTTAATATTTATGGTCAACAAAAGTTATTTTGGCGAACAAAATATATAAGAGGCCAGCATTATGTCAATATTTGGTTGTCGCTTTAAGAATATGTAGGTATTTTCTTAATTTTGGTGAGCATTAAGTATTTTTGAAAAATGAAAGTATTTTTTTGTATGAAAATATTGGATACATTTGGTAGACTGTTAAATACGAGCCATAATGAACTTACCTAACTGTGTACTAAGATGAAAATTTTGCTCAAAATAAAAAAAATTGTTTTTAAAATTAAATTAAAAATAAATTTTGTTTAAAAAAAATCTATTAAAACGAATCTGGCGGTACTTTCTGGGTACAAGACCTACTTTTTAAGATACGACGGTTTGAAGTTTTGTTTTAAAAATTTGTCAAAATCGACCAAAATCAAAGTTTTAGCTTTTTATTATAAGCCTTAGGCTTTTCATTCTTATAGCATTCGATAGCCCATAAAATACGGATAAATTTGATCTAACTTGATATGGTGTAAGTGCTTCCGTTCAAAAGTTACAAAAGTTTCAAAATTGGAAGAAACTCAACAATGGGGTACTTGCCTCATATTTGGAAAATATAATATTTAGAAAATGTAGGCGATTTCATTAGACCCGCATTTTTTTATTTGATTGTAGGGCCAATATTACGCCCAAAATTATTTTTTTAATTTTTGAAGTGGGAGATTTGTGACATAGCCGCCCCCTGCACGGCGTAGTTTAGAAAAAAATCGTACGATGGCGCTTTACTCAGATTGCTTGCGTTCTATTTATAAATCGAATGCTAATCCGCTGTACACATGTCACGCACTCTGGTAGCAGCGCTGCATAGTAGCCAAAAACAAGAGTACATTCAATATAGGTGTGAGTCTTATTAGAGACGGGGGCCCAATATGTCATCAAAAACAAAAATTGCAAATATCTACAAAAATATTAAATAAAAAAATGGGGAAAAAATATTTAAGCCTCTTTTAGTTGCATGAATCTAGAGAATAAAAAGGGCAATATTTTTTTAGGCATTCAGTAAAATCAGTAAAATTTGTAATTTTTTTTTAACATAACTGTTGCAATAGCAACTTTAGCTATTGACCGTGTGAACTTGGAAAACGCGTTCAAACAATTTGTAAATACACAAACCAACGTCAACAAACTCAGACAATTATACCTACGTCATGAACAATAAGATGAAAATGTACCTAGTCAAAAGTACACAATGACTAAAGAATAGCATAGACGTAGGACGTGGCTAACCGTTATCTTTTATCATGTTGAACATGTTACGTCAAGAGTTTAGATACTCTTTAATTGTCTTGACAACGCAAATTATTTTGCTCAACACATAAACTTTCTTCATATAGGGACATTTTGGTTTGCTAATTTTTCTCAGAAAATTTTCTCTATTCTTCCTACTTTCTCTTCCTTGATTATTAGCATATTGAAATTTTAACATCACTTCATGCCTCATCAACCACCCAATCGGTTCCTCATCTGTGCATTCTCTTCATTTAACTCTTCCTACACATAGTTCGGATCAATGCACATCTTTAAAGGAACAACGCCATGAACATTTGATTGAGCTGATAGAGTTTTCCATACAAACCCTCATTAATTCCTCATTTTATTCAAATAAAAAAAATAGCGCCTTGTGGATACCTAGAGTTTAAAAAAAGATGGAAGAACTTAAATCGGGTTTCAATGTGATAATAGTTGATACATTACTTTATTATCATCGTTTTGCTTTCGTTTTATCATTCTCTATTATATTCATCATCAGCATTATATCACTGCCATTGATTTCTTAGCTCTTAGCTCTATCGTTGAATTTTGAAACAGGACCCCACCAAGAGCACCGCAATTTTCTTGACCATCTTAATTTCCCCAAAGCTAAAACCGACTTTTCGTCCTTCTATCTTTTAGTGTCATCACTTTTCACCAACTTCAAAACTAATTAATTGCGTTAATGCGGCTCGGTGATTTGTTTCCCTCAAGCGACAAAAATGTTCCCTTTTTTGCTGAAGGCGCGCTGAAACCTTGACGGCAGATCCGGCATCGCCGAATCGCCGGACGTCTCAGTCAATTCGAAAATTAATAGGACCCGAGCAGGTGGCGGGCAGGTAAAGCGTTTGGTGAGGTGAAGGTGACAAAGTCTTCGATTTTGGCCGCTATCTCAAAAATTTTGGGTCTTTTTTCAATGGTTTTGCGGTTATCAGCAACGCAAATTACTCCCGTCCCCCGTACAATGGTCAAATGTTTATGCACGAAACCGTCGAAAGAATTTCAAGCATTCCGATGGCCGTCGGTTAAATGTGAAAACCGTGTAATGATTATCCACCATCGGCCAGGACTCGTAACTTCTGGGAACAAAAGTCAAGTGATTTGGAGTATTTCGACGACGAGGAATGTTGAAGTGGAGACTCGCTCTGGTCTTATGACAGTTTGCACAAGAATATTTTTTCGAGAAGAATTCGATGATTAATTAAAAAAAATTAATAAGCGAGCAAATATTTGGTTTTGCTTCAATAGGAGTAACCAAAAACGCAACTTTCTCTCGTGAACATATTAATTTGGAGGTGTGGCAATAACTACAAAACTGGATTAATTCTCTTCGTCTAACAAATTTTTATCGATAACCTTAGCTGGAGAAAAAGCCGAAATTGACTTACCCAAGTGATTTGTGTCCGCTGTCGCTAGCCTGGAGATGACCGTCAATATAACGAAAGCACCGGAGAATACTTGTCCGAGTTCCATTTTTCCTGCAAGTGAAAATCCATCAATAACCGATAAACAACTGTTGCTTTGTAAATTGGCCGAGAAGAGATTTCTTAGTCTCGGGGCGATTGCGTATGCTGAAAAAGTTATTGAAAAAAATTTCGCAGCCACATCCGCGTGTAACGTCGACATCGGTAAAAAGGAACGTGAAAGTTGCGCCGAAATCGGTACAACGTCGCTAGTTTAAATAATATTACTCGATTCGGACGTTCGGTTAATGCATTATTAACCCCGCACGTTTGTTGTTAGGTAAATATTTGTCTTTTTGGAAGCATTAAGCCGTGTTTGCGATGATAAGTTTTACGAGCTGTTTTAGATGCAATAAACAGGTAACGTGAACGTTTGCCGGTGCACTTGCAAAAATTTAACCAGTTAAACCGAGCTTAGCCGCATCAACCTACAAGTGGGTACTTAATTTCTCAAATACCTCCTGTCCATTCACGACCCGATAACTACTTCTCGTTAATTAAGTTCTTGGACTGAGCTCTAAAAATTAGAAAGTTCAAAAAGATTTTTGCAAGGGCTGAAAACTATTTTGTCGCCTAAACTTCTTGCTTATTTAGAATCTACATCTTTTGCTAATATCCTAATTAGAATCTGGCACGCAAAAGAGGAAACAATAAAAAATTTCTAGAAAGTAATGAACAAGGAACGAGCCAAAAGTTAGAGGAGCTAAATGGCACAACATGTCACGTCTTATTTTATTAACTGGTTTAAAGACTTTTGATTGCAATAGCTTGCTGCACGTCTTGTTGTTTCTTTAGTAAACACATACATGGCTGATATAACATTATCTGAAGAGCACTTTGACCACTTTGAACAATAAAACAATCGCGTTCTTTTTCTAAAATAAAACACACTTTACTATCCCCATTTTACCAAGTTTATTTATTTATAATGTAAGAAGGCCCGAGAGCTAGTGAGAAGGGTAATTTTAAGATAAATTTGTATCTTTCAAAGACAAACCCGTTTCTAAGTGATGAAAAATACCGGTAATAATTTCTGAGAACTTGTTAAAAACTCGAAAAAAATTTTGAAAATTTATTGCTCATTTTAAAAATTCAAGAATTCAAAAATCAAATCTTAGAAAATTTATTCTTTGATCTGAACAAAACTCATCTTGAACTCTTATGTCAGTAGAAGGAGATGAGGGCTTCTGTCCCAGCTCCTCCTCCTCCCCCCCGCCACTTTTGGAGCGTTGCCTACCTAGTTTTGCTCAACTTACAACTTTAAACATGTTCTAAACAGCTTCGTTTAAAGTTGTTTAGAACATGATAAATAGTAAGTTGAGCAAAACTAGGTCGGCAACGCTACAAAAGTGGTGGGGGGAGAAGGAGGAGCTGCGCCAGAAGCCCTCATCTCCTTCTACTTATGTCTACATAGACATTTATGAAATCTTCAAATTTTGAGTTCTGCTTCTTGAGAAGCTATACTGAACAGCAAAATGATGTAATTTTAAGATTTCAAAAATTATTCTTAATTTATTAATCAAATCTCAGAAAATCTATTTTTGACCTGACTAAAGATTATCTTGAAATTTTGCAAGGCCTACATTGGTAATTATTATTTATAAAATCTTGAAATTTTTAGAAAAAAAAATCATTTTGAAAAGTTAAAACTGAGCAGCAATATTTTCTGCAATTTTGAAATTTTAGAAATAATTTCAAGAATAAATTGCGAGATGATTCTGGAGTTCTAATTGTAATTTTAAGAAGCCTCAGAACAAAAATCTTCGAATTGAAACCTTGAAACTGTACAGTCAGATGTTCCATTGTTTTAAAATTCCAAGAAGAATTCCAACAATTCCAAAAAAAAAATAATTTTGGTAAAAAGTAAAATCCACTTCAAGTTAATTTATTGCCCACGAAGTTCAATGAGTAATCGTAATCAGCGGGGCAATTCTCGAATTTTCCTCAAAACCGCGATAGTTCTAACTATTTTCGTCTAGAGAAGATCCGCATGGCCGGATTAGATTAGAAGTGTTTGCATGGGACAACAATTCATAACATGATAAATTGACAATAAAATTGTTGAGGGGTCACGGCATCTGACCAATCTAATCTAGAAATTCTGCTGTGATTTAATTCAGGTCAGGGCACATGAATCTTTCATGTTAGAACCACACCAAGCTCGTTGCGATGTAGCTGCATTTCGTAACGTAATCTCGTCCAGTTTCTCGGAAATTCTCAACAATTAGCACGACCGCGCCCGCAACAACCCCCGACCCTCCCCACAACGGAAAACTTTTCGAGAGGAAAAATTTCCGTAAAAATATTTACGTTTTTGGAGCTTTATCGAAGCGGAGTTTTTTCGCGGGACGGTCGGCGGTAATTAATCGCAGGTGTAAACGCGATTATTATGCCAATGATTTGTTTGGCCACAAATTACAAATATTATTACAAAAATTTGAACAAACACAGAGTTTTAAGTTGGAAACTTTCAACATCGACCGTCGGCTGTGTTTATTGAAGCGAAGTGTTATGACTGGGATTGCGCAAGGTTATTGAATTATATTTGTATCTTGTATCAGAAATAATTTAGTCTTAGTTAGAAGCAGTTGCATTAACACATTGTATGACTCTATTGGAGCGATTTTCGGCGGCGGTGCCTTGGAGGTGCCGCGTCCGGAGGACGAAACGTGACGACGTCGTGGCGGAGTGATGCAACTGCCACAGACACGTGCACAATTAGAACGATGAGATTTCAGCAAATTAAATTGTGGTAATTTAGTAACGCTGCAAAGCACCAAGTCATATTACCAATAAAAAGGGGCAATTATATAATAGTTATGCAGTAATAGAGTCATTGCGCAACTAAACTAAGTTACGAGCTCACATCGCAAATTTTATTTCACGCTTCCCACTTTTTTCCAATTTTCCGATAATTTTTACAAAAAAATTTTGCCGTTAAATCCATTCAATGGAAGATTACGCTTTGCAGTTTCAATTTAAAAAAATGTCTTATTATTTGATCTAGGCACTTTTATTGATCTGTGGTTGATCTAAACTATTTGACCTTCCTTATTAACATTCGTGTGGATAATAACAAAATTTCCATGCAGAAATTCTTAGGAAATTTTTCTGAAGTATAAACGTTCGTGAGCTAATCGGCGAGGTGCCAATTTTTTCGTCCCAACAGTTGAACCACGCGAATTTTTCGTGAAGGTTTTAAATTTTTAATAATTGAACCCCTCAAAGTTAGTTAAGTATATAAGAAAAGGCCAGACAAAACAAAACAAAAATAGGAAAAAACGGGGAAGATTGAAGAAAGCTCGGAAGAAAGTTTAAAGAAACTTTTTGAAGTAACAAAAAGGTAAATAAAACTTTTAGCAAAAATGTTTCTTTTTTTGTGGTTTAGTCTATAATTTGCTTTTCTTTCAAGTTTTTCTGGTTTCTTCTTGCCTTAGGCGTTATTTTGTTCAAACCGGAATTATCTTCAAAGCGTTCCAGATTCAATGATTTTTAATGGAATTTTTTTACTATCTAAGAAATAGCAAGAAAATAAATTTTAGAGAATGCTTTACGCAAAATTAAAACTTTAAATCTAAAAAAAAAACATCAGAAGCTTGAAAAAAATTGACAAAGAAATATTTTGAAAAAAAGGATTTAAAATAAGTAGAAGAAATAAATAAAGAAATTTGTGAAAAAAATGGATTTTGGTTATTTTCAAATTGAAATACAATAAAAAGCGCAATCAAAATAGATGCAGAAGAAAGCTGTTTCATCGAGAAGAAAAATTTATAAATTCTGGAACAAAAATTTTTGTGCAGGGTTTCAATTTAAAAAAATGTGGTATAAAATTATGAATAAATCATATTGAAGAAACCAATTAAAGGAGATAACTTAGTTAGCTAATAACAATAACCAAAATCATTTCTGAATTTGACTAGGATGAAAGAGTAACCAGTTTCTTAAAGAAATCTTGTCTAAAGACCGAAAATCACAAAACCAACATTCTTCAGTTAACAAAATAACAAGGCAGTACCAAAATTGTAATTTAAAAAAAGAAATAGGAAAGAACAAAAATATATGAAAAGGAATAGAAGAAGGAAAGTTACTACAAAATTTTATTTAATTATTAAAAATTAAGTCAGAAAGATATACATATGTAAAAATTGATAAAAAGTCTTGTTTTTTCTCTCCAGTTATTCTCATTAGTGAAGAAACAGAAGCTAGAATAAAGTAATTCTGTTCAGATCAAAAGAAAACCTAGTTTCAAAAAAAATTACAATCTTAACAAAATTTGGTTAAAAAAAATAAAATGAGACATGAGAAACGTAAAAACACAAATGAAAGTTAAACTAAAAAAAAATTTTCTTGATTTTTAAAATTTTCTCTATTTAAATCCAATAAAATTAGGTAGAAGCTAAAATTGACACAGTTTAGATAAATTTATTTGAGAAAGAAAAATTAACGAAGGATTTCAAGACGTTCTGGTTAAGATAAAAAAATTAACGTAGATTCAATTAAAGAAAAAAAAATTTTTTTATAAAAAGTAAATCTAAATAATTTGAAAATCTCAAATCCTAGCTAGGAAGAGGAAAGCACGTAGAGCATAAAGCTTCAATAAAAAGTAAAAAGCAAGCAAATAACAAGAAAGTTTTCTTAATTGGCGAGAAACTGAAGAACAGAACGTAACGGACGTCAGAATAAAAAGTAAAACAAATAGCTGCTCTGTAATAATAAATTTAATAACAAAATTAAGTAAGATGAGAAAATAAAAAAATAAACATGGAAAATCAAAAACAAAAGCTTCATTTCTTGTTTGAGGTATTATTAAACAATTTAGGATGTTTTCTTTTTAAATTTTTTGCAGAACATTAAACAAAAAAATTGTTTAACCTGCCTGAAGCCTTGTTCAATTTGAAATCGCGCCTAGAGCTATTGCGATATTTGCTGCACGCTGCAGTTGCACCTTTGTAATAATTTAAAGAAACATATTGATGAAGCACTAATGCCAACATAAATTTTACATTCAATGCAGCTATAAATGAAAATTACAAAATTGCGCTTTGAGCACGTAAGAAGGTTAGAAATCCTACCTGTAGAACAGCACGCTAGAAGCTGTTGCAACACGGTATATTAAACAAGGATATTTTCTAATAGCTTCAACCTTCATATTATTTTACTATTAGATCAGTACGTGAACGTACCCGCTCAAGTTAATACTGTAAACAAACCTTAATAATTATTGTTCATACTCGTCGGAACATGTCTGCAATGTTAATGTAAATAGCGATTTATCACTGCCGATTCCGTGCGCTTTTCGAAATCAATTACCGATCGGCCGCTAATGGTCGTGTTGACATTAAGACATGATCTTTTTAATGGCGAGCCGGAAGTGGAAATCGTTGCACAATCCAGCGAAAATCGCGGAATTATCGTTTTACACCCGCGAAATCACGTGTCGGCCAATTTTCAAGAACGGACTATCTGCGACCAATTCGGCATGAGGACATCCTGCATGCGGTTTTATATCGCGGGGGAAACAGGAAGTAAACAGTTTCAACACGTTACCTGTCAAGGCGACACGCACCCACGGAAAAGCAAGGGTTGGCGAAAATCAATGGGCGAAAAAAAAATGTTAATTTTTCGTGAAAATTTTTTATTAGGGTTTTTTTACGCCGACTGAATTTTGGGGGTGCAAGTCGGGCGTTTCGTGGTTGTGTTAGTAAAAAGTTTGAAAGACTCACTTAATTTATTAAAATTAATCCTATTTGAATGGGTTCCGGTCGAGGAGAGCCCGCCGCCGTATTTCAGCAACACGTTTGAACTCATGAAAAAAATAAACAGAACTACTGAAACCGCCACGCGTTTCAAACTACCACGACGTACGAGGAGTGAGTATACATCGTTTCAGTCCGCTCACTCCAGTTGAACGTTCAACACTGGCTCTCTGACTCTGCTTCGCCGGTTGATTTTGTTACATTCTAGCGTATATCCCTTCCATTCCTCTCCAAGGATTTCATGTACGATTTTCATGTAACTAGGATTTCAGGAAACGCTGAAACGGGATCCCTGGATCGGCCGGAGGAGGGAGAAACGCCGAAGCTCGCTCTTGGGCGGGAGGCAAAGAAAATTGCAGGGCTCCAGAAGCGCCCAAGAATTCCTCGGATGAATTCGACCAATCCGGATCTTTCGAGTGAGATGTCAAACAAGTTTCGTTATTTGGACGGAGAAGTTGGAAAAACTGCGATTTCAAAAAATTTTTTTCAACTTTTTCCCATCAGGAGGGTTGATTACATGAGAAAACGACAATTTCCAGCCTCTTGTAGAACGATGCCAAATTTAGATTTTTGCAAATTTTTATCGATGGGGTAGAAAAAAAATTAAAAATATTGAAATTCTTGACGTCAATTTTGTGGCTTGTTTTGATAGATTTTGGGCCGCTAAACACTAATCTGGCGATAGCTTCCATGTTGTGGTACTTACATACCCTGGGTTACTAAAGATGCACTGCACAGGTACGTAATAATAATTCTTAATTTGTAATGCACTGTCCCAACGCCGCAGTTGAATAAACTAATTTTATAAGGGTCGTATTTAACAGTCTACCAAATTTACCCAATATTTTTATACAAAAAAATTCTTTCATTTCCCAAAAATACTAAATGCTCACCAAAATTAAAAAAATACATAATCTTAAAGCGACAACGAAATATTGACATAATGCTGACCTCTTATATATTTTGTTCGCCAAAATAACTTTTGTTGACCATAAATACTAAATGTTCACCAAATTTTATTCCGAATTTAATTCTAACATAATACCCAGATATTTAATTTTCGACGGTGTTTTATATTATTTAGCAGTTAAAAATCCTATTTGTTGATCAAAAATACACAAGCAATAAAATGTTGTGCAAATGGTAAATAATTTTATGCAAAATTATAGATGTACATGTGCTAGGGCAAGGAAAATAAGAGTAAAAATAGAAGTGATTTGCACAAAAAAAGATATTGATTTCCGTAATATATAAATGCTTTGCTGTAATTGGCTTGCATTATGTAAAACGTAAAACTTCTTTTAGCGGTAATTTCTAATCGTGCTTTTAAAAAAAAAATACAGGACCCTGAACTGACCTTGTACAAAACTTTTTTCGCGTGCCTCTTGTCTGGAAGCGCAAGCGGCAAGGAAAGATGCGCGAGCATACTTTATTTTTGGAGTAATAGAATAATTATTTGACGCACAAATAGTTTTTTGAGAAACACTAAATATAAATGGATAGAGCGAATATTTATTATCTACAGCACGGACGCGTAACTTGAGTGTTCTAAATTTGGTGAACATTTAGTAAAATTGATAGACATATAGAATTTAAAATGTAAGCAATGGTAAAACAATACGCAGCATAGTTATTTTAGTAATAATGTTCTCATTTTCTGATGTATAATAATTTGGGTTTCATTTAGATTTTTTGATGCTCATTAAATTTTCTGGTGGACAGCGCAAGGGATGTATGGTTTAATTTAGTGTGCCTACATTATATTCGTTCCCGGAAAAAAATCGAAAATATTGAAATCTTTGACGTCAATTTTGTGACTTGTTTTGATTGATTTTGGCCCGCTAAACACGAATCTGGCGATAGCTTCCATGTTGTGGTACTTACATACCCTGGGTTACTAAAGATGCACTGCACAAGTACGTAATAATAATTCTTTATTTGTAATGCACTGTCCCAACGCCGCAATCGAACTGACTAATTTTATAACCGTAAATCCTTATCGCTAAATTATACAAAAAAGTGTTTACATTTTTTTAAAACTAATACGTAACAACATTAACGAGTCGGCGTCGAGTGGCAAGTCGTACTTTTTAAGATATGACGATTTGAAGGTGTTGATTTAAAATTTGTCAAAATCGGGCAAAATCGAAAATTTCAACTTCACTTCGTCATTTAAGTTAAGAACTGACTACTTTAACACATCATATGACCTTCCAGGTGCTTATTTACTGCCCAGCTACTTATTTGCCTCTCGATTAGTCGATTACGATCAGCTAGTTTTCCTGCACCCTTTCAAGTCCTGCAGATAATTGACCACATAAATCCTGCTACCTGTTTTGCCTCAATTTCGCCATCATAATTCTCCCAATCAGCCGGCAGCCTGTCGTTTAACGATATTATAATTGCTTTCGATTTCCTGGAGTACGCCGATAGCCTCTATAATCGGCGTTAATGCAACAATTAAACGCAACTTTGTCGTTTTATTAAGACATCCACCGCAAATTACGCACAAAACCGGGTCCCGTAAGATAATGAAAATTGATTTTCTTTTCGTCGCCGCTGACGGCCCGTCACCGGACGTTAACTTTTATCATCGTGACGGCTTCCATTGAGGACTTCTCGCCTCAATAGGGTCACCACCCACAATTCAGTTCAAACGACCCGCTATTTCGTACCTGAAAGTGGCGCCGGTCCGTCCAGTAATGTCGCAGGTAATTGGCACTTGTGCCGGTGAAATCCCGGAATTTTTCGAGTGTCCGCTTAGAAAGTCGAATTCCGTCGGGGACGTCACTCAGCTTGATCTCGTACGAGTGCTGATTTTGATTACGGTCCTTATCGCCGGATGACGTCGTAATTATAAATACCGTTAAAATTAATAAGTGCTGCTATCGGTAATGAAAATGTTTGGCAGGGTCCTGCGTCAATCACCTGGGGGTATTCCCCAAGTTCCGACTTTCCACAAAACTGCCCAATTTCGATAACGGAGCGACGCTAATTAATTAAGCGCCGGTTTCAAATTTGTCGACCATATGGTCGCGAAACCGGCGCTATGCAAATGAGCGAATGCACATATTGCGTGTTTGGTGGATGGTGAGACGTGTGGCGACAAGATATCTACAGGCCGGACACCATTTCGATCGTACCTTGCTGTGCCAGGACAGATAACCGACGAATCAATCCAGTCGCCAACTGTCCCAGCCGCACCAGAGCCCGTCAAAATATTTCCCAAAAATTCGTAGTCCACAGAGGAATGACAGTTAGCATGGGCACTGTAGCAACAATTTCAAAAAAATTTGCCAAAATTAAAAAAAAATTGAACAACCACAATAATATGTAGTTGCTAGTTTTCCTGAGGTCAGAACTGTACCAATAGAGTTCAAAGTTTCGTTCTAGAATTACCCATCATGAGGAGATTCCCCATGAACTTCCTCAAAGGAGAGAAAAGAGAAGCAGAGGGGTTCTACATCTCTTGCCTCTTCCCTTTTTGCTCCCACTTGGGCTGGTGGGGCTGGGGTCTTAACAATAAGTCAAAATACCTCTTTGACGAAAATTTTGCCAAAATGCGGAACTGCTGGGTTCGACCCTTGAGGTCCGGTTTGGTGCGTCGATGGCCGAGCTGCGTCGATTTTTGCCAGTCCGTGGTTAATTGGCCGGAGTCGAGAACGGCCGCTTTACGGCCTATTTACGATACACACACCAAGCGATTTCACATGGACTCGGATCGGGTAAGCGGCGTGTCTTGGTGCGCGATAATCGCAAGACGCGCGGCTAGAATACTTACACTGGCTCTTCTTCACTTAAACAATTAAATCACTAATCATGTCATCTATACTCATTAAGGATGGCTTCTGTGCTACGGTACAATGCGACGTTGGCGCCGGTAAAAGTACTGCGCACAAAACCACAACCGCGTATCGAGCAAAGGTGCACATACAAACCAGATAAAATCTCTTTTAATTTAAATTGCGAATTTAAATCTTTTTTCTGCGGTCTCGAGTCGAACCGATCATTGGCGGAGGCCGTAGTGACGTTATCTTCCGGGTTGTCGGTATCAGGTCTCCGGCAATGACCGTTGACGGGAGATGGCTGTGTTCTAGGGAACAATTAAAAATTGCCGAGAAATAAATGTTGCTTGTTCTAGCCGGCATTAGCCAAGAATCTCGCTTGGAAGAGAGGGATAACTGCAAATAAAACTATAAGTTGTTAAGTGATTCTTAGAGGAGCGATAAATTTGCGGCAAACACTGAGATGTGGAGTTATTCCGACTGAAAAATCTCGGAGATCACTGGAAAACCGTCGCGCATAACAAGACGCAATCTTCCAAATGCCCGCAGCAGAGATAATTGATCTGACTGTCTGGACCCGGCCTCCACGGGACGACTTCTAACCAGGAATTAATGTTGCACGCTCCAAAAGACTAAACTTCAACGCCCCTAATCCCATCTGCATCTGTTAGTACTCTGGATACTTTGCCTCCTTTTTCTTTCTTTTTCTTCCTATTTTCTTCACGTTCCTTCAATTTTTTCTTCATCCACTTTTGTTTTTCTTGCTCTCGCGCGTTTCACTTTGTTATCTAATTTTTTCTGTTTTATCTTCTTCACTTGCCTCACCTTCTTTCGTTTTTTACTCTCAACTCTTCTATTTTTTTACCAAATTTTTTTAAATTTTTTGCCCTGATTTTTGCTCTTCAGTCACTTTCTTTTTCTTCCTATTTTCTTCACGTCTCTTCAATTTATTCTTCACCCACTTTTGATTTTCTTGCTCTCGCGCGTTTCACTTTGTTATCTAATTTTTTCTGTTTTATCTTCCTCACTTGCTTCACCTTCTTTCGTTTCTTACTCTCAACTCTTCTATTTTTTTACCAATTTTTTTTAATTTTTTGCCCTGATTTTTGCTCTTCAGTCACTTTCTTTTTCTTTCTATTTTCTTCACGTCTCTTCAATTTTTTCTTCACCCACTTTTGTTTTTCTTGCTCTCGCGCGTTTCACTTTGTTATCTAATTTTTTCTGCTTTATCTTATTCACTTGCTTCACCTTTTTTCGTTTTTTACTCTCAACTCTTCTATTTTTTTACCAATTTTTTTAAATTTTTTGCTCTGATTTTTGCTCTTTAGTCACTTTCTTTTTCTTTCTATTTTCTTCACGCCTCTTCAATTTTTTCTTCACCCACTTTTGTTTTTCTTGCCCTCGCGCGTTTCACTTTGTTATCTAATTTTTTCTGTTTTATCTTCTTCACTTGCTTCACCTTTTTTTGTTTTTTACTCTCAACTCTTCTATTTTTTTACCAATTTTTTTTAAATTTTTTGCCCTGATTTTTGCTTTTCAGTCACTTTATTTTTCTTCTTATTTTCTTCACGTTTCTTCAATTTTTTCTTTACCCACTTTTGTTTTTCTTGCTCTCGCGCGTTTTACTTTGTTATCTAATTTTTTCTGTTTTATCTTCTTCACTTGCTTCACCTTCTTTCGTTTTTTACTCTCGATTCTTCTATTTTTTTACCAAATTTTTTGCCGTGATTTTTGCTCTTCAGTCACTTCCTTTTTCTTCCTACTTTCTTCACGTATCTTCAATTTTTTCTTCACCCACTTTTGTTTTTCTTGCTCTCGTGCGTTCCACTTTGTTATCAAAATTTTTCGGCTTTATCTTCTTCACTCACTTCACCTCTTTTCGTTTTTTACTCTCAACCCTTATTATTATTTTTTTTAACATTTTTTTTAACTTTTTGTCCTGATTATCGCTCTTCGGTCTTCGTGACCATTTCTTTCTCTTAGAGCGCCGCTTAGAAACGAATGGTTCAGCGTTTGGCTGATCTCTTCCTGCTGCTTCGTTTCGTTTTTGCGGCAGTTGCGAGATTCGGTGTAATAGAAAATTGAAATGTAAATAAATCGGCTTTTGCACCTGGCTACTAGAAAAGATTAATTGTTATTGACTTCGCAGTTCTGGGAAATTTTTTTTTTTGGTTGCGCCATACGTGTAAACAGAGACGGTTTTATAATTTGCGAGAGGTCCTAAGTAAGCAAATGAGGAGGCCCGCGTCAGGATCAAAACAAACACGGAAGGGCCATCCCCGAAAAGAAGCCGTAAAGGTGATGGCGTAACAATTTCTGTTGGTCGAGTCACTGACGGCTTGTTTTCGTCGATGTCTCGAAATTATCATTTAAGACGGCGAATTTATTTCAAAACCCTCTTTCTCGGACACATTCTTATGAATTATTTTTATTACGGCGCGTATTTTTCTTTAACGAGCAATAGCAGTTTTAGATAAAATTGAATGGATCAATAAATCCTCGCGGATGCATCCGATGCTCTCGGCATCCTTTCGTCCTATTTTGAGTTCCTTGCACCGGATTTAGTCATTTTTGCAATTCTCGAGACGCAACGAAAAATATTGATGGGCGTGGAATTTTCTTGTTGTTTCAATTGTGAGACGAAGTTTATAACAGTGGACGTTGTGCTGAAGTTGGTTTAATGAGAATATTTAAATTCTCGACCGAACTCTGACTACATTCGTACTTTTATTATTTCTTACTGCAATAGGAAACGAATTTTATTGTACGTTGTTGGATACACCTATAAAATTAAACTGCTGAAACGCCTGGTGATTCTCCAATGCGGCTGTAACAATGTGGAAATAAACAATAATTGAGCATCCTAGACAGCGTGCTGGAAAATTCCTAACCTACACTTAAGGCGACGCTTCACCAGGTTCAGTAATTCAAAGGTAAAAGCGGATTTTTAGCTCCCAGTAATTTACTTCTGAATTATTCCAGACGTAGCTCTCTATTTCTTCTTACTCTCTTACTTACCCTTTTTTTAAACAACTTTTCAAAAATTTACTATTTTAGTCATTTCAAGCAAGTTTTCTATTAAATTTTGAACTCGTTCTCAATCGATACAGAGACGACAAATGGTGGAGGAGCCGGGTGAAAATCATAGAATAATATCTGTGGAAATATCTGTGGAAATTTCTTCAGAAAATTTGATCTTGCCCTGTGGTGCTATGCTTGAATTAATTTTGCAGCATAGTGGATGCTGACTCAAAATCTCCACAAGGGTCATCTTATAGACTGTTAACAAAAATTTCTGATTTTCGATGAAAAAATAAATAATTTGTCTTTGCTGTCGTCTCCCAAGTCACCTACCTCTAGGGCGTTTAACGCAGAAGAATAATTTCCAGGTAGTAACGCTTGTCGCTCGTTTTCTTTCAAAATGGAGTTACCCACGTACTTGAAATGCAAATATCACTTCAACAATATACTTATAATTGATACACGCAAAGGAAACCGTTCTGCTTTAGTTTTCTATCCTTTCCGCGTGCAAGGCGCCAGATAATCAACCGATGTCTAGCTCGAACGCTCCTATTTCGTAAGCCATAATTACAGTATTTATCCGTGTACTTAATTGACGTTAAAAACTGATCCATTCACAACAATTATATCGCCTTACAGCTACTGGGGTCGTGTCACCTCTCCCCTTCTATCTCCAGCTTTGCTGCGATTTTCAATTTCAGGTCGTTAGTTCCTGTTAAGAATCGAGCATTTTTCAAAAATTGTCGAAATATAGTCAAGTTCCGAGGGTTAAGTTGGTGAAGCTGAAATTGGTTGATCGTGGTCGTTTGTTGCTTCGCTGACCTCTTGTATGTTTTGTTCTTCCGATAATGGAGAGTGTTGCAAGTCAAAGGTTGAAGCACTCCAGAAAGCGATCATTCTTGGAGATTTTGAAATTCTTTGTTGCCAGACGATTATGGAAAACAATGGACTCGATGCTCGTTCGTTTCCAGTTTATCGTCGTGTTAATTGTCGCAATTTTATTTTGAGTTCGTTTTGTCATGGAATCGCGTAATTGTTTTGACATTGACCTTTCGGGCAATAAATTTCATATCCAGGAACGTTTATCGTTTATTGGCTGTTCTCGATTATGTAAACTTTCATAAACATATTTTTATGAATGAAAAATATCAAGGCAAATAGACGCCTTTAACCCCTCGAACAGAAAGTTTTGATGTTTTCGTCAAGACGACCAACACGTAATTGTTATTATTGCGGCGGGATCGGCGTTTTGTTGTATGGTTGTTTTATTTTAATTCAATCCTTTATTTATTCGCCGATTGTGGAAATCGGGCTACTAACGCCGTTTGCTATAAATTTAAATGTAAATGTATTGAAATTCGGCCGTTTAAAAAACAATAAATCTAGTGTTAATTTGAAAATTCAAATTAAATTGGAATAATTATCGAGACAAGCCGCTACCTTATACAAGAAGATGCATAATCTATTTAAATTACCATACGCAATCAGTCCCTCCCATTGCTACTCATTGTTGCCGAGAGTCAATTTATCACTGTAAATCGGTAGTGATTTATTAAATGCAAGCAGAGATTTTCCACTCTACGTCAAACTTAACTAAGCACACAAAGTCATTCTCCATACAGGCGGAAAAACCTTTTCCCACATAGAGCAATTAATCTTTGAATAAATTGAAAAAATATTTTCAACATTTTTAAAATCCCCGGCAAAATCTTTCCTGCCTGGAAGAGGAGCGTAGCACCGTTGATTGAGATAGCAATCAAGACGCTGGCACCAACAGTAATAGCCCTCTTCCAAGTCAGGTAGGGAAAATTTTGACGCCTTAGATGACCTGTACTGAAACGTTAAACAAATTTTTTTTCTTTACTTAAAAACAAATAAAGATTTCATTTTTCTCCAGTGTTTTTGAGAATCTTCTGAATCTTCATATTTAGTTTTGGCAAACTTTAGAAAAAAGATTAAATTCGTGTCAGTGTCAATAAAGGCCAACGTGACCAAAATTCCGGTTGAAACCAACTTGACCCTCCGTGGTTCCGGGTTGAAACATGGAATCACTGAACTATAAATAACTGTGGGAGTATCAAACATAATATGTAGGAATTAGCACAACGTACATAATTACACATATAATTTTTACTATTTTCCGCATGTCTCATCGCAAGCGGGCAATTGACCGCAACCGGCAATTTGAATCAAGAAGAGTCCGTCATTAGAGAGATCAGCAGCCACCACACCCCCGCGTTTAAATTTTCAAGCCTCATCGATTTCGATTGATATTGACGCAGAAAATGCTTCATCAACCCCTAAGGTTTAAATTTTTATTTCGATTGATATTGACGCAGAAGATGCTTCATCAACCCCTAACGTTTAAATTTTTATTTCGATTAATTGACGCAGAAAGGGAGAGGTTTCACCACCCCTTGACGTTTAATTTTTTTTATATTGACGCAACACTGATCGCCCCGGACGAAGAAAAGTTGGCATCAGAATCGGTAATGGACAATTCGGAAATTCTGGCCCATTCCTTGATGGAAGAGAGAACATGAGTTTTATCGGACAATTATTTTGGGCTGCCTACGACTTTCCGGCCTTTTTATTAGCAAAGTTGCGCAACTAGGCAGAGTGGGTGCAGGCTTTCTGAGGGTGGAGCCCGATTTAGTAACGTAACAATTTTTTCCGGAACTTGGCTGTCTTTCAATAATCCAACAATTTGTTGTGAATATTTAAATTGCTCATTAAAAACATTTACTAGCTGCTGAAGGGAGGTCGAGATTAGTTGGGCGAAACAATCGGTTTTTGAGGCAAAATTTGCTGATGAATATGCATGCGGCGTGCTTTCGGTACGGGGAGCTTTAGGAATTATTATCTAGTTTTAGGCGGAGAATTAGGTCCGGGGTTGTTGCGAGGTTGAACCGTTCTCCGGTTGGGGGTTAAAAATTTTTTGTTTTTTGGAGGGAGGTGTAGATCCGGGACTGTTTTTCTTTAGAAAGGAGCTGCCGGTTTAATAGCGTTATTTGTAGATCCGGGAAGAAATGGTGTGTGGTGAGAGGCGTTCGGCTGGTTGGGCGCTGGGGCTGGGAAAGCCTCGTTTCACCGATAACAATGGTTACCAAAATAAATAATCAACGTCACGTGAAAAATTTAAATAATGCCGCAATTTGCTCGGCGCGGTATAATTGAATCCGGGATGAAAACAAAAAGTCGGGTTTCCCTCGGATTATTATCTGTAACTACACGCTTCATGCATCCACCACTGATACCCAACATACATTATCCATTCTTCTCCTTCTCGTGATATCTTTATTGTTCTGTGAGATAATGTTTCCTGTCTTTTTTTTCGCAAATTTAGTGGGTGAGTACCTACACGAGCATGTTTTATGGGCTTTTGGGGAGTCCCCAAATCCGCCTTCTCTCGTTACCCGCTGCAACGACTCCCGTCATTGGAAAAGTTGACCAGAAAGAAACTTTCAGAAAAAGATCTAATAATTTTACAAACCTATCGTCCATTCTGCCACCCTCCTCCACAAAATAATGATTAACAACGTGGGGGTGGTTCTTCCAATATATTAATTAGAAAAAAGTTCTGACATTAGCGCAATATTTTCTTTGTAAATAATGAAAAATAAAAGAATTTTAATTACATAAAAAGAAATAAGGGAAAAAAGAGGAATAAGAAGAGATAAGAAGAAAATTTAAACTTGTCTGTGATATCAAAAATAAAATGTTAGCAACTAAAAAAAGAAAAAGGAACAAAAAACTTAAATAAAAATGTTTAAAATAATAAAAATATTAGAAATTGATTGATTATACAAACAATTTATAAAAATAAAATAAAAACTTTTACCAAACCTTAATTTTTTCCACAAAAAATTAATTAGTTAAATAACACAATCACCGTCAAAGACTATCCTCAACAGGGGTGCACCGTTGATAAAAGCAACAAATGGAGGCGCTCATCTAATTCATTTTACGAAATTTTAAAAATTTTTGAGGACGGTATCTAACTCCCTTCACAAGTGAAAAGTTGTGCTGCTACTTTAATAAGTGCGTAAATGAGGGAAATCGGTGCCCGGGTAAAATTGCGGTGATTTGTGCGGAAAGTTGCTGGCGTGTGGTTGCTGGTTACCTTGTCGTCAGCCTCTGTCCGGCGCCTCTGTTTGATGGATTGGTCGAGAAATCGAGTTTCTTGCAACATGTAAATACCAGATATGTCAAGTTAACACCAGGGATGGCATTTATATAATTAAAATTTAATTAGCATACCTGCAAGGACTTAATTGATTAAGCAGTTTTCCAATTACTTATACAGCGCCTGTCTAATAAACCGCCGTCTCTAATATATTCCAATAGCGACCAGCAACATCGTCGCCAATAACCGAAAAGTCGCCTCCATTAGACCGGAAACTCTTCTAACTACTTTACGACCAACTTGTACGAGAATATCGAAAACTGGAAGAGATCCAGCGGGGGGGCGTTTCAACATCCAAATACGTAATAAATTCGCAAAATTTCCGACGCAACCAAACCAAACGGCCTTAATGGTAATTCGGTCATGATAGTCTGATAGTTTTTTTTTTTGTTTTGTTTTGGCCGGGGGTCTAGTGGGCGTTCGAACAATGATTCCGTTCGAGTTATTAAATATGAAAATAATTTACGCTTCTTGCGCACGTATGGTGTTAAAGTAGGAGTTGACATTATGTAATCAATTAAACAATAACGCCGCTTTAATAATTTATTTATTGTAATTTGAACGTATTTTTTAACAATAAAAATGACATAACATGGCCATTGGCAATATTTATTGACGCTGGCCCGGCCGGGAACAAAAACACAAATCACTTCCTGACTGACCGACGGCTTCGGGGGCAGAAAAAAGACTCGCCCAAGAACAATGTTACTGGAGCCCTACCTGCCCGGCTATCTGACTCCATTTTCAACAGAGGATTCGCGTTTTTGCCCCGAGAAGCTTTCGAAGCCGCCCTCAACGTAACAGGTAAAAACTCCAAATTTTTAGTCTTTACGGAATTTTTATAGCAAGTGGAATAAGAAAATTAATAATTTTTTCTTAAAGACACTAGTAGCTCTTTTCAGACACGTAAACGCTTAGGTAATATGGAATCTTTCTGATTTTTAACAAAGACGTCAATTTGATATTTTTCAGCAGTTTTCCGAAAACATTTTGAACAATTTTTGCAACTTGCAGAAAATCGACAAATGGTGGAGGAGCCAAGTAACGATACATAATATAAAAATTCACAAAAAAATAACAAGTAAAAATAGAAAATTGTTAATTTTATTCTAAGAACACTACAATCAGCTCTTTTTAGACAGATTGAAACTATTTTAGTGCGATACCCAGTTCCGAACTTATGAATTTTTTAAGTATCATCTTAACCGCACAAAGCTTGAGACCAAAATAAAGAAAAGGAACAAATATAATGTACACCAAAATTAAACTATACATCTCTTGCACTGTCCACCAGAAAATTTAATGAGCATCAAGAAATCTAAATGAAACCCAAATTATTATACATCAGAAAATGAGAACATCACCACTAAAATAACTATGCTGCGTATTGTTTTACCATTGCTTACATTTTAAATTCTATATGTCTATCAATTTTACTAAATGTTCACCAAATTTAGAACGCTCAAGTTACGCGTCCGTGCTGTACATAATAAATATTCGCCCTATCCATTTATATTTAGTGTCTCTCAAAAAAACTATTTGTGCGTCAAATAATTATTCTGTTACTCCAAAAATGAAATATGCTCGCGCATCTCCCCTTGTCGCTTGCGCTTCCAGACAAGAGGCACGCGAAAAAAGTTTTG
Organism: Schizotus pectinicornis; assembly: GCA_951805265.1. Classification (NCBI taxonomy): domain Eukaryota; kingdom Metazoa; phylum Arthropoda; class Insecta; order Coleoptera; family Pyrochroidae; genus Schizotus; species Schizotus pectinicornis. The sequence continues at coordinate 4,553,961 of OX638207.1, forward strand.
TACGAGGTCAGTTCAGGGCCCTGTAATATTTTTTTAAAGCACGATTAGAAATTACCACTAAAAAAAGTTTTACGTTTTACATAATGCAAGCCAATTACAGCAAAGCATTTATATATTACGGAAATTAATGTTTTTTTTTGTGCAAACCACTTTTATTTTTACTCTTATTTTCTGTGTTCTAGCACATCTACATCTATAATTTTGCATAAAATTATTTACCATTTGCACAACATTTTATTGCTTGTGTATTTTTGATCAAGAAATAGTATTTTTAACTGCTAAATAATATAAGACACTGTCGAAAATTAAATATCTGGGTATTATGTTAGAATTAAATGCGGAATAAAATTTGGTGAACATTTAATATTTATGGTTAACAAAAGTTATTTTGACGAACAAAATATATAAGAGGCCAGCATTATGTCAATATTTGGTTGTCGCTTTAAGATTATCTATTTTCTTAATTTTGGTGAGCATTTAGTATTTTTGGGAAATTAAAGTAATTTTTTGTATGAAAATATTGGGTAAATTTGGTAGACTGTTAAATACGACCCATTAAAAAACACTCACTTGTCAAACCTCCACTGAGCAAACACCAAGACTGCCCTTGTTATTGTTTTTTTTTTCTATCACCGTAATCACTAACGAGAGAGTTATCTAAGTACCAGCAACATAACTAACTTCAGATCGCTATTGCATCACAAAGAAATCACCGTTGTAGCGATGTCCTATTTCTTGCTTTCAAGATAAAAAAAACTGAACATTTGATGTTGGACGTTCAATAATTTTTTTGGCTGCAGCCGGAAATGGCGGAGGCGCCAAAATTTTAGAAAAGAATCCAGCCGGTCTGCAAATATGCGCTTCAACCCCTAAAGTTGGCCTAGAAGACTCAAGCGGTTGCAGCTTCTTTTGCGTTCGAGGATTGGCGGAGGCGCCAAAATTTTTTGAAAAGAATCCAACCGGTCGGGGAAAATCCGTTTCAACCCCTAAGGTTGGCCTGGATGGCTCAAGTGGTGCAGCTCCTTTCGAGGACGAAATGGACGTAGTTGACAATTTTTAAGGTCGCCTAAAACGGTGACGTAACGGCAATTATTTACGTTCATCACCCCGTATTTCATGTCTGCAAAGCGGTCGCTCGTTATTTATAGCCAATGGTCTTATTTTCGCATTATTCTCCTTAGCCGTACGTAAAGGACAAATCGCGTGTCTGCACGGCAAATTCATTATTCATTTCGTCCAGTGACGGCACTGTGAATCAATAAAATTAACATTGTTGTTGCCTTGTTAATTCTATTCTTTCGTCAAAAAAAAATGCAAAAGAAAAAAACGCCGCGTGGTCGTCGGGTCGGAATAAATTTGCGACGACTGCACGACTTTCGAAATTAAGAGACGCGATCTAATAAGAGACGCGAGTGGAGTGACTAATGGCATGGGAAGTGATATTGGTAGGTAGGTGATTTATAAAATTTCCAGGAATTAAACAATCATAGTCGTTTATTATCTAATTTATTTTACTGCTAATGTCCATGTTAGTCACTCTATAAGAATAATTGTCGTGCTAGTTATTATGTTATGGAACCATATATGCCGGTGTGCTGGGCGAAGGAAGTGCGGTTAGTTTTTGCAGACAAAGCCTGCAACGTTGATGAATCAGACAGTGTCTGTTTACCAACTACAGAATGATTCAATGTTGGAAGTAAAATTAATTTATGAAATCTAGACCAGCGACCACGGTACTTTTATTTTTAATAACACCCTCATCGTCGCGTCTGCAAAAACTGTTACTGCAACCTCACCACCTCAACTGAATCATTAGACACTTTCGCCAAAAAAATACTCAGCTGCAGATGCAGACGCTATTACAGTTACCGAAGCGAGTTACTTCGCTAATTGGGACGCTCAACTACAGCATCTTTCACCACGACAGTCGTAAATAGCGAAAAGAGTTACGACATGTCTCCTCTTTATGATGGAGCTCGTTAATCGAGATATTGCTAATATTGTAGGAGTTTTGCTACCCTTTGGTTTTTACGGAAGACCAGTTTCTTCATTTTCAGCGTTCTCTTCTTTTGCTCTTTCTATCAGTGTTTTGTTGTCGTTAATGTATGACTCTTTATCTGTAAAAAATTGTTTCAAAAACTTGCTATTTTTTCCACTTTTATCTTTGCTTCACATAATTTCTTATCCTCTTTTCCTTATACTCTCTTCGTTACTTAAGTTCTATAAAACGCTCAGATATGATGCCAACATTCTCTTCTTGGCTCCATATGAGTTTTTAACAGTAGTATAAGATGGGGAGTTCTGTCCCAGAAGAGGAGGAGGATCATTTCCCCCACCACTTTTGTATATTGTGTTGCCTACCAGTTTGATTAACTTACTATTTTTCATGTTCTAAACAACTTTACACAAGTTCTAAGCATTTTTAAACATGTTCTAAACAACTTTAAACCACTTCTAAACAACTTTAAACAAAGCTGTTTAGAACATGTTTAAAGTTGTTTAGAACATGAAAAATAGTAAGTTGAGCAAACTGGTAGGCAACACAATATACAAAAGTGGTGGGAAATGATCCTCCTCCTCTTCCTTTGGGACAGAACCCCTCATCTTATACTACTTTTAACCTCAACAGAGAGGAGCTTCACAAAAGAATTTTTTTGATTAGTTGAGATTATAGAAACTACACTGGAGCAAAATAAGCAATACAGCTAAAGAGGATTTATTTTCTCAACCTCATTGCTTCTAGTTTTTGCTGGTTCAGTTAGCAGTCTTCGAAACCTTCAACTGTTAACTACCACAACCAAGTTCCTACCAGAAAATATAGCGAGTTGGAAGGAATTTTTGATCAAGGGTTTTGGGTCGAGCTGTTGGTCCTCTGACTGATTGGCGGTGGTCTTAAAAATGAGCCAATAGTTTCTTGAGAGTCCTGCCCAAATAGGGCAATTTCCTCAATGAATAAATATCACTGGGATCGGCACCTTCAAATTGTTAGTGCCTAAATACCTACAAAGCTCGAGCCAGCAATTGCGTGGACGTATGGAACGTACGCAGACATCTGTTTTAATAAATACACATGGAGTAATAAATATGTAGATAGGACAATGACATCTACGCTCAGACTTACTTTCAATACCACACCTTGAGTTATGTGACAGTTGAGCAGTGCACCTGCACTACGAGACCGAAGTACCTACCACATGTACTACTAGGTACCTGCAACGAAATTTTCAAGATCCTGAAAGATCTGCACAACGCTGTAAACAATTCGAGCGAGATGGCAATTTTTTCACAACATCCATGGAGATGAAGAGATCCAGTTTCAGGACTTGGTGGTCGTTAATTGAAATAGCATCATCGAGATTAATAATAATTGACATGTGATTACAACCTACGACTCTTATACTATAGAGGTCGCATCAATTACGACTTTCACCGGTTATAACCATAGGCGTCCGGGAAGACCTCGGCCATTTGAAACCAAAAATAATAATAACCCATTACTGACTAGTAGGTGTTTATGTCAAAGACCGGGAGATTTTTGGTCACAACATACATCTTCACCTTAGTATCTCCTCATTTGGACCATTAGTAAGATTGGCATTACTTTAAACAACTCCAATTTGCCACATCTAACAATAAGTAGTTGGTTGCGAATGGTGGAGGCGCTGAAGTAATCTGGAGTAGAATTCCATTCTTTAATTTTTTTTATGATAGTTGTTGATCGTTTTTGAGCTAATCTTGGATCTCCTTTAAGACCACTGGCATTTTCAGAGATAATAATAATTTATTCGTGTTTTGTAAAACTCGACGGCTGACGTAAAAGTGTCTCTCCGACCTCGGTGATTAAAAGCCGCTGCAGCAACTCGCGCTTTTGTCCGATGCGAAGAGTTCTTTAAAATCCGGATCTCTCATTAAGCCCCACGTCTAATTAACGATATATTGCGATCGGATTACAACGTTTGCGATACTCGAGTACAAGCCACCATCGCACTGCCGTACTTGGAAGCCCCATCGCATTCTGCAATACACTAAATAAATCTGCACTTAGTTGATTTTTTTTTTTGATCGAGTGGTTAATTAAAAGTGGAGCTCTTCAGCCGCCGCTAATTGCAGACCAATTAATTTGGTGCCGTGCACCATTTGACGAGAATAATTTATGAGTTTGGTTGCTGACAGAACTGTTGATTTTTCCCCAACTCGTTGAAGAGGTTTCAATGAATCTGATCACGTAGTTGACGGGTACCTAGTGACATTTATGGGCGCATAACTGAAATTACTTAAATCGCATGGAAATGTCGCTTTGATTTACATGAGACTCTACGCTGTTATTGTCGTACTTACACGAAACAACCCAAGTCGAGGCGGTCGTTAACATTATGATAATGCCCACATTTAATTTTATTTATTTCGTGTTTTAGTGTCGCCGAACCGCCATAAAAGTGGCATTTTCCCGATTTTTGGTTTACATTCGACGATGGTGTGAGTCATGAAGAATTAATGTCGCATTAAAGCTAAATGTCGAGTACTTGAAGCGAAAATTCAAGGTAATGTCGACTCGTCTCTGCCAACATTTTCGAGTTTACTTGACGAAAAGTTTCAAGCACCTTTCTGCCTCATCCCGGTCGGACAACTAAACTTCACAAAAAGCCACTTCTCCAACTTCGAGGAGGATCCGAATAAATCTGAAGGATCCTGAGGTCAATTGTGGCTAGGTCTAAACTGTTTTAAATTGGCCAACGCCAAAGTTTGGAACGAAAACTTTTATTGAAGTTACGTTGATTTTATAACGGGAGTTTACTTAAACTAAAACTTTCTTAACATTTGCTTCGTTCGACAAAAAGAGCTAACTAAAACAAGTTTCTTGGGCGCAGCCCTCCTAGTCAAATCCATTTCTTCTCTTACACGTCTATAAATCACAGTAGTAGTAAAAATAATAAAGTTGGTACAAAAAAGGAGAATTTATCAAGCGTTCTTGGCACTCCCGAATTTCCGTCGTCGATGTAGTCAACATCGCCGGTCCGCGGTTCAGGGACGGGCTTCCTCAAATCCACTTTGGTCGACTCGGACGGCGGGGCTCCCTCTGTAGTGGGCTTAGTGAACGGCGTGGTTGTAACAGTAGTACTCTGCACAACCGTTGTAGTACTGATCGAGGCGTTCATCAGAAAAACGTTCAAGAATGTCAGCTTTGGCAACGTTTTGTTGTTTTTTTCGACAACAAATGGCACAGTTTTTTCGTAATATCCGTTGGCAATCACCTGCAAGAATATTTATTCACAATTACGTAAACCATAAAAGTTTTCAATCCTCTGTTCACACTCCTTTTGGACTAAGGTGTCAATTTCAACTCGATTTACGCCGGGCGTAAATGGGCGGAATGGCGCAAATCGCTCAATTTCAACTCGATTTACGTCGGGCGTAAATGGCCGGAATAGCGCAAATCGCTCAATTTCAACTGCGAATTAACACCTTAATCCCGTAACGATAACCGGCGGAGCAGCTTAAATTTTACCACCGGCGCAAGTTCAGTTGAAATTGATCCCTAAGACTCGAGGGTTGATCCAGCTACTAACGTATCTTGTAGTCTAAAAATTAATCATATTTTCAAGAGATTCCAAAGTTCTCAACGTTAGATGCGGCAATGAACGACCCTTTTTGTTTCTAGTACTTTTTTTGAAAGATTCGAGAGAACTGAAGAAAGCACAAATGGCGGAGGCGCCGGGCAAATCGCTCATCTTACAACGACCTCTACCGGAAGCTCCACATTCAAGCTTAACTTGTCAATTATCTTGAGGAGCAATGGGGTACTTGCCTAAAAAAAATATTGCACTTTTTATTCTCTAGATGCATGCAAATAACTAAAAAAGGCTTAAATATTTTCTTTCCCATTTTTTTATTCCATATTTTCGTAGATATTTGCAATTTTTGTCTTTGGTGACGTCATCGGCCCCCGTATCTAAGACTCACACCTATATTGAATAAACTCTTGTTTTTGGCTACTATGCTGCGCTGCTAGCAGAGGGCGCCACATTTTTACATTGGATCGGCATTCGATTTATATGGAATCTGAGTAAAGCGCCATCATACGATTTCTTTGAGAACTACGTCGAGCTGGGGTCGCTTACGTCACAAATCTCCCACTCCAAAAATTAAAAAATTAATTCTGGACGTAATATTGACCCTAGAACCAAATAAAAAAATACGGGTCTAATGAAATCGCCTACATTTTCTAAATATTATATTTCCCAAACATGAGGCAAGTACCCCATTGCTGCTGTACCTCCAGCGACCAACTTACTTCCAGGCTGTAATTTCCCGGCAGGAGAATTCTCCAGAATTCCCCCGTTTTCGAGGAGGAGAACGTCATGTTTCTTCCCGCGACCTTTAGGACAGCGCGTGCGATCGGCCTCTTCGTCATTACGTCCAAAATTTGCCCTGTCACCCCCAAATGAGCTTGCGAGCAGTACTTGACTAGGGCCTAAAATTACAAAATTGTTGTTCGCTTGAGTACCCAAGTGTTCAACTTACCATTCGATTTTCTTCCCACATTCGTGGCAGTTCCTGCGCTTTCGGATACTTGCAACAGGAAATTTCTAATGTAACTTCCATGCAACCGTGAGTCGCGTAATTGTAATCCTGCATGCCACCTGCCAAAACGCAATTAAAGTAATGCACCTGTGGGAATACAATTGTTTACAACGGTACCTGTTAGCGGGTACCATGCGGCTCCATTAGTGATCCCACCCTCGAATTTCGGTATGTTTCCATTACAAGACAAGCCCTTGTGCATGGTTAAGTGGTTTTGTGAGTAAACTGTGGCTAAATGTTTGAAAACGTCGTCGTCTGGCGCCAGCGATGGCGGATTTATCGGTAAAGAGGCTGACAAAAACCAAAATTGGACAAAATTGAAACAAAAGTTGAAGGAGAAGAGAAGAAAAGAAGAGGACAGCATCCAATCACCGGAGATACAAGAAGTTAAGTTTAATCATACCGATGTACTCGTCTCTTAACTTCTCTACTTCTTGCACGTTACTGCCGGCGGTTTTAATTCTACGCAGAAGCCGTTGCCACCCTAAAACAAGGGTAGTTGGCCTCAGGCTCTCTTTAACAGCGCATCAAGATTCAAACCCCTAACTAAACATTCTAAAGACCATTAAGGCCAATTATCTTTGTGCAACAGTAAAACCACATCCTGAGCGAAACCCCTATGAAGCTATAACGAATGCTCAAAATGCTTCAATGGTAAATCAACTATTGGTAACAACTTGATAATAAACTCAACTCCCGTAGATAGAGGGGTCTAGGTTCTTGATGATCAACTCTTTGATCGTGACGTTACTTAAACTTTGGCCTAATTTTCGATTATTTCGCGATCTTTCCTTACTTCTCTCTTTGACGGTGTCGAAGGGGTAGTTGGCGACCAAGGCTCCGCCGTGCAGTCCCGCCGATAGCACGAAGGGTACGTCCGCCATCCACTTCCTCACTGCTGTCGTTTCTGGTTCTTCGGGAATTCTATTTTTGTGGTAGAAATCCGGAAAGTTCCTGTTCAAGTCCTTCCCTACCGCCCCGTTGTTGCGCCCATGTTCCCCTATACACAACCCTTCGTTCGCTATGGCGAAACCGTCCGGATTCAAGCTGGGCATCACGTGAATTCTCGTGTTGTCCAACAACCACCGGACAGTATCATCCGTCTTGTAGTTATCGCGCAAAAACTAAAACTACCCGTTAATTTTTGGTAGCAACAAAATTTCTTGTTTACCTCCAAGAACTGAAGGAGCACCTCCCTACCAACAGCCTCGTTTCCGTGGATTGTGCCGATTAGTTTGATGTTTGGTACTCCGAGTCTCCGCTCTTGCACCGCGGTTATTTCAATCACCCACAATTCGTTATCTAAAAATACTCACTCAAATCTGGATCGGATCGAGTCCTGTACTTACGATGGGCCGATTTGCCGATGGAGTAAAGCCTGGACCTCACTTCGGATTTTGTTTCCACGAAGGTTTTCAGAAACTCCTCCAGTTCGGTGTGGTTGTGGTACTTGTTTAATTCTAGCGATAACGCTAAACTTACTGCTGACAATAGAAGAAGTTTTTGCAACATCTCTCGAACTGAGATTTAGCGCTATTTTAGACCGCGAAACTTCGATTATACTGCACAACTGTTCTCCTATCGCCAGTTTTGAGTTCCAGTATCCCTTCCCAACCACAAGCGGTTAGTGGTGGCGAGTATCAATTCTTGATTGAAATTGTTTTCTTTTGGAGCAACAACAAGATAAATTCACTTTAACTCAACCTAAATCTTGTTTCCCTGCTTGAAGTCGTAAGAGTTGTTGGGGAACGAAAATATTACTTAACAAATTTAAAAAAAAAAATTCTTGTTCTTGACAAAAAATTTGCGCTGATATCAAAACCGCAACGGATGTTTTTAGAATATCAAGCGATAAGAACCGCGTTACCTTTAACTTAACCAGTGACTTAACAAATAAACACCGCTATGGCGATGTTTTGAACACGTAGAGCAAAGTTTTGTTGCTAGTAGAAAACGACTTTGTTATTAGCTTCGGTTCTATGAACAATCAGATTACTAAGAGGAAAACGCAACGCAATGCAAATAGCGGTCTGGATTTAGGCTTAATTAAAATGCACTGCTTGGATACTGGATGCGGGTTGTAAAAATACGAAGATTATTTTTAGAATTTTCGGGGACGCACTGATGGTATCAGACAAAACCTTGGTTCATGAACCATATACAGGGTATCCAGGATAAGAATGTTCAGCATGGGATTCTGATTTGAAGAGTGACCGCCAAGTTTATACTTCTTCCTCCATCTCACAAAGCCTTCACCGGCAATCACCCTTTTTAAAAAAATGGAGTAATTAGAACCTTATCTCCTGTTCATTTGATCGTTTTCAGTTTACTGTTCGCGTTTTTGGTCCTTCACTGGTGCTGTTCTTGACGTTGGTCAGTCACATTTTTTTGACTATGGCTTGACATTGATCTGGCCATCCATCTATTACGCACATTTCGCGGATGTGGCAACAAAACCGTGATTGTGGGCCACTTTCCTTAGAAATGCCTTCGAATTATCTGTTTCGCGGCCGACTTTGGCCCTGGCGATAAGAAAATGTTGGAGGGAGGTTTTGAGAATTGCAAATTTTCGGGAAGGGTTGAGAAAATCGCTGTAGTTAACTTAAGACAGCCATGGAGCCATCACTTTATTTACACAAATATCCTGTTTACAAAACCGATGTGATTTATAGTGTGGAACTATACAATGAACGTGGAAGGCTGCCGGAACCAGGGCAGCCCGTCCTCAGTCGAGACCAGCTCGAACCGAAACACGCGAACAAAAGAAAAAAAAACTAAATAAATATGAAGAGAAAGATGCAAAGAATGGAAGCACCACGAAGCACACACGTGGCGAATAACAGTAGTAAGGTGAACTATACTAACGATTACGTAGTGGAAACAACACTCAGGGGAAGACGAGAAGGCTAGATCCTCCTCTTGAATGATCCCGGTCGGTGCTGATCTCGTCTGTGAATAGCTCACGAGGATAATTAGCACGACAACAGCTCAGAAAACGAGCCGTAATTGCGCGCAACTCCTTTGATATATATCTCTTTATTTTTATGTTTTGTTTAAAATAAATAACAATCTTGAAATTCTCTTAATTATATATACATGTTTCGTTATTATCTTCTAATGCGCCTCTAACACCATCACAGGTCTCCGGGAAGACAAAAGGTGAATGAATCAGACGGAAAACAACACAAAACTAGACGATTTAGTTACTTATGCGAACAAAGCGGAATCGAAAAATTATAACAAAAACTATATACTTTTTGTGTCTATCGAAAATACGGCATGCAATTCTACAATAGCAAAGTTGACATTATTGACAACTGTTAGGTGAAAAAATAAATAGCTGCAAGTCTTCTAGAATTATTAGAATAATCTATGATAATAATAATATTAAGAAAAAGCGTGTGAAGATCTGTCGATTGAAGAATTACCACGTAACCTTAACAGTTTCGCCAACTGAAACAGAAAAGAAGCTCAAGCACGATCGAAAAAGGGGTTAAAAGCAAAACGATTAGTGCAAACGATTAATAGATGTGCACTCCTGAGGACAAACACTTCCAAGCGGCTCATTCTGTCATCGAGATGAGTCACAGGCATTATAGTCGGAACAGAGGTATTGGTGCTGTAAAAATCAAAATTTCGGTCAAAATCGAAATAATGTTCAAGGGGCAAAAATAACATTTTAAACCAAAATACTTACATTTGTGCGCTTCCAGCTGCCAACGCGTTAAATAATCAGCAGGAATTAGTTAGAAGCCTGGTGTTAAAGCGATTCGTCCAAACACATCCTGTTTTTTTGTGCGGAGTGTAGTCGTTTTGTGTGGAACGTAGTTTAGTTTTTCTCAACACAGATTAATAACAAAAGAAGAATGCAAACAATTAGCAAACACACGGGAAAACGTTTATAACTTTATTAATTAGTTTATAACACTGCCCATTACAAATATGTACAGTTTTGCAACGGTTTACAGGATGGGACAAATAGTTTCCGAAAAAAGGGGGCATGTCAGAAAGGGCACCGAAAACACATCAAAAAGTCCACTAAAACACCGGAAAACTATTTGCCAAAACAAGTAAATCATACAACGTTGGCGTACATATTATATTACAAAACCCGATTTGAAATGTTGCATGATTTACTCGTGAAACCTAAAAACCTAAAGAAACTAAAATTATTGGGTGAGATTGCAGCCGGAAGCGATGTCAAATCCGTCACTAAGTACACACGTATTTTACTATCTAAGTAAAATGGACGATCGAAACTACTAATAAAAATATCACCAATTGAGACGCGGCCTAAGCCTCTACGCTTGGCAAATTTGAAACAACTTCCGGCTAATCAGAGCGATCATGCTTATTATAAATTATTCACTGCGTAATTTGGCTCATTCGTTGCTGTTCAACCGGTCAGTCTTGTTGCGTTTTTTTTTTCCCATCAACCATGCACTGAGAGTTTATTTAACTAAATCACAACACTTGAGGTTTGCCACTTGCCTGATCTGGGAAGAGCCGTCACCACACCGAAGGCACTGTTCGTCGCAATCCCAGTGCCTTGGGTGTGTCGTGACCGAGGACACTAAAAGGGCGCTAGCACAGTTGACTAAGTTAGTGAGTAAACGAGCTCCAATTGCAGCAAATCTAACAACCCTACAAAACTAATCCCGAAACTAATTCAAAGTGCGCGCTATAAATTACTATTCTCAATTATTCATTTACGTACCAAATTCGTTTAAGGTAAAATAAATAGTAGCTAATAGAAAGGCACTTGATATAAAAAGAAAAGTCGTAAAAAAAAATTTGGTCCGTTATTTTCCGTAAACCCGATCCGGAGGTGGCGAACCCGTTTACACACTAACACTGGCCTCGATTATGGAGGCAGTCACATTTAGATGGGGCTCACACAGATTAAACCAAAGAAAACGGCCCACATTAGTACAATCCAATGCACAGTGTAAATTGCATTCTCACCGTCTGTGATTTTTCTTGCGACGAATTTGAGCGTTTCATCGAGTAATACTACTGGAATTGAGAATTTCATTACTGTCATCCATTCTTCGACACCTAACGGGGTAACTTGGAACACAACCTGGGGGAAAAAACAAAAAAATTATTGTCGTCACGAAAAACGAACGCGCCAAAACCATCCGCCGACTACTCACAGATAAGACGTCGATGTACAAGATGACAAAGTGAAGGGTGAAGGAGAGAGCCATCGAGCCCATCAACCACCAGTTGGACCATGGGGGCATGGCGATCAGAGACTGGTTCTCAGACAAGCTACAACCATCAGCGACTTTTACATTTGGCAATTTCACCTTCAGTTAAAGTCTTAAAGTTAGACGGGGGCGTCCAGAATGGCGCTTACCCGACATCTTTGCTTTTCCCAACTTGAGCCAACCTCAAACTTTTAAATAAATTTGCTGCTACGAGGTTTGGTTTCGTTATTGCAACACCGGTTCTAAGTCAAGAAAACGATTAAATGAACGAGCAAAGCACTTCGGACATCACTGACAGTTGTCAACTGACAAATGCGTTGAAAAATTCCGGACAACAATAGAGGAAAAAAACGAATTTCTTCGCTTGTGGCAAAATTTGGCAGAAGTGAGCAATCTTTTTGGAATTAACAATTTTGATTGGAAAAATGGTGCCAGAAGGAAAGGTGAATCTGACTCGTGATAAAAGATGTCGTAAATATTATTGGTAATTTTTTAGCGTTTGGTAAAAATTAGAAGTAAAGCCGTGTTAATTCGCCAATAAATTCTAAAAGTGTTGTAAATAAATCATTTTTAAAAGTAAACACCTGGAGAACGCTGCTAACAATTAACATAATCCAGACAATGACCCGTAAACGATATACACCAGCAACCTCCTCTGATAAAGCATTCCCGAAAACGTTTTCGTTTAAATTCTTCGTTGAAACGTCACCAAAATGCTCGTAGTTCCTATAGTTGGCGTTGTATTTCCCCTAAGCTGCACAAAAAAAAAATTACCTGTTCATAGCGTTCAACATTTCAATGGTGACGAGTACAGAGAGAGCCATAGTCATGGGATGAGGATCGCCGAACACCTTGCAGTCGACACCCTTGAATTCGGGTCCGCCGCCAATGCATTGCAAATGATGAGTCTAGAAACAAAAACGTAACAACTCCCTCGAGCCGTCAAAATTCTCCAACATTACCAATTGATAATAATTTAATTGAGGACCTTCGGGCGAATACATGAACCACCAGGCGGCAGCACCGACGGTAGCAGCACCGACGTAACCGCCGATAGCCAGGTACCTGAAGAACAACCATCCGGAAATGAGGGATTCGTCGGCTTTCCTGGGAGGTTTGCTCATGATATCGAGATCGGGAGGATTGAAGCCGAGAGCGGTGGCGGGAAGACCGTCAGTCACCAAGTTGACCCACAAAAGTTGGACGGGAATCAAGGCTTCGGGAAGACCCAGAGCGGCCGTCAAAAAGATGGAAACGACCTCGCCAATGTTGGAAGAGATGAGATAACGGATGAACTGTTTCATGTTGTTGTAGATGGCGCGACCTTCCTCGACGGCGGCCACAATGGAGGAGAAGTTGTCGTCGGCCAACACCATCTCGGAGGCGGATTTGGCCACGGCGGTTCCGGAGCCCATGGCGATGCCGATCTCGGCCTTCTTCAAGGCGGGAGCGTCATTGACACCGTCGCCGGTCTGAAACAACGACAATAAAAAAACACGCCAACAACCAGCAATTGTGTCCGTGGCCGCCTCAGCATCCGCCCCTCAGTGAGGCGACCCCAATTTTCGATGTCGAAAATTTTGTTCACCAACAACCGGTGATTATCCCAACTTACCATGGCCGAAATTTCGTTCATGCTCTGCAAGTACTCGACGATCTTGGACTTGTGGGCGGGTTCGACGCGGGAGAAGAGTCGCGCCCGTCCGCAGGCGGACTTCTGTTCGGCCGGGGAGAGATCGTCGAATTCGCGTCCGGAATACGATTTGCCGGTGGTGTCCTCTTCTTCGGTGAAAACTCCAATACGTCTGCAGATGGCTTCGGCGGTGGCCTTGTTATCACCGGTGATGACAATAACGCGGATACCGGCGGCGCGACATCTGGCGATCGAATCGAAAACTTCTTTGCGGGGAGGATCCAACATGCCGACGACGCCGACGAAAGTGAGATTGACCTCGTAAGTGTAGAATTTGGTGGAGTCGCCCAAGTCCATTTCGTCGGGTTTCATCGGGTTGTCGCCGGTGGCGAGGGCGAGACAGCGGAGGGTGTCGCGTCCGCAACCGTACTGTTTGGTCAATTCCAAAATGCGATTCTTCAAGGTGGTGGTGAGAGGGACTTTTTGGGTGCCGACGCGGGCGTGCGTGCAACGTTCCAGAACACCTTCGGGAGCGCCTTTGACGAAAAGTTTAGGTCCGGTGCCGAGACGGGACGGTTTCAATGGAACGCAATAGGAAGACATGGATTTGCGATCGCGCGAAAATTCGAGGGTGAACTCCTTCTTCCATTTGGTTTCGATATCTTGACGGACGCAGATGGCGGTTTGGCGACGATCGCCCGATTTGGAAACGCTGAAGGGATTCATTTTTTCGGCGAGGACGATGAGGGCGGTCTCGGTGGCTTCGCCGACCTTCTCGAAGGCCTGTTTGAACTCGTTGAAGTCGATAGCGGAATCGTTGCACATGATGCAAACGACGCCCAATTCGTGCAGACCGTCGTATTCGGAACATTTGACTTTTTGGCCTTTGAGGAAAACTTCACCGATCGGTTCGTAGGTGGAGCCGGTGATTTCGAATTCGTGGAAGCTGCTGTCGCTGCCTTCGACCTTCTCGAAGACGAACATGCGCGACACCGACATCTGGTTGGTGGTCAAAGTTCCGGTCTTGTCCGAGCAAATGACGGAGGTGCAACCCAAAGTTTCGACTGACGGCAACGATCTGACGATGGCGTTCTTCTTGGCCATGCGACGGGTGCCCAAAGCCAAACAAGTGGTGATCACGGCGGGTAAACCTTCAGGAATAGCGGCGACGGCCAGCGCGACGGCGATTTTGAAATAGTAAACGGCCCCCTTGATCCAGGAACCGCCGTGGGCGGGATCGTTGAAGTGACCGATGTTGATGGCCCAGACGGCGACGCAAATCACCGAAATAACTTTCGACAATTGTTCGCCGAACTCGTCGAGTTTCTGTTGCAGGGGAGTTTTGATTTCTTCCGTTTCGGACATTTCCGTGCGAATTTTACCGATGGCGGTGTTCAGACCGGTGCCCATGACGACACCGCGAGCTTTACCGGCGGCGACGTTGGTGCCGGAGAAGAGGATGTTCTTCTTGTCTTGATTGACGGCGCGAGGGTCGGGAATGGCATCGGTGTGCTTGATCACGGAAATTGATTCGCCGGTCAAGATGGACTGATCGATACGCAACGTGGTCGAGAAGATTTTGATCAGACGGATGTCGGCGGGGATCTTGTCGCCGACGGAAACCTCGACGACGTCACCAGGTACGATTTCCTTAGCGCGGATCTTCTGGACGCCGGCCTTGTCGCCTCTGAGGACCTTGCCCATCTCGGGCTCGTACTCCTTCAGCGCTTCAATGGCATCTTCGGCGTTTCGTTCCTGCAAGAGGACACCCATGAGCGATCTGGACCCAAGCCATCGTCATTTCGTAACTCTACTCAGGAGCCAGTAACTAATTTCGTTGTGATAATATCATCGCCACTTCCATGAAGCGACCGAACTCAAAAATTTATTACTAGCAAAAATAATTGCTTCCGCTCTTCTGAGGGCCCGATTTCAAGTTGGAATTTGCTACAAAATTCGATTGATTTTGGTTTAAAGTTCCTGTCCCATTTTTTTAAATTTTTCTTATAATTAATAAAGTTAAAGAAGAGGGCAAAAGCCCCTAAAAAAATAATACGCGAGTTGTAAATCTTAATATTAATTACATTTCGACTTATCGCCCGAAAAAATGACAGGGTCGAGATAGGGAAAAAAAGATCGCTCTAGTTAGTGTTTCCCCGGCAACGGCAGTTACAACCTAATCGCAAATCCCAACTTGAAATCGGACCCTGAATCCACAAATCTTCTAGGTACACGCAGATTCAATATAAATGAGACACTTGAATAACTGGTTGTCTACCTTTATTTTGTAACCCAAGAAATTTGACAACACTGTAAAGTGGATAGTAAGGTCGTAGGCACGGAGTGACAGAGCTGACGGAGGCCGTTATTCACCCCGACAATTCTATCTTCACTTATTTATTTTGTATAGGATTTGATTATATTTTATTAAGACCAAAAAATTAAGTAAAAAATTTGCACCACTGACATTGCCGCATGCGTGTCAGCATAATAAATCGCAATTAAAATAGAAGTTATATATTGTTTATTAATGTTTATTAATGTAACCTAGGAATAATAATTCAAATTTCCAAAAATTGCAAAAAATTCCAATTTGCAAAAATTTTAAACAATATCGTGAGTTTCTTATTCTTCTTTTCTTCGTTTCGTATTCTTCTTTTTTGGACTTTTGACATTAATTATAAAAATTCATAAAATTTACCAGCGTTGTAAATAAACTAACGTTACTCTTCATATTAACACTTTTCACCGATTTATAATGTTTTTCGTAGTTTTACCAGCATAATTGGCGTCCTTTAAACGTCCCTAGCACGTGGCTAAAGTCATCCTATTATTCATAACTGCCTCGTTTCTCGACAATTTTGAGCGTTTGGTGAAGCGGCTTTCATAGTGCCAGAAGAGCGGGCGGCGGGCGGTACAGTAAACCAGAAAAATTGTGAGCAAAGCGATAACTCTCCTGTTATTTGCAAAATCTAAATTCATAGGGTAAACTACACATTTCACCAGCTGGCAGCATCAGACAGAACCCTTCGCTGTCTATGCGACCCTCAATAAACTTTATGGTCCAGCTCATTAACAAATAGTTACTTGTGCTTTCAGAAAGGTTTACCTGCGTATTCGGGTGAATGCACTTTGGGTAACTACTGTCGTTGATTGAGATATTTACTGGAAGATGCCCAGCCTTACCGCCAGAATCGTGCCTAAAAATGATGCTGGCGGATAGGGGTCCAGAATCGGTCCATCTGTCCCCCAGCATCATTATTAAATGCAGTTTAGTCGGGTTCAGAAATTACAGATAACTGTAATATTACGACAACAAGATGAAGTGATGTTGCCACGTAGTATAGTTTATTTCAGCCGTTTTCTCGATCTCTTTTCAATTCATGACACTAACAGAGATGGAACAAACGAGCGGGAGGCGAGCTTATTGTACGCGATAGACAAGAAGTGGTGCGGGTAAATATCTTTTGCACCACGGCTTCAGTGTCCAAATGCTGTAAACAAAATATGAAAGAATTTTTTTTTATTTGTTAAGAAATTTGTTAACCACAGAAAATGTGCTTAACTTTTCTCATTAAATAATTATACATATTTCGATAATGTGTAGTAAAAAGTAGAAAACATTTTGCAAAAAATTAAAGATAAATATCAAAGCACACAGAACCGTAAAGGTTGTGGTGCAAATGTACGGTTTTTTTGGCCATCACGGTTGGCACACGGCAGGTCCGAGCTCATTTGTGCGGTCTGGGCTTTTACGATTTAGAGGACTAAACGGCTGAAATGAACAGTACCTTGCCGAACACTGTAACATGGTGCCAATCAATAATGATGGTGCTACACTTACGTCAGGGGCGGATGGAATGAATGATAAAACCGATTAGACGTTCCGGCCAGAGAAATTTAATTTGCTGACTTTCTCAAATTTACACTCGAAGACGAACTACATACTTAGCTATTGATATAGAGCTTGTGTCATTTCGATTTTAATTTAAGTGTTTATTAAGAGGAACGTCTCCGCTTTATCATCTGTGATTGTAGAACGTCAGCAAAATGCATTAACGTGATTTTTGTATTAGCAAGGGCACGTATTAAAATCTTGTTTTACACACAACATTCCATTTAAAAAAATGTTATTAGCCTCTGTATAAATTGTCTTGGCTCATCTTGTATGTTCAGAAATAATTTCCGGTTATAGACTTTGTGTTTTTAAAGCAAATTTCTAGCTGTCATAGAACTCAAGCTATCAAAGTCGGACGCACTATTGCCTCACCCTGTATAATAATTCTTGAATTTTTTTTATTTGATTAAAACTTTGTTTACATTGATTTGGTTTATGTGATTAAATCTTGAAAAACAAACGAACAACTGTCAAGCCACACAGGAAAATAAAAATTTTGTCCTAAATTAGTTTTGTATAGATAGGCGTAAGGATCTTTTTTTGTATAATTTTTGAACTTTTTGTAAATTGTTTTTTTATTTAATTAAAACTTTGTTTACTTTAATTTGGTTTATAAAAATATAATATTGCCTGAAAGGCGACCGGGGCGCGCGACCTGAACCATGAAACGCAGACCGAACGGAATAAATACACCGCAAACATATCTCGTCCCGTCCCGTGCAGCTATGGTCCCGTGGTCCTGTGCCCACATTCCACACCATAGACAATTTGGCAATGTCGCACACGTACAAATGCGTAAAGTGAGCCTTCTGGAGCCGGTACCTGATTCATAAAACCGAAAACCAACGTTGGCCGTCTGTGGCGCCACCGTACAGTGCAGACAATGTGGGTGAGGGGACGCAGGGCAAAGAAGGGAAACTCGGTCGACTATTAGCACGGGGTTGGGTATCTTCCAGTAAATATCTCAATCAACGCTACTGTGCTGCATTTAAGAAATAAATTCTCAAGACTCGGGTCGTAAATAATTATTGTCTGTTAATTATCCTTTTCTTACAAATTTAAAATAGTAAATGGTAAATGTTTTGAACAAAAATGGTTCCTTTACTATGTCGAGTTCTCTATTCTGTATTATTTTATCAGTCATTTGCTTTTGGTTATCGGCTTTAGCCATTGGAAGAATTTATATAGAATGAGGAATCATAAGCATTTCAAAAACCATATAGAAAACATAAAGAATTTAATAATAAGATGAAGTTTAACATCAAAAATAGATGCAACACTCCGAAGAAACAGAAAAACGGTTCCTCGTTTTAACAGGCTAAAATGACTCAGGATGTATAAAAAAAAATTTTGTTTACTTAATAGTAATTTACAATAGTGCTTTTTGGCTTGTGAAATGACCACGAGCGCAACGCGCGCGCGAGTAGTCATTTAAAAATCCGACAAGCACGAATCTTTGAAAGCCGGAAATTTCCGGAATCTGCAAAGTCTCGAGCTGAATTTGACATGACAACTTAAACTAAAACTGCAATTTAAAAAAACTCACAATTATGAATCTAGTTTTCTAAGCACGCTATTTTTATTTCAAAATTTGTGTTTCAATTGCAAGGAATAAATAAGTAATATAAAAAAGATTTTTCCGGAATAGCCCGAAGGGACCGTAGTTTCCAAGTGCATTGAGATTTCCATTAAATTGTTTTCTGATTGGTCGAAACTGCTAAATTTTATTAGTTTTGATATAGTTATGATTATGTTAGTTGAATTATTGTCACTTATAATATCCCTAGTGCATTGATTATTTCCGGAAATTTTTTCGAATGCATTTCCAAAACATATTAATTAGCCCGAGTGGAACACGAGGGCTAATTACGTTTTGGAAATGCATGAGAATAAAATTTCCTGATATTAATCAATGCACGAGGGCGTAAGAAAATCGCAACGACACAGACATTTGCCCATTATGTCATTATGATATCATTATTAATAAATAAATAATTTTGATTGGCTGAAATAATTTCCACTTATTAATTTTATGCATGGTGCAAAAATTTCCAGGAAATTTTTACATTGTCATACAAATGACAGCAAATTCTATTTTTCTATTGGCTACTTTTCAGTGTCGTGCAATTTTCATACAAATTAAATAATAATTTATAATAAATTAAAAGCAAACTTTCGTTAAACTTAAATCCAAAAAACGTGTCGACGACTTGTGTAATTTTCGTTGGTTCGAGGGAGCCTTCAAACCAAACAATCCCGTCCACGTGCGTTTCAGTTTCAGAATTTTGAATAACGGCCTCCGTCAGCTCTGTCACTCCGTGCCTACGACCTTACTATCAACTTTACAGTGTTGTCAAATTTCTTGGGTTACAAAATAAAGGTAGACAACCAGTTATTCAAGTGTCTCATTTATATTGAATCTGGGTGTACAAGCAACTATTGTGGCTAGCTCATATGTTTTTGCTCCGAAAGTTACTCGTACTATTAAAAACTTCGACAACTCGTCAGTTTTGGCTTCTCAACTTGGGTTGGTAAAAAATATCAGCAAAGAGTGAAAACAAAGGTTTAGAAGGATTTGGGAGGTTTGGTGGATTTAGTTCTTTGCTCACCTGCCACACACCGACGACGGCGTTGGCGATAAGAATGAGGAGAATGACGAAAGGCTCGACGAAAGCCGTGAATGCTCCATCGTGCTCCTCAAATAAAGCGAGAACCTGAAATTGGAGAGAAAAAAAAATGATTAGAAGAACAGTTCGACGGACCGTTGCGAAAACGACACGATCGCCAAAACGTTACGCCACGCTCTATTTAAAGTTGATGCTTTGAACATTTTTGACTTTTTGACATTTTTAAAACAGACAGAGGCCCGACCTGAATATCCAGGAGACGTCGCGACGGTTGGGCGTCGATCATAAAACTCAAGCGGTCGATAGCTAGATAAATATATCGTTCGGTTCAAAGCAGAGGCGGCTGCACTAATAGCCTAAGGCAATCTGGGCGAACGTTCAAGAGGCTAAATTTGCCCAATTTTTTTTTTTTTGTTTTAGTGAAAACCCCGACTTCATACTTACGAAAGAAATGATGGCAGCTAACAATAAAATCTTGACTAGTAGATCATCGAACTGTTCTAAAACTAATTGCCATATGGATTTTCCTGCGAAACAAAACACATCGTTACAGAACAAGCAACGCTGGAAACTTGACAGCATTGAATTTCCCAATCCCCGACGCTACGTTGTACAATCCGATCTCTGAAAGGGTTCAAGACCATCATCAAGCCGAGTGTAAGCGGTGCTTGAACCCTTTCAACCCCCAGAAACAAAATGCTTAATAAAGTTCAGTTCTCCATTAATTTGTATTGTCAAAAATTTTTTTGTTTGTTGTGGGGTTGTTTTAAATATAGTTTCTTTTATCTATCAAATGTTACGGGGGTCTTATCGTAGCCAAATCTAGTTACGCCGCTGGCACGATATAACGAAGTCAAGGTAAGGAAACGGAAACTCGGTCATCAATGACGTCGGACCCGAAGTGCACTGGAGTTTTGCACCCGGCGCATCCGCCAAATCGTCCAATTAGGTCGAGGATTCCTCGCGATGAGCAAACAAGGGAACTACAAAAAAAGGTCGTTGAAGGGTGATTTTGCCGTTTCAGGGGGCGGAACAAAAAACGATAATGCCATCGACACCGCCGTGTTTTTGCGGATAAACGGTCATCAGAGCAAATATGTATCCGAGAGCCACACAAAGGCGCGCGCGGGGCTTTGTGTCGGTTTAATGTGCCGCTGGTAGCGGCCAAATCGGCATTTAATGACCTCGTTACGAATTATGAATTTTACAGCTTCCAATGTTTGTTTTATCATCAACGTTCCTTTGCTCCCGTGCCAGACGTTCAACTTCACCACTCTCCCTGCCATCCATCCCGGAAACGCACACTCAACGGACGACGTCACAATTGATGCGAGTCCCTGCTAAAATCTCGAAATATCGACCAAATAACGCTTCAATAACGCCGATAAAGAGGTGTTCACCTTGCGATTGTGACCAATACCAGTTTATCAGTTGGAACGGGAAAACGAGAACGTATCGCGGAAGTGCCGGAAACCCGAGTTCCTTTTTACGTCGAGTGGAAAACAATCGACGAGCCGAAGGGGTTTTCGGTTCGAATTGAGCTACGGCGATTTCACGACACAGCGGTTTCATCCCCCCGACAACCCCTTTGACGCCGTCACAAGTTTGAATGGACAATGGAACATTCAAACTGCATATCGCAACTTCGGATCGCGGACCGAAACAAAGCCGGCGCCCCCCTCCAAAATTGCAACCCTCAAAAAGGAACTACGCGACACCAAAGTGCTCTGTAAGCAAAAGATGTCTCTTCGTAACCTAAAGACAGAAAGCGATAATTTTTGGAAATATTGCAGCAAAAAAAGGAAGTTAAAAAAGAGGTAATCTACGATTCTCAATCAATAGATGCTGCCCTCTACCGGTGTCGGAAAAATGTGTCAATGCCGTTTATTCGAAATTTAAAGATCCCACTTGGGGGTTTGAGAGGGTTAATGAGAAGGTGTCCCCTCGGTCTCTGGATTGGTCTTAAAGATCTTAGAAGTTCCCTTTAAAGTGGTCAGGTCTTTGACTTAGGGGGTCCTTTAACCTCCCGTTATTTGGTGGGTTTTCCTGCAACGAGGAGGCATTTTTCTCTAAATGATACGTTCGTAAACAGGACGTTCCGGTTGAATTAACAGTTAATTCTGAGAAGACCGACTGTTTATTGTGGAGAAATGGATCAATGGCGTTGTGCAACTGAAAATCTGGAAACCTGACAAAAGCACAACTAAACGTTTATTGGTGAAACGATTTCCCGGTAGTTCAGTAGGAAACGACAGCTCAAACAAACGGAAACGCATCGATTAGCACCAATAAAGCCCCGGCAATCGAGAGTGATTGTTTTCATAAATTTTTCACGTCGTTCATGGGAACTTCAACACTTCCTCACCACCACCGTCATTGATGTCGTCGTAACCCCTTACCTTCTTCCACCGGAAGTTCTGCAACAGAAAAAATTAATTCAAAATTAATAATCCACGAAATACGTCGCAATTGCGCCGGAAACCGTAACGATGTACCTCTTTACATAGAACTAAAACCAGAAAGCGCGATCTTGAACCGAAATAATCTCTATTTCTGCTATCGCTCGTTCACTTTGGCCGACCAACATCAACATTCAACACCGGGGGGCTGCTGTTCTCGTTAATTTCGATCTGGCAGATGTCGGCGCCGCTTCTGGACGCCCGCGAATTTTTTCGCAATAATTCCCATCGCCCGAATACCGACAAATTTTTATTTCGTCCGTTCGCCCATTGAATGCGGAAAGCGGCGAGCGATCCAAGGCTATCGTGCAAATATCAACCGGTAACGTCACACTTCTGACGTACTTTGTACGTCACAAAAAACCCTCACGCTTTCAACATATCAACCGCAATTATTATCATAGAGCTTGCGAAAACACAATCTGCCAATAATACGTGGTGGCGTCGTGGACCGAAAAGAGAACCGTCGCCAGAACAGAACCAGGAAGCCAATAATAATTAATTAGTCGAGTGCACTAATTGATTGTTAATTGTGGTTACGGGCATGCGTCATGATGCAAGATTGTGGCAATCAATTTTAAAGCTTCCTGCAACATCAAAAGTGTTACGAATTTTAAAAATTATTGTTGTTGTTGCAAGGACCGCAGGAGACGACAATTCTTTTCCTCATACTTGGCACCATACTGGGGAGATTTGCAAATTTTGATCCCTAATAGGGTCATAAATATGCAATTTAACCTTTATCTACTTTAATCTGGTTGTATAGCCATTTAGAGATTGTCTTAAAAATAGTTACAAGTAAACATCGAACCGAGATTGACTTCCACAACCAAAAATTATGCTTTTGACGTAACCTATTTTTGTCTAACATTTGTGGCTTCATGATTATAAGAAGGAAACAATTACTTAAGGTCGATTGCAAAACTTTTTAACTTTATCCGTAATTACTTTCTCCGTAATGGAACCACGTTCCTTATAAGCCAGTGGACGTCAAAAAGTTAAATAACCAAGTTATAGGAACATGGCGATTGTGGCTATATTAACTTAGAAAATTGCTCGTGAGATAAACTTCTAGACCCCTCTCCCTCTTGCTTTGTTCTCTGTGACGAGCAACATCTTTTTAGACGTACTGTCTGTTATGATTAACTATCTATAATGATTTATCCCGATTTCTCGAACGATGATTAAAGTTGATTCATTGTCAGCGGAGCGTCGAGATTTGACGTAGAACCCTTAGCAACGGATCAACAAAATCAATATTTTGGCTTGCACGAACATTAATCATTCATCGATGGCTCATCAATTATTGATGTTGATAAACGATTGATGAGTTATTTATGTTGCTACTAGCCAAAATGTCGATAATGATTTTCTTGATCCGTTGGTAAGGGTCCTACGTCAAATCTCGACACATCACTAACAATGAATTAAAATTAATCATCGTTCGAGAAACCGGAAATAAAACTTCGGTAGGAGGAATTACTATTATTGCACGAAGGCACACCATCCTCCTCGGAACAGTCGAAAGTGTTCTCCCTTCAAATTAGTCACTATACTTGTCAGTGTTGCCAATGTGACTAATTTGAAGGGTGAAAACTTGACAGAAAAATGGTCGGCATCTCAAAATCCGATGCACCTTCTTCTGCGGCTGATTCGGGTTGGTCAGCACCTGGTGCGATCGTGATTCATCGGCACGATGAATTCCTGTACATAATTTGGCTTCGTTACGTGCGAAACTGTTTGTTTTCGTGCTCTGTTGCCCATTCCACGTGTCGGGAGTAATTTTTTCACCGTGTTAATGGTAAAAACAAATATTTACGAAATTCGCTATTTAAATCTGGCCTCTTCGTCGATATTAACTAAAAATATCTGGCGGAATTAACGATTCAAACTAAATATAAAGCAATTTGGACGCAAACGCGGCTCGGCGGGCCAAATCGAAGCAAGACGGGGGTCAACTTCGCACAACACCGCCCGCAACAACGATTTGGGGTAGCAACCCCGAACAACGTGCCATTTAAATAAAATAAAAAAACTTTTCGTTTCCACCTGCGAACTGTTTGTTGACGGCCGTCGTCAACCTGTTGGTGCTGAAAATATGCCGAAGTGATGAGGCGCAAAAATTCCAACACGGTCGGGGAATTTGTTGGCGGCGACGTCGACGTCGAATAGTTGGGCCCCGATCGCGGCCATGTCGCAATTGTCAATTTCACTGGCAAAGTTCACGTTTTAACTGTGCCTCGAACACGTCCGGTGATTATTCAAATTAACACATTACCAAGTCCCAAAACGACCACCAAGGTGTCCTTGCCGTCTTCTCCCATATAACTTCGCCGTCTATTTGTTTTCGGACCGACACCGCAAATATTGGCCGATTTTATTAGGCTCGAGCAACAATCACCGAACCTACGTGCATTCGCCCTTCTCGCGGCTCCTGGGAGTCAATTTAATTCGACAATTTCAACGAAAAAAGAGAGACCTCGACAGAAAGAAACCGCCCTCCTCGCGGCTCCTGATCGTCAATTTAATTTAATTCGACAATTTCGACAAAAAAAAGAGGGACCTCGACATTAACTCAATCTCCTGCACGTTCCGTAACGAGTGGAAATTTTTTAAAAAATTGGTCGTGATTGGTGGCCACGTTGCCAAATCGTCGGAATAATTGAAATTTTGTGTTGTTTGGTCGAGAATTGATTCGCCCACGGCTGTGTTAGGTGTAGTATCTATCTGTCGATCGACGTCATCGACACGATGCGAAGACACGTGTTTATTGACGTGGCGGGATATCTTGGGGTTTTTCGTGTGCTTGAAGACGATGGAAATAGTTTCTTTTCGATCCTCTAATGCCCGTCAATCAAATTCTCCTGACGCAACTCGCCGATTTGAAGATCGCATGTGGTCAAGTTTACGAGGAATTCTTGCCCACGAGACGATTTGCGTGAATGGAATCAATTTTGGACTTTTAAACAATTTTTTCACTTTCCCCGCAGCCACGTTCCAATTAACAACTGGACTGGCCGGTTAGCGCGCGACTGCAATTGGAAAATTGTCCACTTCCTCACTTTTGTAGGTGACTGGGATAATTTTTTGACAAATTTGGATTAAGTAATGAAGAGTTGATTGCAAGTTTTGAAAAAGGACAATGAAAATCGTTAAATAACATTTATATATAGCTAGTTAGATAAAGGCGGATGGGCAAAATAACAACAATTATGCGACCTGGTTACCAATTCGCCGACTTCATATCTAAGACCTTCAGTAGAGCGCTTGCAACTCCAGTTATCAAATCTACGCTTTCTCGCAATTTTTGTAAGAAACAATAGGACTAAAAAATTTTTTTTACAAAATCTTTAAGTTGAGCAAAAACGAACAAACGAGGCAGTGTTGTTATGAGAATTTTAACTTCCACGAGGCCACAAAAAAAGTCGAAAACTCGGTCGAAAGATGCACGCTGCAATCAGCTACGACACATCGTTCACTCGGTTTTCTCCCTTTTGCTCGCTGAAAACGACAAAGACGTCCTAGTTATTCAGTATCTGATTTCAGCGCGCAACACCTGAAATTTGTATGGCATCGAGGGCTTCAGTTAAGAATCTTGTTACCCCATAAATGAGACTTGGGTCTATTTCTATGGCCCGCAATCTGTAGAACGAAAGATCGCTGGCCCTCCAAGGTCTAGAAAGTTTTGTGTTAAAAATTTGCTGAAACAGTTTTAGCCTCAGTTTATTGGAATTGCAGCGAAATAATTACCCTTTATCCTAAGTTCAGGGAATAATCGAGAAATTGCCGGAAACGGAAGTTACCCTGATCCGGGAAACCTGGGAAAGCGGCCACGTATTGTTTACTGATAACCACTCGAATTAAGTAAAGACGTACTGGCCGTTTCCATGGCAACTTAAGAAAAACCAAAATGGCGTTGCAGATTGATTTTAAAAAATGCAATAATCAAGCAAGCGAAATTTGCGTTTCCATGGCAACCCTTACGTCAGTTGAAATAGAAAACTTAAAATGGCGCCCCAACTGAAAATTAGTTCCAAGTCTCGCTCCATTTCGGAAAATTGGGGCCCTCGCCCCAAAGTCCGCTTTCCCGATTCTCCGGAGAGGTTTGCGACGGGGCTAATTGTTGCGAAACGTTGAGTAAGTTCTGGTTTTTATCTCGCACGTATTTACATGAAAGACCACTATCAGGACCACTTGGGCAAATAATCATTATTATCGCTATCTGCGCCTCATTTGGGTAGGTACATCGTTATTTTCCACAGGCGGACAAGAGTCGCAACGACTTACCGTTAGGTCCATATTTTTCTTGATTTTTTTTAACTTGATCTATGGTGAGCCCCCGTTCCGGATCAGAATTAAAATAGTTTAATACTTCATCCACCGTTTTGACGTGTGCGTCCTCCATGGTGTCGGTCAGTCACTTCTGCAACAAAACCCAAATCTGTACGAAATTGTCGAGAAACAATTGCCGTCAGCGCCGAAAGTGAGGTTAAATCGCCGGAATTTCGGGGCCCGGAAGTCGTCGGGCTTCCGGGCGAAGCGCGGAATCGCGACAGTTCCGAGTCGCGGTACTCACCAGTTTCGCGTCAGAAACGTGCATCAACTTCGTAAACTATTTACGTAGTTTATAACCTAAAAGTCTCGGGGGTGGCACTGTCGAAATTCGACGTTTTCGGATTAAAACTTCAACTTTTTACTCACTATCAGACCGGACAACACCAACATTTTCTGTTAAAAGGCAAAAATTCAATCGCGATCCTCACTATTCTAACACGACTCCACTAACTACCGTTTCGTTTCGTTCGCCGTAACCGGGAGTGTAGAAGCCACGTTCGTGAATTGCGCCAGCGTGACAGGCGCTTTCTTTGTCATCGGCCGACCGCTAACCAAACTTTTCCGCCCCAATTTGTCTCGAAAATTCGAAAATCCGCGATAAACCCGAAACCACCCTCCAACACTGACAGTTAATGTTTAAGTTAGTTTTTGACAACTTCCAAAACAATTGAATTGACCAGAGCGGCATGTGGACGACGGCGATTGGTGGCGGGGGGCCACGTGACCGGGCCGCGCCAAATTCGAAATTCCCGGCGCCCCCGGATAATAATAATTATGGATATCGGGAAAATTTAAAATGCGTCATTAGTGCAAAAGTTGATGTTTTATTTTAGGAGCGCGAATGAGCGGCGTAAGCCCGGGTCTGGGCGCAATGCCAGCCCGCCAGCGGACGATTTTAGCACACGCATTGATCGTCTTTCCCAATTTTTTGGCAAGCCCGGCCCGAGGGATGGAAATTTTCGCGAAACCGCCGTTACGCAACTTGACCGCGACAACTCTCGAAATTTCCCCCGTTTTTTGTTAATCTCAAAAAATTACTCTACCAGAAGGTTGCCGCATACGAAGGACCACTTTTCGGTGGCCGACAATAATCCTCAGATCGGGCACTGCACTGATGCTGCACTGAAACTTACCGATATCACAATAGTGGTCCCACTTGGCGTTATTGTAACAACGACAACTTGAAAAACAACAAAAAAATAAAACTATACTCGCGAAGTATTAGGCCCCCATGGATGAGTTGCGCAACTCCGTGTTAACTAAGCTGCTGAACGTACGGGCGACGGACTCAGATTGTTGGGGCTTTTATAAGCTCGGTAGCTACCTGTCGGGGACGCTGTCCATGGGCACGGTGCCAACCCGGGCCTTCTGGCCTAAGCTCTCACGTTTTGCATTTTCGTCGGATTCGACGCTCTTCTTCATCTCGAAATTTTCGAAACTTTAAAATAGACGCGCCAACTTTGCGGTATCTGGATGCAGTTATTTTTGAGATTGCAGTTGCGGTCACTCGAATCGACGACATCCCCGTGCTAGCTGCACTCCTGGTCTCGAAACCAGACCATCGAGCCACCAACTCCGGCTAATTGCGAAACCTCTCGACGCGCTCCAGGAGGCGACGACAAATTACCGCCATCGCACGCGCAGCCGGAGCCACTGGACCGCTCATTTGGGAATTAATTCAACCTTATCTAGACCATTGTTTCATTTAAAAACATAATCCTCAATCAAACAGGCAATTCGCAAGCTCCCAATTTCGACCTTTTAATGAAAAATTTGATTGCAACCAAAGATTTGCAGAAATTACTTCACGAAATAATGAGAGGTGAGTTGTCGTTATCTTTAGAACTAGGTGCCTGATTGATACCGAGAAAAGAAAAGATAAAGTAGTTGGAAACTTTGGTCCTGTTGAGTGTGGAAAGTCCTGCAAAACGGCCTTAAATAAATTTCTGCTGTCGTTATGCAGTTTGGTTTCACTTGCGGCCAGGAGCACTTAAATCAAATCTCACTTGTTGACGTCGGTTGTCATTGCAGTGACGACCAATGACGTCATTGGGGGTCCGAAATGTCTAAAGAGAAATCGCAGCTGAAACGCTTTGGCACCTATGCTGATCGTTTTAGAAATTGAAAGAGATTTTTACGTTTCCAGGATTGATTTGGAGATCTAAGAGCCGGAAAAAAAATTAAAAAATCTTTTTTGTTTTAAATTAATTATTTATATTTTTTCTCAATTTCATTGACGTTTCATGAAAATTTGTTGGCATGTCGCTTTAGTGGAAACAAACGTGTTCGATACAATGCAAGGCCATATCTAATTAAATCATTACACTAACTTGGTTGTTGTCTGCAGTTTATTATAAAAATAAAAAAAAACAAATAATCCAGTTATGTTGTTAGATAATACCTATGTTTAGCTTACTGACAGCCAACGCACTAAAGAAAATTTGTTGTTTCTTTATTTTTTTTTAGTCGCGACCAGAAGTTTAATTTACCATGTAGTGACTTTTCATACAGTAATCAAAATTAATTAAAAAAAAATTGTCCCATCCAAATTTTTTTTTATTAGTAAACTGAATAAAACAAATATTTAGTTTAGTAATAAATTAAATAAAAAAATTTATTCTACGAGGGTAAGTTGAAAATTTTGATGCGAAAATCATTGTCCTAACAGAAAAGCGCCATTTTTATTTCTTCGCGGATTGAAAAGTGACAAGTGTCACTAGCTGTGAGAACGAGTGATTGTTTCACTTTTCGTTACACATGCAATTTACAATTTACTTAGTAAAAAAATATGGCGAAATTTTGTGTATAGTTCAACAACTAGATTCGCCGGCGCCTCCACCAATTGTGTCACTTTCATGCATATTGCTAGGTGTCTAGAATTTTCGTCGCCTGCTTCCAGTTTTGGTGTAGCCCTAAATTTAGGCGTCTAAGGACTAAAATGCCGAACCCTGATTGATGTCTGCACGTCTTGGCTGATTGGATACAATCACCATTATCATAACCATCTTCAGGTTTGTTGTAAATTACAGGTTACTTCTGAGCCATTTGTCTTCGACTGACGAAAATGCTGGAGTTTACCCGAAAATGAACCAATTTGTTGCTAGTGGTTGAAACAATTAGGCGAAATTGATTTAAACATTTATTTATAGATGAGAGCAAAATAATCTGGAGCAAAATTGGATAGTGCATGAGTCATATCGTTACACAAGGGCGGGTCGCCAAAATGTAATAATAAATTAGACCATCGGCCATAAAGTTGAAACGCAACTTTGATAGCTTTTTTTATTTGTGGAGAGAGCAACAACACCTCAGTTATTACGAAGTTGTGGCTTATGCGACATAAATGGCTTCTTTACACCCTAACACCACCCACACGACCTTTGAATTAACAAGCCATAAAAAGCCCTTCAAAGTTAAAGTTTCTATCGATAGCTTTTTCAGTATTTTTGATACTCAACAATTTTCTACAAGTTGAACAACTCTCCAAAATAGGGGTAAATTATTTTGCTGCTTCTCCGTTCTGCTCGATCGAAACAACTGAGTGTTAGACTGAAATTTTCTTAAAAACGTAAATAATTTTCATCCCCTTTGGGGCGTTGCTCTAACTTGTGTTGGGTCTTCTGCTGAGTTTCTAGAACTCTAGCCCTCCTCAGTTTTAATTTTACGCCAGTTACAGTGAGTTGTAGCTGACAGTGCAGTGCATTTTATTTCGGTCCGGTACCGCGGGCTATTAGCGAGAAAATTGCATGTAAAATTATGAAACGCACCGACTTTATGGCACAATCTAAATATAAGTACTGCGGCGAGCGAATCGTGGGCGCAAAAATTTGCGAGACTTAACTCCATTAAAAATAGCCTCGACCATTAGTTCTGCGACTTGTGCATTGTCATTGCTTCAAATTTCTTAATGTTGGCTTAACACTTTTCTTTTAACAACCGGCAGCAACTACTGCATGAAGCAACAGCGAAAAAACCAAACGTTGCGTCAAGAAGTTCGTAGAGCAATTTTTTTTTCTTGAGTGGGCACGATGCAATGCCCTCGTAATTGTAAAGTGATGCACAATTTTTGAGTGTTTTATTTACGGGAGTTGTGGGGCTATTTTTGAAAATTCGAGTTAAATAATGAATCCGGGAGTTACGTCGCACGGTCTGCTGCAATTTAAAAACTAATTAGAAGAGAGTGGAGGCTTGAAAAATGGCCAAAATTTGACACACTCTTCTTAACGTCCAACGAATTCACGCCAGTCAAAGTGAACACTTGGAGGCTATTAATAAATAAATTATCTGTCTTGCAGAATTTTCCTGGCACCAATTGTAACAATGTAAAGCGCTCCGAAAACTTCCACGGATTAAGCCGCGTTGTGTTTTTGCCTATTTCGCCATTTCGCTTTGTTCATTAAATGCTTAGGAATAATAAACTGCAATAGCAAATTTTTAACACTAGATAACGGTATGATTCTGCGTCTCTTCCATTCAGGTTAAAATAATGGCTTATATGACGCTTCGCGATCACAGCATCAACTGGTGACTGAGAAGAGACCCGGGTTCGAGTCCTAGTCAAAAATCTTGAATTTTGGTGATCTTTTTCTACGTGAATGATGCCATTCGCTATTGTTACAATTAAGTAAAAATATGTTAGAAAATTTTGCATCGATATAGCATAAACAGCGGTTTATTGCACCGGGAATAAAAATATTGTGGAAAAAAAGTTGAGACTTGGAGATACCGGGGATTGAACCCGGGGCCTTTCACATGCAAAGCGAACGCTCTACCACTGAGCTACATCCCCCGTTATGGCGTATCATTGCTGATACTTTTTTGTTGTACAATTGGCAATTTACTATGTTTATCAATTTTATAATTATATTACTTTCATTATTTTGCAAAGTGATTATTTATACAATAAAAAACAAAGCCGTAAAACAATCTACATTGCAATTATTGTGCCAACCAACGCGGTTGCGGTTGAATATCCCCAAACTGTTGGAGTTTTTGCTCCGTCAGGTTGCCGTTTCTGTCCGGTGACAGGCCGTGCGCCGCGTAAAATTTAAAAACAATTAGAAATGTGCGAGGTGACCGCTTCAAATTTCGCCGAAAAGCTTCCCGAAATCTTGAAGAGCCTCGATAAGTCCAAATTCGTATCGGTTGACCTCGAATTCAGCGCTCTGCACCCTTTACAAAGTCAGCAACCCAGGTGCGTGAACATAACCTCTAAAAGTACTTGTTGCTATTGGGAGAACTTTTAGCCTGTTCGACAGCAACCGGGAGCGGTACACGAAATTGAGGAAGAACCTGGAGCACGTAGTGCCCCTCCAAGTGGGTTTGACCGCTTTCCATTACGATTCGCACAAAAACGATTACTTTGCCGAAGTTTACACTTTCTACGTGTTCCCGGCGTCGTTCGTGGGGCTCGATAAATCTTTCTATTTCCAATCGAGTTCTACCAAATTTTTGTGCTTGCACAATTTCGATTTTAACAAGGTAATTGTTTGCTCGATCAGTTTCCAACGTGTTTACCATTCATCATGTGTAGTTTGCTTATTTAGGGGTTCCATACATAAACAAGGTGGAAGAGAGCGATCTGCGACAGAAATTAAAATCGAGCGTCTTAGTTGGTGAAAATTGCAATCTTAGATATGAGTACAGTGACGTCGTTCGAGATTTCACTCCGCGCATTGAGACCTGGTTCAGGAAGAGCCAAAATGGGGAAACGTTGGAAATTCGAGAAATCGCCGAAAAATACGGGAATTTCCCCGAACTCATCTACTTCTTTCACAAGTATTTTCGCAACAAGTTTAAGCATGTGTGGACTTATCGGCGCAACGATTCCTTTTACATCAAGAAAGTTTCACAAGAAGAACTCCATCAATTGCTGAAACATTCCAGTCTCGAGGATGATTTAGTTAGTGAATTGATTGGGTTTACGCACGTTTTTCGAAAACTAATTTCACTAAAGAAGCCTTTAATTGGCCACAACCTAATGCAGGATATTATGCTAATGATTAATTCTTTTGAGGCTCCTCTTCCCAAAACTTATTCGCAATTTAAAACTTTGGCTCACGAGATGTTTCCTTCGATTTTCGATACTAAAACGCTATATTACGAACTGAAAAGTTCTATTCCGAAAAGTAAATTGCCAGACGATACCAGTTTGCAAATGTTATTTGATTACTTCAAAGACGGACTAGGGAGGCATTTGGTGATGAATTGTTCAGCTATCGAGTCCAACGTTAAAAGCGACAATGTCGGCAAGTACCATCACGCTGGATGGGACTCGTTCGCTGCCGGATACATTTTCGTCAGAATGGGATACTATAACATCGCTCTGAAATATCCCAAGTCAAAAGAGTTTGTTAGCAGCGAGATAATTGGAGGATTGGCCAAGTACAAGAATTGGGTCAACATCATCAGAGGGTCCTCCGCCCACATAGTAAGTAGTCGCAGTCGAGAAGATTCGGTTGACGTCGCTTGATGAATAATTAAAAAAGAAACTTTTGAGAGGGCCGTCGCTAACTAAAGGACAGATTTTCAACTGCTACCGTGTAGAATCGTTTCTCTGGGTCGAGTTTCACGGAACTTACTGTTTGCGGAAGGTCGCGACGAGATGGCCGAAACACCAAAGAAAAATCCAATTTGTCTTTTTCCGAAATATTGAAATTTTTTACATTAATTTTTAAACGCTGGCCTTAAAGTGCCGTCAAACGGCTTCCTGTTAAAGTGCCGTTAATCCATATAACGGCACTTCAGTGTGTTAGGGCAAGGAAAAAGATTAGAAAAGTAGTAATTTTTAATCGTGCTTTAAAAAAAAAATACAGGGCCCTGAACTGACCTTGCGTAAAACTTCTATTTACCAAAAAACAGTATCGATCGAACGAGGATTTGAACCCGAGGCCTGCCTATCGTACGCCACCGGTTTTTCACGCTATCGGCCTCGCTAGTTGTTGCGTGTTCGATCTTTGTAGTCTCTCGTCTTTTCGTGATGACATCACTTGCGTGTTGCGCGCGCATTAACGGCACTTTAACAGGAAGCCGTTTGACGGCACTTTAAGTACAGTGATTTTTAAAACTTCTCTTTGTAGGTTTCGGGTCGTTAAACACGAAACTGGCGGTAATATTTATAATTTCAAACACATGACGATTTGAACATTTAACATTCTTATCTTGGACACACGGTATATGTATACAGAATGAACCAAAAAAATGGAGGAATTTTTGCAGTGTAACTTTAAACATTTACATCCTTTGTACTTAAAGGTCGAGAAAAGTCTCTTGGCTAACTTCTTGTGGCCGAGCAGCCATCTTGATAAGATGGCCTCGCAAGCGGTCGCTAATCATCCGGAATATATCTGAAAAATTGTCAGATCTGCGCGTTATATTTTATTTCAGGATCAACTGACGTCATCGAACTGCTTATTTTCATTACCAAAGGTATGACAAACTGACAAACATACATATTAATGTTGATGAACATTATTTGTGAAGTTGGTTTATTTTTTGACCGATCCCACCTGTATTTAAAAAAAAAATCTCCGGCATTACGTTACCATTATTTTCACCTTCACACAAATACCCAGAACCAGAATCTAAAGTCGGAAGGTCGATAGCGCCCAATTGTCGAGAGTTTCCTCGAAATTCATCAAGCAACGTCCGATTCGAACAAAGCAAAATAAACTGTACTTAGACGTTATTGTTTTTAGATCATCGACGGCGAGGATCCGGTTTCGAACCGTCCCCCCTGGCTGATAGTGGAGTCCGTCAAGAGAGAACCCCTCGACATGATCCAGGTGAGTTGCGCAACCGCCAGACACGTTGCACATTTTTCCGTGTTTGCGCTTTTGCCAATCGTAAAAGTCGCAACATTTGTCAGGGAATGTCGCCGGTTTTTATGGGTTCCGAAAATTCTGGACTAAAAATAGGACCCAACGTTACTCCGACCGCACTATACTTGTTAACAATCTGTATAGTATTATATTTGCGTTATTTTTCTTTTCGCAGCTGTCAACGTTGTTGAGTTCCTACGGTTTCGTCGATATAAAAAAAATTTCGACCCGCGGTGACCGGGTGCTGGTCGCTGTGGACAATTTTAGAACGTGAGTATATAACTTTAACTTCAAGAGGAACAGAAAAAGGCTAAGGTTAAGTGCTATTATTTTGAGAGGGCCTTAAATAGAGCAGTGTTGTGTTTAATTGGACTGGCATAAGTATCCATCACTTGACACCTGTTTTTAATTAATATTTACTGGAAGTGTATGCCAATAATCTTTTTATAGTCGAGGTTGTCGTGGTCGTGGGTTTAAGGAAAACGTTGTCTGGTTGCAGGGCAAAGGATATCAGCAGAAGTTTCAGGACCAACCCCACGTTCCAGGTGAAGCAATACAACATTCTGAAGCACTCGCCCGCCATCCAGGGGTTACTACTGTGAGTCGTAAAGAGTTGTGGAACCTTTAACTATTGTTGTTGGTTTCAGGGCCGCCGTCACCATTTCCGGCACCCTCCTGGTTTGGTTCTCGCACAAAATCGGCAGAAAATAGCAAAAATTTTCCACTATTATTTGTTATAAAAATTATTTGGCAAAGAAATTTTGGTACTCGCTCCGCGTTTAGCTGAACCAAGTCACCTTTGAATCCTAGGGAGAAGCTGTCGGGGCCGCAGTTGAGACAGTTGAAATCGCGGTCCAGACTTAACCCTTGCATTCCTCGATCCGTCTTGCCTCGCTAAATCCGATTCGATAGAATTAATGTCTTTGTGCACGTTGCACGTGTTTTGGCCAATCACGCTCGCACTTTAAATTATCTTATCTATAACAGCTGTAATGAACGGTGGTGGGTCGCGTAATTTAATTTTAAAAATAACCGGGCTGAAATATTGGCATTCTTCTGCTATTTTTGCCCCGCCACTGACTCGACGACCTATTAACTTGCAGGTAAACGGGGCCGTCGTTATTCAATATCGAAAGGGAGCAATGTCTTTGACTGATTATTTTCGTAACGCGATTATTTTTTTGCGGCCCGAAGCCTCTATTAATACATTGACGGGCTCAAGGAGGCGTTATTATAAAATTGGCGGCTATCGCCACTTTTGTTGGCTTTTTTCGGATTTCTAAAATTATTGAACTTAACCTTGCGCACTAAATTCGCTATGGGCAAATAATGCGATCGCATAAATTAGCGCCGAACGCTACAACTTAAGTAGACGGACGTGATTAATGGAGGGACTTAGGCGCAACCAGGGGCGGCGGGCGGCCAACTAAAAGCGACTCAAAATTCGGCCATCAAACGATTCAAGGCACATTCGGGGCTTCGCAGCAACCCAGCAGGTTGTTAATAGACACTTTTCGATATCTAAGCCATTGACTAACAAAGGTGCGAAAATCAATCGTCATCCCGGTAATGCTTCACTTTTAATTGGTTGCTGAAGTTATCCAGATTCGCCCCTAAGGGTAATCTAAGTTAATAATAAACCCTATCGATGGTTTCAGTGACTTCCAAAGCAACGTAGAACTGATTTTGAGCAAGTTTGCACCTCGCAAAGTTTTCTTGGTGAAAATTGGGATTTTTATTTGCTTCTTTACCTCAATTTATTTTAACTGATGATCATGCTACTGTAACAGTTCCAGAAGATACATATTTTTTTTTTAATGAAACTCGCAACTTTGGTCAAAATGCGCTTCATTACCGGAATGACGATTAGGTAGGGTTTCCAAAAACGTGAATAGCCTCGTAGTTTTCTATTAGTATGGGCAAGCTGTTGTGGCATGCAGGTGCTGTTTTCCGTGAGTGGCAGTTGAGAATAGTGAACCTGTGCGCTGGGTACAAGAAAAATAGACAAAATGCCTAAACAATTCCTAATTTACTGTTCTGTGCAAAATTACGACGACTTATATTTAATTCCAATGATCGAGTTTACTCAAATAAACTTCATTAAAGTCAATTTCGTAAATGTTTATTTCTTCAGGCTTACACAAATAAAGTCGGGACAGCCAATGGTCTTTTTTACGTTTCGATTTTGCCCATGCGCAAGTCCTTCGGCAATTGTGGCAAAGTTTCAGATTTAGAATCTCGATTTAATAATTATTCGACATTCTATTTTGGCACGGCCATAAATTAGGGAAGTCTCCGGACCACAACAAATGTTCCCGAGGAGTTGAACCGAACTCAAAAACAACTTAGCCTTGGTTAATTAAACTTTCAACCCACCTATCGTTAATGAACAGGAACAACTAGGCCATGCTTAGAATTTTCAGAAAATTGAATTCGCTGTTTATTTGGATTTTCTTCTTATCAGTTCGAGTAGTATTTGTCCCTAATAAGCTCCAAAAGTTTTATTCTTGGAAAAGACTTCCGAAAAATTCGGAAGTAATTTCACCCTTGATTTGGTAGCACGAGTTTCGGTCAGGGTCCCACAACTAACAAAAAATTACGTGTTCGCACTACAGACGCCGTCTATTTCTAAACCGCGGTATTTTTACCGAAACTTGCGCATTTTCTTTGTGTATTACTTAGTGATAACATTGGCGAAGTTATTTTCGTGTCACTTCTCCACCCCGATGTCAAATTGTCCACCCACGATTTCGTACATAGCTCGTCGGCTATTTTTGGGTCGCGTCGATGATTGATGGATGATGTATTTTGGCAATTTTACGTAGGTAATTCCACGCAATCCCAGTGGAAACCTTGCAAGTACTTGATAAAAACAGATGTGACACCGAACAGCTGCAGGTATTTCGAAAATTGCCGGCCAAATTGTTGGCATTCTTTTGTCCTTTGTGAAGCTTGATTGGCAATCAATCGAGGAGGTCGGAGAAAAAGTCTCGAGCGAATTCTGTCCGATGGTTCAAAGATTTCTTGGCGAGAACACACCGTGATTCATGTAATATATTTTATTGCTATGCTAATTATTTTTAGCGCGCAAGCTCTTTGAAATTATTGAAACCTCAAGGATCCATAATTGGAAGTTGCGACTTTCCCCCCAGCAGCCAATAGATTTTTCTATGCGATGTGTCGCATTTATTTGAAGAGCGACTTTGGTCAAATTACAAGAACGGTACCCCTGCTAAGGCTTCTTTCAGTAGAACAAATTCTAAGGCTTCTTTCAGTAGAACAAGTGCTAAGGCTTCTTTCAGTAGAACAATCACATTTGATATGCTTGCTATAATTTACCTGATTGATAAAATCGAATTCTTCTGACTCTCCTATTAATGTGGCGATTTTAACACTTTGATCTAAAATTTTTCTTCTAATTTAAACAGAGGGGCCACTCCTTAAATAAGGGAGACCCCCCTTTCTTAAAATTCTTATCCTTATCCCATATCCAAAATTCAATCCTTCTCTTCCTTTTTCCATCATAGTTTGGCGTCACAGTTCATTACAAAGTACGTTGTAGTACATACTTGATACATTAGCACGCTGCAAGATTTTATGGTTACGTTGAGTGTCCCTGGCAGCCTTCCTGTTCATAAAGTTACGTTCCTGCTTCACATCGAGTCCTTTGAATTCGATTTTCTAATTTTGATGGCCCCGTTAACGGAAGACACGCTCGAGATTTTTCGGATTGCTCGTGCGTTGCCAACATTTTTTACATCAAATGGAATCTGAACGAGTACCCACAATTTTTCAGTCTATTTTCGCCAAGAACAGGCCGTTAATAATTCGTAGTGAAACCGATTAATCCTCGTCTTAAGAGCGCCAATTACCGAAACCGCTCTTCAATGCGCGGTCAAGTCGATTACCCCGTTAGCTGTCTCCATCTAATAAATTCTTTAAGAACCCGCAACATTGCGAGTTCACGTGTCTGTAAAAATACCATCAGCAGCGTCAAGGTCGTCGGTGCCGCGACGCCGCCGTCGTGTCACACGCATCAGCTCCGTGGATATTCGCGGAAACTACCAGTGCACAGTACGGTTTTAGATCATTATGAAACGATTTTTGCGAGATGACGCAGGATGACGCTCTCGCCAAGTATACTTTCCAAAAATTTGTCATGTCGATATTAACACGTCGTCGCAACTATCCAACGATAATAGTATATTGCTTTAATAATAGTAAAAAAAACA
Source organism: Schizotus pectinicornis (assembly GCA_951805265.1). Taxonomy (NCBI): domain Eukaryota; kingdom Metazoa; phylum Arthropoda; class Insecta; order Coleoptera; family Pyrochroidae; genus Schizotus; species Schizotus pectinicornis. Next base: position 4,592,760 of record OX638207.1, read on the forward strand.
ACAGAAATTGTTCTAGAGCGCAGTCAACTTTCTCGGTTTCACCACGTCAGGTAGGCCGGGGTTGCCTTTGGTTTGGGGCTACAAAAATAGCGTTAACAATAATAAAGAAACCGTAATCAAACAAATGTACCATAACGTAAAGGTGCGTAGGTAGGGAGCGTTCCACCAGACAATTGAGTTGATCTTGCCTCAAAGCGGGGCCTTCGGTGCTATTTTCGGGAATCGTTAATATTAATTTCGGCAAAGCCACGCTGCCGGAGATCAAAGGGTACAAGTTGTAATGGATCGTGCGTACGGATGCTGGCAGCACAGAAATGTTGAACTGGAAAAAAAACAAGTTCAAAGTCAATTGAATTAATTGTACGTCCAAGTGCGTTTACACTGGTGCTTTAATCGTGACGGTGTTAATAAATAAGAGGCGAGATGTGGAAAGGAGAATCCAGCAAGGCGTCAGACAAACGATACCAAACGCATCAACGGTTTAGACGTCACGCGAGGTCATTTAATGGGGCACAGCAATAGCACAAAGTCTCACGAAACCGCATTAGTGGACTAACAAGTTGTGACTTCTTCCTGTCATTCTATTACTATTCTAAATTTTTCTAAAGTTGTGCCTCTTTTTCTCATTGCAAAAGCGCATAGTTCGGTCTTCGGAGCTCAAAGAGGTTCCCAAATGTTTTTTTTTCTTGAAGCCTCACCTGCTTATAGCCTGCGTACATGAATGCTTCACTGGCTTCCATGCTGACGTCCAGCTGAAGCAGCTGCTGCGATCTGTTGGACAAATGGTACGTAATCAGCAAGGGCGTGCGCACTAAACCGTGCGCAGGTACAGCCACCGTCAATTCTAATGGTACCCATTCGGCCGAATGGCCGGTTATAGCCAGTTGACTGGTGGTGCTTAATCCGCCATCCCTAAAATCGAATCTTAAGATTTTTTTAATAGAACCCCCACCACCTACCTCCTCCACTTCACCACATATTGACCAACAGTTACCGGAACTTCGGACGCTTTTTCGCAAACTCCCAAAAACAGTTCGGCCCCCACTTCCTTATTTTGCAAATTCATGTTGGCCAAGTAACTGTTTGGGGTGCTTTCAACCGATTTAAATGGGGACGAAAATTCGATTGAACTAGTCTCAATAACGATAGGCCAAGGTGATACACAACGCAGAATCGGCATGACACCGATCTGTTCTCCCACATAAAATTTGAAAACTTCCTCCATTAACCCCGAGAGGAATTTAGTTTCGATTTCAAATGGTTTCACGACAGGCACCACGATACTTTCAGTCTTTATACTAATCACCGGTTTTTCTTTGTCCAAATAGTACGAAATTTTAATCTCGACGTTACTCTCCATAACTCGATGCGCTCTCAAATAAAAAGTAGTCGATGATTGACCTCCCCTTTTGAGTTTTTCGGAAATTCTCAAAAAAATCGGAAGTTTTTCCGGAATTCCGCCGCTGTTGCTCGAAAATTCCGCTGCAAATTTAGTTTTAGTAAAAGGTTTGCTGATTTAATAAAAGTACTTGTGTTGATTGTCGTTTCGTCGAGTAAATTCACTTCGATTTTCATGCCGGTAATGTCGTGTTCTTCCTCGTTTTTGATGCCGATCTTGATCGCGAACCACTCGCCCAATAACGCGGGGATCGCGTGGTGTAACTTGACGCCCAATTTGGAATGTCGCGGTATGATCGTGCAGGAGGGTAGCGGGGCGATATTGTCGAAATCTACTTTATCGACGCAATGCCGGAAATGTAGCAGCTCGGGGAGAGTTGTTGGGGGTGCGGTGCTGCAACTGTTGAACTTCAAATCTAGACTGCAACCGGCGGGGTCGCCCAAGCGCAAGTTTATAGCCCCAATCTGCAATAGTTTCAACAATTATTGCTGCAATTTTGATTCTTTGCCACTGTTCAAATTTGGAATAGGACGAAACATTTTTAGAACCATACCTGGACTTCTTTGTGTAAATCTCCGATATTTGGCGGGAAGTCCACGGCAAACCTCTTGATTTCGCCACCTTGAAACTCCACCATCGTATTGTCGACGGCAAACTCTGAACTTAGCGACGGGGTGTTTATGGTCACGGAAACTTTAGAAAAATTGAGAGGGAAGGGACTTGTGCACCTGAAGATTGAGAGAGACGTCAATAAATGTTCAAGTTACAATAATGTTTAAAAGTCTTAACAAAAAAAAAATAAAAAATGACAATAATTAATAATTAAAGGTCTGGTCCTTGTTAGCTTTATTTTTGTCCAAAATAAGGTACTTGCCTGACGAAAATTTCTACAGTAACGTTTTCGTCAACTTCGTATTTATTTTTGGTGAATCTGGCTTTGGTTTCGACGCAAGAAGTAATGTTGGCCATGTCTAAAGCGAAGGTCATCGGGTTTGCTTCAAAAACGGGAAGCCATAAAATCCCAGCGTTTTGGAGGACATCAGGCGCGAGATTGTGTTGCTCGCCAAATGGAATTTGCTTCTACAAACCCCAAAACGTTATTACATATAATAAAAGACGAGTGAAACATCCCCTTGCACGAAATCGGTCGCCCAGCTACGCCGCGCAGCGGTCAGCTCAATTTGTTGAATAAAAAATAACTTAAGTTAAAATGAAGACTTACAACCAAAATTCTGCACAAATTCTGGTGAACCCACTTTTTCTCTTCGAGGGGTAAAGTGCTGGATTTTCCCAATATTTCTAACGCCAAAAGGGCGTAATCCTGAACGTTGGCCGTTAGATAGGCGCAACGTAGAGCCTTTTTCAAAATATCGGTCAGTAGCGTCCACCATTTTTCAGCGCGGAAATCCCACAACATGTGAGTCAACAACCTAAAATGTCGGCATTTAAACAAAATCGAATTTTGGTTTCAGCAATTACGTTAATGCTTTGCCGAAATCCCGGGAATTGTAGTATTCATCTGCCATTTGCAGCACTAGATGGCGCCTAGTTCGCGGGCAACGATACGTCTTGTATTGGGCAATAGCAAGACCGTAAAGAGAAACGATAACGTTCTGCAATCAGTTTTTAAAAAAATGTCCAAATTACAGAACTTTACTTACGGAATGGATAATTTGTTTTTCTAAAAATTGTAACGCTTGGATCCCGTTGGACTCCAACTGGGGGTCCGGGGGATCCGCGGAGAGCTTACCGGGCCTCCAGGGTCTCTGGCCAAAGAACTCCATGAAAGTGGCGCCCTCTAACGGGTCCGGGTGCGGATAAGCAATAACGTTCTGCAAACATTTTTGTTAAACTTCTGGAGCCGAAAGAGCCAAAAATTTTCGTTGCTTCTCTCGCTTGGAACCAAAGAGAACCTTTGAACAATGTAGAGAGCGTGGTCCTAAGCGAGAGACAGCATCTGCGCAAACAAAGAAAATCGAAACCCTTTAATAGCGCAAGTCTCTTACAGAGCAAAGGTCTTGGCACGCCCTCTTGCGGAGGATGGCGTACTGGGCCGCCTGTTGGTAGTAAATCCCAGGATGCTGGGTCTGGACTGCCGGAAGCCCGAGTTTGACCGCCTCGTCGAATATATCGCCAAAAACTGAAAACCTGCTTCCATTTAGAAAATAACAAAAACCAATAGTTGGACCTTACTGCTTTGAGAGCCAGGCGTAATGTTCAAAACTCAATTCTTGAAAGCCCATGCGGTTTTTGAACCTATCAATGTGCCCCTTGAATTGCGAAATCGCATCTCTAGGTAAATTGAGAGCGAACATCAACCTGCACAGTTTGTAATTAATAAATCCCGCCACAGTTCGGATCTCCAAAGCGTTAGTATCCACAATTCGAATCTCCAACAAGTTATTATACGCTAAAGTGTAGTGTCTGAAAATTTCAGTTATTCAAAAAAATTAAATTGTGCCGAATTACTTGTGAGCGGTGTGGATGTCTTGTTTTAACTCGTACAAAAACCCCATTTTGAATTGGTGCCGCACCAATAAATATTGGTGTTTAGTTTTATTCAAGTGTTCCTTGTGCGACCTAACATTTTTAATTTCGCCATGGTAGTAACTTTGGGCAAATTCAAAAAACGCGTTCTCCAATCTAACAGCGTAACCTTGTAAATGATCGCCGTGAGGCAGAACAAACAACGAGGTGGAGTTGAGTTCACAACTGGCACAAAGTGAAACTGCTCGATCTGAAGCCAAAACGTCCTCGCCAGGCGGCAGCGAAATCGCTGCCGCAGTATTTTGGATCAAAACGACCGTAATTCGGGTGTTCCGGCCCTCTAGAGCCGCCCTAAAAAAAATCGATTAACAACTTCAAAAACTTGTTAAAACCTTGGACCTCATTGATTGAACCCGAGAGGCGCATTCGATCATTTTTTCGTTCCATAACGCGTCGTTCCAGTCCAAATCGTAGAAAACCACGATAACAGCGGGGATTTCGTTTAAATGTTTGTTCATCCAGTTCCGCTTTATAATGCCTTTGGGAATGTACCATTCGTATGAGTTACGTTTGGGCTTGATGACGGGAAATTCGTGAGCATTTCCTATTAGTTTTAAAATTATGGGAACCCTTTCGGCCCGCCGGTTGTTGCTGAACGTTTCCCAAATCGCCTTGTGGACCGCATTGTTCAACGTGTCAAGGCCCGAAATTCCAATTAACGCCAGAGGTTTGGTGCACAACTCCGTGGGGAGCTCCGCTGAATTACTTGCCTGCTGCATTTCGTCGCTATTCTCAATTTCGCATAATTTGCCCAAAATTGGAAGAACAATTCAATCAAAACAGTCAAAGTTTGTTTTGACAAATTGAAATAAACGTCAAAATTTGACGTAAGGGTTATGGGCCATTTAAATTCTAGGGTTTTAGAGATTCAGATTTGGGGAGTTCTCGCTGTTATGTTGCAGCTCCCGCTGTCATTAATGTCAATAGTCAAAAGAGAGGGAAATTGGCATCATATTATTTTATTCGTGTTTTAATCTATCTGTAAAGATTGTGTTGTGGTTTTACCGTTGTAACTGTTTAAATTTTTTGAAATTGGCTAAAAAAGGTTTTATGAGGGTGACAAATTTTCGCGAAATCGTTTAATAAATTAACGCTGTAAAAATAAATCGCAGATAACCTCCCATCTTCCTGCGTAGTTTTTGGGGTTCAAAGTGTAGCTGAGCACCCCTGGCCATGGCGCGTAAATCCATGAACGCCTCACTTAGAGACGCACGAATTTTCGATGACGTGAGTGTATTAAAACCGTCAAATATCATACATCTCAAAGTTCTCAGAACTCCTCCTGTTCCCTCCTTGAAACTCCAGAATTTCGTATTATTAAAGTGTTTCTATGCTGCAGGACTCTTCCCTGCTTGAAACTCCAGACTTTCGTATTGTTACACTGTTTCTATGCTTTAGGACTCGTGGGACGAAGTTACTGCCGGGTTAGTGAAACCCCCAACCCCACCCCCACCTGCATGGCCTAAGCAGGAGGTCACTGAACCGGCAACTGAGTTTAAATTTGACTTGAAGTTTGATAAAGCTAAAATTAAGGAGGAAATTCGGGAAATCAAACAGGAAGTTACCGACGAAGACTCCAACTTTCCCATAAGCAAGGAGGCTTTGGAAAATTTTTGCATCAAATCTGAAACCTTGGACCTGTTCAGCTCGCCTCTAAAGGGCGAAATTGATGACAATACGACGAGTAGTTTAGATTCAAACTCGAAAAGAAGTTTCAAAAGCGCCAAATTCAGTCAGTTTAGAAAGCGCGAGTCTCCATACAAAAAGCCCGATGATTCAATATTCGAAAGACTTGGGCCAATGCCAGTTCCCCCTCCCCCACCTAATTTCAATTCTAACAAGAAAGAAGCGCCAGCCAGGTAATTATTTATTGGGTTTTTTTGGTTTTTTTTAAGTGCAAAAAAATTTAAGGCGAACCTATAGACTAAAGAAAGCTGATATGGAAACTGATCGGGAAGTTTTGGCCCGCCGCCAAAAACAAATTGATTATGGCAAAAACACCGTTGGTTACGACTTGTATCGAAAGGCAGTTCCAAAGTGAGTTGTTTTCTTAAAATCAGAACAATTTGTTTTTTTTTTTTGTTTAAGGGACAAACGGCTGAATGATGATCCTCAAACTCCAAACAAATTCGTCAAGTACTCCAGGCGAGGGTGGGACGGTTTAATTAAACAATGGAGACTCAGACTTCACAAATATGACCCCGCTGACGAGAGTTAGACATCTCAATAATAGCCCTAAGAGGTCCTTTATGAGTTCTAGGAATAAGAATTACTAATATTTTATAAGTTGCCAGATCAGATTTTTTTTGTTAATCAGCAGAAAGGTTACTTATTTACTATGTAGATAAATATTAATAGTATTATATTACTTGTGAAGTCTGAGAGTTAAATACTTTAGGTACCAAAGTCTAACAATAATATTTAGATATTTCAGAATGCAGACTTCACATACTTACCCTGTTTGGCACAATGGAATTGTAAGCTTACAATAAATATGTTTTGATTACACAGCTATAGCTAACAATTATTCGCATTTGATATTTGCTATTTCTTTGATTGTATGAAGAAGTACGGAGATATATTTGAATTTCCCGCCAGAACGCAACGACCAATCACGTTTCGTTTCCAGATTCTTTTTGAATCTAGGCGGTTGTTTTTGTTGACAGTTGTTGCTTTTGTTTCTAACTAATTGTAGGTAATTGTGGAAATATGGAAGGCGAAACTATTTTTACCATAAATAGAAACGAAACTAGGGAGAACTCCTCAAGCAGCTCACCACCCGCTTCTGAAATCGTGGAGAATGGGGATGAAAATCGTGAAACGTCCAAAATTCTGTGCATGTTGTGGAAAAACGGCAAATTGGGTGCCGCATATTACAACATGGAAGAAAAACTGGTGAGATTTCTAAAAAAGTTAATGAAAAAGCAGTTTTTGAGCTGAACTCACGTAAGAAACCTGATAGATTGCTTATTGTGTAATTGCAAAACTAAAGGGCGCGCTTAAGGTTTTAGTTCAATTTTCTGCCACCAGAGTTTGAAATTTTAAAGAACTTCCAAAGCTTGCTTGACTAGATTTTCTGGACCAACACTGTTGATTCTAAACTTTAAAAATATTTTACAGTTGTACGTGTACGAAGAAATGTCTGATTTTGGCCCCCAATTTTTGGTTGCTCGCTGTCTATTCCGCGAAATTGACCCAAAATACCTGATAACTTTTGGAAATGTGACCGATGATTTTATCAAAGTTTTAATCGACGACCGAGTCGCCGTAGACCAAACCACTAGCACCGGCGACAGTCTTCGAAGTTTACCCCCAAACTTCTTCTTGTTACCCACCAGTCAGGAATATTGTTATTAACTTTTTTTAACGATTTTGACTATTACTTGCTTATTTTCTCATTTTTAGCTTACGAAGTGTCCAGGACTGTTTTGACTGAAGTAACTTTAGCGTCGCACCCTCCAGACCAATCAAATCTAACCGACAAAGAATTGTACATTCAGTCATTGATTAACTTTGATAACAAAATGTCGGTACATGCAGCTGGATGCTTGTTTAAATATATCGAGAAAAACTGGGCGTTCTTCCTGTCGAGTCGGGAAGAGCTGACGTTTTTCCACCTCCACCAAGTCACCATGTAAAAAACTACATCTAAATTTTTTTTCTAATATTGCAATTTTTACTGTACGCAATTTGACCAACTAGTTTATTATTAATGTAGGAAGAACCACGTCTTGTTGGACCACACCACCTTCAACGCTTTGCACATTTTTCGCTTGTATTCCCACGATTCGGGGTTTAAGCGGGGCCTCCACTCAAGCAACAGGGAGGGATTAAGTATTTTCAAGTTGTTTTCGTCCAGTTGCAAGTCGAAACTAGGCCAAAACGCGCTGAGGTAAAATGTAACCGTTTTGGGAAGTTTATCAAGTTTTTCTCTTAGGTCGCTTTTGTTAAAACCGCTAAACGACATTAGGGAACTGAACAAGAGGCTGGAATTTATCACTTTTGTTCTCAACCCGGTACATCGGGAATTCGTGGAGAGTCTACAGGACAACATCAAGAACCTGGCAGAAGTTCACGTGCGTTTATTTTCTTAATACTAGTAGTCCGCTCAAGCCAAGCACCCACATTTACAACATTATTTAAATAGTAGAATTGCCAGAAAAAAATTTGATATCAATTATTTTTTCACTCATGTTCGTTCAGAGTCTTTGTGAAAATAACAATTTATGTAATTTATATAAATTGTCTTTTTCTATAGTGGTGTAGGCATCAGGCTAAAATTACGTTGTTCTTGACGTTTTGATCGTCTTTTCGCGACCTTCCTCGAAAAGTATGTTTTCTCAATATGCAATTTAGTTTGAGGTCTATATTTTCAGACGATTTTAACTAAAATCCAGAACTTGCGGGCCAACGCCAGAGACTGGACAGTGCTCTACAAGGTAGGTACTAGATTGTTAAAAAAAAATTTGATGCAAATTTTTCTTGTCGCCTCTTTTAGGCCATATATCACACGGTATTCATAAATGAGTTGAGCACCCCGTATAAGGAGGAATGCGCCCTTTTCGCCGACCTGCACAACTCCATCTCGTTGGACCTGATAGGGCTGGAGAACTCTATAGACAACGCCATAGATTTCACGATTACTACAGGACGGGCCATTATAAAACTAGGATTAGACGAAAGTTTGGATGCGAGTACATTTTGTTTGTCTCTCGTTAAAACTTGACGCTATTTTGAATAATTGTTAGAAAAACTTAAGCGCCAAGACATGAGCAAGCATCTGGCCGCGGCCGCTAGAGTCGCAGTTGAGCAATTGCCAGAGTACTTAAATGAGTGCTCGGTTGTATATTTGCCGGAGATGGGACATCTAATCGTCATCAAGGAGTGGGAACCGGGGTGCAACCCCAACGATCTGCAGAACTTTGGATTCGAATTTATGGTAGAGTATTCGGCAATGGGGTACTTGCCTCATGTTTGGGAGCTTACCAAATTTTGAAACACTAAAGAGCCACCAGGTTCTGAAATGTTTTTATTTTAGTTCAACTTGAGCGGTTCGATTCACTACAAGAATCCCCTATGTTTGGGTACGTTTTTTTATCTTAAGATTACCTACCATTAGTTAAGTTTTGTGGACAGAGCTGGACCGATGCTTGGGGGACGTTAACGCGGAAATAATCGCCCACGAGAACCGAATTTTGCAGCGCCTTTCCGGTTTTGTTCTCAAATACAACGCAGATATTCGCAAACCTCTTCATGTTGCGGGATTGATGGACGCGTAACGACCCAATACTTAGTTAAATAATCGATCGGTTAACACCGCTATTTTAGACTCATCTCTATGGCTAAAGTAGCGGCTGAAAACGGTTACGTGAAACCGACTTTGAACGTCAACAACACCCACGAAGTTCAGGGATGTCGCCATCCCTTGATGGAGCTAGTAGCTCAGTTCGAACCAAACGATTTTTACTCCGGCCAAAGCTACAGTCGCATTAAAGTTATTACAGGACCTAACGGGAGCGGCAAAAGTATTTATTTGAAGCAAGTAGCGCTAGTTCTTTACTTGGCCCACGTCGGTTCTTATGTGCCGGCGAAAAGGGCCAACATTGGGATGTTGCACAGTGTTTACACCAGAATGCAAGCCTTCGAATCAGCTTCAGTCCGTCTCTCCGCCTTCATGATCGACATAATTCAGGTCAGTATTTTGGTTGACGTGAAAAGTTTTTTTAATAAAAAAATTAGACGTCGCAGGCTCTCCATAACGCCAGATTTAATTCGTTGATTCTACTCGACGAGTTCGGTCGGGGAACCACCGGTGATGAAGGTTTTGCTTTGCTAGCGGGAACGTTGAAAAAGTTTTACAAAAACAAAGAGGATTGCCCGCATATCCTCGTTTCGACGCATTACCAAAAAATCTCCAAGTATCTCCCGCAGAGCCCCCTTGTCGCTCATATGAAAATGACGCATACCGCGGAAGCCGGGGGATTTTCTTTTTTGTTCAAAATTAAAAGCGGGGTTTCTAGCAGTTACGCTCTGGAAATTGCGGGCCAAGCCGGGTTAGAACCCGAGGTTATCGAGAGAGCCAACGAAATTTTGCAGAGTTTAAGGGAAAATACTCCCTTGCAACCGCTTGACATTGGACGACCAGTACCTCGACTTACTCGCGATCTTGACGATTTCCTATCGACACTTGTCATCCCCGAACCTGACGATTAACGTTAGAGATTTCGACTTATCCTAACTACTTGTTAGTTAACATGTTCAGAATTTTTTTATTTCTTGTTTAAATTTCCCGCAGTTCTAGTTTAGGGAGATTTACCGCTAGTGACAGTTTCAAGTTGGTACAAGTGGTTTCGTTGACAGTTTGCAAAATCAAGTTTTAGGTTGTGTTGTTTCTGTGTGGTTCATTTTTGTGTCATTTTCATCTTTATTTGTCCAGTTTTTAAAAATCTTATACCAAAATGGCTTTAGCTATGCAAAGGAAAGCTAACGTAAGTATTTCGGATGAAATTAACGCGTGTTTTACCGCTTTGTTTATAGGTTAGGTTGCCCCCGGAAATCAACCGAATTTTGTACATAAGAAACCTGCCGTACAAAATAACAGCAGAAGAAATGTACGATATATTCGGCAAGTACGGAGCCATCAGGCAAATTCGAGTAGGCAACACGCCTGAGACAAGAGGAACGGCTTTTGTGATATATGAAGACATCTTTGATGCCAAAAACGCCTGCGATCACTTATCAGGGTTTAATGTGTGTAACAGATATCTCGTCGTGTTGTACTATCAAGCTAGCAAGGCGTTTAAGAAAACTGACATTGAGAAGAAACAAGAAGAAATTGATAAAATGAAGTCAAAGTATGGAATAAACACATAGATTTTGTATGGCATATAGTTTTAAGTTAATATTAAGAATATTCGGTTATAATAAAATGTTACTTTAGTTGAATTATGTTTAATTTTACCCATGCAGTCCATAATCCACTTAGTAGGATGTGACTAATTAATTAATGGGTGCTTAACTTTGAGAGATATTTTCTTCCTTGGTAATAGGCTATAGACAGGAATTCTAAGGTTTGACAGTTACTACGTGTACAGAGGTACATAAATGTTAGGAGAGGTGGCCTGGCTCACTTATACAACAAAGTTAAAATTACTGTGGAAAATTTATTTAAAATTTTGTTAACTTATATAAGCTAGATAAGACGATCCTGCCTACTCAATAAAGCTGCATTAATATCTGAAGCTCGTCAACGTAAATTTTGCTTGATCGCCATGAAAAGTTGTCTTGAAAACAATGAGTGCTGAAATTTACATATACTGAACAAATTAAAATTATTAAAACAATCCAAACATTAGTAGCAATAGTATTAATGCGAGCACCAGCAGATGTAAATAATAATTACGATTTAGAAACAATGAGGGTGGCTCTTGGTCCTAGTCCTGCAAATAACAGATAACAAAAACGTAAATCACGAAAAATCCTCACCTAAATTTTCAAGAGGTACATCATAATCTTCGGGCCCAAAAATTTTCTTGGGATAATTCGTCATCAAACTAAAAGGTCCATCTCCATCCTTCCTGTTCATTTCAACAAACAATCTAACAGCTGACAGAGGTTCCTTGGCGCCAAACTTCTGCATCAACTGCGTTCCATTGGTCAACCTAATTTGTAGCATAACTTCAGAGTAACTTTGGGGGGCCCTCGGGGCGGCTGTAGCCTGTACATGAACAGGTGGGGTGATTTCAATTGGCTGTCCTGAAGCTCGCGCTTTCCTCGCCTGCTTGTCCAACTCGATTTGTTCTCGCACGCGTTGTTTGGCCAGTCTCTCGTCCTCTTTTTCCCGTTTTCGCTGTTCCACTAGTTTTTTCATTTCAATTTCGTCATGTTTTTTCTTGGCTTCCAGTAGTTCTTTGCCCGATTTGATTCGATTGCGTTCTTTTTCGAGAGCCTCCTGTTTCTCGCGAGCCTCCCTCTCCAGTCTTCGTTGTCTCAACTTGGCCTCAATCTTGGCCAGTTGTTCTTTCTTCTCCTCTTCAGTTAAAGCCTTTTTTTCTTCAGTTGACTCGGAAAAGTTTTCGTGGCCTGAAAATTAATTTTGGAAATCTGTCGCTTTTTTGGAGTTGAAAAAAACCTGATTTTGTGGCGTGGAACTCGACCTCGTCTTGATTTTTAAAGAGTTTGCCACAATCGTCACACCTGATGGATTTGACAACTTGGCCCTCACCGCCGGTTGGCTCTTCGGCGGGATTTTGTTCCTCGACTACTGCTTGAGGGGGGGCAGGAAGCACCGGCTGGTCAGTTGGCTGGGACAGCAGAGCTTCCAGTTCCTCTTCATGGGAGAGGATCCAGTCCATAATTGTAGGAAGGTTGGTGTCGCCAGTTTTCGACACTGCCAGCTCGCTACATGGTTAAGGACGGTTTAATCGGGTGTTTTACGGCCCCTAAGGGCGCACTTACGCTTTTTCTTTGCTGAAACCCATCTCAATTAGGGTGTTAATGACGCCGGAATCAGCAGACATTTTTTGGCTAAAGTGTAGCGCTCTTGATGATTAATTACTAATAAGCTGCTATATTGAACTCGTAAAAATTCTTTTGCGAAGTCTTTAAAACGCTAAAACTCGTAATTAATGTGCAAAGATGGTAATGTAACGAAAATCAAACTCGTTGACGATGACAGCAATTTGACAATGACTGACTAATGACAAATGACATAAGCCAAGTGTAGGCGGGAAATTTAAATTTCCCAGTGGTATTAATCGATTTGTTGAGTATTTACTTGAAACATTATATTTTTGTGCATCCCCTAAACCCAAATCATCGACTAATTATGTATAAACTTGCTGTGATGTGTTAATTGCTAATATTAGTTTATAGTATCCATTTCCCCCACCCCGTTGCGCTTTGACAGCATGACAGCTGTCAGAATTTTGGCCCAGAATCACTTTTAATTTAAACTATTTAAAAATTAAATACTCAGCGGTGATGAGTTAACAGCAGCGTTATGTTCGTGTTCAAGCGTGGTTTCCACAATTTTTGGCCGGATAAAAGAATACAATACTCTGCGAGAAAACTTGTTGGGTAAATGACAAAACTTTCATTCCCAGGTTGTAACTTTCCTATTCCAGATTCTCGAAACTGCAAATGTACACCGTGGTGATTGATGTTAAGAATTACAACAAATTCGTGCCGTTTTGCACGAAGTCAAAGGTGTTTAAAGACACTCCAGAAATGTTGAAAGCCAACCTGTCAATTGGTTTCCCTCCTATCGTCGAAAATTACACATCAACTGTAACGTTTGTGAAGCCTAATCTAGTCAAAGCTATTTGCCGCGATGGCAAATTGTTTACGAGTCTTGAAACCGGCTGGAGATTCAGTCAGGGACTCAAGAGCAACCCTCAGTCATGCATTGTTGATTTTTCAGTCGATTTCGAGTTTCGTTCGGGGTTTTATCACCAAATAGCAACAATTTTCTTTGAACAACTAGTCGAGAGGATGGAGGCGGCTTTCATCAGCGAAGCCAAGCGAAGATTTGGGTCGGAATCCCTCCCTGTGCACCCCTTGTCTATTCCAGGAAGTTGACCCCTAGGCAAATTAGTTCGTTAATTGTAAATAATTTCAACTCTTGTACAGTGACTATGTGATTTCCAACAGCTAAAGTAAATTATTAATATATTTCGTGTTAAAGCGTTGATTTAATAAAAGTAAATTGACAATTAATTCAGATTATTGATGTTCAGTTGGCACACCTGCTGAATGACATAACAATTTCTAACCTCACTTTTAAGGTTTTGTGACGAAATGGCAGCGTTAATGGCCCTGCAACGTTCCCTCTTCCGCAAATTCCTGCCGGTCGTTAATCGGAGATTCGTTTCAACCTCCAAAAAGACGAATGAAACGGCAGTGGTCGACACAATTAAATCGGAAGCGAAGCCCGTGGAGCACAAGAACTGGGTTACTTACGGTTTCGATGTCAACTCCAAGGAGGCAGATAGGAATGCTATGCATTCGATCATGTTTGCCACTATCACTCTCTGCTTGGTTGTCACGGGTTTCACCTTGGCCTATCTGCCCGATTATCACTTGAGGGACTGGGCTCAGAGGGAAGCGTTTCTCGAATTGAGGAGGAGAGAACGAGCCGGACTGCCTCTGATCGATCCGAATCTGGTCGACCCGGCCAAGGTGGGACTGCCGTCCGACGAGGAACTGGGCGACACCGAAATTATCATTTAAATTCGATAAGGGTTAGATTCGCTATGTTGTGACACCTAACAATGTACATATAGGTAATTTAAGCTTAAATAAAAAATTAATTAATGAGGAGAGTCCGTTTGAGGGGTAATAGAGGTAGTTGGTGACTTGGTTGCCGTCTGTATTAATCATTAGATTGGCAAATTCTTCTAAAAATGTTCTCAGTTCAAAATTTGGGACAGAAAAAGGTGCGGAATGAAAACTAAAAGGGTAGCAAAAGAACAGAAGTTACATATTATGTGGGACTAAAGGGAAAGAACAACATGGTGATGGACCTTAGATTCAAGAGGATAGTTGATGTGGTGGTAAAAGAGGAACAGCAAGAAAGGAGGGTAGGAAAAATTAGTTAAAGTCGCTAAGATCAAGAAACAAGAGACGCAAGACCAAAAATACCGCTATGGAAAACGCAGACATAAAAAAAAATTGAAACGGAAGGCTACAAATTACAATTTCTATTACCTCCTTCTACCCCTTCTTTTGTGGTTTGTAGACTACAAGCCACAAAAGAACGGGTAGAAGGAGGTAATAGAAATAAAAAATAAAAAAGACTTATAAACAAGAAAATTCTTGATATAGGGATGAAGGGTAATATTATTATATTTTGTACTGATTTATTTTTATTTGCATAATAATAATGCGTTTATATTATGGCACAGTGGGTTCCCCAGATGTATTACGATCTAACTAACAACATATCGTTAAGTTATGTTCAAGTGTCTTGTGCTAAGAGGTAACTGTTGATGAAGAGCGACAAAATTCCCTTTCGTTGCAATTTCACTTTTATTTCCCGATGTCGGCAACCAACAATACACTCTCTCTTCGGCCGACTCTTCGGAGCGCCTCTAGCGCCACTTCGGCGCTTTCCGCATAAAGGCGTTGCGTTTAGTACAGTTCTGTTGATGACTGTGCGGGAGATGTGTCATTTCCGTGCGTGCTAGAGAGAAAATTGTTTTTCTTGGTGTTTTCCCAGTGTTCAAGTGCTCTGTTTGGCTAAACACCACACCAAACCAATCGGTACGTCAACCCCTCACCAAACTTAATTAATAAAATCATCCCAAGTCCGCTGCCATTCCCGTATTCGTCACCCACGCCGGCCCTTTCCCTGTTGACATCCCCGAAGTTCTCCAGACAACCCTCCCGAATCGGCCAGAAACTCCTCCCGCATTCAACGCCGACTTTCCCCAAAACCAAAACGTTGATTTTAACCTATCAAGTCGAGTGGCGGAGTTGCGACAAAGACGCTATTAATATCCGGCAAGGGTCTCTAATTTATGCGAGGAATTAACATTTGGTTAAGGAGACTTGATTGTTTTAACAGGAAGTGGATTAAGGAGAAGGACGGGTTGTGATGTTGGTTGGCGTCTTCGTCCAATCAAAATTTGTTTTGGTACAGCAGCTGGTCCGCCAGTACCACCTGTCTTCGAAATCTTGACGAGACCCTCACTTGAATCTCGAAGGTCCTTCCTTCTTCCAATCCAATCAAGACCCATACGTGGGACAGCTGCCAGGGTGCCAGGTGTTCCCTACCTGCATCTCCCATAACAAAAACAACCATTAGGTAGTCGGGATGAAATCTCGTTAATTCTGCAACAATTTCTCCCTTCTCTCGAATCATTCCCAGATTGTTAGAAACTCGTGATTTGATGCATATGTGCATTAATTAGGCATTACAGAAGCGACATGGACGGGATGAAGTAAACTGCTATTTTTGGCCAGAATTAAACAGATTTTGCAATCAAAATTAACGCTAAATGGAAGAATTAGACGGAAATCTTGATGACTGCTTCTAGACGTTTCAATTTGCCGAAATTAAGCATTAAACGTCGTAAATTCGGAGTGTTTGTTTTATTAGTCATAAAGTAGCCGTTAAGTCTAGTAGGCTTTGGATATGTGCATCGACTTGATGGATGCTCGGTAATAGTTGCAATGGTGTTAGTCAATAGAAAATCTAAGTAGGTGTTGACACGTTGTTTTGTTTCCACTGAATTCTGACTCTATAAACAGGACCGGCTTTGCCGCACCTGCCGCCGACAATGCGTAGGTTCAACAATTTCACTACAGCTTCCCTTTAAATTATGTAGTTGCATCATTTTTAATTTTAAGTTACATCATTTGGTGTAAATTAATTAAAAAAAAATTGCCAACTTTACATTCAAGATTCAAGAACATAATTGTGTTAAGGTTGTTTAGGTGGAAGGTGACACCAAGAAAGAAGACACGATTTAAAAAATGTTAAAAAAATTTGTCATTAATTTTGTTGCTGGCTGTACGATTTTTTCACTCAGAACGTCTGGTTTTTAAGGTTTTAATGGTCAGCATAATCTTGCTATGCACGTATGGGATCCATTGGGTGTGTAATTTTAAAAAAATGTGGCACTACTATTGATTTGTGTCTACTGTCTACAAGTCTGCACCCTCTAAAACAGGAGCAAGAGCCGAGAGATGTATCTCTACATTTATTTTATTTTTGGCGGAGATATTAAACATAAATGGATGAGATTGTTAGTAGTATTGATATTAGTCGTCGTCTAAAAATTGCTATAGGTAGATTACTTCTCAATTTCTATCACAGCCTATGATTACTTACTAACTTGACAGTTTGTTAAACGTCATTTATTAGAAGCAAGTAAATCTTTAAGGTCTAATAGCCGTTAGGAGACTAGTTTTTTCCCATTAGGCCTTGAATTTATACATGTTTAAAAAAAACGATTACTCGTGTAATAATACAGTAAAGAAATACAAACATATGCAGGGTGATACAGTATATCGCATCGGTTTAGTCTTTTAAGAGCCGGTCTTTCCAACTTATATTGTTATGCTATTTTCTTTTTTTTTACTTTTGGACTCGTGGCGTGTCAAACTGACGAAGTTACTGTAATGCGCATGCCCAAGTATAGTTTCTTGCGTTAAGTTACGTGCGTTAAGTGGATGTAAACGAGGCTTTACAGCACCGTTTTGGGTGTCGTAACAGTTTTATTACAGGAACCAAAGTAGAGAAAGAATATTAATTACAGCAGACCTTGAGCTAATTACGTTGTTCACCAGCCGATTTGGCTGTTATCACACTTCGAACGGAATCCGCAATTACTGTTGAAAAACAAGGACTTCCAAATGTGATGACTGATACGCCGCTGAATTTCCAAAAATATCTAGTTTTTTAATAGTTGCGTTTAGGAGGCGCCAGTGCATTTCCACCAGTGGCGTCGCATCGAACGGACATTACATTATAATAGGAGCAAATATAATGCACACCAAATTAAACCGTACATCTCTTGCACTGTCCACCAGAAAACTTAATGAGCATCAAAAAATCTAAATGAAACCAAAATTATTATACATCAGAAAATGAGAACATCACCACTAAAATAACTATGCTGCGTATTGTTTTACCATTGCTTACATTTTAAATTCTATATGTCTATCAATTTTACTAAATGTTCACCAAATTTAGAACGCTCAAGTTTCGCGTCCGTGCTGTACATAATAAATATTTGCGCTATCCATTTATATTTAGTGTTTCTCAAAAAAACTGTTTGTGCGTCAAATAATTATTCTATTACTCCAAAAATGAAATATGCTCGCGCATCTCTCCTTGCCGCTTGCGCTTCCAGACAAGAGGCACGCGAAAAAAGTTTTGTACAAGGTCAGTTCAGGGCCCTGTAATTTTTTTTTAAAAGCACGATTAGAAATTACCAGTAAAAGAAGTTTTACGTTTTACATAATGCAAGCCAATTACAGCAAAGCATTTATATATTACGAAAATCAATATCTTTTTTTGTGCAAACCACTTCTATTTTTACTCTTATTTTCTTGCCCTAGCACATCTACATATATAATTTTGCATAAAATTATTTGCCATTTGTACAACATTTTATTGCTTGTGTATTTTTGATCAACAAATAGTATTTTTAACTGCTAAATAATATAAGACACTGTCGAAAATTAAATATCTGGGTATTATGTTAGAATTAAATGTGGAATAAAATTTGGTAAACATTTAGTATTTATGGCCAACAAAAGTTATTTTGGCGAACAAAATATATAAGAGGCCAGCATTATGTCAATATTTGGTTGTCGCTTTAAGATTATGTATTTTCTTAATTTTGGCGAGCATTTAGTATTTTTGGTAAATGAAAGTATTTTTTTGTATAAAAATATTGGGTAAATTTGGTAGATTGTTAAATACCACCCGTTAAATTACACGCTTGTACACATTGCGACTTTTCTAAAGTGACGCCCCCCAAGTTACTTACTTCATGTTTTTTTTTTATTCCACGACGCGTCTTCGATGCTGATCTTCAAGTTATTATTTTCTTTTTTTAGCAAATTGTCTTATCTCTTTGGGATTATCGAGGCCGCCCTGTATATGGGAAACAAAATTTGCTTGCTTTTTTAAGTTAAATCCGCCAAACTTACTCCGCAAATATTTATAAGGAAGCGATCACGAAAGTAATTTCCGTTATTGTGGTTTTTGTGTTATGAATTGTTTCGTGCACGTGCTTCGTGACTAGGGTCACGTGAACCGACCGGAATTTGTATGGAAGTTTATTGGCAGCCGTTTTATCGCCTTTATACAAACACATCAAGAGGGTTGTTATTCCGCCCAATTAGCCAAAAAAGTTTTATTGCATTACGTCTTTCGTTGCAATCGTGAAAATTTTGGGTGGCGGTGTTGATTCAGGACAGGGGGTTATGTCTAGAAGTTGTTGTTAAAAAATGGAGAACGTCTTGAAAGTTCTGTAATTTCCTCGGAGTACGTCGGAATGTTGCCCTGTCATCTCCTTGCGTTATTTCATAAAAACCTCGTTTCTTTAGCTTTCCAAGATATTAAATAGGAGTGGCTGCAAATAGATTTCTATGTTGCAACAACGCTATAAAGCCGCCTCCACTTTTCCATTTCCAAAACAAAAATTGACGTACGTACCCATTTCCCGCTACGCCACACTAGTTACATTTTTTTCACCTCTTATTGTTGCAAAACGTAACGTTAAATTGTTTTTGTGTGTGCGCTTAATGTCGCCCTCGGGGGTTGTTCGCCGTCTAAATTGTTATTTTTATACGTGTTACGGTCGAAAGTATCGAACCGTGCTAGTCAATTTTAGACAAATAAAACATAAAGAAGCGACGCGGGGGTTGCCGGCATGCACACTTCCCTCATTTGAGTATACTTGTTGACCCACATGCGTGCAGAACTGCCACAAAGCACAGAACAGAAACCTTCCTTCCTGCCCGCTCCAACCCCCTCCCCAACTCTTCACCCCATTGAATGGACCATTTTGTGCGTCTATACAACTATACAGCCATGCTACACCTCTCCAAAGTTTGTTTTTAGAGCTATTATTATCATCCCTCCTTATTATGTCGCAACTTGAGCAGATGCTCGTTAGATCCGGAGCAGGAATAATTACTAATTGGATTCAAGATTAACGGTTGACTAATTAATTAATCGACATTTTTAGATAACCCTCCCCCCAACAGTACACCATCCATTAACTGGATTGTTTTATTAATGCAACTGCGAATATTGTTTGACGACCACTGTAAACAAAAAGAAGAAACTTATTTTTCGAGTTAATCACCGCTGAACTCGTCACATTTGGTCCAACGATTTTGAGGACTCGTTATAATTTTTTTTCAATTGAAATCGCAAGGGGGCAAATCTGGCACCCAAAGTCCTGCTGAACGCATAGCCTTGAAAATTTTCTCTTTTGACGATTTATTGTTGTTGTTGCAGATTCAGCGTCCGCGTGGTCCTCCGCCGTCAGCCATGTGTCGCTCTGTCGCCGCCTTCTTGGCCATCCTGTTCGTCGGCGCCGTCGCCGAGGACGACACCTCCGGGCCGGTGTTCGTGCGCGAACCCCCCAACCGCGTCGATTTCTCCAACACCACCGGTGCAGTGGTCGAGTGTAGTGCCAGGGGCAATCCCGCCCCCGACATCATTTGGGTCAGGTCGGATGGCACCGCCGTCGGTGACGTTCCCGGTTTACGACAAGTCTTGGCCAACGGCAACCTAGTTTTTCCACCGTTCCGCGCCGAGGATTATCGACAGGAGGTTCATGCTCAAGTGTACGCTTGTTTGGCCAAAAACGGTGTGGGCTCGGTGCATTCGAGGGATGTTAACGTCCGTGCAGGTTGGTGACGATGATGCCGATGATGATGGAAACTATGTTGGAAATTGAAGTGAAACACTGAAGCGCCGATGGGGTTGTCGTGGTTGAATTATTCGGTTTGTCGCGTGCATAATTAACGAGTTATTCGGTTGTTTTGGCAGGAAGGCGGGTAATTGAGGCGCGCCTTCTAATTTTTTAACGTCAGGATGGAATTGGGGTTGGATTTCTTCAGTTTTTGGTACAGACCGAAGCAACAAGTCACGGCTAGAATCTCGACCCTCCCGTGATGATTTTCACCAACTAACGGAGGATTATCGAATGAATAGCAATTACATGCCAGTAGTTCATACTCACCAAATTGACTTAGATAACAGTCGAATGAAATAAATATTACGTCAATGGATAATTACTAATGGTGTAAGCCGATAAGAAGCGCGATCCACCGGAATACGGGCAAAGCGATTATCTAAAACGGAACGCCACTGTTGTTGGTGTTTGTTTGTTCGCAGGATGCCAAATTAAAAAGTTGATGAGATTGAAAAGACAGGGAGTCTCTCAAGAGACGCAGCCCAACTGAATTATTTATCCTGTTGAAGAAATCTACGTGTACCTAAACGTGATTTACTCGCCCTACTTGGCCGTTTCCGGTTGAACCCCCAGCCCCTCAATACCGTTTTAAACGACCTAGGGCACAATGATCTTATTAAGACTTATTTCTGGAGCAGGAAGCTCCCCCTCTGTAGGTGAAGTGACGGTTTATATTTCAAAGCAATTTACATACAAAATCCCGTCGTACCGCCAAAGAAGTGTTTCACGTCATTTTTGCAACAACCTAACCAACTGTTTTTTTTTCAGCAATTTTCGTTAAATTTTCAGCCAACAATTCGAAGGTGTCACTTTCGGCGCTGCTTCCATTTAATTTGTTGATCGTTGTTGTTTCGGCCCTTTTCAGTGGTAGCGCAGTTCTACGACACCGACGTCAACAAGGAGTACGCGATCCGAGGCAACGCCGCCATCCTCAAGTGTCAGATTCCGTCGTTCGTCGCCGATTTCGTGACGGTCGTTTCCTGGCACACCGACCAGAACGAGAACTTTTTCCCGAACGCCCCTTACGGTACCGATTTTCGCCCCTCGCCCCAAATTTGTTTTTTTTCGCAGTCGTCCAGCAGTTCTACCAGACCGAAGTCAATAACGAGTACGTCATCCGTGGAAACGCCGCTGTACTCAAATGTTCCATCCCTTCGTTTGTCGCTGATTTTGTTAACGTCGTCTCGTGGAGCGACAGCGAGGGCCACAATTACCCCATGGACGAAACGAATTTCGGTGATAATCCCGTAATCGTCCCCCGAAGCGCGATTTCCATGGATGATGTCGAGACCAGTTCAAGCTAGTCGCGTCAATCGCGAAAAGTTCAAATTTAAGTTAGACGAAAATTTTTGCCGCCCACCGCTTCGGAAGTGGTTCGTTGGAGCGAGTATCGATTTTGGTGGCGATCGCGCTAGTTTGGCTGGTTTCGGGGCGGATTTTTGGGGTTCCAGTTGGTCCAACGTTGTGTTTTCAGTGGTGAACCAGTACTACGAGGCGGAAGTCGTTTCTGAGTACGTGATCAGGGGAAATACTGCCGTTTTGAAATGCAACATCCCCTCGTTCGTGGCCGATTTCGTTCGGGTCGAGGCTTGGGTGGGCTCAGACAGTTCCGAGTACACCCACAGCAACGACTACGGTAATCCAGTTAGTTTCGATCGCAAAAATTTTCCTTTCCACCCTTTCAACACCGCCCCTTTCTCTTTTCTTTCCTCAGTGGTGAATCAGTTCTATAAGGCCGAAATTTTGACGGAGTACGTCATCAAGGGTAACACGGCCGTCCTCAAATGCAGCATCCCCTCTTTCGTCGCCGATTTCGTCCATGTGGACTCGTGGATCGACGACGCCGGCGTCGTCCTGAAAGCGTCCACCGACTATGGTAAATTTTGACGCCGCGATTTTTTTTGCTGCAGTTGTCGCCCAGTACTATGTGACCGAGGCCGAGAACGAGTATGTCATTCGGGGGAATGCTGCCGTTATGAAATGCAAAATTCCCAGTTTCGTTGCTGATTTCGTTCTGATCGACGCTTGGATCGCTGACGATGGCCAAGTCCATAAGTACAACGACAACAGCGACTACGGTACCTGGCAATGTTCCAAAAAATAAGCCGTTTTCCCCCTCTTTCCCCATCCCGTCGGTGATGGTGTCCGAAGAAAGTCTTCGTCAGGTGCAGGTGTGTCAGAGGGAAGCGCAAGATGATCGGCCTGACATTAATATTACATGAGGATTATCACACTTTGGTTATTGTCGTTCATTCATTCGAGCCTGACTCATTCATATTTAATGAGGACATCAATTCGAGTTTGATTGTGAACGTGTACTCGCTGACATTTTATTAATCGCTCTTCGTGCGGCCCATAAACTATTCAAGACAGCGGCAGTCCAGGGCCGAACCGACCAGGAGTCGACAATCAGCCCCATTCCGTATCACGGACGTCCTGTCTAACATGAGATGTTTGCCTGACAACAGCATTAGAATGTGACCGTCACTTTAGATGTAGGGCCTACTAGTCACATTCTAATAAGGTTGCTAGGCAAAGATTCGATGTTAGGGCAAACATCCGATATTACTCTAAACATCCGAAGTTATTCCAAACACCCGATGTTACTCCGAACATCCGATGTTACTCCTAACATCCGTGATAAGCAATAGGGCTGAATGATTGACATTGCGTCTAACAGTACGACACTACGAATCTTTGAGACTTGAGACATAGGATAGCTGGATTATTGGTCGCTGTGGCGGTTCATTGCCATATGAGTGTTGGTTAGAGAATTTAGGAGCAAGAACTGATAAGGTCACGGTCCATCCTGTATGTAACGTTGCGAGTCTTGACACTGAGGCTGGCGACGCTGCGCTCCTAATGTGTGCGCCACATGTGGTTTTTTGCGCCCCCGAGAGGCAAGAGAGATTGCTGTCGGTTATCTGTACGGTCACGATTAAGATTTTGTTTGTCGCCATCTGATTTCTGTTTTTCCTCTTTCCCCCCCGACAGTGGTGGCGCAATCCTACGAAGTGGAAGCCGATAACGAATACGTGATCCGCGGCAATTCGGCGGTGATGAAGTGCGAAGTGCCTTCGTTCGTTTCAGATTTCGTCGTCGTCGAAAACTGGCAGGATTCGAACGGACATTCGTACTTGCCGGGCGACGATTTCGGTAATGATTTGTGTGTTGGCGCAGGAGACGTCGACAGTCCCGCAACAACTCCCATCAATTCCTTTCAACCTCTCGGTACATTATCGGTCGCAGTTCGGAAAGGCTAGAAAGCCCTTGGCAATCTACATCGTGTGGTGGAGATTTTTATTATTTTTTTTATTGGTTTTTCGCAGTGGTCAAGCAATTTTATCAGAGTCGCGTCATCGACGAGTTCGTTCTCAAAGGCAACACGGGCATCTTGAAGTGCTTGGTGCCGAGCTTCGTTACCGATTTCGTCCAAGTGGAAGCTTGGATCGCCGACGATGGGGTCATCTACGAATACGATCCCAACTTATCGAAAATGCAGGGTAAAGGGTTCGGTTCCCTAAAATTTTGGCGTTCCTCCAATAGCCTCCGATCCATCAAAGCTTCCACCAGAGGACTCAAGCTACCTCCTTCACGTATCTTCAACCTCTCCTATAACCAAAACCACGTGATAATTTGCAAGTTTCGATCAGTATTCCTGCAATGCTCGCCAAGACCTTCCTCCAGATAGTCGCATTCCTGCAATATCATTCTCGACATTCTTACAATAGCCTCGATTTCCTGGCGTTACATTTTGACAATGACGGTCAATTCCTGCTGATTCATTTCCAATTAGGAACCCCAAGCGACCCCTGGTTTCTGGCGACCATATCGATACCACTCACAGTTTCCTGCAATCGGGTTGTCCAGTCGCTCTAACTCTTTATGGTAATTACCCAGGACTCGAAACTTTCTCCCTAGACTCGTTCCAGCAAAATTTCCTTTCGCCGTTTCTGCAGACTGGCCACGTGGAAGTGATACCTGGAGTTTCAAGTTTCCTGCTGCCGTCTGATCGTGTTCCTCATTGTTCCAGTGGTCAACCAGTATTACGAGGCTCAGGTGTACGACGTGTTCGTCATCAAGGGCAATACGGCCGTCTTCAAATGTCAGATTCCTTCGTTCGTGTCGGATCACGTGGACATAGTGTCCTGGCAGGACACCGTCGGCAACAAATTTCTACCCCCCCTCGACGATTACGGTATTCGACTGTTGAAATTTTTAACTTTGTCTGTGTGTGGCTGTGTGTACGAACGAATTTCCTCCACCTGTTGATCATCCAGTCTGTCGAATCCAGTCCGTTGCTCCCGAATTCCCCCCCGACACGTCCGGGCAACTAGGCGAGAATTGATCCGATTAAAACGCGTACTAGCTAATGCAAATTTGTGACGGTCAGATGGTCAAAAGTTGAAAGAGATAATTGTTCGAGTTGACTACTACGAGATTTGACGGGGCGTCACGTGTTGGTGTTTGGAAAACTAATCTTGGTTTGTAACGCGATCTTGCAGATGTCGAAGAGTTGTTTAGATACGTTTTAAGTGGTTGTTGGATCCAGAAGCGCTTGTAAGCGGCGGCAGATCGGTGATAGTGTTGTCGGACATGGAGGAACCATTTTAGGTCGTCGGATCGACGTTATCTACTTACAGTTGAATGTTGTGGCCGCCGATTCCTTGTCATGGTGGTTGCGACGTCGGAGTCACCTTTCGACCCCGGGAAAAAATAAAATTCTCAAGACCTTCGTCGCCAGACAATGTTAACGTTATAATTTAGGCACTCACTTCATCTTGTAGAATAGAACAACTTGAACATGAAGTGGGGTCGATTCTCGGCGGGCGCTGTTCACATCTTTCTCTGGCTAAAGCTCCCAAGCAGGGTGGAAGAGACTTTCCATCCTCTTTAAATACCCTAATCAGTTGGTCTTCCCTTTCCTTCTGATTATAGAGTCAGACATGCGAAAAGACTCAAGACAGTTTCATGAAAATGAAAGATGGATCGACCAAGAAGAGGAGCTGCCCCATGACCTCCTCTGAAGGGTTCTATGCAAGTCTCTGATGTCGAGACCCAGTCCGAAAGGCAGTCGATGCTTCTCGTAACTTTTTTTTCTGAAGGCAGCTCTTTTGGAGGTACCTAATTTTAACATCGGCTTGTCTTCCACCCTGTTGATGGACGATCTGGTCACGACCAAAATCTCTTTTTTTCGCTCCTCTCACCTGCGATAATGTTGAACAATGCATCGGCGCTTTCCATTACATGAGGTTCTTCTGCGGAAGTGGGGGACGTGCTCGCATGCCAACAATTTTTGTGCACCTGCAGGACTCACGTAGTCGATTGTGCGGCTACCATCCCCAAAAGGGCGCAAATTCCGCCCGACCATTGTTTTCCATAAAGACCGACGTCCAATTTTTTTTCCAGTGGTCTCTCAAAGTTACAACGCTAACGTCATGGACGAGAGCGTGCTCAAGGGAAACACGGCCATCTTCAAGTGTCACATTCCCAGTTTTGTCAGCGACTACGTTTACGTTGTCTCCTGGCTGAAGGACGGTGCTGACGAGATCGTCACCCAGAACGACCAGTACGGTGCGTTTCTTCCCCTTTTTTTTTCGCAAAGTCGTCAGTAGTAATTCTATTAACGTTCTTGTGCAAACATCAATAATGTTCGGTGTTGCGCTTGTAATAAGTACATATTTATTTTTGTTTGGCTTCACTTTGTGGTTGCGTTTGTGGGCGGCGAATGCGGTTTTCGTTCGGACGCAACGGTTTTCATGGCGAAAAATAACTTGGGCTACTGGAACTCTAAAAATCCCTCGCCTTTCCCGACCACCCCCTCCCAACGGCTTGCTTTTCTAGTAGTTTGCGGTCGAGAGATTTCCAATTTTTTTCACCCTCGCCGAAATTTTGATTTCAATCGACGACACAGTCGAAGAAGTTGGAAAAATTGGAAGTCTCCACCGAATTGGGAACTGAAGTGAGGAAAATTCAAGCACTGGCCACTACACTGGAGTTCTCCTCTTTTCAGCAATTTTTTCTAATATTAAGAATTTTTTGGTTAATAAATAAAATTTAGTATTACCCTACTATTTATTTTTCACCAAAGAAGTACAGAAATGCTATAGGTAGTGACGTCACGTTCGAAGAGTGTTGCGTTTCACAATTTTTTTTGTAGTCAGTTGTATTGCTATTAAGATGAGACTCCAGTTGTAATTTTAGTATTTAAATCACAACACAGTGGACTGTATAATTAAACCAAAACGATACGACAGTGGCACCACTCGTGCCTGGTTGCAGATATGTAGTGATCTACCAACTCAAAATAAGGTGGATTATTAATAGTTCAACATTCCTGCTGAAGTTGTTAAAGAAATATTGACGGTTCGTTAACGACCCATTAAAGTGTCGTCCTACCCTTAGTGCAACCCGACACGCGGCTCTAAAATTGTGCTTGAATTTCACCCACTTGGTTTTGTGCATGCGTTACAATGGACGCTTTCAATTTCCGTTCAGTCGGATGAAAATTGGGGGTTGTCTTTGAAAATCGACCCTTTCAATTTTTGTTTGGCCGAAGGGAAGTTGAGGTAGTTTTGAAGGATTCAGTTCTAACCGAATGTTGTGTTTCACAGACAGCAAATACTTGGTTTTACCATCCGGAGAACTGCACATCAGGGATGTGGGGCCTGAAGATGGTTACAAGTCTTACCAATGCCGGACCAAGCACCGTCTTACAGGCGAAACCAGATTGAGCGCCACCAAGGGAAGATTGGTCATCACGGGTAAGTGGTTTTCGGTGTCGAAACCCACCCCCGGCGTGCCACAAATTTTCAAAACTAGCCACCGAGCCGATTGGGTATTCCCACAGATATACAGATTGCGTTAAACCAATAAGAATCTTCAGACTTTTGGATCAAGCTAAAACCACGACGCCAGTTAAAGCGAAACTGTGAAAGAAGATCGGGAGGAAATCTGCAACTTTTTTGTTGAGGAGCAATTAACCGACGGGCGCATGGTCCGTCTCGTTTCTTAAGAAACTAACTGTACTTTCTATCAATAATTGTTGGACGACAAAATGTTATGGGTACTGACGTCACGTGACATCGGTGCAATACTAGTTGCCTCACTCTCTTTTGTCGAGCTTTTAATTTTAAATATTTCTGGAAATACCCAACTTCGATTATCGGCTCGTTAAAAATTCAAGTCTTCGGTATCTGGCAGTTGCATGCGAGAAACGCATAATGCGCCAGTACAAGTGGGACAACGCGGACGGCCTTACAAAGCGGTTATTATCTATGGAAGTTACGACTCCCTCATTTTTCAATTGATAACGTCTTCGTTCCGTAGCCGGTTGACAGTTTGAAATTTCAATCGGTTTTTTGATGACTCCACTTGAATCAGCAGAGGTCGCGGTGACGTCACATCGAATCAATTGGCCAGAAAATACGGGAGGGCCGTTCCATGAACCACTTGTAATCTCTTAATTACCGACTTTTATTGCCGGGTAAACAGTCGTTTTAAGAATTTGTGGCATGTTCTCGGATGATAAAAAAAAGACAACCAACACCCGTAATTACGTGTTTGATTATTATTATTCCTGGATCGTTGCTCTTCCCCGTATCGTTCACCCGGTGTGTTTACGTTGTCTTTTTGTTATTCATCTGCTGTACTTCAATGGCTATTTGAACACTCACGTCACGGAGAGTGAGGAATATTTTTAACTGAAATAATTATCAGAAACGTCGGAGGCACCAAACAATAATCCTCATTAATGCTCTAATAATAACCGCTGTTAATAATAATAATGCGGGGTTGGCGTGACGCCGGCCCGATAACGCACAAAGCAACACGAGGTGATTCGTTTGCATCCAGAAGTAATTTACGGGGAGCGACACAAAAATAGACGTCGCTCCGCCATCCTCGATTTTTTCCCAAGAATGCACAATAATTGTAAATCAAGACGCTTTCGAGCTTTATGAGCTTAGCGTGAGAGATGCAGAGAAATTAAACAGAGTTACTTGTTTAAGCAGTTGGGTCAATATAGTGGGCGGTTATGGGCCCAATTAACAATGTGTGTAAAGCTAAATTGCGTTAATTGTTTATGGTGGTTGAGCAGACAAGAGGCTGAACACTGTAGCCGACCGGAAGAGTGAAAATTGTCAAGTAGCCATTGGATTACCCGTAACGTCAGTCACTCCATTTCTTGCTGGCATGGCGATAAAGTTATTATTTTGGCAGTTCAGCCTGTGTAGTTTAATAATTGATTGTAGGGCGCACCTATCGCGCATCATCTGCCATAAATTACGGAATTAATTCACTAAAAGCCAACAGCAGGCAATGGAAGTGCCACTTTGATCTATTGTTATTTACTTGCAAAGTTCCCTTCGAAACGCCCGAATTCGGAGGTTTCGGGGGCACTTTCAGGGCTCCAACGACCATCAGAACAACAACAACGCAATAGACAGTACTGTAGTAAATGGACAGTAGAGGTATATCCAGGAGGTACCACTGGCAACAATACAGTAGTAAATGGGCAGTGGTGGCACCTCCGAGAGGTACCGCTTGTGGTGAGGGGTGCTGGTCGCTGGAGCCCTGCGCGCAGCTCTGGCGAAGGACCCGGTCGTTCGCCACTGTTGCCGTGTGAATTTACCTGAATGTTGGGATAGGGTACCCTTGCTTCTCAAACGGGCACTTTCAAAATTTCAAAATCAAAGACAGTACCTGTCCTATCGCCCCCGCTCCTCTCCCGGCCGCCACCCCCCTCCCTTGTGGTTCTGACAGGTCGGTAGTTTTCGCGACTGTTTTGGGTACCCTGGCCCCTGATCCGTTTTGCCGGGTTCCCCCCCCCCCCCTTCAAGTTTTCTGATGACAGACTCCAAGGTAAGTGGTTCTTGTTTATTCTAGAACCCGTCGGGAGCGTGCTGCCCAAATTCCCGTTGGAGACCAGAAAGGAACACGTGTACTCGTTTAATAATAGTCTTAATATGTTGTGCCCGGCCCAAGGCTACCCCGTGCCCCTGACAAGGTAGTCTTTTTGTTGTGCTCGTGTTTTTATTCCGACATCGGGTACGGGTGGTCGAGGTAATGATTGTCGTTTTTTGTTAGAACCGATCGGGAGCGTTTTACCCAAATTCCCCACCACCGACATATCGAGAACCTTCAAGGGTAACTTGGAGGATAGTTTGACACTTCTTTGTCCGGCGCAAGCGTTCCCGGTACCCAAACACAGGTAAATTTCTCAGAACCGAAATTTTTCTCCAGAACCCATCGGGAGCGTTATACCGAAATTTCCGGCTACCGATAACCTACGGGGGTTCGTTTCGAAAAGCGCGTCGACAGTCACTCTACTGTGTCCGGCTCAAGCGTTCCCTGTCCCCCTACACAGGTAACGCGATTAATTCCAGAATTCTTGTAGAACCCGTAGGATCGGTCAGACCCAACATCCCCAAATTCCCGACGGTCGACACGTACATGACTGGCAAAAGCTTCGTTATCCTCTGCCCAGCTCAAGCGTTCCCACCGCCGATTTTCAGGTAATCACCCAGAATAGCGAGGGTACCCTCCAAACTCCAGTCTAAAAATCTACCATATTTTAGAATTGCCCCTGGGCAGATCGCAGTCTTCACCAAGAGCTAAAAAGAATATATTTTAGAACCCGTCGGAACCGTGGTACCGAAACTAACTTCCGGCGACAAGTCCCGAACCGTTTCCGACTATCTCACCTCCAACTTGACGCTTCTTTGCCCGTTTCAAGCGTTCCCCGTGCCCAGATTCAGGTAATTTTCACCCCCCCGGTATTCTCCCTTAGAACCCGTCGGAAGCGTGGCACCCAAAGTGACCGCTGGCGTGTCAAAAATCCAAACTCTCGAAGGCTCCAACAATGCCAGTCTAACGCTCCTGTGCCCGGCCCAATCGTATCCGGTTCCGAGCTACAGGTACTTACAAATTGGAAATTGTTCTAGAACCCGTCGGTAGTGTTAAGCCTAAATTTCCCAACACCGACACGAGTCATGCGTTTCAAAGTCTTCGTGGCGACAGCGTGACTTTGATGTGCCCGGCGCAAGCTTACCCGGTCCCGTCGATAAGGTACTAATTCTTTTTTTTTGCCTCCCTCAGAACCCGTCAGTAGTGCTTTACCTAAAGTTTCGTCCCATTCGAAATTCGATGTGGTCACTTTTGCGGAAGGCGAAACGTTGGCGGTTCTTTGTCCCGCTCAAGGGTACCCGGTCCCCTACTTTAGGTCAGTAATTTTGTCGCAGAACCTGTCGGTACTCGAAGCCCCAAACTTTTGTCCAACGTCAAATTGACTTCGTTTGACGATCATCAGGGGAACGACGTGGCGCTACTTTGTCAAGCTCAGGGCTATCCCGCTCCGACGTTCAGGTACTTAACGTGGTTCTCATTTGATGTTTCTGATTAGAACCCATCGGTTTGAGAGCGCCCAGTTTGATTTCTGACGTAAAAGGCATAACGATTGAAAAGCATTCCGGCCATGGGCTCACGTTGTTGTGTCAGGCCCAAGGGTTTCCATCACCGACATTCAGGTACCCACTTTTTTCTAACGATAGTTGTCCCGTTCAGAACCCGTCGGAACCCGCGCTCCTAAATTGCTGGCTGATTCTAAACTTAAATACGTGGAAAGGGCAGCTGAAACTGAAGTGCCTTTGTTTTGTCAAGCTCAAGGGTTTCCCGTGCCATCGTTCAGGTGATTATAGCTTCCCCTAATCAAATTTTCATTCAGAACCTGTGGGGTCGAAAGCGCCGGCATTTTCGAGCGACATAAAGGTCTTGGGCTATCAGAGGGAGCACGGGCACAATGTTGCCCTCATTTGTCCCGCTCAAGGCTTCCCTTTTCCTTTGTTCAGATAATAGTTTTTGTTAACAGAACCAATCGGCTTCAAAGCCCCGTCGTTTTCTAACGACCTCCAAATGATGGGGTACCGTAGGGACCTCGGCCAAAGTTTCGGGATGCTTTGCCCAGCTCAAGGGTTCCCCTTTCCATCATTCAGGTGTGTAACTTGGTGCCGTTGAAATTTCGTGTTTTCTCGCAGAACCCGTTGGTTTGAAACCACCCACGTTCTCGTCTTTGTCGAAAAGTTTCACGTATGACTCGCGTGAAGGTAAAGGCTTCGTCCTTCTTTGCCCCGCTCAAGCCCTACCAGTTCCAGCGTTCAGGTGATTATCAAATTTTTTATTTGCTGTACCTCCTAACTTCCTTGATCAAAGTGCTCTTTGTTACCAGAACCAGTTGGGTTCAAAGCTCCATCGTTTTCTAACGATCTTCAATTGATGGGGTACCGTCGGGACGAGGGTCAAAGCTTCGGGATGCTTTGTCCGGCCCAAGCGTTCCCTTTCCCATCATTCAGGTGGGTAACGCTTTGTAATTTTTTCCAGAACCAGTCGGTTTGAAATCACCCACGTTCTCCTCGTTGTCCAAAATTTTCTCTTTCGACGTACGCGAAGGGAAAGGTTTCGTGCTTCTATGTCCGGCTCAAGCTTTACCGGTCCCAATGTTCAGGTACTACTCAGTTTCGTTTTGCTAATCCCCAATTTCGTTCAGAACCCATCGGGTTGAAATCACCAACTTTTCCCAACGACGCCACCAGTATATCGTACACGCGATCGGTGGGTCAAAGTTTCGGACTCCTGTGCCAAGCCCAATCGCATCCTATTCCACATTTCAGGTAGGTCGTGGTTTCGAAAATTTTGATTGTTTTTAGAACCGGTGGGGTCGAAGCCGCCAACGTTCGCCTCGGATTCCAAAAGTTTCACTTTTGAAAGGCACGAACGCCATAGTTTTGCTCTGCTATGTCCGGCTCAAGGGCAGCCTGCTCCTTTGTTCAGGTAGGATTTTTGCTTTCTAGAGCCCGTCGGTTCCAAACCTCCGAGTTTCCCGACAGACTCCAAAACGTTTTCATTTGAAAGGCATCAAAACCAAAATTTTGCGTTGCTATGCCCAGCTCAAGCTTTACCAACCCCTCTGTTCAGGTAGGTGCGTAAATGTAGGTGGTACCATCTATTTTTATTTCTAGAACCTGTGGGGTCGAAACCTCCAACTTTCCCTACCGACTCCAACACCTTCTCGTTCAAAAGACACCAAAATCAGAATTTTGCGTTGTTATGCCCAGCTCAAGCTCTACCTACCCCATTGTTTAGGTAGGTACAGAACCCAAAACTATAATAGTATTTCTTTAGAACCCATTGGATACAAAGCACCGGCGTTTTCTAACGACGCTGTCAGTTCAACTTACATTAGATCAGTTGGCCAGAGTTTTGGGCTGCTTTGCCAGGCTCAAGGGTACCCTACCCCTTTATTCAGGTACTAAAGTTTTCTGGAATTTCTAATTATTAATCAGAACCGCAGACTAGCGTTGCTCCAACTGCTAAGGACAAGTCAATATCAGGTCTGAAAAGTTTCACGAAATTTGAAACTACCGTACCTCTTCTTTGTGCTGCCCAAGGCTTTCCAGCACCTCTCTATAGGTAATTTTTACGAACGCAAGGGTACCGTTTCCTTCTTTGCCATCCAGCTCCTTATTGGTCTTCTTCCAGAACCAACCGGGAAAATAGCTCCCAAAATCCCCGGTCAAAAGTACGATGGAGGAAAAATTTTTGTTTATCCCCAAACCACCACTGCTTTCCTAACCTGTGACGTGGTTGGTTATCCGGTTCCTTTATACAGGTAATTTTTTTGTCGCCCTTGAAAATTTGAAGGTGCTCACCCCAGGTTCTTATACTCTTTGCTGATTTTGCAGAACCAACCAATAATTTGCCACCAAAAGCGCTAGACAAGAAGTTTGGCTTCACCTTAGTTTCGGATGACGTGAACGAAACGATTTTTCTAATGTGCCCGGTTGTCGCCTTCCCCGTCCCTCTATTTAGGTATTTTTGTTCTGTTTCGCAAGTAGCTAGTGGCATGCTGATTTCTTTACAGAACCCACTAATAATGTTCCTCCAAAAAAGATCGGGGCTGAATTTGGAGGCTGGAGGGTATCCAGTGTTATGGGGGGCGGTGTCGCTTGGCTGACCTGTCAAGTGACCGGTTACCCTGTACCACGATTCATGTAAGTTTCTCAAAATTGCATACCTTTACCAAGTGAAGAAGTTGGTTTTTCTGGTTTTGACTTTAGATTAAAAGTACTTCTAATCTAGGATACATAATTTTTTCTTCTCTCTCCTGGTTTTATTATGGGTTTAGAGAAAAAAGACAGGTCTTAATTTCTTTCTTGGTGCTGGAATTGGATTAGGAAAAGGGTACTCAAACAATTTCTCCCTGCGAAAATTTTGCTATTACTCAAATTGGTACTTGGTCATTGTTCCAACTTTGAAATTTAAGAACCATGAAAGTGTTCGTTAGTAAGAACCCACCCCAAAACTTTTTTCTTGTAGAACCCACAAGTAACGTATCCCCGAAAAAGGATTTTCAAAGATTTGAAGGACATCAAGTCCTTAGTGTTGCTCCCCTTGCTACCGCTTGGCTCACCTGTCAGGTCACTGGGTACCCCGTTCCTAGATACATGTAAGTATCCAAATCCCAACAATTGGGTCGTAGTGGCTGATGCGCAAATTCTCTCTTTCCTTCATTTCATATCCGAACCTTGTAAGTGCTCGTTGTTAGCTGGAATCTATCTGAAACGGTTTCTTCTTGTAGAGCCCACGAGTAACGTGTCTCCGAAAAAGGATTTGCAAAGATCTGAGGGCAATGTTGCTAATAGCGCCATTGCTTGGCTCACCTGTCAGGTCACCGGGTACCCTGTCCCTAGATACATGTAAGTAGGGTTTCCCACCCTCTTGAAATTTCGGGCACCATCTTGCTTTCAGAGCCAACGAATAACGTTGCGCCGAAGAAAGACGGTGAAAAATTCGAAGGTTGGAAAGTTTCGATGGTACCTCTCGCTAAAATCGCCTGGTTAACCTGCCAAGTTACCGGTTATCCCGTCCCTAGATACATGTAAGTCTTTAGAATTCCGCATCGAAGAAAGGTAAGTGTTTGGATGCATGAACCAGCATAGGGATTCTGATTTTTCGCTTAACTTCTTGGTGTTGTTAGATTAGTTGTGGCAGAATCCTAACTGCTGGTTCCTTTCAGAACCCACCAATAACTTGCCTCCTAAGCTGGTAGGGGAGAAGACTCCGTGGAAGATAACTACTTTCCCTGAAAGCACCGATGGTGTCATTTTGTGTCCCGTTGTCGGTTTTCCGTATCCGATATTTAAGTAAGTTTCCGGTACCAATCCCAACATTCGCCGTCCGGTTAGGTACCTACTCAAAACGTATTCTCGCAGAACCCACCAATAACGTTTCACCGAAATCTTCCGGTCGCAAAATCGAAGGTAGCATAGTACTGGAAGTTTTGATGAGCCACGATATCGTGATAACGTGCGACGTTTCCGGTTACCCGATCCCCAAATTCAGGTACTTATCTTGTTGTAGAACCCACTGGTCTGACCGCGCCAAAAATTTCGGGAGACGGTCTGAATAAGAGAGTAGCTAGCAGTTTCGAAAACGTCGCTCTTCTTTGCGACGCCCAAGCTTTCCCGGCACCGATCAAAAGGTACTTTTGAACATTTCGAGACCCTATCCCGATTTTCGGTAGGGTCAACTTGTCGATTTTCCAGAACCCACGGGTTTCGTCAGGCCCCAATTGACGTCACGCACCATCGACATTAGGGTAACGAAACTCGGCGAATCGGCCATAGCTTTTTGCCCCGCTCAATCGTTCCCAGTTCCATTATTTAGGTAACTTAACAAGCGGGGAGGAAGCTTGAGCCAAATTTCCCAAATCACCTCGGATCTTGACGCGTTTCTCTATTGTTGCAGGTGGTACAAGTTCGTTGAGGGTACCACCCGTAAACAAGCAGTAACTTTGAACGACCGCGTCAAGCAAGTCGCTGGAACCCTCATAATCAGAGAAGCGCGCGTCGAAGACTCCGGAAAGTACCTGTGCGTCGTCAACAATTCAGTGGGGGGCGAAAGCGTCGAAACGGTACTCACAGTGACGGCTCCGCTCAAGGCAAGGATCGAACCTCAAGTCCAGACGATAGATTTCGGAAGACCCGCCGTTTTCACTTGCAATTTTGAAGGTACTTTGGAAATTGAGTCCTGGTTGTTTTTTGACTGGTGGTTTTAGGCAACCCGATCAAAACTATTAGTTGGTTGAAAGACGGCCATCCCATTGACCACACCGACGCTGTTCTACGTATCGAGTCCGTCAGAAAAGATGATAAAGGAATGTATCAATGCTTCATTAGGAACGACCAGGAGAGTGCCGAAGCCACCGCCGAACTCAAGTTGGGGGGTAGATTCGAACCGCCCCAAATCAGGCACGCCTTCAACGAAGAAACTGTACAACCCGGCAATTCCGTTTTTATGAAATGCATCGCTTCCGGAAATCCTACCCCCGAAATTAGTTGGGAACTGTACGGAAGGAGGTTGTCGAACAGCGACAGGTACCAAATCGGGCAGTACGTTACCGTTAACGGCGACGTAGTTTCCCACTTGAACATCACCGCCATCCACACCAACGACGGAGGTCTCTACAGATGCGTTGCTAGCAGCAAAGTTGGATCGACCGACCACAGCGCGAGGATCAACGTTTACGGCTTGCCCTTCGTTAGGTCGATGGAAAAACAAGCGATTGTTGCCGGTGGTACCTTGATTGTTCATTGCCCGTTCGCCGGACATCCCGTCGAAACTGTCGTGTGGGAAAGAGGTGAGTTGTTGTGTAGTCTCTTGCGATATTTGCTAAGTTTAACTTTTCACTAGACGGAAGATTGCTGCCGATCAACCGGAAACAGAAAGTTTTCCCCAACGGTACTTTGATCATCGAGAACGTCGAACGCGCTTCCGACCAAGCCACCTACGACTGCCTTGCCAAGAACTCGCAAGGGTACAGCGCTAGAGGTTCATTGGAAGTCCAAGTCATGGGTGAGTACCTTTTGGTGTTGTTCCACTGCCACGTAGTACCGACGTTTGAGGCAAACCAAGAGGAGAATGACGTGTAGGAGGTCCTAACTTGGCTTGTTCTCTTACGGTTGGAAGCAGATCAGTGGCGGTGGTACTTACGAGAAATTTTATGACAGTCTAGATTCGACGCCGCTGGACTCTTCGACAATTCTATATAAGAGCCCATGATTGTACAACTTAGTTATTGTTGTGTTTCTTTCAGAGCGGTAGCGATCGCGCTGAAGGTAAGCCGTGAGTGTCTAGATTCATGCTTATTCCAGCCGACATCACCATTTAACAGTCTCATTCTTATTTGTTGTCACAATGCAGAGGCCCATGTGTTATTTTCCCCCGTTGATTTTTTTTTACAGTGGCACCTATCATAAGTCCTTTTCAGTTCGATGGTCCGTTGAACGCCGGCGATAGCGCCGTTTTGACGTGTTACGTTCCTAAAGGCGATCGCCCCCTCAAAATCAAATGGTTCTTTAACGGTAGACATATCACACATCACACGTTAGGAATTTCGACTTCTTCGTTCGGAAGTCAGGCCAGTATTCTCAATATTAACGCGGTCGAGCCGCACCACAAGGGGGAGTACGCTTGCATTGCCACCAATGCGGCCGGCAAATCGAAATTTGTCGCCCATTTGGACGTGAACGGTACTTGATGTGTCGACATTTTGTTTTTAAACTAGACCTCTCTCCCAAGAACCCCCCAATTGATTTCAGTGTCACCCCAAATCTTTCCGTTCAGTTTCGGGGACGAACCCGTCAATTCGGGCGAAACTGTGTCGGTGCAGTGCACGATCGCCAAGGGAGATCTGCCGCTCAACCTGACCTGGACCTTTAACGGCGCCATCTTGCGGCAAAGCGACGGAATTACGTTAGTGACCATGAAAAGATTTAGTACTTTGAACATAGATTCGGTCCAAGCGGCTCATGCGGGGCAATACACTTGCACCGCCAGTAATCTCGCTGGTTCCGCCAGCCATTCCGGATACTTGAGGGTTAACGGTACTTCTAACAATTGAACTTGCAACTTTCCAAAAACCCTTTCTGTAATTCCACCAAAACGTTCTAGTCGCCCCCCAAATTCTCCCCTTCGATTTCGGCGAAGACTCCATCAATCAGGGGGACACGGTTTCGCTGCAATGCACTATCTCTAAAGGCGATAATCCTTTGAACATCACTTGGACTTTGAACAATCGAACCATAGACGAATCTAGAGGGATCATCGTCAGTCATCTCAAACGCGTCAGTATCCTAACGATTGATTCCGCTCAAGCGGAACACGCTGGAGAGTTCAATTGTTTCGCTTCCAACGCTGCTGGAAGTGCCAAATTTTCAGCCACCTTGAACATCAACGGTACTTCGTTTTGTTTTGCTCTAACATTTGTTGCTTAGTCCCTCCCCAGATTATCCCTTTCGATTTCGGGGAGCCCGTCAACGAAGGGGACGGTGTTTCGGTCCAATGCACCGTTTCCAAGGGTGATTACCCCCTGAACATCACCTGGAAACTCAATGGCGAAAGCGTCGACCAAAACGGCGGCGTTGTGATCAATCGGGCGTCGAAACGCGTCAGTACTTTGAGCATAGACAACGTCGAGAGACATCAAGTGGGAAATTACACGTGTCTCGCCAGTAATTCAGCTTCGGTGGTTGCTTTCGTCGCAACTCTCGCCATCAACGGTACCACCCTCCAACTTGCATGATGACAGTAGATTTGGTTTCCAGTACCTCCTCAGATCGTTCCTTTCGATTTCGGCGAAACGTCCATCAATTCCGGGGACATGGCGACCGTTAATTGTGCCGTCACCAAGGGAGATTTTCCCATGAACATCACTTGGAGTCTGAACGGATATCCCGTCGACCAAGTGGGTGGTGTCACGGTGGGTCAAATAAACAAAAGAATTAGCACGCTGAGCATCGATTCGGTTGATGCGCAACATTCGGGACAGTACATCTGTCACGTTTGGAATAAAGCTGGAGCGGCCACGCATTCGGCCTTGTTGAACGTCAACGGTACAACTATCTAACTTATATTGTTTTCACTTTTTTTTGTTTCCGTTAAGTTCCTCCTCAAATCCACCCTTTCGATTTTGGCGACGAATCCGTCAATTCCGGCGAAATGACCATCGTTAATTGCGCGGTGGTCAAAGGGGATCTTCCGGTGAAGATCACCTGGCAACTGGGGGGTTTACCGGTGGGAGGGGTTGAAGGCATCAATGTAATGGCGACGAAGAAGAGGGTCAGTCAGTTGAGTATCGATGACGTTCAGGCGCACCACACCGGCGAGTACACCTGTATTGCCGCGAACAAGGCGGGAAACATGAGCTATTCGGCCTATTTGCGAGTCAACGGTACATAACCTCAAAAAAAATGTTTTCGTAATATTGCCGTTGTTGAGGATGTTGCTTTTTTTTCTTCGCTCTCTCACCACGCAATTTCCAGTTCCTCCTCAGATTCACCCTTTCGATTTTGGAGGCGAAGCGATCAATTCGGGCGATGTCGTGATTGCGACTTGCTCAGTCACCAAAGGCGATTTTCCCATTAAGATCAGTTGGACCCTTAACGGACAACAACTCAACTCTTTTGATAGCGTGACCATCTTAAACTCCAAACGAAGCAGCCAACTCACTATAGAATCAGTTCAGGCGCACCACACTGGTCAATATAAATGTATAGCTGAGAACAGGGCTGGAACTGTTGAGTTTTCCTCATACTTGAACGTCAATGGTATTGTAGCCTCAATTGTGCAAGTGAAAACTTTTTCTTCTCCTCCCTCACCCAAACCCGACTTTTTGACCTCGTTTGAAGCTGCTAATTTTTGTGTAGTGCCGCCCCAAATCCACCCTTTCGATTTTGGAGGCGACGCCATCAATTCGGGTGACGTCGTTATAACAACATGTGTAGTGACCAAGGGTGATTTTCCCATAAGGATTTATTGGACTCTTAACGGCCAAAAAGTCAACAATTTTGACGGCATTACCACGATGAATACTAACAAGAGGGCCAGCCAACTTACTATAGAATCGGTCCAGGCCCACCACACAGGCCAATATCGATGCGTGGCTGAAAACAAGGCGGGGATTGTAGAATTTTCGTCCCACTTAAACGTCAACGGTAACCCCGCAAAAGTTAACAAAAAAACCTTTCTTCCAACCCTACTTAACCCTTAAACCGTAACTTTTTCTGAGTCGTGGGAATTGTAGTGGCTCCCCAGATCCACCCCTTCGATTTCGGCGACTCTTCTATCAATTCCGGAGATATGGCAATCGTGCACTGTTCGGTTGTCAAGGGTGATTTCCCTTTGGAGATCACGTGGCAGCTCGGGGGGCGACCCGCCGCCAACATCGAAGGCATCAGCGTTATGACCACCAAGAAGCGGGTCAGTCAGTTGAGCATTGACGATGTCAAAGCCCACCACGCCGGCGAGTACACTTGCACAGCT
Source organism: Schizotus pectinicornis (assembly GCA_951805265.1). Classification (NCBI taxonomy): domain Eukaryota; kingdom Metazoa; phylum Arthropoda; class Insecta; order Coleoptera; family Pyrochroidae; genus Schizotus; species Schizotus pectinicornis. The sequence continues at coordinate 4,632,528 of OX638207.1, forward strand.
TCTAACAGGGCGGGCAACGTGAGCTATTCGACGTATTTGCGCGTCAACGGTACCACTTACTTGTTTTTGTTCAGATTCCTTGATTTTTTTTCCAGTAGTGTCTTGTTTTTAGTACCACCCCAAATCGTTCCTTTCGATTTTGGCGACGAAGCCATCAATTCCGGCGATATGGCAACAACGCAGTGTGCCGTCACTAAAGGAGATTATCCTATTAAAATCACTTGGACTCTTAACGGCGCACCCGTGAGCACCGTTAACGGTGTCACTGTTTCCCAAACCAACAAGAGAATCAGTACTTTGAGTATTGACGCGATCGAGGCCGTGCATTCTGGAAACTTCACCTGTACCGCTGTGAATCGAGCTGGATCCAATAGTCACACGTCCCTGCTTAACATTAACGGTACCGTCGGAACTCTCTGTAGACTTGTTTCGGTTTTCCAGTCCCTCCCCAAATCAACCCTTTCGATTTCGGAGACGACCCCATCAATTCTGGTGATGCGGTTTTCGCGACTTGTGCCGTTTCTAAGGGTGATTTCCCCATCAAGATCCGGTGGGTGTTGAATAACAGGGATCTCAGCGAGTTCGATGGTGTCACAGCCATGAACAACAAGAGAGTCAGTCAGTTGAGTATAGAGGCGGTCCAGGCGCACCACACGGGAGAGTTTAAATGTATAGCCGGGAACGAGGCTGGAACCGCTGAATTTTCGGCGTTTCTCAATGTTAACGGTAATTTTTGTTGAACCCCGTCCTTTTCCTCAGTTGCCCCCCAGATTTTACCCTTCAATTTCGGCGATGAACTCTTCAATTCCGGCGATATGACGTCGGCGTCGTGCTCCGTCAGCAAGGGGGATATGCCGTTGCGGATTTCGTGGACGTTTAATGGACGACCCGTGGAGAACGGAAACGGAGTCGCCATCACTTTGGTTAATAAGAGGTTGAGCACCTTGAGTATAGAATCGGTCCAAGCGGAACACGCAGGGGAATATGTTTGCGTAGCTAAAAACCGGGCGGGCGAGGCGCAACAAACGTCTAATTTGCATGTTAATGGTACAGTAACTACGACTAGATTCGTTAACCTCTCGATTTTCCTTATCACCTTTTCCTGATCGTTGTTGCCGTCGAATCACCATGGGCCTCGTTTCGTTTTGTTATTGCAGTTGCTCCCCAGATTCTACCGTTCACTTTCGGGGAAGATTCCGTCAATTCTGGAGATGTCGCTTCCTTGCAGTGTACAGTGTTTAAGGGCGATTTGCCCATCGAAATCGCGTGGTTGCACAACAACAAAACCCTCACTTACGATGACGGTATAGTCGTGTCGAAAGTTAGCAGGAAGATCAGCTCGTTGAGCATTGATTCGGTCCAAGAGGAACACGCCGGGAATTTTACTTGTCTCGTCAGGAACAAGGCCGGAACCGCCACTTTTTCGACGGTTCTCAACGTGAACGGTACAAATTTAACGTGTTGTCAGTCGAACCAGTTGCAGCCTCCCTTTGAACCTTTGTTGCTGTTGTTGCAGTCTCTCCCCAAATTTTACCTTTTGACTTCGGCGAGGAATCCGTCAATTCTGGAGACGTTGCCTCTTTGCAGTGTACGGTGTTCAAAGGAGACCTACCCATCGAGATCACGTGGTTGCACAATAACAAAATCTTAGGTCGCGATGGTGGCATTGCCGTTTCGAAAGTCAGCAAGAAAGTCAGTTCGTTAACCATTGATTCGGTGCAAGAGGAACATTCCGGAAACTTTTCTTGTTTCGCCAAAAATAAGGCGGGAACAGCTACTTTCACCACAATTTTGAACGTCAACGGTACTAATTTAGTCTAGATAGTCCCCTAAGTTTTGAAATCCTTTTGAAACCTCCAACTGTTATTCCAGTGGCTCCCCAAATTTTACCTCTGGATTTCGCCGAAGCTTCCGTGAATTCCGGCGATTTGGCGTCGTTGCAGTGCAGCGTCTTTAAGGGCGACTTGCCTATTAACATCACGTGGTTGCACGATAACAAAACTATCGGTTACGACGAAGGAATTTTGATTACGAAAGCCGGAAGAAAGGTTAGCTCTTTGACCATTGATTCCGTGCGAGCTACCCATACAGGCACTTACAGCTGCATCGCCGAGAACAGGGCCGGTTCCAGTAGCGATTCTACGTATTTACACGTCAATGGTATCCGTAATTTAGTTATAACTAGTTTTTCCCGCGACCCACCCTTTCGCCTAATTCTCCACCAAACGGTTTTGCAGTCGCCCCGCAGATTCTCCATTTTGATTTTGGCGAGGACTCGATCAATAACGACGATTTGGCTTCGTTGACGTGCTCGGTGCACAAAGGGGATCTTCCGATTAACATAACTTGGTACCACAATAATCGAACTGTTGGTTACCAGGAGGGAATATTGATCACGCAGGTTGGGAGGAAAATTAGCACGCTGAGCATAGATTCCGTTCAAGCTCGACATGCCGGAACTTACACGTGCGTCGCTCAAAATAAAGCCGGACGGTCGACCTATTCAGCTGATTTGCACGTTAATGGTATTTTATTACTATACTTCCTTTTCCTCAATCCCATCACCAATATGTTTGACCCGATGACGAAACACTCTTGGACAGATTTTAGAAACTATCGCGAACTTTGCAGTGGTTCCCCAAATTTTGCCCTTCATCTTTGGTGAAGACACCATGAACACCGGGGAATCCACCTCCTTGACTTGCTCCATCAGCAAAGGAGATTTGCCGCTCGAGATTTCTTGGTCGCATAACAACAGAACTTTGAAGAATGACGGCAACGTTGCTATTATGCAGATGAACAAGAAAATCTCCATGTTGAGTTTCGATTCTGTTCAAGCCGACCATATTGGAGAATACACGTGTATTGCTAAAAATGCAGCTGGCTCCTCCAGCTACTCTACGTTTCTCAATGTCAACGGTACCCTTTACTTTTGTTTACTTTATTAAAATCGTTCCAGTTGTTCCCCAAATTTTACCCTTCGATTTTGGACAAGACGCCATCAACACCGGTGATTCCACTTCTGTAACTTGCTCGATCACTAAAGGAGATTTGCCGTTAGAAATTTCTTGGTCGCATAACAACAAAACTTTGAGCAATGACGGCAACGTTGCTATCATGAAGATGAACAAGAAGATCACGACATTGAGTTTCGATTCTGTACAAGCTGACCATACTGGGGAATACACTTGCACTGCTAAAAATGCAGCAGGTGTCTCCAGCTATTCCACCTATCTGAACGTTAACGGTACCCTTTTTGTTACTTTGCTAAAAACTCGCCATGTTTCCAGTCGCTCCTCAAGTTTTACCTTTCGATTTCGGAGAAGACTCCACCAACACCGGAGAATCCGCCTCCTTGAGTTGTTCTATCAACAAAGGAGATTTGCCTGTGGGGATAAAGTGGTCGCATAACAATATGACGATCAACAACGACGACACTATTTCAATCATTCGCGTCAACAAGAAAATCAGCACCTTGAGCATAGAATCGGTCCAAGCGAAGCACCTTGGGGTGTACACTTGCACGGCGAAGAACAAGGCTGGCGTTTCTTCATACTCGGCTTTTTTGCATGTCAACGGTTGGTCTTCACCTGATTGCGCCTTGTTTAAAACCCTAATCCGAGTTAACCTCCACCCCTCGATTTCTGCGTCGCTGTTTTAAAAATATTATGTGAACGCCATAGGTATCTTCAATTTGAGACACTTTGTTGGGGTTAGTTTCAAAGTTGTTCAAACTTACAGTCGCTCCCCAAATTTTACCTTTCGATGCTGGGGAGGAGCCCGTCAACACTGGAGAAACCGTTTCGCTGACTTGCTCGATCAGTAAGGGAGATTTGCCCATCGGGATAAAGTGGACGCGCGACAATATCACGATCAACAATGATGACGCTATTTCGATCATCCGCGTCAACAAGAAACTCAGCACTTTGAGCATAGAATCGGTCCAAGCGGAGCACATTGGGGTATACAGTTGCACGGCGAAGAACAAGGCTGGAGCTTCGTCTTACTCAACATTTTTACATGTCAACGGTTTGTCTTTATATGTTCATTCCTTCAGTTCCTGCTCCAGGTTACCCTCCTCACTCTTAGCCTTAATTAGTAATTTCATCAGTTACCAGCTTCATCATCGGTACACTTTCGATTATATGTCTAAACTCATTTTTATATTTAGTTTATCAAAACGTAACGTTTGCAGTCGTGCCCCAAATTTTGCCTTTCGACTTTGGGGAAGGTCCCATCAACACGGGGGATTCCGCTTCTTTGATTTGCTCCATCAGCAAGGGAGATTTGCCCATAGGGATAAAATGGTCACGAGATAACGTAACTATCAACAACGACAACACCATTTCAATCATTCGCGTCAACAAGCAAATCAGCACTTTAAGCATAGAATCGGTCCAAGCGAAGCACATTGGGGTATACAGTTGCACGGCCAAGAACAGGGCTGGAGTTTCATCTTACTCGGCGTTCTTGCATGTCAATGGTACTTTTACGATTGTTAGTGTTAAGCAATAGCAAATTCCTTCGGTTTTTGGTGGTTAACACTCTTTTTTTGTCCAAACAGTTATTACCACCCTTTCAGATTTTTGACCAGCCTCAACTTGTTCCTTTTATTATGTTTGCAGTCGTTCCTCAAATTTTGCCTTTTGATTTCGGGGAAGACCCCATCAACACTGGAGACTCCACGTCTTTGATTTGCTCCATCAGCAAGGGGGATTTGCCCATAGGGATAAAGTGGTCACGCGATAACGTCACCATTACCAACGACGACACCGTTTCAATCCTTCGGGTTAACAAGAAAGTTAGCACTTTGAGTATAGAGTCGGTCCAAGCGAATCACATTGGGACTTACAGTTGCACCGCCAAGAACAAGGCGGGAGTTTCGACATACTCGACCTTTTTGCATGTCAACGGTACATGCTTTGAATGCTTTGTTTTCGTGTGTTGTGCATTGTTTTAACGCTCCCCCCGATTAATCCGGATTGCAGTCATCCCCCAAATTCTACCCTTCGATTTCGGCGACGACCCCATCAATTCCGGCGATGTTGTTTCTTTGACTTGTTCGGTTAACAAAGGAGATTTGCCATTACGGATCTATTGGAGCTTCAACGATAAACCCATCAAGAACGAGTATGGAGTTATGGTTAATTTGGTTAACAAGCGACTCAGCACTCTAAGTATAGATCTAGTCCAAGCCCATCACGTTGGGGAATATAAATGTATCGCCAAAAATTTGGCGGGAGAAGCAATCTATTCTACTTACCTTAACGTCAACGGTATTCAGTTTTTTAACTCATCCAGAAGTAGTTTGTTAGTTCCTCACCTTTCCTTGGTTCTCCAGTGTCGCTGCACGTCACTCCCTTTGAATTCGAGAGCGAACTAAACACTGACGATAGTGTCCAGACGAACTGTCACGTGGTACACACGAGAGGACTACCCCTTGGACTCTAATTGGATCTTCCAGAATATCACTGATGACTTTGGGAAGCGCAACCTTAATATTAATTAATGCTTGGAATAGAGACCAGTAGAGGGGCGCACCACCTCACAGCTCCACTCTTTTCATCAACGGTAGAAATTTCAGTAGCTTCTCGTTCAACTTTTTCGTTTGTTCATTCTTTTTTCGTTATTGCACAGTTCTTCCCTATATTCTGCCCTTCGCTTTCGATGGTGAAGCTAACACCGGGGACAGTACCCAATTGAACTGTTACGCAAGTAAGGGTGATCTTCCAATTTTCATCACTTGGAGCTTAAATGCCAAGGAGTTAAGTCCAAATTTGGGGATCACTTCGATACCGATAGGGAGTCGCACCAATTTGCTCACCATAGCGTCAGTACAACCAGAACACAGCGGAATTTACACGTGTACAGCTTCGAATAGAGGAGGCCAAGTCACCCATAGTGCTGAACTTTTAATTAACGGTACTTTTTGTTTTCTTTTTTACAACCCTGCTTTGGTTCCAGTCCCTCCTCAGATCGTCCATTTTGATTTTGGCGAGGAACCGGTGAATTCGGGCGAAATGGTCTCGATTCTGTGCACGGTTAACAAGGGAGATTTACCTTTGGACATTTCTTGGTTTCTAAACAACAAGTCCGCCAATGGCATCAACGGAATTAGCCTGTTTCGCAGTAACAAGCGAACCACCCAACTCAGCATAGATTCGGTTCAGGCCGACCATGCGGGCCAGTTCACTTGTTCTGCGAAGAACCCAGCAGGTCTTGTCTCCCATTCTGCGATTTTGCACGTCAACGGTATTTTTCTATATACTCACTTGTTTTTTCCCAGTGCCTCCGCAAATAATTCCTTTTGAATTTTCCGACGATCCGGTCAACTCTGAGGATATGTCGTCCCTTACTTGCACCGTGAACAGGGGCGATTTTCCAATCGAAATAGTTTGGACCCTGAACAATCGTTCTATAGAAACGTTTCAAGGGATTTCGGTCATGCGCACTAACAAGAGGATCAGTCAATTGAGCATAGATTCGGTCCAGGCGTTGCATGCTGGAGAATACGTTTGCTCGGCCAGGAACCCAGCAGGAGTCGCTAACCAATCAGCAGTTTTGCACGTTAACGGTACTTCTCGCCCTTATTATTTTTTTGTTTCAATAGTGCTACCCCACATCACTCCTTTCAATTTTGAAGACGAGGCGAATCGCGGGGAGAGCGTCCAAGTTTCTTGTTACGTCAGCAAAGGAGACATGCCTCTAACCTTCTCTTGGATGTTGAACGAGAAGTCGACGTCCGAGTATCCAGATATTAACGTCAGTTCTTTCGGGAAAAAGACGTCGGTTTTGAGCATAGATTCAGTTGATGAACGCCACGTGGGTAATTTCACGTGTGTGGCGTCGAATCGGGCGGGAATATCGAGTTTTACCACGCAACTGGTGGTGAAGGGTAATTGTTTTGTTCCTTTTGCCAGTATTGCCAAAAATTCAACCATTCACCTTCGGGGAAGAACCCTCGTTTCTTGGGGAGACGACAACGGTGCAATGCACGATCTCACTCGGCGACATGCCGGTCGTTTTCTCTTGGACTTTGAACGGACGACCCATTGGGGATTCTTTCGGGATCAACGTCGGGTCTTTTGGGAAGAAAACTTCCGTTTTGAATATCGATTCCGTTTCCGAGCTCCACGCCGGGAATTACACGTGTTTAGCTGCGAACAAAGCGGGAGTGGCCACCTACACTTCTGGATTGGTCGTCAAGGGTATAACGTCCTAGTTTTTGCTTGTCTAATTTCCTTTTCCTCGTTAAAGCGGTTCCGAAAATCCAACCCTTCACTTTCGGCGACGAACCCTCTTTCATCAAAGATTCCGCCACGGCCCAGTGCAGTTTGTCTTCTGGGGATTTGCCAGTGGTGTTCTCTTGGATGCTGAACGGAAGACCTGTCAGTGAGATTCGCGGTATAGCAACTTCCGCTTTCGGGAAGAAAACTTCCGTTTTGAGCATAGACTCTTTGGGGGAGGACCACGCGGGCAACGTAACGTGTTTGGCGACCAACAAGGCGGGGATGTCCAGCCACACCGCCGAATTAGTAATCAAGGGTACCAAGTTTTTCAAAATGCATGCCTCGTTCCTCAGGACTTCACCCAAAAGACGCCGAGTCAGTTCCTCTGTTTTGGTTTTTACCCTGACGATTCTGGAATTGTAGTCAAACTTCTGAATTTGTTCGGTAGTTTTGTCGAGGCTGCAGCCCTTTACTTTCGGCGACGAGCCTTCTTTCATCAAGGACTCCGCCACGGCCCAGTGCAGTTTGTCTTCCGGAGACCTGCCGGTGGTTTTTTCTTGGTTGCTCAACGGGAGGCCGATTGGGGACGTGCAAGGAGTAACCACGACGTCTGTGGGGAAGAAAACTTCCGTTTTGAGCATAGACTCGCTCTCAGAAGACCATTCAGGCAACGTTACTTGTTTGGCGGCTAACAAGGCGGGAATTTCGAGTTACACCACTGAACTGGTCATTAAGGGTATTTAATTTTTGCTCATTGCATGTCTTTCCTTCAGTCGTTCCAAGGATCACCCCGTTCTATTTCGAGGATAACCCTGTGCATTCCGGGCAGTACGTTCAAGTCAATTGTTTAGCGTCAGAAGGTGATTTACCCATAACCATAAGTTGGGGGTTAAATGGAAAGGCTATTGAGCGCTACCCAGAAATTTCGTCAACGGTGGGAAAACGCAGCTCAATTTTGACAATAGAATCCGTTTCTTATATCCATGCAGGCAATTATAGTTGCCAGGCTAAGAACCGGGCCGGAAGTGTCGAATTTTCAACGAAACTGCAAGTGAATGGTTATTATTTTAATACTTCACTCGCTTCCTTCCAGTTCCTCCCCAGATAACCCATTTTGATTTCGATGACGACCCCGTCAATTCCGCCGACATGGTTTCGGTTTTTTGCACCGTGAGCAAAGGAGATTTGCCTGTTGACATCAACTGGACGTTAAATGGCCGCCCGTTGGGCGCAATTACGTCCATTTCGGTGCTGCGCACCAACAAGAGAATCAGCCAGCTCAGTATAGATTCGGTCCAAGCGGAACATTCGGGATTGTACGCGTGTTCTGCCAAGAACAAGGCGGGAACCATCGAGCACTCCGCGTACTTGCACGTTAACGGTACATTTTTCTATATTTTCCATAGTTTTACCGAAACTGCTTCCTTTTTCTTTTGGCGACGAGCCTTCCTACTTGGGGGAATCCACCACCGTCCAGTGTAGCTTATCAGCTGGGGATATGCCAGTCAAGTTTGCTTGGACTCTCAACGGGAAACCGTTGACCAACATTCAGGGAGTTACCATAGCGTCATTTGTCAAGAAAACTTCTGTTATTAACATCGAAGCTCTAGACGAACTCCATGCCGGTAATTACACGTGTCTCGCCGAAAACCGTGCTGGAGTCGCTAGTTTCTCGTCAAACTTGATCGTGAAGGGTAACTTAGTTTTAGGTTTCCATCGTTTTGTTCTGTTCGCCCTTTCTTCCTTGACACTCTTTCACCTTCATTGCGACACTCATTGCGCGTCTTTATTTCAGTTTTGCCCCGTATCGTTCCGTTTAGTTTCGGGGATACCCCGGTGAATTCCGCCACTACCACTCAAGTGACGTGTTTGGTGTCTGAAGGCGATCTTCCTCTCAACATCACTTGGAGTTTTCGAGGGCGCGCTTTAGATAGGAGCGATGGGGTTGTTACGACGCACTTCGGCAATAAGGCGAGTTTTCTTCTCATTGACTCAGTGTCGGATGTCCAGAGCGGAAATTACACTTGCACTGCCCAGAACAGGGCCGGATCTAGTCATTATACCGCATCGTTAGATGTTTACGGTACCTACACATTTTGTTTTTGTTCTGCTGTCTGTCAAGGGGCTTCGTGTCTTAACTTTGTGTTTGCACCGTCTCAATCTCTGTGGAAAATGGCGAAAATCTCAGCAGTTCCGTCTCCTAGTTTCCCGTACTCGTCCCGCGCTGAGATTAGGGTGATCCCGTTTTCCAACTCCCGGCACTTTTCTTTCTTCTTCTTTGTGTTAACTCTTCGCATGCTTTACTTTGTTTGTCCCACTCACTACTTTGGTTATTCAGAGCAAAGTTTGCTACACCCCAAAGTACCGATTTCTCACATCTCAGAGAAGTGTTCGACCCAAGAACCAGTTGTACGTAGTTGACGTGACGTTAGTTAGCTAGCAACTGAACAAAGTTCAAACAAACCGAAGATAAACTCGTTTCGAACAACTGGACCTAAGTGTCATGTCTAAGGACTTTTGGTTCTGTGCGTTGCATTTCTCACCCTAAGCTCAGGAACCTAATTTAGGTTTACCACTCTCAAAGGGGGAATAATGCAAACTTACTGAGAAGTTTAGTTAGTCCGCTATTAACGACTACTTAAAGATTGTCAGTCTTGAATGAGAAATCGGTGCTGGTGGGTTCTTTTGGCAGTCAAAATTGATAATGCATGCCCTTTGGACTTCAGGCCTTGAAATTTGCATGCCTCCAACCGCAGGCTGGAAGATCTGGCTCTAACCGAATCGAAATTTTTAGTACCTCCGAGATGGATCTTGGAGCCGACCGACAAAGCTTTTGCTCAAGGCTCTGATGCCGCTGTCGAATGTAAAGCCGATGGTTTCCCTAAGCCCGTAGTGACATGGAAGAGGGCGACAGGTCAGTTGTGCCACCGTCACCACAGCTAGTTTTACCCTAAAAATTTTAGGGATCTCACCCGGTGATTACAAAGATTTCAAACCGAACAACCCCGACATCAAAGTTGAAGACGGTACTTTAACCATTAACAATATCCAGAAAACAAACGAAGGCTACTACTTGTGCGAAGCCGTCAACGGTATTGGTTCAGGTTTATCAGCCGTCATCCAGATCAGTGTTCAAGGTATTTGGGGGGAAGTTTCTATAGTTCCTGGTGTTAACTGAAACTATTTTAGCACCCCCTCAGTTTGACATTAAGTTGCGCAACCAAACCTCGCGCCGAGGCGACCCGGCCGTCCTCCAATGCGAAGCTAAAGGCGAAAAACCAATTGGAATTTTGTGGAACATCAACAATAAGCGTTTGGAACCTAAAGGCGATAATCGTTACACAATCAGGGAAGAAATTTTGGCTAACGGCGTCCTTTCCGGTCTCAGCATCAAACGTACCGAACGTTCCGATTCAGCTCTCTTCACTTGCGTCGCCACTAACGCGTTTGGAAGCGACGATACCAGCATCAATATGATTGTGCAGGAAGTTCCTGAAGTTCCTTACGGTTTAAAAGTTATGGATAAGTCGGGAAGGACCGTCCAGTTGTCCTGGGTGGCGCCTTACGACGGCAACTCGCCAATAACGCGTTACATGATCGAGTACAAACAGAGCAAAGTTAGTTGGGATGGTAACACCGAAAGAGTTTTGGTGCCAGGTGACCAAACTGAAGCCGGTGTTTTCACGTTGAAACCGGCGACGACCTACCATATTAGAATCGTGGCCGAGAACGAAATTGGATCGAGTGATCCTTCCGATACTGTTACTATAATCACTGCCGAAGAAGTGCCCGGAGGTCCTCCAACTGCTATTAGGGTTGAAAGCAACGACCAACACTCATTGGTGGTTTATTGGAAACCTCCAGTTAGGGACGAGTGGAATGGCGATATTTTGGGGTACTATGTTGGGTACAAACTGGCCTCGAACCATGATGACGCTTACTTGTACGAGACCGTCGAGTTTGGCCGCGTTGAAGGAAAGGAACACCATTTGAAGATAACGAATTTAAAAACTTACACTCAGTATTCCGTTGTGGTTCAGGCTTTTAATAAAGTAGGCTCCGGACCGTTGTCGGTCGACGTCAAAGTCTACACTGCCGAAGGAGTTCCGGAACAGCCCCCAGACAAGGCTATTTGCACCACTTTAACCGCCCAAACCATCCGAGTTTCGTGGGTTTCACCCCCGTTGACCAGCGCTAATGGCGTCATTAAGGGCTACAAAGTCATTTACGGCCCCTCTGACTCTTGGTTCGGTAGGGGTTGTCGTATTGTTGAAACTTGCGTACTTAACGTTTTCTTTTAGATGAAAACACGAAAGATGCGAAAATTACAGCGGCCAGCGAAACGATCTTGCACGGTCTCAAGAAGTACACCAACTACAGCATGGAGGTTTTGGCTTACACTTCGGGCGGTGACGGCGTTAGGACCACCCCTATCCATTGCCAAACTGAACAGGATGGTTTGTTGGTAAAATTATTTTAGGCGATTTGATGCAAGTCGCGGTTTTTAGTGCCCGAAGCCCCAATTGCGGTTAAGTCTCTGGTGATGTCAGCTGAATCGATTTTGGTTAGTTGGAAGCCTCCAGTAGAGCCTAACGGTATCGTCGAATACTACACTGTTTATTACAAACCGGCCGACGTTAACGGCGCCAGTCAGGAGAAGCCGAAATCGCAGAAAATCGTGCCCAACTTGAGGAACCAAAACTTGAGCTACCAAGCCAAGAACCTCGACAGTTCGCTCAAATACGAGTTTTGGGTGACCGCCGCCACCACCATCGGCGAAGGACAACCCTCGAAGAAGGTCACCGTCTCCCCCAGCACCAGCGGTAACTTCACCAATTGACGGAGTTTTGGCAAATTTTAACGGTTTCGTGAACAATTTCAGTGCCGGCCAAAATCGCGTCTTTCGACGACACCTTCACCACCACCTACAAGGAGGATGTGACGTTGCCCTGTCTTGCCGTCGGCATGCCGCCCCCGGTCATCACCTGGAAGATCAAGGGGGTTCAGTTCACCACCAACGACAAAATCAGGCAACAACCCGACGGTTCGTTGTTCATCCGTGACGTCAGCCGGGATAACGCCGGAGAATATTCCTGTCACGTCGAGAACGATTACGGGCAAGATTCGGTCACCCACCAGTTGTTGGTCAACGCTCCACCTCACGCTCCTCTGGTGATAACTCGCGTCCAATGCGAATCGCGATGGTCATTTGTTTCGATTTTGCAGGTGTCTCTGACGTCGACCACCACGAACTCGCTGACGCTCAAGTTGAAAGCCCACGAATCCGACGTCGAACCCATCCACGGCTACACCATTCATTACAAGCCCGAGTTCGGCGATTGGGAAACCGTCCAAGTGGCGCCCACTATCGAAAAGTATACGTTGCAAAAGTTGCTCTGCGGAACGAGATATCAGGTTTACGTGACGGCGTACAACAGGTAGACGTTTTTTTTTTTTTAATAACTTTTACTAATTGTGGGTCGATCTGTGATATTAATCGCGTTAGTTGCTTGCGACTGTCTCTTATTTTTTCGTCTTCCAGCATTGGAACGGGAGATCCGTCCGACACTTTGAACCCCCGATGCCGCGGAGAGAAGCCGATCATCCCCACCGCCGAGGCCTTCCTCGACGTGTCGTCGAACAGCGTCACGCTTCGCCTCAGCGCTTGGTCTGATGGCGGTTGTCCCTTAATGTCGTTTGTTATCGAACAGAAGAGAAAGTGAGTTTTTCGCTTTTTACGTTTTGGGTGCGACCGACCGTTTCCGTTTTGTTTTCCAGAACCAGCACCGAATGGATCCAGGTTTCGAACAGCGTGAAATCGACCCAAAACTTCATCCTCCCCGACTTGGAACCGGCCGTTTGGTACCATTTGAGAATCACCGCTCACAACACCGCCGGCTTCAACGTGGCCGAATACGAATTCGCCACTCTAACGGTGACCGGAGGTACTAATTAATTTTTCGATTCCGACCGTTTTTGTTTTGTTTTTGTTTGACGCCACAGCAGAGCATGTTATTAACTCACGCTTCCGATCAAGCGATCGCAATAGTACCTGAATGTTCATGTAGACGCGCCAATTGACACATCCACTGACGTCAGCTTTTCCGTTTCAGGTACTATTGCCCCGGCCCGTGAAATCCCCAAAGAAGACACCATTCAAATAATCCTGGCGAACCTAAACCTAGTAGTGCCCGTAGTGGCGGCAGTTCTCGTCATTATCGTTGCCATTATTGTGATTTGTGTGTTGCGAGGCAGAGGAAATTACCATAAAGGTAAAGTCGATGTTTTTTTTTTGTTGGTGCAGGTACCATCGCGCCCATCGGCGAGGCGCCCGGTGTTAAAATGCTCTTCCCCTGGATACCCGATTGGGTCGACCTGAACATTGCCGTGCCCGTTGCCGCCACGGTCGTGGTGGTCGTGGTCGGTATTGTCGTGATCTGTGTGGCGTTGTCGCGCAGGGCGCACGGACCCCTGCAAACGCGCCTCCGCAGCGACTGTATGTGTGGCGCGAGCTCTACCGAAGCGGCCAAAACTGCAAAAAAAAACGAAATAGCGATTTTAATTCTTGTAAAGGGAGGAAAGTTAGACGTTTCTCGTGTGCTTTAAGTTGACCACTCGGCTGTGGTTTGCGGTTTTGGCCGTCGATCGCGTTCGGCGCGACTGGTCGCTTCACCTCTTGTTTTGCAGATGACGTCGTCTACAACCAATCGGTAAACGCTGCGTCCACCCTGGACAAGCGCCGGCCCGACTTGAGGGACGAACTCGGTTACATAGCGCCCCCCAACAGGAAATTGCCCCCGGTTCCCGGTTCCAACTACAACACTTGCGACCGCATCAAGCGAGGTACCGTTTTAAGTAAGATCATCCGTCGCTTTTTATGCATGCCCATTTATTTTTAGAAATTTTTCCTCTTAACAGCAGTAATCGGCGTAATAATCAATCGATGTTTTCTAATAAACGTAATTAACGCTCTGGTTCTTTTGTTTCAAGGAATGCGCGCTCTATAGAATTTTTTGTTTTGTTCTCATTGTTGAAGTCTATTTCTTGTGTGTGTGTGAGTGATGTTTCATTGCAAGGTACAATTGCTTGATATTTTTAAATGTGTAATAGGAGCTCATTATCGTTCTCATTCAACCTGGGATCCCCGACGTCATTTGTACGAGGAGCTTAGAAGTAGGAGAGGTTCGAACGAAACTGTACATACGCACAGAGGTAAAGTTTTACGATTTAAAGAATGGTTTGTGAACAGCTTGGGTGCTTTGATACTAACAAGTACTTAGATTGTCATATGTCCGCGTTGTTCAGTAACCACAGGTTTGCTAGGGTAGGGGTCCTTGCGGCCACCAATGCCGTTTTGTCCACAAATCTCTGATGAACTGCACGCCAAGAAACTCTTCCTGTCACAAGTCAATTCTATTGCAAAAATAATTTTCTAGAAACCATTTCTATTAAATTGGTTCAAAACTCTCCTAACTATTGCACCGATTGCATTGAGGCAGAAATTGCTTCTCCGCATGCGCGACGGAAAATTAGCTCCGCCCACTTTTAGTTACAAAGTAGCCAGTGTAACCAACCTGACAGTGCAATTCGTACTACTTTGTTCATATATTTAAATTGCGCGGGCTTGGGTGGGCGGAGTTTGCGCATGCGGGGAAAATCTCGATGCAATCGGGGTATTGAAATGTTTTTTGACATCACAACTTTGTGAACAAAACCAGATTTTTGGCCAAAACACGTGTTTGATAGAACGTAGATACTATGTAAGTTAATGAATATTGTATGTCTAACACTACAGCTGTAAATAAACGTTGGTTGTCTTCCTCAAAACAATCGTAAGTCTTATTGCGCCGCTTTTTGTTTGCTTCTTGGCAGTCTGTGCTTTGCATGAAGTGTCTTGCATCATCTACATTACTAACATATTAACTATTAGTCCACAAATGTACAGGATCATCCAGGATGGCTGAACGTGCGACTTACCCGACGCCCATACCCAACTTTTGCTTTGCCGAACTTTACCTACTGTGACACGCACTAATGTCAGTGCGCCGTATCGCCAACATAACTTCAATTTTTTTAATAAAGTTGGTTTTACTTATTCAATAATATGCGTGACGTGGCACGTGTTTTGGTTTCGTTACCTTTGGCACTTATATTTGGTTCAAAAAGCGTAAAAGTTGTTAAAAGGCGACTCGATAATCGAACAAAACCCTTTGGCCACCACTGACAGTTGGCAACTGTCAAATGCGTGTTTAAAAAAAAACAAAACAAATTGAGGTAAGTTTTGTTCAACATGACGTCACGTTTAATCATTCTGGATGACCGCGTAACTTTTCAATGGTGGGTGGGATCGGAACAAGGAGTTGGGGAAGATTTCTGATTAACTCGCCCCTTTTGCGTTGTAGGCATGGACGATGAGATCTGCCCGTACGCCACCTTCCACTTGTTGGGCTTCCGCGAAGAGATGGACCCCAGTAAAGCGATGCAATTCCAAACATTCCCCCATCCTCACTCGGGCACGATGGGTCCTTCCGGCATGAACACTCCCCACCAGATGCATTCGCGTTCCGGCTCCCAATCGATGCCTCGTCAAAACCGAAGATACGACCGAGTCGGCTCCCAGGGTTAGCACCTCTCGCAACTCCAATTCGAACAATTTTAATTTTTTTAACCTTAATTCGACACAGGTAACGGCAGCATCTACTCTCCCGGTCCCGAATACGACGATCCGGCAAATTGCGCTCCCGAAGATGAACAGTACGGTTCTCAATACGGCGGTTACGGAGCCCCCTACGATCAATACGGAAGTCGCGGTTCCATCGGCAGGCGTTCAATGGGATCGTTGAGGCTGCAACCTACGAGCACCAGTCCCGAACCACCACCGCCACCACCAAGGAATCACGACCCGTCCTTCAACGATTCCAAGGACAGCAACGAGATTTCCGAGGCCGAATGCGATAGAGATCAGCTCATCAACAATAGGGCCTACGGGGGTGAGTTGAGGCGCTTTACGTGTTTCTGGAAGAATTGAGTTTGTTGATTGATGAAGTGAGGGCGCTGAAGTCGCCCCGGGTTAGATAAGAATTGGCGAAGTTTCATTGCACATAATTAACTTTTCTTAATGTGGCCATAAAACAATTGCGATAATTAGTAACAAAATGCGCACGCGTACAAGTTGACGTACTTACTGAAAGTGACGTCACCAGTGGGGTAGTCAATAAAATAAAGTTGAAAAACTATTTACAACTATTCTCTAAAAAGCAGTTTAAACCGCAGCTTCGTTATTTATTTGAATAATCAAGCTGTCAAAGGTCAGAATATCTAAGTAGTCGCGTACTATGTTGTGGATGCGTCAAAGGGAATTTAAATCAGGCCTCAGCGGAGCTGCGGCACGTCTTGATACTTGAAGTCCGTTCAGCGAAATACACTCTTTGTGCTGAACGCGTCCGTCTGTACGCGTGTGCTTCACTTACGCACCCATGCACACCAAATTTAGTCGAAAAATTTACTTAAAAATTGGTCTCTTTTCAGAAAATGAACAGGGTAAGTGAGTTGTGTGAGCGTGATCTATTAGTATTGGGTTAAGTTCTTCGACTCATCAATAATCACTCATTAAAAGACGACTTTCATCGTTTTAACCGAAACTGCACGTACAATTTAACTTGTGTGAATAACTGCATGTTGTTTTTTTTTTTTTTGTTTTGTTTCCGCCACTCATTTCGTTGTTTTTAAGTTCGTTATTGTTTATAAGCTAGTTGTGACGTGGTCGTGTAGTAAGTGTGGTTTGTTTTCAGTAATGAGAGGTAGTTCAAAGGATGGCATGTCTCACGAGGAAATGCGCAAACTGATTGAAAGGTCAGTACACACATTGTCGACACCTACAGTAACCACCGGGAGTGATGGCGAGGGGTGGGGGGGTACTTTAGCGCCGATGACGTAACGCCCAACTGAAACTGGATTGACGAAACCAACTGAACCAAAACAATTGGTTGCGACGCTGGAACGAAAACGTTGTGACGTCATCACTGCTCGCCATCACTTCTGCACCTTACTGTACCTGTTTCTTCAAAATTTCATTGGCTTTCGAGCGTTTGTTAAATTCGAACAGTGTTAAGCAGAACTGGTTTTTGCTCCCGAATAATAATGTTGTCATTTGTTATTTCATGAATTCCTCTCTAGGAAACTGTAAGTGTGTACTGTAATATTAAACCGCTTCGTGATTTTTTTGATTGCACTTTTTCGTTTGTTTCGTGTTTGCACTTAACTTACTGTAACTAATAGTTTTTGTTTGTTTCTTTAACGTTTCTTAACTTGATCGTACGTTGCGCGCTTAACGTGAGGGTGAGTGTTTTGTCCTTTTTTTAGAAACGAAACAGGCCAAGCAAACGGGGGACTCACAGCCTACGATACTGTGGCAGTGTAATTTGTAAAGGAGCGAAGGAGGAGAGCCGCCGATCCGATCTAGC
The DNA here is from genome assembly GCA_951805265.1 of Schizotus pectinicornis. Classification (NCBI taxonomy): domain Eukaryota; kingdom Metazoa; phylum Arthropoda; class Insecta; order Coleoptera; family Pyrochroidae; genus Schizotus; species Schizotus pectinicornis. The sequence continues at coordinate 4,650,220 of OX638207.1, forward strand.
GACCGAATCCTCGATTGACCCGAAATTTGTTTGATGCGGGGTTCGGCCGCGTGGTCCGCCGCCGGTGTTCACGCAACTGGTCCGCTTTAACCTTGGAGACTGAACCTTTTTTCGATTCCATGACTTGTAGGTGTAGCACAAAAAACGATTTTATTGGCTTACGATTTCCGCGGACACTTGCGTGAACATCCGATCGATTTCACTACCAAATATTTATTTTAGTTGGGACCTGGTCCCGGTTACGAATACGTACACATTTTGCCAACATTTTTTATATTTATAGAGGATTCTGGAACTTCTCGGGGAAGTTGCAGGATCGACGCGATTAGCTCGATTCGGTTCGTTTGTTGTACAGTGGCTCAATGTGTCATGTGATATTTTCGAGGTTTGTGAATATTATTTTATGATGTTTCGGGCGATTTGTTTACAGTCCTACAGTGGTGCCAAAAGTATATTAAAATACGCAATTTTGTTAGAAACCCTACTGTAGGCGATTTTTTTTTTAATAGGTAGCTTTGTTTATTTTGCTTCATTAAGTTGTTTCGTTTAATAGATTTAGGGTACAGTTGGCGATATGGTTTCGTTATTTTTTTTTTTGTGCTGTACAAGTGTTTGAAGGTTGTGCATCGCCAGCTTGTAATAGTTAAGTGCTATGTGTAAGAAAATAGCTGTTTCTCCAAGTGTAACGTTGACAGTCTACTATTTTTATACCTCACTGCTAACACTGGAACAGGGCCACACTTTTAAGCCCTTTAGCTTAATCTATATTTTATTAATTATTGACTTTGGAGATTTTCACTGCAATATTCAGTCGCGCTTCAGTGAAAGTTCAACATCGAATCAGCATTGTTAGATTGTCAACTGTTCCACTTTTTTTGGCTAAGATTAGGAACAAAATTTATCGGATTGTTTTAGCCGCTAGTTTTATGAAGATATATCAATGTTTCTATCTTAAATGCATGCATGTCAAACATATAAATGTAGATGTATAAACAAACAGTTGAAGTATCTAGACGAGAAACTCAGACAACTACTATTACTACTATAATGCAAAGCGAAACAAAGTAATTTAATTCACGTAATAATACTCAGCAGATATTAAGAAGCTTCAATTTATTCGTAGTGTTTAAAATATCAGTAGAATAGGTGTAATTTTAATCCAGTATCTGCCGTGGCATTTTGGACAAAATTTCGTTATCTTCTTTGACGCAAACATTCAATAACCACAATAACACTGGGGTTGTTACTTTCGTTCCAAGTTCCTAATGTAGCAATCAGACTTTTTGGTAATATGTACGTGGATGACCACGTGTCGAAACTTATTTGTCATTTTAACAAACTAGTCATATTGGAAATATTTAACGATTCCATTTAACCACCCACGAAATGACAAGTAATGGTCTTCATTTAATTTTTGTGATAATGGTTTAAAATGCCATTATAAGTGTATTTTATGTGTGCTATATATATCCGATTGATAGTCGTAGTGTAATACTCTTGTGAACTGTATTTCTGCAATATTTTCTAATCTCTTACTAACGTTATTTTATACTCTCAACATTCACTTATAATCAGTTAAGAATCTCTTCGGATTGTGGAAACATGTATTTACGTACTAATTTTACACTTTGCTATTATTATGACCGTTTCATTTGTAAATGCTTGGATACCAAAGCAACTTTTTGGTTAAATATACAATAAAAAAGAAGAATCTCTCATTTATTACCCCTAACTTTTTTTGGTCTGTTACCCTGATTTCAAATTACCCATAAACTCCATTAAAATTAATTTATTTCCTAAAATATCTTACACTAAAAATAAATAATTAAAACCTAGCACTATGTACAAAATAAATAAATATACAGGGAGTTCAGTTTAAGTGTTGATTCCATATTTGGACTTCATTTTATCAATTTCTTCCTGCTTCTTCTCGATATCGGTCTTCTTGAACGCTTTGCTGGCTTGATAGTACAGCACCACCAGGTATCTGTTGCAAACGTTGAACCCGGATAAGTGGTCACAAGCGTTTTTGGCGTCGAAAATGTCTTCGAAAACCACAAAAGCGGTGCCTCTAGTTTCGGGTGTGTTACCCACTCGAATTTGCCTGATAGCCCCGTACTTGCCGAAAATATCGTACATTTCTTCCGCCGTTATTTTATAAGGCAGATTTCGGATGTACAGAATCCTATTGATTTCAGGCGGCAACCTAACCTACAAATTCAACAATAGAAAATATGCAAGTTATTGTAATCAAGGAACTTACGTTGGCCTTTCGTTGCATCGCCAAAGCCATTTTTTGGGAAACTTGCGGAAAATTCCTCAACAAACACAAGTTACAACAACTTTCGGTAAACGTCAACAACAACTTTTGGTAAACGTCAAAAAATGACACAACAATAATGGCGGACAATGTTTTGGTTTAGTAGGAAGATAAACAAAACTAGGCCCATTGCTACCAACGCATGAAATCGAAAATAACTGACGCTTTCTTTTCGGCTTTTATATCTATTTTTTTTCTCAATTTTGTCTCTCCTGGAGATAAAGATGCGGGAGATTCAATTTAATAGAATAAGTTATTTATATTATCTTATTAACAAACAACAAATATTGTCACATGACAATCCGTGTTCATTTAGATACCTAAATATACAGAATATGTCCCTGTAGTTTCGTGAAAACTCTAACAAAACCTCGATTCAAAATTTACAAATAAGTTTCATAAATTACTATAAATTAGTTCTAGTTAAGAATATAAACAGCAAAAATAATCTAATTCATTTCCTACAAAGTGAACCAAATCAAGAACTTAAGTACATTATAAAAATTCAAGAGACTCTCATTATACTTCCAATTTTCCAAACATTCCTGCACATACAACTCATCATATCGGTCGGCCAGATCAAGTAAGGAATAAGTGGAGTTGGGTACAGTACGGTAATACATGACAGGTTCCTTCAAGTTACAATTGCTCAAAACATCCTCCTCGTCATTGAAGAGAGTCACACTTGGATTAGCAACATTGCAATCAATCAACTCTAAATTTTTATCAAAACAAATGCGAATTTCGCTAATCAAAGACTTTTTCGTGTCTCCATCAATAACGCATTGAATAGCGGGATTTTTCTTGTTAACCCCTTTGATAGTGTCGAAAATATTTTCGACCATATAACCTTGAGAATTTGGTACAATTTTGTTGGTAGCCAAAATTTGCGCCAACCTATACTGCTGGTTCCACATCAAACCCTGCTTGAAATAGTTAATGACGCTGTTCAATTGGGGCAGAATCGAAGCGCAAGTGCCGTGTTTGGTCCATTCGTGTTTCCATAAAGAGTTAGAAGGGGTGTTGGCTTCGAGGTTGGTCCAAAATTTGTTTAAATCAGCCAAAATCGGTTGGAGTTGGTCCATGTCGAAATGGATGGCTGAATCGCAAAAATTTGGGCCTTCAGTTCCTATTTTTGTTGGCCAGATTCCGTGGACGGTCCAAGCGGAAGGGTCCGGGGGCAAAGAGCATTTGTTGTTTTGGTTCTTTTCTTCCCATTCTAGACAAGTGGTCACTGGCCAGTGTTGGCTGTAGATCAAATAGTCCCAATCTTGGTACGGGGTCGGCTTGGGTTTGCGTTTTTCGAACGATAGGTCTGCATTTGAGCTAGAATAGGAATGGAAAGTTTTGATGGGAAATGAAACTTCACTTTAGAAAAATGCTCACCTTTGATTTATGACAGCGATCACTAGCAGTGCCAAAGAGGTCTGCGGACGGGTGACCATATTTTCTTCAATTTAAATTGTACTAAATCCAATTACCCTCCATTTTCACCCAAAATTTTCTTCGTCTTAATAACGACGACCTACAACCATTGTTGTTTTTGATTTAAGTCTATGATTGTGTCATTGATGACACAGATAAAATTTATTACTTCCATTTAAATGTCAATAGAATCAATAGATGGAGCCACCATGCTACCTTGCAAGCGCTATTCGCAATTTATTGAATAGCTCCCTGCTTTATCGATCCTTAAAGACAACCAGTAGCCTCTGCAGGTGGCGTCCTAACCTTACTTTTTGCTTAGATTAGCAACAAATTTGCAACATTAATCGAAGGCTCTTCTAGAACATATAGAAAAACTGCGGGATCTGAGGTAAGTGCTGTGACAATTCACCTAAGCGACCTTCTTTTATGCCAAATCGTGGCAACTTGATTCATATTACACACCACTTGAACGCAGTGGCGTAGGAGGAATATAATTCTAGGAAGCGACAAGGATGCTTCATTAATTATTCTTTTGAACGGTTCCTCATTGTAGATTAGGTAAATATTAAGGGGAACAAATATAATGTACATCAAATTAAACCATACATCCCTTGCACTGTCCGCCAGAAAATTTAATGAACATCAAAAAATCTAAATGAAACCCAAATTATTAGGTATACATCAGAAAATGAGAATATCACCACTAAAATAACTATGCTCCGTATTGTTTTACTTTTGCTTACATTTTAAATTTTATATATCTATCAATTTTACTAAATGTTCACCAAATTTAGAACGCTCAAGTTATGCGTCCGTGCTGTACATAATAAATATTAGCGCTATCCATTTATATTTAGTGTTTCTCAAAAAAACTATTTGTGCGTCAAATAATTATTCTATTACTCCAAAAATGAAATATGCTCGCGCATCTCTCCTTGCCGCTTGCGCTTCCAGACAAAAGGCACGCGAAAAAAGTTTTGTACAAGGTCAGTTCAGGGCCCTGTAATTTTTGTTTAAAAAGCACGATTAGAAATTACCACTAAAAGAAGCTTTACGTTTTACATAATGCAAGCCAATTACAGCAAAGCATTTATATATTACGGAAATCAATATCTTTTTTTGTGCAAACCACTTCTATTTTTACTCTTATTTTTCTTGCCCTAGCACATCTACATCTATAATTTTGCATAAAATTATTTACCATTTGCACAACATTTTATTGCTTGTGTATTTTTGATCAACAAAAAATAGTATTTTTAACTGCTAAATAATATAAGACACTGTCGAAAATTAAATATCTGGGTATTATGTTAGGATTAAATGCGGAACAAAATTTGTTGAACATTTAGTATTTATGGTCAACAAAAGTTATTTTGGCGAACAAAATATATAAGAGGCCAGCATTATGTCAATATTTGGTTGTCGCTTTAAGATTATGTATTTTCTTAATTTTGGTGAGCATTTAGTATTTTTGGGAAAAGAAAGTATTTTTTTGTATGGAAATATTGGGTAAATTTGGTAGACTGTTAAATACGACCTAATATTAAGTAGTCGTCTTTTCGAATCGCATTTTTCAGCTTTTTTAATAAATATAATTTAAATTTAAATAAATATTATTTAAATATTAGCTGAAAAAAGTGCCAAAAAGCTGTTGATCTTGTTAGTTGCCGATTGTGGTTGTTGAATTAGCCTCAATAACCATATAACAGCACCCCAATTATGCAAGCTGGGCGTTAAAAAACTTTTAATAGTTACACCTTGTAATTACCCTTGTGATGGGCTGTGGAGGATGATGCTACTTCAGCAGATGGCTGGCGCGAAGGACGACAATGAAACATTTCAAATCGATTAATAATAATTGGTTTAGATCCACGGTCGTAACGAAGTCGGCCTTTTAATAATACCCCATGATAATAACAGTTTATTTGTACAACACCACGTCGTAACGTTATTAGAACTAAAGTGCTTAACTAAGTAAAATATTAATTTTTAGGCCACTCTCAATTTGCTGTCACGTTTCGAGGTTCTTGGTCCGGAAGAACCGGAAGTGGAGGTCGCTTTTTTCTTCGTCTAGCTCGACACGGAACCATTGTTATTACCTGCCATTTGCCTGGTAACAAATGGGTTTCGAACAAAACTGTAATGAAGTCTCATATTTAACCATTTATTAACTCGTTGCCGGTATAGCTCCGACTGAAGCTAATGGGCCGTTTCGTTGAATATTTTTACATACATTGGGCAAGCATCTTCATGTTCCTCAAACAACCGGCGAGAACTCAAAATCTACCTACAAGTCTTGTGGGGAAAGTTGAGGGCAATCCCTGAAGATGGCCCTGTTCCCAGCCGACGCCGTTTACGTGCGCCACTGGAAATCGACTCTCCTTATCCTATATCGAAGATTCAGTACTGTTGATGGACCATCATCGACCGACCAAACATGTCACGAGATGAACATAATTGTTTCATTGATGTTCTCCTCGTTAATAAAAAAAACTTCTAGAAATTATAACGTCACGATGGACCTTTTAATTTAAAAAATAAATATTTACTTATTATCGTGGATCTTTCTAAGTAACAAACATTATTTAACGTTAAATCAAGTTTGATTGTTAATTATATTAATTTTTTAACTGAACCTCCTTCCAATTGAGCAATGTAACGAAAAGAGTGACAAAAGTAGTGGTAGAGGTTGTTAGTGCATTTGAGAGAGAAGGGCAAATTAAGTGGATCACACTGTTTCTATGCTAACTTCTTAGTTTATCCGGTAAGGAAACGCACAAACTACTAGTAACAACAATTTTATTTACATAAATACAAACGAAAGACAAAGATATGTTTGTTGGTGTTTCTCGTCGTCTCCGGTTTTTCTTCTTTGGTGGAACTTCATGGGGCCGAACGCGAAGACTGGTTCTGCAACAAAATAAATTTCGGCAAGATTTTGCCTAGAACTGCATTCAGCAGTTTCGCACAGGACTGACGTGTAAATTTTGGTTCCTTTTTGTTTATTTCGTAGCAATACGTCGAGAGCAGCTGTTGTCCCTCTTCTACCCTCCACTTTATCTCATTCCAAACATCTACTTCATCCCACCCATCAGATGTTAGTCACGCTCAAATACTTCCCTATAGTCCTTGTGGCCTGCACCATTGTTGTTCGTGTCCTAATTCCAAACACCCCATTTGACTCGTATTCCCCCATTACAACCTTTGCGGAATGTCTTCGAAAATTCATCATTCTTACCAACGTAATTAAGAAGTTATCAGGTATTTTTTTTTTTTAAATTGGGAGCGTCATCAGCAAAAAGTGGCGGTAAGCCACTGGTTAAAATTCAATAACGTGGGTCCTATTCCGCATTTATCAACAGTTCTTCATTACGTATTCTATTCGTAGTGTTCCATTTCAAACGCGAAGATCGAAGCCGTTTACAGCTCCAAACGCCCACGGCTCCAGGGTGAAAGGGTTGAATGCAAATCTAAGGGTGTTTAAGGGAAATTAATGAACTGGCAAAAAATTACGGAGTGACAATTCAAGGTCAATTCAAATTGTTTTGAACTGAAAGACAATTTGAGCTCAAAGCTAATTATCTTAATGCAACCGAACATGGGCCGCTCAAATGTGATAATGAAACCAACTGTTTAAAAAAAAATCAAATAAAACTATTGATGGTTGAGGTACCCAAAATTTTGGCTCTTAACGATCAATTATCTTAGACAACTGGACCGCTCGCTCATCACTCACCGTCTGATGTAAATAATAAATGTAAATTATGAGCGCTGCAACATCATCACTGCCATAATGAAATCCAACGAACGTTCAGAGATGACTCGTTTTTTCCAAAACCCACCAGATGACAATTAGACATCAGTCGTTTGTTGCATTTAGAAGTTAAATTTCTTATTTTTGAAGGGGATGAGTCGCCTTTGCAACTGGTCGTAATTGATGTAGTAGATCTCTACTTACAGGATGTTCATTAACTTCCATAAAACTTCTATGAACCGTTAACGAGCCATCAATAGTTTCTAACGATTGGAAACTACGTCAAACAAGTCACTCAAAACCAACAAATTACCCTCTCTTCAGTTGAGGTTATTGCGCCATCAACGACAATTATCTTTGTGCAACCGATGAATTGGACATTTAGCAAAATTTCTTGGCTATAAAACTAATCATTACGTTCTATTGACGAGTCAAAGTTTGATTTGGACTTTGAGGATTGGCCACTACACAGGCGTTGGGACTTTTTGGGGCGCGTTCACACTTGAACCCCGAATCAAGTGATGGAACAAGGGCGTATCGGGTCGGACACCAATAAAGGTTCGCGACGACCCGTTCCAACTCGAGCGGTTAAATTGTGAACGCACCATTACCTTTTCCGATTTGATTGGCCATCCCCATTGTTAGAAACGACCCTGGTGGTTGAGTCCTCTCGCCTTCAGCTGTCAAAATGAATGGGCTGTTAATTGGTTCTTTCTTGAAACGAAAACTTATGACCGAACACATCTTCATTGCTGGTGCACCCCTAAATTATGAATTTTTAAACCAACTTTAGAACCGCGGTTTGGGTTGTTGAAACCCTCCCTGGCCGAACGGTGAAAATTTCGCCGCCTCCACGTTCGATTTCACACTCCACTTCTTTCGGTCTTTGGAAAAAAACCTACGTGCACCGTGGTGGAAAAATCGATTACTTGTACGTTGGTAAATTGCACCGCAATGACCCAATTTCGTCTCTTGTCGACGGTGTGAATTTTGCACCAGTCCAGCCCTGAACGATAAAGGAAACGTTGAACCACTGAAATAAATGCGATGATTCACAAAAGCAAATACGACTATTGACTTTTCCACGTCTCGGGTATTTCCACTGGCTTCACTTCCTGCTGGTTACACACAGAGAGAGTGTAACATCAAACAATCAGATAAGGGGAGGACGCGGAAATAGTCTCTTCGTCCCGTTTCGCCGAAATTGCTGCGCGACTATTTACCCAAAAACGGAGGTTTCGGGCCGGCGCCGGGGTTTCCCCCGGGACCTTAGAAGCCCGGATCACAAAACACTGACGAACATCGATCTAAATTTGGGGGAATGGAGTTTTCGCGAAAAGTTGAAAATCGTCACATAATTAGTGCACTCCAACAGGTGTCGGGAGACAGCATACCAGAGCACCTGATGAAGTACAATAGACATGAGACAGAGGGCGTTGTGCGAAGATGTGGTTGTTGGTGGTTAAGGCTCCGCCGCTGCGCGCGCTACTTCAGGTACCTGACTTTCAAAAACCAGCCTCGGTACCGAAGCAGCACGCGTAGCAACAAGCAAATCCCGGTGATTTCGCACACCGAAACACACGTGGTGGCCGGCCAAGGTGATGGCTAAATTGTCACGCACCAGAGAGGTCCGTCGTCCGTCGAAATCTTCGGATTGTCGTATATCGGTCGGCGTGTTCTCCGGCGTTCTCGAACACCTGTCTCGAGAAAGTTGATCGTTGGTTGCGTCAAGGATCCGCAAATTGGTGAGTTTGCAGTAGCTTTTCGAAACGAGTCCAAGGTCCGGTGACGTCACTAGCTCCGTCTGGAAACCTTGAAATATTTCGCACTTTTCCGACAAAAAGACCGGCACTGCGGCCGCCGACCAACTGACGGAAGCGCTTATCTCGCGTCGATAACGCCAATTCCAAGAACGATTAGGGCCCCTGCGTCATTGTAACGTCCCAAGATTAAGACTGGCGAGCCAGTTTCCAAGGATATCCGCTGTTTAAAACGATCAAATAGGCCGTGGAACCGCCGCACAATAGCCCACTAGATGCGTAGAATTAAATTTAAATTGTCCCAGAAAAGAGCGGCCAATTCCGCGAATTAGCCATAACGACTGTCGAGTCGAACACGCCACAACGACACCGGCACCGATCGACGCGAACCGCCCTCTAACGATCACCGACGAGAACTGACCACGCCGCACACATCATAACTGAAGAATCAAGCCGGCCGTGTCTGGCGACGGTGGGAAAACCGGAGTGGCGGACCAATCACGGCGCGAGCAACCGCCGACAATCGCCGAGACGCGCCGATCGTCGAATTGGTTGCGTGTGAAACCGGCCCCCTGTCTGGGTCCTTAACCTAACTTAACGGCTGCGACACGTCGCATCTTCGTCGGCAGCGACAGGTCGACATCGACCCGTCTCGCTCCCACCGTCTGCGAAAATATACAATGCATCGTGAAAACGTCTGCATTCCGCGAGAAAACGTCTGGAAAGTTTTCGGGAGCTGCAACATGGGAAATGCCGACGAATCGATGCGGAATTTTCGGGAATTGTTCGGAAAACACCTTTTTGACGGCGGGGAGATAAAGCGAGATTGGAGATGACCCAATTACACGGGAGATGAGTGGCGAAAAATGGCCGGGAACGAGAGAATTGCGGCCGTGGAGACATAAACGAAAAAAAAACAGGCAAAAGTTTCTAATTTTTTTATGACGTACTTTTTGCTATTTCACTTATCGCAATGAAAATGAATCATGCTACAAAATGTGGCTATGAATCATTAAAAAAATGTAGATTAATCTGTTTATTAAATGGTTTAAGTTTTTGCATAGTTATTTGATTAGTTTTTCGTTGCAACACCAATGATAACGTTCCAAGAATTTTTGCACGCTACTAACAACAAGATGATATTTCATCGCGACTGCTAAAAATAACAATTTTGCTCGTACAAATCGCCTCTCCTGGATGTGATGAAGAAAATGTAAAAATGCTACCAAAAAGAGAAAAGATGGGAAAAGTGCTTCAGATACTTTGTTTTAATATTATCTTCATGGTTACTGCAAAAAAAATTCTTAAAAATGGCCAAATGGCTCATAGTGGATGATCCCAGTTACGACGTACTTTTATGAAAACAAAATGCACCTATGGCAACTTCGATGAGAAATTCAACTAGACATATGCAGGACTTACGTGATTATGGCGAAGACTTGAACAAAGCGGGGAGATATGTAGAAAGGTTTCACCGTTGTTAATTTTTGTATTCGTTTTCTTTTTTTTAAATCTTCTGCAAATAAAAGAATAGATGGCTAGAAGACATTTTTGCACTACTGATGATGTCAAATGCGCTTTTAGGCAAATTTACGTGAATAACGCCCACTTTCCTCAAATCATTTTTAAATGAACATTAGGCGTTTTGGAAAGGTATACAGGACCATTATTGGCAAGTGGGAATTCTTTTATGAAGAACAATTTAAAAAGTTGCTCAAAAAACCCGATGTGGGTGGTAAAATTTGGTGAACAATAAATGCATTTTGATGCTTGAAACCCACTGTTAATCAAAGATTCGTCAAATCGTACAACAAAAGATTAAGTGGATAACTAAATTACTGCTATTGACCGAGAGACATTCTCACGTTACGAAACTTTTTAAACTATTAATTGACGAAGCAGCAGAACCTGGCAAAGTTAGGCGGGAAAAGCCTTATGGTGAACGCGCCAGAAAAATCCCATTGTGAACGCACCAAAGGAGGCCTATTAATTGTGTCAGAGAAGAAGCGTGAGAAGTTAGCAAGTTCACTTGTTCTAAGTTTAATCTTATCCTAAACAAACAACGATTCAACAATTGTTGGGCAATAGGGTGTAAAGTTGCAGAACGCTGCTTTTGGAAGAGAGACGAAGAAAAAATTGAACATTAGAATCGCCATTGCTCCTTTGAGCACCCACAATGGATTTACGACTTATTGACAACGTTTTAATGAATTTCGTTGGAAAGTTGGCTGATGAGGGTGTCGATTTTCGGGACACTCTTGAATCCAAAACAAATGAACTTTTACTGGAAAATTCCGGGAAAAAATTGGGGGCCTACGAACTTGCCGGTCATGGTGGACGACTAACACAAACAAACCGGCCGAAAAATTCCGCAATGACTGTAATTATTCTCGGTAGATTCTTGAGGACCCGCCTCTCATTACCTACCCAGCCGTTTCCCTGGATAGACGCACCTTCACGTTTCGTTTAAACATTCATACCATCGGTGAGAACAAAGAGAGCCGTCGGATCGGCGACAAAATGCCGTTCGGGCGTCCCAACGCGCCAAACCTGTACCAGTCTTTTGGCGAAAAAGAGCAAAAAAGGAGGCGGAAAAATGTCGGACCGGCGGCCATTACGGCGGACGTACCGAAATGATAACGAGGCGGCCAACAACCGGTGATACGGGTAGGAATATGCGATCGCGACCAGAATCCGCATGACGTCACGCCGCCCCCATTGCTGGTAGTTGCTAAGGCGGTCGTGTTGTTAAAATGGACATCAACTGAGCCAAGGTCGTCGCAAGGACTCCACGCTATAGCGTTTTGTCATTATCGGCATTCCTATGTTAGGTGACCAGTTTCTTGTGCCCGATTCGGAGAGCTGTGTCATTCAACGTGAAAACTGACGTTGCCGCTATGCAACGTCGGGGAGATCCGCGCCGAAAAAGTGCGAAATCACGAAATCGTCGAGTGATAACGAGCATCGTCGAAATTTTCGAGAATTATCGCTACTCAACAATAACCGTCCAACGCCGACGAATAATCATCTTGACGTCACGCCATTCATATTAATGCATAAAAACTGTATCAGTGATAATAAAACGGTTATGTAATGGCAGTTCGACGTCACTACCACGTGAATATCGAATTATTCCGACAATATTCAGGACATAAATGTCATCGTGTATAAATAATGACAACAAGTTTGTCGTGACCGGGAGGCGTCAGTGTCGTCCCGACGCGCGTCCATTCTATTATCACTCGGAGAGGAGACGGGAAGAAAAAATAGGACACGTCTCGCCGTTCAATTTGCTCTCTACTACCGGCATGCGCAAATTGGGGCCAACTCGGCCGTGTTAAAAAATTGCCGGGCCTCTAATCTATCCGCTTCGTGGCACTTTCAGGTTGGCGACTCCAGAACCGCGACCAAAACTTTCGGCCGCCACCTCCAACACCTCTTTGGGAAAATCCACACAGCGACTATTGGCACCCCAACAACCGAAACCCCAAAATAAAGAGTTCAAAGCAACACAAGACTTAAAACAAAAAGAAGGTTATTTTTGGAACTCAAGACCTATGAAGGTTAAAACATTGGAAATGAACAATTCTCTTGGAGGAAAACGGTAGCGAGGGCTCCGCCGCCCTTGTTGGTGGCAGAGTTCCTTGGAGTTGATGATCATTTTGCAACTGGATGCGAAACCTATTTTGGGATTACCACCATAGATTTAAGTAATTTCCAAGGAAACTGCACGTTTGAAAATAGTTGATGGGTTCAATGGAAGCAACGCGACAATAACAATGATTAGTATTAATTGCTCAGTTATAATACGACGGGTACGTGGATATTGATCGTAGACTAATAACAGGCAGTTATTGCTCAATTACTGAGGCAACCTTGGCTGGCGGCGCTTTTTCTCCTTAGACCCAGGGTGTTCGACAAAACAACATCAATGGATCTGTGTAAACAACGATCGACCCGATTCGGGAAAAAAGTGAAGATCAATAGTTTGACCAACTTGAAAACAAAACAACGACAGAAATCCACAGCGACTGTGCAACTTTACTTCTATTTCTAAAGAAAGCATGGGCCGATGGAGCTTTTGAAATACAGTCCACTTGCGGGCGCGAACCGCTTCGGGTTGGTGGCGATATCAGTCCGTGAGGTGCCCCTTAATGCGGCTGTAATCTGGCGAGGCCCCATAAACGCAGATACTTAAATCAACAATAATTTCCGCGTATTAAAGCGATAAAAGCGCAGTAAAGTCGGAAAAGAGACATTGTAGCTGGCCAATCAGTTCGCTACTAAAAGTAATTGGTTGTCGGAAAGTTGCAGCAATGCCAAACCTCGAACTAGTCTTCCGACTTCCAAGAAACTGACAACCACTTAAGTACGGCCCGGGTTTTTGTAATACCATAAGCGAAAAGAATTATTTAAATAAATGGAAGTCACGTCACGTTCATAGCTCGAATTTCGTCGGAGTGAATCACCTCAAACATCCAAATACAAATAGGTATACCTTGGAATATCGGCCGATTGCCAAAACCACCTGAATTCAAGTCGGAGGCACCACTTTGTCGAAACCAGTTTCTTGCACTGCAGGAATAGGCATTTTCGCGATCTTTTTGCGCAAATGACGCACAATCAGTATTCTTCGTTTGTACACGTCACGTCGGTTAACAGTGACTCGTTCAGAACAATTAAATGGTATCTTATCTCGACACAATATGTTATTTCGTGTCTGATAATTAATGAAGTAGGTCAGGAAACTGTAACAATTTGGAAACTTGGCGTGTAAACGTCACGGTCTAAAATCGTTTGAATTTTGTGTCCGTTCCAATGAAATCCGTGACACGTTAAATGCGGTAATTATTGATGGCCGACCTTTTTTAAACTGTTGCCTCTTTCTTCGCACAAATGACAGGTAACCCGTTTTGGCGTCCTAGCATGATGACCGAGCCGCTATTGCATTGCCAACATTCCGACGATTACTTGCGTTAATTGAGGAGTCTCAGGCAACAGAGATGACATCTCCAAGAGCAATTCCAAACATCCAATAGGGCTTGATCTGGCCAAAATTGCAGCTTCCACCTTCGAATAATGCTCCCTTGACGCTTTGCAGGCCACGATCATCACCTAGAAGATGTGACTGCAACTGCTGTCAGTTGTGGTTGTTCTAGATCCATTTGGTATTCCAAGAAATTAAACTTTAGCAAAGTATCAATTATGATTGTTTTGGCTCAACGACACTTGTGTAAACATCAGATAACCTTTGGTGAAGATAGCGATTAAGTTTGTGGACGTTCGACCACCTGCAGACAACAAATTTCAGAAAACGAAAATATACAAGGTGATCCTCTACTAAGGTGCCACCTACAAAAAGTATCTTCAACTTGCAAACATCTGCACATCCCACCGTGGCACATCCTCAATCCTCAAGTGATTCTTGGACTCGTGATTCAGAGTCCAAAAGTATCTACAATGGTAAGAGATACCGCTGCACGGAGATAATTAAACAATAACAAACAACATACATGTTTGGTCCAGATAAGTGGATAAGTCATTTGTTTAAACTGCAACATTCTTAGGGTCAAAAAATTTTCTTCGACCAAGAATCTACAGCAACAACTAAGTTCAATAGTGAGGGCCTGATTTCAAGTTGAGATTTGCGATGACTTAGTCGCGGTCTTTTCCTATCTTGATGCCACCAATTTGCAATCGGACCTGTTAATTGTCCAATCAGTGACGACTAGACACTTGACCGGATCGAATCTTAATGTTGGAAAACATTACGAACTCTTATAAGAAATGAAGACAAATTATGAACAAGAAAACTTTTACACGTCTAGCTCTCGTTGGTAATTGTTATTTCGTGAATCGAACAGTTGCAGTTGCAGTTGGCGTTGGTGTCAATTGTGGAAGTTTGGATTTGGGAAAAATTCTTGCCCTCTTCATGGTGATCGTTGGTTTCTTGGTGCAGTGGCGGTTTGGACAAAAGTGTCCTTTATGGCGTAAAAGCCGGGGTCATTCAACCCCGTTTCAACATAGGAAGTGAGGAACGAGATTAAGATGACGTAATATGTAATGTGGTATCGAGATACAGTGTGTCTGTTTATGTGACAAGTGAGAAATTGCAGCCATTCATTTGACAACGAAACAAGAAAGGTTCCGAAAGCACCTTGGAACAAACGTAAAAAAGTCTATTGTTTTGAGTCAAGATGGCGACCAGATTCCCTGACCTTCCCCACACCGGATTCGAATTTCAATTGTTTGAACTGGTAATTTCGAGAAAAACCGAAACGGATGGACGACGATAGAGTCGAAGACGGACGAAATTTTTGTCAATTAAAATTAACTATTGGAAAATCCAGTCGTTAAGTGATCGCGGCAAAAAATCGCGATAACAAAGTTCACGAGAATCTACTTACAGATTCCTACACTCTATCTAGCAGCCATTAAAAGTAATGGCCAACTAGATTATTTAAAAATAATTGCGACAACTCGCACTTGTTAATTGTTTCCAAGTTGGTACCGAGTGAGGCTGTTGCTAACGCAAAAATGAATAAACTCGAGAGAACGTGATCGTGATTGAATTGCGGTGATAAAACTGATTATCGTATCAGCGAGTCATGATTCGTGATTCATGTTTCGCCTACTAGAAAAATCTGAATGAACGTTGAAAATTTCGCGTTAGTAATTTAATTTGTTTTTAGTTCGTTGGTACTGGTGGATGATACATACGTTTTTCCGTTGGTTGAGTGGCTGGTGGTGTCACTTAGTCACTGCCGCCATGTTGTGGCAGAAGACTTGTTTAAAAACCAACAATTCGCACCCCCCGCGTTATGAATGGGCGCAACGGCGGCCATAATGTTCAAGACGGCTAGTACTCGTGACGTAACACCCCGCGTCTAGACAGCCGGGGTTGGGGAAGGCCACGGCGCAGGCACGGACATGCAACCGGAAGTAGAAGACGCGACACCCCGAGGACGCACTATTTACCCAAAGTATCGATTTTCACGTGCACGTGCACTCGAATCCCGGCCGCCCGCGATGGCCTTCTCCCGACAAAAACCAACATCCGACGACGGCCTCGCCAACTAGATAAAACCTCAAAACCCGCTGCACACAGCCGAAATTTGCCAAAACACTGAGACGTGCCCGATCAGATTAGCCCGACAACACAAAACAACCGCGCCGGGGTCTTTGTCGAAAAATTTGCAGCTGCAAACCGCAGCAGACCATCAATCGACATTGACACAATCTGCAGGTCTTCGGAACCACCACCGAACTGGCCGACTGCTTTTTACCTGCTCCTTGGAGGTATGCATGCTCGACAATGCCCCTAACCTAGCGAAATGACTAATGGCTATTTCAACCGAAATTCGATGCAGAAATCCAAAAATCACTCTTCGACTTTCGAGACACTGCAAACTGCGAGCGCACCAATCAGAAGTCACCAGCGCACCGATCACTGCCACCCGCGACCACGGACACCGACGAAATGAAACAAATGAAGAACCGCGAGCACATGTCTGGCGATGGTCGGGCGAGACGCGCACCCGCCCCCCAATCGCCTTCTCTCTCGGACGCGTGCGGAACGGAGGAGACGAGAGCCGGCAGTTTTTCGCGAGACTTCACCACGCCCGTGGGTTAGGTAGCAGACCTTAGCAACCGTTGCCATCTCAACCGATGTCTTTTCGTATCAGCAGAGGGGGAAGCGTCTAGAATTATCAGACGTACGTACAGTAAATAAATAAAAAGTCGCGACGTCGAAGGCGGCGGTGGCCACAACCTAAAACTAATTACTTCGGTACTTCCCAGAACCGAAACCCACCTCGTAAAAACAATACCCAGTGCAAGACAAGTCGGCTAATTAAATTGAGTGAGTTGTTTCTTTCTTAATAACTTTCTTGGAATTGCCGAATTTGAGGTTTACCGGCAATGGCGATCGTACAGCTGGCCGAACGGTTGACGGAAAGCGACGTTGCAAGATGCATCGGATTGCAAGGAATTATCGCTTTCCCAGAACACAGCTTGCTCATTTTCAGCTGTTGATAAAGAAAAATGGGGCTGGAACGTGTGGGTCGTGCATCGACTTTCAAATTTGAAGAACGACACGCTTCGCAGAAAGTGCGAATAATCTTTTTTTATTCCAATTTTACGATCATGGGGAGATTCGCCGGAATGGGGACGTCGATCAAATAATGACAGCTGTTGCTATGTGGGTCAGCCTTAATTGCCTGCTACATAAAGCAATCAACCATATGATACAGAAACACATGACATAGATGTTACAGGGTTGAGACAGCGTCGAAGATGCTGGGAGATGGAAATTCAGACCACCATCAGGCGTTGCTACGCAAACGCCGTTGATCGAAGAATAGAATAGAATAGACTCAAAACAGCAACAATTGTGCCCAACACCTCGACTTCAGTCAACTAAATTAAAAAAAAGATCATGGAGGACCACTCAAAGCTTTGAATTCAACGTGAAAGAAGCAACTGAGAAAATTTGAAAACGAGGATTAGAGCCACTAATAAGAAATGCAAGAAAGAAGTAGAGTAGATAAGTGGAGGGTAGAGCAAAGTGAAAATTTGAAGCGTTTTCTGAGGTCCACCCATACCACAGCATCAGAACTGGGATTTTAGATTGATCTTGGGGGTTGAAACCACTTACGTCCCTGATATGTGTGATTGTGTCCCGGGTTACCCGGAACTGTGGTGTCACCGACCATACCAGGGACATCTAGGGGTATGGTATTTTCCATACCCCTAGATGTCCCATCTAGGGGTATGGAAAATGATGAACCCAGCGGTACCATATCACGGGTATGTCAGCGCAGATGTCGCAAAAAGTCGAATTGTTAGAGTAAAATGTGATGCAAGAAGTGCAATGGTTGGGTGGTAGCTCAATTGGAGCTCTTTCTGAGATTTGCTCATATGATAATATGCAAATGAGAAGTGTTCGAAGTCTCCTGTTAGCCTGTTGGGAAATACAAGAATGGAGGTGCTGAAAGTTGCTGCAAATCAACAAACGTTGCCTAAAGATAAAAAGCGATAAGGTCTAACAAAACGAACAGGTCGCCAGTGGCGGCGAGATCTCAAATTCTTCGACACCTTGGCGTTCAACGTTCAAGACGATGGAACTGATACAAGAGAACTACAAATGAAACGAAATTCGAATTGGAGGACCACTGATTGTTACGTGCTACCGTTGAGTTACTAGTTATCATATCGAAGAACGTTTTTAAAATACTTGTCAGTGGTTTTGCGCTTTCTTCACTATGTTCCTTAGCAACAAGCTGCATCCGTAGAGTTGCAGCATAAATATTTTTCTTCGGTGGTTCAGATAAAAACAGCTACATATTATTAATAAGAAGCATCGTTTTTAACCGCAGACGATTGTCTTGTCTGTGCAGTTGTACGTTCGCCAGTTACCCTTTAAAGATTAGATTCGAGGTCAAATCGTTGCTTGATATTACGTTTATCTCATTGAAAACCTACAATTAACTGCATGCATGCATATATTAAAACGTAACGTATTTAAGTCCACAACCACGACCAAGCAATTTCCCATCGGCTTAGTAATTACATAATACTTTAATAATGCCACCATTATCTATTATCGCTTCAATTTCCTTTGAAAATAAAGTTTATCAAGCGCGGAAAACCCAATGGGGTTTCCTAAAATCGGTTTGCATCCAGTTGTTAGAACTGAACTTTTTGCTGTTGACACAGGCTCCACGTAACCGACGTACGAAGTGTATTCAGTGTAAATTCTAAGGTAATTCGCTGGGTAAATATAAACAAATGAATGTAGGTATCTGAAAGTGATTCACAAGGAAAACATATCAAGGATGATGGCAGTACCCTGCACCGGGTCGACCGTTAACGTCTGACTAGGCAAATTTCGCCAAACCACTTGTCACCGTCATTTCCTTAATCGTCTTCATTTTGCCGAGGAGCAAGTCGGGCTTTTCGAGAAGTGCCACATTTAATCGCAGTCATTTTGAATAATACACCAACGCCGAAACGTTCCCGACGGACTTGCGTGCAGGAAATCGCAACCGCAACCTGCTTCCACCAGAACCGCCACAATTATTCACCCCGAAGAGCCTCAACTACAGCAGCATTTTAACAACTCCGCAGAGCCATATAAGTCACGAAATATGCCGCTGCAATCAGCTGCAACGCGCGTATGGTATCGACTGTCTCCCACTGAAGCACCCGCACTCGGCTAAAATGGTCGTTTGCTGCCAATTAGGAAGACAGTCGATACTTAGGTACGTGAGTTGCAGCTAATTACAGCCCCATATTTTGACACTTGTATGACTTTGTGGAGTTGTTAGAAAATTTTGTTATTGATAGACCAGCCAGCTATTAGAAGTTCTTTTCTAATAGTGGTATCTTGAGCTGGTTTCTAGTAATTTTGCCGGTGAGGGATGCGCAAGTAATGGGTGCGATCACGAAAGGTGAAAGATACGTAACGCTCGTGGGGAGATGGATGGCGTCGCCCACCTTTGGGCCGGTCTGACTGACCGCAAAAATGTTTGTTGGTGGATAAGTCTCCCACAAACTGACCTACACATTTATAAAAAGCCCGTACGTATGCCCAACCGATGACGCATAAAATTAAGTCCGTGCGTAGCGTCATTAAAAAAAATCATGTGAAAGTAATGAAGTAAAAATACACCATAGCGCCTGAATTCTCTGGCGGACAATCGTCGTTAAAATAGTCCCAAAATCTTGGCAGATTTTTTCGCCTGCACCACACACATCTAAACAGTTTCCCCATTTTCTAGCCTCTTCAAGTCCAGACGACCTTTGAATCTGCTCGATGTACAAAGACCACGTGACTGAATGTCAGACGAGTCGTTGATAATAAAACGTTCATCACGATTTCGGAAAGCTTTTCATCGGCTCGGTACGAAATGAGTTTTTTTTTCCTGAGCCAGTTCGGTGAAGAGGCCGGATAAGTATACTCACTGGCTGTATTTTGCTACGTAACTACGTAAATCATAAAAATACCACCGGCTATACACAATAACATCGAACGGGACGTCAAAGTGAGGAGAAGCCAAATTTCTAGCGCCAGTATTTATAAGTAGCAGAAGTGAGACGCAGAAATTGATCCAAGACGAGAAGGGAAATTTTCACAAAAACTTGATTCAGAAGCCACGACACTAGTTGGAGTAAACCGAAATGAAGAAATGAAGAAGGCCAACCAAGAAAAATGCTTAACTGCTATAAGGCTGAACGACCACTTTTAGAAAGGTGGCAATAGAAAGGAACATAAAGATTAAGTGACTGGATTTACAGAAATTTTGAAACTATTGAACAACACGAATAACACGATTCAAAGTTGCTTAGAGAAAATCAAACGAGTAGCTACACAATATGTAATAAGAGTCAGTGTAACAAGGAAGATGATAGTGAATTTTCACCAGACTAGAGAAGGGGACTGGGAGACGGCAACGTAGCTGCGGCGCGTCTTGTTGGATCAAGAGCGAGGAGAGTCATATCAACTTGAGGATGTCACAGAGTTGTCTGGTAAAGTAATCCTCTATTTTTTATGCCAAAAGACGCCAAAGGAATTGGACAATTAAAGAGATGGGATCAGCAGCCATCCAAATTTACGATGGCAAAGTGGATGTTTCCGGCAGAACTGGACTTCTGGTCTCCATTTCAATCCAATGGACTAATTAATCGCCTAAAAGATTTACGTGGTTCCGTTTTGCTTATTACCGCATATCGATCTTGACAATAATTCCCAGTAATTATTCAAATCATCTTCACTACCTGTCGTAATTTTAAAACACTTTACGCAAGGTGTGAAAATATCGAAAGTTAACGAACTGGAAGCGATATTATGCAGTAACAATTTCTAACAATAATCATTATCGTTTGATTATATCACAGAACCGTCAAAAGTTTTGCAACAACAAACCCCAATCACTTATCTGAAGTTACATGGCTAATTTGCAGAGTTAAACGGTTTCAAATTGAAAAAAAAAATTAACGACAATAGGGGTCTCCCCATTGGCCCCATCAAGCGATATGCTTTATTTATGATTTATAACAACATTTCGTCCAATCAAACAATGAGGTCTTATTACGTCCAAGATTGTTTGCGGACCGGAAGGAACTGGCCCGTTTTATTAAGCTGGTGGGTGAGCTCTCGACGTTACGTATATTGAAAGTATGTCAGATGTAGGTCTGGGAAGGCGCCGTGACGTCAACGACGCCCACGCGACGCTTTATCAAGGGTGGCACATGGACGACTCGCCGCCCTCCCCTGGCCCCAATTTACTCAACCAGATTTCCAAACGACGACATCACCACCGAAATTCGACGAAACTGACGCTCACCGTCCACACGAATTAAACAAAAATGAAGAATTGGAAAAACGTCGGATTACCAATCAAAATTCCTTCATTTTCTGCAGGGAAACGAGCGAACATAGAGAGACATAGAAATTTAGAAAAAAGTAGAAATTTCTTGAAGACCTTTAGTCTTTAGAAACATGATTCATATATTGACGTTTGTTCTTGGAGCCGAAAAGACTTGGAGGAGCAGCGAGCAAGAGTTTAATCTTTTGGTCGAGAATGAAACTGTGGATTCGGCCGGAATAACGCGCCGGGGTGGTTTGGGTTTGCTTAGGACCCCGCAAAGGGTTCTTGGGGCCCTCTAGGTGCCAACTGGCGTCGGGCATAATAGAAAAATTCACAAATGGTTGGTGCGTGTCGGTGGGTCCCCTGCCTCCATTGGTCGGATTCGGTGGCGAAGAATGCGTTGGACATCTGTAAAGTTGACAAAGGTCTCGCACCCATGCATTAATCATCTTTTCTGCCAGCTTCCGCAATCTTTTGTTGTTTTGCGCTTTGCTCCGGCAATTGCGGGTTATCTCTCTCCTTTTGCAATTCGTTACAGTCGATTCGCCTTTATTCTCATAACCTACTGATACACGGCAATTTAGAAGTGGAAAGTGGTTGAGTGGTTGCAACATTTTCGTGCCGGCCTGGACATAAACTGAACGCCAGCGAGAGATTATTGTAATGGCCGGTTGCAGAAACAAAGAAACACATTAGAAATTACCACTGATAAATCACAAATCCAGTTGGTATTTTTTCCAGCAAGCCCCAGCGCCTTGGTGGGAGTGGGCGTAATATCTTTCGGAATGCGCTATAGATACGCAAGATGCAATAAATTGCAATAAAAACTTGCCGCAATGAATCTCTCGGGGTCTTTGTTTGCCCGAACGGCATTTTTGTCTAGACAACGGGGGCGTTTTTTCGCGTTTACTGTCAAGTAAATAACCATAAAAATAAACTACCTCCACCGCCTAATTTACAACGACGACCAGATTAATTTTCCTTGGGTCACTTTCTCGATGCAGTAAAAACGCATCGAGCTTACCCGCGAAATCCCGATGATAAAACGACCATTATTAACGTTAACGACAATTGCGAAATTCGTGGAGATCGTCGTTAACCTCATTAACTTTCAGTTTCCGGCCTCCGACATGCCTCCAGAATTTGGCTTGGCCGATTTTGCCAAATGCATCCGAGAGATCGTCGAGGTGTCCGACGACATCCAGGACAGTTGGCAACATCACGAGACGCAGGTACCGAAACCACCCAAAGATCCGAGCATTCGCAATTTCGAAATTGTTTGCAGAACCGCCACAACGGCCGGTACATCACGAAAAGGGTTAGGCAGGTTCTGAGGAAAAATGCGGGTCAAGAGACCGGCATTATCGTTGCTTTTGAATACCACGTAGTGTACAACATAAATTATGCCGTCCCAGTTCTCTGTTTTATCGCATGGAAACAAGGTACTTAATTTCAGGGGATTATAAAAAATTTACTGTCTTAATGGTTACAGATGGCAGTCTGCTGCAGATGGAGGAGTACTGCGAGTACAACGACAAGTTTCGAGATAGTCAAGTCCTCAACACTCTAACCCAACTGGTAGGTATGGTTACAGGAACAATTGTCGCACTTGCTGAAGATGGTCGGCAAGTCAGTCAAATTTGTTACCTATAGAAACCACAAGTGGTCACGTCATCACTGCTGGCGCTCCTCCATTTTTTTCCCTCAGGAAAGTTAAGCATGTCTTGTGGGTGGTTGTGAAGGACCAAATAAGAGTGGATTCAGTCATGTAATATACTGGATGATGTTTATTCTTCCACCCGATTACGGGTGAGGCAAATATTGGCAAGTTTCAAATTGGCGCCCAACGTGGGGCTAATTAAAATTTTTTAACCCGAACAGCCTCAGAGCTGTCTCTTCTCTTTTGGTCATTGGGACAGAAAATGACAACATTTTTAAATATTTCTCGTTCTTTTGGACAATTTGTTGCAGACGTGGGAGAAGATTTAACCCAGATGTTGTCTGGTGCCCTAAGATTGGTGGTTTGAACTTTTGAAAAAAAGATGTCTCGGATCCGAAAGATGCAGAAATTTCTCATACACTTCACCTCATCCGTTTAGTCCTCGAAGAACTAAACCGATGAGGTGGAGTCTATGAAAATTTTTTCCTCAGAGTCTCTCCTTATCGGTTTAGTCCTCTGAGGACTAGAGGACTAAGCCGATGAGATATACTGTAATTAGGGAGTGAAGGCAGGGGCGCCCTTAAGACTTGGGAACCGAAGGGAAGAAATATCGCGGGTAAGTATGAAGATCCTCACCGGATGGTTTGGCGCTTCAGCTCGAATTGATTTTTTGCGACGTTACGCAATGGGCGGTTTGGCGGATATGACCCGCATATTTCTGCTCATGTTTCTCTGAATTCTGCAAGCTGTTGCAACCGTCTAATAAATGCGAGAGTTCTGGGAAAAGAACTTTGGAAAGGGGACGTGACGCGGCCAAGGATAAATTTTCTCCTTCTATTCTGCAACGTGATCGGCAATAAAGAAGACCATCATCATCTTTTGATTGATTGTTAAGAAATGTTAATTATTTGCAGGATCATCCAGTGTTGTGCAGACCGTTCCTAACTCTTCACCCATGCAGAACTCAGGAAATCATAGAACCGTTTCTAATCAACAGGTACGCCCGCTATCCTCGTAACTCGGGTTAAATAAAAAAATGTTTCAGCAAAAATCCGGTCGTTTCTTGGTTGACAGTCGTCGCCCCTTTCCTCGATTTAAAAATTGACAACGCCTACATCAAACTTTGTTGATAACATTAAATAACTTTTACAATAAAAATATGGAAACAAATCCGGTTCTTTTCTGTCGATGCGTCGTTTGACAGGTGATGGTTTTTTGAACTAGGTGGGGCCCTAAAACCGTCCCTTTTCACTTGTTCGAAACGTGCCTGTATACTTAATTAACCGAATTGAATGGGAAAATGGTACAAAGAACGAGATTATAACTGTGAATAAGTGATGGGAGACAGACTACCTGAAGGGCTTAAAACTACAAAAAAACCGTGGCGGAATTGCCGGGTTTCATGTCCTTTGTCCGGGTGAACACGTGTATGAAATACGCCCAGACTTGTCCTACAACAACTTCATGGTGTTCACAAAGAAACACCCATCAAGTCGATGGACATGCGAAGGGAGCCATTAAAAAAGCTCATTGCCGAGAACCGCTCCACCTGTTGCGCAAGCTTGGGCTCCCCAATTTTTCTAGCAATGAATTTCATTAACCTAAGCGGCTTTTTGAAACTTCTGGTACTTAGCAATTTCTTTCGATGGGTAAGACGGGTTTGGTGAAGGGTTTCTGCCTTTCTGGTACTTTGAAACTTTTTCTTATCAAAGAAGGAAAAACGAAGAAAGTCTTGATTTGACTGTCTCTTCTTCTTCCACCATGTTCTTGGTCCGTTCCATTTTTTGTGGCTAAGTAAAAAACAAGAAGTGCCTTTAGTTCCCACATGGCAATATGAATTGAATGCAGCACAGCATTACTCTTCACATTGTATGAAAATTACCGTTCGGCAGGCACGTGTCTATTGAGCACCAAAAGGTCAAAATATATTTATAGCTTAACCTTTCAAACCGATTAATTACAAGTAATATTACATAAATTACTTGTTCATACAAACGTTCATGAGGACCATAAATCAAGAAGAAACGGCAGCGGCAACAGGTCGTCCAGGCTGAAAGAGAGTCAAATTGGGGCACCAAAAAAGTTGTTACTAGAAAGCTCTGCCAAACTACCTGTCTATAAATTAAGGACTAAGTTCGTAATTGAGGCGACCACGCAGCTGCCAAGAGTCACAAATTTTTAAGATTCAGCCCCAATTTTTTTCTTGAATCGCCCCTTGCGACTTTCTTCGTAGGGGGTTTAGAAACAGCAATTAGTCGCAGCGTCTTCCCCTGCTGATGGCGATTGGGAAACGCTTCGATATGGGTCAAGTTCGTTGTGTTGTTACGGCAGGTAACGAGTATTTAGCATAATGCTGACAAAAGCGTTTAGCATATTTATGACACATTCTTCAAACGGCCTTTAAATTCGTTCTTTCACCGAAATCGACAGGTTCTCCTCGCTTTTGTTGCGACAAATCGGAATAAGGCTGGTAACTAATCCACAATTGCGTTTCCGGATCCATGGTGACGTACAGTTAGTTTCGACAAAAAAGAAGAAAGGACACTCGAAATTTCTTAGTCAGCAAAAAAAGAAAGGACCAGTAACCGTTTGAAGATTCATAGATCAGTTTAGACAAAAAAGAAGAAAAGACACTCGAAATTTCTTAGAGTCAGCAAAAAAAGATAAAGGACCAGATTCATAGATCAAGTCTCGATAGGACCAGGAGGTGGAGTATATTGTTCTTTGCCCACCCTCTGGTGGCGCAAAAACTCCGGCACAAAAACCCATCTGACAAATTGAAATTTAATGTGTATAATGACAGTTCCGCCCGCAATTTCGACAGGAAATTATACATCGTAATTACTTCTAATGAAGCTTTTTTCCTGGTTGATGGTACGAAGAAAACACATTGCCTGCCGCCATAATGACGGACGCCGACAAGCAACAAGAAACAAGTGTGGGGATAATTAAATGTAATAATGCTGAGTGCTAATTAAGAATGGGTCGTATTTAACAGTCTACCAAATTTACTCAATATTTTCATACAAAAAAAAATACTTTCTTTTCCCAAAAATACTAAATGCTCACCAAAATTAAGAAAATACATAATCTTAAAGCGGCAACCAAATATTGACATAATGCTGGCCTCTTATATATTTTGTTCGCCAAAATAACTTTTGTTGACCATAAATACTAAATGTTCACCAAATTTTATTCCGCATTTAATTCTAACATAATAGCCAGATATTTAATTTTCGACAGTGTCTTATATTATTTAACAGTTAAAAATACTATTTGTTGATCAAAAATACACAAGCAATAAAATGTTGTGTAAATGGTAAACAATTTTATGCAAAATTATAGATGTGGATGTGCTAGGGCAAGGAAAATAAGAGTAAAAATAGAAGTGGTTTGCACAAAAAAAAATATTGATTTCCGTAACATATAAATTCTTTGCTGTAATTGGCTGGCATTATGTAAAACGTAAAACTTCTTTTAGTGGTAATTTATAATCGTGCTTTAAAAAAAAAATACAGGGCCCTGAACTGACCTTGTACAAAAATTTTTTTGCGTGCCTCTTGTCTGGAAGCGCAAACGGCAAGGAGAGATGCGCGAGCATATTTCATTTTTGGAGTAATAGAATAATAATTTGACGCACAAATAGTTTTTTTGAGAAACACTAAATATAAATAGATAGCGCGAATATTTATTATGTACAGCACGAACGCGTAACTTGGGCGTTCTAAATTTGGTGAACATTTAGTAAAATTGATAGACATAGAATTTAAAATGTAAGCAATGGTAAAACAATACGCAACATAGTTATTTTAGTGGTGATGTTCTTATTTTCTGATGTATAATAATTTGGGTTTCATTTAGACTTTTTGATGCTCATTAAATTTTCTGGTGGACAGTGCAAGGGATGTATGGTTTAATTTGGTGTACATTATATTTGTTTCCATTAAGAATCGTGGTCTTTGGTCTTCGATGGCGAAAACGGCCGTTTGTGCTTGCGTCAATATGAAATTGGTGGTTCTTCGAAATGGCAACCATGGCGGCTCAAAGGGACAGATGCTTCTACCTGAGCTTTATAAAAACACGTCTGGCCTCCAAAATCCGGCCGATTTGCAAGTTGCCACGTCAGGTCCGTCTGCTCTAGGTAGATATTCTTTTTTCCGGCGATGAGGCGTTGTCAAAATTTCAACGGTGGGACTCTTCTCCAAACCGTTTCGAGTCGGCGCCCTTTTGTCTTTTCTTAAGGACCGTGGCAATAAGTTGTTAACCGAAAAATTAATTCAACTAATGTTCACACTTGAATGACCCCAAATTAATTATTTTCAATTTGAAAGCCGGAAGTCGGTCGTAAATTAGGTAAAGTCACCAAGCGGAAATAAGTGTACCTGCCTATTAGAACACATTCGGTTGTTAGAGTGAGAAACGTCGGGAGTTGCGAGGAGAACCTTGATAACCGACGCGTTATCGCGAATTCACGGTCGACGGCGTTTACCCTTTTTTCGGCACCTAACCCCCCGTTGAAAGTTCCGCCATTTTTCCACGTCCGACAGCTACCGCCAGGAACTTTTCGACAACTGTACCGGCGATGGTCCACAAATGAGCAACATTCCTGATGGTTATCGGCCGATTTTATATTAATGAGGATATATTATACTAAAAAGTTTTACAATTATAATTAAATAATTATTATTGTTGCGACTTAATTTAGTGCGGCGTGTGATGGTAGACGAGGCAACGGTCTTTGTGCGATAGCGGCAATTAATTTGGCTGTACCGTAATAAAAATACCGGGGCATTATGAACGTAATCAGCTTCCAACAAATGAATGGGGGCCAGAGGAAGCTCCTCCAGGTGCACAGATAATTACAAGACAGCCAATCTGGCCGGCTTCCCATCTTCCAAATTTTTTCGCTAACAAAAGTCAACTGAACCGCTTCCAGAGAAAAAGCTGTCAAGGTTCCCCGGGTTACTAAAGATGCACAAATACGTAATAATAATAATAATTCTTTATGTAATTGTAATGTGCTGTCTTAGCTCCGCAATCGAACAAACTAATTTTATAACCGTTAATCGTTATCGCTAAATTATACAAAAAGTATTTACATTTCTTTACGGAACTAATACGTAACAACATGGCAAAATTCACTGCAGTCAAAACATATGAAGGATACCTTTTCTGTGGTTAGCGAGTCTTTAGGAAAAAAGGTTGATAAATCGAGCGTCATGAAGCACGAAAAAGAATGTTAAGCGAGCAATCTCTAAACTAAAAAAAATAAAAAAGATTTGTTTATTTGAGACAAGTTTTGAATCTCTTGAAATCGCGTTTCAAGATTTCTTGAAGAATTTGGTTTGTGGTTTGCGATGTTTGAAGTGTGGAGAAGTATTGTTGTTGCGGCCTTAATTCGACGTTTGATCAAAATTCCAACCGTACGTCGAAGGTGATTGATGTGGCGCTTAAATAATTGAAATCGGTTATCGAGGTGTTCCGGTACTGGCTGGTTCCCGGATCCAAATATTACCAGCTGTTCCGTTGAGCTAAATAATTTGGGAAAGTCGCATGAGAAAATATTTGATACCGTTCAGAACTGGCTACAGTTCAGTACTTTCATTCCATTTCGTCCCAATAAAACCTTAATTACTTAATGAAATTAATTAGCGCTGTAGAGCGCAATTATCCCATTACCGCAAACAACAAAATTTACAGCAAGAATTACCGACAAAATCCCTCGTAGCGAGTAAAATTCAATTTTAGCGCTGTTCGAATCAAGAAAAGTATTGTTGCTATGCGTTGCGGCATAATTTCAAGTTTCCACCTCCACCAGCCATCAGCTGACTCGGAATCAAGCAATTAAACCACTGGTCAAATCGATTCGAAAAAAATAAACCATTGATGGAGGCTTCGCCCGAATCGGGTTCAAACTCAATTTTAGAAGATCAGACGCTAATCAAGGAGGCCAATATTAAATTAATTAGCGGTACCCGGAGTCCTCCGGCTGTAATTTGATTATCGTCAGAGTGTTACTTGGGAGAATTGCGCTTTAAATTAAATTAAATTATTTGCTCGCTGCGGTTTGGCCGCAACTGGCAACTGTCTGGTAAGTACCTTTAGCAGCGCGTGAAGAAATCCTGAGGAGCTAATTAGGAGATTCTCACCAAAAAAATTTCTCCTCCATTGTGGAGTGTTTTGATTGATTCTAGAAAATTAGAATAGAGTCGAGAACGTACCGTCTGGCCTTGCTTCGGTTACGAAATAAACGGAAGTGTCTGCTGTTACAATATTTGAGTAAGTAGAGAGATCGAGTCGGCAGTGTTGTGGAGAGAAGTGAATGTCTTGTAATGCAAATGTTATGAACCCGGATTCGTTGGACCGTTTTGCCCGAACCCGTGGATATTGTCAGTTTAAAAGACAAATTGGCCGAAATTGGACCAACGAACGCGGCATTTGTTTCAGATTTCCGCTTGACGGTTCTGCGAAGGAAAAAAACGGTTTTTTGCTACCACCAAAGAGTCGTTACTACAGCCGGATCCGGTAGTGATTGGCCGATAACCCGCGACTGGTAATTGCCGAACACCACTTTTCGGTCACCTTCAGCTCCTGACCCACCGCAGATCGCAAAAAGTACCTAGATTACAGATGGTACAGATTACAGACGGTAATTGGGCTCCGCCACTGATTCCGAGGGACTCCTGACCCACCCCAGATTTCAAAAAGTACCTAAATTACGATTACACATGGTAATTGGGCTCCGCCATTGATTCCAAGGGATCCTCGAAGGTGTGTCGCCATGATCACCACTTTCACACCACCGAGGCATTTTTGAAATTGCCGATATGGTCTAGCGACCCAGACACCATCTAAGCGGACAACTTATAATTGCTTAACTAACAATCAGATTCTATCCTCCACTCCTTACTCCGGGATTTCTCCAGATTTCCGGAATTTCGCCTTCCACGTTATCGCCAATCTGCACCTTCACTGTTTTTTCCAATTTCCCCAAGACCTAGTCGTCAGTAGTCAGCAATTGAGATAGTGATCAGTCGAGGTAGAAAGGATCCGTTCTACTAGACAAGATGAAGCCTACTTCCTCCGGTTTTTGTCTTGCTGCACCGGCACCGGTCGCCATCCGATAATTGTCGTGGTGATGAGGTTTCCGTAACTGAAGACTTGGAAAGCGCCAATTGAGAAATTGGGCCATCCGCTTTGGTTTCGTTCCGAAGCGACGACAAAAACGAAAGTTTGCAAAGAGACTGCGGAAAAATGGAAGAGTCGCCATTGGCGGACCTCCATGGGTTACCCGGTGCAGCCTTGGCGACAGTCAAGGTCAGCGTTGGCCGCGCAGACGGGATTTACCATGATGAAGAGTCGACGAACTCCAAGTCCGTCATGCACTGTATCGCACTATTAATAAACTCGTGCATGTTAATGGAATTCTTGGTTTTGATGTACCAGAAAAAATCGTCCATTACGAAACAAAAATGTGAAAATGAGCCAATTAACATTGTCCTAATAAAGTTGCCACGACCGAATTCGGATGAGTCAGTTGGCACTGGGACAACTATTGACGAAAGGAAAGTTGCGAATCCGCCGAAGAACGGACAAAAATAGAAGCAATTAATGGAAGCTTCGAATTATCAAAGACAAGTGGTCGAGTAGAAGGAACTTTTACTCGGTTTTTTCCACCAGACGCTATTGACGACAACGGATTTGGTCTTTGGAATGAGGAGGAGGTGGTAATGACCAAAACGGAGCAAGGGGTGATTAACTCGGAAAGAATCTAAGGTCCGCGAGGAAGCTGCGCGAAGACCTTCGCCTCGATCATTTCTAATCCTTTATGCAAAGTTTGTCCTGCTAGCACGTCCACCGGTTTATGGCTAATTAAAAAAGAAGTGTGAGAGATGTTGAAATGGTTAATAAATTACTTGGAAGCTTCAGCATGATGAATAGGGAAATAAAATTATAAGCATCGGGGATTTTGCGGAGGATTTTCAGGATAATGACCCAACTGGACTAAATCCAAAGAATGTTTTACTCGCCACCCGAACACTCAGCTCTTTCGATTAATTTGACCTTTTTAAAGTAATTAATAATAATTTGTTGAACAACCAACAAATAGAAAGGACGAAAGGACCACACACATTCGTTGTTAACGTGAAGACAGACGAACCTTCCGCGAGCCCTCTCCTAACTTGGTCCATCGCAGGAAGTCCGAAAATGCTTTTCCGGTTTATTTTAGAAGTGTGCGACTCCGATCATTCACATTTATACTTAACTCATTCATTAGGGACAAAGAACCGGGTGAATTCTAAAATTGTCGAGCAGATCTCCAGGGCCGGAGCGTCAGCAATACCTAGGCCAAAAAGCTCCCTGCAGAAGGGGCCTCGACGAAAGTCCAAACTTTAAACTATTTACAGAAACAATCTCGAACTTTCCTTAACACAGGACTTCTTACAGAGACGACCTCGACCCTATTTAAGATTCTTTTGGTCCTTCTGAAAAATTTATAGACTCCGTAGGACCTCTAGAAAGTGATTCGAAAGAAGGTACTATAAAGACTAAATTTTAAAAACTCTTTAGAAAAGTGCTAAAAGAATTAAGAGGTCCTTTCTCCGTTGCCTCTCCTTTTCAATTTAAGAATAAGGAGGAGCCTATCGATAATTGGGGACCCATGGAGTACTAGAGAATTTTAGAAATGAAGTGGGCAAGGTGATAATAATTAGAGAAATAGGAGTTAGGATAAATGGAGGAGGATGCTGCAGATTGGAAATCTTGTCGATTGAGGACTCAGGTGGCGATAATGAATTGCCCCTTGGCCCGAATTAGCCTCTTTGTCCTGCGGCACGCAGGTTGATGGCGATCGCGCTTATCCTTGGCCAGACCGTCGGCCTCGTCTTCTGAAAAATTGCAAATATATAAATAGCGCGGCAGTTTTGCAAGGTCGCCGATTTCAATGTCAGCCGATGGCTGTTTATATGCATGCATTCGCTATAAACATTTTCGTGGAATGCACGTCTTGTCCCAGGGCCCCCAGCCTTTGTTTTCGGTCCGGTCGGACGCCGATGTTGCAGCAGGAATCGATGATGTGGCGCGATGCAGCTCGCAGCCCCAGGACTCAGGAAAATCGCTGCACTTTTCGGCTGGACGATTTCCTGCGACCCCGCCACGGATGCCTGCAGGATTACTCAGTGCGTACGTTAATAGGAGCAAAATTCGACGTGAATCATCGCGAATGGCTCAAGTTGACTCATTTGGTTTTGGAACAATGGAATTGTTATGTTACCAAGAACGAAATTGTTTTCTACAGACTTATCAAATCGACTGATTACAGTTGTTTTTCTTGCGCTTCCACGGAACGCTCGATGACCGAACAGATGTCGACAAAGTTTTTTTTTTCTTCGATTACGAGACTCGAATATTAATTATGGCCCAATTAAGTATTTGCATGCGCAGAAACTCCCACGTCAACACTCTCCCGAAAATAATCAGCCACCAACGCGGTTAATTTTAGACAAAATTCTTCTTCGAATCGAACCGCATTTTGATGCGGAAAATTCGTTAATCCGGCCCTGATAAGCGGACGCTCCGGGGTAAAATTAAATCGTCATCCGAAACAGCGTGATTTGCATTTAGAACGTGGCAACTTGGCGATGGCACGTGGAGTTTTGGCCGAATTCGGGCTTTAGGTCGTATCGAACGTGTTCTCGGACGGAGATGGACATGGAATAATGGGTTTTTAACAAGGGTTATTAACCTACGTTTACGTCACTGTACCAACTAGTTGGATGACAAAGTATGGCCCGCTTACGCCATGGAACTTGCTTCTGTTTACAATTACATTAATTAAGCAACAAAACAAAACTTAATGGCGGATTTGATGGTGGCGTTAATCCTGGGAACAATAAATAGCCCACTTCCACTTTTCCTCGAAGACCTATTCTCTTCCTCCAGCTGTCGCCTCCTCTCAGTTTAATACTCCTCTTTGTATAAAGTCTTCAAGTCACTCCTCAATCTTGTTGGGGTGTAAAAGGTTTTACTTTTTTCCTAATAAGTCTCTTCTTATGGAATTGTCATATCCACCCTCTTCCTCCACTGTCACTGTCTGGGTTCAAAGACTTCTTCCTCCAGTTGTCTTCTTCTCTCAATTTTGTTGAAGCTTAAGCTTTTATTCTCCCCGTAATAATTCTCTTTTTAAGGAATTGCCATATTCACCCTCTTCCTCCATTGTCACTGTTTGTGTTCAAAAACCTCTTCTTCCAGTTTGGCGGATTTGATGGTGGCGTTAATCTTGGGAACGATAAATAGCCTGCTTTCACCTTTCCTCGAAGATCTATTTTTTCCCTCCAGCTGTCGCCTCTTCTCAATTTAATAGTTCTCTTTGTATAAAGTCTTCAAGTCACTCCTCAATCTTGTTGGGGTGTAAAAGGTTTTACTTTTTTCCTAATAATTCTCTTCTTATGGAATTGTCATATCCACCCTCTTCCTCCACTGTCACTGTCTGGGTTCAAAGATTTCTTCCTCCAGTTGTCTTCTTCTCTCAATTTTGTTGAAGCTTAAGCTTTTATTCTCCCCGTAATAATTCTCTTTTTAAGGAATTGCCATATTCACCCTCTTCCTTCATAGTCACTGTTTGTGTTCAAAAACCTCTTCCTCCAGTTTGGCGGATTTGATGGTGGCGTTAATCTTGGGAACGATAAATAGCCTGCTTTAACCTTTCCTCGAAGATCTATTCTTTCCCTCCAGCTGTCGCCTCTTCTCAATTTAATAGTTCTCTTTGTATAAAGTCTTCAAGTCACTCCTCAATCTTGTTGGGGTGTAAGGTTTTACTTTTTTCCTAATAATTCTCTTCTTATGGAATTGTCATATCCACCCTCTTCCTCCACTGTCACTGTCTGTGTTCAAAGACCTCTTCCTCTAGTTGTCTTCTTCTCTCAATTTTGTTAGAGCTTAATCTTTTATTCTCTCCGTAATAATTCTCTTTTTAAGGAACTGCCATATTCATCCTCTTCCTCTATAGTAACTGTTTGTGTTCAAAGACTTCTTCCTCCAGTTTGGCGGATTTGATGGTGGCGTTAATATTGGGAACAATAAATAGCCTGCTTTCACCTTTCCTCGAAGATCTATTCTTTTAATCCAGCTGTCGCCTTCTCTCAATTTAATAGTCATCTTTGGATAAAGTCTTCAAGTCACTCCTCAATCTTGTTAGGGTGTAATGTTTTACTTTTTTCCTAATAATTCTCTTCTTATGGAATTGTCATATCCACCCTCTTCCTTCACTGTCACTGTCTGTGTTCAAAGACCTCTTCCTCCAGTTGCCTTCTCCTCTCAATTTTGTTGGAGCTTAAGCTTTTATTCTCCCTGTAATAATTCTCTTTTTAAGGAATTGCCATATTCACCCTCTTCCTCCATAGTCACTGTTTGTGTTCAAAGACTTCTTCCTCCAGTTTGGCGGATTTGATGGTTGCGTTAATCTTGGGAACGATAAATTGCCTGCTTACACCTTTCCTCGAAGATCTATTCTTTTAATCCAGCTGTCGCCTTTTCTCAATTTAATAGTCTCTTAATAATAATAATAATTAATAATTCTCTTCTTATGGAATAGTCATATCCACTCTCTTCCTCCACTGTCACTGTCTGTGTTCAAAGACCTCTTCCAGTTGTCTTCTTCTTTCAATTTTGTTGGAGCTTAAGCTTTTAATCTCTCCGTAAAATTTTCTTTTTAAGTAATTGTCATATCCACCCTCTTCCTCCTACGTCACTCTCTGTGTTCAAAGACCTCTCCCTCCAGTTGTCTTCTCCTCTCAATTTTGTTGGAGCTTAGCTTCATTTTCTTCATTAAAGCCCCTTTTGAAAAAAATTTCTTTCCGCCATCCTTACTCCTCAATCAGTTATCTTGTGCGTTTGGTAAACCGCGAAGAACGCGTTTGGTAATAGAAACAATATTCTTTGCTATCGTTATCTCAGCACATCTACGTGTTGTTTGTCAAACTGAAGCCCGTGCGGCCCCCATTGGCGTCGGGGTACGTTGACACAAGTGTCATTGTTTTTTTTTAATCAATTGCAAACAATATTTTCGTCATGTTCCAAGGACTCGCCGACGTTATAAATAATAATTTGCTCCACACCGTGTTGCAACAATTGCGCAATAACAAAAATTGAACCACTACGTAGGTACGTAGTGACAACGTGTACGGAAAATTCAACGGAAAAGCGGTGGTTGGAGTTTACTTACCGCGTTTCCGTGGAAATCCCACGGTTTCACCAAAAACTCCATAAAACGATCGGACAACACCATTTTCGCAGCAGTTCACTGCAATTCACTTATGCAATTTGCAAGCATGCGCCAGTTGCACCTCGTTGCCCGATGCAGTTCCCAATTTTGCCGATTTTCTCTTCCGGCCGGATCGAAGATAATTGTTTAGGAAAATTTGGTAATCACCCGCACGGGAATTGGGACGGGCAGCTATAACGATTTTCGGCTGGTCCGAAAATTATTTTTAGTTTTACGAGTTCCGCAAGCTCGACTTTCTAGGGAAAGTTAATTTCAATAAATGTCGTTCAGAATTGAAAAAGATGTAAAGAAATTTAATAGAAAAGTAGTTTTAGAAAAAAATTATTGATGGAT
Organism: Schizotus pectinicornis; assembly: GCA_951805265.1. NCBI lineage: Eukaryota > Metazoa > Arthropoda > Insecta > Coleoptera > Pyrochroidae > Schizotus > Schizotus pectinicornis. The sequence goes on from OX638207.1 coordinate 4,686,129, forward strand.
TGGTCACTTTTGCCCTCATGTTAGGAAATTGGAAATAAGTAAAGAAAAAAGAAGAATGTAGAAAAAAAAATTCTTGATCCTTTCTCTTTCTTTAGATTCTTCTTTGTTAAGAAAAAAGAAGAATCTAGAAAGATTTTAACAAAAAAATTTTTTTGATCCTTTCTTTTTCTTTAGATTCTTTTTTGTTGCACTTTATTCATTTTACTTATTCCGAAATTTCTTGATTTTGTTTGTACGTTGGATCCACCAGACCCAGATCAGATATTAAATTCTGGCGGTGGGAAAATGGCCGCTTGCGCCACTTTGTAGGTGTATACGTAGAGCTTTCGCAATTAATTCATGGGCCTATTTAATTCCATGTAAGTATATGTGGAACGAAATTTGCTGGATGCAAGATGCAAATTTCGATCTGATAATAGCTTTAATTATGTAAATATGTCTGTACTAAATCTAGACTCACCTACGTGATATGAACATTTCCTTTACAAAACTGTCAGGCACCTGTAGCCCGCAGGCAACACTAATGGTTATTCATACCACGAAATTGATGTAGGATTCAAATAAAGTAAAAACACTCATCGACGAAGTGACTGGTTAAATTTACCACTTACGCAAGTACGGGCGACGTCTTTCCCGAACCAAAACAACCCCAGCAGCTCCAAAAAAATAATTTTAATTTCTGCAACGTAATTAATGAACCCCCCAGAAATAAATAGTCTGTGACCAATTACACTTTTATCACTTATCGAACACACCTGCCTTCTACGTAATCGTCTTTTTTGCTTATCGAACCAATTTTCCTGCCACCGCCTCTTTTCTGTTTTCCAGTCGATCCTGATGGACTTTCGCTGAAGAAACAGGTGGTGCGTGCATATTTCGCAGGTGTTTAATTGAAAGTCGTTGTCTTTCGCCGGCTAATTAATCGAGCGTACCGTGGCGGATGACCGGTCGTAATTGAGATTATTTTAAGATTTGGTCGGTTGGCAGGGAGATGGAGGACGGGCCAACGGAAATGCCGGCGAGCCGCAGTAATGTAACGATTTCCGGTTTGCCGCGAGTTGTGGACCAAACGGTATCGCGGGCATTTCCGGCCGGCCGCCGCTGCAACCTAGGCGAAGAAAGGCATCGAAGATGCCATCCTCGCTCCAGGCCGGTCCAACGATCGTTAGTACGGACCGATCCTCTCGAGGTGTTCAAAATTTTGTCATAAAGCGAACATAGTTACTCAAAATATGAAAAAAGATATGTAAAGAGATAAAGAGATAAATTGTAGAAAGTGCCATAATTTGTAAAAGTTAGAAAACAATCTTTTCTGGAAGGTTTGGCCATACTAGGGAAAAATGTGGTTTCAATCTGGCCATAATGATCTTTCTATTTCGCTCCAGCAAAAAACTGACCATTCTGGCCATACTGAAAAGAGAATTGTTTCGTTAAGACCATAGTAAAGCCATATTTGTCGCCAGTATGGCCAAACCTCACAAAAACTAGAACTAGGAGGGGAAATATAGTTTCAATAGAGCCATAACAATTTCTATCCATCAGTATGGCAAGACCTCACAATCTTAATCTCACTGTTTATAGTGAAAAGGAGGATGGTTTTACTATGACCAGTCAAGCTATATTCCTCTCCAGTCTCCGGTATGGCCAAACCTCACAGAAAGGAGACCATGAGATTGTTTGAAAACAGTTTTACTATGCCTCACAGTGAAGCCTTATTCCTCTCCTCCTCTACCCTGTACCGCTTTATCTTGAGCTCGCTCAAATTTTTCTCTGCATGTCTTCATCTTTGTCCTATATTAGGCTGGCGTTCTTTGTTCCTTTCTCCACTGTCTTAATTACTCTTTCACTTCTTTCTTAAGCTTTTCACACTATTTATGTCTTAGAGTCTTTCTCACTTCAAATGCTTAGCGCTTTGACTCCTTCACTTCTTGTGGTTTAAGTCTAAACCCTTTTGTCACCAAAATAAAATCATTTGTTGTGGACAGTGTTGAGAAGTGACCAATTTAGGATTGAAGTTATTAATTAATCAACCTAATTAGCGGGCGGGTTAATTTTCCGGGCAAATTGGTCGTTTTTCCGCGGAAACGACCGTTGGAGGCACTGAAGACATTCGGTTTAATTGCAATTAAGTACACAAATAGCCTCCAAGTTTGCTGAATGAAACATGTGAACTTGACTGTGCGTTGTATTCGTGCACATTAGTTAAACTAAACACATCCGGTCGATTTAAAAATGTAAATTTTGCAAATTAACGCCAAGATAAAACCTGCCCAAAGTCTTTCATTAAGAAAAACCCTAATAAAATTCTTAGAACGCAAATTCGTTGGCAAAAAAAGAAGGAAGGACCCAATTATGTTTTTTTAACGGATCTGCATAGTAAAAGTATGATTATTTCATCATAAGTGCGGTGCTAATTAGGAAAGAATTCCGGCATTAGAAGTCAATTCCGGTCCTGGTGGCGGTCTAACAAATTGTTTATTGGTCTACGAAAATTATGTTGTGGCTTCCGCAAATTTTACAGAGCTGAGCCAGTCCTGGATCAAGGTATTTTCTTCCTGGTTTTAGGCATAACTTTAAAGTTTTTAAAATTTTAACTTCTTAGGTTGGCAGACATTAAGATATCTTATGTTATTAATTATTCTAATAGTATCTTTTGGCTATTTTTTCTATTTTCTCCCTTCTTTCCATTTTGTATGGTTTGTTCCTGAGATCTTCCCTGCTGGTACTGCTGTTAATATGTGCCCATCTTTCAGATAGGGAAGATTTTGGGCGAAAATAATTTTTCTCATTTAAGGAGCAGTTACTATTTTTTTTCCAGTTTAATGGTTTGGACAAGAATATATTGTCTCTTTTCTCCCCCTAATTGCCTCTTGTGTATTTCTCCGCAAGAGAAGTTTGCTTGAAGAGTAGCAAAGAGAAAATGTTATCGAAATATGGAAGGAGAAAAGACTGAAAAGCAGCAAGAGTTGCCTCTTGCTTCTTGCCTCTTGTGTATTTCTCCCCAAAAAGTTTGCTTGAAGAGTAGCAAAAAGAGAGTGTTATTAAAAGATGGAAGGAAAAAAGACGTTTTATGGAAAAAAACTTTGGCGTGGAGTCTGGAAATCTCCAGAATGAGGAGGTGGAAGCGTTGAAGGGGGATAATTTATCGATTAAATTATGCACACGACCTGGATGATGGCGACGAGAGCCCCACCCGGAGTCCAGACAATCAGCTAACACGTCGTCACCTCTTGACTAGGGCTCTTCTGGCTCATCTGCTAAACCATTGGAGAATCTGTTATTAAGCGGAGGTAGGTGCGCATCTTTATTCATTAGTCGAAGGAAACGCTGTTGTTGCCTTGATTAAGATTTGCAACTAAGTAAACGCCACAGACATTTAATTATCGCAGAAAGAAGTGCGAGATGATTCCGATAATTGCCACTTTTTGTCGGACATGCCTTAATTACTAACGAGCTTTATGGTAAATTCGGCGTTAACTACAAAGAGACGACGACGCAATTAATTTTAATAAGTAAGTAAAAATTTTGCAAACCCTATTTTCCGCTCGATGACACAAGATCCTTCTTGGTTGATTACCTCCTGGATCATAGCTAAACGAGCAACATCCATCGATTTCGGAGTTCTACAAAATTATTTACTTCAGTGGAGACGCCGGCTCGGTTTAATTAAAATCCGCCGGTCTTTTGCAAAAAAATCGCTGTTTATCGCCCGAACCAGATAAATGGACATTGTTGCGCCCGAAACCCGATTAGCATAATTTCCAGGTTGTCTTTGTGTTGGTCGGGAAAATTAGCAATTTATTTTATTGCGTTTTCTGGGGAATCGAATAACACGACAAATAAATCATACAGAGTGTCTAGACTACAACAAACAAAAAGCCGCGATGACAACTTGAGCGTAGAGAGCCGAAACGTCGTAGACGACGACGGGCCAGGATCAACAACCCATCCGGCTGAAGGATCGCTTTCGGTCGTTTTGCTCCTCATTTTCCATCAGTGCATCTATCCGACTGTTTATGCGGTCGAGGAAAACAACTTAATTCGGAAAGTGGGCGATTCCCCGAAAAATTATTTGGAAACGGACGAGACGGGTTTTTTACGCCAGGCCGAAGTCCAGGCCAACAATTAAAGCCCAAGTCCGCCAACTCCAAGTCTAGAGAAAAACGTCCACAATTTTTTTACACCCGAACTCAACACCCAGTCCTGTGTCGCGGCTCAATTTTCGACAGCCCCGTCCCTTTGTCACCGAGCCGGAAAGGCTCTACACTCAACACCTCTCCACATTCAACACCTCTCCACATTCCACGCTATATGCGCAAGAAGTTTCATTTTTGTCATTGGCTGTTATCATTCTTTTTTTTTCTTCATATAAACTTTTTCTTCACGTCTACCTTCACCCTTTGATTTAATTCTTCTTTATTTCTTTGAAACTGTCCCCAAACATTTTAATCCCCACTGTTATCTCCTTCGTTGTTTCAGTCTTCGCGTTTTTTGAATCAAGGCTTGTTCAGAAGATCTTTATTTTTTCTATCTTGAAGAGTTACTGGTGAAAAGTTTGCGTAATTTCCTTTTGCTCAGGTTGCTTGGTATGACCGACCCTTACATATTCACTTCCAATCCTTTCATCGCCTTTCTTTTCTTTATATAATAATTTTCTTTATCTTCCTGTTTGTCTTTTATTCGTTTTAATACAGTTTTCTTTATATAATAATTTTCTTTGTCTTACTTTTTGTTTTAATACAATGCTTCTTTGTTGGCCCAAGTTGCCACAGTTGGAAAGGAAGCAAACAAATTCGGTCAACGATTGGAGGGTGGAGAAGAAAAGTGAAGTGAAGAAGAGAACGTTGAAAGTCAGGTTGTCGGCATTACCTTGACCTTTCGACAAATTTAATTGTCGTAAATATTTTTTCGATAATACTCTTCCCACTTGTTATCCTCCACCTACACAACTTTCTTCAGCCAGCATTGAAGACGTTTCGTCGCTCCTCACTCTTGCACCCCAATTACGTTCAAGAGTCGCACAACAACGCTATGCTCACGTCTTTAAGCCGCTAAAGGAAGTAATTAAGTTAAGTACGTTGTTTTAGTACCTCTTCAACTAAAATCTTCCACTTAATCTGCTCCTTTGTCATTACCCAGAATTTCGGCCAGACGCCTCAGTTTCAGAACGAAAATAGGAAAGTTGACGAGTGTCGAATTGTGGAAATAATGAATGAATTTTTGACCGTTTCCGGATCCGGAACAAGTTGTTATAGTCACTAACGGTAGGACAAACGTTTAAATTTAAATTGAGCAGCGATTGCGTGCACACGCCGCTGAATTATTCGATGGGACAATTGAGATAACACATACAGGTGGTCCAAAAAACTTCAAAGCTCGTTACCAACTAGATGAATATCTAATTTACTGATTTATGCGGGACATGACGGCTGAAGGAACGGGCCGAATCATTCAAGTAGGGAGAGTGTTTCGATCCATCAATTGCCGTTGATGAAGTCGGTAGTGTTCAAGTGACATTGTTGAATGTTGCTAGTTAAACTTTCAAATAGTTGTTGCTCACCATCCAAGATTCGAATCACTAATCGTTAACAAGGCTTTTACCTGGTTTCTTGAAACTAGAAGCGTGAATGTGTGTTAACCACTGCCATCGATGAGATAGACTCGGTAGTTGCCAATTTCTTCAACGCACGACGTAACGGTCGGTGATAACATGTTTTAGGAGGAGTAATTAAACGAAACGTGTCAAAACGTTTCGATAACGAGTTTATTCCACAATCAAGAAAAAATAAATTAATTACAACATTTACAACAAAAAGTTTTAACGTAAGTAGAGATCACATGTTTGTTAACGCTACAAGTAATTGAAACAAGTCATAACAAACGTAGAAAATTTCTGGTCGAGATTTGAGGGTTGAAAAGATTCGCGCCCCCGAGCTGCGGGATAAAAAATGATTGTCTCGTTGAAATTCCGGCCATAGTGGCGGCGGTTGGTCTGGCAGTCCCGACGAAGTTAAAGTGTCGCGGGTTGTGGCGGGGTCCACCTCAAACACGTCGGATCCACCACTTTCAGCATCGATCCCCTCTTTTTCTGCCGGTACTCGTCAAGCACGTCTTGTTTTTTCAAAATTATATGTTTGCCTTTCCAGTATTTCATCATCCCCAACGCCTGCAGAGTGCTGACGATATCGTACGAATGTATCGCCATCTCTTGACTGATGTCTTTGACTGATAATTGCGTACTGGGACCGGCACACAAATACTCGAGCAAAACGTCTTTCCAGTAGGAACGGTACGAAATCAATCCCAAGTCGCTCAAGGGCTTCTCGGGCGAGCCGATCTTGCCTTCCACTCTTGTTAGCAAGTAACCTGGAACAAAAAATAATAAAATAAAACGACTCGTAAGTGAGCGGGAGAGCTGAAACATTGACACGTTGGGGCGAAAATCGAACCGGCCCCACCGCCAATTTTGGCGGCGCGAATGAATAAATGATGACGTGAATAGGGCGGCCGCGGCGATAGCGAGCCAACAACCGCCACAAACCTTTTAAAATGTTCTCAATCCAAAGAATTCTTTGGAAACAGTCCTCGGTGAAGATAAAGAGCGAACAATGGGGTACTTGCCTCATGTTTGGGAAATATAATATTTAGAAAATGTAGGCGATTTCATTAGACCCGTATTTTTTTATTTGGTTCTAGGGTCAATATTACGCCCAGAATTAATTTTTTAATTTTTGGAGTGGGAGATTTGTGACGTAAGCGACCCCAGCTCGACGTAGTTCTCAAAGAAATCGTATGATGGCGCTTTACTCAGATTCCATATAAATCGAATGCCGATCCAATGTAAAAAATGTGGCGCCCTCTGCTAGCAGCGCAGCATAGTAGCCAAAAACAAGAGTCTATTCAATATAGGTGTGAGTCTTAGATACGGGGGCCGATGACGTCACCAAAGGCAAAAATTGCAAATATCTACGAAAATATGGAATAAAAAAATAGGAAAAAAAATATTTAAGCCTTTTTTAGTTATTTGCATGCATCTAGAGAATAAAAAGTGCAATATTTTTTTTAAGCAAGTACCCCATTCCTCGCAAAAGACTGTTGGTCTCAAAAGCGCAACTTGCTGAAAGCTCGAAGGGTCTCGTTTTGGTGGTCAACCTACTTTTGGGGTCTTTGGGCGCTACCTCTGAGAAAAATTTTGAAAATTTGCGTTTCTTTGGCGCCGCCGCTGGTTAAGCTGCTGCCGAACTGGGTCAGTTGGGGACACGCGAGAGAGCTTTCAAAAGTGGAGAAGGTCGTGCGGTGCACTCGTTGCGAACGCCAAAAATGAAGAAACCTTCAAACCGTATAATTTAGCATAATTTCTATTATTTGCCAAAGCTATTTATGCCGATGCATTGTGCATGTACCGTTAAAGGAAAAGTAAGGACGGTTACCTCAAAGGATGAGAAAATAACACCCGTCGCAAATTGTGATTAAGTGGCGAGAGCCTTGAGCGTGATCTCATATATAAAAGCAATTGCGGCCACCCTTAAGAAAAAATGCAGAAGCACGCTTGTTGGTACATCGTACAAAGGTTGCTATCGTCGCCATCTCAAACGGCATTGACATACAGGAAGTTCCAACAATTCCGAGAAGCGAGCTGCTTGGGGCAAAAGAAACTGTGACGGATTGATTAATTGCAGACAATTTACACAGAAATAGTTACCAGTACGGAGAGCTTTATTTATTTTCAATAAGAAATTGCGGTTTCGAAAATGGCACCAAAAAACTCACAAGACCTCAAAAACCCTTTCCCGGTTTTCTAGATTTGCGAGGAAAAGGTTTTGAAATCAAGAGTTTACAAAAAAACATCAAACAAGAAAATTAAGTAGCGCAATATCTTTAATTGTTGACCTAGGAACTTGACATTGAAACGCTGGATTACGTCCTGCACAAATTTTGGGTAGGTGCGACAAATGGTGGAGGCGCCGGGTGAATCCCTTGCCATAGCGCAAGGTTCTACTAGTTGAAAGCGTTAAGCAACCATTGCTTGGCAATGGTTCTCTAACCAAGAATTCGAGCTTTAACTTTTTACTTGGGAGCATCAGGACGATTAGAGCTTTTGTTTTAAGCTTTCTTTTTGGGACGATTAATTTACACAACAATTTTGCATTCTTGCTTTACTTCAATAAGCTTTAATGATTCAGAACTCTTGATGTTCAAAAAAGGTTATGAAATATTTCTTTCGCGCCATTAAGCTTTCGCACTTTTCATTTGAAGGTATGGCAATTTACATAACAAAAGCTATTTTCGTAAGCGACACACTGCGTTAAGTTAACTTTGATCTTCTAAATTTAAACGACCAGTTGCAACCAGATCAAAAGTTATTAAACGTTTCTCGGTCGCACATATTACTATTAGCTTCGAGCTTTTGATTCTACATCTACTACCAAGTATAACCGAAATGTCCAAAAAATTTTTTTTATAAATTTTAAGACTATAAAGAAAAGTTTATTGAGGTAAAGACGTTTCCTTCAAGTCATCAGCTTTCGAGCTTTGTATAAAATTGTATAAAATATAAAAATATATTATTAAAAAAACATAAAAAGGCGTTAACATCAATATAAGCGTTAGCAATTAATTTTTTAAATTCAAACTAGGAATTAGTTTTTCCCTTTTCTTTAAAGCTTGCGAGCTTTCTATTTTGTAACTTCTTATAGATGGTGATTTTACATATGTTATAGCATATTTTTTTTTACCTCACACTAACAAGCACCCTACAAGAGTCGACAACGTTAAAGTACCTTTCCTTCAGAAAAAGCTTTCGAGCTTTAACGCGACGATGTAACCCTCAAGTTGTGTTTCTGACTCTACAGATGGCGCTGCTTCTTGGCCCAAAATAATTTATGACACAACCCCATGGAAAAGAAGATTTACTGGGTCCTAATCGGCAATAAACTTTGGTCGACTACCTTCCGTGAAAAGGTTCTCTTATCACAATACATGCCATCTGGTAACTGCCACGAGGCTTGTGACAAGGTTGTCGGCGAGTTGGTTTTCGAAATTTACGTCTACAGACAGACGTTCACCGAGTTATTGCTCCTGAAAGATGCGCATTATGTACTTCGCGCATGGAGACAAAAGACTTCAAAGATAGAGCACTCTAGGGTTGCTGGTAAGGTAGCCGCATGGGATAGTGGCTGAAAGTGGACGGTCGAGGTCGTAGGTTCGGTTCTTGGCCCAGGACAAGGATTTTTTTCCATTTTTTTTAGAGGCACCCGAAAAAGTTTTGTACAAGGTCAGTTCTGGGCCCTGTAATTTTTTTTTAAAAGCACGATTAGAAATTACCACTAAAAGAAGTTTTACGTTTTACATAATGCGGTCATTGTTTACTTTACCCACTTCTGGATTTTCAAAAAGCCAATTACAGCAAAGCATTCCTTAACATTTATATATTATGGAAATCAATATCTTTTTTTGTGCAAACCACTTCTATTTTTACACTTATTTACTTTGCCTTAGCACATCTACATCTCAAAAACCAAGAAGTGGACATTGTAAACAATCACCCATAAGGCGCATGTTTCAGGAGCAAGAGCTCCGTGGAACGTCTGTCTCTTACAACCTTGTCCGCGGCGTCCTTTATAGAGACCTATGTTCTATAGCGATTCCACAATCGCTGGATGCCCGATGGGCTCACACCAACATCTCTTGCAACTTGCCGAATGGATTTCCACCTCATTGAGATACCTCATTTTGATTTTGATACTGGTTAGATGACATTTAATGTCAGTTATGAGTAAGACAATCAACAAAGAGTCGCATTACATTCACTTTGATTTTCGTAGTTTTATTAATTTTCTGTTCAAGTCTTTAGAAGAAAGGATTGGTTGAATGTTGCTGCAATTGTTTCTTAGGAATATTAGATGACGGAAACATTATTGAATAATAAAGACGTTTCCATTATTGGTACAGACCAACTCCAACTAACACTGAGAAAAGCTGTTGTTTCAAAAAGACGTAGTTTTTGTCTTTCTTAGGAATGTGACCAACTAACCCTTAAAACAACACACAATTATTACTTTCAAGTTCAGGAGCAATTGAGGATCACTAATGCAGTGAAATGTTATTTTATTGGGTACAATGAGTTTGAGGAAAATAATCTATTTATCAAAGAATCTCCATGCCGATTTTGTTTTCTTCATTACCACCGTAACCGCCGGACAACGAAAATAAACTATTATGTTTGTCGTGGTTGCTTTCGTTCCCCATCATTTCAGTTTATTTATGGTACATTAGCAAAGTAACAGATAAGGGATCATAAAACTGACCGCAAGTGCACCCCTGATCGACGGTGACAGGTCCGTGACAGCTCAAACTTTGAAGCGCCACGTGGTGGTTCTACACCGAACTAAATTTAACATGGCAAGCATAGGACCGTTGGTTGTCGATTAAGATAGACAGTAGACTAATTAATTTTTCTTAAAATTTCTTTAACTTTTGTTAATAGCGCTTTAAAATCTAGCTATTAACATATAACCGCATAGAAAAAAATAATGGCAACGTTGATTAATTAATCATAAAATCAAAATTTCAAACTTTAGCCGGATTTTGAGCTCGTTATTTTTTAGATTACAATTTTTTGTATACAAGGAAATAATCAAGTCCTCAATATCTTCGGTTGTAACCGCGATATAACGATCAAAAGATTGCTGCAGACGTATTCTAAATTAACTATTACCACTTTGTTAATTGAGGTGCATACTTCAATTTTACGGTAGTATGTAACTGAAAGATTCCTTTATAATATTTAATAAAATGTATTTTTCTAACGCCATAAGTTTTCATACTACAGTGGTATAAAGTCGAGCAAAATTTGGCAAAATGTCTCCTTCGCCACCTTAAGCTTCAAGCAAAATTTATTCATTTTTGGTTTATTTCGATACGTTAGAAAAGTTTCATCAATTCAGAGTCTTTAATTATCAAAGATCTTCGGCTCCCATCCATAAAGCTTTCGAGCTTCCATTTCAAAGTTTCTTATAAATGGCAATTCTACATTACAAAAGTTATTTTTGGTTTTGTACACACCGCACAAAGTTTTCTTTGATCTTCCAAATTTAAACCTTTCTATCGCGACAAATTGCAACAGAAAGGTTAATAGCTTCTTGACTTCGCTAGTTTAACCAAATTTTGCATGTGATCTCCAAAAAAATTATTTCACCGTCTTTGATCAGTTTTAGAGTTTTTGACTTGAGCATGTGCGCAACAAAGAGAAAAATGACTGTTACTGAATGGCAACAAGATAATAATAGAACTAAGAAATTATAATTGGCGTGTTTGACAAAATTAGTGAAGAAGAAAATTGCGTGGCAGGTGAAGTAATAACAACGCCTCCATTCACCTTCGCGACTTGCCACAACATCAAACAGAGATTGGAAGAGAAAATGGTGGAGGCGCCGGGAGAATTTGGCGCAACAATTTTAAGTTCGTAAAAACTCAGAAGTGGGATCAAGGGCCGAAGGCCAGAGACGCGTTTTATTAATTGCCCGACTTCGAGCAAAATCGAAAAACTCTTTGTAAATTTTATTGTCGATTGTCGAATTTTACCCCGGCGGCGTACCGTGTGGGCTAATCGAATTAGCACCCCACGTCTGGCTCGACCCCTCTGCATCGCCGCCGCCGTCGACGACGTGGGCGTCGCGCCGCCGAAAAAGAGCAATATTTTTGAATGGGGGGGCGCGCGTGCACCCGAAGCGGGGACCTGCGGGCCTCTCGCGGTGCAGGCGACGAAATAGTAATTAGGCGGCGTTTTAATTGGCAGAGCCGACGCGGTTGAGCCCCCGCTCGTTTGGGCGTGGCGTCTGGCGTGACGTCACTCATTGACGCCGCCGCGACGCGAGTACGGAACGCGTGCCGGCGCCAGACGTCGCTATCGACCGACGAGGTCAATAATCTCCCCCTTGCCGCCGCCCGTCCCGCCGACGGCGGTCTCCTCCGGCTCGCGGATTATTCCCGCAATCATTGTTGCTAACTACTAGGGCTGGGCGATACCAGAAACCAGGTATCGTGTATCGATACCTTTTGAGTATCGATATTATTCATAGTATTGAAAGTATCGAGGTATTGAAAGTATCGAGGTATCGAAAGTATCGAGGTATCGAAAGTATCGAGGTATCGAAAGTATCAAGGTATCGGAAGTATCGAGGTATTAAAAATATCGAGGTATCAAATATAGGAAATAAATAGATAAATGAATACAATAATAAATTTATTACTAGATACCTACATATTTAAATAATTTTATAGAAAACAAAACAAGGTAACTATAATGCCCGGTTTCACAAGCGAACATTAACGGTTCATTAACTTTTTTCTAACTTTTCTATTACTTTGATTGACCATAATCAATTGTTGCAATTCGTAAAGTGTTTGATAGACATTAACATTGCAACCTTTCATATTTCTAAAAATCCGCGGGTAACCCTACAAAAGAATTTCAACGATTTTTTAACGAATGATACCCCGACAATGGAGTACTTGCCTCATGTTTGGGAAATATGATATTTAAAAAATGTAGGCAATTTCATTAGACCCATATTTTTTTATTTGGTTCTAGGGTCAATATTTCGCCCAAAATTAATTTTTTTAATTCTTGGAGTGGAAGATTTGTGACGTAGCCGTCCCCTGCACAGCGTAATTCTAAAAGAAATCGTATGATGGCGCTTTACTCACATTGCTTGCGTTCTATTTATAAATCGCATGCCAATCTGCTGTACACATGTCGCGCACTCTGGTAGCAGCGCAGCATACTAGCCAAAAACAAGAGTCCATTCAATATAGGTGTGAGTCTTGGATACGAGGGACCAATGCGTTATAAAAACCAAAATTGCAAATATTGACGAAAATATGAAATAAAAAAATGGGAAAAAAATATTTAAGCCTCTTTTAGTTCTTTGCATGCATCTACCTAGAGAATAAAAAGTGCAATATTTTTTTTATGCAAGTACCCTATTCTACCCATTGATCAAGGTTCCGAACGAGGTCGCCAAAACAATGAATCACTCCTGATTTTCCAATGCAACCATTATAAACCATGCAGTTATTGAATAGCCAAATCGGCAGCAGCTATAAGAACATCGAAAGTATTGAAGTATCAAAAATTAATGTTATCGAGGTATCGAAAATATCGGTATCGATACATGTCGAAGTATCGAAAATATCGGTATCGATACATGTCACAGTATCGAAAATATCGGTATCGATATATTCGATAGTTCGATACCTCCGTGCTCTCAGTATCGACGTTCGATACTTGGTGAGGTGTCGATACCAACTTTAAGTATCGATATTTTGCCCAGCCCTACTAACTACCGGCCGATCCGCCGGATTACCGACGCAAAAAACCGCCGTGGAGCCCCATCCGGCCCGCCAAGACCCGGACTTCGGGACTTAATTTCGCAACTTTTTCCCACCAATTATTCATCCTTAAGATGTTAAGCTTCTGAACTTTTTTTACAGTCTTACAAGCCTCTTAATTTAATTTTTTCTAAGAGAAAGTGTAGTTACGAAAAATACAAAAATTAAGTATATTTTTGACAGGATGATTTTAAGCTTATTACTTTACATATTTTAGGCAAGAAAAGATCGGTAAGTATCTTAGGAATTTCAAGAGTGCCATACTGCAGTCCAAGAAGAAAGAGACTTATGGGGTTGATTTTTTTTAAGGGTCGTATTAAACAGTCTACCAAATTTACCCAATATTCTCATACAAAAAAATACTTTCAGTTCCCAAAAATACTAAATGTTCACCAAAATTAAGAAAATAAATAATCTTAAAGCGACAACCAAATATTGACATAATGCTGGCCTCTTATATATTTTGTTCGGCAAAATAACTTTTGTTGACCATAAATACTAAATGTTCACCAAATTTTATTCCGCATTTAATTCTAACATAATACCCAGATATTTAATTTTCGACAGTGTCTTATATTATTTAGCAGTTAAAAATATTATTTGTTGATCAAAAATACACAAGCAATAAAATGTTGGGCAAATGGTAAATAATTTTATGCAAAATTATAGATGTAGATGTGCTAGGGCAAGGAAAATAAGAGTAAAAATAAAAGTGGTTTGCACAAAAAAAGATATTAATTTCCGTAATATATAAATGCTTTCCTGTAATTGGCTTGCATTATGTAAAACGTAAAACTTCTTTTAGTGGTAATTTCTAACCGTGCTTTAAAAAAAAAATTACAGGGCCCTGAACTGACCTTGTACAAAACTTTTTTCGCGTGCCTCTTGTCTGGAAGAGCAAGCGGCAAGGAGAGATGCGCGAGCATATTTCATTTTTGGAGTAATAGAATAATTATTTGACGCGCAAGTAGTTTTTTTGAGAAACACTAAATATAAATGGATAGCGCGAATATTTATTATGTACAGCACGGACGCGTAACTTGAGCGTTCTAAATTTGGTGAACATTTAGTAAAATTGATAGACATATAGAATTTAAAATGTAAGCAATGGTGAAACAATACGCAGGATAGTTATTTTAGTGGTGATGTTCTCATTTTCTGATGTATAATAATTTGGGTTTCATTTAGATTTTTTGATGCTCATTAAATTTCCTGGTGGACAGTGCAAGGGATGTATAGTTTAATTTGGTGTACCTACATTATATTTGTTCCTTTTTTTAATTTAAGAATCTCCCGAAGAAATTTTTCAAGGAAGCTTTCAAAGTTTATACCTCAACTATTGGGCGCTTCAATTAAGAAAAAGGTATTTTGAACAGTTTTTGGAAATTTTCACCCTCTCACTAGCCTTTTCTAGCAAAGTTTCCAAACTTTGGATTTTTTTGCAGAAAAGTGTTGAACTTTGGTGAAGTTCTACGTACTTCTCGGCTGGGGGTGCACTAGCAATAGATACCCAAGAGTGGAGGGTGTAATTTGGGCGTCCGTCTGGGAATAGACGTCGGATATCGAATAAAACAATGTTGAAAAGTAACAATTATTCCTCGTAAAATTTATTCTAATGGCTCCTGCGCCATAGTTGCAAAAGAGAACGGCAATTATCTTTTTATGCGGCAATTCATATCGCAAATGTTTCCATTATTTCTGCCAGTTGGTACGTAAAATATTCAATTATAACGTCAAGTCGGACGTTGCTGCTGCTTTATGTTGTTTTGCCGGTTTGTCAGTGATACTTTATTAAAATGAAAAAAGTTGGCGCAAGTGATGAAGTAAAAGGTTTGCGTAATTGAATTTCGGACTTTTCCACTTAGTTTTACGGTTAGCTGCACGGAAGCATAACGACCGAAGAAGAGCCTCTCGATCACAGGATAGGAGTCTACTGACCCTATTGTGATGCGGTAGGTATTCACGTTCTGTTGATTCAAGCGTCAATAATAATAATTATTAATAATTGCGGGTAATAATTATTGTCATTAGAAGGTGCAACAAATGGCGAATGCATCTCTTCTCTACGAGAAATCCAAAAGATGGCAAAAGACACTTTCAAAATTAATTTTTTCCATAAAAGTAGTTTGGTATCAATATCTTTGAGGTTCAGAGAGAAAAATTGCTCAATGCTGCTGCAGGCTGTTACTGACTGACAAGTGACAACAATTAACGCACGTTTTTCCCCCGTTAAAATTTCAACAATTGTTGCAATACCACCACAAATATATCCAGTCGCATTTCCCTGCATTATTTCGCATTTCCAATTATAATAACGTTGTGCAATCCGGGATTGACGCGAATAATTAATATTCATCTCTCCTGCATGCCCGTCGGTTGTTAGGGATAGGAGTTGAACCCGATTCGGATTACGCACAACGTTTACAGGTGGCCGTTCGTTGCAGACAACTGGCTGACGAGAAGAGGGGCTTCGCCCCGACGAACACGTTGGGGTAGGTCCCGACTGCCAGACCAGACAGATCCATACGCAAAGGGCTGTGACCCGGCGAGACTGGATGGGGAGTGAACCTTTTCGTCTGTCTACCCTCTCCTGTAGCACAGACAGGACCACAGCCCGGAGAGCCCGCCAGGACCTCATACCGCCTCGGCCGGGATCTCGCCCGATTCCCGACCCCACCGTTCAATCGCACCCCAAGGCAAACCGACCGCCAGACGCGATTCCCGTCGAAAAGTTGCAGAAGTCTACAGCCACCCCAAAACGACAAATTCAGCACCGGCACAGGGACTGTCCGCGACAATTTTCCCCAAGCCGAAAACGTCAATTGATCGTTCTACCTCCACTAAGTCTACCTACAAGAAAGTTCAGAACAAGATGAGGTGGCGTGGGAAAAAGTTCAATTGTGCAAATTTTTTTTTTCAAATGCCCATCTGAATTAAAGAAAAAAGAGAAGAGAAGAGGTGTAAAGAACAAAAAAAAACTGTCTTCACAGGGCTCTCAAAAAAACCAATAATTTTCCCGTATTAAGAACCAATATAAATTTTCTAATTAATTAAAATTCCTTGTAACAGAATCTGTCAACTCCTGCTAGTTCTGCAACGTACTTCGATTCCTGCGCGCAGCCGTTACCCTTTGCCCTCTCGTTAGTCGCCCAGACAAACCTTTTTTCCTAAAAAAACGTTAAAAGTAAAAGGGGTAGTCCGCCCCTGGTTTTATGGCTGTCTGGCTTTTTTCGTCGCAGCGACGGCGGCGACGACGACGACGAGATTAGGGAGCGTTGTCGGTGAAGGTCGCATAATGCGGCAACGCCACCTATCGACTAGCCTCCCCAAACTCGCATCCTTAATTTCGCTAATTGCGGACGAGGTCCAAATTCAACAATAAAGGTGCCACACCGGTTTCGAGAAATGTTCAAAATGAAAAAGACGTAAGTAGCCCGTTGACGTTGCCACATCAACACCTCGTTATTACGTTCGAAAAGATGTCAGGTACGTATCTGGGATTATTTCAGGAAGGATCGCATCGCAATTTGGCCGGAGGACGAGTCGAGTGGAGGTCGGCATAAAACTCGAGGGGTGATCGATATTCATCAACAAGGGAGTCTCCAGAATTTTCCGGACTACAGACTCATACTGAGAGTTTTTCTAAAAAAAAGAATACTCACTGAAGTCGATCAGCAGGCGTCCGTATCCTTGTCGCTGGTAAGGGGGCAGAGTCAAGATGCAGGAGACGTTGTAGTTCAAGAACGAGTTCTTTTCCTGAAAAAATTATCAAAATTTATGTCAAAATCGACCTAAATTGCAAATTTCAACTTCTTTATTATTAATTATTATTTTTTATTATTATTCATACAGCATTCGATAGCTTTTGTGAAATGGAGAAATTTTATGTATTTGGATTTGATGTAAGTCTGCCCGTTCAAAAGTTACAAGAATTTGAATATTATAAGAAATCAAAACTTAGTGGTTTTTCTAATTTTATAAGAAATCTATTTATTCTAGCGTCGAATTGATTACGGATTTGAGTTCAGGAAAACCGATTACATAAGAAAACGCTTATTTCCAGCCCTTAGGTGCAACGATGTCGATTTTAGGAATTTTTCGAATTTCTATCGATTGGGGTAGAAAAAGAAGTCAAAAATATTGAAATTTTTTACATCGATTTTATGACTTAATCTTACAGATTTCGAACCGCTTAACACGAATCTGACCGTAGTTTCTCTGTACAAGTCGTACTTTTTAAGATATGACCGTTCGAAAGTTCCAATTCAAAATTTTCGTTAAAATCGACCTAAATTGCAAATTTCAACTTCTTTATCATTAGACTTACGATTTTTGTTCGTATAACAATCGATAGCTTTTGTGAAATGGAGAAATTTGATGTATTTGGATTTGATGTAAGTCTGCCCGTCGAAAAGTTACAAGAGTTTGATTATTATCCGGCCAAATCCTAATGGTGCGTTCAGAATTTTTTCTGCACCCCAAACAAAGTCAATTTGACTGTGGATGGTGCAATGGCGTATTAGCAATAAAACATTATTATTATTACTAAAAGGTTTTCGACGACTGGAGGGTAATTCAAATGAGGTCTTTATTAAATAAAATATTTACTTGCTACTAAACTTTTTTTTAAAGGCTCGTTCAGTGAAGAGAAAGAAAAGACTTGGCATCCGCATTTTTTTTTTCTTTGTTGAGACTGGTCGTGGTGAAACAAAGTGCACAGAACCCATGAACCCAAGATCGTGCAATAATTATAAATGCCCGAGGGGGATATAAATTCTGCACACGTTCCCCGTTCTCCCTCTATCATTAAATTATATGGAGCGCGGCAAAATATAGCTAATTACGGAAAAATTGTTCCTACTTATATGATTATGATGTGTACACAAGTTTAGTCTACCGCCACTCTTCCATGGATTCCGCGGAGAAGTTATTGTTATAACATTTCACCAATTACCCCCCAACATGTCATTTGCGTCCCGGAGAAGAGGCGGCAGAACCCACCAACTCGTCTCCTTTTAACCGCACAACAAATGTTGAGGATACATGCCCAACTTTTTCTTATTTTCAATGGACACTGTTCTTGAGTACCCCACTTTTTGCATAATTGAATTGGCGCCGTCGTTCGGTTTCTAGAAGATCCCGGAAAGTTGAGTCTTTTCTCTTTTTAGCATAATCGAACTGCTTCAATGTTGCACCTTTGTTCGGTTTCAGACCAGATCTCGGATTCGGCCGGGATAGCGTTAATTGCGCGAAACTGACTTAATCGATTTTGGATCCGGGTTGAGGTACTAAAAATGTTATCAAAATGTCAGGGCGACGCCCAGAACTGACCCGCTTCTTTTACAACAAAACTGCTTGGTGGCTTTGAAGAATTTCCCAGAGACCAGCAAGGCCGTTAAAAATTTTGAAAAATTTCAGCTTTACGAGGTCGCAAACGTGCGAATTTCCATGTACACACATCAACCACTACGTGCAGACCTCTGAGGTCGCTTACTTTATGTCGACAGAAGACAGCGATTTTTCGGAAACAATTAATAATGGATAATGTAAGCAACGTGGCGCAGAATTCCAAATTTTTAACCGTCTTTTAAACGTCAATCCCAAGACTCGTTCGTGCATCATCCGAAACTTTCACGCATATTTCTGTCAAAACCAAGAAGGAAATAATTTAATAACACAAACCAAATTTGGTTGTGGTTGTCGTGTACAGATGACCACTGACGGAGTAGGTCGAATGCATCACCCACACTCGCCTCATTCCGACGTCATTAGTAAAAGGTGTGAAATTGTCTATCAAAGACTATAATGGAACGGCTGACATTTATTGAGGTGAAATTAATCGAGCAGGAAATTGAAGGAAAACCTGAAAAAACCCACTGCGTCACTGCTACTTTGCATGCCGGGACCACGGTACTCGTCGGAACCGGAAGTCGGACGGCCTTCGTACAACTGGAACATGCAGCGAATATTCGCACCAGAGACCAAGGCAACGACCAAAAGCAGAAATAGTTGTGGAATTGCCTAATAAGTAGGTGAGAAATCACTTATTGCTTGTCTATAGGCAAAATATCAAAAACTGGTAGCTTAAAGAACTGGTTTGCTAAGAACTCCCAGCAGAATTTCCCTTGATTTGGTAGAATTTTGGCAGCCATTCAATTAATCATTCTCGGGTTGAAACATCAACTTTTATTAACACAATTTCTCCTCACGTTCCAGAGTTCGTAGGCTTGGTAAGTGGTGCAGATGATGAGATGAGTATAGGATGTAGATGTACCATAGATGTACCAACAAGACAGTAAAGTCTCAAAGGTCAAAAGTTTTGGTTGTACCATTTAGAAGATGAGAAAGCCTCAGCCTTACTGAAGACGGGTTCGGCCACAAGTTCCACGCCATAGGTTACCAGACTCTGAAACGCTCTCTCCTCGCGCCACACAGACCAACTTCTCTTTTGTGTTAAACCTTCATCCCTTTCATCTACAACGATTACAACATGTTCTCTTCAATAAGAGATGTCTTGATCAATTTGTGAAAAAAGAAAGATGTGCTGTTCCATCGAAAAATCAGCTGTTTTGATGCACATTGACGATATTCACCGGATCGCGTTCCATCAGAGTTCTGGCAAATTTCAAGCCTCTAATCCGCTGATAAGACTCGATTTGAAAAAGAAAAAATGGCGAAAAAACTACCAAAAGATAAGGTGTTGCACTGGGAGGGTAATTTGGCCGCTTTGCACGCCGCAATATACAGAGTGTCCGAAAGACATGCAATTTGCAATGTAGATGAATCGGGTGTCGTTTCTTGCGGCCGGCTGCAAAATAATGATTGCTTTCTATGTAAATGACTGGCGTAATGGTTTCCGTGGAATAGCCGTCACATGCACAAATAGCACATTAGTGGCTAGTGGCATTATTTTAGGAGTTTATTGATAGTCACACTCACATCTATAAATAGATCGGAGGCATGCAGATTGCGTCATCAGTTTAAACCAATCAGTACGTAAATAGATCTCTGGCCACGCATTCATCTGACATTTATGAATGAAGATGTCCACCGCGACTCTATCCAAGCCACCACAGACACAAGAAGAACCAGCAGCTACCCACGAATCTCCCCAATAGCGAACGATATCGTACAGCAGGAATTTTAAAAGCTGTTCGATTTAATTACGTCCGGTGCCGTCGAGATAATTACGCAAGGAAATGCTATAGCAAGCACGAGTGCTTCGGCGAAGTATTTTTTCTTTTTCTTTTGGCGGTCGGGGTCCAAATTTCGGCCGTCTAGACTGCAGTTTTGTTCAGAGATGATCAGAAATAAACGACCCAGTTGCTTCCTGCAGACAGTGCTAATAAAAGTAATTGGGTTAGGACGAAACGTTTCTGGACGAAAATCGGGCTCCTCCGCTTTTGGCACCTTCTGTAAGTCTTTGGCGCTGTCCTTGTTTAACTTTCACCTTTTTAATCATTTTCAAATGTAGTCCAGCCATGACATATGCGGTTTCCGTGAGTCATACCGTGTGCCTCCCATCCGTCCCGGGCAACGGAATAGATGATTAATAATTAATGGAAGATAAGCGAACGACGCCTCACTTCCGGCGGGCATTAGCATCGCGGACGCCTCCCCACCACAAAATGATAGCGAGCTCAGGAAGGCTTTCCAGTTTTTACCCGCTTGATTCGCTGAACCTCCCTTTGCACTGCCCAAGGCCTGCTCCGGGAACCCACCAAAGACCAGAAAAGTAGAGCCTCAGTCTTCCATCTTATGGAAATGGCTGGCAGAGTTGAGGGTAACGTTTCTTCAACGTGAGACTTTGCACTACGATTTCTGAATTCTTTTGTTTGTTGGCATTCTGGTGGAGTGTGAGGTTCTGAAATTTGAAGTCCTGGTCGCGTCGAAAGCTGGCCATCTGTCCAGGTCTCTGATGGAGCACGCGCTCTATTAATAAACAGGAAAAATAAATGGCAAAGTAAATAATTTAATATCTTTATTGGCTTGTAAAATGGGGGCAATAAATTTGAATCAGAAATAAAAATCCGTCAAAAGCCGGAAGATGGCATAGTTGGAATAGTTTCGTGGGCATCGGCGTAAACAAAATTTCCCCAAAAATAGATCGAATTATTTAGTCGACGTACCCACCCAACATCAATTACTACGATGTGAATCAGTTTTCCTTAAATACCCATTCATCATGTCAATCCACCCACGATCCTGACTACAAATGGCAAGGTCCACCTATAAGTACGTGCATCAAATTTTTACCATCGCATTCCTGGCAATGAGGCTTTTAATTGTTGATTTATGAGTACATTGGTTGTTTCCTCGAGGTTGGGAATTCTTGCCGCAGAAAAACCCCTCTGTATCTAATCGGCGGGTTAACCATCAATTTCCGTTTTAATTATAGCCAGGAGCTGCGGCAGGATGATAACAAGGACTTGAAGTGTAATAAATATATCCCGTTTTCTTCTGTTTGACGATAGTGTGACGTGCTGGCGCGTCCGGTAACTTTGAAACTGGTTACGTTGTATGACTCAGAGCCGGGATATGACGCTCAATTACGTCACTTTCATCATTGGAATTCCGCGAAACTACCAATGAGCTCATGGCGAGGTTCGAGGTGATCCTGGTCAGACAACTGAACGATCAGGGAGCGACCAATTAAATCCCCGAAAGTCCAAACAGCGACGCCAGCAGGAGTCGCAACCAATTTCAAAAGCTCTCTACTGCCCCCATTGCACGAGTTTGACGACTCAAACCTAAAAAGAAGCAAAATTGTTGCCTTTCCTAAAGAGTTTACCAAACGTGTAGCTACCCTAAAAGGTTCCATCATCAGTGGTTGATAAACATGGAATTAACCCGGCGCATCCACCATTTCGCAACCTCAGAACTGAAACGTTTCCAATTTTGCGTTTTTTTCTTGAAAAGGTGGAGGTCTCTTTGACCAATACTCTAAGATTCCAAAAAACCCTATGCCATGAGTCGACTTTCATCCAAATATGCGAGGGAAAAGCTTCTTGTAACTTTCCCTTACCTGGACTCTCTATAAATTATTTTTTTATTTTACAACCGTTTCCAAGGGAATGACGCCACCACTATCTGTCCGTTTAATTACCGTCTCGTTTTTCCAAACAAATTCGGTTGAAAGTATCTCGTTGGCCGTGCAATAGGCGCCGATGGCGGGATGATGCAAGGGGGTGCATTGGACCGGCGTTCGCTAGGTCAATCACATCACGGTTTGGGATGGGATGGATGATTTGGGCGTCTGTGGCGTCGCGTCTCGCCGGGTCGACGACCCCAGCCGGCGTCTGGCCCAGGCGGGCGGCGCTCGTTCTCTCTGCCAGGACAGGTGGGGCGGGGTTCCACGTCTACCCGTTTCACGTACGCACCCCGTGCACAACCCCTCTCGCCGCCAAACTCCCGAGTACCGCTCGTAGTGTATGTAGTAAAAGCGGCGCGTACCGGGGGCGGCGACGGAAACGGGGTGGTGTGCTGAGCGGCGCAACGGCCCCCAGTCATCTTTGACCACCGACGGCGGCGGCGGCAACAATGTACACTTTATGGGAGCTCAATGAACGGCCGTCGTGTCGGCGGCCCGCCGAATTTACAACTTTTACGGGCGTTAACACGGCGAATTATACGGAGGGCGGCGAATTATCGGCGATTCGAAAGTTCTCAACACACGAACTCACTTAAACCTTCTGGGGTAGGCCGCACTCTTCACCAATTTCGGCGTTACCCCATTTTTTGACTCGATAAAATAATAGTTTTTAAGTTACGCCACAGCATTCTTGTTACCCGGATGAAAGAGGGGTGTTAGTTAGCATTAGAGAAGCGTCAAAGTAGAGCATGGGTTATTGACGAGATCAGCATTTTGGCATTAAGACAGAAGGTCTCAGAGTTACTGGTTGTCAATAATAAGTGAACCTCGAACCTTGACCCTGCCAACTTCTTAAGGGTTTGCTAATAGGTCTTTTTGCGGGGGTGACTTCTGCCGTCGGGTGTCGACGCCCTCTGTGGTTGGTAATTAATAGTTAGCGTATTCATATTGTCTAAGACGGTCCTGTTGGAATGCGCCTGGAAGTTGAGTCACGGTCTCGACTGCCTGCTACAACTGCATAATTCGGAGCCACTCTGTATTTAATGAGTAATGAAACCGTCGTAAAAACGAGTTTGCTGTTCTCGCAACCGGCATGCCGAGTGCAACGGCATCATCCCACGAAGGCGTTCTTCTGCAATGCAATTTCAAGTATTTCCGTCGCTCGGCTGACGTCAATGCGGCTATAGTCCAAATAGTGGTTGTTGAAAGAGTCTAGTTTAAATAAGACGGCCATAGCCAGCTACACGGTGTTCGGTCAACCGGAACATCCACATAATACACGGGAATTAGTTGGGAAATACCGAGAACATCTTAATTTTTAAGTAAATAACAGCCGGTTTACGTAACGAACCTCGAATTGTTACGAAAAACACTCGATTGTTCTCCTAACTGAATCGATTTGGCGGCGAAGACAAAAACCGTTTCTTCAACTCCATCAATTGGTTGATGAATCTATATCGGAATTTTGATTGTATTTCGACGAGTTTTTCTAAAAGGAAAAAAATTGGGGCCAATTCCCCGACAGGATCACACACGGTCCACCGCAGTGCGGCACCCAGCCACCATCATTCAAGATCGCGGAGGGGCTTTAGGTGTATCGACCGGTCACGATGCAGTTTTCTCCTCGACGTAGTACACGTTCATTACGGATCCCGAGAAAATCCTTGGAAATTTTCGGAAATCGGGTAAACGTCATCTCGCAGTTGAGAACCCTCTTGAAACATGATTGCAGAAAGGTACTCTGAAGAAAACCAGCAGTTATAGATAAACTCTATCTCTATGATTAAGGTGGAAGTTATTTTCTTCTACCTGAAGGTCTTTACTCGCGTGATCAACAAATTAAATAATTATCAACTTTAACAAACAAATTTTTTAACAATTTCTTGCAACCATTTTCAAAATACCAAGTTCTTCCACGCCATTTGGACTGGTTACGAAAAGAAATCGCCTCCTCCCATTTGTCTTGGAAGCATATTTCTCGACTTCGAGATGCACGTCCTGAGCCTTCATAAGATACGTGCCGTAAATTTCGTCGCTCCGCATCGTTGGGTCACTCTGTATACAAAGTAAAGTAAGTCGTGTCTTCGGGTGTTTTGATCCTGGAAGCGAGTCAGTCATGACACCAATGACAACGGGCTATTTTAATGCCCGTAATGAGGCTTCATATTTTCTGTTTTGTAATTTATCTAATTTTACCATCATTACACTGCCATGATGTTCACAAGCATGACTAAGGCGAAAGATCCGATAGTCACGGTAAAATTTTCTACGTCATGTCTGCAGAAACCCCTCCGTGTCTTTAGTCTGGAGCGGTGCATAATACACTCAAAGAATTTTAATTTCTAAGGCACTGACTCGATAATTGCAACGAAGTAAACGCATTATTACCACTTATTAGTCGCAATAATTAGCACCATCGGCACAGTCTCAATCCCAAGTGATGATTGATGAAGCAACGCAAATCGGGCAGTTAGCGAACTAATTAACAGAACAAGTGCCGGCTGAGCGATCCAGTTAAATTAAGACAGAAATTGAGGCCAGTACCGGCGAAGAAACGAAAAAGGACGATAACTGCTAACGCAGTTCAATCACGTTATAATTTGTCCCGCTGCGTCCTCCCACTGTTCGCAAAAAACGCTCAGCACTTTAGCAGCTCGATTTTCACAATTTAGGGGGTGAAACAAGCATCCAACATCTTCCACAATTTGATGGTCGCCAAACGAGACGCCTCGAGAAGATCGAATCAAGAACTCAAAAATGCAGGTAACTTTAGAAAAAAATTGTGCAGTCGTTGAGTGCCACAGAATGACTCCCTGGTTCCGGCAGAGACCTTTCTGGCGGTTTCCGCCCGCCTCCGAATCCATGAATGAATCTGCAATCGCACCGACTGATTTTCCCACACGGAATTTTCAACCTTGTGCCTACGTCGATTTCCTATTCCACGATCATTAAAATATTTTCGCATAACGTGCGCCATTTTTGGCGGTCCCATACGCTGACCCGACGATGGTCGTCGAGTCTGGTATACAGAAAGTTTTTTTTTTTTTTGTTCTTGCCATGGCTCGATTCTTTGTTCGCGGTTTATCCGGTTCTCATGCAGACTCATCGTCTAAACATTGTAGATCGTCTCTTCCCGTGGAAATATGTGACACATATTAAGAACGAAACCATTTACGGTATTCCGTATTGTCCACGTTGCATTTTGACGGTTAGGTTAGGTAGAAATTTTCTCGACGTTATGGACCAATATAAATAAACTGGTTGTAACGATTGAGAGGTACGGCTTACTTATGTGCGTACTGCTGCTTTCTGGAATTTCATTCTTTTAATCCTCTGCCCGCCTAGCAACATGCTCGCGCTTCTGCTGGGCCGCACCGGTTGGTACCGGCAACGGCGGTACTTGGAGGAAATCCAATGGTAATCGGTTCGCCTACATCAATTTGCTTAAGCAGCCGCAGATACGTCACGAGAGGCGAAGCAAACGACAAAATATTTCCAACCGCAATTTTCCCAGACTCGCTCTTCGTAGGTCATTCCTAGTTCTTGGTCCAGCTCTATAACGAAACCGTATTAGCAACGTGGGCACCAAGGGATTCAAGGGCAATACTTGCAGTTACCAGTAAGCAACAAAAATTTGTTAAAGAACGAGAATTTGTGCGATTTCAGCCTTTCGGAAGGTAAGAAAATCGATCAAAAATCTTACTTATTAAATACATCGAAATCACTTTGAAGCTCTTCTCGAAACTCTTTTGCTGGGAAGATCCCGAGGTCGCTCGAAGGGTTGAATTGAGCCGGAAAAATCCCCGAGACTTCGATAATTTTAATCAACAAGGGAAGCGCTTCCTCGAGTCCTGTCTCAATGATCAGCCGGTTAAGATGCAACAATTCCCCGAGTCTAGACGGAGTTCGCGACCAGATTATTGCTTTGTTATAACGACGACGCTCCCTTTCCACCTCACGGACGTGTAGTGGTTATCTGAAAATGCACTTAAATCTCAGATAACAGGATTGTCACTAATGGCAACGACTCGGGCTGAAACGAATATATCCCCCTGCAGCAGCACACCAGACCACTTTTTACCGGATAGTTCGGAAAGTGGCCGAATTAATCAAAACCAACGAGGCGACAAGGTCCACTTGTTTGATAATAGCGAGACATTTCAATACTTCTCTAATAATTCTTATTTATAACTAAACGCGTAGTTACGCGATAGATGGTAGCGTCATCGTTTAGCAAAAAATTATTAGTTAGGTACTGTAATGACCCCGAGGCGATTATACTCATTTTGCAGGTGGAAGACATTTAACTTTAATTCCATGAGCATCGAATCCTTACGTAACCAACACTTTCGTTCATACAGAAGTAGTGTCAATCGCTGAGGATCAGTCCTGCAAGACCCTTTAAAAAGATCCATCACAAATTAACGCCGATCCTCTCCGAAAGATGGCGCTAGTAGTTTAAAATTGCAATTATTTTCTTGGTTCATATAAGTAGTTCCTCATAGATGTCGCTGCCATTTCAGATTGGTTAATGTAAACTGTATTATGCATCGATATCGAGGATTATGGCTTCTAGCACAGAGAGTGATGCGTGTCACTTAAAGGACCCTTTTAAAGCCCAACATCCCCTATGTTAATGGCCACAGAAATTGATACGGCAGAAGTTTTCAGTGTCGGCTCGTGCCGAATTTTGAGAGAGACAATCCGATTGAACCTCCCTGTTCCCTTTTTACGAGACCGCGAACGCTGTGATGGCCCGTTTGTGGTCGTTGCCAACATAAACCGTCATCCAAGTACCAATTGGTGAGCGTGTGGACACCTAATCGCATTTTCTCTTCTAATGGTCCATCGATGGCGACTTCATTGCAGCCGGTCGCATAAAAGGAAGTAACGGGAATCCGTGAGTATGTAATGCGTAATGCATGGAATGCCGTAGTAATTACTCACATAGCTTAATCAGCTGTGGCACCGGTCGGCCAGCGGTTCTAAATAAATTGCACCCGGCCCCATAATGATAATGCAACGATAGAGCTTTCTCGCGAAATAAATATGTGGTCGCGCAATATGGTGCAATGAAGAAGGAAAGAGTCGGTTTCAGTGTGGGATTCCCGACCTTCCCCAATTACAGGCCTACATATTGATTTTCCACGTTTGGCATTTTCTGTTGAGTAATGGTGGATAGGAGCTCTGAAAAGATTTACAGTGGCGGCTCGTGGGCGGCCCGACAATCGACGGTGCCTCGCAAAAGGACGGGAGGGGGCGACAACACCAACATCCAAGCAGACAACTAAAAAGACGTCTACCCGAACCACGAGTGGGCATGAGTATTGTGCCTGAATGTGTTATCAAAATATTTTTTTCCGTATTTAAATACCAAATTTTAAGAAGCACCACGAAAAAAAAGCTATACATACTTTCGCTTGATCCGTTTCGTTACGTCACCACAGACACTAACGCCAGGTAGTTCAAACGATGGTTAAAGTTAATTCATTGTCAACGGCGCGTTGAGATTTGACGTAGAACCCTTGGCAACGTTCGTGCAAATCAAAGCGTCGATATTGATTTTGTTGATCGGTTGCTAGGGGTTCTACGTCAAATCTCGAAACGCCGCTGACAACTAACGAATTTTAATCATTGTTCGAGAAACCGGGCACAATTCTCAACTTAAGGTTGGGAATTAACTTAACTTAAGGTTGGAACCTTGAAGTATTAAAAAACTTAGAGGAACGTTAACAACCTGCAACAGGGCATAAATAACCGACATTGAAAAGTATTTACAATAAGTGGCAAAAGCGCAATATTTGCACTAAGTTATTTATTATCCTTTATTGAACGGAGATCTTTGGAGAAGAAGTCTTTCGCGAAGTTGACGAAAGTTGCAACACTCCAGCAGCCCGGTGATGCGGGTTATTAAAAAACTTACGGAGAAATCGATTTTCTTTGTTCTCGCTTATCAACCGTCCAAGTTCTGTTGCCGGTGTTGTGGTGATCGATTAATCCCGGTCTCGATCCTGGACGTTCGCTATTGGCAATAAAAGGACGTTAAACCTTATTACAATTAAAATTCCTGAAGAGATGCATAAAACTGCACTGCGAAACGTCCCGGTTTGCTTCGATCGTAAAAGTGGAACCAGTCTCGAGTAGGTATTTATTGCTTTACGAGGAGAAACAATATCGTAAAGTCGAACCAACCTTTAAAATTGTGTCTGGCACACACGCATTTTACAACTGCCAATTATCGGCCGGTGACGTTGTACAATTTTGATTTTGACTCCTTTCTTGCGCTTGCAAGAGTGACTGAGAGCAGAACGAAATACCGAATTTTTAACAACAAAAAAATTAAAAATAGGATCGTTACGACTCTTTACAAATTTGTGCCAGTTCAGCCCCCAACTTACAACAATATTGTTGCAGTAGTGAAGAAAACGCGATACTTTTAAACCAACAAAGCATTTCTGAGAACGAACAGCGCCGAGGAACGTAGGCAACACTAAATACACTAGTGCACTGCGTGCGACAATTTCAAAAACATTTGTTACAAACGTGACGCTCCTGTTTCATATTTTATGGCAAAATGTTTTTGCATCTTTCATACAGGGTGTTCCCATTGGTGTTACTATTTGTCTTCAACTAATATTGTCGATAAAACAGTGTCCTTTACATCGTCACTAGATATTCACCAATTGAGCCCCGTTTTTGCAGGAAACTGTTTTACCAACTTGAGTTCAGGGAAAAATATTCCTGTATACGTCAGAATAATATATAATTACACAAACCCCACTGCTTCTGACACTACTAGCGGGTTGTTAGTCCCAAGTACATTCGTGACGTCCAATTGAGCCCCATTTTTTGCAGGAAACTGTTTTACCGACTTGATTTTGAGAAAAGGAAATTCTTGCGCCGCGGCCCCGATTTCAGTCCGTCCGTCAAGAATAACTGTAGCTGACAAAATAAGAGTGCTAGCAAACTTTAGTTGGGACAGCAGTTCCGACGTAATTTTCTTTGGTCGCCCAAATCCATTACAGGAAACTGTTGTATCGACATCTCGTTATTTTCCTGTTATGTGAACCAAATATTTATGTAACATAATACTGACCTTGCTGAAGTAGCCGACCGTGTGACATCCCTCGCTGTCCACTATAGTCATGACGTAAAACAAGAACGGTTCGACGTCATAATACAAGGTTTTATGGTCCAAGAAAAATTTCGCCAGCAAGCACAAATTCTGACAGTACTGTTTGTATCTCTTTCCGTCCACTTCCCACACACTGATCTTGTCCTTTCTGTAGACCTCTTCGCCTGGGGGATGTCTCCACACGCACTTCACCACATGTCTTTGTAGGACGGTTCTGGTTTTCATGTACCTCAAACAGTACTCGCAAATGTAGAGTTTAGGCAATCTGGCGTAATCTTCGGGGTAGGGGCTTTGGTACCACACCTCCATCTCGAACTTTCCCATCTCTATGCATTTAGTTCCTTTGGTGTTTGGCTGGTTCTTCAGGTCCTCTTCGATTTTTTCGCTGGCCAACGCCTGGGCGTCGCGGAAGAGTTTCAGGTCGAAATCCGACACGAAATTCGCCAGGTCCGGCTCGTGATTTTTGTCGATGATGGGTTTGATGTCTTCGATCGGTTCCAGCTTGAATTTCATGTGGATCTCCCGGATTTTCTGCAGGTAGAGTTTCTGGTCTTGGGTGGTTTGACTGCGCGGAGATTTCTTGTACGTTTCCAGGGCTTTTCGTCGGGAATCTTCCCGCTTTTTGCGATCGGCCACTTCGTCTTTGCATTGAGACGTGGTCAAGTTGTGATAGAGCGGGCAACCTTCGAGGGTGAAATGCTTGTCGAATTTCCCGCTCAAGTGGCCCAAACTGCTACAACCCTCCAAAGGACATTTTCTTTCCTCGATTATAACTATCTCGCTCGCTCTCGATTTTGCGTCGTTCCTCTTGTTGTTTTTGGCCTTACCTTTGGTGGCCACCGGCGCTCGCTTAACTGGGGACCTGCTGAGCGACCGTTTCGTGCTTTCAGTGTCGGAATCGGTGTCGGAATAAACGTTTTTACGGACCACGTGCTTCGACTTACGAGTACTGGCAGATCTGGTCAATTTCCTGGTAACTTTCTCATTTTCGGAATCGCTGGTCGGGCGCTCCTTTGACGCCGCTCTCTTCTTGACGTTCTTGTCGACTTTAGCGCCCGAAGATTCTGCGCTACTGTCGCTATCGGAACTGCTGGTGGACCCCGACGTTGTTGAGGCCGAACTCGCAGAACTGACAGTAGCTTTCGTTTTCGGTTGGGGCTTTTCCACCTTTTTCTCGGCAAGTTTCGGTTTTTCAATCGTGCGAGCTTTAGGCCTCGGTTTGGGGACTGGCGGTTTAACCCGAGGTTTCTTCGAATCCGCGTCTGATTCAGAACTATTTTCGGGCGAAAAAATGCTTTTTTTCTTGTTAGCGTCGCTCTTCCCCCCGCCCTTCGGGGCGGTTTTCCCCGATTTCGGGGGCATTTTCGGCTTAGAATTAACGGTTTTCGCGATTTTTGACGAAATTACCTTGGTTGTGGGGGGTTTCGGGGTGACTGTGGCGCTACTTTTCGGTTTGGCGGTACTTTTCTTTTTTACCACTTTACCTCTGGCATCCTCGTCCTCTGATGAAAAAACGGAGGGTTTTGGGGGCGGTTTTTGCGGTTTCGAGTTCTGCGATTTGGCCTTTGGGGGCGGTTTCGGGTCTTTGTTAGTGCCAGTTTTGGCGCCTTCAGAGCTTTTACGCGCGGTTTTTGGTACTGGCGTGACTTTCTTAGATTCGGTACCTGACGGTTGCTTGGTTGACTCCTGGGAAGTGGAGGAGTCGCTGTCGCTGGAGGACGAGGAATCAGAGCCGCTGGAAGAAGAACTGGAACTCGAAGAGTCGGTGGATCCTGACGTGCTCTCGGTGGAGCTGCCGTGCTGAATTCAAAAAGTTAGATCCATAAACGACTTTAACGGGGATTTATACCTTTTTAGTTCCAGTAGTCATTATGTAGAACTCAAAAAACAACACTTCTCTATATAACCTCACTTTTCACTTTACCCACAAAACGTCAAAACAGCTGAAAATCAGCATTGCCAACATTTAGCGCCGTAAATTTCCAAACCACCTAAAATTTTCCAGATTCATTTTTAACGATATTTTGAAAAGTACCTATGTAAAAAATCAAAATTCTTCACCATTGAAGAGCTCTTTCGACAAATTTGCAGGGTCCGGTCCTGGGCCAAATAACCCAATCAATAATATTCCGTCAAAATCTTTCTGTCATCTACTGTCATTTTTGTGTCATTACTGTCATTTTTCTGTCACTACTGTCATTTTTCTGTCGCTACTGTCATCATTTGTTGTCTTTTTCCGTATGCCTAAAACCAAGAAATTCGCCACAAATCCGAAATGTCGTGCAATATCCGCACTACGGCTAACATAACGGACGTGGAGGCCGTCCGCAGGTGTCTTTTCCCGACCGATGACTCTCGAGGTTTCCGCTGTTTAGCACCACCAATTTTTTCTTTTTTCTTACCTTTATCTTCCAGGATCGGACAGTTGGTTGCAAGTATGTGAGATTTCGGTGTCCCCTATCGGCGATATAATCGCCATCGCCAACGGGAGGAGGCTGGTCGTGTTGTCAGCGAAATGGGATGCAGAGACTTTGCTTAGTCAATTCCAGATAACGTACTCTGGTTCCATACATGAAAGTGATAATATTAGGGCCGTTTTGTGTTTGCCGTTAGTTGGCCAAGCAAAGAGCTCACATGTAATTATAGAAAAAGTAACCAAGTTCAAGTTGAGTTATGTAAGTTTTTTTTTAGATTGGTTTCGATTGGACATGCATTTTATTAGGCTTTGAATCGGGGTTTTTGAGATTTTACACCGAAAATTGCGATTTACTACTTGAGGAGCAGCTTCACAACGAAGTTATTACATCTGTAAAATGCCAGAGCCAGCACAGCCCCCAACCTGACATATCACCAGAACTGCACCCAGAAGAAGTTTATGTTCAGTATCAAAGCAATGTTTGTGTGGTCGCTGGCAACCAACTGTTTCCAATATTGCGAACACGCCGCACAGACCTTGCCAAAGGTATATAACATATACAGAGTGTTACAAGGAGAACTGCAGGCGTCTAAAAGCGTACTTTTTTTCAATTCATTAAATTTCAAATTTTTAACCAAAAATACGTTTTTAGACGCCGGCGGTTCTCTTTGTAAGGCCCTGTATAATAATACATTTTCTTAATTATTTCAATTTTCTTTAGCGCAAGCAAAAGGTGAAGCTTTGGAGTTATCGCAGGTGGAGGTTTTTCCGAAAAAATGGGGATTCCAGGACCAGGCGAGCATCACCGACATTGCCGTTGTTGGGGTCAACTTGCACGGGACCTTTGACCATTTATTAACAGCTTCAACTTGCGGCGGTTTTGACGCTAGATACCGGAACACGGCACCGTACAATAACCTCGTTTTGGGAGTGGGCTCCAGGCCGTTCGTAGGGTTCCACTACGCCTCGGACGGGTGCGCGCCCCCGGTCTTCAGTGACGTCGCCAAGGCGGTCGCTACCAAACTAAAGTCAGCGCTGCCGTACGTATTCAATTCACTTGAATTGTTTAACATTATTTGTCATTTTTTTTTTATTTGCATCATAAGGTTTGAAAGGTCTTAACTATGAAAAGATCTTTTCATTGAGGATTTTTTTGAACCGGGAAAATATTATGTAAAGTGTGGCCACTTAGAGAACTACATATACTTACGTACATTGACACTGACACTGACTTGTTATCATATAGCGCAACCGCAAATACTCCCCTCCCTTCAAAGAATTTGACTGGTCCTGAGACTGAATACGCATGATGACGTATGTGTAGTTCTCTATCTGGTCTTGCTTTACTTGGTAGATCATGAATTAACGAATCTGAGCTGAATCAAAAGATTCGAATCCCTAAAATGAACGGGACTGGTAACTCCTAAAGATCGATGCTGATTTGAATACCAACCATTCAAAAATAACAATTAAAGGTACCAACCTAAGACGTCCCACTTTTCAAGAAAATTGCTTCCTGGTTTTTGGGTTATCTCGTTTTATCTCATTAAGCAGAGATGGGTGTCCCTGAAGTTTAAGTAATGGTGGCAATAATTTTGGTGCAGAAGTTGGCTGGTCGGGACGAAATCCGCCGCAGAGAAACAAATGAACGTGGCCATGCAGCCGGTGGAGAACATGGGCTGCCGTTTCGGGTTGTGCGACCTCCGCAGAACCGCCACTTCCATCGTCCTCAGCGCCGACCACAGACTGGCGGCGGTTTCGGACGCCCTAGGTCGCGTCCTCCTGATGGACGCCTATCGAGGCATCATTTTGCGAATTTTCAAGGGCTACCGCGACGCCCAGTGCTCGTTCGTCCACGTGCCGGACGAACGCCGCTCCAAGCACCGCATCGGCAACAAGGTGGCGCTCTTCCTCTTAATCTACTCCCCGAAGAAGGGAACTTTGGAAATTTTCACCGTTCAACAGGGTATTAGGTTCTGCACGTTTTCCGCCTCCAAGGTCAGTCGGTTGATTTACAACAATTACGGCCTAATGGGGTTCGCGACCACGTCGAAATCGCGGTTCGTCTGTCAGTTCACCACGCTTCTGATCGACAACGACGGCCAAATCAAGGAAGTTTCCGTACCGTTCTATTACGCTTTGAACGAGAAAAACAATAAAAAAGCACGCGACATTCATTTGTTTAAAAAACTGAAGCATTTGTTGAATTACAGTGACGGTGATGACGATAGTTTAATAGCGAACACTCGCGCCATCTACACCCAAGTTAAAACTTTAGAGTATAAATTCCAAATTTTAGAATTGTTATTGGGGAACGACGTCCCGGCCGAACTGATCTCGGACTGTGTTCAATTCTTCCTTGAGAACTTCGAGGAGGGGGAGGAGGACGAGAAAAGATTGAGGACGATTTGTCAAAACTCCTCCATTTTACTCAATTCCTACTTGTTCCTCCAAAATTCCAAAAACCACAACGGGGAAAGTAGGGAGGGGGACTGCACGCGTGACGAAACCCCGGAAAGGGAAGATTCCGCAATTCCAGAAAATTCTGTCAACTCGGAGAGGCAAGATTCCGGCAGTAAAAATGAAGACGGTTCTTCTGGCGAGACTAAAGAGAGCTCGGACACGGGGGTGGGGGGCAGTAAAAATGAAGACGCTCCTCCTGGCGAGACTAAAGAGAGCTCGGACACGGGGGTGGGGGGCAGTAAAAATGAAGACGCTCCTCCTGGCGAGACTAAAGAGA
The DNA here is from genome assembly GCA_951805265.1 of Schizotus pectinicornis. NCBI lineage: Eukaryota > Metazoa > Arthropoda > Insecta > Coleoptera > Pyrochroidae > Schizotus > Schizotus pectinicornis. The sequence continues at coordinate 4,720,903 of OX638207.1, forward strand.
GCTCGGACACGGGGGTGGGGGGCAGTAAAAATGAAGACATTCCTCCTGGCGAGACTAAAGAGGGCTTGGATACGGGGATGGGGGGCAGTAAAAATGAAGACATTCCTCCTGGCGAGACTAAAGAGGGCTCGGATTTGGGGGTTGGGGGCGAAACCCCGCTCAACTTAGACAGCCGCGAGTTGAGCAACCTGCAGAAATTTTTAGACTTGAGCACTCTCAACCACAATTTGAAATCGCAAACCCCAAAAGTCGAGTTCAGCGATACCAAAACGTTATCGCCCGCAAAGTTCCTCTCGGTGTTCGAGCTTAACAACCCCGAAAAGTTGGGCCTCAAACCAAATCTGGACGAATCGTTGCTACTCCAAGTTTCCGAAGCGATTTTTAAAAACTACATATCGGGCCTCGCCACCGATCTGGCGGCTTTCGAGGCCGAACTCGCCAAAATCCAAATCGAGACCCAGGACATTTTCCGGTTGCTCATCGACTATTGGGTGAACCGCCCCGTAACCACTCAAGTCGATTTAGAAAAAGAAATGAACAACTTCCTGTCGCTCACGTTAGTTTTGGTGAAATCCGCGGACCCCGAAGACTTAACCCCCCACTACAGTTCAGTGTCGAAATTTTGGGACGAGGTCCGGGAAATTTTAGCGAACTCCAGCCGGCCTTTCCCCGCTTTAACCGCCGCGATTTTGTGCAAAATCGCTGCTCACAAAATCGAGTGTCAATTAAGTTCGGGGGTCGACGACGAAGGGATTGAAGTGTTGTCGCAAGAAAACGTCGAATGGGGGTTGTTAATCGGTAAATTAGAGGACGTTTCGTTGCTTAACATAGTTCTGTCTAACGACCCCTCGACGAAGTTCGCTACGTTGCCGAAACTGAAGCACGAAAAAACCGAAGTTAGTTTGAAGTACGTTTTGGAGAAGGGTCGAGGTTCTGTTAGTGAGTTGGTAGCGCGGTGGTTGAGTCTTTGCGGCCTCGATCCTTCCAATATCGTCATTAACGACTTGATGTGTAAAAAGTCGCAGGAGAGCGAATCGAGTTCGGAGGATGACGACGATGACGAAATCGCCCCCGTCCAGGACTTGCCGCAACAAAAAGTCGATGAAGTTAACGCCGACCAGGTTTTCGAACGCCTCAATTTGATGAGAGACCAATTTCCTTACAGCTTGGACCCCAGTTACCTTCTTTCCAACATGTGCTGGGAGTACGCGTTAGCCTGGCAAAAAGACATGCAAGACTTGGACAAACTGGACGCTTGCATCGAATGTCTGAAAAACATTCCGAGTTCCCACATCAAGGAGGGTCTGCACTACATGGTTTGGAACACGCATTTAAAAATAATTTTCGAAAGCACCTGCAAACTCATCAATAAAGTCGGAAAATTGCCCAAAGAACGGTTGTGCAAACAAGACACCGGGTTTTTGGACTACCACATACCGCAATTTCTTCAGACGACCACGAAATTTTTGGATAACTACATGGACGCGGTTCAAACTAGCTATAAAGTTCCCAAACCGTTTTTGCAGTTTGAACCGATTTGGGAAAACGGCTCGCAGCCTCTCGTCGAAATAGCGTTACAACAAAACACAATCAACTACGATATGCTGCACCTCCACTATCAATTAAGCTTCAGTTTGCATTTAGTTACTAGTCTTGGCATAAAACATTTGAAACCTATTAACAACTTGTTCGAGTCTTACATGACAGGTCTCTTCTTTAACGACTTTCAAACCAACTGCCAAATTAACTGGAACTACGCCGACATTAGAGTCCAACAATCCAGGACGCAGTTCCTTTTCAAAGTAATTTCGGCCAGTTTAGAAACCGTTACTGTTACCGACAACGATGTTTACGCAGCTGAACACGTCCGGTGGATGTCAAAATGTGTAACGATGGGAAAACTTTGGAACTTGGACTTGGACTCGCTGCGAAGGTACCAAGTGGTGCAGCTTTACACTAACGGTTTTGACAGATTTGCGGATAGCGTTTTTTGTACTGTTCAGGACGCTACTAAGTTAACACCAGAACTACTGGCTGTGACTGGCAAACGTGTTTCGCAATTTTTGGCTACTTCGCCAAATTTGTGCGAGAACATGTCCGTTTTGAGCACCGACGTCACCGGATATATGAAGCAATTGGTGAGTTGAGAGTTTCGGCGAATTTTTAATATTTTTCGACTTTTTCAGGATCAAGAATGGTGCGCCCCCAGTAGCTTAAAGGATGTTGAGAATTTGCTCAGGCGTTGTCTCGCTTGCGTAGACACTTCTAGGAGAGAGTATAGAATAGGTGAAATGTTGCTAGATGGTATTGAGACAATTCAAAAGTTATAAGAGCAATTTCGATTAGTTGTTAAGAATCGGACATTTTTATTGTAACTTGAAACTTAATTTATTGTTAGAAGAATTATATTTATATACAGGTATAGCCACCATTGTGATTGATAAACAATAAACGCGTTATTTCCCTTTAATATTTTTGTTGTAGAAATTTAATCTCCACGCCACTGCTGATGTCGTTTTACAACCAAATTAACCCCACCACAATTCCCAGGCCAATGCTGAAAACGATTGTGTGTCGTTTACAACAGAGCACTCGAACTGCATATCTGCAAGTCAAAATTAAACAATTGGACTGAATTAGTTGTGAACGGACCCTAGGCGTTTTGCAGAAATTCCAAATTGGCTTGCGGCTCGCTCAAATTGGGCTCAAGTCCTTTGGCCGACACGAAGTAGGCTTTGGCCAAATTGAGCCTCCCCATCTTATGATGCAAAACAGCCAAGTTATTAAACGCTGACGCGTGCGTCGAATCAGCCGATAAGCAGAGGTTCAAACATTGCATCGCCAGTTCAATATCGCCGGCTGCCTGAAAACAATATTGAAAAAATTTGGACAAGAGAAGTTGGAGAGAAGTTACAAGAGCCAAGTGGGATAAGTTGTACCAAACATCAGCCTTAATCAAGGGCTCCACGGCCAAATCCAGCGCCCTCTGGAAGCAGGCCAGAGTCAAGTCTAGCTGCTGAGAGTACAAGCAACACAGTCCTAGGTTATTGTAGAGTTCAGCCGAATGCGCCCCCATCGCCAAGACACGTCTGAAACAACAACTCAAACAGCACATGCGTAGTAGTCAGTTGTTACTAAAACCTAAGCTCTATCAACTCAAACAGCGCTTGCGTAGCAGTTAGTTGCTGCTAAACTTTGTCAACTCAAACAGCGCTTGCGCAGTAGTTAGTCGCTGCTAAACCTTAACTTTGTTAACTCAAACAGCGCTTGCGCAGTAGTTAGTCGCTGCTATTACCTGTAGTATCTTAGAGCTAACTCCGGCTGATTGTTGTAGAAATGGTACATCCCTATGCAAGCAATTGCTTCGGTGTTCATGGCATCCTCAATCACTATACTTCTATAGAACCTAACTGAAGAAGCCGCATCGTTTAGAGCTTCATGTAATCGCGCAACTTCCGTCATAATGGCCACGTCGTTTGGGAAAATTTCCAAGCCAGCCTTGCAGATTTCAATAGCAGAAAGTGGTTGATCTACAATTTTTGAATTAGTTACTTAAATTGCGTGAAAGAGAAACAACCGAGTCTCAAATAAACCCTAGTGAGCCTGATAAAAGTTTCAACGTGGTGCTGTTGCTTCAAGGCACTTCTCAACTGTTGCTCGGCATCTCTGATCATGTTGAGAATAACGTAACACTTCGCCAACTGAACCTTCCACCACCAATCTTTAAATTCGCAAAATTGGGTCGCTTGCACGGCCAGTTCCATCGCGCTTCTGACGTCACCCTCGTGATAGTAAAGGTACTCAAAAAGGGGTTTAGCTAAACTCGTGTCTTTGGCGTACTTGGCTAGGTTGAGTCTCGAAACTTGAATGAAAGGACCTTCTTTGTGATTGTACATGGCTGCAGTTCCCAAACGAATCGCTCTAGCTGACATATTGGTGACTGGACGTGCCGTTTTTAGACGTTCTAGAGCCGATCCTGGTCTCGTTTGAGTCCCGGGTCGAGCCACCCCCGATATCGGTCGACCCGTCGAGGTTCTCGGTCTAACACTAAAAAACTTTTACCCAAAAAAATTGAGGTAGACGTAAACTTGCCTCATTGCGGATGTGGAGGGTATTGAGGTTTTGATTGAAGTTCCTGGTCTTGGAGCTGTAGCTACAGCGTTGTCGTCTAGGAAATCAGTTTGGTTCACTTCCTCGCTCTCGATGTCGTCCACGTAGACTCTTTGGGTGAGAGCTCGCATTTTGAGGCACCATGCCGCTTGGTCTAGAGGTTGCTTCTCGAGGATGTTGGTGCAAATTTCGGCACATTTATCGTAGTGTCTTCGGCGAAATAAACTTAACGCCAAAAATAAGGGATCCATTTTTGTTGTTGTTATGGCGAGTGTCATGGTGATATCGATTTAACCTGTTGCGGTATGGCGAGCTCGCGTCGCAGAAGAACCAAAACTGAAGACGACCTCAAGCCAACTTCGAAAGGTGACCTGCTGCAGCAACTCGACGAGGTTGATTTGACCAAAATTAACGAAGTTTTCGGCAGGGAAAAAGGCAAGAGACTCAGCAGCGGCCAGTTGAGGAAAGTGTTGCAAGTTATAGCGAAAGTAACGATTCCAGAAGTTGAATTCGAAATCATGTTCATGAAAATGAATATTAAAAGGTAGAGTCACTTTGACAACTCTGACACAAGTATATGTCTATTAGACACCAAGGCGCTTGCGCTGTCTCCAACTCTTATTAGACCAAAGCGCTTGCGCTGTCTCCAACTTCTATTACAACTATTAGCCATCAGGCGCTTGAGCTGTCTCTAACTATTTGGGGTTGCAGAGATGGCTTTGTGACGTGGGACGAGTTCATTTCGTTTCTCATTTTGTGCTTCCAACAACAAGAGATCAAGAAAGAGTTTGTGACTCTAGAGGCTCCGATTCCGAGACCCGCTGCTCTTATACGCAGCAACCATCGCTATACCATCAACAGAATTACGTATTGTCCGACTGTCCGATCGGATCGTACCATCACTTGGCACGATGGTAGCCTCATGACCTGCAGCAGAGACGGGACCATTAACTATTGGTCTTTGGATTTGCAACCTGAAAGATTTGTAAAGTCGACGTGTCCCAACCTAAAGGTGCAGCAAACTTGGGTGACCGACATGACGTCACTACCTGACGTTAGCGTAGTTTGCACTTCGAGCACCGAGAGAGATTTGAGGTTCTACGACACTTCCGCTAGAAAATTCGATTTGAGGGTCATCTTCACGATGATAGAATACGCAATTTCCACCATGAACTACCATTTCAGCGAAAACGCTAACGAGGAATCGAAACTGATACTAGGAGATATGGGTGGAAATATACATGTTGTTTTTATTCAAAGCCTCAGTCGGGGGCCTTTCAGAAGCAAATTAGGGTTACCCCTCCTGGAAGTGCTTTACAGCGATGTCGTTAAAGGACTCGTTGAAGGTTTTAGAGTTGTTATTCTTCCGAATCAACATTCAGAGTTTATCAGGCAAATCAAGTACTACCCAGCCTTGCACAGTATTATTTCTTGTTCCGATTGTTCTAAATCCGGGCTAATGATGAGGGATTTGGACAAAAACAAGGACGCTTACGTTTATAAAACCGGCAAAGGCTCTTGGTGCTTCGATGTTACTGAAAGAGTTCACATAATTGCCAGTGGAGGTTCCGATTGCTTGGTGAGGCTGTGGAACCCCTTCGTACCGCGACACCCGACCGCCACTCTGTATGGACATCACAGTGGGGTGGTGTCGGTGATTCTACAAGACGAAGGACAGCGGTTGTACAGTTTGTCCCAAGATAAATGCGTCAAAGTTTGGGACACCGTGTCGCAGAGTTGTTTGCAAAACTATTTGGGCATACCAGCCGAGCTGGGGGAGCACAGCGACATGACCACGCTCTACAATCCAGAAAGCAGGCAATGGATCATCGGCAGCACCATGTTGGCGGTGGTACCACTCAGCCCCAACCAAAGCAGCGACCACACCGACGGCTTTACCCACACCGCAGGGGTGTCGGTCGTACTCTACAACCCCCTCTTTAAGGCAATGATAATAAAACAATTATGATGGAAGATTTCTTTTTTGTTCCATTCCAGGTGGTGGTGACCTGCGGTTTGGACAGCAACGTGATCGTCTGGAACCCTTGGGACGGCCGCCGCATGATGGCCATCCGCGAAGCCCACACCAAGAGCGTCCACGCTGAGTTGATCCCCATCGAAATAACGGCGGCCAGCTTCGACCCGGGTTGGCAACGTCTGATCACCGGCGCCCACGATGGTACTTTGAAAATCTGGAACTTCAACACCGGTACCTGTTTGCGCAACATGAAGATCGCCAAGAACTGCGAGATCAAGTCGTTGATTTGGCTCAAGAACCGCATCCTGGCCATGGGTTGGAACCGTTGCATCACCGAATTCGCCGACAGTACCGAAGTGGTGGGTGGCGGAGGTGAGTTCAGCAAAAACTGGGATAAACGACACGCAGAAGACATCAGTTGTGCGGCCGTTAGAGAAGCGCAAACTCTAGTCACCAGTACTTACAACGGCGAGCTGATCATGTGGAGATTGGAAACTGGGCAACCCTACAAACAGTTCAACGTTTCTGATCCGACGACGAGGATCAAGATACAGTTTAAGCCCGTCAAACACAAGGAGGAAGTGCAGAAAGCTCAGAAAGCTACGAGGAAGTCTGTGGTGCAAGGGTTGATGACGAGTCGAGGAACGGGTGGGGCAACTCAGATCAAAACTCAAGGACGACTAGGTGCTTCGTCAGAGGTTTCTGATAAAATTCGAGGACTTAGGGCTAGAAGAGTTTCTACAGTGGTGGTACCGGAAGGTTGTGTTCCTCTACGAAAACTAGCGATCCATGCCATGTTGTTCTTGCAATCAAGACCCATGGATCCCAGTTACGGTACTTTATTGGTCGCCTTGGAAAATGGTGCTATCCAAGTTTGGTCGCACCATACTACTGGAGGTTTCATCACCTCTTTCTCCGCCATTCACAAAGCCGGAGATTATGTGATTTCAATGGCTTCCGACGTTGATAACGAATTTCTCTTCACCGGTAGTTTCAGCCACCACCACCAACCAATCTTTAACAAAATTTCCAGGCACCAGTGTTGGTTACATCAAAACTTGGTTGATTAAAGACTATTGCGTTCCTGAATCCACAATAGAACACGTCAATATGCCGAGGTATCGCTTGATGTTCCCGTTTCTTTGGGGAGACCTCTTCGTGGGTCGTGCCGCGAGAATTGCCCAATCCCAACCCAAACCCACGTTGCTCAACAGCTACAAAGGTCACGTGATGCCGGTTTCCGGCCTGAGTTACATAGACGAAGCTAAAATTTTACTGAGGTGTTACTGGGGGTTTCCTCGCCATTTTTTATCGGGGTTTAGTTGTAGCGTTGATTTTACGGCGAGAATGTGGAGTTTGGGAGGGCGGTACTTGCAAACTCTTGGTACGTTTAAAAGTTGGAAGCCGGTTTATCCAGATCCGCAAAGGAACAAAAATTTTGAGTTTACCACACCTCCCGAAATCATGAGAGTTGCTAGCTCCACGACGTTTAGGGTACCAAGAAGAAGTGTGGTTGTGGGGTGGCTGTTTGGAGGTTTTGTTTTAGGTTTTGAGGGGTGGGGCTACAGCTCGTCAATTGACTTGGAAGCAAATGCAGGCCAAGGTTGAGAAGGAACTGATGCACATTGACTTTTCCAAGATATACGGGGAGCGCCTCAAGGAGCCGATTTTGGGCCAATACTTCACCCCTTCGTCGAGGACCACGCAAACGCGCGACATCATCTTCGACACCTCTTTTCCTCACGTGACTGCTGATCCGTCTTGTTGTTGCTGTTGTAAACTTTTGGTTTTCAGATTCCTGTTTACCAGCACTTGATCATGCCTCAAGCTGGTGACGTCAAAATGCCAAATATAAGGCCCATTACGGACAACTCGTATCCTGAAGATAGCGCTCGGGATAAAGCTAAAAATACTGAACAATAACAACGTGCTAACAACGTATTGTTTATTTTTAATCTCTATTAATAAAATATGGGAGAAAAACAGATTCGTCGACGCCGTTTCAAAGTTCAAATGGTTGTCAAAATGTTGTTGTAGGTAATTATCTTTTTGTTGGGTTGTGGGCAAAAATCAGTGTTGAATTACATGCGTGCCGATTTAAAGCCCAAAAGTTTATTGATCCCAATCGTTGAGTCGACAATTTTTTATTGGTTCCAACAATTTCGCTGCCTACCTACTCCAATAGGCAGGTAGTAATAATTAAATCAATTAAGATAGGATCACGAGTCCGTAAACTACTTAGTTCTAATTTCTTTATCGCTAACGCTCTAAACCCAAGAGAGTAAATGTGGCTTAGAAAAGTGGAGAATTACTGAACCGCACTGTGAAAAGTTATCATTACTTTGTTGGCTCATCGTTTAGTAAGTAGGTATGCAGGTACCTTGATACGGTTTTGGAAAGTGTTCAAAGATTGCCTCCATCCTCGCCGTAACTCGACTGATTAATACGTTTGTGTTAAAATAATCAGTAAATTATTTAAAACATTATTGCGTCATCACCGTTTTTGATTATAATTTAGATAGGTGCCTGACGTTGGCAAAAACGCTGAAATATGCTTCTATAATGTGTTGTGCTGTTGTGTACTGAAGGAATTTTTTTTTGCTTCGCCCAGTAACTTGTTAAAAACAATAATTTATAGATGGAATAAGAATTCGATAGATAAATTTCCAGTTAAACGCTTGTTGTTAACAGTGGGTGGTGGAATTTTACAACATTTTTACGGGCAGAGATTAGGCAGGTTATTGTTTGTGGAGGCGAAGAAATTATAGGAGGAGCTCCTGACTTGAGGAACGCCGTCAAGATTTTCCTGATATGAGGCACAGCCACAGGCCCCGGAATTTCTGGGCCCCAAGCCAAGCCGGCCGCGATCCAAACTTCTCCTCTACCTCTCAAGGGTATCTCTACTCTTCGTTTATATTAAGTTCATCTTCTCCTTCATTTCCCCACATTATCCTTTCGTCAAAATTTTATTTTTTGCTTCACTTGTCTAGTTGTCCTTTACCCCACATTTTTCCTTTCCATAGTTCAAATGGCACAATTTTTACATTTCACCCTCTTACTTGTCCTATACCTTTCAAAAGTATTGTATCTCAATTCTTCGCTTATACTGGGTTCATATCTTCTCTTCTTCATTTTTCCAAGTTTGTTACCAATACATTATCTTACTAAGAGTTAATGTTAAATCCTATTTGACCCAAGGAGCTCAATTTTTTTACAAAATTACTCATGTCGTCATAATAAGATATTGACAAAAATGTTGGGCCTTCTCCATTGGCCAATTACTGTAACAAAACCTAATTTAACCAACTGAATTATCTCAAAACCTAGTTTTTGGACTTGGTCCACTTTTGAATTCGAACTCTTCAGATAGTCCCTCAACAATTGCTCGTTTCCTCTTGCTTTTTCAAGGGAGTCATCGCGGCCATCCGTCTCAAGAAAAGGGTCCAATACTGTTGCAGGTTGCAGGAATGCCCCGGTGGTTGAAATTAAATTATCTGAAAGATCAAATTATGTTAGTTCCCTATTGTAGCTGGCCCCACCCGGCCCTTTGTCTCGGCCGGATGAGGGTCCGCGCCCTTTCCGGGGCCCCACCAAATTCGTTCATCTCGCGGCTGGCGCGCCATAGGGTCCGCAGCATGCGGATCACCTTTGGCGGGCTCCGCTCCCATTGGTCGTCGTCAACCCGGAGGAATGCAGCGCGGTTTTTCGAGCCACGACGGCGATGATGTGGCAGTTTCGGACCTCCGGAAAACGGCCGAAAATCCGCCGGGTCCATTTTTCGGATCGGGCACACGCGATCGCCCCCCGTTGGAGGCTAGCAGGATTTCACCGTGAGGAATGCCGCGTTACTCGAGGAATGTAACCTCTAGACGGGTACTAAACACACCTGAGTTTCGTACAGTCAACGACGTAAATTCGGCGTGGATCGGCGCGACCGGAGCGCTATGGCATCTGGTTGGGTTGTTGGCGGGAATGTACGGGGCAATCGCCCAGTTGGCGGCTGCAGGTGGAGCTAGTTTGCCGTGGGGCCCATGAGGAGTAGCGGCGCGGTCGGACGCATTCCGATGATGTTTTGCTACGGAGTGTACCTGACCGCTCCAGAGTTGAAATAGGGAATTTAGTCGAAGAACACCTTCGCCGGCTGATGGTGGTTAGCTACTACTTCCCAGAGCACACGTGGATTTGCGCCCTGTGCGAGTGAGTGTTGTGGGTTCGTTGGGATACCTTGTGCCACTTTTAAGGGATTAAAACGGAATGGACAGAAACTCGGACCAGATTTCGGATTTTTATTTAAACACATGGTAAATATTTAATTTTCAACAATCACCACGGCCAACTTGATTTTGTTACGCTGATTCACCTGGTATCGATCGATTCCGCCCACGCCCGATTCTCGTTAATTTCGCTGGCCAAGATTCACCAATTATCGTTAATTAATTGTTATTAAGACGCTTTTCCGAAAACAGCTATTTCCCAATAAAATTGTTGTTTACGTTGCGACTCCGCGTGCGCGGCTCATTCATTGCCGTGGGGCCAAAGCCGAATTACGACGGATCAAATTCACCCCCTGCCAGAGACTCCCTGTGGTGTCTGCAGAGAAAACTGTTGCGTAATCAGTGTCTTCTCACCTGCCTTAATCTCGAGGATATGCGGAAAAGCGGACAAGGCAGGTTATTGTGTCTTACAAGACTTCACCTATTGTTGTGCATAATAAACATACCGCAACGAACAAGTAAAAGTTTATTGGTAAGCTTTTAAGGCTGTAGAAATAGAAATTTCTTGAGACACGACACAATTTGGATGAACAACGCCGGGTCCGGGTCTTAGAACAATCGGCACTCTTGTCTTCAGGGTGGGACCCTACCAACCCATTAACGACCCAGAGATTGCTGCATATCAATGAGAAGCTGCGACCTTGTTCCAGCCCTTGAGTGGAAGGTGGCTGAGGAACGTCTTGGTCTGAATCTCCAAAATTATCTTTGATTGTACACATACCTACCCTAATGGTTACCTAACACCGACCCCGCGACCCACCATCAACTGGGAATGGGCTGGTCGCGCTGGCCCTTTCCGCTACTAAATGGAGTTGGTTTACACAGGAAAGAAACATAGTGCCCTATTTATTGATAGATACTGTACCAACACAAGAGGGAACAGAATAGCCATCTTCTCGTGTCTAGGACAAGACTAGAAATAATAGGAACTTGGTGAGCATGGGAGGAGTGCGCGTCGGATCTTCAGTCGCCGGTCCGGTCGCGCTAACCCTTTTTGCCATTGAATGGAGTTGGTTTACACAGGGAAGAAACAGAGTGCCCTATTTATTGATAGATACTGTACCAACACAAGTGGGAACAGAATAGCCATCTTCTCGTGTCTAAGACGACACTAGAAATAATAGGAACTTGGTGAGCATGGGGAGAGTGCGCGTCGGATCCTCAGTCGCCGGTCCGGTCGCGTTGGCCCTTTTTGCCATTGAATGGAGTTGGTTTACACAGAGAAGAAACAGAGTGCCCTATTTATTGATAGATACTGTACCAGACCAGTACAGACTGTACTAACACAGGAGGGAACAGAATGGCCATCTTATCTCGTCTAAGACGGGACTGGAAATGGTAGGAACTTTGTGAGCAAGGGGAGAGTGCGCGTCGGATCCTCTCTGCAGTCGCCGGTCCGGGGTCAATGTTAACCGGAGATTGGGGGTGCTATGGCAAAAAGTCGAATTTTCGCACGTCGCCTTCTACAATGGCCGGCGTGATTAGTTTGTCGGTTGGACGTGCAAGTAAAATGGCCGTGCTCGCGCCCCGTATTTAGGTTAACGTTGCAAAAGAAGTTTGCATGATTTCGTCGCGCATTCCACCGGATTTAAATCGCAACGAGCATAGTGCGTAGGTAACACAAAACCGACATGTGCCGCACAACCTTGAAATAACTGAACGTTTCATGATTTCAATAAGTTGCATGCAACTAGCCACCACGTAACGTCCTTAAATGTCACGTGGTCGAGTGTCATAATCTCTTCGGCGACCGGGCCGCTCTCCGGATGTCCGCCGAGATGCCTCAGAACGACCCAAGAATGCAAACTTTAATTAAGACAATAATAATGAGGGAATAAGGAAGAAAGAAGTCGCGAAAATTTTGCGAATAGTTGCCGGGTAGAGGACCGCCGAGGGGTGCGACGCAGCGCTCGGTAATTGGCCCCATTCTGCTCCGCGTCATGCGAGGTAATTTGCGGCGGCGATTATCTATATTTTTCGCAGCAGGGGGCCGAGCAGCCGCTACTACAATAATTTGTTTTCTACGAGCGCACGTTTTATCGATATCATATCACAAATGCATAATTTAGAAATGTTAATTTAACAGAAAAACGAGAAAAACGCCTGTAATTACGCACCTCCCAGCAATTATCCGGCAATTAAATTGACATATTCTATGTCTCCGATACGGCCGGAAAGTGGCCAGACATTTAAACATTTCGTCCTGAATCGAAAATTCCAGGATGAATCGGCTCGTTTGTGGCAGCATTTCATTGATCAGTTTGGCTACAACCATTGTTGCAAAAATGGCAAGACATTCCAGCCACCAAGAGAACAAGTCCGCAAACGGGTATGGACGCAGCATCCCACGTTTGGCCAGTTATGGCATCGCCTTTTAAAGACACTAGACGCGGTCGGGGAAAAAGCAAAAACGACGCCATCAAAATCGAGTTTTGGGACGACGGAGACTTCTGCAGACGCCACCTGGCCAGGAAACGGACAGACCCGGTTAATGCGTTTCGCACTTGGCCAACCAATTAAATTTATTCAGGACGAATGTCGATGGCCATTCATACGTGAGGACGGGCGCAAAAAACAGGGTCTCAAATTTATTTTAATTTAATTAGGGATTAGTAATCGACACCGGAGCACTCGAGGCCCCGGGCCGCGTTCGACTCACGATGAAGTGCTGATTTCGTCGAGAGATCTGCCTCACGGGTCAATCTCGACGCTGCCCCAATTGGAGACCTCTTGCTCAGAAACCACCGATTTTTCGATTTCACCCCCAAAGAGACTCCACAACCAACCTCCTCAACTTTAACTCGATTGAAATGGGGTTCGAGCCCACAACCAATGGGCTAGCTCATTGACCCTCGAGGCTTCAAACTGCCGAGGTTTTCTAGAGTTTGGTCCGGCCACTGACCCATTTCTGGCGCGTGAATTCCAGAGCCGCCATGGATGTTGGATTCGAGAGAAGTGTTTCCGGTTCGGGTTTCCAGCGCTCTGAGTAATGCTTCCTATCGCTTTAATTGACTGGCGAGTCTCGGTGAAGCACCAGAGGAAGCTGTAATGTCTTCGGAACGCGTCGTCGTTACCGTGAACTTGCTGGCACCATTGGCGATAATCTAGTCCCTTATTGTTGTTGCTTGCTGCCCACTCTATTGCTAATCTGTTCCTCTTGGTTGACGTGGTGAGACTCGAGGACTGTTTAGAGCGCATAACTTCTTGCGAGTTATCGTCATTGGTGCAGTTAGTTCTTCAAATATGCAATTTCACTTTTATAATTGCTCGTGTAGGTTGGAAGCGAGTAGGTGGGTTCTGCAATGAGTGGGTCGGATCTATCAAAAGGTGCGCTAATGACAAGAACGTAATTTAACCTCTTCAATTTCGGATAGCACGAAAATTTATAGGAGAGGTCTGACATCGATAGATGTTATCGTCGTGGTTCGTAGAACCATCACCAATTCGTCTCTGGTCCGGATTCGTTACAGAAGCTTCTTTCCCCAAACAGTTATGGTCAACTACTGATAACACTTTTGAAGGGTCTCGCGGTTAGTCTAGTCACCCTCATAGCCACTCTTCCATGACCTTATAGGCGAAGATGTCAACCATCCAATTAATTCAATTAACGGCTCCACCTGGAACAGTTCAATTTCTTTTGCTCTCCGAAAGAGACCCATTTTGGAAGTTTTCTGAAGCTGGAGGTGGCATGTCCAAGCTTTTAAGAAATTTCTACTTCTTGCTTTAGACCATTAAGAAAGTTATATCGTTACAAGCCCAGATTCAGGATGAGCTTCATTGAAGAAGGCATTTCTTGAAGTTTGAACTAATTTTTTTTAGAGATAAGTTTTTGAACTACCAACAATAAAAACAACAAAACCGCCAATGACGTAACAGTACTGGTAATGTTAGAGTAATGTATCTTAGTTACAATTTGAGTTGCAGAGTCATAGGTAAGCGATTTTAAAGGATTGATTTTAGAACTCGCGTGTCACTTTCCTTATCGTATGCAAAATTTGCGCCATATTTTTATCTGTTTGCAACCATTTTTTGTCGAACACGCGAAGAACGTCATTGATAAGGTTTTTAGAAACCCAAATGACAGGCTTCTGGTAACTTCGACCGTAAAAAACTTACGTTACGGTTGGTTGCTCACGTAACGAAAAACAACAGAAAAATAGATTGCTAATTAATTGCTGAATTAATTGCTTCTAAGTCAATTACTCCCAAGTGTACAGTGTAGAAGTAATTTCTGGGATTAAGACATTTAATGAAGTACTTCGTTGCGCGTGTTATGTGTCTAATTTAAAATTTTATAGAATGTTTAGTCACTTTGTGCAATTGACATGTCTCTGATTCCCGGTTGCTGCTCGTACTACTCCTGCCATATTAATCTGAACGTTTTGAAAATAGTTGTGTGAGTAAGGCTATTACTGCACAATGTTAGAAACCATAAAATCTTCTGTAAATTATGAAAGTAATGCTCCAAGTCCCATATTGTTATAAAACTGACGAACCCCCGGTGGAAGCCCGTTGCAATCTAACAAAAATTTGTTAAAATCTGTTTCTCAGCTTTGAGCGTCGTTCAGATTAATATGGCGGGAGTAGTACATTTTGACAGTTTTATGCGAGTTGTTAGAAAAATTCTACTTTAGTGCAACCGTAGCGCTATTCTCTTTGTTATATGCATTTTCTCTTATATGCGTCTCTCTCACTCTCATATCTCGGGAGACTCGTCAATTGGATAAATTCTTGCAATGACTTGTGACTCAATTACCTGAACGAGGCACACAATTTGTTTCCTTTCCGTTCCGGTGTACAATTTGGTTTCCTTGAGCTAACTAGTAATTTATGTAAAGTACTTATAACAATGTTTACATCTATCACTTTTGGCAACAACTTTAATTCAAGAATCTACTGAGGTACCTATAAGGGTGTAAGTAGTTTGTACTCTGGAGAAGTAGTAAAATCCTAATACAGACAGTCTTACGAGTTAGATGTTTATGAGTTACCTAGGCAAATCGTAAAATTTTTTAGAGCGTTATTTACCTACATAACTTAATATGTACATCTTGCCGAGAAATTAATGTTGTATCGAGAGCCGTTGCAGACAGCACGATTAATTTGGGCGACTGTCCGGATTGTTCTGAACCCTTGGAGGGAGGCTAGGCCGAAATTATTTGCTTGAGTCTGCACAAGGAGATTCCCGGCTAGCCTCCCTCCAAGGGTTCAATATAAGCAACACGACAGTCGACCAATCTAATCGTGCAGCTTGCAACGGCTCTCGATACGACATTAATTTCTCGGAAAGCTGTACCTATGCGATATGTAATTTATGTCTTCTAAATTTTATGGATAATTTTGGTGAAGATCAGCTATTTCATATAATGCCTGGATAATATGCCAAGAATTTGGGCAATAAAATGAGTATTGACCATCTAAAAAAGTCTTCCTTGAATTTAATAGAAAATACATACAAGCCTTTGCGTCACGGTGATGTTGTTATAATTTATTATTGGACAATGTACGATTAGGAATTTGAAAAAGAAGAGACGAAGGTTTAATAGAGACAGATTAGGTGAGCTGTGGCGCCGTGGGTTGCGTCGCCGGATTTGGATCTCTCGTTAAAAGTTGTTATCAAGTGGTTTACTCTATCCTATAGAATGCTAGATCGACCTAACGTAGTGGATCAGTACTGTTTTTATTCAAGTAAATTTTGGCTTATTTGCGCCTGTTTTGAAATTCCAAAGTTCGGTAAATAGTTTTTTGTAACATTAGGAGATGCGAGGTTACATAGTTTGGGCAATTTGACGTAACCAGCTCGATGTGGTCACGCAGGTGGTGGGTAGAGGTGGTAACCTGCGCAAAAACGGCCATAAAATCGAGAATAAGATTTCGGCCGCGTTTTCAAAATCTCTGGTAGTAAATTCCGAAATTTCCGTCAGTCGTATGGTCGAAGTTTTGCGCGTAGAAGTCCCGCCACATAAAAACACGGTCATTGATTAATAAAATTACCATTTTAAAATGCATTTGATAAGTAAATAATTATTGTAAAACCGCATTCCATTGTCATTAGGCTGTGACGGTACGTGAGCCGTGAAGCAACAATACTTTTATTCCAAGCGGAAACGTACTCCACTGCCCTTTATGTGATTTCGATCAACAGAGATTTGACAATCAAATAATGGCGAAACTAACCTCGCCCAAATCGTCGGATAAAAGCGACAATAAGTTTGAGGTAATCGAAACTATATTATGCAAAGACAAGGTGAAAACCGGCATCCAATAGCGCAAACATAAATTCCACCGTAATCCTTTCATTAACTCCAATAAAGGCGCATTTACGGTGTAATAGAGCCGCGTATTTCATGGTTTGCGTAACCCTTGAATAATGCGTTTGAGGGTTTATTGAAATTCCGGTACAGCATCGTCGGGCCAACACTTGACGGTTGATGTTTGTTAATGGCCGGTGCATGTAAGGGGACGATAACGCGCCGGTGTAATTGCGACTAATTTGGCAGGAATGTTTAAACAATTGTAATTATTTCGACGTATCCTCGGGTTATTTAGATAATTAAGGCTTAAGTGGCGGGTTTCGTGGCTCTAATCGGTGCGAGCTTTAAGTTACAATGTCGGGAGCGGCGGAGCGCCGCATGCTACCATTAGTGGCGAAATTGGAGGGTCTTCTGCCTGGTAACGAAATTACATTAATTCGCCCCTGAGCCGAAAGAAGATTTGTTTTGGACGGTTTTCAATTATTTCTGCGGTGGCGCGCGGCCGTCGCGGTTGCGGTCGACCCGCAGCCTCGGTTTTAGCCCTCAGACTTTAGTTAGAGGTCTCGAGAGCGCAAGATTCTCCGGTTTCTTTTGGAACCAGCTGTACTTACCTATTGTAGTCAAATTACTTAAAATTGTAGCTAGCTAGGTACCAAAATCTAGAAAGAATAAACATGACTGGACATTTTTGGATGATATGTAGTACATGCGGCTGCAAAATTAATGGACCTCGGTGGGCGAAGTCTCGCGAGGAGCACAATGGTGCGCTGGAATGCTCTGTCATCCGGGCTTTATGGAATAATTATTGAAATGGGTTCTGTTGAACCCGCGCGGCGAAAACAGGAAACAAATTTGAAAAATATGCGGTTAATTTTGGTAAATGGCCGGCCGCCGGAGTTCTGGGAGTCACTTTCGTTATCTGATGGAGGAAACGGCGGGAATTCTTTTGTGGTCCGCCGGAGAGATTTCGGTAATTGTGGGCGATGAAGCCGTCAGACCTGTTAACGCCAGAAGTGCTTGCAGAAGTTAATTGCGGAGGCAGAGCGATATTGACTCTCGATAGAGTTTGTTTGGCAAAAATTGCTGGGTCAACGTCGTTAAGAGTGATTCAATTCGTGTTTGTTTTTCGGGCATCCGGTTTTTTCGGGTTTCTCTGGTTATGTCACTGGCGGACTTTTCCAACCTTTCAAAGTTCATTCGAGTCTTCGTCTTTGGAGAAAATTTCTAACAGCCACAATATCCAGTTACATGGCTCGATTACCAAATTACCAATTCGGTGATTCTCGCGGTCGACGGTTGCGAAATGGAAACACGAGATGTCGGTAATTGCGAAAACGCCCAATCTCCCGGTGCCAGAGGAATCCGGACCGTCGGGCTTTGGCGCCATCAGACCCAGCAGCGGTCCGGACAATAATTACAAATTGCAGTCCTCGACGATGCCAGATTGTCCGCGATTAAGTTAACATGTAGGTTGTTTATGAAAAACACTACCTGGCAGGCTAATTTGTTTATTTAACCGGTTCATCTAATGTGATATTATTCAGCATTCCATTCATGGTTGGTTGCATCGCAGACGGCGGCTGGCGTAATAAATGCCCGACAGCGTGTCTCAATCGAAACAATGTGGATGGAAGAGGGCATCTTGTGCACTTTTAATTGGTCCACTGGGCGACGATGGTAATTTTTGGAAACGCGACCAATGGGGCGCCGACCATCGCCGAGGAATGCAGATGACCTTCGTTTGGTACTCACACATCTGCCTGGGCGTGTTTGTGTACAAATACATGTATGAATGTGTGCGTATTTACCCATCTCAAGATTTCGCTACCAGAGCCACGTTCACCCTCCACCCACAGCCAGACCCCCGCGCGAATCGGAGAACAGCCCCAAACCCAGAAACCACCCATCTTAGGCCCAAGAGCCAAAACCTAGCAAGCCCAAAGGGACCACTCACCAAATTCGTTATTGTCTCATCCCTGCGGAAATATGTACCAAATATAGTTACACCTTAGTTCTGACTGTAAAATATTTTTAATAAATTTTGAAAATTTGATGATAATTGAGGTCTTTTTGAGTTGGTTGTGGTGCTGATGTTGCGTTTGTTGCAGGTGAGCGGGCAACCCCCTTGAAGAGATGATCGGGTCATGCGCGCCGGCCTGTGCACGGTAAGCGCCCCTTTGGCCGCGTGCAGCCCGGCAGCAGCCCTACCCCCATCGGCACGCTTCTTGGCCCTCCACTTGCTGCACCAGCAAACCCTTTACTTCATCGTCCAGGCCAAATCGAGAGTCAAGGAACTATACCAACAGACATGCCTCCACTTCGCCCAACAGGGGATGCTCGACACCGACCTCTTCGGACTGGCCCTCATATGCGGTGAGTTGCAACATCGTGACACAAAAAAAACAAATCTTTTGTTCAACATCTTCGAGACCGTTGTGTTGTTTGTTGCACTTTCCCAATCTGCGCCGTTAATAAAAGAAAGAAAAATCGCATTCTTCTCCGTGACAACATCCACGTAAGTGGTGTCACGACCAATCCGACCAAATTGAAGTGTCTCCCATCATCAGATGAATAATTCCGTCGAGTGTTCAAATTGCTGTAATTACGTTTGCAATCTCTTGTTTGGTGTTATTATAAACATTGTGTGCAGGTGTCCCCATTATGATTCAGTAGTGAACACTTTTCTTTGTGTTGGGTCCTCCTAAGCTACCATTAGGGCGTGATGGTACTCACAACGAAACCTAACTGTTTGTCGTCACTGTTCCTCACGAACAGTTAATAATTTCGATTGAGGCAATGGAGAATATTGACATTTCTTCTTCTCGAGTCCACCGTTACTGTTAACGAGAAGAGTGGAACGAAATTTGACCACTTACACCCGCTGTTTGTTGCAAAACAATCGAGGCGAGGAATTTGACACAATTGCTAATGACCGTTTCAACCGTGCATCAAACAAACGCATGCATTTGAAACAATTTTAACGGTGGCTTGTCGTCGGTAATCCCAATTAAACGAAATGTAGCAATTATTTGGGACCAGCACGGCCGTGAAGAACCCAGCAGGCGGTCCGCCAGAAGCAGCAACATTTTTAACGAGTCAGTGTTGCGCCACCGTTTGGACCAACGCATGGGCAATTAGACCGTGAAGAAAAGAAGAGTGCAGAAATTAGAGTAATGGAGAGGAAAGTAAAAATGCGAAACATGTAAGTAGATGTGAAAGAAAGAAGGGGATAGAAATAAGAATCATAGTTAGGGAAGTAATTAATTGAAGCACATGTATTAAGAAGAGACAAAGGAAAAGTACTAGAATCTAATGTAAATTGTGGGCTTAGCAACCTAAATGACTGCTTCCTAAGGAAATGTGCGGGAAGAATTGGATGCGGAGACCAAGAAAGTATTGAAGACAAAAACTACGAAGATAAGGCGTTGGGATGTTGAAGAAATAGTGAAGACCAAATCATCAGGATTAGCTGAAGACTAACGTCTAAAGCTTGTGAGACGAAGTGTTTGACACCAATGCAACTTTGGTACTGGACTGCACTCCTCGACAAGCAGAAAGAATATAGAAAGTCTAACTAGGGCTAGAGCTATAAACACTAGAGAGATTGGAATCTGGAAACGAAGAGATAATGGTTAACCAGCCAAGAGCGATAATATGCCTTTCGGATTCCTAAACGCACCG
Organism: Schizotus pectinicornis; assembly: GCA_951805265.1. Classification (NCBI taxonomy): domain Eukaryota; kingdom Metazoa; phylum Arthropoda; class Insecta; order Coleoptera; family Pyrochroidae; genus Schizotus; species Schizotus pectinicornis. The sequence goes on from OX638207.1 coordinate 4,741,200, forward strand.
AGCTATCGCTCTTCACAACCCTAATTGACCCTACAGGTGTCCGGCTCTTTTGTCAAGCGATAGGGATTAGTTGACACGTCCGATTCGTTTCGGTTAAAGTCCTTCAGACGTGGAGGAGGCAACAAGGTTTGTATTTCACGGAACAAGTCATCCTATTATCTCGACAATGGCTAACGGGGTAAGCCGCGACTTACGAGCCCCATTTGCGGCAACCCCCCGAGACCTCGGTCGTGTTCTTCTAGGAAGTGACGATGGCCGCTTCGAGTCGAAGCGGAGGCATTTGGTGGCATCATCTCGAGCGAGCCCGGCCAGGTCAATAAAAAATCGAGTCGAGCCTCGGGCTAAAAAACGCGACCAAAAAAACAATGCAGAGCCGCGGTTAAAGACAGGTAGCCGGGCATGGCGGGGCGACGGGGGGAAGGGGATCGGGATCATTTGTATACTCGGGGAATGTGCCCGACCCGGTACAGTCGAGGTAAAAGCTCAGGGGTCGCCCGTTTCACTGACGGTCGTTGGTTTTGGGTTTAAAAAACGCAACACGTGGCCATCGGCGTCGGCACGTCGCGAATTTTGCGCGCCGAGAAAACGGCCAACCAAGAAGATGGTATCGGGGAGGAGAAGTTGAAAAATTTTTGGTGATGGAACGAGATTGTTTTCGGAACGTAACGTGAAATGGTTTAGAATTCGGGGTCATTGGGGCTTGGTCGTAAATTTTGACTTAAATCGCCCGATTTCACGATAGTTATGGCTGTTCCAACCGAAGGAACAGCAGTTTGGAAAAGAGGAATTTGACCGAAAATGTCCTTTTATGCCACGCAGTAACTTACCAATGTACCAGGATCCTATTATAATCTTCAGAGCGTTATTTGAAATTGGAGGAATTCCTGAAATCTGCCGCAACACTTATCTTCCGAACATTAAGTTTTGTCGGTTCACAGTACCAGTTAAATCGCCCGTCATTATGCTCTGGAATTCCAAGAGGTATTTTCTCTTGGGACTGTTACTATCATCATAATTTTTTCCTACAACGCAAAGCCCAGAAAGAATTCTATAAGGATGAGCCTAATTATTTACACATAACTAATTCGAGATGCCTGTCATTTTGATATGTTTAGTACTGTTTTGACAATGCGGCATCTCAACGTGACCGTGCTACTTAATTTCACACGTCCGTCATCATTGCAGAATCGTTCCATTAATCAACACCTCTTAACGCCCTAAAGGGTCACCTCCGCTCCAGAAAGCTTCCTCAACTCCCAGACCAGTTAGTTCTCTTTTTATCCAGTTGCTGCGTCGGTAATTTGGCGTTTTATATTAATTTGTCTATCTGTAATCGGAGCTGATTAGTGTGGTAGATGGTATCGGGAGTGATGCCGCAATGGTTAGGATATCCTCCGGCAACGGCCCGATGGGGCGAGCAGTGACGAGGAGGCTGCTCGGAATGCGGTCCGGCGCTGCTACATTCTTGCCAGCCTCTCTGATGGAGTACACTCGGGAGAGATAAAAACTCCACACGGCAGACCGAACGCGGTTGGCTCTTTCGGAACATCATTACGTTCAACACGCAAATGCACCGGCCCAGAACCGCCATCGCCCATTGAGACCGACGCACTCATGGGCGCGACGCGAGCCACCAAGCCGGACCAGAACACCTGCGGAGGGGCTCGCTGGCTACCATGTTACACCAGGTCGCCCCTGCCTGCTCCTCGCCATTCCTCTCCGTCATCGCCAGCCCAGCACCATTCCTGACCATCGCGTACAGAACCTGCATCAACTTCCAAGTTCTTCCCATGTTCCTCCATTTTACCCCTTGCTGATGAACCTCGAAACAATGACGTAATATTACTTCTCACCGTTCTGTATTTCCTGGATTGTGTCTGTTTTCACATCTTCAGGATGCGTATTATGACTACCAGTTCTTGCAGGGGCAGGGTTAGAGTTATTCTCTCTTCTATAGCGTAGATTTTGGGCTCCCTCATCTTCCCTTTTCCTTTGGGTCCGATCTAGTGGCCGTTCTTCCCGACCAATAGGACTGTTGGCCTTATTATCTCTAGCCTAGATGCTTGTTGATTGGCAGAGGTACTGAGTGGCTTGTTGTTGCAGATGGCGAGTACCTGTTCGCGGAGCCCGACAGTAAGCTTTCCAAGTACGCCCCGAAGAGTTGGCGCTCATCCCACAGTCATGGCCTCGACGCTAACGGCCGCCCGGCGTTGGCCTTCTACTTCCGCGTCCAGTTCTACGTGGACAGTCCTCTTCTTCTGCGCGACGAAACAACCCGCCACCACTACTACCTTCAGTTGCGGCTCAACGCGGCTTCGGGGACGGCAGGCGAAGTGGCGATGCACCTCGCTGGTCTCGCTCTCCAAGCGGACCTGGGGGAGTGCACCGAAACCACCACTTTCCGGCCCGAGGATTACGTCCCTCCGAATCTGCGTGGTCCCGCAGCTTTACGTACCATCCAACTGTTGCACCGGTCACACAGAAACCTGTCGAACGCTGAGGCTAGAGCCAGGTTCATAGCAGAAGCTTGCCAGTTAGAAGAACCCGTCAACGCGCACGTGTTTAGGTTAAGAGCTTCGAAAACGGAAACCGCCCCCGGTTCTTTGTTGCTTGCTGTTTGTGCGAAGGGTTTAAGGGTCTGTCCGGATAACAACCCGCCTTCGATTTTCCTCTGGAGTTCCATAGGGAAGTTGAGTTTCGAAAGGAAGAAGTTCGAAATTCGAACCGGTCATGAGAAACTCACCCTCTACACCAGCAGCGATGAGAAGAGTCGGCTACTGTTGGCGTTGTGTAAGGCGGCGCATTTGTTTAGTATGGCTGTGGCGCCGAGACTCAATGAGGTTAGAAGGGAGGAAGAGGAGAAACAGAGGTGGGATGGCGATCAGAGAGTGTCGGTGATATCGAGTACCTCGTCGAATACGACGTCGGGTATTGTGAGTGATCGGGTTCATTCCGAGGATGAGCTGGAAATTATGATAACGAGCCCGCCGGCGCCTTCGACGGAGAGTTTGGCTCTGGCTCACCTGCTGGACAGCGCGCCAGCCAGCAGCCGGACCTCCGCGGCGTCGGCCACGGCGGCTTTGTCGGCGCTCTCGCTCAAGGAGGAAGAGGAGGAAGTCACCAAACCTCCCTGCAGCGAGAGCTCCACGAAGACGGCGAGTGGGAAGTGCGCAGGCTCCCAATGCAGCTCCTCCTGCAGCACGGTGGTCGTCACTCCCGTACAAACCAGTAAGTACCCTTCAGAACCTCCTCATTAACATAACCTAACTAACTTCTGTTGAGTACCAACCCGTAAGTACCTCTTGAAAGTTCCTTAGCAACATAGGCTCTTGGTTTCTCCAACTAACTATTGTTATTGTTATTGTTCCTTATTAAAGTCTTGGGTTCCTTAACTAAATTTTGGTGGTAGTGCTCGTGGTACGCGATCAACAATCCTTATGACATCACCTTTTTTTCTTGCAGAAACAAAAGGACGAAGGCCGTCCACTAGCAGCAGCCTAGAACTCGGTTATTCACACACCGCCCAAAATTCGGCAGTTAGCGACGCGACGTGCATAGAGCTCGACACTCGCGAGCCCGTTTACACCTCAGGTCCAGCCCCCAGCAGTCACACCAGCGGCGTTTACACTTTAACGTCCAGCGATCAGTACACTTTAAGTTCCAGCGAGCAGTACGTGACGGCGAGCGAACAGAGTGACCAGATCGACGGCCCGTTTCGGGATCGGTCCAATTCGAACGTCAGCAATTCTGGGAGTTTTCACGGCGACGGTAGCGACCCCACCGACAACAAACAGGCCCTCCTATCGGCCGAAGAGTTGTCCGACTTGATAGTGGGAAGATATCCTTCGTGTAAAAGTGTCAGTCACACTTTGGATTCCGATTCTGATTACGTCACGTTGCCATCGTCTTATCAAGGATATGTTCCGGTACCCCCAAAACGTATTGATAGTGTAGATAAAAGGTTCAGGCCTCCGCCGCCTCCGTACGGGGCGCAGTTAGTTAAAACGGCAATTGCGGAGTCGACCTGTCCGGATTACGATGATTCTAGTTATTTATCGGAGATTTCAATGAGAGATCCTCCGCCGTACCCGGAGAATCCTACGCCAGTTCCCCCTCCGGTTTATCCTTCGGAAGAAGCAGCCGCCAGGTTTATTACGACACGGTCCCCGAGTATTTTAACAGCTCATACCAGCACAATTGGTGTGAGTCCCGCTCCTAGTTACTCGATCCCCTCTAATTTAGTTCCTCCGATTCCCCCGAAGATCCCTCGATGTCCCCAGTTAAACGCTATAATTTCGCCAAATAATTACCTAGATGTCGCTGCTTCCAAAGCCAGCGTTTTAGTGCCTTGTACGTTTCTACCTCCACCTCCGCCAGCGCCACGTCAACCTCCGCCTCCACCCCCGCTTGCCACCGTTTACACGAGCCAACTGTCGCGCTCCCAAATCGAGCAGTACAAACAGCAAATGTACAGCGATGTTGATTTCGTCATGTTCCCCCTCAAAGAGCCCGCAATCAGCAAACAAGAGTATTTGGAAGCGAAACAGGGGTCGTTAATGGCGGCTCTGGTCCAAACCCAACCGGTTTTCTACCGCAGCACTTCTTATTTGGGACGTTACGCGTCCTCTCAAAATCTCTCCGACACCTACGTCCAGTTGCCGGTGTACGGAGCTCCGAGTATTTCGTCGACGGGAAGTCTGGAACCACCTCCACCTCCTTTACCTCCGAATCGGCCGGGGAGATTCATGCGTACCCGTTCCGACGACAACATTCTCAACTCGTTGGACACGCCGCAACCTCCGATGTTCAGGAGGAGATTGCCGCCTCCTCCACCTCGTGCCGTGCCTTCTCCCGTTAAAACGAAAAGTGTTAGTGACGTGACGAAATTCGAAACGGTACCGGAAAAGGGGACTGCGCTAGATATCCGTACTCTTCGTGAAAAGAGCAAGAAAATGGACTTGCCTCTCATTTCCGCGCTGTGTAACGATAGGTCTTTAATTAAGCAAACTAAGGCGTTCGTGATGCCTAAACATCCTGGTGGGGAGATGGCGCCGAGACACTCCCTCAACAGTCGCGCCAAGTACCCGGTTTCGGGGTTGAGCAGTACTAGGATTAATAAAACTAGCAGGAAAACGCCCTCGATAAGCCATCGACATCCCGGGGATAAACTGCCGGAGATCCCGAGGGCCACGCCGAATAATTACGTGGCGGACCCGAGGGCCAAACATAAAACTATGCAGTCACATTCGTGATCGAACTGATTCCAGTGCTAAAGTAGAGTAGAGATGTTATACTCAGGGTGCCATCATTGCAATATGTTTATTTTTAAGGGGCGGCCGCTCTTTAGGCTCTTGTTATTATTGTTATCATTCCCGCGGACGCCCGGAAGCCATCCCTGCATGTACATAAAGGTAATTTTGTATACCGCACGTAAGTTAATAGTATGTTTAGCATTAATGTATACACTTGCTCAACTTTATTATTATTAAACTTCTGATATTTTTAGTACTGTGTTCTGCTTTTACAAACACCCAAGAGACGGTCCCTACTTTACCGGCCCGAACCATTTCTTATTTACATGATATAAGGTCATACAATGCCAATTATAGCTAATGGACCATAACTAACCAACAACAAATGATTGAAGAGGAAGATTACTAGCTTCTGATTAGTGTGCATAACTGGTTGCCTATAGTCAGAAAAAAAAATTGTCTGATGGCTCTCCGCCGGAAATGTTTATATCAATTTACGGGATACAGGAAGCGTTGGGCCGCTTTTCTGCATAAGGACTGTTGGCTTTTTGAACAACAGTGAGGAGAGGAATAAAGGTCTCCAGGCAGTGAACCAACAAATAAAAGTCATAACTCACGATAATTTTTTTATCATCTGTTACAATAGATATACAGTATGCTGCAGAACAACAAATTACGTAAAGAGACCGACCCGAAGCCGTCAATAACGAAAAATATCTTTTACTTATCACAGCAAAAAAAACGTAGCTACTTGCTCAATCCAATAGGATAACCACCGATTCTCCAGGCCACAGCGAGATATCCTTGAAGGAAATGGTGCCAGATTTCGAATCGGGCTTCGGTCCAATAACCACCTCACCACTGTACAACAACGTAGATAAATCAGCCGAAATTTGATTACTCCCCAAATTACTAACAACAACGTAAGATTTCCTCCTAGGGTACCACCTTTGGATCACCAACAAATCCCTTCGCGAGTACTTAACTTCCGCGTTAGCTTTATTGTCGCCTTGTTTATAGACGGAATTGACGTAAATTGAAGCAGATTCAGCCCTTAACGCGGCCATTTTAGAAATCATCGCGATTTGGTCAAAATTCATTTGCGTCTTCTCCCCATGCATCCACGACAGCGCTCCGTTAGGCTTGTTGGGCCAAACCATCGCCGCCAACTGGTGCAGATGCTCCAAATCCTTCCATTCTCCCTCAGGATCGGAAATTTGATGCAACCCGATTTCGTTGCCGTAAAAAATCGAAGGAGTTCCCGGCAACATCAACTGGAGCAAGGTAGCGCCTAAAGTTGCGTTACCGTAAGGTAGAATGTTGGCGAGTCGACTCGTGCTTTCATCCCCTAAACTCCAGAGGATCCAGGGGGTTCCCGGACGCGAAAAGAGAGTCCCGTTCTGAATCGCCTCGATTTGCTTGCTGACGATCTCGACGCCTTTCTCGATTTTTAACCTAACATCGACCAAATCGACGTTGTTAAGAATAGTGTTGATGATGGCAGGCGGCGCGGTGTTAATTACCGATTCATTAACGATAATAGGCCGACTAGAACCGAGAATCTTTTTCCATTTTCGTAACGATTGGGGAAAATTGGGATCATTAACCAAACCATCGAGGCCTTTAAGATAGAAACCATCAACGCCATTGTTGATCCAATAAATCAAAGCTTCCTCAATTGGATCGACGCTGATGAGGCTCCGCAAGAACTCCGCGGAGGGCTCCAAGTTGCTGCCGTTAGAAGCATCAATTACACTTTTTGTTTGTGACAACGCCGATAACTGTTTTACTATAGGATGAAGAGGGAGGTCGAGAACTAAAGAGATGTTTCTTGAATGCAGGTGTTTGACCAAAATTTTGAAATCGTTAATATCTCCCAATTGCGGCGCTATCTCGATTAGATTAGTCAAGTTCTTGTAGTCGTCAGGGTAGTGTTGGGTGGCGAAAATCGAGTTGAGTCTCACGCTACCAACCCCCAAAGACAGGAAGTAGTCGGAATTTTGGGACATTCCCTTAAAATCTCCGAACATGTCGTTATTGCTGTCGTAAAAACTAGCGGGGAAAACCTCGTACATGACGGAACCTTGGTACCATTCCACCGGAGGGTTGCAGGTGCGAGGGAGGGTTGAAATCATTGTTACTACGAGCGCCAACATCGCTACTAGGGCCGAAAGAAACACCCCCAAAGATATCTTGCGGATCAGCGGCCAGTTCCAGGACATGAAGAAGTAGTTCTCTGGGGGATTCCTGAAGGTCAACTGAAGAGGTTGTATCTTTCCAGTTGTTTCCTAAAAACTTTTCTGAATTTTTTGAAAATTTGTAGTAATCATTACCTCTGTTGCAGTGTGCTCGTCTTTGATCATGTGGTGGTAGGCGTTTCTATGGTTGAGCAGTTGGGCACAGGCGGGCTCAGCTAAGGCCGAGGAACTGGAAGAAGCCGAATCACCCGCACCTTTATCATCTGAAAGAAAACCGTTCAAAAATGTGCAACCCTTATCCAAAATTGAAAACTATCAAAGACATGAAGAACTGAAAATCATAGTAAAGGAGAACTGAAGAAGTCGAGAAATGGAATTTAGCGTTACCTTGGACGTGCTGCAGCATTGTGGCCAGGTCCACCCCGATGGCATAGCTGTTGTCGGTGGGTTCAGGTAGGGGGTTGATGAGGTCGTTTGTGGGGGGCGAGGGCGTGATCAGGGGGCATATCGAAGCCACTTCGTCCGCAATGAACGAGTTCGTGGGTGAACTCGGCAAGTTGGAAGTGGCGTTATTCACTTGCAAAAATCCGTCCATCATCGAGCTGCAAACCAACGATCAAGATGGAAGCGTGAAAAACCGACACATACGTTTCTATTGGTATAATTAAGAGCAATTAGAGTCGAGCAGATTCACATGATGCAATCAGCTGATCGACCATTTATAGCAGCGTGCTGGGCGTCGCGACGCCGCGTCGCTAACCGCGATGCCGCCAAATTCAAATTTTTTCTTGGCAGCCCGTGTAAGAGGTGACCTACTGAGGAACATCTCCGGGTTGTATAACAGTGGAATTTCTTTTAGTTACTAGTCAACGCGCCGCAATCATGATTTAGGGTCAACAATACTTCAGAGACATGTTTGTTTACTTGCGAGAAGACTGTAACTATAGAAGCATGTAGTTGGATGTTATGAAGGAAAATTTGTCGCGCTTATTAGTACTTAGATGTTTATTGTTATAAAATTTCCACGGCTTCTCACATTCCCGCCCGTTCGTGATCCAACTGGCCTTGTTATTACGAAAATATTTAAAAAATAGTGGAGGATGAGCGGAAATCTGCTGCAGTAAGGTTGCTTCCTCTCGTAGGTATTATCAATTGATTTCCTTGTTTTGAAAGTTGGAGATAGAAACATAAATAACTTTCTTAACGCAATTCTCACGTTGTTGTTAAAAGAAGACAACGAAGCTTTGATAAAACATTCTTATTAAATTAGTGACCTACGGTCCGAGTTATGTGCTAATACAATAAAAATGAGCCAAACTGTCACAGTTCAAAGGTGTCACTTGGCTGTTTATATTTCGGATAAACCGGCGTCGTTGCTTTATCAATGTTTCTCAACCGCTTCCCTGGAAACCAAGTTAGAGAAACGTGGCATCTGCGTGCGTCTTTAAGCATTAGGAAATCTCTTTTCTAATGCTTCAAATGAATGAAAGTTTTGTAGCAACTTCGTTAAAATGTTGGGCATTTACGTTAGAAGAAGTGCATCAACAACGTGGAGTTATCTCAATCTATGACGCTTGAAGGTTGTTAATATGCATTATGGAGAGATTTTTGATAACCCTCGCAACGGAAGAGTCAGGGCCAGACCGATGATATACCTAGCTCGAGTCGTGGCACAAATAGGCGAAGACTCAGTTCAAGTACTTAGAGTTTGCTATTGATTCTGAAAATGGGTCCAGCCTTGAGAGCTGTCAAATTTTGTTTACCCCTCGGCTAGTTGCAAAATTTTTGGGCAACACAGCCACCATAGATAACTGATTTGAAATAGTCCTGTTGTCCAAATTAAAACCCATTGACGACATGGTGTTAAAAGTCGAAAAGTCGAACATTTTTGGAAGCGGACCGCCCAAGAGCCAAACCGCCACCAATAAGAATCTCAAATCGACCGATGAACTTTCTTATCGTTTGACCCTTCAATATTCGAGCCACGCCGGTGATTACTGTCCGTAATTCAGTCACACCAAGAGCTTTTGGTTGACCACACCGATTCAGCAGAAGAGATCGAGGGGCGGTGCGAGTTGTGGCATGTGCTACCATATCCGTAAATCAATTGATTATTGAGAAAGGTAAATCATAGATCTTTTGTTTTGTGTAGTTCTAGATGGGGGCGCAAGTCGAGATGACTAGTACTCCGAATTTTTTTGTAGTAGTACATGGAGTCTATGTTGTTGCACAAACGTGCTTACCGAAATAAGAATCGCAGGATTGGAGCGTTATACAGTCAGAACCCTTTAGAACGCAGCGTTTTTGTAGACGTCTACCACATCGAAAGTCCCGGTGATGGCCCTTGATTTCTTCGCTGGATGTGTCGGAGGTCAGTTCTCAAATTACCAACTCTCCCTAAAATTAATCCACTCTTCATTTTTCTTTCACTCACGTTCTGCAAAAATTCCACCCGCTCCAGAAGAAGCAATTTTGACTATGTACAGGAGTTTTTAAATAAATTCTTGCAGTTGTCCTTAAGAAGGATACAAAAATAATGCTACATTAAGAACTACTACTACTAAAAAGTGTTGTTGGATGATGCATTGATGGTGATGATATTGAGAATGGTAGGAAGCTGTCATTGACATTGACTCTTTTCTAGAACATTGGCTTTGGTTATCTTTATTCTTTTGCTGATCTGCAGAGTACGATAACTTATGACCGTGGTAATTTGCGATGTTTCTAATATCGTCTCAATTGAAGCTTCGGTTTAGGGTTCAAGCTGTCGAAAAGAAATTATCTACAGAAATAACATATTTATACAAGACAGTTTAGAGATCACACAGCACTTATCATTAATTTATAGAATGATAACTGGAATCGCCAATCTCCGGCCAACCAAAATATCGTTATTACGTCATTTGGGGAAAATGACCTCTGTAACAATTCTGGTGTCATCTGCTTCTATTGACCATTAACCAAAGATCAACTTTCTTTTCCTCCTGCTTCTCCTCATAATAAAAATTAAATCATAGGGGAAAATAAAAACTTTTGTAACAATATTTTTTACTCTTTGTCTTTTGAAAGGTTGCACAAACGTTCATTAATTAATTTTGTCAATAAAACAATCACTGTCAAAAATTGCTCTCAATAAGGGGGCGTTGCTGGTAAATTCGCCAATAACGTTTGCCATCTATTTTCCAAAAAGTAATCAGTTAAAACACATCGAAATAAAGTTTTAAAAGTTGTAGAACCACCCTTTCATACCGCGTCTAATTATTTCTGTTCATCTACAGGGTGTGCCGGTGTGATAGTCGGCCATCCCCTAGACACGGTGAAAATCTACTTACAAACCCAAAACGCCAGCAACCCTAAATACAGAGGCACCATCGACTGCTTCCGGAGTTTGATGGTGAAAGACGGAATCCGCGGCCTCTACAAGGGCATGACGAGCCCCCTCATGGGCGTTGCAGGAATCAACGCCATAGTTTTCGGGGTTTACGGCAACACCCAGCGTCGCTTGAACAACCCCGACGCCCTAACCAGCCATTGCCTGGCGGGAATTTCGGCGGGACTCTGCCAAAGCATTTTCACAAGTCCCATGGAACTGGCCAAATCCAGGTTGCAAGTTTCCGACGGCACCAAGGGTCCTGTCGAATGTTTGCGACGCATCTACTTGCAAGAGGGGACTAAAGGGATTTTCAGGGGGTTCGGGATAACGGTAATTCGCGAAGTCCCGGCTTTCGGTAGTTATTTTTTGGCTTACGAATGGATGACTCGCACCAAAGATGGCGGGCCTATTTCGACGGCGGCCATGCTAACTGCCGGAGGGTTAGCGGGGATTGTTTCTTGGGCGATAGTTTATCCCGTTGACGTGATCAAGACGCGGATGCAACTCGACGGAACTGGAGGTTTGACTCAATACAGCAGCTCGATGGATTGTTTGAGGAAAGGGGTTAGTGGTGAGGGTTACAGTTTCTTGTATCGCGGCTTGACCCCGACGGTGTTGAGGGCGTTTCCGGTGAATGGGGCAACTTTTGTTGTTGTTACGTGGACGATGCGTTTGTTGGGCGACGACGGGAGGGAGAGGGTGAACGAGAATTTGTGGGAGAGGTGTACAGATGCTGTGTACTCACTTAAGGTGTCAGAGACGGCTACAGTTTGATAAATACCTCTTTTAAGTTCCAGCGCGTTACTTATTTAGTGATAAATTATACAAACTGATACTTTGTCACATGAATATGCAAGAATGGATCGTTACCTGCTAACGTATTTTTTATTGTGGATCGAATGGGACAATCGCGGAGGCGCCGCCAGATCGCCGACGCCGTCTGGTTGCGTCAAAGTTAGCTTTAGCGTCTTCATTAAGGGTGGAAATTTCCATAAATCTAGCCTAACTCTTAAGAAGCTTATTCCTAGTGTAGAATCTTTTGTATATAATAAAAACTTCATCTTCAATTTGTTAATTCTCCTTTCCTTCAACCCTTCCCCATAAGTTATCTAGGATGATGGCAAAAAAATTACCAATTTCTCAAAAGATGTTGGAATGTCCTGTCCAACCCCAGCAAAGATTTGAAGAAAATTTGGGGGTTGAAAAAAATAAAAATAAAAACTTTGTATAGGGTTGTATAAATAAAATTATATCTATAACTGACGGTCGCATAGTTTCCGCCGATAGTCTTTGAGCACGAGATCGTCACTCCATAGCCTCGTTTTCCCCGTCGTCGACCTGCCCCAGTCCCGGGGGGTCGTCGTTATCGTTATTATTGTTCAGCTGTTGCAATATGTTCAGTTGTTGCAAATTGCCGTGAACGGCCGTGACGATGTTGTCGGGCAAATTCGGCGGATTCTGGACGTTCCCTTGTCTCTGGCTCTCCAAAGCGATCATCTTCTGCCTCTTCTCCTCCATCAGCTTATCCCGGTGTTTATGGATGTAATCCCCGATATTCGGTAAACCGTCCACAACGCAAGCGGAAAGAGCCGATCTATAAATGTTCATGTCGGTAGCCTCGTACCATTCGTTGGTTTTCTCGTCGTAACACTCCACGTGGTAGATGGTGGTCACGCCGTTGAAGCCGCCAATGACGAAAATCATGTCGTCGATCACTTCGATGGCGAAGTTACTGCGGGGGTTGTACATGTCTGGGATCGGCGCCCAAGTGTTGGTCAGAGGGTCGTATTTTTCGCCGCTGCACATCCTGGAGATGCCGTTGAAGCCGCCGATGACGTAAACGAAGTCGTGGTACGCTATGCAGGATACTCCGGAGCGACGGGAACGCATCGCGCTGATTAAAGTCCATTGGTTGACTTCGGGGTCATAAACTTCGGCCGAGTGCATGCATTCTTGACCGTTGAAACCTCCGGTTATGTAAATCTTATCTGGAAAAATCGTAACGCCATCATTAAGAAAACCGCAAGCTCCGGAAATAATTCAAGAACTTCGGTGCTTGATTAAAAAAAAGTTTAGGGACAGTGGCCATTAAATTGCGTAAGTTGTTGCGGTACTCGATAAAGAAGTAAACGTGTTGGAAGTTTTTTAGAGTGGACTCTCCATTATTGTTGGTAGTGACGCTCTTCAGCGCTAACCGCGAAATTGAATCAGGAAGTCCGTTCAATCGCAATTTTAAAAATGATTGGAATTGCTAGATGTTTGCTTTTGCTTTACTTATGCGACATTACTAAGATTTCATCTTGTAAAAGCATAAAAATCCGCGAGTGTTTATGAATTCACTTCTAAGCACGTTCACTTGCTTCAAAGGTTATCGACCAAAACTCGCCAATTTCTAAAAAACGGTTATAAAACGTAATGGAATGAAAACTAAAACCGCAATTTAAGTGCATCAAGTTCTTTATTAGTTTAGGAAAAAAACTGTGTTTTTACTTTTTGTTACTATTAAGAATGAATTTTTTACGATCAGTTGAAAAATAAGTGGAATTGACAAATGGTGGATGCGCCGGGCGAATTGCGTCAAATTAAAATTTGTAAAAAATTAAGGAATAAGACCAGACAAACGTCAATTTTTTTCTAAATTAATGTAATTATGACCTTTCTAGACAGCTAAGGCTGATAACAATGCAATATTTACTTTTAAAGTTAGATTTTTTTTAACGATCAAAAACCCTCAAACATTTCTTAAAGTAGCTTTAACGAAAGAATTTTCTTGTGTCAACTTAAATTTGTATAGTTGAACAATTTTATTAAACATGGACATTTCTTGGTTAAGTGGAAAATTTGCCCAGCTCCCTAATTAGGGGTAAGGGGCACCCGGAGTCCTGTCCGGAAACAGGATCAAGTTTTGTTAATGCCCGGAGTTGTCCCTCATACAAATGATTACTGGCGTGAACAATGCTTTCATCCTAATATTTCAACAAACATTTAACGAGTTTAATTAAACAATTCAAAACAAGCTGCAAACTGAAACTATGCCAACGCATTATAGAAAATTCAACAACTCGCCACCAATTAAAGAAAATGTCGTTGAACTCAAACAAAATTAAAGATTTTTTTTTTTAAATCTTACTGTGTAGGTGGCAGGCGCTCGCATCGGATCTCTGCATGTTCATCGAGGCAATCAGCGACCACTGATTTCTCTTAAACTCGTACTTTTCGGCGGTGTTCTGTCTATGGTGGCCATCGTAGCCCCCCAACGCGTAAATAATACCGTTCAAGACCGCCGTACTGACGTAACACCTTCTGGCGTGCATTGGAGCAATTTCGCTCCAAAACTTCCTGATGGGGTCGTAACACCTGCAGGAGTTAAAGTAGTCCATGCCGTCGAAACCTCCGATGACGTAAACGTTAAAACCGACAACAGCGGTGCCGTGGTAGGCGCGAGGACCCGCCGGATCAACCTCTTCAATTCTCACCCAACGGTCGGCTCTGGTGTCGTAGGTTTCAATGAAGTTCGTCGGGGAACCCCCGCTCCAACCCCCAATTGCAAAGAGAACTTCGTGAGGGAGGCGCGGTCTCGCTATTGCCGGGGTGACGACCTCGCCATTTCTAAAACAAAAATAAATCACTAAACTGTTTTTCTAAAACAAAAAATTACTAAACTTTTTTTCTAAAACAAAAAATCACTAAACTCTTGTTTTTTTAACTTACAATACTAATGTTAATAAAAAATTATTAATTACTTATGCATGATTCTTTCGAGGTCGTACAGGAACTTTAAGGTTTCGATGACCATGGGTCGGCTCTCTTCGCAGGCCGTCACGTAGGGGTGGTCTTTAACTTTCTCCATGAAGAATTCCGTTTCGAGAAGACCTAACCTGATGCACTTCATGAGGACGACTACGTGTTGTTTCCGGTTTTCGGGGTCGTGGTTGATCCATTTCAGGACCGTTTCCCAAACGACCTCTTCGCTCTTTACGTTTAAAGTGTCGGCGATTATAATTTCCCGAAACTCGCTCAGGGAGAGGCGGAGGAGTTCTTCGCTTTGGTTCGAAACTTGAATAAAATTTTTCATAATGTAGTTCCAAGTTGCTTCGAAGAGATCCTGACAAAAGTGATTTCTCGCAAAGAGAAGAATGCCGACGCTATTTTGGGGAGTCAGGATTGTTTGGAGGTAAAGACTGCAAATTGTGAGAGCCCCTAAAATACTTAGATAATCAGCAGCGATGAGAACGTCAAAGACGTTGTTCGCGTTTAGGTCTAATTTGCGCAGATAGACGTAATTGAGGAGGAGATGCATCATCTCCGAGGTGATGCCGGGAATTTTGACTTTGGTCTCGTTCATTGTGTGTAAAAGGGTTGTAAATGCGGCTCTGAAATAATTTCGGGAGTTATTACAAAAACTTGCAATGTCCATTGTTGGTGATACTTGAAGTAGGAGCTGCAAGCGCAAAGAAGAGCTCTGTGGATCGGGATCTCGGTGTTGTCGTCCAGGATGAGGGTGGCATCGCAGAGCTGGTTGTTCGCCTGGAGGTCGAACAGGGTTTGCATCGCCTGTACGCTCATACATCTTCCTGCTCCCGGGTCTGCTCCCAGCATCTCGACATACGTCGTCAGTGTGGCCAATCTTGAAAAGGAGGGCCGAGGACACAAGTAATTTGGATGGGAAATAATTGGGAAATTTGTTGATTAAACAGTCAAAACTGACACGAGTCGCTTTGATATTTGCGTGCATATCAGCTGGTTGCAAAAAAGGAAAAAGAAAGTTTGGTTCTGTTTATAGTTCGCAGGTTGGTCATAAGAGACAAACATAGAACATAAAAGCTTCATGTTGGACAGCTCAATTTGTGGACGTTATAAAATCGTTCATATGCGGACTTAATAAAGCTCGTTCATAATTTGCAATATTTCTGCTATGCAGGCAACTCCAATATGAGACTTCTACCAAATAAAGTTCTGATACCAAACCTGCCCTTCTGGAATTTTTCAATAGGTGCGTTAGATGATTTTTCTAATAAAATATCTCCAATGTAAAAATAATTTTGGTGGTCGACTAAATTAAATGTATCATGTGCTCCCATGTCTAGTTATAAATAAGAAAATGTAAAAGGCTCAGTTTTTCTGCATATTTAAAATTTTTTTTTCTCATCATACAAGTTTTCAAATTTTGGTTAAATTTAAGAACTTTATCTGAGAAGCCAAAATTTTAGAAAGCTAGGCTATTTTCAGCCATTTTCGGTTTCTTGAATAATAAGCTTGAAGGTATGTAGGTAAGTAACGTCAACAATTTAGTTTTCAGGACTTGCTCTATTTAATAACCAAAATTAGGGCACGAGGAGAAGAGAAGACGTCACTGTCCGGGGTTAATTCGGGAGTTAATAAAACACCCATCACCTGGGCTTTACCGCAACAATCTCCATAAACTAGGGCGTCATAAACGATAACGCAAAAAACACGTCCCTAATGCTTCTAACCCCATTAATTCCAAAACGTCCACCTAACACACTTCTATTTCATGAAATTTTCAACAACGCGGCCCAACTAATTAACTTAGTTGTCTCCACCAACATTTCCGAAAAAGTGGTCAAATTTCAGTTCTTGACCATAGTTCCAGTGACGTACGTCCAATTTTCCGGATGCGGTTAGTCCCGGGCCCGGTTAAAACAAAGCTAACGAAAGGAGGGAGAGGAAAACAAATTACAACCATCAAACTAATTTAGTTAAAAAATAATAATAAAACCGGCCGTAAAAGGGGCAGTTACGTTGTTTTCTTCTTATGATTTAACCTGCGAATAATTTTCCGTCGAAACGAAGCAATTTAAGAGTTGGACTGGTTGACGTAAAGAAATCGTTTGTTTTTCCAATTAGCGTAGGTTGAAAATTGGTAGGTTGAGAAAATTCGAAATGCGAGAATTTTTCGCACCTGAGAAGCGCTTGCGCTCTTCCAACAACACGCCCTCCGGTATAATGAGCGCGGTCCCCAACTTTTATTAATCAGAAAGTTGCCTCACTGTCGCCTCAAGAACAACCCTAACCGACCAACAGGTAAGTTCAACGTGACGATTTCCGGAAAAATTTTAACTGTCCACCTGGTGCACCGTGTCCGGGCCATTATCGCCGCTGATTAATCGGATCGTGCAACTTTTGCATTAGTGCTCAGGAGAGGCGAGGAAATGCGGTAAGCTGACTGAAATCAACCAATTTTTGCCAGAACCAAATAACAAAAATTGTTCAAAGCAGAGGCGAAAATAGTTGTTGTGTTAACGTAATCGAAAAACGCTGTAATAAATTGTTGCAACGGTTGGTTTCGTTCCCCTTTGGCTCCTTCAGCCCTTTTACGTTTTTGTATAAATTGCAAACGTAAAGTTGTTCCTCTTTGGCTCTTTTAGCTCTTTGCGTTTTTGTATAAATTTTTTTTTTTGCTGTGAGAAAACTGGTGACACTCGCCAGTACTTTGGGATATTTAGTTCTATTTATTTCTGTAACGTGGAGATATTATCGAGAACTTTAACCAGCATCACGCTATTTTCGGGTTTAAAAATTCACAAGCACGGAAGTATCATCGAGAGGCTTGTAAATAAATTTGCTCGCGCTTACCGCAGTTAGCTATCAAAAATTTAAAGTCTGCTGAATTAGGTGCTGCTGGTCGCCTACTTGTTCAATTATATGAAGCAGATAATGTTAAATTTTTTTAACAAAGAATAAAACACTTGGGGCTCCCTGCAAGAAAGGGCGCCTCAGCCAAAATGACGTCTTGCCTGTCTATTTTAAAATTTCGATAATACCGCTAATGGCGTTGTCTAAAAATTCAATTAAAAAAAAGAATTTTGCTCAAACTGTAAGTGAATATTTATAAGCTTCATTAGTTATTGCGGAAACATTTTTAAAGGTAGAGATTCATGTATATTCATTAGGTTAAAGCCGAAATTGTTCAAATTGCGTATAGAAGTTTAACTTTACCTAAAATATTATGTAGCCTTGACTGTTTAAGTTTTACACCCCCACTTGTATGCTTTACGTGTGTCT
The DNA here is from genome assembly GCA_951805265.1 of Schizotus pectinicornis. Taxonomy (NCBI): domain Eukaryota; kingdom Metazoa; phylum Arthropoda; class Insecta; order Coleoptera; family Pyrochroidae; genus Schizotus; species Schizotus pectinicornis. The sequence goes on from OX638207.1 coordinate 4,759,049, forward strand.
GTAGGATTTATTGTTATCGACTGAATATCCGTCCAATTTGCTATACAAAGAAAATAAAAAATTGCTGACGTAATTTGTTTTTTTTTTATTGTTGCAGTTTAGCTACGATGTTAGTTGCACAACTGTGGCTGTTGATAAGCTCAACCGCCCTAGTCCACAGTCAGAGCATCATCGACGCCGGTCCCGAACCCCTGGACGCCACCGGCACCATAGAATGTCATCGTCGCACCTACACCTATCGGGTCACCCAAACCGATGAGAACGGCAAACAATGTTGGGACACCCTATCGGTGATGGCCTGTTGGGGTCGATGCGACTCTAACGAGGTATGAATTTATTGCATTAATCAAATTTCACCGCGATTTACGACCAAACAATCAATTCCGTGTTAGGGCAAAAATTACAACTAACGAGGGCGGTCTCATCAAGTATGAAATCGTTCTCGAGGGCGTAAGTAAAGCTCCACAATCAATCTTTTCGGCTTGAAAATTACAAATAAAAAGAAAACAAGGAGCGAACTTAGGACGACGGGTTTATTAAGTATGGGATCGTTCTCCAGGGTGTAAGTTAATTTTTATTAAGTTAAGCTTTCAGTTGACGTTAGCACTCATAAACATTTTATGACGCAGATTTAGTCTCGGGAGCTTTTTAGCGCAATTTCGAAAGTTGCAGAAAACCGAAAAGAAATAAGCGCTTACGCCACCAGCCACAGTTGGTTAACTGTTACCGAGACTGTTGCTTAACAAGTTTATTTTGTTGTTAATGTTTGAGTGCGGGTCTGAAGGGAGTAATAGTCTAAAATAAAGTAATTTTTAACAAATAATTTTTTGAGCGCAAAAAAATTATTTCTAGTTTTGTTTTGAGAACTCAAAACTAAGGGAAGTTAGTAATAAGAAAAACGTTGAGTTCTCAAAACAAAACTAGAAATAATTTTTTTGCCCTTAAAAAATTATTTGTTAAAAATTACTTTGAGGAGGGCTAAAACCCTACAAGTGTCGAATAACGCAAACTCACACCGCGGACTTTACGGGGGTAATTTGCAACATTACCGGCTGCAACATGAGGCGTAATTGTTGCATCGTTGCAAAATGTAGCTGAGACTCAAAAGCTTTTATGCTTACGATAGGTTTGCATAGCCACCATTAGGGAGCAAGTTGAAGCGGGCTACTTGAATTTTATTTGCGGTTTACTGACAAATCTTTTAAAAGGTTTATCTAAGATTTCTTAACCTAGTCCACGCAGTACCAAAATTTGTCAGCGCAATTTCAAAATCCGCGGAAACGCCCCAAGTGCTTAGTCGCGATTTAAGTTGTTCTTAACTAATTTTGGGATAATTCACGTTTTTGAATCCACCGTCTCATGTTTTGCGTGTGTTCATTGATAACTTTTTAAAAGACAACACAGCATCTTGGCCTACATTTGTCAAGGGTTGAGGCCAGGATTTGCGCCCTTAATTACCGTTTTCGGAAGCGACCGTTCGTTTATTAAAAACGAATTTATCAAAGCCGATATCACCCGAGTCTAATTCGGTTGATCTCCCGGATTAGGGGTAGCGTGTTTTTATGTTTATGGCTAATGGAATGGGTTGTTAAATGGAGCCATAGCCGTTATAGCGCGACAATTATTAAGTAGTTGCTCTCACCTTAATTTCTTGTGGTCGTCGCTTCCGAGCTTTAGCTCCTGAAAACTTTCGGCTTAACGCCGCCCGGATTATAGTTATTTAGATAGATCTAATTTACCTTTTCAGAAACTTATTTTCCCTCTATTTCTGGGCTTTTATCCCTTAACGTGTTTCCTCAATCCGAAAATGGTCGTTGTTAATCCCGTCAGGCTAAATCGATTTTCGGAACGCATGAGTACGGCGGAAAAGACTTTTTCACGCCACGCCAAATGGGCCACAAAATGTCCTTCCACCACCTCCAGAAATATCGGCAAAATTAAACAAAATTTTACCCTCTCCAAACTAAATTTTTTAAACAAAAATTTCACCCCCTCCAAACTAATTTTTTTAGACAAAAATTTCACCCCCTCCAAACTAATTTTTTTGTGCTAGATAATAAAAAATAAAAGAGTTGAAATGGGGTACCTAGCTCCATAAAAAGCTCTAATCTCTCGAGTGTTTAAAGCGGGCTTCTTTGCAGATCTCCGACTGGCGGTTTCCCTACAAGAAGTCCAACCACCCCGTTTGCGTTTATTACGGGCGCAACCGTTCCGTGGTGACGCTGCGACATTGCGAAGAGGGTGCGACGCCGGCCACCGCCAGATACGAGTACTTGGAGGCGGCGGGATGTAAATGTCAGTTGTGTTCTTCTTCCGACACCAGTTGCGAGGGGTTGAGGTACCGACCGCAACGCTCCCATCCGGACACCTTGGGCTTCAGGATGAATTAATCTCAAACAACGACCTACGTCTGCAAGGTGGCGAAATTATTTTCAAACCATCACTTTTGAATTAAACGAAAAGTCGACCCACTCTCGGTGGCTGGACCGACGAGGGGGTTGGGATTTCGGGGCGCCTTGCAGCTGCTATATTTTTGTAAAAATTTCCTTCGTAGCAGTTCGAAGCCTAAATTTACAATTGTGTGAGTCAGTATTATATTACTTATTAAATGTAGAGTTTTGAGGATATTAATAAAAAATTATTTCTATTACCGACGAGCATTCACTCTTTCTTTTACAAACCCCAATCATCTGAAATTAATTTATAAAATATTAGAAATAATTTTCGATAAACTTTGAGATTTTTGAAAAATTGTTGCTAGGCAGAAACAAGAATAATTTTTTTTTTAAATCTTGTTTTCTACTTTAGGATTTCATAAACAACTCAAAGGTGGTGGTTTCAGCGCTTCGTGCTTTCCTTTAGCGTTTGTTACTCGAGTAATTTGGTTACGTTGGAAATTTCGCTTCCGATTCGTGTTACGAAAGTGGATAACGCTAAGAATTTTGGCAGAAAGTCTTGTGGCTTGTGTGGAGAGGTGGTAGGTGGAAACAAGAGCATGATGTGAGTTTTATTGGATAATACTAAAGCGAGTAAATTCGGTACGTCGAGTAATTAGCTCTACGGCAGGTCTCCAATCTCTACTCTACGAGATTATAAAGAGGATTTGCTGATGGATGCTGCAAGGTGAGTCGATGTAGTTTGGGTCAAGAGGTTCAAGCTGAAAAATTATTATTTAGGTTTTTGAAGATCTGGAGAAAATAAAGAAACAGAAAAAAAAATTAAAACAATAGAATTTTGAAATTGGTGAAAAGAGTAAAGCGAAAAGTAGGTAATTATTTGAGCCAAACCCCGAAACTGGTAAACCGCCAATTAGGGGTGAGGACGTTGCATTTTTCTGATCGATAACCGGATTATTCTTGAAATTTCCTCCCCGGACACCTATCGTCCGTCAGTTTTAATTTAGGCGAAGAGCGCCAATTACCGAGAGGGTTAATAGAGTTAGAGGCGTTAATTGCACTGGATCCCCCGAGATGGGAAAATCGTCGAATTTTTTTTGGGGGAAAACTGCCGCATGTAGGGCGCGGCGACACACTTCCAAGTTTCGATTTGCATGTTTATTTAAGGTAATTGTGGCCGGGATCAAGTGATTGCGGAATGAAGTGATATTGATGGGAAAACCGCAATCTCGACTTGCCAACTTGTTGCTAATTCGAATTCGCGAAATTTCCGGGGAAAATTCGAGAAATCTTTCCCTAAAATAATTAGGGTTGAAAGCACATTGGCGGGATCAACGATCCGTTTTATGGGGACTCGCATGCAGGTGAGTGGACGGTCTTGTGCACACGAACAAATCGGGCTGTAATACTTGACAATCGTGATGGCGTGGGGTTGCATATATTAACGACTCTTAAGTGTATTACGCTCGCCAGACCTCCCCCATCGAAATTATTACTCGAAGAAAATCGTGGGCGCCGAGACGAAGCTGGAAAATTCTTCGAAGTGAAAGAATTTGATCGGCCACTAGGCCTAAATCGGAATTGGTATGCGCCGCGACGTCCGCCGAATATTTGGTTAAATCGCCACTTTTGCAATACGTGCATTTCGGCCTTGTAACACTTTTCGAAACGACAAGTGATTGTTGCAAGAGACCGACTGTAGTTTTACTACTTGGTACAATGGAAGCGTTTACTCGAGGGAGGCGTCCAGTGTCGCACCCTGCTCGCACAATTCATTAATTAATTTTGAGGGTATCACGCGATTTTAATTGGAAAATCCCTTATTAACATACCCGCTCGTAGATTATGTGAAAACGTAATCTTTCGAATCTGCTAATTACCGGGAAAATACCTACACCCATTTCCGCTGATTTCGAGCCACCTTCAATTAGCCGGTCCACTCTACGCCAAGACATTTAACATCGCAATTAGTCGAAATTCACCCTCCCCTCTAAAGTTAACAAAACTCATCACATGGTTTTTTACTTTAGGTTTAAGATCAGGACAACTCGATTCAAAACTTTAACCCAATTTTTTTAGCCCTCAAAATTACTGAATCTCAGCTGCTTAAAGTAGAAGGGGCTGCTCTTTATTTTAGCAACTTGGTGATTCTTTTTAGGTCATAGTAAAACGTGATAACAGTGATTTAATATTAGTTAAGGAGAAAGTAAGAGTGGAACCGTAATCAAAGCTTCAAATGTAAGAATAATATTCAAAATGGATATGAAAGAACGGGACAAAATAAAAGACTTAAAGTATTTGTTAACAAAATACGTTAGTAAATAGAAAAAAAAGCGATGAGGTGAGGATACTAAAATCATAATTGTCAAATCCCGACAAGAAGAAAAAGAACGAATAGAATCAAAAGTGACACAAAAATACGATTGACAGCTTAGGAAATTAAAAATAGAAAATAGAGAAAGTACAGTTAAAAAAGAAAAGCGATAGATTTATTTGTTTAAAAATGTTGAAGTGTCAAGGCAGAGAGTTAGAAAGTAGCTAAAAAAATAAAGTCAACACTGAAGGCAACACAGAAAAAAAAATTAAATAACTGACACTATAGATTCCATCAATTGGCATTGGGGAGATATCTAAGGAAGAAAAAAAAAAAGTAGAATTTTCGAATTTTTTTTACTCTGCAGTATAGTGGCAAAAGTAAGAAAAGAATGATATGAGAAGTAATAAAAAGAAAGATTAATTTGTAAGAATAATTACTAAGACAAAGGGCGATATAATTTTGTTGATGCTTTGGGCTCCGAGGTCCCTGACGTTTCAAATTGTTGTTGTTTGCGATTAAAGTAGCCAAAGAACTCGCTATAGAAAGAACCATTTAATGAAGTGTAGTTTACAATTCAGTCAGTCAGTATAATATTTACAATATTCGGTTATAATGTACATAAACTTTCTTATAGGCTAAATCATCAGGTTCGAGTCGTCGTCATCGTCGTGGTCTCGCTTAATCCTTCTTACAGTGGTAACAAGAGCAGGTAACGGCAGATTTAAACGTCAACGTTCTCACACCGTCCGCGCATAAAACTCGAGCTTCAACAGGTTCGGTTTCCATAATGTTGCAGCACTGGCCAACGGACGTGACCGGCTGGTAGGGGGTGGCTTTAGGACCGGACGGAACGGCCCAACTCTCGCAAAAGCCCCGACAAGCATTTGTAGGCATATGAAACTCCACGCAATTCGGAATACTGATCTTCCTGGTGTGCCCTGCAACAAAGCCCAGTCTCATCCAACAATTGAACCAAGCTATTAATTGCCTAATTTTAGTCGCTACCCCGCCAATCAAACCGAAGTTGGTAATTAACAAAGAAAATTCTGTTTTCGGGAAAGCTTCGAATATTTGATGCAAGCCGGCTCAAGACGCTTAGCGTTATCCTTTATCCGGAAGGGCCCCGCTTTGGGCCGGAAGGGATGATCCAGTCTCGTTGCGTTAAAATTATAATGAATCGGCGGCTCCAGATACTCACCGACTTTGTGGCATCCAGGCTTCTGCCAGGCGTCTCTCGCGTTTACAGTGGTTACCATAAAAGCGTTTGACAACGATAAAACGGCGAACAACAACCAACACGCCAGCATTCTGGAACAACGGACGAAAAAACAAACAATTAGATCGAGACAACAAACGAAATTTTCTCATCCCGGATTTTTCCGGACGAAACGCAAAGTATGTTTGCAAAGTCCATTTTATAACACGTAAAGCCGTTAACGCGCCTACACTCGAGTCGCACTTTTTGCGTGACGTTAACAAATTTGCGGTCGCTCCCGAGGAGAGTGTAGGAGAAGTTATGGTAATTTCTAAAACGGAAGTTGCTAACAAAAATTAGACCGGTGCCGTATGCAAAGTTATTTCAAGTTGTTGAAAGCGCCGGGCTTTAGATTACAATTAGATTAACAACTTCTTAGCAACTATCGTGCTTCACGCCGTAACTCGATTGCATTATTTAGCTTTAGCACCGATTCAAAGTTTTGGTCAATAAAAAGCCAGGATTCTAAAGTCCCTTAATTAAGTTTGCACCCATTGAAAGCTAACACTTATTATTCAACATCTAAAATGTTCTTCATTATAGGGACTAACGTTTCTTCCAGTAGTTTATGCAAAATGTTAAAAGTTTTGTTGCAAATTCTTTAGAAATCAAAATTTTTGCTTGCAATAGAAGTTCTTAGGATAGAAGCTTTCACCGCTTTTGTGTAGTTTCTAGAGGGCGCCACTTGCCCAAATTTTTTAATTTTGTTATTATAAATGTTGGCGCTTTTAACTTAATATTTTAAAGATATGTGGCTAATGTTAATCTAGACTTTTACATCTCTTAACATTAACTTTTTAATTAATTAATTAATTTCGCTAAGTTTGCTTAATTAATCAATTAATTAATTAGCTAAACTTAGCGAAGTCTACTGTTACTCTATGTCTCATTTCTTGTGGACCACACTGTACTCAGAAGCTACTTTTTAATTTAGATTAATAAACTTTCTAGAAACAATTAAACGTTAATAATTAGACGTTAGTTGCACATATTTTAAAAAATTTTCTTCTCTATTGCTTTATTTCAGCCGTCGCTTTAAGCGAGCTTTCAGTGACTTGAATGCCGGAGTAAAATTAGAGGGCCAACGCGCCTGCAGCTCGAAGCTCCTTACACCCCAGATACAGCTTTCACTCTAAACTTAACCGATTGGGCAAATTTTTAGAAACCAATGTTATTAGTTATTCCACTTTCTAACACCGAGTTAGTAACTTTATCCCTTTTACCTTAGCTTTTTGTGATAGATGCTATTTTATTTATTTCAACCGAATTAACTAGAATTTTTCTCGAGGCCTTTTTTCAGTTTTTGCGTTTAGACAGTAGGAAAAGTAGGCCAGATTTTCCGTCTGAAAGCTCCAATAATCCCTGACAGCGATTGTCGCATTCCGAAATGATACCTTCGTAATTCGCGTCAAGCGTCGCCTAATTAAAATTTTTCGAACTTACCTGACCGTCGTCGAACGGCGGGGTTGCTGCGTCGTCGGCGTCGGAACTCTGAATGAAGGGGTGGCACGTCGTTGCGTGTTTTCTATCTTCTTCTCACGCACCCGCCGTCCACCCCCACTTTTGCGCCGCCCACCCCGCGATGACGTATATTTTCTTGTATGTATCTACGGTTCACAGGGACGCGATGAATGGGAATTTTTATTTTAAGGAAATTTTTACGTTCTACAAGTGATAAGTGGGCAAAGGGATGTTGCTGTCCTGGAAACTAAATGATGCGTGGCACAAAAAGACGCCGGAACGGTCACGACGATTTTTGCATATATGGAGGAGAAAACGAGATTTCTGCCTACGCCGCGAAAGCGGTAATGGGTTAAGGGGGACGCCGGGATCAAAATTCGGAAACGTTAAGCGCTTCCGTCAAGTTTCGAGTCTAATGAAAATTTAACAAATTAGGGATGTTAGTAGATGTAGGTGGTGATCTAGGGTGGCAAACGGCTTTAAAATAGTTTTAGTTTGAAAGTTAGGGAAGTTTTTAATAAGTGTCTCCTTTTCCTCAAAGTTGGTGCTCGACCTTTTATTTTAAGTTGTAATTTTTTTGTCAAATAAAAAAAACTAAAAAGTTTTTCTTAAATTGTAAAAAATGACTTTAAATTTTTACTAATTAAAAATAAAACTATAACAAAAAAATATTGTCAACATGAATAGAAAACATAATAATAACAAAATTTGAAAAAGAAAATTTTTTATAACCAAGAATAACTTATAAAAGATAGGAATTAATTACATCTACTAGAAATGAGCTTTATAGACCGGGATAGACCAGAGAGAGCTATAGAAAGTTGAAATAAATTCTATGATAAAAGTGAAGCAGACAAATATAACAATAAATCAGAAAATTTTGACAAGACACATTAATGTGACATAAAAATTTGTCTTTTAACAATTAAAAATAAGTAGTTAAATCAATCTAGCATTTGTATGGTAACTACAAGCAGGAGACATCTAGGAAGCCAAGTATAAAAGAGCTTCGGCAGCTTTCATACAACTCACAAAAGTCTTTCTCACAGAGTAGAAAGCTCTGGGAGCTTTGAGCAGTTATGAGTAGGTGGCGCAACATGTGTTAAATATTGTTCTGCGACGGCTTTGGTTTGATTTCGACTGCATAAATGTTGAATACGTATACTGATGGCAAACTAAGGCGTCATTTTGTGAAAATGAAATATGGCAAATAGTGAAGTTCCTCATTTCAGTTGGTTTTAATATCCAGTCTGCATAAGGGTGCAAACAGCCACTAAATTAAAACTGGGGGTTATTCGTTGCTGACTACATTGAGGTACAACTTGGTAGTGATTCCAAAATGTCAAAGAAGGAGGTACTCCAGCTTTCCCTATTGAAATAGCTTTCAACAATTATAAAAAATTGAAATATTTGAAATACCAGAAAGCACTGAAAGTTATGAGAAATCATAGAAATACTTTGATTTTTTAACTACATTTTTGAGACAAAACGACAGTTAAATAAAATGTTTCAAGTTAACTCAAATTATTATCTTAAGGGTTAATAGTAATAATTGCAAATTTTTAGATAATGGCTCAATAAGGTGGAAGTTAATTCAAGTCGAATGGACAACATGCTAGTTTTGAGTCTACTACTACGTCCATAAATCTCATTCCATATTTGGTGGTAAAGCTCCTTTGAGGTCCGCAACATCGATTAAGTCTTATTGCTACATTTTCTGCAAATGTACCCGTCATCCCTTTTGAAACCCCTTCGAGCTACATAAAGGCGCAGCAAATCCACCATCGTAAACGTCGCTTTTAATTTCGACCCACCCCACATTGACGTATAAAAAGAAACTCTCGTTCAGCATTATTATCAAATAAACGCGAAATGTCACTTTTCTCGCACGTAACTTGCGACTTGATCGAATTTGAATGCTGTCGGGAGTAAATTCCTAAAATCGCCCCTAAAAAATTTCACCCCAACAAACCCCGAAATAAAACAGGGGTCCGCCTGATTCGCGTTCATTAAGTAAACCCATCCGCCGTTGATATTTCGTTCACTCCGAAAGGGAGAAGTTCCGCAACAAGCGCCTATGGTCCTAATGGAACTTTATCAAAATCCGCCCCCGTCCTGCACGTAACAGGTAGGTCCCCCGATCCCCGAAAGTTCGATATGGAAATGGCGATTTTGCGTGGAGGTGGCGGTGCTGGAAGTGTCGTTATCGAGACGCGGTGATTCCCGAACCCGGAGAAACTCCAGGTGCGTGAGTTACGGTAGGACGCGAGAGGTCGCCCGCTTCGCCGCAAAGCCGCGAAAAGCTCCGGAGCTTTCGTATCCCCGACCCAACGGACAGTCGGGCACAGTTGCACGCGCGTCGCCGCCGAAAACTACGACGGCGGCCAACTGAAAAGCTCAAGCAAAACGGCGCCAAAGCGCGCACTAAGATCCGGGGTGAAACAGTGAAAATTAACTAGGACCTAATTTCACTTGACCAGTAAGTTTTATGTGTCAAGTAGTGGAGGCTCGCACCGAATTTTTAGCGACGTTTTGAAATAAAGAAGTGTAAATAACATTTTTAGCGCAAATATTTGAAGGAACGGGGTTTTTTAAAATTAGACAAGCGCCAAAACACGCAGTTATTAACATTGCAACCATTTGTTTTGAAGCTGGTTTATTTTACGAAGCAAAACAATAGATGATTAGTTTTTTTACGAAACGATAACAAATGGTTTTTTTAAAAGTCGGGTAATTACATAATAAAAAAGTTAATATGTAAGTGTTGTCGTCAGTTATCGACATGCTGTTTCTATAATTGGCGCTCGACATTCAAGTTGTTATGTGAGAGTATAATATTTATTGAGAAACTACTTTATGGTGGTCGTTTGAAAAGTTTGTTACTAGACAATTTTATTGATAAGAATTGGATGTGATGAAGAAAATATAAAAATTTAGCAAGAAAGAAAAAAGACCACCATCCCTTTAATTTCCCTATTTGGCTGCAGAAATATTCCGGAAAAGGTATTGTGAGCATTTTTGTTACGGAAACATTTTATTTTTTTGTAAAGAAAAAACATAAGGGATTAAATTTCTGCACTCATTTTTTCAAATTAAGCTGCTTTGCTGAAAAGTACGTCCGCTGTACTTTTGGCATGCAACTCTTTTGCTAATATTATATTCGCAAGACAAACAAAAACAAAGTTTATTTCACAAAAATATAAATTAATTCTGTGCTGGTTTTGGTAAAGGGTCCTTTAGAACCCTATTAATTAAAAGAAAATAAAATAACATATTTTTATAATATACACATTTTAGACTACTTTATTTAAAATTAGAAAATTAGAAATTAGAAAAAGTTAAGCCTGGACAGGCAACCAATAATACACAAATCACTGAAGTAAAATGAATTGAAGCCCTGAAATGCACTAGAATTATGGATTATTTGAAACTCTCACTAAAGTGCATTCAATTTAAAATAAAAGGGCTTTAAAATAAAATATTAAATAGTTTTACAACATATTTTAAACTATAAAAATAAAGTTCTTTAAAGTTTATTAACTGAACCATTTAGAACATGAAGAAACATAACACAAGTTAACTGAGGGCTAGAAGTATCAAATTTAACTATTGCACGCATCTGCCATTCCAACTGAATCAATCCTAAATCCTGAGGTGATTTGAATTCAAGGGGTTGATATTTTATATGACATACCTAAAGTGCTACTTTAAATATTTACCAACAAAGAACAGAGTTAATCAAATTTTTAATTTTAAGTGAAATACGAAAACACTTAAAACACTAATTAAAGGTCTAGTGCAAACAGATAATATAAAAAATTTTTATTGCAAAAATAATTTTTTCTAATAAATAATTGATAATTGAATTTAGCGTACAAACAAGAAATTGTGCCGAGGCGTCAACTAATGTTAATTTGTCTCGATTAAACTTCCTTGAACGTTTCCCATGAAGTTATAATTAGTTTTCGAAAGAAAATAGTGCCGCTTTCTTCCCTCCAAGTAGGTATCTTCGTAATTAAATCGCAAGTTGGCGATTACGTTCGAGCTTTCCACTTGACGAAAGACGTAATCAAGCGTCGTAACAAACAATACCTGAAACGTTTGTATCATCGTTTCTGTTACGAAAAACAACCGTAAATTTCTGGATAAAAAAATTTTCGTTCTTTAGTCAAGCGTAAGTGGTTAAGTGGGCCTGAAACGAGAGTTATGCCGACCTTAGGTAAACATTTTCTTTATTAAAAGGAAATTGCGGCCATTTATTAACCTTAATGCTATCCGCTCTCAAAACGTAACACGGTCAAAGCACCTGTTCATCAACCACCACCGATTTAATTTAGACGCCCCAAAACACGAACCACAATCGGACGAATAAATGGAAATTAACCAAAGCACCAAGTTTTTTAATTTTGACACAAGTTGATTGCGGGAACAACTAAATTCGACCGGACTCGATTAATAAATCCCGTTTCATCAACCAAATTGGTGGAGGATTTTCAAAAGCTCCAGCTTTAAGTGAAATAGCTTAGACAAAACTGAAACGTTGCTGAAAATAGAAATAAAAGATGAGCTTTTAGGGAAAATTGAGGCCGAAATTGAATTTGAAACAAACAACTTTAGCAGGTGCACGAAATGTTCAAAGTGTGGAAGAAAATTGCTGAAGTGGCCAAGTACAATCTCCATTAATTTGATGAATTTCGATTTGTACTTGGAGCTTTAGTACCACTGTTTGAATTTTGTGACAGTTAAATTTTTGTTAAATATTTATTGCGTTTCGCTTATGTTTTGGTAAATTGTTGACGCAATGAAATTGTGGCGTAGATTAAAAATCGATGAAACACATTACTGGTATGACAACAAAAGGGACAGGCCACTAAACAATTGTCGGTTAATAATTATTGTGCTATCCCCCAATTGTTAGGACTTTGTCCCACATTTGCTCCAAAATTTGGAAAATGGGACCAACTTTGAGAATATTCGACAAATTTCTACTGAAACTTCTGAAGATCTGCAAAGGAGACATTTTATGCGAGGTCACCAAAACAGTTTCAATTTTCGGGCCACATCTCTCTTTTTGTAAGCTGGATTCTGCTTTAACAGAAATTGGAAATTTGCAAAATTTGCAAAAATTTGCAGCAGAATAAAGCTGGCTCTAAAGTTGGAAAAAGCTTTGGCGGCTGAAAGCGCTTTGACCTAGAGACACAGTCGATATTGTCCAGCTATTATTAGTTTCGCTAAATGAACTTTGAATGGTTGTCCTGCCGGACTTTATTGCAAAGATAAAAGCAAATAACAGCCATGGCGTAGATAAAAATTATAGTGGCACACGACACGCAATACGAAGCTCAAAAGTTTGTACAAAACCCATTCACTTGTCCGGCTATCGTTTCAATTAATCGCCAAACAGATAGCGCGCACATTTATAGATAGTCAAACCCGCGCCGTTGACAGCTTCATCCCTAAAACATTTAAACGCCGACCAACTCGTCAATTAAAATCTCCTGGAAATATTGTGGAACGCAGGGGTCACGGTCGCGCCCCGAAAAAAGACTCGCGTAATTGCCGGCAGCGTCCCAATTAAAAATAATTTTCAATTAGAAGCGTCGCGCCAAATTGAAAACTATGCAAAATAACCAACTGTTTTCTTCCAGGAAAATCGATCACCGGAAAACACCCTCGTCGAGGGGCCGCCAAATTTATTTCACTAGTGGTGGGTTCGTTGGGAGAAAATTAGGGAAATTGCTTCTTCGACGACAATGCCAGAAAAATGAACGAATTGGTGATCGTCACGGATTTGGTGACGCAAACGTCGCTCAAGAACTCGACGGACAATCCCAACGAAACGTCAGGGGTGGTCAACAACACTTTGTATATTTACGGGGGCGAGACGACATGGCCGCCGGACTCCTGGTTGTTGTGCTTTTTGTTAACGCTAAAAACTACCGTGATGGCGTTAATTATTATCGCGGCGCTCTTCGGCAACTTACTGGTGATCGTTTCGGTGATGCGCCACCGCAAGCTGAGGGTGATCACCAACTATTTCGTGGTGAGTCTGGCGTTGGCCGACATGCTGGTCGCGATTTGGGCTATGTGCTTCAACTTCAGTGTCGAAATCACCGGCGGTAGATGGATATTCGGGTACTTCATGTGTGACGTTTGGAACTCTTTAGACGTGTACTTCTCAACCGCTTCGATCCTGCATTTGTGCTGCATCAGTGTCGACAGGTACTACGCCATAGTGCAACCCCTAGACTATCCCCTAATCATGACCAACGCTCGTTTGGCCGTAATGTTAGCCGTGGTGTGGTGCAGCCCCGCTTTAGTGTCGTTCCTTCCCATCTTCATGGAGTGGTACTCCACCCCCGAAAACCTGGAATTCAGGCGAAAACACCCCTACATCTGCACGTTCACAGTGAACAGGACTTACTCGGTGATTTCGTCGAGCGTGTCGTTCTGGGTGCCGGGAATGGTCATGATTTTCATGTACTACCGCATCTACGTCGAGGCTGATAGACAAGAGCGGATGCTCTATCGGTAAGTGTGAATTAATTACGGGCACAACGCGGTGATTGTGTTGCGAAATCAAACATCAATTCCAGACTCAATTAGTCGACGCTGAAAATAAACCGATTTTCAAGCAGGGAACCGCGAAGCCTCGTTACTATTGTTTGGAGTCTTCCGTTCCGGCCAAAGCTTCTGAAATTTAAATACCTCCAACCGTTCCTCGCTTTGTTTTACAATAAAGTCCAACTTTGGGCGCGCGTCTGATTCCGAGTGGGCGAATATTAAGGGAAGTTAACGGCCTCACGCCCAAACAAGCGATAACAAGAGAAACAATACAAGAGCTTTAATATTCATGAATAGGCATCGCAGTCTTGTTAGATCAAAGACTAATTAAACGTTGCGGTGCGGCGACCAACCGAAACCGGCTGCCAGTTATTTTGCCGGAGATAGGCAAGGAGCTATTCCGGAAAAATCATCCCCCACAATAAGACCCCTAAAAGCCCAATAGGAGAATTTAAATTATTTACTCGAGTAAGGAAGTTATTTACAGCAAAGACTTCTTATATAAACTGATTGAAATGTATTGGTATTAAATTAATCTTATTTTTACTTGACCTACATTTTACTTTGAAATTACTTCTACTTCTACTCATTTATTTCTGTTCTGATTGCTGTTAGATTAGTTTGACTACAGGTTTTTTAATAATTTTGCCAGTCATTATTTCCCACTGCTATAATAGTTGCAATCTTCTTCTACTTTTATTTTGTTTTGTCACTTTTTACTTTCTCTTTGGTTTCATAATTCTTTATTCTTTTGCTGTAATTATTCTGTTATTTATCAAACTTTTTTTTATTAAAGCTTTTTTATCGTCATTTTTGTTCAATATTAGCTCTAGTAGCTGGATAAATTCAAGTTTATTATTTATTGTCTTTATTGTCTTTTACTATCTTCTTGGTCTTACAATGATGTTCTAAATAATAATCAAAATATTTTACTGGAACCTGATGTAAGAAATAAGCAACCCCTAAAACAGTTGTATTGATTTCTGTATCCAATATTGGAAAAAGAGAGCTCCCCAGAGGGTTGCGAGAAACAAAATTAGTACAATTCAGTTCGAGTTTTTTGCAATGGATAAACAACAATAATCAAGAAATCGCGACTATCAAAATCATCATAAACATCACAGAAGAAACTTATCTTCGCCAAGT
This sequence comes from Schizotus pectinicornis, assembly GCA_951805265.1. Classification (NCBI taxonomy): domain Eukaryota; kingdom Metazoa; phylum Arthropoda; class Insecta; order Coleoptera; family Pyrochroidae; genus Schizotus; species Schizotus pectinicornis. Next base: position 4,774,188 of record OX638207.1, read on the forward strand.
ATTCCCAGAGTAATTAATAAGAAAAGGAGCGGCAAACTTTCCAACAACCACTATTATTAATTCAATAATTACTTTCCGAATCTTAGACAAATTACTTCGAACAACAAGTCTTCGTTAGCGCGACAAAGGAGCTTCACTTCCCGCATGGTCCTTGCAGGATTCCCCTCTAAGCTTCGTCTAATTCCAGAAACAATAGACCCTAACGTAGGGTAGTCAGAGATAATCTTTGATGTTGCTCCAGAAACGGGGGCTGCAATTTTTTTCGGGCGCAACACGGAGTAGGGTTGATGAAAAACTGTGAGCACTGTCTGATTTCGAGGCAAATTAATCGGGCTCGTCATTTATTATTCTAGCTTCGCTTGACTGACAATGAACGGCTTATAAAATATCTAGATGTCTATACAAAAGGTCGTGTAGCTTAAATAATTGAGGGGTCCTTTGGGAAATCGCTGGGGCCGTTTAAATGGGGAAATCAATAATTTAAATTCGAGGCAGCTTCGGGTTTAAAAATTCTAGATTATAGAAGAAGTTGCAGAGATTCTTACAGTACAAAAAAGGCTTTTTACTTCTAAGATTAACCAGCAGAATATCCGGGAATTGTGAGAATTTAACGCAATTTTCCCGGCGCATCCACCATTTGCGCCTCGGTTGGCAGCCCGTTTAAAATTAATACGAAAATAATTATTTAACGAATTAAATAAATTATTGCCTAAATTGTGGCTGTTTTTTGTTTTTTTCCGAGTTGAGATGAAGCCACAGGTCTTTGGATTATTGCTGTGCTGCGGGGGCCAGAATGCTAATTCGAGTCGGCTGTGCGAGGTCGGGGGCGGCTTCCACAACACTAGTTTATCAGCGTTGGTCCTGATATATTTATTATGGATGGTACGGCTTGTTGAGTAGAATGGGAGGTTCACCGGCAGAGTAAATCAAACTTTAACAAACTAGTGTAGCTTCATTCAGGTTATGACACAGCATCAGAGTTTAGTAAATTAAGGCCGTCACCTAGCTCTCCGCTCTAGTGGTTGGCAACAAAAAGAATCTCCTTGTAAAACTCGAAACACACTTACTCCAGTTTGTTCCGTGGAAAAATGGCGACCGCCGTCGCGGCAACCCTCCCACATTTCCGCCCGCACTTCATCTTTCGCCACCCACCTTCAAAGTTTTCAATTTGAAAGCGGAAGACGCGCACAAAGACATCGATACAAAAAAGAACTTCATAAAACAAGTTATTGCGATAGCTATTTGAGCGAAAACATTCGCCATAATGCCCAACCCCAAAAGAGGTGGCTCGCGACTAATTTTGAGGGGCAATTGGCGACAAAGAATTTCGATGTTTCTTATTAATGCTCCTGGAACGCCGACGAGAGCTTTCAGGTGTTGTAGATTTTGCGACTATAAATGGAGTTTCAGTGTATTTTAGAAGCGCGAGAGGAGGAAATTGTGATACTATTTTTGTTCGTCGACAAGAATTATCGTTATTTTTTTTCTCGTGCTGTCATTGATTTAATTTAATCCCGGGATTTTGCGATATCACAAACGAGCTTTCAGTTCGCTACGTCGGCGTTAGATTACCATTAATCATTTTGAGTAAAGCCCCCTGACGACAACATTAATAAACAATGCGGGCCGGATCCGGCAAAAACCCCGACTAAACTGTAATTAACTAATTATTTTTCACTAAATTAGTAACAAGACGAAACTAACGCAACTGACCTGTTGGATTAATAAACACTAAAAAAATGTAATAAATTAAAATGTGGAAAATTGGTTTTTTACCGCTCCGCAAGGACGAACCAAAATTTCTTGCTCAATGAATAGAAGAGCAATGCAATCAGCAGATTACGTACTTTGCTGCATGGAGTGACAAAAGTTATTAAAAAGTTATCGCGACAGCGCAAATATTAAACGTTTAATTAACTTTTTCTAGCAATTGCGTATCCGGTTCGTTGTCGAATTATCGTTTGTTGCCGAAGAGTTACGTGAAACGCACCAACAGATGAAAGCTGTCGCGGATTCTTATTTAATTTTTATTAATTACTCCCCGTTGGGGCAAAATCAATTTCTTTTTAAGCCGTCTTACTCATCCCCTTTTAATTACGTTCTCGTTCTGGCGACTAGGAGCGCTCCTCCAAGATTCGGGAATTTTTTGAAAGTTCAATGGGATCGGAGAAAGCAATTAAAGGAAATGAAATGCTCCAGTTGCGATTTCGCGAATTGGGGTAAAAGGCGCAATTATTAAGGCATCTCATTAAGAAATCCAATATAAAAATAAATATTATCCTCGTAAATCTTTAGATCCGCTGAAGTCGCCTTGGAGGCAGCAGCAATTTTGATGCCTCCCAAAGTCTCTCAGGTGGCCCAAGGAATCAGTAAATCAGAGTCGCAGCTTCTGACTGAGGCAAATTTTTGGCTGAAATTTTTGCCTCTCTTGGACGATTGTTTGGGACAACAAGTCCGGAATTGCTCCTAAGCGCCCTTAATCCGCTTGCGAGTTTGCCGAATGGGTCACGAAAACGTCGTAAAACTTTTAATGTTGCCGTAAAGTGTTGCAGGTTTTCCGAAACTTTTCCAACTTTCCCCGCCAATTTAAATACGCCCAGATTTGACGATTTCTCCAACTTTCCTTCTAGCACGCAGATCGGCCAATAGCGCCGATGCGACGACGTCACTGAGTAAATTAAGGGAATTTCCCCCAAGAGTTTGCTGACATCACTAAATTTTCTATCTAACCCGATCAAATAGCGGCCTCAATTAAATTTTCTATCCGGAGAAATTCAAATTGTTTGCTGGAAGCAGAGCAAATATCTATCACGTTACCGCAGATTCGATTGATTAAATTTTGTGGAGTTTCCAGCGCGAATTAAGGGCAAAGTTGCAGCTATCTCCTCAAAATCGTTGTTGTGGATTAAAACGGGATTTTGCTCCACCCGAAAAGACTTTCTCAACAAATCCCGACTCGATATTTCGGTCAAGTGAAAATTTCACTTGACTTGATGGCAATGGCGATAATGCGGCTTCTAGAAATGTCACGTCGATTACAAAAATTTTTTCGAAACAAAAATTGCGAAGAACGTGAAACTCCCGCGAGTCACGACCTCATTTCGGAACGAATTGGGGTTTCTTTACCGACCAACCTCGACTAATATTTGTACTTGACGCGTCGCTCGAAAAAATCCAACACGAACCGGTAATTGTTAGGCAAACACTTAACAAGTTTCGGGGGGTTGATTGCGTTAGGACGTCACTCCAACACCCCGATTTATTATTATGCGGGGAAGATGGGAACGACAGGAACGAACCGCGAGAGCGGGTTAGATGCATAAATGATGGAAGAAACGTCAGACGTGAATGCATCAACATTATCTGTTTAAATCTGTTCTTCTATGGAGAATTTGACGGGTTTTGGTGAAACTATAATGTGACTGTCATGAATCCGTATCGGTGCAGATGCATCAATTGCTTAAAGTTGAATAAATTCTATTGTGTTGCCGAGTCTTCCTTAATATTAGGAGCAAGAAGCATAGCGATTTTGGAAAATTTTCTATTTTTCTATCGACCGAAGGAGAAATTTTTTTTGAAAATATTGAAATTTTTGACATCAATTTTATCACTCATTTTTTAGATTTGTTCAAGCTTCTTAATAACAAACTTGGCAGCTTAGAGTTTTTATTCAAAGCTTGGTAGTTCAAATCGACCCTTAACCAAAAAACTCGCTAATGGTCCTTTGCGGGAATAAACATTCAGACTCACCAATCGCCCTTAAAATTTCGCCATTTATTCCACATTTGCGCGCTTTCCACCGCCCGTATCTCGTTTCAATTGCCCTTGTTAAAAACCTTCGCCATTGTTATTGGAAAACTACCAACCGCATTCGCCGTTAGTAACAACCGCGATTCATCCGAGCTTAAGCCCGACAACTTTACGGTATTTGATGATAATCTCGTTACAGCCCGGCTATAATTCTGATATGAATTAATTTAATTGAAGCAAACGTGGAGGATAACTTAATCACCATCATAACGACGATTACGGAATAGATTCAATCAGCCATTACCCAACGTCCCATTCAATTTAGCAAGCCGTCATACCCCCTCTTAATCAATCGCAAATTAATAACGAAAAACTCGAACAACAACGCCACTTCTCCATAACTATATCGCAACAATATGCATCGATGATCCAAAATGAGCACTAACGAGCAGAATTCACGGATGGCAGATATCAAAGGCAGGGAGTGCCCTTCGAGCGCGATGTTTGCAGCCATCAGGTCAGACGAAGTTACATAGCCTGGAGATTTGCACGTCAGTAGGTCGGCACTAGGCATCAAAAAATTGACGAGCCAAATCCAGAAGCACGAGCCGAAGGGGCCGGGGGCGCACTCGAAACTTGTTAAAACCGGGAACAGTCAAAGTTGCGATTGGAGGCAATTATCGCAATTTCAACTATTGACCGACATCCAGCTTCACCCCCGTGGCCGTCACCGGCCGACCTCGAAGCCAACCCCCAATTGCAGTGGTAGGAGTTTTGTAACTTGTTTTAACGACAATTTAAAAATTAGTTAAAAAGGCTTTGTTGTTGCCAACAATAGTTGACCTCTATCGAAGAGTAAATAGAAAAGAGTCTACCAAATTTACCCAAAATTTTCATACAAAAAAATACTTTCATTTCCCAAAAATACTAAATGCTCACCAAAATTAAGAAAATACACAATCTTAAAGCGACAACCAAATATTGACATAATGCTGGCCTCTTATATATTTTGTGCGCCAAAATAACTTTTGTTGACCATAAATACTAAATGTTCACCAAATTTTATTCCGCATTTAATTCTAACATAATACCCAGATATTTAATTTTCGACAGTGTCTTATATTATTTAGCAGTTAATAATACTATTTGTTGATCAAAAATGCACAAACAATAAAATGTTGTGCAAATGGTAAATAGTTTTATGCAAAATTATAGATATAGATGTGCTAGGGCAAGGAAAATAAAAGTAAAAATAGAAGTAGTTTGCACAAAAAAAATATTAATTTCTGTAATATATAAATGCTTTGCTGTAATTGGCTTGCATTATGTAAAACGTAAAACTTCTTTTAGTGGTAATTTCTAATCGTGCTTTTAAAAAAAAATTACAGGGCCCTGAACTGACCTTGTACAAAACTTTTTTCTAGTGTCTCTTGTCTGGAAGCGCAAGCGGCAAGGAGAGATGCGCGAGCATATTTCATTTTTGGAGTAATAGAATAATTATTTGACGCACAAATAGTTTTTTTGAGAAACACTAAATATAAATGGATAGCGCGAATATTTATTATGTACAGCACGGACGCGTAACTTGAGCGTTCTAAATTTGGTGAACAATTAGTAAAATTGATATACATATAGAATTTAAAATGTAAGCAATGGTAAAACAATACGCAGCATAGTTATTTTAGTGGTGATGTTCTCATTTTCTGATGTAGGTATAATAATTTGGGTTTTATTTAGATTTTTTAATGCTCATTAAATTTTCTGGTGGACAGTGCAAGGGATGCATAGTTTAATTTGGTGTACATTATATTTGTTCCCAATAGAAAATATCAATTCCGCTGCCAGTCGAATGACCTCACCATTTCAAAGTGCGCTTGCAGTTGAATCGAAAAAGTTTGCTAATTCAGGAAAAATTGCTAAAATTTGCAGTATTTTTTTTGTCATTCTACACTTGATTGAAATGTTGAGCAACAACTTGGATCTACTGAAGCTGCTGCAGGAGGGGTTGTAACTCGGTCGTCAAGCAGGTGTTGAGCTTTAAGCTCCGTTTATAATAAGCTGCAATTAGCAGCTTTTGAGCATTGTCAAATATTTGCTCTGTAATTCGTTACGGCTCTGATAACGCTAAAGACAGCACAAATCTCCTCGGTTACAGCTTGGATGAGCGCCAACAAGTGCTCCGTGCAAGTTAATGAAATAACTCGCGGTCTGATTTGTAACTGTCTACCTGTAGAGGGCCCTCGAAAGTCCATCGACGGATCGGGGCAAAGAAGCTTTTACCAAAATTAAGCCCAAAGCTAAAGCAATTTTTTTTTTAGAAATTACTAATCAAACAATTTTTCCCTACAAACTCAATTAGTTTTTTAATAACAAAATTTTCCAGCAAAACGAATCAATTTGTTATGGAATGGAAATGCGCACCACGTTCCGGATAGTTGTTAACTTTAAATTGATTCGTGTTTAGTTTTAATAATATTTAATAATAATAATAATAATATTAATATTTAATTATTTACGTCGTAATTTTTGAATCCTAAATTCCGTCTTTTAGCAGTCGAAATTTCTGGTGATCCTCTTTCTAACTTTGGATCACGACTTGAAGAGGATGTGCCGCAAGAAATGACGCAATCTGCAAATAAGTCCTCGTCGCGTAACAGATTGCACGTATTATCCGTTAGAGCAAAAACAATATCGGAAACTCCCCCAATTCTAGCCTGCAACACATGTCTCCTCCATATTCTTCGAGGAGTTCTCCGAGAGCGTCGTTATTCACATAACGGAGGATGTAGCTGCGAATAATTCAGAGCTTTATTATTGCCGCATTGGCCGCTGTAACGCTTCGTAATTCCAACCCTCACCCCAACACCCCAAATTGGCTTATAGAACCGAAATATTTAATTAACACTCATTAAGTGCCATATTCATGAATAATAAACGAGGAACGTCGCAGGAATTAAAAAGAACCGAATGACAAAAAGTTTAATTTGCATGGAAATTTTTCGACTTCCAGGTCGGTTCGATGTTTGAGAAAAGACGTGAAATTGAGGATTTTTGCGCTGTCAATGTGGTTCAGTTCCGCTACCAGAATAAAGAGATTATTGTGCATGAAATATTGGGCTCTTTTTATATGCGAAGACAAAGAGATTTGTTACGGTAACAGACAGGCGCGGTGTTCTATTTATTGAAGCACGAGGAGAAATGGGAATGGAATTTGGAAATTATTGGGACGGGGAGGCTCAAAAATTTGCTGACCAACCCCAATATTTATTTATAGAAAATTGTTATTGAAAGTGAATTTTGTTTAACTTTGGGTCCGTATAATTTATAACGCAGGAATGATTTCATAGAAATATTAATGTGGTAAAAGTATTTACAGCTCGTAGTATTATTATATGGTTCGTATTTAACAGTCTACCAAATTTACCCAATATTTTCATACAAAAAAATACTTTTATTTCCCAAAAATACTAAATGCTCACCAAAATTAAGAAAGACATAATCTTAAAGCGACAACCAAATATTGACATAATGCTGGCCTCTTATATATTTTGTTCGCCAAAATAACTTTTGTTGACCAAAAATACTAAATGTTCACCAAATTTTATTCCGCATTTAATTCTAACATAATACCCAGATATCTAACTTTCGACAGTGTCTTATATTATTTAGAAGGTAAAAATACTATTTGTTGATCAATAATACACAAGCAATAAAATGTTGTGCAAATGGTAAATAATTTTATGCAAAATTATAGAGGTATATGTGCTAGGGCAAGGAAAATACAAATAAAAATAGAAGTGGTTTGCACAAAAAAAGATATTGATTTCTGTAATATATAAATGCTTTGCTGTAATTGGCTTGCATTATGTAAAACGTAAAACTTCTTTTAGTGGTAAGTTCTAATCGTGCTTTAAAAAAAATACAGGGCCCTGAACTGACCTTGTACACAACTTTTTTCGCGTTCCTCTTGTCTGGAAGCGCAAGCGGCAAGGAGAGATGCGCAAGCATATTTTATTTTTGTAGTAATAGAATAATTATTTGACGCACAAATAGTTTTTTTGAGAAACACTAAATATAAATGGATAGCGCAAATATTTATTATGTACAGCACGGACGCGTAACTTGAGCGTTCTAATTTGATGAACATTTAATAAAATTGATAGACATATAGAATTTAAAATGTAAGCAATGGTAAAACAATACGCAGCATAGTTATTTTAGTGGCAATGTTTTCATTTTTTGATGTATAATAATTTGAGTATCATTTAGATTTTTTGATGCTCATTAAATTTTCTGGTGGACAGTGCAAGATATATGGTTTAATTTGGTGTACATTATATTTGTTCCCTTAAATAATCAATACTTTTCAGAATAATTTGAAGTTTTGCTATAAAAATGTTTAAAGTTGCAAAAAGAGTTATTTTTACCAGTGGTAATATTCTCAACTTTGGGGCATTTTGTGTCGCGCCTTGCTGTGCCGCCGTAGCGGATGGCGGATGCGCCGGGCGAATGCCTGAAATAGCGCGCTTTGACCACCTCCTCGCTCCAGACGTCTGGGCTAATTGGGCGTATTGCAGTCAGGAATTCGACCCAGAGATGCTTCAATTAACCTCAGAACACCGAAGAGCCGAAGCCAACTAATGAAGCACCCAATTCACCTCGTGCCACTCGATCGGATGCAGCTATGCCGCAATTAGAAATCGCCACTTCGACGAAAATTCTTCCTACCAACCCTCTCGCCATTTTTGCATGTCGTTGCCGTGACGATAAAAAACTAATTTAAAAGCGTCCTCGCCGTATTGAGTTTGTTTCGTGCCAAAAATGGAGAAAAGATATACAGTTTTGCGTCGTTGGTTCGTCATTTCCCGGCTGTGATTCAGGAAGCGGGCGAGGTTAAGTTGATCGGAAACTCCTCCTCCTCAAACCCCCTTCGGCAATAAATAATTAAATGAGACACTCAAATCTGCGAAACATCCACTGCGAATTCATTATCTCTCGCAGCTCGCGCTGTCTTATCTAACTAGCGGGTCCTCCGCTAATTCGCTTCGGGAGAGGTGGCAAATTTATTATATTCGCGCCGAATTAAGCCGTAAATCTGTCGAGAATTTTCTTTTCGCGCCAAACGAGTAATAATAGTGGTCGTAAAAGATTAGTGCCGGTATTTATCCCGACTGGATCCAATTTGCTCCGGGGAGACTGCCCGAAATATTATTCTTTATCCGGGGGCGATATTGAGTTGCGCCGGAATTTATCGAAGCCCTCCTGGTGAAGATTCTTTCAAACAATGGATCTCTAGCGACAGCCCGATACGGGTCTTGTCTTCTGCTGATTCTCATTTGCGGGTCAAAAGCGTATTGATTGGCCGGTCCATCGCTCGTGTTTTTCTTGAAACAATTTTTTATTTGCCTCCATCGAAACGCTTCCTCGAGAGCTTCGCCCCTCGTCCTCGCGACGTGAATACATTTTCCTTTGTGTCGGACGAAAATAAATCCGGACGAATGCCCATACCAGAGACGACTCAGCGCCCACTTCAGGTGCAGGACGCGCCACAAAACAGTTACAACTTTAGCCCGATCACGAGTTAAGTTCTTCAATAAAGTACTTGGGAAGAATTCACAATTTTCCGAAATCGGAATGTGATCGTCAATTATTCTTTTGTTTGAGTTAAAGTTGTACGGGCGGTTACAGTGGAAAAATTTGCGGTCAGCTTTTCTCTGGGCCGCGCTGCACTCGGTTGTGGCTACAATATTACAACACGCATCGGAACTGTTCCGTCTTATCGATTTCGGCCCGGAAAAGTTACCTTAAACCTGCACAACAGCCGTCAATTTACTATCAGTTCGTGGAAAAATGATTAATGGCGGCTTGCAGGAGATCCTATTGCGCATTCGATAGATAGACGGGCCCTAATAAATATTTCATGAAGCTGCAAGGTTTAAACGTTTTTGGCGGCACCGTTTTTCAAAGCCCAAGCCGAATTTAAAATAATCGAATTAAGGGGTACGTGTGATGTTTTTCGATTTAAAATTACGCAGTCCGAATCGCCCACACCCGCAATTTTTTTTAACACTCAGCAAGCAAGAAGCCGATATTGCGATTTGTTCCACCAGCTCGCTAATTAATATGGCAAAGCAAATCTGCACCGAGGGCAAGCTTTTTGTTAATAATGAATTGGCTGAGCCGGCTCGTGGGTCGGGTTACTTTTAGGTTTTGCATTTTGCGGCAAAGACATTAACCAATATTCACCCTAAAGCTCGACTGCAAAAAAATGTCCAATTTCTGATTTAAAATTGCGTTAGTTTGGTTGAAATATGTGCTCTTAGAGGAAGACATTGGCAATTTAGCGTTCGCGCCGCAAGGTATGCAACATAATATACACGAGCGGTGGTGGTGGGTGCCAGAGTCTCCGTTCTTACCCTACTTAGGTAAAGTTTGGCAAACAAAAGTTTGGTGTCGATATCGAGTAAGCGGCACGTGCAGCCATTCTAGATGATCCTGTCTTAGGACGTCTGTCGATTAATAATATTCTAGGTAAGAAATTTTAATGAGAAAATATTAAAAGTTGACTTTGAAGTAAAAAATTTAAACGTGAAGCAAATTGCGAGTCGTGCTTAATTGGGGAACTCTTAATAAGAACTTCAATTGACAGCAGGGCTCACTTAATTAAGAGTCCAGTTTCAACTGGTTGACAAAGAGTAATTGGTGCCTCTCGATTATGTCGATAAAAACAGTCGACACTTAATTAATTTGTTGCATATTTATCCTAATCCTCCATTGCAGTCCACCATATGGTTATCTCGGCATAAATCACTCCCTAGTAAGCTCTTCAAAAAGGAACATGGAGATAACTCACGTCACAATAAACCGTTGAATTAGTTTCTCCATTAATGCGAATTATTCTCTGAAACGATAATTGGCATGAGGTCGGCAGGTTTAATTAGTTATTTGGTTATGAATTAAACCAAACTTCCATTTGGATTTGCTTGGAAACGTCCGAATTTGCGCAAGTTCGGGCAACTGAAGACGTTTCAAGCAAATAGGGGAAGTTTTGCTGTCGATGCGAAATCTCGCAAGCAATTAAGTTTTCATTATTTACGATGGCGGCTGGTGGAAACGGGTTTTTTTTATTCGGCAGCTAACATGACAGAGGGTAAGATATTAAATATTACATCCACCACCGGATACCTTGTTAGTTATTTATGGGGCAATTTGCTTATTTCCCGCAATTGTGGGTTTAGGGCAGCCGGAACCAGATATGCACATAAAAAATAGATCTCGAGCAAACAGTCCCGAATCACCTTAATCAGAAGAAGCCGAGGAAGCGCCCGACGCACGCAGCATCAAGATTTGACCACCATTTAAAAATTTTTTCTTTCCTACCTCGAGAAACAAATTTTGATCTAATGCCTCCTTATGGATTAGTTAGCACAGAAAGGAAAAATACTGAAGCAATTATTGTGTTTTGTTTTTTTGGTTTTATAAAAGCTGAACTAACAACGGTAACCCCATTTTTTTTATTAATTACCTGTTGGTGTTTACCATTAAAACTAGTCTTAAGAGACTAACCTTTGGGGTGCCCCCAATTGAGAGTAGGTTTTGACGGTGATTTTTTTGTTTGAAAAATAATAGTTAAAGTCAACCTGATTAGATAAATTTGTAGCATATTCTTATTTAAATGTTTCCTTTCGCTCTGATACATCAAGACTCATTGTTAAGATTCTTTAGAATTTTATTGTTGGGGAAAAAAGTCCTTTAGATTCCATGGAACTGGTGAATCTGATCGAATTGTTCCTGGAAGTCGAATGGAATAAATTAATAACGTGCCGCAACGGCCGTAACGAGCGAGATAATCGGCGTGGGCCGTCGAACGACTAGCGACGTAAAATCCGGGAATCGCGCGTCCCTCCCCCGCAATTTCTTCCTCGACTTCCTAAAATTTTCAACACTCCCGAAATAAATAACAGCTCGTAACAAAACGAGTGTTTACGCCCATCAACCCACGCGCCCTTTTTCCAAAACACCCGACCACCTTTTTCCGAAATTAACTTCACCGTTTGTGTCAACCCTTAAAACTTGCACAAAGCCCCTTCCAGAAGTTAGAAATAACGATGTTACAGTTGTTCAAGAAAATCTCCCCGATCTCAACGAAATTAAATTAGCGTCGACAAAAAGTGACTTGATTTTTTCACTAAAGTGCTCCACCCACTCGGAGTAAGTTGTGAACAAACAATCAAATCTAAAGTTTCCCGCTATGATAATCCGAGAGCGCGCTTAATGCACTCGAACTCTGTTCCGGCATAGATTGAAATGTTCCAGTTTTAGCCGGCGGCCCAAATAAATATTTATCGGATTACCGTGACTGAAGGTCCACAATCGGCCCCAATGATTGTTTCGTATTTCGTCGGCGCACAAAGCTCTTCTAATATATCCACCACGTCTCGCGTCGGTCGGAATACAAAGCGTTCCGTCAACTACCCGGACCGAAATGAATATTCCACAATAGCACCGAGCTTTTTAAGCTGCCCTCTGAATGTTTGCCGGAATTAAAGCCCCAAATGTCGGCGACGTTCGCGTTATTTACGTAGAGAAGCCTAAGTGCAAAGTGTTGTTAACACCGAACTTGTCGACGGAAAAACTGGATTACCCCGAAATTTTTGTTTGGATTCAATTGCGGGGCCAAGCCCCCAGCTTCGGCTGCTCCGGGGCAGGCGCGCTCTCTCCCAAAGGGACCATCACCGGTCGCCACAAATTTTACGTTTTCGGTAACTCGCAATAATTATAACCGAGTTCCTTGGATCAGCTTGCCCTAATAATAAATGAGTAAAGAGATAACTGAACAGGTGAATAAAGGAATAAATAAAAAATAAATAAGGAATGAACAAAGCAATAAATGAAGAACTGAATAAATAAAGAAATAAATGAAGAGATTAAGGAATTAATAATGAATTGAATAAAGGAACAAATAAAGAGATAAATAAAGAGACGAATAAAAAGACGATTAAAGAGACGAGTGAAGGGACAAGTGAAGAAACGAATGAAGAGACGAGTGAAGAGACGAATAAAGAGACAAGTGGGGAGACGAGTGAAAAAACGAATGAAAAGACGAGTGAAGAGACGAATGAAGAGACGAATAAAGAAACAAATAAGGAGACAAATAAGGAGACGAATAAAGAGACAAATAAAGAGACGAATAAAGAGACGAATGTGAAGAGACGAGTGAAGAGACGAATAAAAAAACGAATGAAGAGGCGAATAAAGAAACAAATAAAAGGACAAATAAACAGACGCATAAAAAGATTAATGAAAAGACGAACGAAGAGACGAATGAAGAGACAAATGAAAAGACGAATGAAGAGACAAATGAAGAGACGAATGAAGAGACAAATGAAGAGACAAATAAAAAGATTAATAAAGAGACGAATGAAGAGACAAATAAAAAGACGAGTGAAGAGACAAATGAAGAAACAAATAAAGAGACAAATAAAGAGACGAATGAAGAGACAAATAAAAAGACAAATAAAGAGACGAATAAAGAGATTAATGAAAGGACGAATGAAGAGACGAATGAAAAGACGAATGAAGAAACAAATAAAGAGACGAATAAAGAAAGCAATAAAGAGACGAATGTAGAAATGAATGAAAAGACAAATAATGGAACAAAAAGTTGAATGAAGGGATAAAAGAGAAAATAAATAAAAAGGTGAATAATAAGATAATTGAAAAGACAAACGAAGAAATGAATAAAGAGATGAATAAAAAGATGAATAAAGAGATTAATAAATAATAATAAATAAAAAAAACCGAGGTTTGTGGCGCAGCGCGACAGCACGTACCCTTGCCATTCGGTAGGTCCCGGGTTCGATCCCCGGGTACCGACTGACCAGATGAGATTTTTCAGGGGGTTACTCATGGTATATCAAGGCATAAGCCGGGTCAGTATATAACCCAACGGACGAGTGGTCAGCGAATTTCTCACAATCGTGGCGTGCATTCCGGGGCCCGGGCATGCACCCACTCGTCCACCCGTGGTTCGGAAGTCACGTTAAGCCGTTGGTCCCACTGGGACACACAATGGGCCTATCTGGCCTCAGTGTTTGCGGCTCGGCGTTCAGCCGGGCCCCCCAAAAAGAGAAAAAAAAAATAAATAAAAAAATAAATAAAGTAGTAAATAAACTAATTTGATGCTGTAGTAGCTCATCTCCTTGTTAATTTTGTTAAGATTTTTTAAGTAGTGGTCCTAAGATCTATAAAATGTGGGTCATATTTTTTTTACTTTTATTTTCTGTTTATCTTCTTCTTTACTGTGATTTTAAAGGAGGCTCTAGTTCCAGATTTATTCAGATAAGAGGATAACTTGGAACAAATAACATAAGCTACTAATAAAATTTGAAGGTTTTCAAAATATTTTCGCCGTTAAACGTCAAACATTAACTGGGTAAACATGTTGCTCAAAATCAATACCTCGTAGGTAAAATTTAGCGCTATTTATAGGCTTACTAGTTGGAAGGTGCCCCAGGACACATCGTGTTCCTAAGCTTGTGAACATACAAACTTCTCAATACAATGTCACATCAGCGATGTTTACCGCTTCATTAGGGCATTTTAATGCACCATAAACTCGTACAAAAGTTCTATCGCCCAACAAACTTGCCATCACGTCAACGTGCAGGTAGTCGTTAAAGAGCTTTAGCAATGTTACATAACAAGCTATAGTATAATTGAGAAACTCGACAGATATCTGGATGCTAGCATTGCGCTTTCAAAGTAATTTGATCGTTTAAAATAAGTTCAAGGCGATTAAGGTAATTTTTCTGCAATTGTTGTTAAAATTTGGGGCAATTTCTGGAGGTAGGGGTAGTTTTAGAGGGATTGCGGCGCTGTTTGTAAACAAATATAAATAGGAGGGCATCTACGCAGATCGATACAATTATTCTAAGTATAAACGCTGAATTAAACATCTGGTATCACGTGTAGCTCCATAATACATGAGGATATGACAATGTAATCCCCGCGTTACCCAGCATCCCGTGAAAAACGTGATGAAAGACCCCGAGTGAATAGCTCGGATCCAGCAGACGGAAGTCCCCTTACGTTGTGGATTCCGGTCTTGGCAATTTCCCCCGTTCCCCAGATCGTGCTTTCAGAAATCGCCGAATAACTGTTTAAACCAACTCCAAGAAAGGACGTTTGTTTTTCAATTACCGCCGCGGCATAGCAGAGGAAGTCTCTGGCGGATTATCCTTCAACTCTCACCTGAATTCGTGGTGAAGGAGTCGACGACAGTCAGCCATGCCGCTCCAGGAACATGTGTGGAAAGATGGCGTGCACGTCCCGGTTTTGGTCAACTGTTTTCTCGAGATCCACCAGCGGCTCCTGGAACCGGGAGACACTTAAGAGCTGCTGCGGCCTTGTTACGTCTACTTTTAGTGCTATTTCAGGAACGGCGCACTTATCGTCCTGCGACATTGTCGACTGTTGACAAATTATGTGGCACACTTGGACAAGTTTTCAAACGACACCATTGTTAGAGGTGGAGGCTGTGGCTTTGATGGAGTCTTCAGGGTTGAATTTTGAGAGAGAGTTCCGCTTTTTCAAACCGAACCAGCTGCGGAGTTTGGCGTGGTTAGGGGTTGGCAAATCCATCGATCAGGTCCAATATTAAAAAATTGCTTCTTTAGGTTACCACAAGTTAATAAATGTTAATAATCATTGTCGGTGTTATCTCTCCGAATCGGGGTCTTTCGTTGAAATTGAGGCCCCTCAACCATTTCGACAATTTTAACTTTGGTGACATCACCTCAAATAGATGTCTTCCGTTGAAACTTTTCTCTTGGTGCCTCTACCATTTCTACAACTTTAACTGAGATAGAAATCTAGGTAGAGATGTGATGTTATAAAAATAAAAAAATAAAATGTTTTAGTTTCCTCTTGAGGTTGCGGCTTCTAGTTAGAAGCCGCAAATGGCCAAGTTTGGGATAATTTTAGAAGTCAACTGAACTGTACATTCGATTGCCTCGTAAACCAGGCCACCACGAAAATGATAGGGCATGGACGCTTAATGCTTTATTGCAATAAATTCTTTATGATAATCAATGTAATGAGGGAACTCGCGACTCGGCGGACAAATCCGGGATAAGCAGAAATTTGTTGTAATTGCTATCGATCTCTCAATTATTATTTCCAGTCGCTGCTAAATTTTCCATAATACCGCAAATTATCCACCCACGTTATCGCCCGTTTTATTTCTCTCATTTGGATATCAAAAATGGCAATTAAACGAAAACGACCACAGCCACAAACTGATGGTGAGATCTGTCAAAATCGTTCGTTTCTAATTACTTTTCGCGCAGATTACGAATATCAAAAGCAGGCAATTTTTCACGCCAACGCACATAAAAGGGCGGCGAGAGTTACTTGTTTATTAAAAATGAAGAACGCTCAGAAACACGCCTCAAAATCAACGACGATGCAAGCGTAAAAGTTTGAATAAAACAAAAAAAAAATATTTAGGAAATGGAAAAATTTACAACAATTAAAGAATAAAAAGTTAAATGAAATAAAAGAAGTAAAGACCAAGCCATAGAAGATCTGTCACATAGAGAAGAGTATTATGACGACCAGTTATATAAAGAAAAAACATGAATAAGGGAACACCAGTGAGAGACTAAATTTTTAAAATTAGAAGGGGAGAGAGAGGGTAAAAAGGCAGGGAGATTTAAAGAGTTAACAAAAATAGGAAAAAATGAAGAGAGCAAAAAAATATAACTGGTGATTATAGTAAAACTAAAAGCTAAAATTTGGAAACGAGGAAGATCAGAGTAGAATTTAGTTTCTCTCCAGATGCGACCCCTGATGCCTAATGGGAGGGTATAACATGTTCCGACAGCCGCTAATTATTTGCGCAGGTAATGAATATTTAACTTAAAAGATCTATTTACATAAACTCCCCTGTAGCAAGATGGGTGATCCGACACGAAAGTAGGGAAGTGAGCGGCGGAATCAATAGACAAAACACGGGTTAGGGAAGCTCTACCAATGCAACGCCTCCAGGATATCTGCAGTAATGAAAAGACAATTCGCTTTGCTAAATTTTTTTATGGCACATAAAAAGTGAGTCATCCCCCAAAAATAAGAGTGTTTAACGATTGAAAATTATCGTCGCCTTCTTCATGAATTTTACCACAAAATCATTATTGTGGCCATTAGCTGCACGAAAATAATAAAGACTGCCGCCTAGAAATCGATCAACTACAAATTGAGCTTGAGAACTAACTAGCGGGGAGACAATAGTTTTAAATTAATTCCGCCCTCGACTGGACGTGAAAAGTTTACCTAACTCAAGTTTGCCACTAAACTTTTGGCAAATCGACCGAAAATAATTCGATACAAGCCAAGTGGTCGTAAGTGCCCTATTTGGGGACGAAATCGAATAAAGTGCGGATCAACAGGAGGCGCTTTAAACAACCCGAACTGGAAAATGATGGTGGTAGAAATAGAAGCGGTTCCTTTATTTGCGTTAACACTTGACCCTTTAGTGGTTGCTTTCGACGGGGCTATTTTAATTAAATTGTGTTTTTGCAAGAGCCGGCTGGATGTTTAATAGGGCTGGTACGTTGCGTTTATCAACGGTTCATTCCGGGCTTGCCGTATTTAACTTAACATGACGTGTACCGCAATTACAATTTAGCTAATACGAGCTTTCGATCCCAACTTGGTATTTGATGTGGTGAAACATACGCGAACCCTTTTCGATGAAATTGCGAAAATCGAAACGCCGTTGTTGTGGAACGCGATTAGAGGAAACCGGGGATAATTTCGGGTGGTAATTGGGGGTCGCATAATTTGCGGGGTAAAACTACACGGGTGCAAAAGCGTGTACAGAAAACTGCCGCGTTTTACGAACCTAAACTTGTAATAAACAGAGTACTTGGCTGCTGAAAGCTCGCCAATCTTGTTCAGGAAGATTCATTAAAAAGCGCTGCATTAACTCGGGTAATTGGCTGCGTAATTATTGTCGGAGAAGGTGGCGACTTGAATCTCTTATCGCCCGGATGGCGTTTACTCGACTTAAAAACACTCCGCACAACTTCTTCAACAAGCAATTAGTTCGAGAGACCCGGCGACCTCCCCCAAAAGCTCGCACCCTTCCAGACGCCGTCGTCTTGATAAACTGCGACTATTTCGGTTCCTAAAAATCGAGGAAACAGTTTCGGGTCAAGACTCACGTTACGTATTCTTTCCGGGTGCGCTAATTTCAATTTTAAATGGGAGGCGATCCGTCCCGAAATCCGGACTGGAATATGCAAACCTGAACGCAGCGGTTAAATGAATGCCCCCCTAAATCCGGGCAAAAGTATTTATTGCTCGGTAAATAAGGGCGGCAACGTTACATATTTACACCCCTCGCGCCCTCATTAATTATTAGGGGTGTTAATTCCGGGCCGATTTTCCGGATTTATGGCACTGAAGGAAAGCAAATTGAAAATCATATTTTTGAAAATAACGTACGGAGGACAACTTTTGCTGGTAATGTTGATAAACGTGAATTATTTGGGGCAAGTAATGCGCCCAAAATCGGAGGTTTGCCTAATGAAAGCGACAACCGCTGCGGTCGACCAGTAAATTAACCCCTGCGTGCTAAAGAGCAACGTTGCAATAACAATCGAGGATGAATTTGAAACGTTAACGCTCGCCAGTGGAATGTAACTGGTGGTGTAAAAATTTTTTTGTTTATTTTCTCGACGATTTTTCATCAGGAAAGTTTGGCGGACAGTTTCGGATCTGTCAATTGACGAGAACTCGTTAATTTTTCATCATCAGACTGATGGAAGAAACGGTCTCGACGATAATGGTGATTTTAAAATATTCCATAAAGACGCGAGAATTTCATTTAAAATTCTCGGACGTGTTTAGGGTGAAGTTTGCATAAATCATGCGGGAGAGATTGAGAATTTATGGAGATTTCGGCCAATTATCATTAATTATGACAAAACATTTTGCAGCATCGGGATGACACAAGAATGTTTCAAGGCAGGTCAGGTCGGGCGTTTGAATTTCAGAACAAGACGAATTTTCACGTAATTTGGGGCTTTCACCGAAACTTTGCACTTCACCTCAGCTATACTCCTCTACGTATTCGTTAACGAGACGTTGAGGTTTGAATTATTTTCTTTCTTTTTGTGCTTTTTTATGGTGATTCAAACTTTTCTACAAAAATTGTTAATAAAACCAACCTAAGAACATCTGTAACTTGTCAATTAAATTTGATAGCGTATTTGGTATCTAGCACCACAATCTTTGAACCTTTGCTTAATTTTGTGTAATGCTGAAAAATGCCAAAAATACGTGCTTCGAGGCTCCCCTATACGACGTCTTCAGCTTAAAGTTTGAATTTTCACAGGGATAATGCTGAAGAGTTTTATAGCAAGTTACACATCGATTTTCCGCAGATTATAATTTTTCTTCAGTTGCTACTAGGCAGCAGAAGTTTAAACTTAAATTTTCCAACAGCTCAGCTTTACCTTAAATTTTAAACTTAACCTTAAAAAGTACTAAGGTCAATGCTTCGATTACCAAAGTTTTTCACCATTTTATTTACCTTAAATTTTAAGCCCGAGTTTGAAAGTTACCAGGTCAATGCTTCGATTGCAAAAGTTCCTCACTATTTTATCTGTAACATTCAAAGCTTTGGTCCCCACTTGCAGATATGTAATGATAACTTGCTAAAGGAAGCAGATAAAACTTGTTCCTTTGATTTAGCGATCATGTCAAAGATTGGAAAGTTTTCTCGTTAGCCTGAGCATGTACAAACGAATTTGCGTGCAGGACCGAGTGTCCTGGGAACTAACTTAAAGCTTTCAACTAGTGCGATGGTAACTTACATCACCACAAATTAAAAGTTACTTTTAACGGGGTATTTGCTAAACTACTTCTAGTGAGCATGGAGCTTTGAGTTCTCTCAAAGCTTCTTACCAAATTTTAAGCAAAATTTGTGAAAAATTGGATGAGAGTTTCTTTCAATAAAACCGGCTTTTTAACCCGAAGCTTTCCCTAAGAATTTTTGTTCCCAAATGCGTTTCTGTGATTGCAAGCCGCCCCACTGTCAGAGATTTTAATTAAAAAAACTCTGGCTACGTTAAGGGTTGAAGGATCATCAGCGGGTAATGGCAACTGGTGGAAAAAACGTGAGGCTCCTTGACTTTTTAAATTTCCAAATCGGGGAAAGGCAGCGACCCATTTGGTCCAAATTGTAGATTGTTCGACGGCGAAACGTCGCAACAAATCCGTTGTTATTCTTTCACAGAACGTAA
Source organism: Schizotus pectinicornis (assembly GCA_951805265.1). Classification (NCBI taxonomy): domain Eukaryota; kingdom Metazoa; phylum Arthropoda; class Insecta; order Coleoptera; family Pyrochroidae; genus Schizotus; species Schizotus pectinicornis. The sequence continues at coordinate 4,794,248 of OX638207.1, forward strand.
CCCGTGGATTTGTTTGCCCTCTCGTTCCTGCAAACACGCCCCAATCGTTCCGGATGGTCGGTCGCGTGCCTCTTGCGTTTCAATAGTCAAATTCTGACCGTCCGTTTCCTGCTGTTTCAGGAGTAAAGTGGCGGCGGCCCTGCTGAACAAACACCTGCAAATCAACGGCATATCGGCTGGATTGACGTCGCTCCGTCAGTCCGTCGATGGCGGACTCGCCCCCGAAAAACCACCCGATCCGGGCGCCAGCAGCAAAATGAAACGGGAAAGAAAAGCTGCAAGAACGCTGGGGATCATCGTATCGGCTTTCTTAGCCTGTTGGCTTCCGTTTTTTCTCTGGTAAGTGTTTATCCCATCAACTCGCCATTTAGCCGCTTTGCGGACGACGCCCAAAATTCAGAGACCACTTTTAACCACACAAAAACTGGAGCTTAATAATTTTTTTTTCTCAAATAAATGGTAATAATAAAAATTATTAATTTTTGGGTCGTATTTAACAGTCTACCAAATTTACCCAATATTTTCATACAAATAAATACTTTTATTTCCCAAAAATACTAAATGCTCACCAAAATTAAGAAAATACATAATCTTAAAGCGACTACCAAATATTGACATAATGCTGGCCTCTTATATATTTTGTTCGCCAAAATAACTTTTGTTGGCCATAAATACTAAATGTTCACCAAATTTTATTCCGCATTTAATTTTAACATAATACCCAGATATTTATTTTCGACAGTGTCTTATATTATTTAGCAGTTAAAAATACTATTTGTTGATCAAAAATACACAAGCAATAAAATGTTGTGCAAATGGTAAATAATTTTATGCAAAATTATAGATGTAGATGTGCTAGAGCAAGGAAAATACATGTAAAAATAGAAGTGGTTTGCACAAAAAAAGATATTGATTTCCGTAATATATAAATGCTTTGCTGTAATTGGCTTGCATTATGTAAAATGTAAAATTTTTTTTAGAGGTAATTTCTAATTGTGCTTTTAAAAAAAAATTACAGGGCCCTAAACTGACTTTGTACAAAACTTTTTTTGTGTGCTTCTTGTCTGGAAGCGCAAGTGGCAAGGAGAGATGCGCAAGCATATTTCATTTTTGGAGTAATAGAATAATTATTTGACGCACAACTAGTTTTTTTGAGAAACACTAAATATAAATGGATAGCGCAAATATTTATTATGTACAGCACGGACGCGTAACTTGAGCGTTTTAAATTTGGTGAACATATAGTAAAATTGATAGACATATAGAATTTAAAATGTAAGCAATGGTAAAACAATACTCAGCATAGTTATTTTAGTGGTGATGTTCTCATTTTCTGATGTATACTAATTTGGGTTTCGTTTAGATTTTTTGATGCTCATTAAATTTTCTGGTGGACAGTGCAAGGGATGTATGGTTTAATTTGGTGTACATTATATTTGTTCCCATTTTTAACTATTCCTGAATTGAAAAAAAAATGTTTCAAATTGAGGTTGAGAAAGTTTTTTTTCTTTCAGTTATGTCCATTTATTTCGAGAACTTCCGCGTGCAAATTGCTGGTTTATAAGGATTAGTTACACGGATAATTGGAGCTTGCTCTGGCGGAGTAAGCTCGCCTAAAGCTCGGACGTTCGCATTCACAGCGCTATGGTTTTGTCTAATTTGGTACATTGCAAAATGAAACTTGCAATTCGCCAAACAAATTCGCAATTGCATTAAATTCGGTATAAAGCTCATGCTGTTAATTTTCCGCACGATTTATGAATTTTTCGCAAAAATCGAGCTTTACAAATCGGATTGGTCGTTATTGTTGCTGTTACATTTTGAGCCAAAATCGAAGTTTTTTCCAATTCTCAATTTCCTCACAATTATTCCAATCGTAATGTTACTGAAACTTTCGTTAAGAGCAATATTGTGCAAGCTTGCAATATTGTGAAAGCTTTCAGCTTAACCTACTACGACATGGTGGTGGTCGTATCATATTTTGGAAGACTGCACTCATTAGCTTATCATCATCTACTACGGAAATGAAGTTAGAGTCACGGTTTGAGAGTTCAAGCGGCAGAACTGTTTACATTCCACATAAGCTTCCTCTACTCGAGCGAGCTTCAGCACCAACGGAAGACTTTTATTGGAATTTCTAGATCATCACGCAGACATTTGACTCGCCATTAAAGCATTGTTGCCGTGCTCAACGTCCACTGCCACAACTCGAATAGGGTTTAATTTTCTTTAGAGCACAATAGGCCAATCCCGACAAAGTGAAGTTCAATGCTAAATTTCACTCCTCAAACCCTTGAAATAAAAAAAAAATAAAAAGTTGCGCTCAACCACGTTTTCTTGACCAATAACAAAAGGTTTTTCTGCGATTCCCCCCCACTTTAAGTACTTAATAGATTTGCGCATCCTTTTCCGAGCTTCACTGAATTGAGTCTCACGCCCCATTAACGCAACTTGAACCCCTCACTACATCGCGAAATAAGACTTTTCCATCGACTCAACATGATTAATGAAGGCGTCTTCCCCAACAAGAAAAACATTTCGTAAATTGCCACCATTGTCGCTAAATTTGGCGTCCATTTTAAATAATCGTCAATTTTCGTTGCAGGTACGTGATAACGTCGTTGTGCGGGGCGAAGAACTGCTACAGCCCCCCGTCGGTCATCACGTTAGTTTTCTGGGTGGGTTACTTCAACTCAGCACTGAACCCGCTAATCTACGCCTACTTTAACAGGGAATTCAGGGTAGCCTTCAAGAAAACTCTCCAAAGTTGTTGTGAAATCACCACCAAACTCTTCTGCTGGAAGAAATGGAGGAGGTCAAGGGGGGATCATCAGGTGACTTACAGCAACGCTTCGAGCGAATTGCACGCTAATAACCATTTGAGGACCGACTTGAGGGTAGAAGGGATCGTGCAAAGGTTCAGCTATAACGTGTCAGAAGGTGAAATTATCAATTTGCAAAGCGAGGACGCGATCTAATCGCCGACATATCAAACTTTAATCAACGGTTTTGGAGAGCAGCACTAAAAATGGGGCGTTAATAGAGACGAGTTACCGCTGGAGTAACTCGTGTGATTAGCGCCCCGTTGGGGCGCCGCGACGATTTCGTCATCGAAACGTCGAGGCGCCCGCAACAATTTAAGCCCCGAGTTAAGACGGCTAAGTGTAACAGAGCGGGCAAGAAGTTTGTAATTTGATAGGGAGCATTTCGGGACAAATAATAGATATAAATTCATAAGCAAGAGTCTTCACAGGACCAAACGGAAATACCTGAAAAAGGAGGCATTCTTAAGTACCTGAAGTCATAATTAATTTTTTTTCAGTAAGATAAGTTTGGAAAACAAAATAATTTTTTAATTGTTGGAAGCGTTAAGACGCCTGGATCTATATGGTTGTTGCGTGTGACCACAGGGCATTTTGAGCTTTTAATTTGATAATTGGCTCAAATTGGCCGAAAATTGAAAATCAAATCGGTGAAACCTTTGCGAGGTCCAGATTTATCGGTAGGGCTTCGCAGCTCGCTGGATCTTCGTCTGGCGATTCCGGGCACGCGAGCAGAGCGGCGCTTCCGAGTTTTAAACCGGCGGTGATTTAATTTGCGTAAGTGAAATATTTCCGTTGCAATTATCGTTACTGGAAATTTTCCTTTAACAAGTTCCGCCCTTCGACACGAACCCGTTGCACTTTATCAGCCCGGCCGGTTTATTAAGGGACGACGAATAAATTTCGTAACGTCAATAACGGTTACGAAATCACCATCACCGAAGAGCTAAATAGAGCACCGGCTTGCATCCATAGAATAATAATTGCGAATTTAAATATTTCCTCCAGAACGCGTCTCTCTAATTAAGTTCGGTTCGTGAATTTGGTAACGTCGTCATTTTAATATAATCCCTCCGCAATGATAGTGTGGAAAAAACTGGAGCTTTTCGATCTAAGATTCCTCTAAATTCCACAACACTAATTATTTGGGCGCGTGCCGGGAATTAATTTTTGTTGCGTCTCGAAACTTGAAAGGTCGACAAGTTGGGCAAAAAGAGTTTTGGGATTTTAATCAGCGAACATCTTTGAAATTAAGCTCGTGCCGTAATTTTCGCAACCGAGTTTGACGGCCTAATAATTGACCTTTTGACGGTTGCCCAAGAACTGGATGGCGGCAAGCGAGAGCTTTTGGACCGAAGTTAATGAAACTTTCAAACTCGAAGTGTTTACGATAAAAGACCCGGAATACTCGCAAGAAATTTTCTAGAGCGGGCAAATAAATTTTGTCAAGACGAAATAATGAAGAAAAATAAACGAGCTTAGAGTAAAAATTAAGAAAAGACAATACAAGAATTATTGGTGAAAATAGAATTAAGCAAAAAAAATTGAGTCCGCTGAGAATCGAACTCTACTCGCGGAGCGTCGACTTCGAACTGACGCGCTCTCTAGAGAGGGTAGTGGAAGAGGGTAGTTTAAGCCAAACTTATTGCGACTTTTGTGAAAGAGACGCCCGTTAATGACTGGCAAGATTGTTTAAAAAGCATATAACTAAATATGGAAATTGCCGGTCCCCGCAGTCTCCCGGGTTCAGAGCACTAAGTGGTACTTCAAAACCGGGGATCCATTAAGCAGTCTATTTTACCGAGCGAGTTACACTCATAATGGCCGTATTAGCATAGCAAAAGCACGTGCAGACCAGCCACCGGCTTAAACATGCCTAACCCATCGACCTCACCCGCCACGAAATGAAGCCATAGAAAAAAATTCTCACCTGCCACGACCGCAGCCTTAGAAATTTTTTTTGGAAGACAACGCAATTAGGGGTAAATTTCCGGGTCAATTAGGGGCAAGTGCCGTTGCGAGCGGCTTCAAACGGAGCCTCTTCCTTTCTGTTGATTTGTTGCATGTGCGGCCTAACTCAATTTCCTCTGCGTGTACCTGAGACGCAATTTAAAATTTCTCTCACGGAACGCTACATTACCTCCGACCTTTAATAAACGTCCTCATCAACGGTGGTCCAAGGAGCGCAGTTTGTTTCGCCCCCTGAATTAATGAGACGGAGCTCCAAAATCGCTGAAACAGCTTTAATCGAGTTTTGACGTGTCGCCGCGTTTATAGACAATAACATCCCCCGAAACGGCGAGCTTTTACCGCATTCATTACGGCAACGAGCTCGATTAGCGGTTAATAAAGTCGTCAATTTTGAGGGTTTGATTTTTAATTTGATCACCCGAAAAAACGCAGGCGAAAGCTCGAAACTCGTCTGGTAACGACTCGAATTCGGCATATCAAACGAAAGTTTTCCAAGTCCAAGTTTACCCAATCAAATTTCGTGTTCGGGTCACAATTTGCGGATTCTTTTATGCTTTTCGGGCGTTGTTGGGGCGAGGTAAAGGGTCTTAGTGGCGTGCGAGCATCATTACGGACTTACGATGTGATTTAGTGCCATAATACCTGTCCGAGAAGTTTCCTGAAAACGCCCCGGTTTGCAGGAAACTTGTCTCTCGTCCTCGCCGGTTCGTGCCGGTATTAATATTTTAATCCAATCGATCACCGGATCCTCCTGCATCGATTCGGGAGTGCTTCGGTCCGCTTCCTCTCGTGGGTGATTTAGCGTCCCGGTCGCGAATTCCGGGAGGTAAAAAACCGTAATAAAAGCTCGACAAACGGGAACGTCGCGAGTAACAAGAGGCTCTTGTGGTGCGGTGATGGATGGAAATTATGGGGGTGGGGCGATGGCTCTCTCTGCTAGCTCCGGGAGCTTCCCGCGTG